>OY282515.1:30516904-32916904 GCA_958296145.1 Hydrotaea cyrtoneurina | reverse complement strand
ATTTCATTCGCTTCTGAAAATTAAATATTTTTTAAAAAAAATTAAAAATGGTTATACGATGAATACGATGTACACCTAAAAATTGGTCATAAGCGCCCCGGTGGGGGTTGTGGTTTCGATTCCCACCAGAGTCTTTGGTCTGTCGATGCAAAAATCAAGCCAAATGATCTTTGTCACCCGGTTTACCCTTGGACCCAAAATTAGAATATAAATTTACTTTGTATTGTAATTAATTAATAAATAAAATAAATAAATTGGTCTTATAAGCTTAACACATAAATCAGAATCTCAATCAAGGTTCCGAATCTGGCATTAGATCAATTGTGATCGCTTGTGACTTTCTGTGACTTTGGCGCTAGTGGCTTTCTTTGGCAGAATAAGTATGGAACTATTTTAATAGATTTCATAGACATTTCTATCACATAGGTCCGTACCAAATATCAGGTCAACTAGTTATTTCGGCGAGGTTGCACGAGCTTATCTAATTCCACCCATTGTTGGCCTAATTTTCCTGTTGCAGATGTTGCATTTTTATTAATCGAGTTGTGAAGCCCATAATAACCAAACATAAATTCTCCGTCAACTGCATTACATTCCTAGAAAGCACCTCAAAGTGTCCTCCTCGCGACATTTGCCAATTTATTCGAAACAACAATGGGCTAGTTTAATGCAATATGTATGGCAAAAATTGCAAGCTCTCAAGTGGAAGAAAATACACGGTCACAAGACTAGATTTGATTGCGCAAGAAGGCACCATACAACCCCCGGCGAAGATCGTGTCGAAATTAAATTTATTTTCTGTATTTCTTCTGGCCGTCAGACATTGAAATTACTTGGAACAATAAGAACACAGGACTACAATTACAATTTCCAATGTGCCGACAATAAATATTTTATTAAATTTGTTTCACTACCGCTTCATACATAAGTACATTGTGCTTCAGGGACAACCATCCGGTTTCTCGGGTACGCACACTCTTCTCTCCGGATGGAAATATTGAGCAGACGGGCAGGTTTTCGATAGACTATGTAGGGATCCGCTCATAGTATAACAAAGCACGAATCTATGAGAAGTTGTCAATTATAGTTAAGCAGTGTAAGATCAACATTGCAAACATCACTTACTTGGTACAGGTAACATCATCGTCGGTCTTGTAGGAACCAGTGGAGCCCTCATCTTGACAGATTTGTTCAGGATCTCGTGGTGGGGCAGGTGTAGTTGCGGTTGTAGTTGTAGTTGCGGTTGTAATTGTAGGCAGGGCAGGAGTAATGGGTTTTATGTATTCATCAAGACAAGTATCTGGCATATCGGTTACGCAAATTGCTTTCTTCGAATTGAAGTATTGACCGGAAGGGCAAGTTTTTACCAGTCCCTGTAAAACGCCTCCACTCATAAAGCAAACAACAAATCTAGGTATACAAATTTAAGGTTAGTTAGTCACATGTGGCCGACATTGAAGATGTATACACTCAAAATAGTTGCACAAAATCAGTGTTCATGTGTTTGCCCAACTATTCTGAGGGCATGAACTGAACGAATATTTAGATCTTACTTGGTACAGGTAGCATCGTTATCGGTGCTGTAGGAACCAGTTGAGTTCGCATCTTGGCATATTTGATTAGGATCACGTGGACCCTGAGGTACAGGTGTAGTAGTCGTGGTTGGCTCGGGAGTTGTTGTGGTTGGTTCGGGAGTTGTTGTGGTTGGCTCGGGAGTTGTTGTGGTTGGTTCGGGAGTTGTTGTGGTTGGCTCGGGAGTTGTGGTTGGTTCAGGTGTTGTAGTGGTTGGTTCAGGAGTTGTTGTGGTTGGTTCATGTGTTGTAGTGGTTGGCTCGGGAGTTGTGGTTGGTTCAGGTGTTGTAGTGGTTGGTTCAGGAGTTGTTGTGGTTGGTTCAGGTGTTGTAGTGGTTGGCTCGGGAGTTGTGGTTGGTTCAGGAGTGGTTGTGGTTGGTTCAGGTGTTGTAGTGGTTGGCTCGGGAGTTGTTGTGGTTGGTTCAGGAGTGGTTGTGGTTGGCTCGGGAGTTGTGGTAGGTTCAGGTGTTGTAGTGGTTGGCTCGGGAGTTGTGGTTGGTTCAGGTGTTGTAGTGGTTGGTTCAGGAGTTGTTGTGGTTGGTTCAGGTGTTGTAGTGGTTGGCTCGGGAGTTGTGGTTGGTTCAGGAGTTGTTGTGGTTGGTTCAGGAGTTGTTGTGGTTGGTTCAGGTGTTGTAGTGGTTGGCTCGGGAGTTGTTGTGGTTGGTTCAGGAGTGGTTGTGGTTGGCTCGGGAGTTGTGGTAGGTTCAGGTGTTGTAGTGGTTGGCTCGGGAGTTGTGGTTGGTTCAGGAGTGGTTGTGGTTGGCTCGGGAGTTGTTGTGGTTGGTTCAGGTGTTGTTGTGGTTGGTTCAGGTGTTGTAGTGGTTGGTTCAGGAGTTGTTGTGGTTGGTTCAGGTGTTGTAGTGGTTGGCTCGGGAGTTGTGGTTGGTTCAGGAGTTGTTGTGGTTGGTTCAGGTGTTGTAGTGGTTGGCTCGGGAGTTGTGGTTGGTTCAGGAGTGGTTGTGGTTGGCTCGGGAGTTGTGGTAGGTTCAGGTGTTGTAGTCGTTGGCTCGGGAGTTGTGGTTGGTTCAGGAGTGGTTGTGGTTGGCTCGGGAGTTGTTGTGGTTGGTTCAGGTGTTGTAGTGGTTGGTTCAGGAGTTGTTGTGGTTGGTTCAGGTGTTGTAGTGGTTGGCTCGGGAGTTGTAGTTGGCTCAGGAGTAGTTGTTGTGGTAGGCTCAGGAGTTGTTGTGGTTGGCTCAGGTGTTGTCGTAGTAGTGGTTGTTGTAGTTGTGGTCGGTTTAGGAGTTGTCGTAGTCGGTTCAGGTGAGGTTGGTTCAGTAGTGGTTGTTGTCGGTTCAGGTGTTGTTGTGGTTGGCTCAGGTGTTGTCGTAGTAGTGGTTGTTGTAGTTGTAGTCGGTTTAGGAGTTGTCGTAGTTGTGGTGGTGGGCACAGCAGTTGTAGTTTCATCACCGTCAGTATCATTTGAATTCGAAGAAACGCAGCTTGGCTAAAATATAAAAAAAATGGCAAAGTCATTTATGTTGTGTATAATCTAAAATTAGAGTTAAAGATTGTAGATTACGCCAGACAAGTTTCATGTATTTCACACCAATGGACATGCGAAACTTTTGGTTAAACGATATGAAAGATCCACCGATAAAAAAAATTCCGGTATGGAAGGAATTTAAATTAGCTGTACAAAATATAATTTGAATCGTCAGTAAACAGGACCTATAGATTGTGCGTCAATTTTAGATGAATCTCGCCGTAAGGAGCAAAAGGAAGCCTTGCGACTGTTTGAGATGACCATGCGGATAAATTCCGTCACTACATCTATTCCATCTTGGTGAGATGTGAAGTCTTAGAGAATGCAGCACAGGGGCTGAATCTCGACGAAGAATTGTTTTTCAATCAGAGTTAACAAATTATTCACCAAACGAGTACCAGGTAGCCCTGATTGAGCTTCCGATTGCCCCTGGTTACACATTGAAGAAAAGTAACTCCCAGTTTTTTGTTCCACTTAAGTTGGGACTTGTTGCAGTTAAAAACCGGTTCCAATCTTTAACTGTTCCCACTCATATAACGGTCGGCCCTATGAAAACGATTCTGATCTAAACGGTATATCCTCTAGTTGACCGTAACTATAAACACAGATATATATAAACTATCTGGCATTACGTTCAACTTACCTTTACCAATGTAGTTTCACTACAAAATCCCGACGCTCGGCTAATGTCACACACCGTATTTTCCGGACAATATGACAGGACATCTTTCATTGGCTCTTTCGCACCAAAACAAAAGGCTATCGTCGTTTCATTGAGGCAGGCGAACACTTTATTTTCATCACACACGTTGCACAGTTGGCCATAGTTGGGCGCCAGATTGATATCGTCGCGCTGGCAGCTGGGTGTAGCATTCTCGGGGGAATAGCACACCAAATCATTTGATGTACAGATGGAATTTCCGGGGCATGTTATATAATCTTCGGTAGCTTTTCCTAAGTGCACAAGTAAAACGTCGCATACGATCAGCAAAGATGACGGCCAAACCGGAAGAAGAATCACTTACCATTGATGCACAGCGAATATCGGTTGCGACTGTGGCATGCAACATGGTTGCTTAGCTGGCAGACATCGCAGTTTGCCTGAATTAGAGTCACCAGCATGCCATATATTACCTTTGAACGATTTCACATTTGTTATGGATTTAATCAATGCTGTTCGTGCTCCACTTACCAGTTTCAATAAAAGGTAAAACATTCTGTTCTTTGATGATTGTTTGATTTGGTAGTTTCGGCTTCTTCTACAACGACACTTGCTAAATTAAACCTATTTTATCGTAGACATAATCGTTTTATAAAGAAAATATGTGCGGACGTTTATCTTTCGATACCGATTGTATATCTTTATGGTACCTACAACACATTGTCCCCATCGTCACTCCATAGATTGGCAACACATAAGACGTTACTGATTTCCAAAAACATTTTCGGTGATTTCATTTATTGGTCAAAAACTGGCCAAAATATTGTTTAGTTTTTTTTATGGTTGTGCGAAGAAAACGAGACTAAAGTGTCACATTCAGGTTGTAACACAACTACAGTGAGGTGTCGAAGAACTCGATGGAATCTCATACAAGTTCTATTAAAAACAGTGAGATACCTGATACAGATTAGCTGAGACGACAGTCTGCCGTTCTACACATACTACAGGAATATTTACTTATTTTATTTATTTATGTATTTATTACAATACACAAAATGCTAATACACTAAAATATAATAAATAAATATCTATAAGGGCATATTATTTAGATTACAAGAGAGAAACAAATGTGGAAGCCACTTATTCAATGCGAGTTATGGTTGGTGTTAAGCATTGACAGGCGGCAATTACGACCAACAGACCAAAACGACTCCACGAACTGATCCTAGCAAAACCTGCCGATGCTATCTGTGACCAATGACATCACATACGCACTCGACGGAAAAGGAACTGGTCTAGGCACAGGATATTTCAATATATAGATATTTCAATGCTATAAAATTGTTTAAAAAAAATAATTAAAGATTAGCAAACTAAACTCTTAAAAAAAAATATACTTTCACAAATAAAAATGTATTTTCATAAAAAAAAAAACAAAAATTTAATTTTAAAAATAAATTTTCATAAAAAAATATTTTCATAAAAAAAATATATTTTCATTAAAAAAATATATTTTCATTAAAAAAATATATTTTCATAAAAATAATATATTTTCATAAAAATAATATATGTATTTTCAAAAAAAAAAATAATTTTCATAAAAAAAATAATTTTCATAAAAAAAAGCTTTTTCATAAAAAAAAGAATTTTCATAAAAATAATAAATTTTTATAACAAAAAGATTAAAGATTAGCAAACTAAACACTTAGAAAAAAATATACTTTCACAAAAAAAATGTATTTTCATAAAAAAAAAACAAAACAAAATTTAATTTAAAAAATAAATTTTCATAAAAAAATATTTTCGTAAAAAAAAATATATTTTCATTAAAAAAATATATTTTCACAAAAAAATATATTTTCATAAAAATAATATATTTTCATTAAAAAAATATATTTTCATAAAAAAATTAATTTTCATAAAAAAAAGATTTTCATAAAAAAATTAAAAAAAAAATTCATAAAAAAAATTTTTTTTTATAAAAATAATAAATTTTAATAAAAAAATACATTTTTATATATAAAAAAAACATAAAAAAAAATAATTTTCATAAAAAAAAATCATTTTCACAAAAAAAAATGTATTTTCATAAAACAAAAAAAAAATTTAATTTTAAAAATAAATTTTCATAAAAAAATATTTTTATAAAAAAAAAAAATTTTCATTAAAAAAATATATTTTCATAAAAATAATATATTTTCATAAAAATAATATATTTTCATAAAAATAATATTTTTCATAAAAAAAAACCTTTTTAATAAAAAAATTAATTTTCATAAAAAAATATATATTCATAAAAATAATAAATTTTAATGAAAAAATACATTTTTATAAAAAAAATATATTTTCATAAAAAATTAATTTTCATAAAAAAAAACTTTTTCATAAATAAAAAGATTTTCATAAAAAAATTAAAAAAAAATTGATAAAAAAATAAATTTTTATAAACATAATAAATATAAATAAAAAAATACATTTTTATAAAAAAAATAATTTTCATAAAAAAAATAATTTTCATAAAAAAAAATGTTCATAAAAAAATACTTTTTCATAAAAAAAAAATTTCAAAAAAATTCATTTTTATAAAAATAATAAATTTTATTAAAAAAAAAATATATTTTCATAAAAAAAAAATTTTTTCCTAAAAAAAAAATTTTTTCATAAAAAAAATTCCAACATTTTTTTTCAACTTTGGTCGGAAGAAAATCTATGCGGATGGATGCCGCATTTGCTGAGGATTGAACAATATCACAATCCTCCAGACATTTCAAAGCTATTTTTGGCGTTGTTTCAATGTAATTCAAATTAGTTCATAACCGTAGATGATTCAGTCCCGAAGTAAAATAAACATTCAATCAATGGTTCGAATCGTCCAAGAAAGATAATTAGTGATACTTTTGATTTATGGAAGATCGTAATACTCTAAAACCGAATATAGGAGTTTATTATGACACATTTTTTGGACAAATTGAAAGTTGTTTTACTGACAAACCCAATTAAAGGTCAGAATAACGAAGCTACATCCCGAAAATGGTAATTTCAAACACATTTTTCTTCTTCAAAACCATTATAAACATCTCTTTGATAAAGTGACTGTTGCATAGTGTAATTACTGAAATGTTATGGAATAATAAAATCACAATAGCGTCACAAATTTCCAAAAGATTACATTTTATTCATTTATAGTTTACTATGTCAATTACTAAAAATAATTTAAACAATACAACAATTTTTTTTCACTTTGCTACTTTGTCGTTAATTGTATTTCCAAAAAAAAAAAAAACATTCAACTTAAAATTACTTAATTCAATTTACAGACATCGTTCACTACAATTTCTGAATTTACTTGCCAATAATGTTAGTTTTTCTTTTCGTATTTCTTGTTTGTTTCTTTATGTGTTTGTTTTTTTTTTTTTAAATGGTAATAGTGTAAAATAATGCAATTATGTATGTATGCAAATATGCATGTGTCCAATTGATACATGTATTCAATAATAATAATAATCATAGTCGTAATAAAAATAATTCCGAGTTTATCGTCCTCCGGTCATCCGTCACATTACATCATCGTCATCATCACTTTTCACATATAAAAATAAAATTTGTTCCAATACTATTTGCTGAGTGTATTATTTGTTGCTGGTGTTTTTTGGAGTGGTGTGGATTCCACCGGATATACCTATCCCGTTTAGTTATGCCTCTGAAATTAATGGTGTTTGCTTTCGAATACGAAACTCTGTTTACTCTCACAGGGTGAACCACATGATAAACTGCAACAGTTTGTATAAATTGACAACGGGAAATTTCCATTTCTTTTCGGCTTGTTTGCGTCGATTTGGCACCAGGCTGGGATAGTGTACGGGCTTTGATATGTGACAGTTGGTGATGACGGTACCGCCGGGATAATCAATGGACACGGCATCACCGTGCTTTACACCGTCACAGTCGGTGGCATTGAGAGCCTTGTCGAAACATATGCGTATCTCTTCCAAATAGCTGACGTCCGTCTTACTATCGTAGATGCAGTGTATGGAGGGATTTTTACCCAGACCCTTGACCAGGGCGGCGTGTATTGCCACCACGGTGTTGTTGGAATCCGGATGGATGCCAGCACTGCCCAGTATATTGGAGAGTTGGAAACCTTCGCGCCACCTCACACCTTGGGCAAAGTATTTCAATTCGTTATCCAATTGTTCCAGAGCAGCGGCACAGGTGCCGTGCTTCAACCATTCATGCTTCCACAACCAGTCGCCATGCGACTCACCATCAATGTCGGGCCAGAAATGATTTAGGCGATCCTTGATCGCCTCCAATTGATTGACATCGAAATTGGCCGTTTTATTGCAGAATGAAGGACCGAAATGGCCCATTTTCGTCGGCCACACACCGTGAATGGTCCAAAATTCCTTGTCGGCTGGTAGTTTGCATTCATGATTCTTGTCCTCCTCTCTCCAGTGATAGCAAGTGGTGACGGGCCATTGCTGTGTGAATATGAGCAGATCCCATTCATAGGAACCGCCATTTTCCCGCAGTCCCATTTCTACATCGAGATCGTCCCGATATTCGGACGAGCTGAGTTCTTCGGAAAAGAAAATATTGTGTTTAATGTCCTCGAGACGTTCCAGGGTGTCCTGATTTCGCATTAGTTCCGATGATATGTCCTCGTCGCTTATGGATGCACTGGAAAGAAGGAAAAACAGAAAGAAAGGCTTGTTAGTAATAATCGCATATATAAAATACATTAGGCGGGTAAATTTTTCAAAAAAAAAAAACAAATTTTAAAAATTTGAAACCGCACAAAAAAAAACTGCTTTCATTTAATAACTCATTAATGTTTGAAAATTCGTTGTTTTAAAAATATTCAGCGTTCCACGATTATTGGCCACAATGGGGGTTCCACGACGAAAATAGTTTGGGAACCACTGGTCTGATTATTTTTAACTCCCCTAGGATGCCACAATATCATACACTCACAAAACGGTAAACCCTCTAGAAAAAGTATTTTTAATATCAAACAATCAACCCCAAGTAGGTTAATTTGACTCTATATGGCTGTAAGTCATGTGTGATGTGCCAGTTAAACAAAGGCACGATTATAATATTTTTTTAGATATGCAATTTAGTACACTGAAATTAAGCAGGTCATAGAAACAAATGCACGTTTCTTTGTTAATGTTGTGACAAATTATTAACTGATAATATTAATTTTCTATATTCGCATTAATAATAATGCACATGCACACATACGTCGAGAGCACAATACGGTTACAGTATCACGCCAATGACTTATGACGACAGATTGACACGATTTTATAAATGAATGCTTGAACTCGATTCCAACTGTCATAAATTACACATAAATAATGTGGAATACTAATATTCTTATCTGCAAGTACTTAACATACAAGTGTGCCGATGGGGAAAAAAACATTTTTCCAGTAGATTTTGAAATTGTATTGAATGCAAATTAACCTTTGTTGATAAGTGCATATTAATCATTATGCTCATTGTACTGAGGCCAATTTTTTTTATAATTTATTTTGCAAACACTCAGAAGATGTCCGCCTATGCAATGCACTGTGTGAGCGATAGCTAAAAGGGGAATTGCTGGAATGAAAGAGGGAGTAGTGTTTGTCTTGAATTCGAGAAAGTCACAGCTGGCAGAACAACACTTGCTGGAACAGTATTTTACAGAAGGATTTATCTTTAAAGTGCATCTTCTGGTCAACCGTTCATTTGACAGTGAAGGGATGGGAGTCCCTGGATAGCCGCTGAATGTCCTAACATCAGGCACCAGACTACGGATACATGACCAACAGAAACCAGTAACATATCCATAGAACCTTGTTTGTTGTTATAGACTGCACCAGGACTGTGGATTCGATTCCGAATTGCTCGACTCCGACTTCAGTTGTTCAATAAAAAAATTTCGAAAATTCTATTTCCGTCTGACTCCAGCTTTTTTAAAAATTCGACTCCGACTTGAGTTGTTCAATAACAAAAAAAATTGCGAAAATTGTATTTCGACTCCGACTTGAGATGTTCAATAACAAAATTTCGAAAATTGTATTTCCGTCCGTTTTTATTTTATTTTTCATTTTGTATTTATTATTTTTACGAATCCCTCCGATTTTATATTGGTGAGACCTTTTAACGGATGTATACAGGTGAACCGTTTTGTCTGATTATTTAAGCATCATAACATTGTCTAAAATTTTTTTCACAAATTCAAATTCGCTATGTTGGACAATCCCGAGAAGTTACAACAAATTATATGAATATTTTATACGAATCTGTTTAATAGAAAAACTCCCTTAACTGCAACAATATACCGTCGAATTCGGATAAGCGCACGCCACTTGGTTGAAAAGATCGCTTAATTGAAAATAAATATGTGTAACGATTGTTCTGGATGATTTTCCATGCACTCTACTTCGCGTAAACGAAAATCCGCTTTATGGAAAAATCGTTAATATGAAACACATTTTTAATGCAAAGAAACAATCTAATATGAAATGAAAACTGCTTCACAGAGATATGATGAATGTAACGGCGATAAAAACGAATGCTGTGCCGGGCAAAACAAATGATCTGAAAAAAGTATGTGTCAACCACATTTAAGACAACTCAACCAAATAAGAAAATAACTGACTATTTTCATTTAAGCTTATTAATATTGAATTTAAATTTTCTAGGTATGTATTTTAAGAGTTGTGCCACAAGTTTCTATTTTCGTTTCATAGAACAAAATTTAAAAGTACATACCGCTACCTAAAGTCAGTTTGTCAGTTTGTTTAAATAAAAATAGGTTCAATTATCATTTGAAACAAATTCTTGATTGTTCACATCTCCGCTTTACCGAATTCGACTGTATTTATTTGAAACTCTGCGGCTTTATTGAAACAAAATATTTAAGTCAATTCTTCAAATTTTACATTTCAATCTGCTTAAGACCAATATTAAAATAAATTCATTCTCCAAATGGTTCATATGTTTCGGAACCAATTTACTTTATCGATGATCAAAATTTCTTTAATTTTTTTGGGGGGTAGGGAGTTAAGTAAGAAAAAATAAAATAAAAATAAACAAATCTGGCAAGTTTTACGTCGGACAAAATAGGTATCAACTGAAAGATTATTGAAATACTTTTCCAGATGTATTTATATATCTCCGATCCATTAACCCATGCCGAGGCGACATCAAATTAAAATTCTTAAATTAAAAATTTTTATGAAAAAAAGGCCCAAACTCAATATATCACATATATGAGGGTGTGTATTTGTTTTTATAAAATTAAAGCCAAGATCTTTAGCTTTATTATGGTACCCCAGCTGGACCATTAACCCATTAAATTCCGAAGTTATTATGAGTTAAATATTTACATCGAATTGCAAAAGTCAAAAATCGCTGTTAGGCTGTTAGTTCCTAATTCTTTCGTGCGTCTTTTTTAATTAAGTAAGTATTATTAAGTAATATTTTTTTTATTCTGGTGTTATGTTTTTTTAGTATTGGCGATTTTCTACAAATAATTCTTCATTTGGTCCAAAAATCGCGCGATTTTTTTTATATATTTTTTTTTCTTTATTTTTTAATATTGACGCGTTTTTTTATAATTCTCACTTTTTTAACATATTTTTTATTTCAGTTTCGTTTTGTAAAAATGTTGACACTCCAGGTGTGAAATTGTTTGAAGGGTTAACCCGAATCGCCCTGGTGTTGCCATATGGCAACGTATAAGCACGTGCAACTGTAAAATTGCAACGGTTTGACATTATAGTGTACAACTTGATGTTTTGACACGTATGAAGTGTGTCTTTCTAACAAGTGGCCGTTTGTCACAATCGTGTTATTAATTCTCATATGACAAGGTTGCAAAGTTGGACTTAAAGAAAAAATTCAGGGTGATTCGGGTTAATGTACATATCGTCCCCTCAATTAAACAATAGTGTATACTCTGTTTTTGGTCCTTTATATCTCCGGCATTTAATGGGTTAATGGCCCATGTGTGGTACCATATTAAAGCAAAAGATCGTGGCTTTAATGTTTTCTCAACAAATATATATAAGTCATATCTTGAGTTTGGACCATTTTTTCATAAAAATAATCAAAAAAAAAAATAATTTGATGTCGCCTTGGCATCTGTTAATGGATTGGACATACATATACGTCTGGAAAGGTATTTCGATATGCTTTCCAACGATACACATTTTGTCCCGATCCGACATAGAACAAAAGAAGTTAGGGCTAATTATATCTCCGGACTTTTGGGGCCCGTAACTCGGAAAGTTTGGACTTGATGAAATATATTTTTTTTAATCTTCTTAGAATCCAAAGTGTACCCTGTAGAGACAATTTTAAACAAATCGGAGCAATGTCGGTAAAGTAAATTTAAGACCAAAAATATATTTTAAATGTAAAGTTAGGATCGGTTTCATGTGAACATTTTGCTTAAATGAAACCGATTTCAATTATCCGGAATTCGCATTATTGAAATGCAATGTATTTTGCGGTTTTCAATTAAGCGAATACGAATGTAATGTTTGAATGCTTGTTACTCTTTAAAGTTCATTTCCACCCCAGCGAATGTGTAATAATGAGCTTTCATTGGAAATTTATTGCTCATTCGCTACGGAATTTTTGCATTTAATAATTATGGAGTTATATTTTCAAATTCCCCATAAACTGACAATAATAACTGTGTTTTTGTTTAGCTCTAACTGTACATTGTAACAATAGTGGCAATTATTCGAAATTTCGCCGTAACATCCCTGTCATAATTGTTTAAGGGAATGCTGTACAGCATGAGGGCTCACTTTAAGTATGTGCGTGGCTGTGTGTGTGCAATAATTATTATTGTTTACAAACAATACTTTGTCGGTTTAGCGATTCTACACTTCTTTTCTGGTTTCCTCAGAACGCTGTGACGCTGTGGTACGGCGTCGGTAACTGTTATTATTTGAGCTGTTTTTTTTTCAGAGTGGTCACATTTTTTCTGTTTCTGTTTTTTTTTGCAACACACTTTGGTTAGTTAGTGTACGGTTTGTAGGTGAGTACGTAAGTACTCATGGGTACCACTGAAATAGCTGCTGCACCGCGCACTACCCCCCTCCGGCAAATGGATGAATGATACACCTACCTGAACACCGTGGCAAACGGTGAAATCACCCATAAGACGAGGAAAATTTCGCAGAATTTTCTCAACATTTTCACCAATGCGCTGCTAGTTTAATTTCTTTTTTTTTCGGAGAAATTGTCGTTTTTTAAAACATATTTTTTGTTTTGGATGATATTTTTTTCAAGGTTTTTTTTCGGTTGTTTTGTTACGTTTCACTTTTTTCGGGTTTTCGTTTTTTTTTTTGTGATTTAGAGTTTTGTTGTTGTTGTTGTTAGATGGTGTGTCGTCTTTTGCACAATTCACAGGTATTTTCTTCGATTGACTTTCAATATTTCCCGTTCGTCTTAATTGTATTGCAAATCTGACATTAGAATGTCAGATTAAGATCAAGAAATTATTTGTGTAGTTACGCAGTCTTTTATTCTGTTTGTTTTTCGTTTGTTTCTTCACCGAACGACGAAAACAATCTAAAATTTTATGGACTCTTTAGATGTCGTTCGTTTTATTTTTCCTCTAGTATATGTGTGTGCGAGTGTGTTTGTTTAGTCTGTTGTTATTTGTCATTCTCGTTGCTTCTGTTATAGCATTTTCGTCTTCGTTGTGGTGATATTTATTCTGTTTTGTTGTTATTTTCGTTGGATGTTAGTGTGCCTGCTACCACAACCAAGTGCTTGGATTTTTTTCTCTCTAGTTCTTCTTCTTCGTTTATTTTCGCTTGGTGCTATCAAATGTCATGTGTTCGCTGTTGAGCTCTAGTGTTAATGTTGAATGTTAGAGCTGACATCTACAGATGGAAGCCGAACTAATGCATCAGCCAACTACGAGGCACGATTGCCCTCGGCGTGGTCTTTACTTACAGTTTGGCCACAAAATATTTTCACATTTCTCTCTCTCCCTTTTTATAAGCACTTAATTTGTTCCCCTTTATTATTAAGAAATGAAATCACTCAAATAGTTCGATAATCCATTGCCTAATTATGCCATTACACCCCATCACTATTAATACCGGGTAAACTAGTTGCCCTCTGTATGTCAGTTAGCGTGTGGTTTGTGTCGGTGCTAAATACAATGGTTGGGGCACGTTTTTTTTACAACTCTGTTGTAGTTCTTTAAACAGAAGAACACACACTATCTGATAAATGTAAACACTTTGTCGTTGTACTAAAATGAAGTAGTTGTTTTTGTACTCAATTGTCACTGTACGCAATTTAAGTACGCCCTTTTTTTGGTACAAGTACTCACTGTACTCATTTTGAGTACATACAGTGTCGGACAATACATATTGGACTAAAAGAAAATTTACTATTTTTTAAATATAGTGGTTTGTAATATCGAAATAGTCATTGAGGATCTATTTTATATAAATTAGCAAACAAAGGCAAGTCTACCGTCAGCTTTATTATAAAAAAAGTTCACCACCACAGGAATGGTTGAAACTAGGCACTGTGGTGGCCGACCAAAATGCACGTCATCCAAATATGATTCCAGAATTGTTGGAGAATTTCAAAAGCATCCAGACAAATCCGATCCTAGTGCTCTTAACCTAAAAATTAGCAGTATAATATAACTGTTCAAAGAAGAGCATGTGCTGTTGGACTGAAAAGTTAACGCGCCGCAAAGACGCCATTAATTTTTGGATAAAAACCGAAAAGCTCATAGTGATTTTGAGTTTACAAAAACATTCGACACATCTACCAATCATAACTTTTGAGATTTTCATGATTTAGAGGAAATGTGCATTCAGTACAATATGTATTGTCCGATACTGTACGTACGTTTCTGGTGAAACATTAGCAAAGTGTACTCAATTTAAGTACACAGTTTTAGCTAAAAATAAGTTCACAGTTTGCTGTTATCAGAATAACCCTTTTTTTGTTATTTGTATAAAAATTTTGAATTTGTTTTTTTTATTTATTTGAAATTTATTATGGAACACGATTTCATATATTCATGCATCGAGCAAACAGAAGCGATAACGAAGCGTAGATCTTATAAGGGAATAATGCGAAGACTTTGTGCAAAATTCGCAACAAGTTGATGAGTGAAATGGTGAGTTGCTCAGATCAAAGGCGATCTGATCCAGGTCCAGGACTGAATCGTACGGCAGCCACATTAGCATCCGTTCACTCTCGTAAGTTTGCATTATTTCCCAACATTGTTGAAGCGAATCATTTGACTTTCTGTCAAGGTTTCGAGCGGGAAGGGAGCTGTCATTGTCAAAATTACATAGGATTCATAAAGAAACCAGTAGATAAAACACCAGGTATGTGAGAGAAAATATAAAGTAACAACAATTTTTCCGGAAACCTTTTTTTTGGTTTTCATTTTTGTAAGACAACCGATGTGTGTAGAGTTGTTGGAAATTGTCGTTTACTTTTTAGTTTTGCTTGGCTAAATGTTTTTTTTAATTTTTTTTTTCTTTATAACCGTTGTCTAGTTTTTTTTTAATAAAATAATTTATTACACAAATTTATTCTCTTTCAGAAAAAGAATAAGAAGTTGTTAATTTTTACCTAAAATTTGTTTTATTTTTGACTGTGGAGAACCGGCCATTCTGGGCGGTTTATCTACTGGTTTCAAAAAGAAACCAGTAGTTAAAACAACCGGTATATGAGAGAAATTAAAAAGTAACCACAAATTTTGACAAAAACTTTTTTTTTTTTTTGTAAGACACGTTGGCGTTGATTTCTTAGAAATTGTCGTTCACTTTTAGGTTTTGCTTTGCTAAATATGTTTTTTAATTAAAATTTTTGTTTATGACACAGTTTTATTTTTTTTTCTTCGGAAAAGAATAAGTAGTTGTTAATTTTTACCAAAACTTTGTTTTATTTTTGTTTGTGGAGAGCTACGGGAATAAACGCCATTCTGGGCGGTTTCTCGAAACGTACCGCGTGACAGACGGATAAACGATAACATTCAAACAACTAATCGGGTAATTCAAAATAACACCTTTTGTTGGAAACCCATTTATATACTATGGTCCCCTTAGTATAACCACTTTTTTAATTTTTTCCTGGAAAATGTTTATTTTTAATTTCATTTTTAAAATTTAATCTGCCATAATTTAAAAACGACCTGTGAAATAAAATTTGAAAAAATATTTCACTAAATTAATTTTTTTTCGAAATTTTCTTTTTTAAAATATTTTTTTACTAATCATGTAATTCCGATAAAGACATGAATTAATCATTTTCAATGGATTGTCATAAGGTCACATATATAGTTCCTTGCAATCGATTGAGAATTTTCCATTTTAATCTCCATTTAGTGAGGGCACCGCGTCTTTATAAATCATGCATAACCATACATTTGTATGGGAGTTATCAGAAGGTATAAGTCATGGGCTATACTCATTAGGGTGGAGTGAAAACATGCTTTTTTTTTAATTTGAAAAAGTTAACCTCGGAAAGAGATGTAGTCTGGGGCCCTAATGAGGGGAAAAATAAAGAAAAAAATGTTTAGGGTCGCGCCACTCCCTCGAAATTTGGAAATTATCGCTATTTTGGCGTTGATTTTAGAAAAATCCTAAAAATTAACGACTTAACTTATTCGAAATTTAAAAGTTTGAGCTTGTTCAGTGCCCAAACAAAAGTATTTGAGGCAAATATGAGGATAATCGACTAATATTTGTAGCTTTGGTGGCGATTTCATTGTTCAGTCAATTTTCTGAAGAAGGGGCGATTTGACTTATTTTACTTTTTGCAATTTTTGAACAATGAGAAATTTTTTTTTAAATTTTTTCATGCCCTTATTTCATTGTTTATGCTATTGCAAACATTTATTGACATAAAACTTTTTAGGATTTTTCTAAAATTAACGCTAAAATAGCGATAATTTCCAAATTTCGAGGGAGTGGCGCGACCCCTAAAATTTTTTTAAAATTTTTTTCTTTATCTTTCCCCTCATTAGGACCACAGACTACATCTCTTTCCGAGGTTAACTTTTTTTTTTTGAATTTCACTCCACCCTAATACTCATGTCAAGTGTAACAACACTAATATTAAGTATGTGTAATAAAACGTATTTCAAATTTTTATCAAATTAGGTTTTATTTATTCTTTATTCTTCAGAGTTCAGATTAACAGGAATTGAGCAATTACTTGAATACGATTTAAGTATGTTTTGAAATCAAAATAAGTCGAATATTTTGCGAGTGTACTGTATGTATTTTATTTTTACTTTTATTTAATTACAATAAACTAATTACAATTTACAAATTGAGTAAATTGATCAAATTATACAAATTTTTTTTCCAATTTTGTGAGACATTTTATTTTTTATTAATTATATTCTAATTTTGGGTGCAAGGGTAAACCGGGTGACACAGACCATAAGGCTATACGCTATGCAGACCGGGTGTGACACCTTTCGAGTACTCCAGGTAAGCATATGTTCTTGGTGAGCTCTTTCTGTATGGATTTAAGTGAAACATATGCCCTGGTTCAATAACAAAATTGATTGATACGATTCTTTAATTGATGTATAATTGATATGCCCCCCCTTTGTTTTTATATCCCAATTATTGGGGGCCACCAAATGTTTCCATTCACCGCACATTTCTAATAGCCGACTACAAGGGAAGTTATTGATATACATCAGTTTCAAAAGTACGTGTACAGAGGTAAATATTGAACAAAAAAAAAAAAAAAAAAAAAACGATAATAATCACATAATTTGCAGAGATAACAACGCAAATTAATCAAAATGTAAATGCCACTGGGGTTGTATCGAATGACACGTGTACATATCAAGTTAAATAGATTCAGTATAAGTCCAAAATCACTATTGCAACTCAACGGATCAGTTACAAGTACACCGAAAGAAATGAAGGAAAGTTTCGACACTTTTTTTTTGATTGGGTTTAAGTACTTTTATCCATTGAGGAAAAATTATAATAAACTTTAGTATAAGGGCACTAGTATTATTTTATCTTTTATTTGATGTGCTGGATTTTTTCATTTTTTTTTTCAATTCGCTGCCAAATATTCAAACGGTTACCTTTGAAATATATGACTCTGTCTGTATAAACATGTTCATGTCATATGGACATGATAATAGAATTGTTGATTCTTTCGAAAAGCAATTGATGTAAGGTAAAATGTCATTGCTGACATGAACCAGTTTCTTTCAGTGTATTATTGGTTCTTTCATTTGTTTGTCTGTGCATTCGTAATATACTTTATGGTGTTTATATGATAATTTAACAAATAATTAATGCGACGATAGATAAGCAAAGGTATTCCGGCCTACCGCATATCCGCTATATGTCATCTACATATGTAGATTTCAACCCTGATTAACTGATAATTATTTAGTCACAGATAAGGATAAACTCAACCGCAGCAGTATTCGAACATATGTTTCGAATGTAGGGGGCTTTGAGGGAATTGAATGTGTAATATGTCTATTCATAATGAATCGGTTTTCATCATCGACACATGTTGTCAAAGTAGGTTGTTTGGGGGGTGGTGTAGGACTACAGAGAGGTTTCCTACCTTAGAGTAACCTCTCTAGACAAAGCCTTTGGAGGCCTTTCGGAGGCTGGCTTAAACAGACTCGTTTCTTTCAAACGTTGGCCATCACTGGTTAGGGGATCGACGCCCGCCCGTCTGTAATTTCGCAAAGACATAATTTCATATCAATAGCAAGTTCACCCAAAAAGCTTATCTCGTTTAGGAATGTTAGTTGATTGTATAGAAAACATACAATTGCCAAAGTCTCAGATGACACTTTAATTATATTTTATCACCCAGTTGGCGAAAGACGAGACCACAGTGACAGAACGAATACCAGTGGCAGATAATGATGAAACAATTATTGAACAACTTGGTAATTACGATGTCAAGAGATTTGTTAATTAAAAAACAAGAAAAAACAAAACGGGGGAAAAATACGAAACCACACCAAACTCAAGAAGAAAATCGATAATAATTTTTGATTTCACTCGCACAGACAAATAAACAAGACATAACAGAGAACGAACCGAACGAACAGTAGCTACAGCTGGTAAATGCTACTGAATGATAATAAAGCCAAGAATGAAACAAATGTACACAAAAAAAAACAGGAATTGCTGAAAATGATTTTTGAAAGAAAACATGCTCATCACACCCGACAATACCACACCTTACCACACCCATCATTGGCCATAGCTCAGTAGAAGGTGGGTCCCAGTAGTCGTACGTGTGAAAGCACAGTGATTTCATATTTAACAAAATGGGCTTTCACAAAACGTTTTTTTTTTTTAAAAAAAAATATGAAAAGTAGTCAACTTGGAAAATTTTTCTAAAATATATCCAATTGTCTGATTTTGTATGCTATCGCATTAAAACAATCGCTGACTCCTTGCCTTTCATGAATTTTTTTGACAACTCAAAAAAACTTTCCGTCATCAAAAGTTACAGAACTTTAGTCGATGGTATGGGATTTTGGAACACTGTGCGCAGTAGAGTTGTTGTCTTAACAGGATGCTGTAACTAGGGTTTTTAACCCGCGATTTTTTAATTCCCGATTCCCCGGATTATTGGTCGGTATTCCCGGGAATAAAAAAAATTCTACCAAAAACACAACTATCAGGCATGTCACAGAAACCCAAATCGAAAAATTTTGAAACCAAAACGTTTTTAGCTTCTCCAGAAAAAGGAAATCGAAAAAAATTATTGATTTGAAACCCATGACAAAATCTGAAGGGAAATTGATATCAATTTCAACTTAAACTCCAAATTGAAATGAAATTCTGTTCACAATTAATTATGAATATTGCTTTTATTAAAAAATATACTAAATACGTTGAGTATAATAATTTTAACATCTTTTTTAACGTATGAAGTATCAGACATGTCAAAGAATTGTCATCGCCTCAATTGTGTGATCTTGTCACATATAAAATTGGCAGCCTTAACCAAAAACAAAACTTAAACCCAAAGAAAAAAAAAAAACACTTAAACCAAAAAAAAAAATATCTGAAGGAAACTCCGCAAAGAAATGTAAGTATTTGTTTTAATATTAAAATTAATAGCTAATTTTTACATATTTAAAGGGGCAAGCATATTTTTTATTTGTTTGTTAACTTTTTTAATTAAAATCACAGTCAAAGTGTGGAGACGTATCGAAATTTTTGACGGCGGTGGGTAAACCAGCTGTTTCTAATTTCAATGCTACCATATTTTTAATAGAAATATTCGATTTCCATTTTTTCTTGATTTCATCAAACCCAGGAATTTTTGAAGAAGCAAAATTAAAATGTTAGGTTTTGGAAACACGAATTCAAATCGATTTCGTAAAATTTCTGTGACATGCCTGTATGTACGATTTTAAGCAGTTTTTCCAATTGAATGCGAAAAATTATGGTATTTTTTTACTTCCTGACACAGTCCTGATTTTTTTTTTTTTAAATATAAATCGGTAGGGAGTTTGTAACGTGCTTGCGTATCAGCGTGGAGTTGGTGGGTTCGATTCCCACCAGAGGCTTTGATCTGTTGCTGCCAAATGGCCTGTGTCGCACGGTTTACCCTTGGAACAAAAAATGAAAATATAAATTTACTGTGTATTGTAATGAAATACAAAATAAAAAAAATAAACAAAAAAAAAAAAAATAAGAAAAAATAAATATAAAAAAAAAAATTGTATAGAATTTTTTAATTTATGTTTTACTAATCATTTCAAGTTTTTATTATTTTTTTTTTTGGGAAATATTAATTATTTTATTAGATTTTATAAGGAAAATAACGTCCCGTGAACAAGTCGAAAAAATTCCCGATTCCCAGGGGAAACAAAAAATCTAAGCTATAGTCCAAAGAGTCGCATAGCTATGAGATGGGCCTCAACTCTCAACCAAGAGAGTGTGTTTATACTCACAGAGAATTGTCCTTGTTGGTTTACTGGTTTTTCTGGGCATGCGATCCCTTAGGACTTTAGTTGGTCATCGATTGGCATAAATGACTTCAACACGATAACTAGGACGAACAATTTTAAGGAATCCTTTTGAACCCGAATTTAATCTCATACGTTCTTAGTTCCCTTAACATTTCGTGAAGGAACTGATGCGGAACTTCTTTCGACTCAGTGACCTGTGCGTCATATCATTAAGGAGTATTCCTTGTTTAACGACTACTGCTTTTCTAGAGAAGTTTTTCACGGCTTAGAGATTACTCTACGACTCGTAAAGTCGTCAACAGTTACGAGTTGAAACACAGCCGCTGATAATTATTTGATGGACTTACGCGGTTTTGAACCTTGGATTGATTGTGTGATAGTCGCTCGCATTACCTACGCCACCACAGCCTTCCGAATATGATCTCATGGCCATTTCAAAAAGTAAGTGACACATTTTGCATTTCAACAGACAACTGAAAGCTCTACTCAATGCAACACTGCAGCTCATGACACAGTCCATCATTTGCAAGTCAAGAGAGACGTGAGAACAAAACCTCTAAGAGAATATCCTCTACAAGGTCTCAGAATCTGTAGATAGTCACCGTCTGTTCCTTCATTCCTTCACTTATAAAGGGTGTTTTTTATTGGGGTATAGAACTTTAAGTTGGCATCACTTTTTTAACTGGCGGCCATTTTGTCAGCTGTCAAGTGATTAATATTTAGTTTGGTTTGCCATTTCATCATGAACAGGTTGACAAAAGAACAACGCTTGCAAATCGTGCAAATTTATTTCGAAAGTAATGGTTCAGTTCGCGAAGTTCACCGCAAGCTCCGTCCATTTTATGCCATTACATCCACAAAAACTGACTGTTTGGTGTGCTGTATGGGCTGGTGGAGTCATTGGGCCATACTTCTTCCGAAATAATGCTGGAGAGTCAGTTACCGTTAATGGAGACCGGTATAGAGCCATGATAACCGACTATTTTGTTCCCGAATTGGATGGCATGAATGTGGATGAGTTGTGGTTCCAACAAGTGGTTGAAAATTGGACCTGTAGAATTGGCTTTATTCGAGCCAGCCGCGGCGGCCACATGCCCGAAATCATATTTAAACATTAATGGCATAAAATTATCCTTCCAATAAAGCCAAATTGATGGACATTAAAACGATTTTCTTGTGTTTTATTTCAATTCGAAGTTCTATACTTCAATAAAAAACACCCTTTACGACGACTGAGAAACAAAACTGAACTCTGACGGTTGTGCATCACTTTTGAAACCACTGTGCCTCGTACGTATTCCCCAATGCTATGATCCCTCAATTTAATATTATAATTGCAACAATTATCATTCTCATGCCACAAACCAACATGGGGGGAAAAAAAGGAAGGCAAACAGAAAACCAGGAACAGCAAAAAAATCAAGTCTGAAATAAAACAAAAAGAAACTTCATTAGCAACACCAGTCATTGTCGTCAGGGCAAGGAGCATAAAAGAGATGAGTGGGAAGGACGATACTCAAAACTCCGCCCACCAAGAGTGAATTGACACCGCACACTTCGTAGACTCACTCACTCTCTCTCTGTCTATCTCTCTTTCTCTGTCTCCTGTCTGCGGCACAGGGTGGCAAAATGTTTTCCGTTTTGGGCCACCTGCTGAAACGCATGCGCCGCTAAGGCCATCTTACACTGAGTTTAAGGAAGTACATGAAAACAACAACAACAACTGGGAATTTCCTTTTATTTTTGAGCAGACATTCATTTTGAGTTTGAGCGGCAGCAGAAGCTGCAGCAGCAAATTGCCATCATCTCAAAATGGGTGCGAGCACAATGTCTGCCTGTCACTGCCACCGTTTGGCCATTATGAGCTGTTTCCAACTATTACCGTTATTTAATGGTGGCACTGATGCCACCGTAATCATTAACAAGTAGAAGAAGAAGAGCAAAAAACTTTTTCATTTCTCCATTTAATGTTCATTCTTTTTGTTGTTGTTGTTTTTTTTTCGTTCGTTGCTCGCACCGTTTCAACGTCAACGTTTCTCGTTAAGCCATTAGTGATGACACAGATGATGATAATAACGATGATGGTGACTCAGGCTATGGCGATGATGACCGACGCTGACTCTGCTTCCAAGTTGTGGAATGCCATTGGTAATGATTACCGTTCTCGTCTTTATTCTTTGTATCGTTTTTTTTTTTTTTTTTTGGAAAATTAATGGTGAAAGTTTTTATTTCTCATTTTTGTTTTGGAAACTTTTTCCTGTTATCCACAATTATGCGGAGATTAGATGAAAAAATCAATATTACACATATTTTGTTGAAAGTAAGACGTTCAGGTATGTCACAGAATGTAAAATCGTTCAAAAGTGAAAACGAAAACGGTTTTAGCTTCTCTAAAAAACGGAAAACGCAAAAATTTTGCGTTTTGATATCACTTTCAAAAAGCAGGGTGAAATTGAAATGTTTAGTGATTTTAACGTAAAAAATAAACAGAAGACACATACATGTAACAGAAAATATTGTATTAACCAAATTCTCTTAGAATGAACATGTTTTTGGAATTTATTTTACAAAAAATCTATTATTTTTCTAATCCATGATGAAAACGCAAAAAAATATGCAGAAATGAAAGTTTTTCTTTAGGCAGACTTGTATTGTTGAATTATTGCCATATGTGTTGAAGAAAAAGGTGTAGAAATGTACAAATGACAGACGAAAAAGCAAGAAAGGGGAAAAACAAAAAAACAATTAATTGTTTGGTTTGAGACAGAGCGCTTCAGTCAATCGGGCAAAAATGTAAGTATTTACATACATATTTCTAAATTTTCGTCAGAAACTGTTTATTTAATTTATTTTATACTTTAGGGGCAAACACCGAAACGTTAAACAGGACAAAATTTTTATCAATTTTATGGATAAACATCACGATATTGCCAGGGGCTATGTAAAAGGTGATAAGGTTGTTGTTGATTCTCTATGGACAGAATTGACAGCTTTGCTGAATAGTTCAGGTCCACCAAGTAAAACCTGTAAAGAATGGAAGAAAGTTTGGTCAGATTGGAAAGGAAATGTTAAGGCGAAGATGTGCCATAATAAAAAGGACTTGCGAGGAACTGGTGGTGGTGAAATCAATCAATATGTTTTCAGTGAACACGAGAACAGTTTAATCAGAATTTGCGGATTGTATAAAAGTGTCGATGGAGTTGGTGGTGCAGTAAGCTTTGGGGATTTTGTAAGTGAATTAGACCTCAGTTGTTCTGAAAAAGAAAACTTTGATTCGTCATCTTCTACACATATTCCAAGAACTCGAAAATCAAGTCAATTAGTTTTAAGTGAATCTGAAAACGAAGAGCTTAATTTTTCACCCTCAACTTCAAAGCAGACCACTTCGATTTTAAATAAAAAAGATAGACCAAGATCATGCATTCCAGCTGCTTTTAAAAATGTTTCTACATTGGCAATTGATCCAAGAACACCAACATTGGAAGAAAACCGTTCGCGAACACCTATTCAAAAACGTCTTAGAAATAAAAGCTTATCGTGTTCTCCGCCATCTACACCAATAAGACAAGTGTCGGGCAGCCTAACAAAAGCAAAACCAACGCCTGCAGTAAAAAGACCCCGGGCAAGTACTCCCTCAAAGCAAGATCTAAATGCGCTTTTAGTTGAGGAAAATTCTCATTTACAAAACTTGGAAAAAATTTGTAAAATTCTAGAAGATAACAGTAAGGAAATGAAAAAACAAACTGAAAAGTTGGACAAACTTTGTAACATCCTGGAAAAAAAGTATGTGGAAGAGCAGTTACATAATACTGAAATGCAAAAGAGAATGCGTGAACGGAATGAAATGAAACTCAAAATAGTTGAACTTGAAACTCTTAAATATGCTGTAGAACAGGAAATAGCAAATACGACTCGTTCTTAACTTTACATTATTTTACACAATGGACTGAACACAATCTGTTTTTCGTTTTATAAAATGTTTTTTTTTTTATTATTTAAATAAATTGAAATAAAAAATGTATTAGTTCATTTGACTAGCAATATTATTTCTAATACGTTTGGCTACGTTGTACATATTTATTTCAGGGTAGATTTCCACAATATTTTGGTCGTTTTCAGAATTTTCCTCATTTGTAACAGGTATCTCGTCTTCTTCGATTTCTATGTTATATTCCCTACAAATGTTATGTAAAGCACAGCTAACATTTATAATTTTTATTGTTTTCTTTGGTGTATAAACAAGAATTCCTTGCAAACACCTAAAACGGCTTTTAATTACACCAATTGTACGTTCTATTATGTTACGCGCTAGGGTATGTTTTTTGTTAAATTTGTGCTCCTTTGTTCCTACACTAACATCCCTATATGGGGTCATTAGGAATGGTTCCAATCCATAAGCAGAATCCCCCAATAACCAAGAATTTCTGTCACCATCTTCATATTGATTTAAAAAAAATGTCTTGCCCCACTTAAATTCCAAATAAAGGCATCATGGCAAGAACCGGGCCTGCAAGCATCTACGGCTCTTATTTTCATTTTGTAATCGCATATCTGAAAAATGAAGAACAATTTTTAAAGTATGGGTATAATAAAAATTATACAATGAAAATGGTGTTGGTTTACAACACCAATCATTGCATTCATGCTAAATGTCCCTTTTCTATTATAAAAAAGGGATTCGTCTTCGGAAGGTTTAACCATTCTAACGTGAGTTCCGTCAATGCATCCTATAATTCCTGGAATTTCATAATTTTCAAAAAAGTACAATTTTGACTTTCTTTTTTCTTCGGAAGACATTCTTAATTTGATCCAATGTGGACAAATTTCAGCTTCAATTGCATTTATAACTCTCCACATAATTGTAGAAACTGTACTTCTCCCAAGGCTTAGCTCCACATCTCTACCTATAACTCCTTGAAATGCACCCGTAGCCAAAAACCTAAGCGTTGTTGCAAGCTGGATAATAGCCGGTATATTGGAACGTTTGAGGTGGGGAGAAATTTTTTCCAAAACTAAAACAAAAGCTTCTTTATTTAGCCGATAATAAGATATAAATCTGTAGAAATAAATTATTATTAAAATAAATTTGAAAATAACTCATTGCAGGTGGATACTTACTCTGCATTTGAGTGAGATAAAGGATCTGATGCGTTCCTCAATGTCCGGCGACGAATTTTTTCAGTAGACCGCTGATTTATTTCTTCATCCATTACAGCAAGTATTGAAGCCCCTGGCATTTTTACTTTTGGTGTTTATATTATAAAAAACAATTTAAACTCCTTTTTTAATTGTCAACAATTTGTTTATTTCTTTCCCTTATTTACATAAATTTGTAATCAGCTGTTTTTTTTCATGGATTTACCATATTTTTGTTTCAAAAATGTGAAATGATTTTTTTTCCGGATTAGTCAAAACGTACGAGTGCTGAAGAAGCAAAAGCAAATCGTAACGATTTGGAAAAGGTGAAATAAATCGATTTCGTAAAACTTCTGTGACATGCCTGGTTGTGTTGAAGAGATTTTACGGCAACTTTTGTTGGAGATAATTTAAGATAAGTTTTTGAATTGGCAGGAATGAAATTAAGGGAACTAAACTTAAGATGCTATTAAGGAACTGGTGGAGAACTTTTTGTTTTATTTTTAAGAAATTTATTGAAGCTCTGTTAAACTTTAACAAAGTTTTATATTAAAAAAAAAGAATTGAGTGTAAAGTTGATTCAAATTTATAGGAGTATTGAGTATTTTAATTGTTTAAATGACTTACAACTGATGCCGTTTCAGATTCATGATTAAACATGTCCAGCTCTGTGGTAACATCGATAAGCTCAACACCACCAGAGTAGTCGTCGTCATACTGGCCAAGCCATTTGACGAATTTATAGCTGGCGGCCTTCATTATTGCCGAACAAGGCACCTGACAGCCTCACATCTTGCTGTGCTACCGGTGCAATGGGAAGCATCTCTCCAATTATCACCAAGGACCCTTTATTTATTGAACTTGGTGTTTTGAATTTAATTTAAATTATTTTATTTAATAAACAATACAGAAAACAATGGCAACATAATAACAACAACTTAAGACTCAAATGTAATATCCGATGGATAGGTATGAGGAAAAGTACAGCACCAAGCTTTAACAATAAAAACGTCATATGGGTGGTGAAAAAATAAAGTGAAATCTGCCCTTGCTTTCGGATTTTTTACTAACTATTACTCCGCCAACAACCAGTTCGTACGCCTTCAATTTCTGCTTTCATGTTTATTTAGAAATCTATGTTTTTGAGACAATAAACTTAAAGCGAAAATTTGTATTTCTTGTTTATTAAAAGAACTGATTGTGGGTGGAGTAGTATATTCCATTTTCTGTATCTAAACTGAACCGTGAACCAAACATATTTCCCTTAACAGACGTGGAACTTCTCTCAAATAAGTGAGCTGTCCCCTGATTGGGGAGACCGACTGTTTAAAGCCGACTCCGAACGGCTACTGCTTTTCTAGTGACGTTTTTTTATGGTGACGTTTTTTAAAGTCGCTGGCATTTACGAGGTGGAAAACGACCGCTAAAAATGTTTGATGGTCTTACCAGGTTTCGAACCTGGGTGTACTTGTCTGATAGTCATGCAGACTGCCTGCCAAATTGTCGAACAGAAGCCCTGAACCGAATCCGAATTCTGAAATGATTTACATCTCTGGTTTTGAAGAAATGAATGTGCCTGCATTTTTTCAAGACCAACGCGTACTGAACGGAGTTTCAAATTATTTGTTCGAATAAGAATTGTACACGCTGAATGAAATGGCCATTTAAACAAATATCAGCAAACAAATAAGCTTTACTTGCAACAAGCTTTACAACAAAGTCCATACACGCGTTTCATATTTTTCTATGCAACTAAAAAAGTAGTTTCTGATGTCAATAATTATCATACATTCTTCGATTTCAAAAAGGATCAACAATGTCATTCAGAGGCGGGAATGCTGGATAACAACCCAGCATGACTCAGTGACAGTTCATGCGGCAATATAGAGTGAAGGTAGGGTTTTTTACTTTACGACTTTTTTCAACTCCCGGGCATTGGGGATTCTTTTGACGTCCTCCAAAAAAAAAAATTTTTTTTTTGTTACCCCAAATTAAACATAAATAATTCAGTCATGTTAAAAAATTTAAATGATTAATAACACGATAACTACAAAATCATACGAAATAAATCTTGAAAAACATCCTGTACAATTTAAATGTAAAAAGCGGAGAAGACAAAAAAAAGCAAGGACATTTATGCAAAAACAAATAGAAGAAAAATCATAAAAAATATAGAAAATTTTTTAGGAAAAAAGAACAAAAGAGCATTACAAATTAGAGAAAAATAGTGCAAAAAACAAAAACAATTTGTGAAAAAAAAAACAGAAAACTAAGAAAAAATAAAAAAAAAAATTAACAAAAAAAGTCGAAAGAAACACTTATATGCGGGTTATGCGGGCTGGGCTAAGAGTCACCGTGGGGTCAACAAATTGAATAACTTTAATTTAGTCTGAAAAATTAAAAATGAAATAGTGAATTAAAATAAAAATAGTCACCCCGTGGTGAAGTTTGTCCCACCCTGTATTAATAAAAATGGCCACAGAAAAAATTTACTCTAATTCTCAGTGCAAGAAAATTGTCGCAGTTAGTTTTCTGTGTCTTTCTAATTAAGGACGTGAGTTTTTAAATATTAAAATGTCATTGGATGAAATTTACTTAACGTATTCACCTTTACAAAAAAGCCACTCTTCTTCGATTTTTCAAACAACAGTGTACACCCGCACCATTTAAAAAAAAAATATAAATAAATTCATAGTTTTCAAAACCTAGTAACAAAAAACAAACAAAAAAATCAAATATGGAAAAAACCTCTTTGTCTTCTCTTGTAATAAGATCAACTAGTTTAGCAATGTTTCAGAAAGTAAAAAACAAAACAATTTCCCGGTTAAAAGTTGTAAGAATAGTATTTTATTTCCGGGAATCCCGTCCAATATTCGCAGGAATCGGGAAGTAAAAAATCGGCAAATTACCAGGGTATTCCCAGGTTAAAACCCCTAAGTGAGATAGAAAGAAAGGCGTAAAGTTTGAAATACTTACAAGCCATGACCAGGGCAGTTCGATGTTAGAGGGGAAGAACTTACAATACAAATGTAATTTGGCGATTAATTTGGTATGGATTACGTAAAATGGGTAAAAATTAATTAAATAAATAAATGCATTTTTTAAAAAACTCATTTGGAAACAATAACCGCCAAACATTGCCTACAAATATTAAAAATCAACAATAAATAAAAAGCAGATCAACTAAATCTTCTAGGTACAGTCGAATTCAGTTAAGCGAAAATGAAAAAAAAAAATCAAGAAGGATTTCCAAAAAATGGACTTTTCAATAAATAAAAAAAAACCGAACTAAGTACACAGAAAAAACATATTTTTGAAATCAATTACGAAGTTTGTATGGAATTCGTCAATTCAATTACTTTTTTAATTGATTTTCTTCCAATTACAAAAGTTGTGAATTCAATTACTCAAATTTTAAATAAGTAATTGATTTTTTTACTATTTTTTACATTGATTTCACCAAGAATTTCTAAGTTCAATTACAACATTAATTGATATCCAAGCTTAATTTGAATTACGACAGTAATTGAATATTTTTGGCCCGTATTTTCTTCTGTGTATGTTCTTTTGAAGTTGTTTTATGAAACGCAGCTACAAACTCGTGGCATAATTATGCAAATACATGCCTGCACAATTTTAATTCAATATTAATAAGAAAATAGTCAATGAAAATAGTCACTTATTTTCATTTGGTTGAGTTGTCTTAAATGACTTTAAGCAAGGCATCACAATCGACCAAGCGATAACCTGACCTACATGCCATGACTACTTACTTATTTATTACACTTAACATTACAGGAACACAAATAGGGACACATTCTTTCAAATCAGTTAGCTGTGTATGAAATCATTTTTTTATACTCATTTAACGGGACCTACGATTTATAGCCGGCTGCGAGAGACTAATGTTTTTGCTAGGCGGAAAAAACCATGACTTCGTCAGGTTAAAAACTTAAGAATTCTTTTCTGTTTATTTAGAGTCGTCATAGAAGGGCGGTTATGGTCCTGCTGTAAATCGCTTATTGTTTCTCGGGAACATAACGTTTTTCGAAATTTATATATATTTTTGTTTAATAAAAAAATGTATGGTTTCCTTTTTCATAATAAAATTTAGAAAATGAGGAACACATGCAATTTAAAAAACAGAATACTCTAGTCATCCTTCACGTGATTTTCAACTAGCTCATCGTCCCCAATTTGGTCGCCGATCTTTCTCTATGTTCTCTCTCCTCCTCCTCGGGATTTTCCATACGGTCGTCACCCTCATCAGGTCGCCGACTTTCTCTGTGTTCTCTCTCCTCCTCCTCGGGATTTTCAACCTCAACTGGTCGCCCACTTTCTCTGTCTTTGGGTTCTGACGCTTTGTATAGATGTATTCGATCCATAAGGACTAGTTTTGCCGTCTCGCTTATGACATCGTTTCCATTCATCAGCGCTGACGTATACATATTGCCCATCATGTTATTCTGGGCTATTACATTGCTTGAACGCAATTTTCCACCATTTGTTCGAGAACGCCTCTTCGACTTTGCCACAGACCAGCTGGGTAATAAACACAGGGCTATGATGCCAGCGATGATTAGGGCAATCTTCATGTTGTTCGGCTGTGAAGTCCGCTGAAATCGTCCGCTGATCGGTGTTGCTTTCACGTCAACTACAACACTGTTCGTTCATTCAGCTGTCTGGTGAGTGATATGTTTTCTATATATCATGACTATTTTACAATCAGATCGATGGCTTGACTCAAGTGTGTAGTGTTTCTATTTATGTACAAAATTCATTTGTGTTATTCATCAAGAAATAGTGATTTGTTTGCGGTTTTTAACTGTGCCTGTTTTTACATGCAGATAGAGTTTATTATATGAAGCGATATCGTTAAGTCATCACTGCTTACGTATTCAAACAATAGCGGTCCTAAATATATGTGGGCCATGAGTAAGGAGCGTTCTATGGAACCGCGCAAAATGCTATGCACATTTGTTTAACAACATGAATTCCAAAGATTTCAATTTAAATGGTGCAAACTTTATCGCAGATAATGAAAGATCTATCGGCTATTAAAAGATCTATTGATTCTTTGACTCTTTACTTGGAAGTTTTTTCATTTCGTTTTTAAATTTATTTCATTAAAATCTGTTTGATAGTTATTTCGTTTATGTTGGCACTTTCTTTTATTACAACGTGTTACAAAAAAAAGAATTTCTTCTGTCCTATGAACAAAATGCACATATTCGGAAAGAGGGGAAAAAATAAAAATACACGTGTATCGGCGATTTTCATGCACACGTCAGAATTTTTTTTTTTATGTTTGAAGTATGAAGCTCGTAGTGGCCTGTGTGAAAGCCTTTCGACCGATTTTTAACCCTTTTTCCGTGATCCAATCGAGCTGATTTTTGGCAGGCAGACTCTTGGAAATGTCTGTATCACGTCAAATTTTTTAAAAACAATTTGTATATATTCTCAGATTTTCCCCAATTTTTATTATTTTTGAAAAAAAAATATTTTTTTCACTTTTCTTAGCATAACTTGAAGAGACTCCAAATTTTTAAACTACTTAAGCGTTACGAAAAAAAATGTTTTTTGAACTGATACCTTAAAAAAAACGAAAACCATTTAAAAAAAATTTAGGAAAATCTGAGAATTGATAAATATCTATTTTTTAAAAAATTTGACGTGATACAGACATTTCCACGAGGCTGCCTGCCAAAAATCAAAATTCTGACGTGTACATGAAAATCGCCGATACACGTGTATTTTTATTTTTTATCCCCTTTCCGAAAAAGTAAATTTGGTTCATAGGACAGAATGTGTGTAACACGGTGTTAGGAGATACTTCATTTATTTAGGAAAAAAAAAGTCATTAAGAATTAAGTCCCAAAAAAAAAGTCATTAAGAATTAAGTCCCAAATTTTTTATGAGTTATTTAATTTTTTTAAATTTCGGAGATGTCATTGGGAGTTATTTCGCGGTACCAAAAATTGCGGAAAATCATTTTGGTCGTTGTTTCATTGTACATGGTACTTATTTGGGTGTTATTTCATATCGTCCATAATTTCAGCCTTGACAAGAGGTCGATGACTCTGGAACACATCTGTGGAACACGTCTACGGATCATAGATCCCGATTGCAATAAAACTTGTCACTGAGTTGAAGCTCCTCCGGGGAGCGGGAGTAAACCACAGACACCACTTCGCACTTGAGAGGTCGCACCTATTCGAATATGGATTCTTTGTTCTGGCCACATCCCCCCGTAATGACAACTCCAATTCAATCACACCGATCGCAATTCTAAGCAACCCACCGTGTGAGTCAAAAAGAACCACAACTGAATTATGCTGCCCATAACGCACAAATGATCAGCATGGACGCAATAATGAACGGTTAAAGGTCACTATTCTGACTAAAGACAAATAACGTCGAAGCATTCCGCCAATTTCAATAACCTAGCCCAGACAGAGTTGGACACAGCAAACGTGCCTCTAAATAATCAGGCAACCAATCATAGACGACGTTGTTAAATGTCCCCAGCAACGATGTGGTTGAAGCCGGCAATTTCAAGTGCGATGGACGACATTTTTCTATCTCAGGCCGGCCCGCCCTCTCAAGAAGGAATGATGTCAGCATGACAATAAAAACAAATGGATCTTAATGGGAACAGATGGCAATAGCGTAACCACTCAACCAGTACCCCGTCAAGGGGATGTGAAATACCGCCCACTACGGCAATTGTCGAAAACTCGAGAGGGCTAATAAAAATGAACGGCCTCAACACTGGACAAGGGCTGTCTAGTAGAAGTCGGAGTCTGAGAAATATGAACAATTAAAGACGGAGTCGAGCATTTTTTGATAGACTCGAACAAAACATGAACATCTTTTGTATTAAGATCGAAAGGGATTTTTCACAAGACCAATCCAAGTATCTGAAAACATTCCATAAGCCAGCCAATGCCAACACCAGATGGTAGAGTCAACACAAACAATTAAGTAAAAGTCTGAAGACTACAACATCGGTTTGAAGAAATCGATTTAATTGTATTTCAATAATTCAATGTTTAATACATGAAATCTTTTTAATAATTAAAATAATAATCTGGGGTCACATAAGAATTATTTGTTTTTGATGTTACAAAATATGCGGAACATAAGTGTTCACCCTTTGCGATAAGTTGTACTGTGTCGCCTCTGATGGTTCACCGCAGCCCGGTGTCTTTTAGTTTTGACGGTCTGTCGAACTCTATGCGGTCCATAATAATGATTTTCCACTATCACATGCTCTCGCACGACATTGTTACGACGAATCAACGCCCGATTTCGTTGGAATGTATTGTCCATCACATTGTTCTTGTCGACAATTACTCTGCCGGTATTATCACTTGTCCGCACTCTACCCAAATAACAGCTGGGCAGATGACAGAGAACTACGATAAAAGTGATGACAAGTCCAAACTTCATGTTTTTTTTTCTGTTTTACTTTAGACGAAATTGTCCGCTTAACGATGTTGCCTGAATGCCAACTGAGAGACTGTTCAGACTGATGCTCGCTATTAGTTTTATACTTCATGCGTTTTTTTTTTTTACTATCGTTGGTTTGAATCAAGTGTGTAGTGTGTTTTAATTTATTTATAAGCGAAAGCATTCGCATTATTTTTATACAAAATATAATTTTTGTGCGGTTTTTAATTCTGTGGTCCAGACAAAATGTATAACGCATTGAAGGAGTCAGTTAAGAGCCTTGGGCTTAAATACGGTGACAAAAATTAGGGTAGTAAAGTTCTCAAGATCCGAAGTTATAGACTTGTGATGGATGGAAATGGATTCGGTACCATTGAGCCATTCGTAATTCATTTATGTAAAAGCGAGAGTAGCTCTGTCTTAGGCGGCTCGATAATGGCGGCATGTTTTTTTTTGAAAAACCGCTCACAATAACAATAATTCGAAAAAAAAATCCAAAATTTTGGTCTGTAAGCTGGAGAAGTTATCAAATTACATTTTTTTTCAAAAGTGTATACTCTTTTTTTTCTAATATATCTATCAAAGAAAATCCACATAGTACAGGGTGTTCCAACAAGAGATGTTATTTTAGTATTTAAAGAAAAATTTATTTTTTTGCGATAAATTATCGGATATTTATTTCATAATAAAGAGGAAGGCGGGATGTTAATAATGAAAAACAACATCGGCTAAGGAAGAAGTCGCAAGATGTCAAATCACAAGATCTCGGTGGCCAATTGTAATCACTTCGTCGAGACAACACGGTCCGGAACCATTTCCCGTAAAAGAGCAATGGTTTCGTTGCTTGTGTGACACGTAAAATACGGTGTAATGACGTTTGTTGTTTGCCCAATTCCACAGAACGACGATTAATGGACAAACCTGGGTTTTCTGCAACACTTTGGGCTACAGCAACAATATTCGCAGTTGTTTTTGAGCGACCTGCACGGTTTTTATTCTTCACATAACTAACATGTCCCAACAGCTCGAATTTGTCCACCAATTTCTGTATTGCGGTCTGACAAGATGCTTCACGACGACCCCCAAAACTGCTTTAGTTTTGCGAACTGTGACTGCAAGATTTTCACCATTTTTGCATTGCATTTTAATAATTTCAATGCGTTGTTGAAGCGTGTATCGTTCCATTTTTAGTAATGGCGTAGTTTCTACTTATCAAATGTCAAAGAACAAAAAGCTTCAAAAGTGACAGCTGCCGAAAATATTTGGAAAATATTTCTTTATTGGCTTTCTCGTCTGAATAAATATGACTGCATATGTTACGAATTTTCACTTCAGCAGAAAATATTTTTAAAAAATTTGGAATATACGCTTTCACAAAAAACATTTTTGGAATATTTTCTTTCGCAAAAAAATAAACTTTTTTTTGGAAAAATTCAGTATTGGCTTTGTCGTAAATATGACAGCATTTGCTACAAATTTTCGGTCTCGCAAAAAAATTATTTTTAGAAAATTTGGAATATTCGCTTTCACAAAAAACATTTTGAGAATATTTCGCAAAAAAAAATCAGTATTCGCTTTCACGTACGAAAAAATATTTTGAAATATTCACATTCGCAAAAAACATTTTTAAAAAATTTGGAAAATTCGCTTTTGCAAAAAAAACTTTTTTGGTATATTTTCTTACACAAAAAAAACTTTTCAGTATTGGCTTTCTCGTATGAATAAATATGACTGCATATGGTACGAATTTCGCTCTCGCATATGCGAATTATTCGCATTATTTGGAAACATTCATTTTCGCAGAAAACATTTTTAAAAAATTTGGAAATTTTTTTGGAATATTTCGCAAAAAAAAATCAGTGTTTACGTACGAAAAAAATATTTTGAAATATTTACTTTCGCAGAAAACATTTTTAAAAAATTTGTAATATTCGCTTTCGCAAATACACTTCCTCGTACAAAAAAACTAAGACTCCATATATTACCGATATTCGCTTTCGCATATGTGAATTATTCGCATAATTTTGGAAAACTCGCTTTTGCAGAAAACATTTTTAACTATTTTGGAATATTCGCTTTTGCAAAAAAAAAAACGATGTCACATATGCGAATTATTGGCATCATTATGGAATATTCGCATTGGCAGAATTTTTTTATTTCTGTATTCGCTTTCGCTAAACTCACATTCCTCGTACATACCCTACGATTGCATTACAAATTCCACACATCTTCAAAATTAGTTTACACCTTATTGGCAACAAGACACACGCGGCAACAGAAACGCATGCGGCGGTCTCTTGTTCGGTGGTCGCAATTGTATTAGCAAAAGACAACGTATTTCAACTAATGTATATCACACCCAACGAATGCCATTCAGCTGTGAGTATCGGAATTGAAATCTATTTATAGTGTTTTCCCTCATTCCATTCATTCTCACGCACTCACACGCAAGCGAAGACAAAAAAAACCGTGTGGGCTTAGCTAGTTACGGTACGTCGACAGGGGGGATGTAGCTCAGATGGTAGAGCGCTCGCTTAGCATGTGAGAGGTACGGGGATCGATGCCCCGCATCTCCAACTCGTTGTTTTGGTATTTTTTTTATTTTACAAAGTTTTTGGTTTTTTTTTGGAAATATTATTTAGCTTTTTAGTTGATTGAATACTCTCCACCTCCTGCCCGTCTAGTTTGACGCTGATATATGGAGTGTCAAACTGTCATTGGAAACGGAAATTCAATTGATAATTCACATTTCATTTTATTTTGTTTTGGATGGCAGGGAGTTGGGAAACTCAGCCAAAAAGAGGTGTTGTTTTAGAATGGTTTGCTTTTCTACGTAGTATGTAGGTATCATTTATTAAATCACGTTTTCATATGTACATTTTATCATTCAGCACATATAGATATAGATAGATGGGTGTTGGATCATATATAAGGCGCCTCCCAGCCTTAAAATTAAAGCGGTTTTAAATTATGGCGATTCAAATGGATTTTCAGATACAATAATTTACTAATATGGATTTAAACCTTAAATGAGCAAAGCACACTATGAGTTTCAACCAAAAAAAGCCTACATAATTTCCCAGTTTCCCAAATTAACAAATTGTGAGTTATTTTGGGGATCCATGAAAAATGTCCCGCTCTCCCAAAAAAATTAAGAATTCCGCAAAATAATCTCCCAAAAATTGGGGTGTTTTCCATAATTTATATTTATTTTTTTGTGAATTTTTCATATGAAAAATTTAACAATGAAAAATTCCAAAATTTTCAAATTTTGGGAAATATTTTTTTTTTGTTGGCGGTATTTTAAAAAAAATCTGAATCACATATTGTGATTTTTATTCTGTGTTGAAGTTTCACATCTCCAAAAAAAAAAAAAAAAAAAATTCACCAAAATTAAATAATTGGGGTATTTTTCATTGTTCCATTTTTCATATGAAAAATGCTCCAAAATTGAAATAATCCCAAACATTATGAAAAACTCATAAATTTTTTAGGATATTTTTTTGGGAATTCTTTATTTTTTTGGGTTTTTTTTTGAAAGAGCCCCAAAATAACTAATAATTTTTATAAAAAATATGGTAAATTATTTGGGGTTTTTTTTACATTTCAGGTTGGGGTAATCCATATTTTGATTGCATAATTTGGCTTGATTTTCCCTAAGAACAGTAAGAGGCTGTTCAAGAGTTGATAATGCACTGCTTGGGACCGTATTTCCTTTAAATACGATGATGACCGTTACGGTTCAAAGATTACTCACTTTTTTTTTTGTCCACAATGAACAAAATTGTCATCAGGTGACATGTGCCTCTAACATGGCGGTGCCAACTTCCAAAATCAGAGCAAGGAACGGCGAATTGTTACGCGCAAAATATGCATTTTAGAGAAGTCATCAAAAACGAGTTTTATGAAATTATAACAAACGATTTTGAGAAGTCAGCAGATTTTGATTTTCGTGCTGCACCCTAATGTACCAACAAACGAGTATGCCATTGTTGGTTTTGATCGAAAAGCCATCCCTTGCTCGCCATGCAAATTGATTTGAACGGTCTGGGATCAAAGTGGATTTCTGTATGTCAATCGCGCATAAAAGTGATATAAATTTTTGTTTATTTATTTTTGTTTTGTTTCATGTTTTCTATGAATATTATTCAAAACATTTATTTTCTATGTGCTTTTGTTAGAGTTTGCTACGTGGCTGGAATTTAAATCCTTAAACAAAAAACATTCGATACAAGCGGTTGCTCTGAGGTGCCACTTACACTTATGAACAAATTTAGAAGCACAAATATACTAACGTAAATGGATCTGCCTATGCTCTGGTCAGCAAGTACTTGCTATTAAATTGTTTAATGTTTGAATATAATAACATATGCTCGGAATAATGGCCATGATCCTTTTGTTTGAAATTTTGTAAACAAACTTCAGATTTCCTAAACAAAAATACAAAATTTCTTTTATTTGTTTAACAAAATACTCCTTAATAAGGTCGGTGACATTTGTAACCACCCGCTAAACAGAAAAAAATTGTAAATTGACCTCAAACACGAAAAGTGTTTAGTTGATTACTTTATTCTTTAGTTTTCCTGTTACCAGAAACAATTAAACGAAATAAAAATATATTGTGCTGAATTTTTTGAATGAAAATACCGAAAAATATTTTATAAACCCAATTAAAATTGTAATTGAATCGATTAATATATTTTTAATGCTATGAAATTATGACAAAAATAACTTTTTTGTCGACATATTTCTGGCTTATACGAAAGAGTTTACTCTTTTTTTATTATTGATGGATTTATTGCACAATTGGTTTGCTTGATATTCGGCTTTGTTCATATGGGGCTTTTAAGGTAGACGCAGCCCCGAGATGATCAATTGACTTCGTCCAGAGAGATGATAACAAGATTACCGATCTTGGTGGGCAGAATATAAATTGTGGCGTAACACGCCATTCTGCTGAAACTGAATGTCGTAAAAGTCGATAGTTGGGAGAATTCAAATTATTTTTTTGGCAATAAATCTGCCATTTCGATTTACCTCCTACGATTTGTTTGAAAATGTAGCTAAAATTTAAAGTTTTGTCAAATTATATTTATTAAATACAAAACTAGGGAAAATTTTACTTTATTTTTTTTCTTCAAAAATTTTGTACATATTTTTTTGAATTACATTTTTTGATTCATAAATTGCCATAACATGAAAACGAGTTCTTTGAGATGAATGTTAATAAATATATATAACTAAATTTTTGTAAATTGTGTATTTTAGTACATTTTTGAATCCAAAGTACAATTTCAGAGTAAAGATGTGCATTTTTTTTATTTTTATTGGTTGAAAAAAAAAAATCATAATTTACGGTATCAAAGTTATTAACAACGAAAAGACGGAATATTTCTTTTATTTTCATTTGTTGAAAAAAATCGAAACTCAAAAAAAAGAGTGTCCACAGTTAATTATACCGCTGCACAGGGGAATATTTAAAATTAGTTTGGAAATAAAACTCGCATTTGAATTTGATTTCGATTTTATTGAATTTACAAAAAAAATCTAGTTGAAATTTAAACTTCTGCCAAATGTTTACACTAGGCAACAACAACAAATTTCAATAAATAGCCACTAAATTATTTTGATGTACTGTGGTCCATTGAGTACATAAATGGCCGATTTTTTTCTAATGTCCGATTTCTTTGAGATGAATTTTTAAAAAATAACTAAATTGTGCTAAATCTTTGATTAAAGCGCTGATTAAAGAGTTATTGACAAAGTATAGACGGAATTTTTTTTTATATTTTATTTGTTGAAACTTATTAGTGAATTATGCCGCTGCACAGTGGGAGAATGAAACAATTTTTTGGAAATAAATCCACCATCAGGAAGTGGTTCCTTCAATTTGATTGAAATTTCACACAAATTTATCTAAAATTTAAACTTCTGCCATATTATATTTGTGAAAAATTACACTGGGTAACAACAAAAAATGGCAATAAATATCTGATATACTGTGGTCCCTTGATCACAAAAATGGTCGATTTTTTTTAAATTCATTTTTTTTAAGACCGGTTTCTAAGTCGGAAAACTTTTTTTTTTATTTTATTTTTATTTGTTGAAAAATATTCATAAACAATCGAAAGTCACAAAAAGTGTCAATAGTTTATTCTACCGCGGCACAGAGTGGGAGAATTCGAAAATAGTTTGGAAATAAATTTGTCATTTGGATTAGAAAATTCACAAAAATCTAGCGACAAATTATATTTGTACAAAAAATTTAATGAATAACTACGAAATAATTCTGATTTAATGCTGACAATTTTATTTATTTTATTTTTTGTAAAAAAATGCATTTGTTGATAGATAAATTACCGAACCTTGAAAATTGTCCGATTTCTTTGAAATAAATATTGAAAAAAAAACGGAAAATTAAATTTTGCAAAATCTTCGATTTTGGCCCATAAAAGTCTGAAGGACAAATTCAGAGTTATTAACAAAGTAAAGACCGAAAATATTTGGTATTCTTTTTTTTAAAAAATTGAAAATAATGAAAAGTGTGCTCTTTCAGAGATTTGTCTTAAAGCTACATATATTGTAGTTAAACTAAGGTACAGATCATTAAAATCGATAAAGTAGTTTCGATTTTATTCGTAATTTAGTGACAGTATCCTTTTGGTGCCTCTCCCAAAAAACCAGAATTGTTCAGTGGTTAGTAGGGTGGAGTGAAATTCAAAAAAAAAAAGTTAACCTCGGAAAGAGGTGTAGTCTGGGGTCCTAATGAGGGGAAAAATAAACAAAAAAATTTTAAAAAAATTTTAGGGGTCGCGCCACTCCCTCGAAATTTGGAAATTATCGCTATTTTGGCGTTGATTTTAGAAAAATCCTAAAAAGTTTTATGTCAATAAATGTTTGCAATAGCGTAAACAATGAAATAAGGGCATGAAAAAATTTAAAAACATTTTTCTCATTGTTCAAAAATTTCTAAAAGTAAAATAAGTCAAATCGTCCCTTCTTCAGAAAATTGACTGAACAATGAAATCGCTACCAAAGCTACAAATATTAGTCGATTATCCTCATATTTGCCTCAAATACTTTTATTTGGGCACTTAACAAGCTCAAACTTTTAAATTTCGAATAAGTTAAGTCGTTAATTTTTAGGATTTTTCTAAAATCAACGCCAAAATAGCGATTATTTCCAAATTTCGAGGCAGTGGCGCGACCCCTAAAAATTTTTTAAAATTTTTTTCTTTATTTTTCCCCTCATTAGGACTACATCTCTTTCCGAGGTTAACTTTTTCAAATTAAAAAAAAGCATGTTTTCACTCCACCCTAGTGGTTAGTCTTACATCCGCTTTCGTATTTTTTTGTGCCCTAGTGTTATAGTCTATATAACTTATTCTTTGCCTGAATAAGGTTGTGGAACATTCACTGCATCGTTTGTTTATCTGAGGAGCATCGTTTTTCTATCCGAATGTGTGGTGTAATGGTACATAAGGTCATTTCACATTTGATGTTCGGCCTCCGGCACTCTAGAATCTCGGGATACTATACACAGAATCATATGCATCGATGAGAATGAAAGCATATTAGTCATGTCTTTTTTTACACCAAATAAAAATACTAGACCAGACTACCATGACTTTTGAATATTTTACTGAAATTAAAGCTCAGACTTACGATTTAGTTAATTAATTTTTTGTCCAAGGAAATTATTTTTTGAGCCCATGTCGCACCCACATAAAAACTCAGATCATGATAAGGAGATACATGTACACGATTTACCAATACTTGAAGAAACTTTCACTTGTTTTTCTTTTTTTATTGTACTTTTAAAGACATTTTATGATTATTGCTCCACTACTTCCTCATTAGAGACTCGCCAGACATTTATTGGCAATTTCGGTTACATGAAGGACATAGCAAAAGTTTATAGATGTCCTGGCAACACTTGTATAGTTATAAAATAAAACAGTAAGTGTTAAAAATGCTTACCGACATATTGCACTTACCAGGGATTTTTATTTGTTAACTCTTTTTCATTTGTTGTCGCAGTCGGTGATGACGTTGTTCTAAATAACGATGGCGACAAAATGTTGCAGATTTGTATGTTTTTACCCAGATTTGTATATACATATAAACATACATATATGTACGAGCATGTGTATATATTTATGTTGTCTCACTTTTAACGAGCACGCAATATTCGAAATAAAGCCCACACGTATTTTGGGGGATTAACATAAATTACATTTTTATTTCATTGACATTTCATCAACGGAAATAAAACACGAGAATATTTACAAGTCACTTTAAGCGCAATCTACACTAGCCACTCCCCCCATCATATACGATGTTCTTCCCGCCCAAACCATAAAGGGAAAACATCGCCATTCTCTTCCTCCCCAACAAACCCCCCCCACAACAGCAACGTCGTCCTTCTTTCATGTCACTCAAAGAAAGCCATAACAAAACTAAAATAAATATTTGTAAATCATAAAAAAAAAAATTGTGAAAATACGTTTATTTTTCTTTTCCATTTTGTTTCGGGCTTAAACGTTGTGGGCCAACCGACATCAACCCACCACAATGAGTACATATTTATTTGGGCCAAAACAACAATGCCATCACCATGAAAATCCTACAAAAAAAATCCCCCACGAAAATGTGCGTTGTTAACACAGCGATAAAAATCAATCAACTATAAAATATGTCCATTTCCATTTACTTTATGTTGGTTGCCGTCGCAGCTCCAAACATTTGCGCCAATTTGCCAGAACGTCTTTGGGGAGAGGCCACCACCGCTGGTGGGTGGGTGAATGGGGGCGAGGGGGGAAGATGAGTGGTCTAGTCAAGCATTTTTATGGGTATTGACTTTGACTTATTTCCCTTGGATAATGTTACAAGTTTGTGGTGTTTTTTATGTTTCATTTTTGGTTTGTGATGTTGAATAAATTACTCGGGTTGAATGTATCGCAGATACTTGTAATTCGACGCACAATTCAATGGATGGATATCCCATCGATTGTTAAGGATACATAATTTGGTAATACGCATGTATGCATGTAAAATATAAATTTCATTCTTTTTCAGGCAATTCACGAAATTGTAGAACCTTCGTGAAAATCCTCTAATTTATATTCGTGTTGGGAGCGGTCCTCGCTCATCAGTGTCAGCGGAGGTTAGTTGCTCTTTCACCAGACACCAGAATTCGTTAGAACACTTATTGCCATGATCATTGAATTCATAACGAAATTGCCTGGTATTGACGATTTGTTTTCATTATGCGGGCCACCCCTTAATTTCAGCTATACTCTAATACAAAAATAAAGCAATCCATACATGCAAGTACACAGAAAAAAATACGGGCCAAAAATATTCAATTACTGTCGTAATTGAAATTAATCTTGGATATCAATAAATGTTGTAATTGAACTTAGAAATTCTTGGTGAAATCAATGTAAAAAATAGTAAAAAAATCAATTACTTATTTAAAATTTGAGTAATTGAATTCACAACTTTTGTAATTGGAAGAAAATCGATTAAAAAAGTAATTGAATTGACGAATTCCATACAAACTTCGTAATTGATTTCAAAAATATGTTTTTTTTGTGTACGGGTTTCCTTAAACCAAGTCAAAAGAAACTTGTTTTAAGTAAGGATTTTTGTAGCTCGGATTTGTTAATTGTATCCCTAGTTGAGCCCGAATGGGCTTGATTTCCAGGCTCATAATAGAATACAAATAAGTTAGAAATAAGTTGGACTTAAGAGAGTATATTTGTATCCGGTCTTAGTTTTCTCTCTCGAATTTTTTTCTACGAATTTTTTCTCTTACAACACTTTAAATTACACTTACTTTTCCTAATAAATATTTAACTACACTTAAACACATTGGCACCCATTTGATTTCTTCTCCAATCATTCGTTGATAATGTGCTACAGACTTCCAGTATTAAACGAGAACTACTGTTTACTAGAATAGTCGGAAAAAATGCAGTTCTCTTTGTAGTGAACCCAAAGAAAGTTGAGACTGGGGTGAAGGTATCGACAAAATAGACCCGCCCACTTTTTTTTTGACCATATGTTACCCAAATAAAAGTCAAATAATGTCCTCACGAATTCAAATATGTACTTTTTGTAGGCCTATAATGGGCGTGTTATTGAAGAAAACCACCCGCCCACTTGTTTTTGACAAAGTGGTACTCTTTTTGAAAATTTGATACTCAAGCGAAAGGTAATGTCTTCACGAGTTGAAGTATGCCCTTCGTGTTCGGATTTGCCATCCTAAGAAGCCTAGTTTAGGCAAATTGTGAAAAGGACTCCTGAAAAATGTTTTCATTAATTTTTTTTTTTTTTTTTACTAACGCTCAGGGGATGCCCTCTATAAATGCAATGCACTGTGTTAGCGATGGGAAGGAAGGTTATTGATGTTTGCCTTGAATTTGATAATGTCATAGCAGGCAGGAAAAACACTTGTTGGAAGATTATTCCACATGCGAACAGTACGGCTGAAGAACGAATTTTCAATATAGTGAGTCGTCCGGTCAACCGGCCACTTTACAATGAACGGATGATTTTTTTTTTTTGATAGGTAGAGGATATCACAATCGCACAGACAATTCAGCTTCATATCCTGGGGAGACCATAAAACATTTTGTAGTTGCTGTTTCCACTTGGTAAATGCCGCCGACGAGCAATAGAGAAATCTCAAAGCCACGTTAACATCTCCAGAAACATTCGTCTTTAAACAGTAAGTCCCGGCCAGTGATTACACTCACTAAACGCCAAAAGAATATTTATTATTTTACAAATAATAAAAAAAAATATAAGATGTTTACACTCAAACATTTATGTGATTGGCTCCATCCCCAAAAATTTATATAATATTGTATGCACATCTTTTTTTTTATTAATTACAACACATTGTACATTTATAAATATATAAAAGAATAAAATAAAATAATTTTACCCAAACGTGGAACGAGAAAAACAATGTTTTACTGCCTGTTTCCATAAAACGACTTTATACGTTCGTTACAAATCGTCAGAATTGGAAGCGTTATAAAATTGTTTTCCGACATTATTTAGTTCTGGTTTTCAGATATATGTTAGATTTCGACATACGGAACATGATCCCAATAGAATAAGCTCTCATTACTGTAATAAAACTATTTTATTGCGCCTTCAATTTTGACAATTTGTAACGAATGAAGAAATTCGTTTTATGGAAACAGGCAGTAAAACATTGTTTTTCTCGTTCCACGTTTGTGTAATATTATTTTATTATTTTATTTTATTCTTTTATATATTTATAAACAGGCAATTAGTTTTTTTCTCCAAATTTTAAATATTCCGGCTTTTATTTACAAAACGTACTCAGGGGTGTGGTTGGAGTTAAATTGCTCGACTTCGTCTCCAGCATTTTTAAATAGCTCGATTTCGGAGTCGACTCCGACTTCAACAGTTCAATAACAAAATTTCGAAAATTCTATTTAAGTCCACTGTTTCTATACTTTATATAGGGTTCTCCAACAAGTGGTGTTATTTTGGTATTCAAAGAAAAATGGAATTTTTTTGAGATAAATGATCGGATGTTTTGTTTTATAATAAAGAGGAAGGTCACAACATCAGCCAAATGGCCAACACAACCACGCTTACAGGACCATATCCTTTTCATGACATTTTCCATAACCAAATCGCAAAGTGACTGCCCAATGTCCTCGATAGCCTCACCAATTCTGTCTTTGAGGTGTTGAAACGACACTGGGCTGTTGGCGTAGACTTTATCTTTCACGTGGCCTCAAAGGAAAAAAGTCTCAAAGTATTAAATCACAAGATCTCGAGAGATAACACGAGCCGGAAACTTTTTAGTTTGGCAAACCATTTTTGTAGTGAATATTAATAATTTCTATGCTTTGTTGGAGCGGGTATCGTTCCATTTTTAGTAATGGCGTAGCTTCTACTTGTCAAATGTCAAAGAATAAAAGCTTCAAAAGTGACAGCTGCCGAAATACCGGAATAAAAAAAGTTCATATAATCGAAAATATTTAAAATGTAAAAAAATATTAACAGACTAACTTGTTGGCAATACATTTTATTTATTTTATGAGAAATGTAAGTAAATAAAAGTCGGAGTTGAGCAAATTTTTCGACTCCAGACATCGCACAGTGGGTTGAGCGCTATGCAAAGTGGCGATTAATTCAGGGAAGCCGTAATTTTAATTTAATTAATAAATACATAAAAAAGAAACATTAAAAAAAAAAAATATTAAAAAAAATATTTAACCTTTTATGGGCTTTTTTGTATTTTGAAAAAAATTGTCCTATTTCACAATTTTCGCTGTAACTTTGGAAAGAAAAACGATAAATAATTAAATGCAATTGAAAATTAGAGGATACTTAATGTGCTTTTAGAAAAGAAATGTGTTTTTAAAAAATGAAAATGAAAAATTATTTATTATTACATACATATATTATTTATTACACAGTACGACAGTGGTTGGTACACATGAGAAATGTTAACAGAATATGAAAATAGGCTTAAAATAAAGAAATACGTGTCTCGGCGATTTGCTGTAGCACGTCAAAATTTTGAGAAAATTTGAGAAAATTGGAGGTTCACTTGTATCTTTAAAATCACGATCCTTTGAATCTTTAAAATCGATTTTCTCAAAATTCTGACGTGCTACAGCAAATCGCCGAGACACGTATTTCTTTATTTTAAGCCTATTTTCATATTCTGTTAACATTTCTCATTTCTCAAAAAAAATTGATTTTGTCGTACTGTGTTATATATTAGCAAAATCTTAAATTAAACGCGATTTTTTCTTCTTCAAATTCCATAATTCCACAAATTTAAAAAAAGTTACATTATAAAATATTATTAAAATGAAGTAAATAAAAAAAACTTACAATTATATTTTTTGTTTGTTTTTTATTTGTATAGTATACATACTATACAAATAAAACAAAGAAACATTACAGAAAAAAAATATTTAAAACAAAAAAATATAATTGTAAGTTTTTTTGTATTTACTTCATTTTATAAATGTTAAAAGTATTATTTACTTCATAAATTAAAATTCGTTAAAATAATCTTCAACGTCGTCACCATTACACCGTGTTACACACATTCTGTCCTATGAACCAAATTTACTTTTTCGAAAAGGGGATAAAAAATAAAAATACACGTGTATCGGCGATTTTCATGTACACGTCAGAATTTTTTTTTTAAGTCTGAAGTATGAAGCTTGTAGTGGCCTGTGTGAAAGCCTTTGGGCCGATTTTTAACCCTTTTTCAGTGATCCAATCGAGCTGATTTTTTGCAGGCAGACTCGTGGAAATGTCTGTATCACGTCAAATTTTTGACGTGTACATGAAAATCGCCGATACACGTGTATTTTTATTTTTTCCCCTCTTTCCGAATATGTACATTTGGCTCATAGGACAGAAAAAAATCTATTTTTTGTAACATTTACATTTTGTTATCATTTACATTTTGGGGAAGAATAAGTAACTCCAATACAGACTGCGGCTGTTCAACGTAGATAGTATTATTGGTCTATGTCTACGTTTTGGTCTTGAATTTCCATCAAACACGTTTCAGCGTCCATAGTTTGTAATGTCAGGGATGTTTATGTCTTCGTCCACTTAGTCGCAATCTTTCTTCGGATATTTTGTAAATTATATACAATTCTAAATCTCTCAATTTTGTTGTTGCACTTCTCGGATTGAGCTGTTGTATATTTTGGGGTAAATTTTACTGATCGTGCATTTCGTTCTAACCATTTATGTAATTTTAGAAAATCTCCGAGGATTTGAAAGGAACCCACAAGAATTCCCCCCTAAACTAAAGCAACACAATATTTGCCTTTTATTGAATTATAGCCAACAGCAAATATCCCATCACATTGCACAGTTTATTGATAGCATTGGCAATGGCCACAGTACATTCTATCAACATTTGTTCTGACGACTGAGTGAGTATCGTAGCAAAGTACACATCATTGTGTTTATATTCATAACACAATCTGCAATTAAACAATGGTGATTAAGGATCTCACTCTCTCTCTCTCGCACATTACAGTGCCCCCCGCCACCCCCACAACGACATAACCTTACCATTCACAAAATTATAAACTCCTAGAATGACCGGCAGCACAAAGTAGCCAAACTGCCACAGCAGGACCTTCTTAGACAAACAACACCATTCGCATTCATGTTGATATGCATCTGATGAGGAATGATTGTGATGATTAAAAGTCTTGGGGTTATGTAAAGACCGTCACTCAGAGAGTGACTGAGAGAATGTGTGTGTGTGGTCGTGTATTTGAATGCCCCCCCCCCAACCGAAATGCATTTCAATTTAGTTTCCTTTATTCGAAAGCTGAACGGAGAAATCCAACCAATCATTGGAAAACATTCTGCTTCGTTCGTAAGTGGCTTTGCCATGCAGTCCATCATCATATACTAGGGTATCTGTGGGTGTGTGGGGGGAACAATCAAATGAATGTGGAATTTCGGTAGTCGATGGCTTGTTGTACAGTTGTGGGTATTAAAATAGCACAACTATATTTAGATATAATATCCATTTAAAAGTCCGTCCCGTTCAGAGGTTCTGCTCAAATTTCTCGCAGTCCTTAATGATCAATTAGTAACTAAACTGAACACTATCGGTGACTGTAGTAGCCTGTTGCAGTGTTACGACTGAGAATTTTGAAAAAAGTCGCACAAATAGTTGTTGTTTTTTTGAAAAATATTATCTAACACTTTTTCTAACGTTTTTATTTAGACAAAACGGTTATAAAAAATTAACAATATTTTTTTTTTCATTTTTCCTTTTACAAATAATAATTCCAACTGAAATCCATCGTAGAAAAAGTCACACACAAAGTAGCAGGCAGTATGTCGAAATCGACTTGAACTTGGCCAATATCGGTCCAAGTTTTAATATGGAGCTCATGCGATGTTCAATAGGGTGGAGTGAAAACATGCTTTTTTTTTAATTTGAAAAAGTTAACCTCGGAAAGAGATGTAGTCTGGGGTCCTAATGAGGGGAAAAATAAAGAAACAACAAACTCCCTCGAAATTTGGAAATTATCGCTATTTTGGCGTTGACTGCATCTCTTTCCGAGGTTAACTTTTTTTTTTTGAATTTCACTCCACCCTAATGTTCAATTTAATTTGAGGCCCTGCTACTCTGAAAGCCACAAAGACGATCAATTAGTAATTGTCTCGCCAATGTTTCTTTATAGGATCCATGCCAAGGTTTTGCCCCATAATTGTATATTATTGGTGCTGACATTTCTTTCAATATTTCCATGTTTTCAACGAGCCTAGTTTTCAGTTCCAAAGGATCCATCTCGAAAGCAACTGCACATTTGTTGCACATCGTTCATTTTTAGTATATAACATACAAGTTTTTTCTCTTGCATATACAAAGGTATTGTTGCTCTTCTTCCGCCCATGACTGCAGAAAAAAAAAACAATACTCGAGCGTAGGGTGAGTATGTGTTTATAACTTCTCTGACTTTACGGATGTGTCAGTTCTGTTCAGTTCAGTTCAGCACAGTTGAGTTGAAGGAGAAGTGTGAAAAGTCAAGTTTGTTAAAAGTTTATTGTTACTTTGCTGGCGAATAACATTTCTGCATAGTAATGATCTTCGTTCAGTGCTCTTCCGTTCTGTAGCAATTTACAGCTACAACTACACATTCGTAGATGTTGTGTGAATAGGAGTTTATGCAGGCACATCTGAACACATCATACAGTGTGAAATAAAACTGAGTGCAATTATTGGTTTTTCAAAATTCTAGAAAATATAGAAACTTATGGCAATTGAGGGAAATGTTCAATCAATTTCCTTTTATAGAAAATTGTTAGGTGATCCATTGTGAAAATCCAATTTAGGCACAGTTTGGCGGGTATTTCATCAATGACACGGTAACAACTGTCGTTTACAAGGCTTGCCTCTATAGAGGTCGTGGAAAAAGGCAAACGATGTATGACTCACTCAACCGTGACTTGGCGACAATTTACAAGTGTGGTCAAATGAACAGAATAGAACACGAAGAACTCAGTGCTGTTTCTTGTCACACAAATATTCCACTGATGCGGCTTTATCGTCAATCTCTATGGGTGGTGTGGATATTTTCTATCGCTAAAGCAATGCATGGCATTTATCGCCTAAGTGTTACTCAAAAACTGAAAATAAAAAATATAAATTGTAAAAAAAAATAAAAATAAATTGATGGCGCTTTAAAGCTTTGTAATTGTAATGGTACCATTTCCCCCAGACTCTCAAACCTTGGTGAACAAATGATATTGGAATGGTAAGTCTGCCGACATTGTTAGCATTTCCTTCGGCATTGGAGGCATTGCAGAGATGTAAAGTAATTTTCGATTTCTGGTGACGATATATTAATCGGAAAGCACCGTACAAAGTACCGTTTCAATTCGAGATCATTCCGCTCGCCATCTCGATCAAATTCAATACAGTGTACAAAAATGGGACAGTAAGCTGTTCTGGAATAGATGGACTCATATTTTATTATAGTAAGTTGTAATGCGCCCGTTGATATATGGAAAACAAATTTTGTTGAAAAAAAAAATTTTTGTGGAAAAAAAAAAAATTTTGTTGAAAAAAATATTTTGTGGAAAAAAAAAATTTTGTTGAAAAAAAAAAATTTTGTTGAAAATCAGTGTCGAGAGTAAATATATATTAAGATAATCCGATACTAAGGTCCGCCCAACTTCTCCAGTGAATGGACAAAATTAGTCACTCTATTTCTAAAATGGGCCAATGCCAGCCGGCTTGAAATTGCATCCTCCCAAAGAATGTTTTAATTTCATTTCAATCTCAATTTTAGCCGTCACTGTATTTTGCCAAAGAAGGGAAACACCACGGGCAAGTGCAATGTTGCCATTGTTACAGACGAACACCGCGTGCGTGTGACAACACTCGTTCGACTCGTTTGGTTTGATGGTGTGTGTGTGTGCATTCAATACCCTCTAATAGATGCTTTATTGAGGAATATGGAAAACGTGAAAGAATTCAGGAACACAACTTTTCTTTTATCGGTCGTTGGTGTCGTCGTTGTGCGTGTCGTCAATTTGTGCACAATTTTCTTGTTGCAATTTGCAAAATTTTGACATTTTGGGATTTGAAATTTCATTTTGTGTTTCCAAAAATGTATGCACACGAATACTTGAAGATGCATGCATCGGTGGTGACATTTGATTGTCATAGTTATGGTAATGGCATGAATATGGATGGATATGATCCATGTTTTATGTTAGACAGATGTGACGGACGGACGGACGAACTGAATGAATGAAATGTGACAAATTGTGATATATGTATATTTAGGCGTGTGGTGTCTGAATTTTAAATAGGAAATGCTGGTTATGGGTGATGCGAATTACACTATGCAACGAAAAAAAACCAAAGTGTTTGTAATGAATAACCACTGTGCAATTTTGATGTACTGTGGTCCCCCGAGTAATAAAATTATCGAAATGTTATCTTCTTCTAAGGATACTTTTTTTAAATTTTTATCTGGAAGATAAAGTTTTTTTCTTTAATTTTATACACTGCAGATCATTAGGATAGATCCAACAGAATATTAAATGCAGAAACCAAAAAATGTGAAAATTTTCAGAGAATTTATATATCTTAATATATATTCACCCTCGACACTGATTCACTGACTCTGTCACGCAGTACGTAGGAATTTAAATAGGCATTCTATAATTCTATAAATAATAATAATAAAAAAAATAATATTTTTTTTGTACAGAAATTGCGTTTTCCCCAAATTATTTTTTTTACCAAAATTTTTTTTTTCCAAAAATTTTTTTTGCAATTTTTTTCTTTTACAAAATTTTTTTTAAAAAAAAATTTTTTTTTTCAACAAAAATTTTTTTTTTGAACAAAAATTTTTTTTTTTAACAAAAATTTTTTTTTCAACAAAATTTTTTTTTTCCACAAATTTTTTTTTTCCACAAAAATCTTTTTTTTTTCAACAAATTTTTTTTTCCATATTTCAACGGGCGCCATAGGCGCATTACAAATTACTAGTTTATATATAACAACATATTTGTACATAAAATAGACAGGTCAAATGCATTATAACGGTACTTTTCTCACAGTGTTTCTAATCGTGATCAAAATGTGTATTTTTTTGTTCAACCGAATAGAACCACCTGAAAATAGACCTAAAAATGAAACAGACACAAATTGTTTATATTACAAATATATTTTGTTGTACTTATTTTATATGAATATTAATACAATACAATAACTTCGTAAACTCGATCTTTAATTGTCTCGTATAGGAATTTTAAGTAGTCAAGATAAATTTCGGTCCAGGCAGCTTTCATACAAAATATGATGATCTTATAATGCTCTTAGTTTCGTAGTGCTTTCCTCCTTCATAGACTTTCGTAATAGTGAACTCCAGTCCACACCATAACGCCGCCCTCACTGCTGTGACGACTGCTCAGACGACTCCTCCTTGCTCACATCGTGAACATAAAAATCGTAACCATTCCAGTTAAATATTTTTTTTTTATCCGAAATTATCACTTTCCACCACTTGATATCACCTAAATTTCTTTGCACATCCCATATCATGTGAGCTTTAGCAAATTCAAGGCGTTGTTTTTGGCCAACTGAATTTAGATGTTCTTAATTTCCGAAGTGGAATACGCTGAATATGATGCTGTCCTAAGACTTGTTCGCTTATCCTTAGGTGTTAGTGCTGTGTAAGTACCTGCATTGTAATTTTTATTGTAGCTTTTGCGATTTTAATGCAATTCACAACTACATTATGCCTTCTCCCGATGTTTTTTTTAGCGATTTCATGGTAAGAATATTTGTCATCAATTTTTGCTATTTCCGATGAATTTAAGGATATTTTTTTACCCGTTTTGCTTTCCAATATTCTCTCACAAGCTTAAACTTTAATTTATAATTTATATTTTAAACTTTAACCTAATAAAAAATGCGGATCTATTGTGGTGAACCACAAAAAAAAAGCTAAAATTCGTAATTTACTTTAAACAGAGTGAAAGAAGTCCCATTACAAGTTATGTAGAATAAGTTTTTGCTGTTTGAAAATAACTAGTACGCCCCGATTGTATCTTCGATCTCGACATAGAAAGGGTTAAATCTGCAAAATGCTGTTGGTTCTTCGGGACCCCCTTTATATACTTATTTCCCTTAACATTCCATGAAGGAACAGACCGGGAACTTCTCTCGAATCAGTGAGCTGTGTACGATATAATTTGGTATACTCAGTGACCGGGGGGACCGGCTGTTTAAAGCCGGCTCCCAACGGCTAATGCTTTTCTAGAGATGTTTTACATGGTTTTGAGATTGCTCTCTTACTCGTATAGTCCCCAACATTTACGAGGTGGAAACAGCCACTGAAAAATGTTTGATGGTCTTGCCCAGTTTCGAACTCGGGTTCTTCAGTGAGATAGTCGCACACACTACGTACCACACCACGGTATATATCTTGGTATATTTTTTTGTGTTGCTTTGAGCAAACGCCCAATATATTTTTAGCAATTTTTAGGGCGTTTGTTAATTTTCCTATTTTGGGCAATTATTCGCAAAGCCCTGAAAATGGAGTTTCGAATTTTTTAAAAATTTGCCTTAAACAAAAGAATTTACGAAAATAATAAGTGATTTATTATAAACTACCGAAAATATAGTTTGGATTTTTTTTTTACAAAATTTACAACAACTAAAAAATATATGAAAAAAAAATGTCAACTTAAGTTTGTTTATGCCTCTGAAATTATCATTCAGATTCGATGGCACTTAAAGCAATAATCGAAAGTAAGTTTGTAAGAATTTTTATAAAATTTATTTCAGTTGGGAATATTGACTACGGGGACTAAAAGACAGAACAGCTGTTGGAGCAAATGTCTAGGACAAACATCTGACAGCGGAAGGCTCAAATTTAGAGAAAAGACAAAATAAATGAGAAAACGTCATATCGTGTAGACAAAAGTAAAGTGTGAACAATTTAACAATTTTAAAGCAAACAGGAACATGTATGTGGTTTTCACAAGCAACCGCTTAAGTCGTAAATTCGAAAAAAGAGGCAAAATACATAATTTGGAGTTGGCATTTTTGGAGTAGTTGAACAAATTAAAAATTTATGTTGTTAATGAACATTAGGGTGGAGTGAAAACATGCTTTTTTTTTAATTTGAAAAAGTTAACCTCGGAAAGAGATGTAGTCTGGGATCCTAATGAGGGGAAAAATAAAGAAAAAAAATTTTAAAAATTTTTAGGGGTCGCGCCACTATCTCGAAATTTGGAAATTATCGCTATTTTGGAGTTGATTTTAGAAAAATCCTAAAAATTAACGACTTAACTTATTCGAAATTTAAAGTTTGAGCTTGTTCAGTGCCCAAACAAAAGTATTTGAGGCAAATATGAGGATAATCGATACAATAAATATTTGTAGCTTTGGTGGCGATTTCATTGTTCAGTCAATTTTCTGAAGAAGGGACGATTTGACTTATTTTACTTTTTGAAATTTTTGAACAATGAGAACATTTTTTTTAAATTTTTTCATACCCTTTTTTCATTGTTTACGCGAACACGATCCGCCGGTGCCCATTTGAAGTATGGGGTGTTAATTTGAATCACCCGTTATTTCGGTGGCTACCACTTTGGAAGCTTCTATTATTTGACATTTGAGAAGTACAATCTACGCCATTACTAAAAATGGAACAATACACGCATGGAAATTATTAAAATTCACTACAAAAATGGTGAACATTTTCTGAGTTATAACAAAAAATGGGAGTAACATGGTCATGGAATTGCCCATATCTAGATATAGAATATCATTAGTTCCTACTCGGTAGGTTGTCAAGTTTGGGAGTATGCTGGTATCGACTACAATGGACACCTTTTGGACAATTCAACAAACCTCAACTTACAGCAAAGACATTTTACTAAAAAACTTACAATTTCGCCTGGTTTCTATCCATTGCCATTTTCTAATGACAGAGTTTTCTGTTTTTATTTTCATACGAATTAATTCAAAGATGCTATGGACACCAAACACATTTTGATGGGCACATAAAAAATAACTGACTCTGGGCCGCCGAAATAACGAAACATGAAAGGATTTTATAAAATACTTTCACTAACGAACTCCGACTTTATTGTATCTTTCATTTCCCTGTTTATCCAGTATACGAATATTTGTATCTATGTGTGGGTGTGTGCTTTTGCCAGTATTTGCCAAGTTATTTAAGCTGAAGTGTCAACAGCACCAGCGTCTCTACTCGTACCCACTGCCGTTCAGCACTAACTTGACCAGTAAATTCAGTCAATTTGGTAGACAAACATTCCGACCACATCATGGAGTTCGCACCACTCGCCCTGCCAAACACTCTCCTTACCTCACTCTTCGGCACTGCAGTGTGCTATGTATCCATCCCTTGATTAAGGAGTTGAATGTACAAACAAAAGTGTGTGTGTGTGTGTTTGTCCTATGTTTTTAGTTTGAGTGAAATGATTTAAACATTCCCCAATGAGTAATTAATATGTAAATGATCGTCTACAAATCAAAATTAATTCTACAGCAAAAATGGCAGGAGGTGCCTTTGACACTCTGACAGGATGATGATATTGGTGATTAATGAGATTTTTAGCTGCATCACATTTCTAAAAATTTAAGCACATTGCCAAAAGATAATTTTTGTTGTTATGACCAATTTTACCATCACTTTACGATAGAGTTTTGAGAGCTTCAAACGAACCATTCTCTGAGTATTGATGTGGTATTTGTATGTGATAGAAGAGCCCAGCCTGTGATTTGGGGCTTCTAGAATGGGGGTCTCTATTTATGACAGCTTAAGGAAATGGTTCACTATACTTTAGAAGAGTTCCTCATTTCTCGCGTCTGCAGCACTACGATAATATTATCAAAAGTTTGCATTTTGGAAAAAATAGGTTTAAAATCGAAAATCTCTGATGGTAAAATGAACCACTTAGAAGGGGGCGACTTCTTCCTTTGGGGCCACGTGAAAGATGAACTATACGCCAATCGGCCAGCGTCAATTCAAGACCTTACAGATAGAAATCGAACATATGGTCCTCGATATTACCCAAGAATTGCAGGCCATGGCCTGAACTTCCTCTCATGTTTCAGCACATTTACAATTAACAGTATTTATAAATAAAAGGCAAAAGAAATTCCTCATTCTTCATGGCTATAAAACGTGCCCACATTAAATGTTGGTGTCATTTAAGCACTTTCCTTCCTGTTACTCCTCCTCCATATCCACCTGTGCCACCACCTTCCCCGGCCATGTGCCCGTTCCACAACTGCCAAACGACACGAGCAACATTCTTAAACCACTCACAAATGATCCAATTAGTAAATTTTAATTACGCACATCAACAACCCGTTTAACTTTTTGCTCTTTCACAATTAACCGCTTCCCATCAGCAACACCATCCAATCGACCGTCCGACCAATTGGCTGAAGCCAAACAAATGGGAAACGGCAGCAGCCAACAGACAGCAAGGACAACACCGGCAACGTCGCTGGCACAGGAATACATAAGGGAGTAATCAATTTCAATCTTCGACATTTTGAGGAAAATTACAAAACATTTTCAACGCATTTATATTCCAAATGAGCATTCGTTACAATAAAATATCCTTTTGATGCGATCCAATTACTCAACGACAACAACAGCAACAAGGACCCAGTCAACATGCATTGCCAACCGAACACCGGCAAATAAAGGAATTAAAATACCACCCATTTTGTACTTAACCAGCCAAGCACTTGTACAGACTGACGTCTCTGTTGTAGGATGCACCACGGAAGTGTTTCCGATGATTAAGGTTGTCCTAAATTCCACGCAGATTTTTCGAAATATTGTCTAGATACATTTGAAATATTTTTGTTTGTTGGGGTTTTTGGGTTTATAGAATGTCAGGTGATTTCAAAAGTGTTTACTCAATGGTTTAATCGAAGGTTTCTGTTTAGACTGTGGTGAGCTAAAGATTAGCTAAAATAAGTGCAACTCCTCGGAAAATATTTTCGTTGGAACTTTAGAGTTATATTTTGTGATCAGGTCTCAAAATATTTTGAACTAGTAAGTTGTAATGCGCCTATGGCGCCCGTTAATTTGCTTGAGAAAGTATTTGTTACTTAATTTTAAAAATTTTGTAAACAATATTTTGTAAAAAAAAATTTCGAAAAAAAAATAAAATTGGGAAAAAAAACATTTGTGGAAAAAAAATTTTTGCTGAAAAAAAAATTTTTGTTGAAAAAAAAAATTTTTGTTGAAAAAAAAAGTTTGCTGAAAAAAAGCATTTTTGTTGAAAAAAAAAATTTTGTTGAAAAATAAAATTTTTGTGGAAAAAAAAAATTTTGTTGAAAAAAAAAAATTTGTGGAAAAAAAAAATTTTTGTAAAAAAAAAAAAAAATTGTAAAAAAAAAAATTTGGAAAAAAAAAATTTTGGTAAAAAAAAAATTTGGGGAAAACACAATTTCTGTACAAAAAAAAATATTATTTTTTTTATTATTATTATTTATAGACTTATTATAGAATGCCTATTTAAATTCCTACGTACTGCGTGACAGAGTCAGTGAATCAGTGAATCAGTGAATCAGGGAATCAGGGAATCAGGGAATCAGTGAATCAGTGTCGAGGGTAAATATATATTAAGATTACTCCAAAGCCTCTACTCAACAATAACAATTATAGTTTTTTGAACATGTGCATTTATGTCATTTAGTTCTACTAAATCTGCTCCACATTGTGCCACGTGTTTCTTCTCTTTTGTTTTCCCTATTTTCCTGTAGTACCCTTTTTGAACGGAACTGCCTCACGTACATATCACTTTCACTCGGATCTTTCCTACATTTTCTTCAATATCCCGTGTCCGTTGCAATATTTGTTTTATTTCTCCGATTCAGAAAATTCCACACAATTCTGAACGAATTTCTAGTCTAATGACATTCCCATGATGAAGTTCCGAAAGAGATGCACTAAGTGTTGTCCTAGGCTTTTTGTCCCACTTCTTCTACTGCAGGGCAGCCTAATATCGACGGCAGTCTCCTGGTACAGGCCCCTTCATTGGCTAGTAGTTAGTCTTTAGTTAGTAGTCTCCTGCTACAGGACCCTTCTGTCATTAGTAGTCTCCTGCTACAGACCCCTCTGTAATTTTTAGTCTCCAGCTGCAGGCCCCTCTGAAGTCAGTGGTCACCTACAAGAGGCCCCATCCGTAGTTAGAAGTCTCGTGCTACAGGCCCCTTCTGTAGTTAGTAGTCTCCTGCAACAGGCCTCTCTTTAGTTAGTAGTCTCCTGCTATAGGCTTCTTCTGTCGTTAGAGGTCTCCAGCTAAGGGCTCCTTCTATATTTGATAGTCTCCTGCCACAGGCCCATCTGTAATTTGTAGTCTCCAGCTGCAGGCCCCTCTGAAGATAGTGATCTCCTACTTCGGTAGTTAGAAGTCTCGTGCTACAGGCCCCTTCTGTAGTTAGTAGTCTCCTGCAACAGGCCTCTCTTTAGTTAGTAGTCTCCTGCTTCAGGCCCCTTCTGTAGTTAGTAGTCTCCTGCAACAGGCCTCTCTTTAGTTAGTAGTCTCCTGCAACAGGCCTCTCTTTAGTTAGTAGTCTCCTGCTACAGGCCCCTTCTGTAGTTAGTAGTCTCCTGCAACAGGCCTCTCTTTAGTTAGTAGTCTCCTGCTACAGGCCTCTCTTTAGTTAGTAGTCTCCTGCGACAGACGTCATCTGTCGTTAGAAGTCTCGTGCTACAGGCCCCTTCTGTAGTTAGTAGTCTCCTGCTGCAGGTCTCTCTGTCATTACTGTTTTCTTGCTACAGGCCCATTCTTTAGCTAGTAGTCTCCTGCTTCAGGTTCCTCTCTTGTTAATAGACTCCTGCTACGGGCTTCTCTGTCGTTAGTGGTCTCCTACAGAATGCCCTTCTGTAGTTAGTAGTCTCCCGACATATGTCTCTCTGTAGTTTTCTGGTAGGTAGTCTTTTGCGCAGTCATAATCACCTACTTCAAGACTCATATCGAGCTTATATCCTTAAAATGACTCAATGAAATCCGGATAATCTACTATAGAAATATAGCTGATATATTTTTTGGTAGTGGATCTATTTAAATATTGGACATTGTATATAGATTCTCTCTAACGTTGAGTATGAAATTATTTTTAACAATTTTTAACACAGAAACACATTTTCGACGAAATATGCAAAAATAAGCATTCAGGACAAATTATGCAAAACTTTCAAACTTCTTGTGTACACAGAAGACGTTTTGAATGGAAAACATGTAATTGGTGGCCCTTGTCATAACTTATTGGCCACATACTGTCCACATTCGATTACAACCATAGCTACAGCACCGAAGAGGCGAGAAATCATCAAGAATCATTTGTAAAAAGCAAACAACGAACAAACGAAAAACTGATTATGACCATCGAGAAGTGGTAACACAGAGCATTGTTGTTGTTGATGGCAGACACACATAAATACGAGTGCAAATAAAATATTAAAAGGGGGCTGGATTTGTAAAACAAAAAAAATCAGATCGGACAAATTATTACCCTACTCACTTTAAAATGTTAACTCTTATGTGTTTACAACAGTTTTGCTTTGTGTCCTGTAAAAAATAGAAATATTTTCTGACGTTCAAACTTGTTTATTGAAAAGTTTGTAAATGGGGAAACAATCAACCCAGTGGCTGCTTTGATGTCCTAATATGTCCGAGTTCTGTACACATTTTTAAATTTTACTAAATTTTAAAATATTAACATGGTAAATCGGAAAAATCAATATTTTTGTAAAAATAAACAAAGTTAATTTTTATTTTCAAATATTAACATGAAAAATCGGTCAGATGTATATTTTTTTTTAAATAAACAAAATTAAACTTTATTGTTTTTAATTTTCAAATATTTTTTTTTTTTTTTTGAATTTCGAAATTTATTATTAAATTTATTATTAAAGCCCAGTGAAATTTTATAAATACGATTCACTGGGGCTGGTGTCGACGTCTTTCTGTCAGTCTCAGTACTTTTTAACATCAATTGAATGCCAAGTCGGTATTTTGCATCAGTCGATAATTTGAATAAAAAAAATCACAGTTTTAATATTTAAGTCTCTTTATTTTTCTAATTTTGATATTTTTGTGGGATATTATTTGTTTTTATTTCTGATTCAAATTACGCTTCGAGTGATAAAGAGAGAGTGATGCGATTTTTGTCAAGGGATCGCCCAATACTCTGGACATTTGTCATCACTAGACAACATTTAAAAAGACAATTGAAAAGTTAAATTAAATTAAAATCTCTTCAATTTTTTCAAATGGTTTGCATTTGTTACTTTAATTTTTTCCATTCTTTTTTCAGGTTGGTTCACATTTGTTACTTTATTTTGTTTTCCAATTCTGTATTGCTTGGAAACATTTTCAAAAATATTTCCAAGTTATTTACCAAAAACCGTTGCTCTGATTTAATGAAATTTTTTATTTGGGTTGAATTAATAAATATATATATATATAACGTAATCTGGGAGAAATCTTTTAAACTCAGCACTAGCAGCAGAGGCTACTCTGAATTAATAAAAACAAATAAACATAAAAATGAAATAAAATATTTTTTTTTTGGTTATTTCATTAGTTTTAAAACATTGTCTCACTGGTAATGAGAGTCTCCAGTGGAAAGATTTTAAAAGTCCCACGGCCACAAGGGTATAACAGACCAGCAACTAGGCTGTGGTCTTACAAATAACAGCTCAAACAAAGGGTGTTTTTTTATTGGGGTATAGAACTTTAAGTTGGCATCACTTTTTTAACTGGCGGCCATTTTGTCAGCTGTCAAGTGATTAATATTTATGTAGTTTGGTTTGCCATTTCATCATGAACAGGTTGACAAAAGAACAACGCTTGCAAATCGTGCAAATTTATTTCGAAAGTAATGGTTCAGTTCGCGAAGTTCACCGCAAGCTCCGTCCATTTTATGCCATTATATCCACAAAAACTGACTGTTTGGTGTGCTCTATGGGCTGGTGGAGTCATTGGGCCATACTTCTTCCGAAATAATGCTGGAGAGTCAGTTACCGTTAATGGAGACCGGTATAGAGCCATGATAACCGACTATTTTGTTCCCGAATTGAATGGCATGAATGTGGATGAGTTGTGGTTCCAACAAGTGGTTGAAAATTGGACCTGTAGAATTGGCTTTATTCGAGCCAGCCGCGGCGGCCACATGCCCGAAATCATATTTAAACATTAATGGCATAAAATTATCCTTCCAATAAAGCCAAATTGATGGACATTAAAACGATTTTCTTGTGTTTTATTTCAATTCGAAGTTCTATACCTCAATAAAAAAGCTTTAACCAGTATTTGTAAAAAAATTCGGCATTAAAAAGAATTCAGGAGATATTTCCAAAAAAAAAAAAAGAAACATGAGTAAACGATACTGTATCATTTGCAGTCTTCATCAGCATCATCAACAATATCACCATTACCATCAGCATCACCAGCATCCTCCATGGCCATCATCGTCATCACAATCATTGTTTTATGTACTCATCAGCAATATTCGCTCGTTCGTATACACACACACACACACACATACAAATGTACACAATATACAGATACTTGAAAAACTGATTCAGTCGGGTAAGCAACTCAACTCTATCTTTGGCGCTCTCTACACACCCCCCCCCAGCCACCCGACTCGGCCGAGCCATTCAACCATCCACCCACCAAGCAAACATCCACGACAACCCCGTTTAAATGCTTGTCCATATTGTTCGTGTGTCAGTGTATGCGTGTGTGTGTCTGTATGTATGTGCGTGTGTTGTCCGTCATTAAACATTTGGAAAACGTATTAAAACACCCCATCATTGCCTTAATTAAGAGCCATAAAAGGACATTTACTTGTATTTGTGAGACGCATTTGTAAGCGTTCCAAATAAAAATCCATATTTACAGACACTAAATGCCAGACAAATGGACCGGCGGACGGACGGACAGACGGAGGCAAAGCACGGGCGAATGAAAGCACGAACAGATCGACCAACCAACCAACAATTGTCTTTTCATTTCATTACGCCGCTCCACGGCAAAGTGTTGGTTTAATTCTCTGCCAAAAAATAAGAACGAGACAAACTGAAAGGAATTAAGTGTACTTTACGTTCAGTACATGTTAAAATGATTCGGGCTCCGGCTCCGGCTTTCATTTTTGCCCCGGGCAAATGTTTAATTGTTTATTTGGGACATTGTAGGCCGATTAAGGACATCCTTTTATTTCATTTCATGCCATTTGTGCTCGTTCAAGGGAGTGCTGATAATTAGTCCAATGTATTTTATTACGTGTATCCGTTTAATTTCATTTATAATTCCCTTTAATTTTTCCTTGTGGTTTTTGGGTCTTACTTTGAGCTGAAGGAAACTGTAGCCAGAGTGGGGGTGATGGAGCCTGTGCGGCCTGATTCCATAGGCTGAAATATTAATGAGTACTTGCTGAAGTGAAGATATTTCATGATAATGCGCAAATAGAAAACATGACAATCTCGAAGTCTTTAAATGTTTAATTATATAATTTTTCAATGGCACAGTGTTACGAAAGAAAAGGCAACTGGGGAACTGATGTAGTGTACGATGGTCAGTAGAGGAATTTGCTACAAAAAGTGGAAATAAATCTTCAGTTGTTAAAATGTAAAATTTTACTTTTACTGACAACAGAGCTTTGTGACGAAGCCGTCATTGGCCCACTTCTGTGAAAGTTTAGCTGGAAACGACAATTTGGTTAAGGGTGAGCTTTACAGAGGACTTCGAAATTTTTGAATTTTAAAAAATAGCCCAACTCAAACCATTCTCTTGCATTTTGTATTGGAAAGACAAATAATAAATTCGTTAGGAATTTTGAATTTTGATAAAAAAAAAATAAATCGAAAAATTTAAATTCTTGAATAACTAAAATCAAAATCGATTAACACTGGATGGGGACTTAGTTTATCGGCAACATTCTTATAAACACACATACAAATGCACAGAATACACATGTACTGGAAAAGGCAACTCAACTATATTTTTCATTATGACTTTTAATATTTATAATATGTCGTGGCAACAACAACAACTCCGAGAATTCAAAAAAAAATAGAAGAGAGCTTACTTGCAACATAGTCATTTGCAGCATCTACTTGAATCCACCAATAAGAAGTATATTTCTGCAGAACCCGATAAGCCTCGTGCTTGCCACAGCACAAATTGAACAGCTTTTACTACACTCAATTTGAAAGGAATCGTAAGTACATTTATTTTAGAACTAAAACAAACAGAAATTTTTAGTAAGTAAAGTAAAAACGATGCTAACGGATCAAAGATGCAACCTCTCAGGCGAGTCGAAATTACTCTAGGTAAAACTAAATAGTAAAATAATAATAATAATTTTATTAATTGAAAATATTAATAACACCGTGTTACAAAAAATAGATTTTTTTCTGTCCTATGAACCACATATGCACATATTCGGAAAGAGGGGGAAAAATAAAAATACACGTGTATCGGCGATTTTCATGTACACGTCAGAATTTTTTTTTTTAAGTTGGAAGTTCAAAGCTCGTAGTGGCCTGTGTGAAAGCCTTTCAACCGATTTTTAACCCTTTTTCAGTGATCCAATCGAGCTGATTTTTGGCAGGCAGACTCGTGGAAATGTCTGTATCACGTCAAATTTTTTAAAAACAATTTTTATCAATTCTCATATTTTCCCCAATTTTTATTATTTTTGAAAAAAAAATATTTTTTTCACTTTTCTTAGCATAACTTGAAGAGACTCCAAATTTGTAAACTACTTAAGCGTTACGAAAAAAAAATGTTTTTTGAACTGAAACCTTAAAAAAAACGATAACCATTTAAAAAAAAAAATAGGAAAACATGAGAATTGATAAAAATCAATTTTTTAAAAAATTTGACGTGATACAGACATTTCCACGAGTCTGCATGCAAAAAATCAGCTCGATTGGATTACAGAAAAAGGGTTAAAAATCGGTCGAGTCGTGTATTTTTATTTTGTATCCCCTTTCCGAAAAAGTAAATTTGGTTCATAGGACAGAATGTGTGTAACACGGTGTAATAATAATAATTTTTAATTTGTATTGGCAGAAAAAAAACTCAAAAAGTCGTAAATTTTAGAGAGAGAGATTTTGAGAGAATATTTGGTAAGTTTCATTTTTTTTTCCTTAAAAATAATGATTGCGAGCTGATTTTTGTAATATTGCTCAAAATGAAGAAAACTTTAAAAGTGTAAAATTTAAAAATCATAGCGGAAATGCATATTGTATCGAAAAACATTCAATATGATGATTTCATTTACTAAGTGATTGATTTTTTGATTTAATATGATTCTACTATTGTTAAAACTCTTTTATGTCCAGAGAACCGAAACCATTTACAGGCCTTTTATTACGTCTACGCCCGGAGGTAAGACCTTTACCTATGCGTTCGGATGAAATGCATTCTCAATACCAAATGATCGTCAGATTTGTTTGTTTGGACTCAATTTGAGTCTTTAAATAGACACTTGGACGAACTGACAGAACTGGTCATGGTTAGATCATCTCAAAATATCAAAATACTACAGCCGGGTTCAATCTACACTTCATCCTTGCGTTTGGGGGCATAGAAATAAAATTGTTTTTATTTACAAATGTTTGATTCATGAGTAAATTGTTTATGAACACGCCAAGGCAAAAAAAAATCACAAATAATTGGAAACTGTACAAAGTACTACAATCGATTCACTGCAATTCCATTATTTTTAAGATTGACTGATCCCCAGATACAGGTTGTAAAGAAACTCAATCAACATCTTTTCATTTCCGGAGATGTTTCAGTAAAGGCTGAATTTTTCGATAATCCCCACAGAACCATTTTAATGTCTATTAGGCTGATATACAAAATAGTTGTATGGAGGCATAGAGTTTCGACGCACAGTGGTTCCGAAACGTTTTTTATTGGCCAAAACTCCGAACGGATAGAGATATCTGAGTGATTTTTTTCGACAGATAACTCCTTAAGTTATTCTCCAGTTTCAATTTCAATAAAGTTGGCTCAGTAGTTATTAAGGAAATTTGTTTTTTTTTGCAAATATTACATGACAAATTGGACTTTTCGGTATAGGGAACTTTTTAATATGCATTTTTTTTTCTTTGAATACCATTAAGAAAAAAAATGTATTTTTCTTATACAAAAAAAGCAATGATTTTTATTCGTACGGTTGAAAGAAAAATTGACTTTTTTCCACAAAAATTTAGGGAACTTTTTAATAATCATTTTGTTTTTTTCTTAAGGGAAAACAATATTTTTTGCACTTATATAACAATTAGTTGAAGAATTCTTTGCAAATATTCCATGTTTAACAAAGAGGAATTTTTTCCAAAAAAAAAAAAATCGGTATAAGGAACTTTTTTATATTAATTTTTTTTTTTAAGAACATTAGGCCAAAAAAAATATTTTTTACTTATATGACAAAAGCAGTGATTTATAATTTTTATTTGTGCGGTTGAAAAAAAATGACTTTTTTCCACAACAATTTAAGGGAATTTTTAATAATCATTTTGTTTTTTTTTTAAGGGAAAACAATATTTTTTGCACTTATATAACAATTGGTTGTAGAAATTTTCCTTGTTTAAAAAAAGAGGACTTTTTCCAAAAAAAAAAAAAATATAAGGAACTTTTTTATATTCCTTTTTTTTATTTTTTTAAAGAACATTAAGGCCAAAAAAATATTTTTTACTTATATGACAAAAGCAGTAATAAATAATTTTTATTTGTTCGGTTGAATTTTCCATATTTTATTTTTTTTTTAAGTAAAAAAAAATATTGGTTACTTATACAGAAAAAGTAGTAATTTATAATTTGTATTCGTTCGGTGGAAAAAAATTAATTGCAAATACTCAAATACTACAAATACTAAAATTTGTATTTTTGTCCAAATATTACTTTTTAATGTTCATTTTGATTAAGAGAAAAACATATTTTTTATTTATATAAGAAATGCGACGTTTATTCTTTCCCCGCCCAAGTCCGCATTCAAATAAAATTTGTTTTAGGCAAATTGTAAAAAACAACAGATGATATCACCGCAAAGCCCTAAATATTTATTCTAAACATTTGGCATAATCACATTACTATCTCCGAAAATTCGCATCACAAAAAAAAAAATACCAAAACGAATTGTCTTAACTGACAATCATAATGTTACCATCAACTTAAGTGAAAATGCCACTTAAAAGTGAACTCCCTCCACAGAACAAACCGCCCGGCCATCCCTCCTCCTTAACCCACAGGAATTGTAGCTGTGATTTATAATATGGCCCCATCATCAGCAAATAGAAGATACGAGCGTATCTAAAGCACACAGCCAATAACAACAACAAACTAAAAACAAATGTCGAACATCACAAAATAAAGCCAAGAAGAAATATGACATCGTTACAGTGGGGTGAATTGGCATAGGGCAAGAAATTCGAAGGAAAAAGTTCGGTCGTGAACTACGCCAATTGTTCAGTGTTGGATTTAATAGTAAGGTGGTGTTTTTATTATTATTGTATCTTGCACAGCTTACTGCATCGAGAGTAGAGCCCCATCTGTTCCTTCATGGAATATTAAGGGAAATAATTAAGTACAAAAGAGTGATATTTTTTCTATTTGTTTTTTCTCAGTACCAACTGATCATCGAGTTTCATGAGCAATTAATCTCAATTTCTGGAACTTTCGATTGGCCGACATATACGTGAGATTTCACCACACCAGACTATACTTAAGGACACTTAATGTCTGATAGTATTAGTGAAAATTTGTATGTATAATCAAAATGACACTGAGAGCGCCTGAACAAAATCTTGTTTTGTGCATTTTTACCCTGTAAAGGGCTCTAAAATCATCATTCGACAATTGGGCAACATTTTCATGAACTAATCTTTAAAAAGTCAATGGCAAGCCTTTATTGAGCGATGCAAATACGAATTTTCTGTGCTTTCCTCAAATGTTAAAAAAAAATCATGCTTTTTAATATTTATAGCACACCCAATAGGTTGGGCGAGGATAGTGTTTCTGAATGCCGATGTTGGTTAAACCTATGTACATATGTAATAGGTGGCCAGCGACATTAATTGTTCCCCCTAATATTCCATGTTGGAAACCCCGACAAATAGTGATACCAATGACGTTCTAAACAATTTGTAAAGTATTTTCCGCAAAACAGAAGATTATGTTAGCAGAATGGAATTTTACCAGAAAATAAACCATCAGACTGGTCAAAATCGGGTACTTTCCCGTTTGTCGAGATTTGAAAGAAGCCCCTTTGCTTTACACTCTAAAGTTACTTTCAGAACTTCACCTGGCTCTGCAATTCTAGCGTGCTTCTCACTTTCTCTCTTTTTCTATGCGAATTTCCCGCACTGTCTTTACATCTCAGAAACAGGGATGTCTACACCCACACCCATTTAAACATAATGTATATGTATGTGTGTTACAGCAAATGAAGACAATACAAAATCATAAGCACGCATTCAAATCTGACACAAGAGAAATGTCTTAAAATGTGTGTATGTGTTTGTTATCTGTTCGTGCGAGTATGTGTGCGCCGGCTCCTGTATCCATTCTTGTACTACTGTTATTTTTTTCTTATTTGCTGTTGTGTTTGTATTTGCGTGTATGTTGATTTTGAAATTTCTCAAAAAGGATAAGCTCCCCCGCTGCTATTTGCCTATGTTGGCCTTCGCATCTTACCCATGTTCCAAGGATTGTCTCGTTTTCTTTTGATACTCGAACACACTCGCACTCATACATATGAATATTGTCATCGTTGTATTCATTTGTTTTTCTTTCTGTGTTTTTTAAGCATAAATCCAAACAAATCACAATCATCATAATACATAGGGAAACACGCAGACAGACAGACAGCGATCGGACAGACATATCCCAGTGGTGGGTGGTTTTATGGCACATACGGGGGAGACTGTATTTACTGTACGTGATATTTAGATATGACATGTCACACTTGTTCAAAATATTAATATTTAGTGCTACAAATATCTCAAAAGGATTTGATTTTTTTTTTTGATTTTTTGTGCTTGAGAATTGTTCGTATTTCAGTGTTTGGAAATATTCAAATAATCAGATTGAATTGCAGTTTCTATAAAAACCGACAACTTAGATATATGAAAATATAATAAAGGGTTTCCAACGAGAGGTTTTATTTTGAATCACCCGGTATTTCGGTAGCTGTCACTTTTGAACATTTTATTCTTCGACATTTGACAAGTAGAAACTACGCCATTAATAAAAATGGAACGATACACGACTCAACAATGCATTGAAATTATTGAAATTCACTACAAAACTAGTGAACAGTTTGCAGTCACAGTTCGCAAAACTAAAGCATTTTTGGGTCGTCGTGAGCACCCTGTCGGATCGCAATACAGAAATTGCTGGACAAATTCCAGCTGTTGAGAAAAGTTAGTGATGTGAAGAATAAAACCCGTGCACGGCTGGCAGACTCGTGGAAATGTCAAATATCACGTCAAATTTTTATCAATTCTCAGTCTTTCCCCAATTTTTATTATTTTTGAAAAAAAAAATATTTTTTTCACTTTTCTTAGCATAACTTGAAGAGACTCCAAATTTTTGAACTACTTAAGCGTTACGAAAAAAAAATATTTTTTGAACTGAAACCTTAAAAAAAAAAACGATAACCATTTAAAAAAAAAATTAGGAAAATCTGAGAATTGATAAAAATCTATTTTTTAAAAAATTTGACGTGATACAGACATTTCCGCGAGTCTGCCTGCAAAGAATCAGCTCGATTGGATCACTGAAAAAGGGTTACAAATCGGTCCAAAGGCTTTCACACAGGCAACTACGAGCTTCATACTTCCATCTTAAAAAAAAAATTCTGACGTGTACATGAAAATCGCCGATACACGTGTATTTTTATTTTTTATCCCCTTTCCGAAAAAGTAAATTTGGTTCATAGGTCAGAATGTGTGTAACACGGTGTTATGGTTAAAAGTATTTTTGAGAATGTTTTCTGATTTTTTGAAAAATGTTTAGATAGCCAAGTTGGTCAATAAAAAGCATTTTCAAAATCGTTGAGTCATCATTTCAAAAGAAAAATGTTCGAGCTTTGATTTGATGTATATAAATCATAAGTTTTGTATTTTTGTTTTTGCTCGTTTAGCTTTGGCTTATAACATTTATTTTGGGAAATTTTCAATGAACTTAAAAAGAAACGTTACATAACTGTTCGATCAGAAGCTTTTTCCTGGTCGGCAGTTATAATTACATTATTTTAATCACACACTGCCGAAAGATTCTTCTTGGACCGGCTTAGAGATTACTCTCCGACTCGTAAAGTCGCCAACAATTGCGAGTTGGAAAACAGCCGCTGAAAATGTTTGATGGTCTTACCCGGTTTTGGACCTGGGCTTACTTGTGTGATAGTCCACACACACCACCTACCACACCACATGTCATATTTCATGCTCTAAACACATTTCACCAGCCCAGAATTCAATGGCGACACAAAATTCAACCCCTCCGGGCCCCACTGATGTAACATTCATTTCTGACCATTTGTTCACTATTTGGGTTAACGAAAACCATAAACCAAAAAAAAAAAAACACAAAATCCCATAAATAAACAAAACGTACATTTAATTTTTGGTTATTTTGCAATTTTTCACTTAATTTAACAAACGTTTTTTTCGGTCGGTTTGCCTTTGATTTGTTTTACAATCAACGACATTTGTTGACGGTGCCAGTGCGAGGGGCCATTTACAAATGTCCGTCGGACCATAAGGAAGCCGCCTAAACTATTTTTACGTACGTATGCCATTGTAAATTAAATTTGGTATACAAACAACGTAGAGAAAGTGGGCGAACTATAATTGCCAGACGAGTCACCCTACCCAGGGCTTGTGATGGTTTATGTTACATATTAGGGCCAAAATTAAAATATGTTGTCCATTGTGGTCTGTGCTGAACATTTCAGCCAAGTCTTCAATTGAGTTTGAATAAAGGGCAATTCGGGGTCTGTAATTCGAATAGATTTCATCAAAAATACCTCCACTAATCCTACAGCAGTTATACAGGTGGACAAGAAGCCCACCGACATCCAACATGATCAAATATCAAAAAACCTCAAAATCCTGTTATTGATTGATTCTGGTAAAATGGTCGGAAATACATGGCTCTGCCAAATTTTACATTATTTTGTTATTTTTAACTTTTTCACTTTATTCATATATTTTTTTTTTCCAAAATTTACAATCTTTTTGGCGAATTCTAAAAACACATATATAAACCTTCTCCTGATCAGTAAATTTCTTAAGTTTTAGCATTTTTAATGCAGATCTTTTTGTTGGACTCAGGCTTCTCTACCATTTCATAGACATCACTAGCTAATCCCTGTTGTAGGGCATCACCAAAAAGCATATCCTAGGAAATTGTAATCAACAACAACAGCAACGCAATCAAAACAAAATACTTATCAACGAGCATGGGTTTGGGAATATGGCAAGGGTTGAACTTTGAACCACCCCAAGAAAGGGGTTAATGAAATTTGTCACTCTTACTGATGATGTTGTTGTTTGTGCTGTTATCCTTGTTGACACAACCGTTATGATGTCATCGCAAAACTTACACTGTGCCGTGCAATGTAAACGATGATGTGTCCCCTCTCAGCTGGCAGCAGCGGCAAACAAAGAAATGTCAAATCAATGTCATTACGAAAATTCTTGCGGTTACGTGCTGTTTATTTAGGATTAATGCTGACGAATGACTGAATTCACGGTGATCGCTAACATAAATCAAAAACAAGAATGACAGAAATTATGAAATCTACAATTGCTGGCTACCAGCCTGCCAATTATAAAATGTCAACGATGTGTTCATCCTCCCCACAAACCCCACCACCCCCACTCACAATGTACAGAGCTCGCTTGCTCCTATGTTTGCATTGATGCCATCAGTGACAGCATTCGGGATTAGGTTCTGCAAAGTCATTTACGTTATTTAATGCCTTTGGAAAAGTCATTGATGGCAATTTATTTAAATAATTGTACCTCCATCAATACAGAGATTTTTATCCAACAATAAACGATTAATATTGAACAAAGTTCGCAAACAGAGATTTGTTGGCAAATACTGGTGTTTGGAGGTGGCCAGATGTGTTACGGAAGAAATTCAACATTAAATCGTTTTGTGGACCGAAGTAGTTGCGGGTTTTTAGAATAAAGACCCAGTCGAATTCGGATAAGCGCAGCATTTTAATTGAAAAAAATCGCTTAATTGAAACTAAATGTTAGTAACGATTGTTCTGAATGATTTTCCATGTACTGTACTTTGCTTAAACTTTATTTTCTTTATAATAAAAAAATACTATTTTTCCAAAAAAAATAAACTTTAAAATTGTATTGCCTTTTTTTTTGAACCAAAACATAAAAGAAATAATTTAAAACTTGAAACTATTGATAAAACGTTAATTAATCTTGAAACGAATACCCTGTATAATTTATGATCAATCAGTTCATAAATATATCAGAAAGTAAAAATCTTAATATATATTTACCCTCGACACTGATTCACTGACTCTGTCACGCAGTACGTAGGAATTTAAATAGGCATTCTATAATAAATAATAAAAAAAATAATTTTTTTTTTGTACAGAAATTGTGTTTTCCCCAAATTTTTTTTTTACCAAAATTTTTTTTTTCAAAATTTTTTTTTACAAATTTTTTTTTTACCAAATTTTTTTTCCACAAAAATTTTTTTTTTCAACAATTTTTTTTTTTCAAGAAAATTTTTTTTTTTGAACAAAATTTTTTTTTTAACAAAAATTTTTTTTTTCAAGAAAAATTGTTTTTTTCAACAAAATTTTTTTTTTCAACAAAATTTTTTTTTTCAACAAAATTTTTTCCATATTTCAACGGGCGCCATAGGCGCATTACAACTTACTAGTTCTTATATATTTCCCTGTGACAAAACCACAATCACAGTTGTGAAAAGTGCTTAAAAATCATGCATAGTTTAATTTGTCCCGACCAATTATCCTAGGAATCGGGAATTTAATAATTGGAAAATTTCACGGTAAATACGCCACGGGAAGTCTCGGGTTAAAAACCCTATTCAGTACCCAAAATAAAACTATTTGAGGCAAAGAAGAGGATGATCGACGAATATTCTGTAACGATTTAAAAAAAGAGATGTGTCCGCTTAGGAGAGGTGTCCGCTTAGAAGAGGTGTCCACTTAAGAGGGGTATCCGCAAGGAGAGAGTACACTGCATTTATTTTACTTTTTGCAATTTGTTGACCAAATATTTTTTTTTTTTTAATTTTCCATTCTGTCGTCTTGTTCGTATTAAACTTAACCATTTACTGACAAGAAACTCTTTAAAAAAATCAACACCAAAATTTAGAAAAAATTTAATTTTAAGGGGGTGGGGAGACCCATACAATTATTTAAAAAAAAATTTCTTATTCAGCATCTCAATCAACATCTATTTTCATGTGAAACTTATTTTTGTTATTTTACTCCAGCCTAATATGCCTACTGTGGTGGGTCTCCAATATATAGATAACAATATACAGGATGAGCCGTAGTTCATGGTATGTGCTTATTTAATAAGAAAAAACAACCGATTTCCATATACAGTTCAACCTCGATATAACGGCCCTCAATATAACGATTTCCTCGATTTAACGAATTTTTTGAAATCCCCAACAGCGCTCCATAATATCTAATACAAAATAAACCTCTCTATTACGAATACGTTTGTCAAAAACCTCGTTATAACGAATTATCAACCATTGCAGTGACACAGACACACACACGAAATTATTGTGTTTTTTTTTGGCTTAAGCAAAGTTTTCCAAGTTTTTCGATAGAAAATCATATTTGTTTGATGCTTAGTAAAATAAGCACTGATAGTTGTCGTTGCTGTTAGCTGTAAAGTTCTAATGGCAGGGGAAAAAAGAGATGTTCAAATTTGCTTTAATTTATTAGCGGAAATCGTTCGCTATAACACGGTATGTAGATGATGATTAATAAACAAGGTTTATTTATCTCTTTATAACGAATGGAAGTGCAACTTCACCTCGATGTAACGAACCTCATTTTAACGAATTATTCAATATAACGTTTTTTTTTCTGATCCCCTTGAGATTCGTTATATCGAGGTTAGACTGTATTAGGAATTTTCAGTTGGAAAGTATTTTTTACTTAATTTTCTTTGCAACTTCAATTACTGTCCAAGTAAAAATGTGCCTGTTTGCAGCGATCTCAATTGGTTATACGAGCTCTTGGAGCTTTTCAAATAATACATTCAAGGTCTTCTGGGAGTTCTTCATCGTTGGCCGTGAATAAATATGCAGTTTTATTTTTCTTCGAATGCGAAAGCAATTGTGTGAAATCCAATTTATAAACTCTGATCGAATAGAGAACTTACAAAGGAAATTCATAGAATATGCTTTGCTTTCCGTGAATTTGTGTGGCCCTGTCTCTACGTATGAGTTTAGCTGTAGACTTACTATTTGGAAACGTTGGAAAATCATATAGCTAAATGTTCTACTCTATTTTTATTGTATATTTGGATGTGAAAGCGAACTTCGTTACATCCCTGGTAAATACCCAGGTAATTTTTTTAGAAACTTTGGAGCACAAACACATTATGCCGCTACATTTTTAAGAAAAACGGCAACAATTTGTTAGAAAAATTTTTGTTGGATGTGGATCTAGGCTTGACAAAAACAGGAGTAAATGAGTTAGAAAAAAATATTTTGAGAAAACTATTTTGTAAAAAAAAATTTCGAAAAAAAATAAAATTTGTGGAAAAAAAATTTTTGTTGAAAAAAAAAATTTTTGTTAAAAAAAAAATTTTGTTGAAAAAAAAAATTTTTGTGGAAAAAAAATTTTTGTTGAAAAAAAAATGTTTGCTGAAAAAAAAAATTTTTGTTGAAAAAAAAAATTTTGTTGAAAAAAAAAATTTTGTGGAAAAAAACAATTTTCTTGAAAAAAAAATTTTGTGGAAAAAAAAAATTTCTTGAAAAAAAAAAATATGGAAAAAAAAAATTTGTAAGAAAAAAAAATATTGGAAAAAAAACAATTTTGGTAAAAAAAAAATTGGGGAAAACACAATTTCTGTACAAAAAAAATATTATTTTTTTTATTATTATTATTTATAGAATTATTATAGAATGCCTATTTAAATTCCTACGTACTGCGTGACAGAGTCAGTGAATCAGGGAATCAGTGTATCAGTGAATCAGTGTCGAGGGTAAATATATATTAAGATTATTAATTACAATACAAAGTATATTTATATTCGAATTTTGGGTCCAAGCGTAAACCGGGTGACACAGACCATATGATCGACAGACCAAAGCCTCTGATGGGAATCGAACCCACCACCCCCACGCTGATAAAAATATTCCATATAAAATATTATTCCTCTTGAAACCTATTTTTTTTGTCACCAGTTATGTACAAACAAATATTTTTTACGAAATTAAACACAGTTAATGAAGACATCCTCAGAGTGATATTGCCGGTTAGTTATTAATTAATGTATTTTTTTAATTTATTTGTATTTTGTTAATTATTTTGTATTTTGCGTTTTTCGATGGATTTTGTAGACAAAATGTTTCCGTTTTCCCCATTTTCATCAAACTTCCGAATCCGAATTTTCCAAAAATCCCTTCTTAGCGGATGACAATGCTAAACACAAATATGCTGAGCTAAGCCAAACTGCCTATCTGGTCACCCCAAATACGCCAACAGGACCGATGATGTTTGACTGCCAACAATGATGATGATGATGATGATGATGATGGTGGTTATTGCTTCAGTCCTGATGATGACTGGAATGGAACCAGTTCGTCTATGGATATTTGCAGTATGGATGTCATGGCGTGATGTTGTGCGGAGAACTGCTAACGCTGCCGGTATGATTGTTGGCGGGTAAACGTATACATTTCTCTATTGATTTTAAAATTATGAATGTAAACAGTAGAGAAAACGGCGACCCAAAGCCACCGACAGACAACGGCAGCGCAAACAATCCATAGTAGGAGTAGAAAAGTCAAAATGAATTTTCGAAATTTGCACGCAAATATCCCTGAACGGAATGTGAAATTGACAGCGTCCGCCTGCGTTAGCGTTGCAATTCAAAATGGAAAGTTCAAAAGCAATGTGCAAATTATGCAAATTTCCAAAACGAATACAATCCCGGCATTCTTGGTTATATTATTGAAATTAGAACAACAATTGAGTCCCTGCAAGTACATGTGAATGCAAGTGCCACCAGTGCTGTCTTATCAGTGGTTTTATATCATAAGAAGAAATTAATTGAAATTTTCATTAATTATCAATTTTACGTTTATTTGGTGGTGTGGTGTCTTTTGTGCCCACTCATCGTCATTTTAACATTTAATTGTTTATCATTCATTATCGATTGATTTTCAAATTTTCAATGTTTTCTTAATTGGAAAGTGGAAAATCGTTGGACAGACGGAGGGGGCTCCAACCGCAATACAGTGGCTCTCCAACAAGACTCATTACTCCGTTTTGGAACATGCAGTCACTACGAGCACGTCTGCCTCTGTTGTCGACTTGTGTACATACCACAGTGTACTCGTAGTATTGTGTAATGTTCTTTTCCTTTTTTTTTTTTTTTTTTTTTGTTCTTTCGTTGGTTGTTGTTGTTTTTGTTGACGCTGTTGTCTGTTGGTTTGTTTAGTCACATGGAATTGACTTTTTGATAAGGAAGGGCAGGCATCGTCGTCGCCTTTTGGTATTTTATCAGTATTACATCTGTTCATAATTGAAAATGCAGCTACTGTATCGGGACATTTGTCCCCTGCCGCAAGAGGGAAAGGCACAGTGGGAAGGTATAAGTTAAATGAATTTACTTTTTATTTTACATATTTATTTTTAATTATAACTACAATTTCAACATTTTGTTACAATTAAGCGCATTGTAGATGTCGAATTTTCGATCACCTTTTCGCTTCAATTTGCAGAAATATGGTCCAATAATGAGCCTCAATGAATGGCTGCTCAGACGGACGATTACGAGCTCCATAAAAAAAATCCAAAAAAAGTCCCTGAGTGAATGGATGCCTGATTTTGATAAAGTAAATTTGGAATATTTGGTAGCTTTGTTTATGATGATTTGTCAAATAGCGAGAGCAGTATGACAGTTTGTGTGACCACTAACAATTTTGTAAATTTTATTTAAGCAAAAAAAAAAACTTTATGTGGTCTGACCAGAGACTCGCCGTAACATGCATCATTGGGAGATGACAGATCGGCATCTTTAATCTGACTGGAAATTGAAAATTGGATTCACGAAGACCTCTCATTTTTTGTAAAATCAAATAATTTTTGGAGCAGTCAAAGAAATTTTCATTTTTGTTTTGTTTCGTAGAACACGACTATACAAACAATATATCTGATATCTAAATGATATATGAAGACATGAACTTGGACGGTCTTCAGTTTCAGCAGAGGCTTCCTCACACCGCCTCCCGATTGCAATTGGCCAACTGGTTCAAAATATTTAATATCGACCAAAAAAAATTTTCTGTTGAAAAAGTTTATAAAACGTTTCTCAATGATCGTAGGAATTTATTTACTGATTTTTTACAATAACTATGTCGAATAATAAAAAGAACATAAAAGGCTATATAATTTTATTAATATCCATTTTATGAAAAAAAGTTTATACATTTTTTAAAAAAAATTTTTTTAAAAAATACTTTTCTATGAGATTTTTTATTAAAAAATTATATTGTTTTTGATTTTTAGCTATCTGTCAATTTATTTCGTTTATGGGTATTTTCTTTTCTATAATTTAGCAATTTACATTTCCCAACTTTCTTTTTTTTTCTTTTCCAATGTGTTTCAGCTCTTTGCGATAACGTTACACTAATTTCGATTGTTGAAAAATATTTTCCTGGAGAAAGATTGGTTTTATCCATGTCTAAACTCTGGTTTCGAAATATCTTTGCATTAATTAATTATTAAGGGTGTTATAATTTTTTTTTTAAGTTAAAATAAAATTTAAAAAAAAATTATGAATGTTTCATTCAATCTTGTCGATTCACCCTGCCTAGTAATAAAAATATCTATGCAGGTCCTTGAACATTTTCAAACTTTGAACTTATCTTTCAAATGTCGTACCAATTCAGATTTTGTGAAGAAAATATTAATTTGTATAACCCCTTGGAGTCTTGGTCCACAAGGGGTTAAAAAAATCGTACCGTAAAAAGAAGTATTATTTTTTTATGTGAAAAATAATTCATAATAAAACCACACGTTATGTATGAATTTTTCAGTCCATTCACTGGGTTTCACAAGATATAAGGGTGCTGGGAGGTGCACCCCCCAAACAATTTTAGACTCCCCAGAAATCAGCTCTGCGAGTTGCGATAGAAGTATAATGCACCAACAACGGGGATATAACACCCCCCGCCCTCCACCAAGGTAAATTGTTTAGTTATGCCAATGAATAGACACTAATCTGTGAGAGTCCTATATAATTTGGCACAACTCGAAAACAAGCCCGCCGACTTTTTTTGACATAAATAAGAATAACGAGCTAACAAAAAAACGTAGGCCTACAAAATAAACACCAAATAATATAATTTCCAAACGTTAAAATTAGAAAAAACGCCGAACAAATTTTTAAACTACTTAAGCGTTACGAAAAAAAAAAAAGTTTTTTGACTGAAACCATAAAAAAAACGATAACCATTTTTAAAAAAAAAAAAAATTTAGGAAAATCTGAGAATTAATAAATATCTATTTTTTAAAAAATTTGACGTAATACAGACATTTCCACGAGTCTGCCTGCAAAAAATCAGTTCGATTGGATCACTGAAAAAGGGTTAAAAATCGGTCCAAAGGCTTTCACACAGGCCACTACGAGCTTCATACTTAAAAAAAAAAAATTCTGACGTGTACATGAAAATCGGCGATACACGTGTATTTTTACTTTTTATCCCCTTTCCGAAAAAGTAAATTTGGTTCATAGGACAGAATGTGTGTAACACGGTAAACCGATATAACCCATGCAAACCGATGCAGTTTGCTTTATGATAGCCAATTCATTCGATTGTTCGGTATTACACCCTAGTACAGAATCGAATGAAACCGTCACACTGTATTCCGCTGTTGTGTTTGCCCTCTACGCCACACCAAAACTTTAAATGATACGGATTTGACATGAAAATTGACGCCAATCACGCTATTAGTGTCAACAAATGTCGCACCGACTGACTGCAGCCAGAAATGCCCAGCACAATCTTCCCGATGAAGAAGAAGAAGTTAACAATTGTTGTTGTTCAATTGAAGTTTTTAATGTCATATTTGGGGGGATTTTTCTTACTGTTGCCTGACGTCGGGGCTACGAGGCAAACAGTAGCTGTCAATTTAAGAAATTAAATGCGTTTTTCTTTGTACCTTCTGTTTGCACAGATACGTACCTTTTCTCCGTCACATTATTGCTTTACGCTGCTGATAAGAGGAGGGACCGCCAACGATTGTCATATATTTGTCATATATACCACCCCCCCCCCAAATATCGGTGTGTGTTTGTTAAAAAAATATCTGTATTATCTTTCACTCAAATCAAATAAACAATAAAAAAAAAGTCAAATTAACCAACAAACAAAAACAAAAAAGTAATCATTTGATATCCTCTGGTTGGTTCGAATATACGAATGAACCGTTGATACAATCGAAGTTCAACTGCTTCTTTCACCTTGTTGACTTTCGTTGAAGAAAATTTATGAAAGTGTCATAAATATTCGTACAAAAAAAAAATGTCAATAATGCCAAGCCTAGCATTTACTATTTATCTGATTTACCTGCTTATCGAGAGCAAAATGAAATGTGGTTCACAAAATGTTGTTAGAACGAAGCCAGACTTATTGAAGTAGAAGTGGACCGAGCCGCATCTTATATACAAATACACCAATAAGTTTTAAAATTGACTCTAAAATATTGTTTTTTTTTTTGCTGTGTTGTCCAGCAATAAGGCGTGAAGCTTACGATACCATTGAATTTCCAAATATCTTTGTAAATATAAATTTTAATATTTAATTTTTTTTTTATTTGTTGTGTAGAAAATCTTCTACTAATATCACGTATAATTTTCAAATTGTCCCCTAACTAAATAACAAAACAAAAGCACCCTCACACCCTCTATTTTCGTTGAAGTCACACGAATTTACGAAATTATCATCGCTAATAATTTAATTGGGATTTCCGATATCGAACAGCCCTTGTCCGTAAACATTTTAATCGAAATGAAATTCATAATCTATCAGAATTTCCAATTATAATTAGAAACAATTATTAATCAATAATACACAAATACACACGCACACACTCCACACACACACACACACACACACACACTTATACACGAGTATCTGTGCGATGATAATGTCCATAGAATAAATTATAATAACTGAATGGCAAATAATTTGGCCAGAAAGCACAAATGCTAAACAAACAACAATAGAATTATCATCACAAGGAATATTTATGAATTTATGGCCTCAATGCGAAAAAGCCGTTATCGAAATTAATTTGGAATCTATTAAAATTATCATCGAAACCCCAATGAAATACGAGTGCGTGTGTACTGTGCCCCAAACATACAGCCCACTGCATGAACTACTGTCTTCGATTAGAATGAATTACGATATAATTCAAAGTTAGTTGTTATTAAAAGTTTTTGTTTTTTTTTTGGGGAATTTTGCAGGTAATTCTAGTAATGGAATATATAGTCGTGTCCGTGTCTATCATTTTACTGTCACACTTTTCTGCTCTGATAACTATGTAAAACTAAACCATTGCTTAATACCGAATACTGGGTGGGCAAATCAGCTGGCAGTAAATATCAATTCGATTGTGACAGCTAATTGTATTCGTATTCTGGCAAAGCAGCCATTAAACCGAGCTATTTGGTTCTGTCGAGCGTTTGTCGTAATTCGAGAAAAAATAATTTCACTGCAAGAAATAATATAATTTAATTGGCAGCTGTAACAATCATTAATTTCTATTAACTGGAATCAATAAGACAGCGCAGCACTAAAATCTTGAACCAATTGAGACCCCCAAAATCTGAAAGTTTATGATGGGGGTGGGGTGGGGGTGAAGAAAAACCCTAGCTGAGTATTGAATTATTTAAGGCAAAGGTTTCTTTTTAATTAATTTTTGAAGTTTCCAACTGGGGTGTGGATTTTAGTAAAATTTTGAAAAAAATGTCTATATGTCTATATCTCGTGAACTATTCGAAATATTTCTTGTGCCTCTTCAGCAAATTTTTTAGCTCTGAGTTGGATCTACAAATTTTGCCTTGAGATAAATAACAACATCTTGCTAAGGTTTTTTTAAATTAATTTTTGAAGTTTCCAACTGGTGTATGGATTTTAGAAAAAATTAAAAAAAAACATGTCTTTATCTCGTGAACTATTCGAAATATTGCTTGTGCCTCTTCGGCAAATGTTTAGCTCTGAATTGGATCTAAAAATTTTGCCTTGAGATAAATAACAACATCTTGCTAAGGTTTATAAATTTGAAGTTGCCAACTGGTGTGTGGATTTTAGAAAAAAAATTTTAAAAAAATAATGTCTTTATCTCGTGATCTATTCGAAATATTGCTTGTGCCTCTTCAGCAATTTTTTTAGCTCTGAGTTGGATCTACAAATTTTGCCTTGAGATAAATAACAACATCTTGCTAAGGTTTTTTTAAATTAATTTTTGAAGTTTCCAACTGGTGTGTGGATTTTAGAAAAAAATTAAAAAAAAAACGTGTCTATATCTCGTGAACTATTCGAAATATTGCTTGTGCCTTTTCGGCAAATGTTTAGCTCTGAATTGGATCTACAAATTTTGCCTTGAGATAAAAAACAACATCTTGCTAAGGTTTTTTTAAATTAATTTTTGAAGTTTCCAACTGGTGTGTGGATTTTAGAAAAAAAATTTAAAAAAAAACATGTCTATATCTCGTGAACTATGCGAAATATTGCTTGTGCCTCTTCAGCAATTTTTTTAGCTCTGAGTTGGATCTACAAATTTTGCCTTGAGATAAATAACAACATCTTGCTAAGGTTTATAAATTTGAAGTTGCCAACTGGTGTGTGGATTTTAGAAAAATTTTTTTAAAAAAAAAATGTCTTTATCTCGTGAACTATTCGAAATATTGCTTGTGCCTCTTCAGCAATTTTTTTAGCTCTGAGTTGGATCTACAAATTTTGCCTTGAGATAAATAACAACATCTTGCTAAGGTTTTTTTAAATTAATTTTTGAAGTTTCCAACTGGTGTGTGGATTTTAGAAAAAAATTAAAAAAAAAAACGTGTCTATATCTCGTGAACTATTCGAAATATTGCTTGTGCCTCTTCAGCAATTTTTTAGCTCTGAGTTGGATCTACAAATTTTGCCTTGAGATAAAAAACAACATCTTGCTAAGGTTTTTTAATCAATTTTTGAAGTTTTCAACTGGTGTGTGGATTTTAGAAAAAAATTAAAAAAAAAAACATGTCTATATCTCGTTAACAATGCGAAATATTGCTTGTGCCTCTTCGGCAAATGTTTAGCTCTGAATTGGATCCAAACTGCCATAAAAATCGTAAAATTTCATCATATTTTTCTATAGGTTTCCGCACATATTTCAGAAACGGCTACGAACTCGACCAGACACTGTATGACAAAAAGATAGTCAAGAGCAAATCAAACAACTCTTCGTAACAAGCCGAATTCATATGATGACACCTTCACATAGTTATAGCCCCACAAAGTCATCAAAAATTCAATAAAGGACCCAGAAAACGCTTACACTTGTATGTTTATCGAAATTAAAAATACTTCTTATTTTTCAATTTTTACAAAATATAAATAAATAATGGAAATGTACGATTTTAGTTTTGTTGTTTTGTACAAGATGTTTTGGTTTTTAGATTTTATCCCAAGGCAGATCTAATTAAGAGATCTAAAGAATTTGCCGACGATGGACAACCAATATTTCCAATAGTTCACGAGATACAGACAGTACATGTTTTCCAAAATGTTACTAAATCGAAAATTTCAAAAATTAATTTAAAAACAAAAACCCAGCTAGGGTTTTTCTGCCATCATCATAAGCTTTCGGATTTTGGGGGTCTCAATTGGTTAAAGATTTTGAAGTTGGAACATGTGTTACTGTGTAACTTTATTTAGTTTGAGAATAGTCATTTTCAAGTTTAAAATAAACTAAAATGTTCTCTATCACCAGCTGATCAGAATTTGTTATACCCTACACCATAGAAGGTCCATTCCTTCGTTAACACCTCCAAAATAATGATTGGCGATTCTATAAAGTATATATATATATATATATATACATTCTGGATCAATGACAAATTCTGAGATTCTCTAAGCATGGCCGCCGTCGTATACAGCCAGACGTAGTTTAATACATTTGGAATCGCTTGAAAATCGACGAAGTAAAAGCTCGTTGTTGTTTCTATATAAACTTATTTGTGGTCGTATTGATTGTCCTTTTCTTCTGAGTCGCATTGATTTCAAAGTTAATACTAGATTACTTAGGCATAATGAATTTTTTAATGTTAAGTGCCATCGAAGCGATTATTCAAATTATGAACCTATTATGAGATGCATGAGGGAATTTAATAATTTACATATGAAATATGATTGATTTTTCATTTTCTTTAAGTAAATTTATCGATTTGTTGAATTTTATATATTTTAAATATAATGTGTAAGCTAGTCTGTAAGGTATATGTACCATAGACTAATGATTGAATAAATAAATAAATATTTGTTAAGAAAACTAGAGACTTCAATATTGAAATTTTCGAAATATATGGAGCCCTTACCGCTTAAAAGACGTAAAAACCATTTTTTTTCGCAACTCGCTTCTTAATGAAATTCAATAGAAAATTGTCGAAAGCTCGTAATCTCAAAATTTAAAAATATTATATTTGTAAAGATATTGCCCTTTTGCTTGACCCAAAACAAAAAAACCATCTCCTGGCGCTTATGTGTTTTTTTCTCATTAGGCTTCGATATAATTTTGTGTAAACCAGAAAAATGCCGAAAATGTCTCAAGATAAAGACCGGACCTCTCTTAAAATTAATAATTTTTTAGACGCATTCTGTATAAATCTCATCACACTTATACTTTCTTTCTTATACTTATACTTTCGGCCAGGAATGTTCGAGGGACCGTATATTTTGAAAACCCCATTTCGCCAGCGGAGGTTGGAACAAAAACAACGTCCAGCAGAGATTGGAAATAAACAGTTAATACACATATCGGATAATAGATAGAAATAGAACATTTGATCACTTATTGGTCAGTTAAAATCGGCATCATCTTTAAACTTCAACTTTAATGGCCATTTGCTGTGATTATCATGACCATCGACCGCCATCCTACTGATAACGTCCTCCCCCGCAAATACGTTTGGCGCCTACGTCTGTACGTACACACCGGTAGGTGGCAATAATGCCACTTATACGCTGAACTATTTGCAATAAAGCATTTATGCGGATATAAAACTTAATTGAAAGACTCGTGAACATATGCGGTGAGTGAAATACAAATACAGCATTGTCGGGGTGGTGCCCGACACCGGGGGGGTCTGAGTTTTGCAATTGCTTAGGGAGCCCGAGTGTTGGCATTAGCACCTACTGTCTGGTAGGGATACAGACAAACACACACACACACATACATATGTGTTTACATACATGTGTACGTAGGTATGTGTGGCGTTGTGGCGTCATTGTATCTGTGAAATTAATTGGTGTACTAAAACACGCATTTGTGCGATACTAAACAAATCATTAATTAACGTTAAAATGTTATCGGAGGGATTTTTATCGCTATGCCTTTGGATGTTTTACACCTTTTATGATTCCATTGCCGATAAAGTAACGATCATGATGATGATGATGATGATGGTAATCATTATGATGACGATGACTATTTTAGCTGAAATTAACGTGTGTCAGCACCAGCAATTCTGGTAGTGGTGCTTCCGGAGTCACTTCCTTTAAAACAGTGGCTCGAAGTCAACAAAATGTCATTTGTTAGTTATACTGACTATTATTATTATTGTTTTATTAATTTGACTAACTTTTGACATCAATGAAGGAGATGCTGGAAGACAGAGACATTTGTTTAGACAAGTGATTTTGGGTGAAGTTGTTTACAACAATGAAGGTTTTTTTAATCAATTTTTGAAGTTTCCAACTGGTGTGTGGATTTTAGTAAAATTTTGAAAAAAACATGTCTATATCTCGTGAACTATGCGAAATATTGCTTGTGCCTCTTCGGCGAATTTGTAGCTCTGAATTGGATCTACAAATTTTGCCTTGAGGTAAAAAACAACATCTTGCTCAAAACAACCAAATTATGTTAGGCGTGTGGTTCTGGATTGAGTTTATGTCAGCAATACAAAATATTCTGGAAGCTAGGAAAATTTTCTTTGTCCAGTGGTTCTGGATCTATGTTTTGTCATCAATGAAGGAGTCTTTGGCAGGCAGGACATTTATTTTAGACCAGCGGTTCTGGGTCGAGTTTTTGGCTAGAATGCTTGTGCAGGCTGGAAAATTATTTTAGACGAGTGATTCTGGGTGAAATTCTTTACAGCGGTGACAGCGATTTTGTCAGACAGCAAAATAATGTTGCAGGTGATTTTGTTAGACAGTAAAATTATTTTCGACGACGGATTGTGGGTCGAGTTTAATATTTTTTGTGTGATACGATTTGGGTGATTTTGTAAGTAGGCCCTAGTAGTTAACTGCTAAAAACATCTTCCATAGATGTTTGGGCATAATTCACTAATCCAGCCTTTACAATTAGCCAATATAATAAATAAAATATAATTACAATAACCTAACCATCATTTCAACCAATTTCAGAATATCTTAATATATATTTACCCTCGACACTGATTCACTGATTCACTGATACACTGATTCACTGACTCTGTCACGCAGTACGTAGGAATTTAAATAGGCATTCTATAATTCTATAATAAATAATAAAAAAAATAATATTTTTTTTTTGTACAGAAGTTCTGTTTTCCCCAAATTTTTTTTTACCAATATTTTTTTTTTCCAAAATTTTTTTTTTACAATTTTTTTTTTCCAATTTTTTTTTTTCAACAAAATTTTTTTTTTCCACAATATTTTTTTTTTCAACAAAATTTTTTTTTTCCACAAAAATTTTTTTTTCAAGAAATTTTTTTTTTCAAGGAAAAAATTTTTTTTCAACAAAATTTTTTTTTTAAGAACAAATTTTTTTTTTCAACATAATTTTTTTTTTTCAACAAAATTTTTTTTTCCACAAAATTTTTTTTTTTTCAACAAAATTTTTTTTCCATACTTCAACGGGCGCCATAGGCGCATTACAACTTACTAGTTCATTAACATTAATTATAAATCCTATTTGTCTTCGAAACCACTGTCCCTTGTATTGATTTCATGTTAAAAGCTCTTATTTTTTTTGTTATTTAGATTTGCCATTTACATAACCATCATCAATCATGGCAACAATCATGGACATATTCAATGGAGTTAAATAGAAGAAGTAACAAAAAACACCCCCCACCCCACACACAGACCACCATCGTCGGTTACATTTGAATTTTTCGACTGTTTCCATATCATTTGCAATCAATTTCAACCCTTTTCACTTTGTTTTCTCTGCGTTCTGTCATTGTAAATATTTGAAAAATTGTTATACACTTGTAATTTTGTGGAGTGAGTCGATAGCGCTGAGACTCTGTTCGAAGGGCCATCGAAGGGTTGTTGGCGGCGGGTTGTTTTTAAACTCATTCATATTGTTTGGCAATTTACAAAAATCCACTTTGATTTTGTTTTTCCCCCTTTTTTTATAGGGGGGGTTTATTGCTTGGAAAAGGGATGAATTGTATACGATTTGTTAATGATATTACCAAACATTCATCAAATCAATATCAAAGCAGAGCGGTGAGCGGGGGGGAGGTGGTTTAAACAGAATGTCTGTGTAGGTTTGACATTTGGGGTTTTGTTATGGTGGCGAAGATTGAGCTGATAAAGTTTTCATACGCGTGCTAATGGTGATTGCTGGAAAATTATCGATTTCCCTAGGAGCATATGCCTCCAATAAAATTTAAATTGTGATGCGCAAATTTGTTGTTAGAATATTTGTCATATTTCCACAACTCAGAATCTCAAAATATCCGGACTAAATGCGTTGAAACTTTTTATAGAACAAGGAAAGGGAAATTTATTAGAGTCAAAATAAACACCACATACTTTGTATGCCTCTTGTCCGGGACCTACTGCTAAAATCCGTTTTTTTTTTTCTAGAAAACTATTTACATGACTCTCGAGGTGGAAAATTTACGAGAGCTGAGTATTATTTGTTAATCATAAGTACAGGTGTGCTTGAATTCAATTTGTTTTCTGCGTTCGGTTTTAGAAGTTTTTTTTTTTTTAATGCATATGAAATATATGTAATGCGGAATATTCAATTCAAATATTTCTTTGAATTACAATTATGTGAATAATATAAATGAAGCACTTCATAATTTCTATGAAATCGTTCATTAATTGTCATCGAAATAAACTTAAATTCAATTTAGTTCATTGAATTTGTAAAACAAAAATTCTCAAAGTATTAATGAAGAATTTCCCAAAAAAAATATTTCACACAAACATTTTCATTATGAAAAATTCTCCAAAAAAAAATTCACAATTTATTATTTTTGGAGTTTTTTTTGGAATATTTTCATAACGTTGTTTTTGGGTTATTTTTCATTATATTTGGATTTTTCATAATTTTTACGATCAATACAAACTTTTCAACGATTTTATAAAACAAAATAAATTCATTGATTTGTGAAATAAAAATTTCAAAAAATAAATAATAAAAAACTGAAGAATTCCCCCAAAAAATCTCACACAAAATTTTTCATTATGAAAAATTCTCCAAAAAAAATTCCGGAGTTTTTCAGAATTTTTAGGTGACATTTATTTATTTATTTATTTATTTATTATTAATTACAATACAAAGTAAATTTATATTCTAATTTTTGGGTCCAAGGGTAAACCGGGTGACACAGACCATATGTTTAGATTTTTGCAGCGACAGACCAAAGCCTCTGGTGGGAATCGAACCCACAACCCCCACACTGATAGGCAAGCACGCTACCAACTCGCCTACCGGGCGAGTGAAAATGGAAAATGAAAAAAATCCCCGATTTTTTATTCTTGGGGAATTTTTTGTTGAGATATGTTCATACGTTGTTTTTTTTTTTTTGGGGGTATTTTTCATAATATTTGAGTGTCTCATAATTTTTAGGAACCACATAATTTTTAGTTTTTGGGGCATTTTTTATATGAAAAAATTCCCTGATTTTTTGTTATTGGGGAATTTTTCGTTTCATAATATTTAGGTAACATTTCATTTTTTGTTTTTGGCACATATTTCATATGAAAATGGAAAATAAAAAAATTCCCCAGTTTTTTTTTTTATTTTTTGATGAATTTTTCGTTTTTTTGAGACGCTGTTTTTTTGGCGTATTTTTCATAATTTTTAGGTAAGATTTCATTTTTTGGTTTTTGGGACATTTTTCAATGAAAAAATCCTCGTTTTGTGGGATATTTTCATAACGTTGTATTTTGTTGGGGGGTATTTATAAATAATTAATGCCGTATTCCCCGATATTGCACAAAATTATAAAAATCTCAATTCGAGTAGTGAACAGACAATATTAGTAGCGTAGAATAAGAACGACGATAGCTTGAATTGCATTTTTCAAAGTCAAATCGCTGAAAAACTCCATTCGTACAAATCCATTGACATTTTTTTTTTTCTAAATTGAACGACAAAGATGGAGCGACCAACTATTCGACGGCATTTTTTTTAACCTCGCTTGATGACCCAGGAACTTGGCCGCATAATTTACAGGGATTAATCTCGAATTCCGCACAGACGTTACTAATCCATTTCCAACTCCAACAATTAAACTTTTATACATTCGAATGTATGAATTTAATGTACAATCGTTTTTAACAAAAAAGTCTTTTTTTTCGAAGTTTTAACGATTTTGATAATATTTTTTTTTTCTAAATTGAACGATTTTTGTTAACTCACCATCAACATCGAATATTGGAAATAAATTATTCCTGATTACAAAGTCATATTCGGGGGGTCCTCAAAAAAGAACAGAAATACATTTTCTGTTGGTAAAGACAAAATGATGAACTTCGCAATTTATTTCGTAGTAAAAGATTCATCTAAAATCATTATTTTTTTATTTAATTTCGTTAATTTCAGATATGGCGATATATTCACTGCTAAGAGGTTAACCAACGTTCCGTAGTCTTAGAGGTAATGGGGAGTTGTTAAAACTTGATTTACCCAAATTTTAGGCGATTAAAATCATTTACAATCAGCAGAAAACTTTTTGGGTTTTTTTAAAACGATTCAGATGAAATAAATTATTTTCCCATACAAGTGAAATACAAGCACACATCGACAGTATCACTTATGCATACACATGTAGCCATAAAAAGTATTTTCTAAATCTTCTTATATATAAATAAACCTATCCCTGATATAGCACATACATGTGTCTGAATGTATTTATCTGAACAGAGACAAAGAGAGAGAACAAAAAAAAAAACCAAACTGTTAACAAATTATATATGTGTATGTGTAAATGTATCTGTTTATTTTCTACAACAAATTGTAAAGTGATTTACGACAAGACAAGCCATTTATAAGCATTTGAATTAGAATATCCTGTGGCAAGGGGGAGGCGGCGTCAGGATGAGCAGGGCGGGCAGAGCGACATTGTAATAGAAGGGGGACAAGAACTGGCAAAAAAGAGAGAGAGCGAGAGAGAGTGAGAAAAAAATGACTAAGAATACATTTAACAAATTGTTGCAGTATTATATCAGATTATATATCCATATAAAATAATTTCTGGAATACAAAATACAAACACATATACAAAGAAACGCACATAGGCAAACAGCTAAGGAGATTCTTAAGACTAAGAACGCACACATACACTTATACATATGCATATATGTATGTGATAGTATGTGTGTAACTAACATAAGCAATATTCCGCATGCAAAGAAAGCAACGACCCACAAAATGATGAGGGCACCAATGGTGATGTGCAAAGATGTGCCTGATAAGACTTTTTCAATGTTGCCAGATTGATTTTTTCTTTCAAATTATGTTTGAAAGAAAATACTAAACCTTTTAAAAAAAAAAAAATTTAAAAAAAAAAGTTTCGCCTAAAGTCATCGCCGTAAGCTTCTAAACCTTGTGGTGTCTTCAAATAGGGGTTAGAGGACTACCTGTAGGTAAATCTGTTGTAAAAGCAAATATATACTTTACATGTTTTACAATTGTTTCAAATATTTCTATTTCAATCGTATAAGCATTTGCTGAACTTCTATCGAGTGAAATATTTCAAATAGTTCATTGTGTGAGTTTCAATAGTTTTCATTCCGTCAACACTTACATATTTGTGTGTGTATTTTATTCCACGGAAAATCTCAATTTGCTTTAAAATCCATTTAAAAAAAACGTAAAAAAATGAAGAATTCCCCTAACAAAAATCTTATACAAAATTGAGGAATTTTTCATTATGCAAAATGCCCCAAATTTTTAACAGTGAATTTGTCCCCATTTTGTTTAATTTTGGCGAATTTCGTTTTATTTTTTGGGGGATATTGTGGAAGCGAATGTGAATCATATATTTTTTTACGACCCCAATTATCACATTTGAGGGGCTGCGATTCCAAAGTGGACAATTCAAAAATCTTAAAAAAAATTCGAGATATTTCGCCATAAATAAATATTTTATTTGGCCAAAAGTCTACGAAGTATTAGCTTGAAAAAATTTTTTTTCATTGAAATTGTTAATTTTTAAATGTAACGAAAATCGAATTGAAGACCTCAAAAGTAAAAATTCGTGAGGATATCGAGGACATGGGGCAGCCACTTTGCGATTTGGTTATGGAAAATTTCATGAAATGGAAATGGTCCTGTAAGCGTGGTCGTGGTGGCCATTTGGCTGATGTTGTTTTTCATTATTAACTGCTTTTATTATTATTCACTTCTTTATTATGAAACAAAACATCCGATAATTTTCTCAAAAAATTCAATTTTTCTTTGAATACCATAACACCTCTTGTTAGAGAACTCCGTATTTGTGGGATTTTGCATTGGGTAATTTTTCATAAATAGTTTGGGGGATATTTCCGAATTTTTGGGGAAATTTTCATATTAAGCAAAAACCAAACAACCTCAAAATTTTTGAATTTATTTAATACTTATTTGCTTCATATTTACGACTAGTAAGTTGTAATGCGCCTATGGCGCCCGTAAATTTGCTTGAGAAAGTTGTTGTTACTTAATTTGTTAATGAGACAACTATTTTGTAAAAAAAATTTCGAAAAAAAATAAAAATGGAAAAAAAAAAATTGGTTGAAAAAAATTTTGTTGAAAAAAAAAAATTTTTGTGAAAAAAAAAATTTTGTTGAAAAAAAAAGTTTGTTGAAAAAAAAAAATTTTTGTTGAAAAAAAAATGTTTGCTGAAAAAAAAAAATTTTGGTGAAAAAAAAAATTTTGTTAAAAAAAATTTTTGTGGAAAAAAAAAATTTTGTTGAAAAAAAAAAAATTGTAAAAAAAAAAATTTTTGTAAAAAAAAAAAAAAATGTAAAAAAAATCTTGGAAAAAAAAAATTCTGTACAAAAAAAAAATATTATTTTTTTTATTATTATTATTTATAGAATTATTATAGAATGCCTATTTAAATTCCTACGTACTGCGTGACAGAGTCAGTGAATCAGGGAATCAGGGAATCAGTGTATCAGTGAATCAGTGAATCAGTGAATCAGTGTCGAGGGTAAATATATATTAAGATACTTGTTCCTCATCGCCTGGTGGCAACTCTCCACAGGCAACACCTCATTGTAATTCACTCTACTCATCTCTGATTAGGGTGGTTTCATATAAATCCAACAAATTGATTTAAGTGGGTGTTTACAGATAACTTAACAAAACAAAAGGAAAGGAGAGAAACAAAATGCGGAAGAGCCAACAGAAGAATAACTCTTAAAGGATCATCTAACCTTACAACTGCTCGACTCGTTCACTTGTCCATATTCCACACAACACAAATGCGTGTAAAAGGGCAAATGCTAAAAAAATCCTCAACCGAAAAAATGGCAAATGGCAGCATTTGAACGGATGCCAATGATGAAGATGATGATGACGATGTTGATAATCAGCAGCAAGAGCGCACCATCATCAGCAGCGGCAGCCACACCACCACCGCCATCAAGGCAATCACCATCAACAACAACAACAACAGCACAAGTTGAACAAAATGTCGAAATCAACAAAGGATTTCAAAGAAAAGCACAACCCTGCTGATGAACACTTGCGAGTAACATAAACGAAGCACCAGGGAATAGTAACGAGAAGTAACCTGAAATGGCTCTGATGGGCAATGGAGGTGGTGGTGCAAAAGGAAACTTGATAGACAAAGTTTTTCCATATAAATTTCTTTTGTTCTTGGTTTTCGTGGCAGGGGGATGGTGTATGAACGGCATTTTAAACGTCATTTACCTTCAAAATGCTCCTGCTGCTGCTGCCGGTGGCTGGTGGCTGGTGAAATCGGGTAAAAGTGTTTGAATTTGACTAAAACGAAATGGACTGAAATTGAGTGGGTGGTGTGGTTGGCAAAATGGAAAGCGCACTCCAGTGTTGCTATTTGCTAACAGCGTTTTTTTTTTGCGTTGAGTTCATTTGAGGTCCACACACCGACCCATAGGCACTCCACCTCTCTTCGTGTTACTCCTTGACAATAACTGTTTTTCGTTTTTTCTTTTTCTTTTCAGTGTATTATGAATTTTATGGGATTTTTATGTTAATTCCCTAAGATTCGTACGCCGTATTCATGGAAACGCAAAAAAAAACAAATAAATTTGTTGAAAACATTCTCATACATTTTGGCAGATTTGTGGAATATAATTTATGTTGAATGTAATTTGTGCAAAAATTTTAACATTTATTCGCAATTATGCAAGTTTTATGTGTGTTCAACATGCACAGTGAAAATGCGTGATTTTGGAATAAATTCAAAATAGGGTGAATGGATAAGAGGGCTGTGGCAAATTTTTGCCTTTCAGTGGTGAAAGAAACAAATATTTTTTTGAATACTTTTCAGTTAATGCAACAACCACAACAAAGCAGGGACTTTTTTTTTGAATTTAGTGGGCACAGAACAGTGATGTGCTACTCCAGCGAAGGAGCTTGCAGGGTTTAAAGTCAGAACAGAACAAAATCGTGATCACGTTCACAAACAGTGTTCCCGCTGAGAATTTGAAAAAGTCCCACAAAAAAATAGTTTTGTCAAAACAAAAAGTTGTTGGAAATTTAAAATATAAAAAAATGCAAAAAAAAAGCACCCATGTTGTTTATAAATATTTTTGTGGGCGACGTTTTTTTTTTGGACAAAACTACTTTTTTGTGCTGTTTTTTTTGGACAAAACGACTTTTTCAAAATTCACTATTTGTAAACCATTTGTAAGCCTGATCGTTGGAAGTTTAAAATTTAAAAACAAAATCGAACTTTAATAAAAAAAAAGATTTGTTTATAAACATTTTTGTGGGCGGTGTTTTTTTTTTTTGACAAAAAGACTTTTTTGTGCTGCTTTTTTTTTTGGACAGAACGATTTTTTGTGGGATTTTTTTCAAAATTCACTGTTTCTAAACCATTTGTAAGACTGATCGTATGAATTTTGAAATTTTAAAAAAAATCGAATTTTTGCTACAAAATAATACGAATAAAAAATTTTGTCATTTTCATACCAATGTAAAAGATGGTGCACCTTGGATTTGTAAGCAGTGTAAACATTGACGGCCTGCGACTTTTTATACCAAAATCTATGTGATGAAATATTGTCAATTTATGTTTAAGAAAATGAAAATTATTATTCATGTACATACAAAAATATTTATAAAGAATATTTGTTTAATATATTTTTAAATTTTAAAGTTCCAACAACTATAAATTTTTCTCAGCAAATATGTCTTTGAATTATTAATTGCTTGCAACTTTTTAGTTGTGGTTTCATCACCTCCAAAGGAAAACATTTCCGAAATTTGCAAATATGTGAATTTTTTTAATCACTTCGAAAAGAAAATATTTGCGATGAACGTCTTAGTTAATATGTGAAATAGTTTATCACATAATTCCCAAATAATTTATCTAAATTTTCCTTAAATCAATGCCAGCTTCCGATAAATTCAAATGTTTATTCGGACTTCAATTAATCGAAGCGGTCTAAATATGATTTCCATCTTTTTATGAACTGAACTATATTCTAAAAATTAAGCCCATTTGGGCTCAACTATGGTTATAATTAAGAATTCCGAGCTACAAAAATCCGTACTTAAATCAAGTTTTGTTTTATCAGTGTACAAAGCTGCGTCACGATTACAGATCCTGCCGCTCTAAAAGTCACAACACTTATCTGATTTTTATCAAGGTTATAAAGGGAATATATTGTTTGAATATCTACTTTATAAAGTGTGTTTTTTATTGGGGTATAGAACTTTAAGTTGGCATCACTTTTTTAACTGGCGGCCATTTTGTCAGCTGTCAAGTGATTAATATTTAGTTTGGTTTGCCATTTCATCATGAACAGGTTGACAAAAGAACAACGCTTGCAAATCGTGCAAATTTATTTCGAAAGTAATGGTTCAGTTCGCGAATTTCACCGCAAGCTCCGTCCATTTTATGCCATTACATCCACAAAAACTGACTGTTTGGTGTGCTCTATGGGCTGGTGGAGTCATTGGGCCATACTTCTTCCGAAATAATGCTGGAGAGTCAGTTACCGTTAATGGAGACCGGCATAGAGCCATGATAACCGACTATTTTGTTCCCGAATTGGATGGCATGAATGTGGATGAGTTGTGGTTCCAACAAGTGGTTGAAAATTGGACCTGTAGAATTGTCTTTATTCGAGCCAGCCGCGGCGGCCACATGCCCGAAATCATATTTAAACATTAATGGCATAAATTTATCCTTCCAATAAAGCCAAATTGATGGACATTAAAACGATTTTCTTGTGTTTTATTTCAATTCGAAGTTCTATACCTCAATAAAAAACACCCTTTATATATAATTCTAATGAACGTATGTCTGGGTGTGTACTCCTTCTAAACGGCTGGAATCCATTTTATAAAACTACCAATATTGGCTATTTGTAACGAACGATCAAATTCGTTTTATGGAAACAGGCAGTTAACCGTTTTATTTATTCCTGTGTACATACGGATAGTGACAAGTTATGTGAAAAAATACGAAAAATTTAAATACTGGCGAAACCCAGTTCCATTGTGTTTGTTTTTAAATTTGATCGAGGAAATCTAACAGTCTCAAATACCAAGGCAGTTATCGCTCTACGATAACGCTACCTCATCATCTTCAGTTCACGGTCCAGAGAATCGTCCACGCCAGCCTAATAAATTCCGTATAATATCCCTATACAATCCGAAAGTTGCGCCTGACTTATTCCCTACAAATTAGACTAACATTAGACCACGATGCTTTGCCTTTTGATTGACTGACGTCAGCTTCCGGGAATTTCAATCGAAGAACAATTTCCATTTTGGGCTCGTCCAAACAATGCAAAGCAAATGAAATTTGTTAAATTGTTCAGCGGCATTAGACATTCGCTCAGTTTGCTGTATAAATGATATAAACAAATAATACATAGATAAACAAACAACAGTGACAACGACAATAATAAAAAAATATTAAATTGTAATCCGCTTAAATTAAACGAATTACAGCTCATTTACATAATTGTTCCACATAGAAAACCATATCACCAACCGGCAGCGGCAATTTAATGCTCCGGCCCTGCCAAACCCCCGCTACAATAAACACAAATTCAAATACACACACATCTATGCAATCACCACAAGGACGACAAGAGCGACATCGCTTCCGAAATGGAAGTCTGCCATCGGTGGTGGTAGGGAAAATTAGCGTGTGACGCATTTGAAGCGAGCACTGGCGAACGTGATGACAATATTAAATTATGTTAATTTGCATAATTAACGTGAGTGTTTTTTTTTGTTTTGCGGCTCCGTGTGCCGCCAATGGCCGGGAGGGAAAGGTGAACGATGATGGGTTTTTCGGTTTACGGGTATAAAACATTTGGTGATAATTAAGGACCAGCGTTGCCGTCACTGAGTGATGATGTGTCTAATCAACCCTTGAAATGTAGCGAATGCCCGTGAGCATCTCTGGCGATTCATGGCTGTTATCCTTGTCACTGGTGCTGTAGTTGTTGTTGTTGTTGTCGTTAATACAATCATAAAGTTGTTTTTACGCCTTATTGTTCCAATTAAACACAAACACTTTCCCGAATGTGCGATGTGTAGTCAAAACATTACACCGTCGACCCGTCCGTCCGTCCAACCGTCATTCGTTGTGCGATGGTGTCGTTGTGTTCCCTGGAGAGTCAAATGCGTAAATTTCAATTTATTATTAGTTTGCCGCTAATTGGCTTAACAGCCGTAAGGAAATATTACCCAAAAACAACAACAACAACACCATCCACGTTAGTCCTTCCGGCTGGCTGCATGAAAACTTGATGCTTAAGTATTTACATGGGATTTGGTTTTTGTTGCTTACCTTTTCTGAACTGATGTCGTATATCCATTTGAGCCCAGTATAACCGCATAAGTTATGGCATAAGCGCCCCTGTCCTTCTGTTTGTAACACTTGAATACATTTCGATTTTTTTTTTGGGAATCTATGGCAAACACATGGACTCAATTCAGAGTACGGTCAATGTTTTGACATGGTTGCCTTACAACTAAAGGTAACGAGTTTACATCCTGCCGCTCGAAAAATCACATACTTGTGGGAATTTAATTAGATTTGGAGAAAAGAGAATACGCTTTTATATATTCTCCCATATTAAGATTCTCCCATAAAAGACCGTAAGACTAGAATTGTATAATAGGGTGGAGTGAAAACATGTTTTTTTTTTAATTTGAAAAAGTTAACCTCGGAAAGAGATGTAGTCTGGGGTCCTAATGAGGGGAAAAAAAAAAAAATTTAAAAAATTTTTAGGGGTCGCGCCACTCCCTCGAAATTTGGAAATTATCGCTATTTTGGCGTTGATTTTAGAAAAATCCTAAAAATTAACGAATTAACTTATTCGAAATTTAAAAGTTTGAGCTTGATCAGTGCCCAAACAAAAGTATTTGAGGCAAATATGAGGATAATCGACTAATATTTGTAGCTTTGGTGGCGATTTCATTGTTCAGTCAATTTTCTGAAGAAGGGACGATTTGACTTATTTTACTTTTTGAAATTTTTGAACAATGAGAACATTTTTTTTAAATTTTTTCATGCCCTTATTTCTTTGTTTACGCTATTGCAAACATTTATTGACATAAAACTTTTTAGGATTTTTCTGAAATCAACGCCAAAATAGCGATAATTTCCAAATTTCGAGGGAGTGGCGCGACCCCTAAACATTTTTTAAAATTTTTTTCTTTATTTTTCCCCTCATTTCCGAGGTTAACTTTTTTTTTTGAATTTCACTCCACCCTATTGTATAAACATCCCAATTTTTGATATTTATCCTCATATTTTAGGACTCCTATCTTGTTAATACAAAAAATAAATTGTTCCATTGTCAAGTCCGATACGGACTGTAAAATGTGATCATTTCAATGACACCAAATACATACATTTTGAAGTTTTAACTCAGCCGCAAGTAAACCTCTCTAATTAGTCCACTCTCTAGAAATGCCTTTATGTACTTAATTTTGTCCAAACGAATGGTCTGACGATGTATTCTGTTCTGTGTTTACTACCTGCAATTTTTTTTTTCCTATCCAGAACTGAAGAAACAACGAATTCTTAACTAATGCATCAGCCTAATCGCAGTGCTACAAGAAGCCTATGGTTGCTAGGATACCTTGCATAGAGGGCTTTGTCGATATTTCATTTGTATTCTGGTAACGCTCTAGACGTCAATGTAAAGTAAGAAACATATCTAACTACAGTCGAGTCCGTTTATAACCAACTCCCTAGGGACTCGACAAATTGGTTCGTTATAAGCGAAGTTCGTTATATCCAGAGTAAAATAGGGTAGAAGCAAAATTCTTGGGACTTAAAAAAGTGTTCGTTATAGACGAAAGTTCGTTATAACCGGTGTGCGTTATAACCGCACTCGACTGTATTATATAAGTTAATGCATTATGAATATTCCATGATGACTTTAACCTTCGACTTTAACAGTCTTGAAAGCATTGACTAATGCTTCGGTTTCCTAGTGTTTTCCGAATTAAAGACCTCTGCCATGAGTAGTTTTTTTTTTCGTTTTTTGAATTATGGTTTCAAATGTTTCGTTGTCTAGTCGATGTGATTTCAAACTCCCGCTTTGCAGTAAGTTTATCGCACTATGTATTGGATGTCTGGATATCAGTCTTGAAATATTCAGAATATTGTGATGATATGATCTACGATTTTCCTCAGTACGCTCACCTGTTCATTGCAGTCACTGCCCGCTGAAGAATCGGTATTTATTAAATGTTTACACACAAGCAAATCGCGTGTTTGGAGTTTGTATCAAGTAAAGCTCATTGGCTTCGAAACAAAGTTTATTTGGCTGCAAATATTTCACATTTGCTATTGTTGTTAAGTAGCGTATTTGGGAAAAACACGCAATTATTTAAATTCAAAGTTTTATAATTTCTTTTTTTTTTCATAAATATAAATTGATATAGCGAGATTTAGAAAATGAAAAAAATTAAAAAAAAAGTTACCCAAAACTTTATAGATACATTTGGTATTTATAACCTACAAACAAGTTAATGTTTGTGGTACGGGCAAAAAATATATATGTTTGATGCACAATTTGTTTTGCAGAAATTTGTTAAATGGACCATTTTTCCGCGTGTGGGTCCACTTCTGTTGAACTTAGTTCAAGATGTGTGAAATAATGATGAACTCATACCAACAGATGCCTCAAAAACCTTACACGGAGAAAAAAAACGTGTGTGTAAAATATTGTCCCAAAACATATTTGGCAGGTAGCATATTAATGTTTGGGGCAGCTCACAAAATATCTTTAACTGAAATGTCCCGACACCCCAAAAAACCCAAAATTGTGGATTCTGGTGAAATGACCCAAAATACACGAACAAAAAGAAATTAAAATTTTATAGGTGAATTACAAAACGACCTAACAGGAAAAGTGTTTTGATTTTACAACGTTGTTTGCTTCTCATATAAAATTATGAAAAGGCTTGCTAAGTCATTGTGGATTTCTGGTGACGATATATATGTTGGGGCTAGCAGCAATGACCCTAAACATATATATTATTGCATGCAAACATTTTTTTAACTGCATGAAGTTCTAACTATGATTGTATGCCAAGTATAGTAATATTACATATTTGTGTATACACACTTATTAAATTCAGCAAAGTGCTTAGAAAATTATGAATTTAAATTGTTTAATAGTTCCTACATGTGTGTATTTACAGCTTTTTTGGTGTTATTTTTTTTTTGTTCTGCCTCTACGCTTTTTCAGAAATTGGAAAAAAATAACAAGTAACACAAGCGGACAGGAACATCATCGAAACCGTTTATGTAGAGCCCCTTGTAGCCATCCCTGCCGTACCGGAAATCACTTCCTCCCTAACTGCATTTCCACTATTATACGCTACTGCGTATTGCCTTCGTCCCCTGCCCCTTCCGTTTTCATCTTAAGGTTGCATAAATTGTGTCGGTTTAGCCCGAAACCATGAAACCGCAAATACAATCGTACACTCTATTTCGATGTAGAAACGTACTCACATGTTTGTTGCTACTGTTGGGTTTTTAGTTTGTTAACAAACCTGACAAAGTTTTTGGTTTTAAGCCAACAAAATTTCCCCGCCCCTACGGCCATACTTTGGAAACCCGACAAAAAAGCCAAAAACATCGACAAACAATACAACAACAACCCAACCAAAAAAAAACAATAGCCAAAGTTTATTTGATTTTAAAAAGTCGAGACGTAATGGAAACCCAACAATTAGGTTGCAATCAACGTACTCCTGATGTTGTCTATCTTTCGCCAAGCCAAGTGGAAAGAAACCAAACAGAAGCCGGCATAACAGGAAGAACAACGGCAGGAAGAGATGAGTAATAGAAGAGAAAGATGCGGCCAAAATGTAACGTCTGACCAAATGCGAGATGAACAGTTGTATTTTCAAAATCATCCCTGAAATGCCAAGAAGTAATGCAAACAATTATTGGCGTTGTTGTCATTGTCGGCAAAGTGTTCTTTTGAAGGACTTGGATTATTCAACATTTGGAGTATTTGATAATTTTTAAGGAAGGAATGATTTTTTTTTTTTAATGGACCACACTCATGTTTGCTTCCTATAAATGCAATAGGAAATTAGGGTATCGGATCGACAAAAGAGGGAGTAGTGTTTGTTGACATTTATTTTGAATTTGAGATTGTCACAACTGGCAGGAAACACACTGGCTGGAAGAATATTCCACATACGAACGGTTTGGCTGAAGAACGAATTTTCTCCATAAGGTGTCGTCCGATCAACTGCCACTTGACAACGAACGGATGAGAGTCTCTGGAAAGCCGCATAGTCCGACTAAATATTCTAACATCAGGGGACAAGACGACGGATATCTGATAAAGAAAATATCTATGGAATACCGATACACAATCAACATTTCGGCAATACTGAGTTGTGTCCAACCTCCAGAGAACTTGGCCGCTGATCAAATGATAACAAACGACAGAGGTTGTTATCTTCTCCAAAGAGGAGAATGGGTTCATAGTATGACCCAACAGGTCTTCAATGAAAACAAGAAGAAAGAAAGGAGAGAGAACAGAACCCTAGGGGCCCTCATGCGGTCAACCTAAGCTCAGTGTCTTCGAATTCCTATTCTCAGAAGAATCTGTGTTTTTTTTAAAGTTTGCCCACAAGTAAATCGCATGTTTGGAGCTTGTATGAAGTAAATATTATTTGCTTCCAAACAAAGTTTATTTGGCGGCAAATACAAATCAGTTGCCATTATTGTTACGTATTTGAGCAAACGTAATATTAACTTATTAATAAATTCTAGAAATTTCAACATTTGAGGGCAAATATTTCCAAGAATGGGAACCACTTTGAAGGTCTTTGGAAGGAGATCGAAGAATTTGCGGGACATCATGAAATCTCTCTCCAACCCACACGAATCTCTAAAAGGAAACGACAACAACTAGAAAGTACAAAAGATTTTCTAATTGCGTCAACACTAGGCAAACGTAGATCCATATATTTGCCATTCTGATGCCACTGCATACGATTACTGGAAAATCCATATTTATAAGCATGTAATGGATAATGTTATAGATAATAAAAGAAAGCGATTTGACTCGTTCTTGAAGTTGGATCTTAAAAACGGATGTCAAATTACAGCCAAATTACCAAATTATATATTTCTTTGCGAAAAAAAACCAAAAATTGGTGTACAAATTATTTTCCGTTTAAAGAACAACTACTGGTTGTAAAAAAAATGTTGTTTTGTTTGAGAAGAAAAACTTAAAATATTTTTCTCTTAATTTATTTATTTTTTTTCTTTGAAAGAAAAATAAAAACATTTTTGCCGAGTAATAATTGTTCTCTCAATATTTGTATAGGGTTATCCATTTCGTGGTTTCAAAAGTATAGGGCTGGAATTCGACATCTGTCAAACTAAGTGGTTAAACCAATTTTTTTTCTTTTCAGTTGGTAGTCTGATCACACAGCGTGTACAAATTATTAAAACCTACTACAAAAATGGTGATTCTGGCCACATATCGTGCTTTAAGAGGGGATTATGGTTATGAGGCACATTTGGGGTTATGAGAATCTTCAAGTCCACAAAAAGTCACTTTTAGTTGGACTGGTTTTTGTGGGGCTACGCGTATTTTTGTATTTTCTTTTAAAAACCTCAATTTTGTCCAGGGACCACAGTACATATGATATTCATTTCCCAAATTTTAGGAAAGAAAATAACTTAATTTGTCAAAAATTGATCTGCAAACTATCAATTTGCGTTTTCTCAATTACAATTTCCATTTAAAACCCACAAAGGAGAAGATTCACCACATAGCTGCTACAAAGGACTACAACTACTCACCGGCCAAACACCGGCCGGAGTTAATGAGTCCAATTAAGAATTCAAAACATCAAAAGGGAACAACAACACCACCGAAACGAAAGTCACTTGTCACGCACACACTCACGCAAACACGGATAATAACGATTTGCACTCACACCGGCACATCGGCGCACACTTACACCCCAAAACCACTTCTATGAAATGGATGAAAGGCGGTGGCAGCACTCCCCTCCTCCATTAGTAGAAATTCAACAGAAATTCTGGTCAATTGACGGAATTATTTTGCTGGTGAATTATTGCGTGTTGACGCATATGGTGACAATTTAAGCTATTCCCCCCCAACCCCTCTTGGTCTAGCTCTTCGGTCTGGTCTGCGATGGGTGAATTTAATGGATGAATGGCTTTTTTTTTACTCGGGAAGCTGACGGAAAAGAGCGTGTAATATGTTAGGTCTAATACGCTTAGCACACAGACCAGGCGACAGGCATTCTGTCAGACGCGTTGTATGCAATGTCGACACATGTCCCAACAAACATCAACACCAGCAGCACCAATGCAAATGCAAACGCTACCAACACCCCTGGAAACGGCACCAACACCAGCTCCAGTGCCACCAGCCATTGTTGTCCTCGTCACAGTTTGTTTACATTTGTCGGCATTGAAACCCTACTGCGGCCATTAGTGCACAGTGGTTTCTATAAGAACATTGCTGTTTGTTGTCACACAAACGTTCCAGCAGATCCAGCATCGTCGTCAATTTCTATGGGTGTTGTGGATATCGACGAATCAGAATCAAAATCTGGACTAAATTTCATTACATTATTTTACAGGTCATAAAAAAATCTGTACTCTTATGAAAATAAACATAGCTGGTTTCTTAGATCGATTAAACAGGATGTCGAGCCCTAACCATGAAAAGACGTAAGCGCCAAAAAGAAAATGTTAAAGTCCTGCAGCGCTTACGATACACTTACATTCACTATCAACTCGCTGATCAGCGACTAAGCGACTAAAATGGAATACAACTCGCATATATGGGCAGGGGCTCCATTAACATCTTTGAAGCTTCTGGACCGTGTACAGAGGAGAGCGGTGGTGATGATAGGGGATGGTAGGGTATCCAGCTCTATTGTCTCCCTACAGCATCGCCGAAATGTGGGTTGTGTATCGCTATTCTATAGATATTTTAATGGTATCTGTTCAGAAGATATCCGTCGTCTGGTCCCTGACGTTAGAACATTTAGCCGGAATACTCGGCTATCCAGGGAATCTCATCCGTTCATTGTCAAATGGCCGGTTGACCGGACGACGCACTATAGAGAAAATTCGTTCTTCAGCCGAACTGCTCGTATGTGGAATAATCTTCCAGCAAGTGTTTTTCCTGCCTGTTATGACATTCTCAAGTTCAAAACAAATGTCAACAAACACTACTCCATCTTTCCTCCCTCCAATACCCTTACTTCCAATCGCTAACACAGTGCATTGCATTCATAGGGGGCATCCCCTGAGTGTTAGTCTTCAAAAAAAAAAAAAAAAAAAAAAAAAAAAAAAAAGGCCGAAGGTCATTTTTTTTTTAAATTCAAATTATGTAAAGGACATTTAATCCAAAGTGTCACAGATTAACATCCTTTGCAATGAACAAAATTACAGACAAAAAAAATTCTTTTCGATTTTTTTTCATTTTTTATGCCAAAAATATTTGTTTTCCTCTCATTTTGATATTTCATTATAAAGGGTGTTTTTTATTGGGGTATAGAACTTTAAGTTGGCATCACTTTTTTAACTGGCGGCCATTTTGTCAGCTGTCAAGTGATTAATATTTAGTTTGGTTTGCCATTTCATCATGAACAGGTTGACAAAAGAACAACGCTTGCAAATCGTGCAAATTTATTTCGAAAGTAATGGTTCAGTTCGCGAAGTTCACCGCAAGCTCCGTCCATTTTATGCCATTACATCCACAAAAACTGACTGTTTGGTGTGCTCTATGGGCTGGTGGAGTCATTGGGCAATACTTCTTCCGAAATAATGCTGGAGAGTCAGTTACCGTTAATGGAGACCGGTATAGAGCCATGATAACCGACTATTTTGTTCCCGAATTGGATGGCATGAATGTGGATGAGTTGTGGTTCCAACAAGTGGTTGAAAATTGGACCTGTAGAATTGGCTTTATTCGAGCCAGCCGCGGCGGCCACATGCCCGAAATCATATTTAAACATTAATGGCATAAAATTATCCTTCCAATAAAGCCAAATTGATGGACATTAAAACGATTTTCTTGTGTTTTATTTCAATTCGAAGTTCTATACCTCAATAAAAAACACCCTTTAGTAGATATTTTGAGCATTTAAAATTCAATAATTATTATGTGAGATCGATTCGCTAATCGGCGTCAAAGCTGCGCCGAAGAAGCAGTGCCGTGCTGCATTGCCAAACAGGCCAAGCTAACCTTTTTTTCCCAGATAGGGCCCAAGGAAATTTTTTGTATTTATTTTAAAATTTAAATCCAAAATTCGTATGTGACGGAAACAGTTGCATCAGGTTCAGATTTACACAAAATTACAGACCAAAAACATATTTTTTCCAAATTTTGCAATTTTTGAAAGGCTAACCCCTTGTCATTTTTTAGGCCGAAAATATTTTTTCTCTTATTTTGATTACCGTAGATATTGCCTGGATTCAAAATGTAATAATTATCGCCTGGAATCGATTGGATTGCTTATCAGCTTAACAAGATATGAACGAAATAGGTTCATTCTGAATGCATACCTCATTTCGCAAGATAATCCTACACTGAAAGAAAAAGCTTCTTGGCATGAACGAATGTGTACGTTGTAACAATGAAATCTGTCGTTAAAAGTCAACCAACGTTGGGCTTCGTTGGTGCAACGAAAGAAAGTTTCGTTGAAGTGAAAAGTTTCGTTCATACAACAACCGTTTTTTTTTTCTTTCAATGTATGAAAGTTGTCGTGATTCATTCGATCCATAACATAAACAATAGTACAGTACTCTAGCTTTAGTTTAATGACAATTGCACTTTAGTACATTAGTTGCTTTCTGGACTATGACCAAAGAAAGACTAGGTCAAATTATAAAATTTTTAAAAGTCCACTAAATCCGAAAATTTGTCTTTAATGCAAAAAACTATCAGAGAGTCAGCTAATAATTTAAAACCTCTATCAATGAGCTAAATTGCAGACAATAATATTTTGTCAAAATTCTGGCAAATTCTAAAAGACCAGTAAACCGTACATATTGGTCTGGTGACGTCATCAATTCAAATTTCTTTGGGAACGACCACGCTGACCAGGTCATCCTTCTCTTCATCGTTGCAGCTATTATAGTGGTGATGTTTTTAATATAGAATCTTGGCCGATTAATCGGATCACAGCTTACTATGTCCGATTAACAAGAAACGAATCAAAGCCATGGAAAAAGTTTCTATGGTACAGTGGAACTTCCATAAGTTGAATTTTCTGTAAGTCAAATCTGCCATCTGTTTTGTGCCAACGAAACCACTGTGCTGCGCAGCGCAGCGCATATTATCACTTGACAGCGAATGGACAATTAGCGATGGAATTAGACAAAAGAGAGTAGTGAACGGGGTGGCACACCGATGAACAAGAGGACGAACCCAACAAAACACAACAAATTTCGATTGTGCCAAAATTTCGTAACGATTAAATTGAAATCACAGATAAATTTTCGGCATCAATGTTTCATCATTTGGACATTTTTGTTGGCATTTTTGTTGTTGTTTTTTTTTGTGCTTTCTCGATAATGTTTATCTTCTTTTGGTCTCTATTGAGGCCATATGACTGAATGTGAGTGAGACTCACTGAGTGTGTGTGTGTAAACCAGTTAAATAAACACACGCACACACACTTACTCTCATTCCCTCATAGGGATATTTTCCAAATTGTGCATTTAATTGCTTTGATGCGTATCCATGAAAGGATGTCCACACACATGCAACTAAGTGAGCATGTATTGTGTTGTGTCGTATCGGTTGGGTGCGGATAGTTTAGAGATTAAATTGTTTTTCCCTAAAATTTGAACAGATGGATTGAATAAATATGGAAAATGTACTTACTCCAGTGCAATGAAAATGATAAATTATTATTAATAATATTTATGTACACACACACTCGAACCGATTGATAAAATTGAGGGAAATGATGTCCTTTTCATGTTGATATCACGTTCAGCGAAATAAAGACGATTCTTATCAATGTCAGCGATAACACAGCCATACGTTGCGAAATATCTGATGATATACCATTCTTTCGTTCGATTGATGGAACCGCAACACACTCAGGGCGTATTTTCCTGAAAGTGGAAACACACTGAAATTATTCACAAAATTTAATGGAAGTCAGTTAAGAAATGGAAAAAGTGAGACAGCAAAAACGTAAAACAAATTTGCCACACACTAAAAAAAAAAAAATATTTTTTATGATTTTTAGCGAAAAATGCGAAATGGTTCAAATAAATTAAACAAAAAAAAAATCCGGCATACCGTGTTACAAAAAATAGTTTTTTTTCTGTCCTATGAACCAAATGCACATATTCGGAAAGAGGGGAAAAAATAAAATACACGTGTATCGGCAATTTTCATGTACACGTCAGAATTTTTTTTTAACCCTTTTTCTGTGATCCAATCGAGCTGATTTTTGGCAGGCAGACTCGTGGAAATGTCTGTATCACGTAAAATTTTTTAAAAACAATTTTTATCAATTCTCAGATTTTCCCCAAATTTTTATTATTTTTGAAAAAAAAAAATATTTTTTCACTTTTCTTAGCATTACTTGAAGAGACTCCAAATTTTTAAACTACTTAAGCGTTACGAAAAAAAAATGTTTTTTGAACTGAAACCTTAAAAAAAACGATAACCATTTAAAAAAAAAAATTTAGGAAAATATGAGAATTGATAAAAAATATATTTTTTAAAAAATTTGACGTGATACGGACATTTCCACGAGTCTGCCTGCCAAAAATCAGCTCGATTGGATCACTGAAAAAGGGTTAAAAATCGGTCGAAAGGCTTTCACATTGTTTATCCCCTTTCCGAAAAAGTAAATTTGGTTCATAGGACAGAATGTGTGTAATACGGTGTTATAATTCCAAAAAAGTCAAGTCTAGGCCATACAAGAATAACTCATAATCACATTTTGGACAAAAATAATTTGGTAATAAACAGAAAACCATTTGAAACATATCTTTAAAAACTGCAAATGTGTTCCCCAAAGAAAATAGTAATATTTTTTTTTTAAATATCTCAAAGCTTGTAGTTTTTATAATTTTATTTATTTCGCCGATTTTTTAATTTCAGATTCCCGGGATTACCGGGATAGGAAAAAACTCAACAAAACCCACATTTTTCGCAAAAAATCGGTTTGTGGCACCACTAAACCTTTGCCAAAAAAAAAATTTGAAAAAATAATTTACACCACAAGCTATCGAAATAAGGTTGAGCCAAATACAAAATTTTGAACCTCAAAAACTTTTCCAAAAAATCTGAAAAAAAATCAAAAAATACCTAACCCCATATGCTTCCGAAAAACGGATGAGCCCCTATGGAATTCGAAAAAGAAATATATTTGTTTGACACCCTAATGTATGAAAATTATACATATAAAAAAGCTTGATCTTAAAATCATAATTTTCAAGTTTGTTGACTGAAGGTGTAGAGATGATTGCGAGGTAGAAAAAAGTCACAACTAAGATTTTTTTTAAATAGCGTTTTGACTTCACACATTTTGCTTTTCGACATTGTTACGAATCAACTAGATTCAAGTATAAATTTGGACCAAAATTACGACCAAAATGGAAGGAATAGCGTTTGGTGAAGAAGGTGGATGAGGCTTAGCATTTCTTAAGGCATGCCTTCAGAAGCATGAAGTCTCTTACAGAAATTGTCCAAATTTTGTGAGCGATTTTTCATTTTACATTTGGGTGATTTTTCATTAGTATTTTGGCTAAATTTCTTTGTTCTTTTTGGGACTTTTTCCATGTTGTTTTTTTTGGTGATTTTTATTTTGGGCAATTTTTTATATTTTTTTTTGGTAGCGATTTTGTTTTGGGTAATTGTGCATCGGCTAAGTTTATGTAACACACCATTCAAATCTGACCAGTAAGTTAATTTATTTTAATTTTAATTGATTAATTGATTTTTATTTTGGGCCATTTTCCATGTTTTTTTGGTGATTTTTGTTTTGGGCAATTTTTTTATATTTTTTTTTGGTGGCGATTTTGTTTTGGGTAATTGTGCATCGGCTAAGTTTATGTAACACACCATTCAAATCTGAGCAGTCAGTTATTTATTTCTACAAAAAAAGTTCGACATCTTCTAATTGGATAGTGCGTGGCTGCGAGTCTCACCAGAGACCTGGTTCTGTCGCTGGACAAACTAGCCAAATGGTTGGTGTCCGCAGATTTCACCTTACACCCAAAAATTAGAATATTAATTTACTTTGTATTGTAGATAGAACATAAATAAACTCAACTTTTCTTTAATGCACCCATTTCCCTACACACTTCTATGTATGCCAAAACACACACACACACACACAAATACGTTCCGTCGCACATCAGTAAACAGATATCGGTGTAATTGTCAGCGCACTTTGGCACCGTAATGATGCATTAATATCGCCGCAATTTTAAACGCGATGACAAATGTTCTTTGCCGCATCTGTTTCATAAATTAATGCCGGATTGTAAGTAAATAAATCGAAACAATGAAGCAATGAGCGTTAAATTGCCAAATCATTTTCCCCTCCCCAAAACGCAAAAAGGGGCGTCCGGCGACAACACCCAACAAATTAGGAATTGAATTGAAAACCAACACACGCACACAGGCACTGACATTCTTTTAGGCTGGCGGACAATTCGCGACTTTGCAACACCACCAGCTAAACAGAGAGAAGTGCAACAACCGGAAAAAGGGAACAGCTCGAAATAGTCGGCAAGCGGGAGGGGAGAATATGAATGGGATTAATTGATGATCTCTTTCGTTAATAGCTGTAAATAAAGCATGAGAAGGGTAATTTTAACCCCTAGACTGCAGGACAGGGAATGTACTGGAGACAGACGGACAGACAGACGGATGTGTTGTGTTGTGTTTGTTACACTTTGGTTAAACAAATGTTTGACAATAACACCGGAACACAAATACGGTTACGGAAAAACGACTTGCAGACATTTCACTGTGTGCCTGAATCATAAGGATCAACGGACACAGTCCCATGTCGGCATGTTTGGCATACGGACGGCGTCAAAAAGTTCTGTCGGCAAATAGGTAATGGCATTACCAGGTAATTGGTTCTCATTATCCTTAACTAGTAAGTTGTAATGCGCCTATGGCGCCCGTTAATTTGCTTGAGAAAGTATTTGTTACTTAATTTTAAAAAATTTGTAAAAAATATTTTGAGAAAACTATTTTGTAAAAAAATTTCGAAAAAAATAAAATTGGGAAAAAAAACATTTGTGGAAAAAAAAAATTTTGTTGGAAAAAAAATTTTTGTGGAAAAAAAAATTTTGTTGAAAAAAAAAATTTTGCTGAAAAAAAAAATTTTGTTGAAAAAAAAAGTTTGCTGAAAAAAAAAATTTCAGTGTATCAGTGTATCAGTGTATCAGTGTATCAGTGTATCAGTGTATCAGTGAATCAGTGTCGAGGGTAAATATATATTAAAATATGAATTGTAAGTAAAAAAAACATTACTTAGTGTAGAAATAGAACACAGCGGCTGTTGCTGCGCCTGTGGAAACCGGTGTGGAGTTTTGTTGAACTCCTTTCTCTTAATTCATTGCAAATCTCTTTCGCAGGTCTATAATTGGAAAGGATGCTGTTGTGATTGTCCCTTTTGAGCCGAAATCTCCGCAGAACTTAAATTTTTTCAAAACCACGTTCAAAAACGGATAAGAATGTCAAAAAGAGTTGTCAACCTCCTCTGCCACCCAATCTAAGGCCTGCACAAATTCTCTAGGAAGCACAGCTCACTTATTTGGGAGAAATTAAACGATAGCTCCTTCATGGATTGTGAATAGAAAGACATTTGATCTGGGCGAATGTTTTCATTAGCTTTTTCCGAATTTCTGGAAAATGAACCAGTTAGAGCATTTAAGAATATTATTTGCTTAGAAATCTTTGCTGGCAAAATGTAAATATAAAAATACTTTTCGTGTTCCGATTGTGATGTGCAAATATTTCATATAAAGGGTGCTTTTTATTGGGGTATAGAACTTTAAGTTGGCATCACTTTTTTAACTGGCGGCCATTTTGTCAGCTGTCAAGTGATTAATATTTAGTTTGGTTTGCCATTTCATCATGAACAGGTTGACAAAAGAACAACGCTTGCAAATCGTGCAAATTTATTTCGAAAGTAATGGTTCAGTTCGCGAAGTTCACCGCAAGCTCCGTCCATTTTATGCCATTACATCCACAAAAACTGACTGTTTGGTGTGCTCTATGGGCTGGTGGAGTCATTGGGCCATACTTCTTCCGAAATAATGCTGGAGAGTCAGTTACCGTTAATGGAGACCGGTATAGAGCCATGATAACCGACTATTTTGTTCCCGAATTGGATGGCATGAATGTGGATGAGTTGTGGTTCCAACAAGTGGTTGAAAATTGGACCTGTAGAATTGGCTTTATTCGAGCCAGCCGCGGCGGCCACATGCCCGAAATCATATTTAAACATTAATGGCATCAAATTATCCTTCCAATGAAGCCAAATTGATGGACATTAAAACGAATTTCTTGTGTTTTATTTCAATTCGAAGTTCTATACCTCAATAAAAAACACCCTTTACTCAATGTAGCATTGGAAATATTTTTACGGCCGCCTGTAATAAAGCCACTAAACGGCGTTTAAATAAAAAAAACGTCAAGCCTCCGCCTTCTCTCCCCGTCTAATCACTCATGTGATGCAAAAACCTACCCTCTGCGAATAGAATTCATCCCGTAAATTTAGCGTCCCCATTTGCCATAAAGTGTTGATCTTTATGTCAACACAGATGATCACATTTTCCTTTCTACTTTTCCTCTCATGTTCGTATTCAAATTGAATTTTATTGTTTGCATTTAGGATTTTCGTTCTGTTCTCTGGTATTAAACGCGTTATGAATATTTAATGTTCCTTTTGCGCCCCGGGGATTATTGTTAATTTTCATGGCATGTGTTTGTAATTGCAGCGTTAATTTCTTTATTATCTGTGAGTGTTTAACCGGAAAATTCAGGACGTTTTTTTTTTTTTTTTTTTTGGCATTTTTCTCATCTGTGTGGATGTTGAAATAGGTTTTTTTTTTCTGGTGAAAATTAATTGAAGACAAATGTGAAGGGAGTGCCTACAAAAAAAAATGGAATAGATCGTCTTATCGATTGTCATGAAGTTGATTTTATCATGAATAAGTTTGAATGCGTGTCAAGGATCTACCGAATCCTATAAACGGTATTGTAGGTATTCCAGGCAGATAGAGCTCTAGCCTTCCGGTGAAGGCTCAGATTGTGGTGAAACATCGTCACCTATATGCACGTGGATTTTTTTCACCACTACCAGAGGTCGTCCACAAGTTGACAGTTGAAATCTAAGGTCTACGCCAAAAGCCCAGCGTCGATTGAAGACCTCAAAAATAAAAATTCGTGAGACTATCGAGGGGCAGTCACTTTGCGATTTGGTTATGGAAAATTTCATGAAAGGGATATGCGGTATTCTTTGAATACCAAAATAACACCTCTTGTTGGAAAACACTGTATTTTCTTTTCATAATTATTATTTTGTGTATGTTATCTGAGTTAGTCATTGGTATGGAAACTAAGCCAACATCATTTAAACCAATTTTTTTGTGAAAAGAGCTCAGCAAAAATATCATCAGGAATACAAAATTAACTTAAGGCCTTCCCAGCTCGTTCTACAAATTGATTTTGTTGAGAATACGATGTGTTTATTTCAGCTACCCACAGGTACAATTTTTACCAGTTTGATGTTCGAATCAAACAAAAAATTAATTAAATTTGAATATTTTTTTTTTTTTTGCAATTTACATTCCCACCATTGCAATCATGAAATATGAACTTAGGAATCCTAACAAAAACACTTCAAATCCCTAATCAACTCAACAGTTGTTTGGTAAATACATTCCAAGCAATTAACCCATAATAAACCTGAAATCCATTCAACAATTAACATCTGCCCGTTCGTACAGGACAAAACAAAAGAATCCTTTTATTTTGGCAACAGTTCGAACGGGTGTTACAATTGAAAGTACCCCTCTGACTAGAACTACGATTAGAAGACAAATGTCTCAACCACAAAATAATTTCCAATTCACACCATAATCGCTCAAACCAAAAAAAACAATTCACATTCAACAATTCGACTTGAATTGAAAGCGCTTGCTATTGCCCAGTAGTCTTTGCCGGCCACTTGAGAACAATTCACTGGGAATAATGACAATTTATGCTGCTGCGATGCTGTGCGTGAGTGAGAGGCATGCAACAAATGCCTCAAGAGTGCGATGGCTGAGGGTTCTTGTTGTATGTCACACCACAATCATAAATATTTTCATTTGACAGACGGTGTGATGGATGACGAATAGTAGTCGTGTTTGTTTTTGTGTTCGCATGGTTCAAGTAAATGATGATTTTTTATTAGCCCGAAATAAAAAGATCACCGAGCTGTCTCTCTCTCTCACACACTTCAACACAATAGAAAGTGTCATCATTGTTGTCATTATCATGAGCATCAACAATGAGGGGCTGTCATCATTCACGGTGTGCACAGTGGGTTCAAATAGTGAGAATTGCTTTTAAAGGGAACAATTTTCTTTATACGTAATTTAAAAATCAACTTTGTGCTGTGGTTTTTTGAGACGTGTGCTTTAGAGATACAAGATGTTTGGAAATAAAAATCCCAGGAGGTAGAAAATTAGAAAATTAAATTGGCCGAAGGCTTTAAATTACAAGTAAAGATGAATAAAAATGAAATGAAATGAAAATGAAATTGGGATATTTTTTAAAATCTTTAGGCATTAATTAGAATTACTGGAATTGATAATCAATTCGGGAAAAGATTGAATCTGATCCCGCATGTTTAATACTGCAATGAAAATGTCAATTCTATAAAATATGGAGAATATGTATCCACAGAAGAAGTTGACGGCGATAGTCCATAGAATTTTGGCGCATTGCAAAGATGTAATGAACTATTAGTGTTTGCTTTCTTAAAGAAACACAGCAGTCGTTTAAAAAAAAATATAAAAAAATATACATTCAAAGATTCAGGGGGTGAGACGCGTTCAAAGAATCAGGAGTGAGGCAAAATGAGGTATCTTCCGATTCACTTATTTCTTTCCATCGGCATGCAGCGAATAGAAAATAATTATAATTTGGAAATGATTAGTATTCTTCTCTTACGAATTGTGAGGAATATTTCACAGAAAATTTAAAAAATAATTTTAAAACTTTAATACCCTAAAAAAAACAGAAAAAATATCAAAATTTTTTTAAAAAACATTTAAAAAAAATATTTTTTATATTTTGATGGGTAATAATTTTGAAACACTAAAACCTTAAAAAAAACTCTAAAATTATTAAAAAAATTTTAAAAAAATAATTTAAACCTTAAAACAAATATTTTTTTTTTAATTTGTTGGCAAAAAGTTTCGAACATTAAAAATTTTTGAAAATGATTAGTATTTTTGGTATGCCATCTCTTACGAATTGTGAGGAACATTTCATAGAAAATTGAACCAAAAAAATGTTTTTTTTTATTACTTTGTTGGGTAATAATTTTAAAACACTCAAAACTTAAATTTAAAAAAAATTAAAAAATGTTTAAAAAGGCAATTTAAAAAAAAATATTGTTTTTTAATTTGTTAGGTGCTAATTTTAAAACCTTAACAAAAGAAAAAAAAATATTCTAACACAAAAACCCTAAAAAAAGAAAATAAAAATCTAAAATTTTAAAAAAAAAAATATTTTTTTTTAACTTATCCCATAAGTAAACACCAAATAATAATGTTGGATAATAATAATAAAACAAAGAAACATTAAAAAATAGCAGAAAAAAAAAATTAAAAAAATATTGTTTTTATTTTGTTGGGTAATAATTTAAAAAGAAAACAGCAGAAAAAAATCGAAAATTGTTTAAAAAAAAATATTAAAAAAATAATATTTTTTTTAATTGTCAATAAGTTTAAAACACCTGAAAAAACAAAAGTAAACAAAAAATTTAAATTGTTAAAACTATTTTATTTACCATAAAATGTTTTTTTCTTGTTAAAAAATTTTTAAAAATATTTAAAAAAAAATATTTTTTTTTAATTTGTTGACAATAATTTTAAAAAAGAAAAATCTTAAAAAAGTTCAAAAACTGTTAAAAAAAATTTTGTTTTTACCGTAAGCTCCCTTTTCAAACACTTATTCCATGGGCTGAACAATTATCTATCATATGTAGAGTTTTTAACCCGGGTGACACGTCCCGGGAAATTTACCGCATTTTTACTGCCCGACTTCTGGGATTATTGGTCGGGATTCCAGGGAACAAAATACTACTAAAAAATTAAGATTTTCAACACTTTCTACAAATGTGATTGTAGTTTTTAACCGGCAAATATACGACTTTTTGCTTTCTGAAACATTTCTGAACTAGTTTATCTTTAAATTATACAGGATGTTTGCTTTAAGATTAATTGCATAGGATTGATAATTAAAGTTTTATTAAGCAACTATAAAAAAAAAAAAAAAAAGTTTTATTAACAAACTAAAAAAGTTTGTAACATGTGTGAACTGTTTGTGTTTAGGTTTTGGTTAAAAAAAAAATAAACATTTAAATTTTATAAAGAAAATCAAGTCCCGTGAATTCCAAGGAAGACGTCGAAAAAATTCCCAATTTCCGGTGACGCTCCCAATGAGGGGATTGACGGTCCTGCAGTCCTGGACAGTGACACAACAAATGTTGTACGTATTCCATCTGTTCGACGTCATTGCAGGCTCAAGTCCTCCCTGGATATGACCAAACGATTTGCCATCTTGCCTTACGTAATTTCAAGTCTAATTTTCAAATGATTATCGGAGTAAATCTCTTTATTAGGGAATGATAAAAATGTACATTTATTGCCCCACTGTGCCATAACTTCCCAGCTAGGCACAGTGTTCGACTCAACGACAGTCGCCCATCCGAACAAACGTTTATTTTGTTTTTATTGCCCGGCTTGTCGCTATTGTTCTCACACACGTTTTACCACTTTTCAACTGTCATCCTTCGACCCCGTCTAACTTCCTTCCCGTTGATAGTGGCCGCCGCCGTTCGCCACTCCAGTGCCCTTCTCATCAGCATCTCACTCGGTGACTGTTGCGTTGTCGCAATGTGTCAGTCTGTGTAAGCGCGTTTTGGATTGGGATTGTATCCGAATTACGTGTTAAAGTGGATTTTTATCAAATGACGAAAATTACACGCACTCGTCGTGTATTCATTCATAGGCTGCTTCGTCTGATGGACGTTATGTTTCTTTAATTGTTATTGTTGTTGTTTGGTAGTTCTTCAAGCTGAAATGATCCGATCCCACCATTCATTTAAACACTCATTTAATTTTGTTTATGTTTTTCATACGTTTATTGATGAGTGTTGCTGCTGCTGTTGTTGTTGTTGTCATTATTGATATTATTATTATTATTATTGGAGTTGTTGTTTGTGACCATGTCTACGAGTGTGTGTCTGTGTGAAGGTTCATCCATTCCATACCACCGCATGTCGGAAGTTTGCTGTCGTGCCATTATTCCATTTCATGATTATAATCCCATTTTAGATAAACATGCGCTCCTTGATTACATCTGCCATCAAATTATGTTCAAAATATCGGCTAGGGTAGGCTATGCACGCGTATGTCGGTATGTATGCCAAAGTGTTTAATGGAATTCAATTAGCTAATGAACGGCTGATGATGTGACCCCTTTTCATGTTTGACAACTTCTATTTCATTCCAAAATACCACATAATCGTTTGGGGGGAAGCGAATTGTGTTTTATTCTTGGCTATCTCCACGTTATGAGAGGATACGAATAATTCGATGCTGTCGTTGATCTTAAACAATGATCTTAGTAAAAATCACAAACTATGAAACATTTTCATAAATTATTATTTAAATTTGTTGATATGACATGAATATTTAAATAACATAAAGCTTTATCCATGATATCGAACGTTTCGCTTGCTTTTATAAAATAAACAGGTTGTAGACAAATGAAAATCATTGATTTCACAAGAAAATGTAAATCGGGGCTAACTAACTTTGTTTCTCTCATCTAAAGGTACGCCCACACTGGGTTAATATTTTTCAAAAATATTGAAATGTTTTATTGTCCCAAACTGACCACAAAAGAATTATTGAGTGTCTGACAGCAAACATTTTGCGTAGGGGTCACCACAGACAGATATGATACGGCGAATATTCATAGAAATCAACACACGTTGTGTAATTGTCGTGTGCGTGTCTGGTTGAAAAGACTGAAAACTGTTTCCAGCGAAAATTCTGTAATTTCTGTTCTGTATGACCTAGCAAACGGATGATTGCTCCTGGCCTAAATAGGCGTTTTTTTTTACGAAACCCAATCTTACTTACTTATTTCCCTTAACATTCCATAAAGGAACAGACGGGGAAACCCAATCTAGTCTTTGAAATTCCAAAATTCGAAAAATTTATAAAGAATCCTGTCCATCTAAATTTCAATCACAAATTACACAAAAAAAAAAAATGAATAACTAATAAAAAAAAAGTGTCGAAAAAATTAAAATTTTAATTGGTTTTAGTTGTAAAACATTTTTTCCTCATTTCATCCAGAAAATGGTCATAACACCGTGTTACACACATTCTGTCCTATGAACCAAATTTACTTTTTCGGAAAGGGGATAAAAAATAAAAATACACGTGTATCGGCGATTTTCATGTACACGTCAGAATTTTTTTTATTTTAAGTTTGAAATATGAAGCTCGTAGTGGCCTGTGTGAAAGCCTTTGGACCGATTTTTAACCCTTTTTCAGTGATCCAATCGAGCTGATTTTTGGCAGGTAGACTCGTCAAATTTTTTAAAAAATAAATTTTTATCAATTCTCAGTTTTTACAATTTTTTGTTTTGAATGGTTAACCTTTTTTTTAAGATTTCATTTCAAAAAACATTTTTTTTTCGTAACGCTTAAGTAGTTTAAAAATTTGAAGTCTCTTCAAGTTATGCTAAGAAAAGTAAAAAAAATATTTTTTTTTAAGGTTTCAGTTCAAAAAACATTTTTTTTTTCGTAACTCTTAAGTAGTTTAAAAATTTGGAGTCTCTCCAAGTTATGCTAAGAAAAGTGAAAAAAATATTTTTTTTTTTCAAAAATAATAAAAATTGGGGAAAATCTGAAAATTGATAAAAATTGTTTTTAAAAAATTTGACGTGATACAGACATTTCCACGAGTCTGCCTGCCAAAAATCAGCTCGATTGGATCATTGAAAAAGGGTTAAAAATCGGTCGAAAGGCTTTCACACAGGCCACTACGAGCTTCATACTTCAAACTTAAAAAAAAAAAAATTCTGACGTGTACATGAAAATCGCCGATACACGTGTATTTTTATTTTTTATCCCCTTTCCGAAAAAGTAAATTTGGTTCATAGGACAGAAAAAAATCTATTTTTTGTAACACGGTGTAATAATACGGTGGTAATAAAACAATCTTGTTAAAATTTTCGTGGTTGGTATTACAATCAAATATAAATTTTTCGTGTTTGAAGTCCATTTAAAATTATCCAGATTGGTACGAGAACTATGGGGGAAGATCTTCGTCAGTTCCTTCATTTAATGTTAAGGGAAATAAGTAAATACTAGAACCAAAGAGCATCCGGAAGCCAGACGTCCAAAGTCGTTTGCTGAACAGTTCCAATAGAATATTTAAACAGTATTAGTTTTAAAAAAAAGTAGCTATATGCTTTAAAAAAAAAACATTATTTGCTTTGAAAACCTTTAAAAAAATTGCCATGCCAATTACTGATATCTGGAGTGTGTAGCCGATCTAATGTGTCAAACAACAGGGGACGTCTGGCCCTCTGTATAGACTTTTCTGGAACTACACTTTTGTCTCTGAAAAATTCCGCGTTTTTAAGTTTATCGCCCAAACCCAAAAATAAACCAACATTTTGCTTTAAATTATCTTCGTTTTTATTTTTATTTTGGTTTTTTGTGTTTTGTTTTGTTTTGGTTTTTTTTTCTATTCAAAATTCAATAAATTGTACCTAGGACTTATGCATAATACACAAATATTAATTAATGTCATTTTTACAATAAATATTTACAATACACACGAGACTTTCGTTTCATGTCAGACTTCGCAATCGACCCTGCATTTGTTGCTATTGCTTTGCACGTTACGTTGTTGCGTTGTTTCGGTGTCTGTTTCTGTTTTTGTTTTGTTTGCATTTAGATTTATCACATGAAGCGATTTGCTGTTGTCGATAATTACAAATTGTTCTCGCCGTGGCCGTTGTTGCATTCAGATTAAATACAAGCAACAAGAACACCAACAGCATTTAAACTAATTACAAATATAGCAGCATTCAATGACAATCAATTTTGGACTGCAGCTAAAACAGCATCGGCGACGACGACGATGGCAGCGATGACAACGAGATGTGTGTTCAATGAAACCAGACAAATTTCAGCTAATTGCAAAACTAATGTAAACAATATGGCAACACCATTCCACGTGGCTTGATGTTGATTTAAGCAAACCTCATTAGCTGAGTAAACTCGGGCGAACGGGCACACCATACAGGGTGTTGACGCACCAGGTGTCGCACCAAAAATGGCGCAAGCGTTCGTTCACAGTTGAAAAGAACTCAAGGGAAGTGAGCGGAGGACGGACGGATATCGTTGGTGTGGTGGTTGTTGTTGGCACACAGACCACTGGCCGCCGACGCACAACGAGCGGGTGTAGTGTTGTTGGCCAACGTCACCCTGGCCATTGTTTTTAGCCAACTCTGACTAGCATTTTAAATTAGCCTCATCTGCATCAGCATCATCATAATCGTCATCTGTTGTCGGTATCTGCATCATCCGTTCGGGGGACGGTGCTGATGATGTTGGTGCGGCGGAGGTGGAGGAGGACGACGAAGAGGCCACTTTCCTTAGATTCGAGTAGTGCGGGTGATACTAGTAAAAACCCATGGCTTCTTTGGCCAAAAACTAACTGACGGTGTTTGGCTGAGAATTCTGTTGCTGTTGTGTTTGCTGCTGCTGCTGCTGTTGTTGTTGTTGCTTGATGCGCTCTTTGGCCTCCTGTTGCGCCTTCTTTGAACGCTTCCACTTCATGCGCCTGTTTTGGAACCAGATTTTCACCTGCGTCTCGGACAGCATCAGACCGCTGGCAACTTCAAATCTCTTGGGGCGGGAAAGATATTTATTCTGTTTGAATTGTTTCTCCAGTTCCAACAGCTGTTGCGATGTGAAGGCTGTGCGGGGCCGACGAGTTTTACCCAAGATCGCATGATGGGGATAGGCGGCCAGTTCGGGTATACGATGGTGCAGCATACCGGCACGGGCCAAAAATTCAAATTGTAAATGCGATGGCATAAAGTGTTGACCCATGGGGATCTGGAAAATGCAGAGAGAGGATGGAGAGATGGGCAGGAAAATGATTAGTAAAATCGTTGACGGGGAAGAGTTATAGGTTATTTGCTGATTAATATACTAACTGAGAACATTTGAGTAGGATTCTGTTTAGGAGATGAGAAAAGTGAAAGGGGAAAACCTCTGCTGTAATCCTGTCGAGCTGCCACAGCGTCAGAGAACAATAGCAGATTATATAGGGGCAAAGAGGCAGGACAAGTAAATCGGTTCTCGGCTATCATACCGAGAAAAACGTGTGTGTTCAAAATGATGCGAATAATTTGCATATTTAAAGGCCCTACTTTAAATGCCCAAATGTATGCAACACATTTTGTAACATAAATAAATAGTTTTATTAATTTTGTTGATTGAATAATTTTTTCTTGTTATTTAATTTTTTATTTAGTTTGACTTGATTGAAATAAGAATTATGGGAATTTTTTTATTCTGAAAAAACTTGCTGGGCGCGGATGGGTTAAATCGTTGACCCTTAGCGACAGACGGTCATCGCCACCAGTCATTTCTAATGGCTAAAGAGTTGGATTACAGGGCTTAAAAGGTTAACAAAGAAGTATGTCTGACCATAGGTCAAGTGGAATATAAGCTAAGCGTTTCTGTCAATGTCAACTCGATTTAGGACTAAAGCCATCGAACACTTACCGCTATTGGTTTGCCGGAAGGATCCAAGGGACGATGAAACGCTGAACCACCCGGTGCCAACAAATGATAGGGATGACCGCCGGCGTACAATGGGAAATCCTGTGGCCTTATGGGACTATGAGGTGGTACGGGTTTCTTGAATTCATCGCCCAAATCCATGCCATGCATGCCCAAATGATGTTGATCCTCACAGCCGGGACTAATGGGCGGACTCGAACGATGCGATGACGATGGAGATTCAGATCTGAGAATTGAAAGGAAGAACATTATTATTATTATTAAACAATGGCAAAATAATAATAAAAACATTTAAGTTCTAAACGAGAAGAAACATAAACAAATTATAAACTACAACAACAGTTTATAATTTGGTTATTTATATAAAGAGACAAAATATAATAAAAAATAAAAAAATAATAATAAAAACATTTACCCCCGTATTTATAAAAATTTAATAAAAATGTGTGAACATATTTTCCTTAACAAAGGTTTCTTAAAGGTTTTTGAATACGGAGTTTAAATTCTAATTGCAATTATAATTCAGCCTATTGAGGTTATTAAGAAAAAACTATGAACTGACCACTAAATAACCTTTTAAAGTCTTTCCCTGCGTTTCCTTTTGTGGCCACAAACCCCACTGGACACCCTGTATCACTGCTAACACCTCAACGCTTGCCGCGTAATTTCCACTTGACATTTTTGCCTTTAAACACTTGAGATTGTCGGTACAGACGAGCGCGTATGTCGTCGTAATTTAAAATCAATTATCAATGATTTCAAATGATATCGCGAATCGACACGACGGTCCTCTCCGTTGCGAGACATTTGCAATTTGAGGTGAAAAGACTTGTAACATTGTTAGCGTGAAGCTATTTCCAAACGGTCTGCCGGGTCTGTCTTACAGTCTCTCTCTCTTACCACAATCTCAATCGTGTTGTGTTTTTCTGTATTGTTGTCGATTGGGTAATGCCACCATTGTCAAGTGACGTGTAAGCCATTTTCAATTACAGCATTTATTAACAAATGCTTGCAAAACTGTATTGATTTAAGTATTTTATAATGGTTTTTTGTTAGTGTTTTTTTGTTGTTGTCTAGTTTTTCGTTGTTATTAACCCAATTTGATAGTTTGCGTGGTTTTGTATCGAAACTTGTTTTGTAAATAAATTTTGTAAATAAATATAAAAAAAAATCGTCTACAAATTCCGGCTTTAGTTGTATTAAACAACACGTGGAGATAAAGTCGCCTATAGGTTACAACACATTATTTAATGGAGATTTTAATGTAGAAAAATAGTTGTTCTTAACATTCCACGATGAAAAAAAAAACAAATGGGGGTTTATTTGTTTTCGCATTCAGCGTGACCTACTGCTGAAAGTCAACTCAGATCTTAGTAGAAAACCGGTATGTGACCTTAAATATTCAGCTGTGATTAGGAAAATTGACGACATTGACGATTGCAGGAGGTTGTTGGATTCCTACCGGAGGTTATGGTGCGCTAAACATACACCCTACTTATTAAGACCAAATTTTGAGGTTATTTTCCACAAAAACTTCAATATTAACGGACAATTATGCAAAAAATACCCACACTTTTTGTTGGTTACTTTTCATAATGAGAAATGCCCCAATTTTTTGTGGGATTTTTGGGCCAATGTGATTCAGCGCGTTTGGATTTCGGTCTATATGACTGCCTCTCGTTTGGCAGTAAAATCCAAAATCTGCATTAGAATGGCAATGGCAACATTTTTTTTAAAAAATATTTATTTTTTGCAAAAGTAGAAATAATAAATGATCTAGAACTCGAATTCCAGAAATAAACCTAAGAAAGAAAACGATTAAAAACTCGTCCTAAGCTTTCTATAAAGCCAACAACCACAAAAAGCCTCTACGAGTTGACCGAGTTGCCGATTAAACGTATGTGACAAACATTTAATTTCTTGCGGCCAATATTTTTTTTCTTTTTTTTTCAATTTGATATCTGTTGGCCTGCAGAACCATATTATCTATTAACATGATATAAGTAGTAGGAGACCTGGCCAAAGGGTTTCTACCAATTTGAATTCGAACACATCGGACCCGTTCAGAAATGCATCACTACTTGGCAGCACAACCGCAAATACACCAGCAAATCATGGGATGCTAAAAATTTCATAAAGTCGTCTTATAAAACAGCAACCGAAATGGTTGATGCAATGAATGTCTATGTGCTAAACTTCTGTTTTCGGGTCGCAATGGTTTTCAAATTCTAATTCAAAAATGAGAACACAACATCGAGGGCTCTTTGAAAAATGGCCCCAATGAAGAATTCCCAAAAATAGATGAAAAATTCCTCCAGAATAATTTATGGAAAAATCCCCAAATGAAAAATCGACACTGCCACAGATTGGGTCGTTTTGCCCAGATTTTGGAATAATTTTGCATATGATAAATGATATAAAGACAAAAAATGAAATATTGTCTGAATATGTTGTGGAAAAATTCGCAGTTTTTTGCGTTATTTTTCATAATGCGATTTTTATTTGGGCGGTATTTTTCATAATTAAAATCATATGTTTTTATGGGGTCTTTTTCATAATAAAACATGAGATTTTTTTGGGGTCTTTTTCATAATAAAAACTGAGATTTTTGGGGATATTTTTCATAATAAAAACTGAGATTTTTGGGGATATTTTTCATAATAAAAACTGAGATTTTTGGGGATATTTTTCATAATAAAACATGAGATTTTTTTTTGGGCGGTTTTTTCATAATGAAAATCATATTTTTTTTGGGGTTTTTTCATAATAAAACATGAGATGGAATAATTTTGCATATGAAAAATGATATATAAACAAAAAATGAAATATTATCTGAATATGTTGGGGAAAAATTCCCATTTTTTTGCGGTATTTTTCATAATGCGATTTTCATTTGGGCGGCATTTTTCATAATGAAAATCATATGTTTTTATGGGGTCTTTTTCATAATAAAAACTGAGATTTTTGGGGTCTTTTTCATAATAAAAACTGAGATTTTTGGGGATATTTTTCATAATAAAACATGAGATTTTTTGGGGATAGTTTTCATAGTAAAAACTGAGATTTTTGGGGATATTTTTCATAATGAAACACGAGATTTTTTTTGGGCGGTATTTTTCATAATGAAAATCATATGTTTTTTGGGGGTCTTTTTCGAAATAAAAAATGAGATTTTTTGGGGATAGTTTTCATAATAAAAACTGAGATTTTTGGGGATATTTTTCATAATAAAAACTGAGATTTTTGGGGATATTTTTCATAATGAAAATTTTTCTTTCTTTTTTATTCATGGGACATTTTTAAGTTAAAGAGACGCCGACTCCATTGTCGATTTCCATCGCCTTAAATCGCTAAATTTTGTGTTTAATCTCAAAAATGTTGTAGACCGGCAAAAAGATCGACTGAAATATTCGGGCGAATTCGATTGCGTTTAATTTGTGACTTCCAAGCAACAACACATTCTATAAAACAATAACAAATGTTTCTCCAATGCAAAAACTGTCACAATCAAAAAAAAAATAAACGTTACGATTTACGGAATTCAATGAAATGTAAATTACGTTGCGTTTCGAAGAGAAACGAAATTTACATTTACGTTTTACAATATTAGGGCAGAAGTCAACAAGAATAATGGTTGCCCTTTAAGGAAACAATCCAATTTAGTTAAATTTAAAAAACCTAAAAAAAACACTTATACCAAATAAAGAAAATTTCTGATTTCCATCAAAATTGAAAAATTCATTTGATCAAGATGGAGTTGAAATAAGCTGCACGAGGAATTTCCTCTTTTACTTTCTTTTATATTCGGTTCAGAGTTGGCTTGAGATTAAGGAATTCAAAGAAAATAAGATTTATTCAGACCTTCAGGCCGGAATTAATGAATACTTAGATATTTATGCTAAATATTACCAACTACCTGGAGCTTTATGGATTCTCTGTTTATTGAAAAATAAGTGATCCTAAAACTGTCCACTTTTTGTAGATTTCCTACTCAATTTTTCCCCTTTTAACATTCAGTAAGTGAGCAGGCGGAAATCTCTCTCAGATCGGAGCACTCAGTACTTTATATACTCAGTGTCCGGTATCTACGGCTTAAGCCGGCTTCATACGGGTAATGATTTTTCTAGAGAAGTATTTCATGGTCTAAAAGATTTCTCTCATACTCGTAAATACACTGGTCAACAGCCATTTGCATCCAGCGTCTTTACGAGAATTAAAGTAATTTTTAAAACTTCATGCGTCCTCAGAATAAACTTGTTTCGTAATACGGCAATCACCCAGCAAACCCAGGTTCGTGTCCTGGTAAGAACATCGAAAAAAACATGTATTTCATATACATATACATGTTTTTTCGATATTCTTACCAGCACACGAACCTGGGTTTGATAAGCAATTGTCGTATTACGAAATAGGTTTATTCTGAGGAGCATATCAGATTCTACCAGAGTTGATGGAGCTACTAAGTACAAATCTAGTTTTGTTGTATGTTTTTCTTCATTAGTTTATGTTTACCGGGGATGACACAGAAAACCTAGAAAAAATCCATTCAAAAATTCCCTGAAAAAGTATTTTCTATGTGTGTGTGTTATCTTGGCCAACGCTTTGCCGTCATCCTAAATTCCACCAATTTTTGAAGTTAAGTACAACAACTACAACATCAGACTCACTTTCCTTCTTAGTATGTATCGAAAAAAAAAGTATTTCTTCATCACTCACCTTGACATACCGTCGGGTGACGGTGAATCATATTCACGCGACTCATGTATACGCTGCAAGGCCTCCTGTTCCGACATGCCAACCGCCGTCATCTCCCGCGCATACTGCAAGCCCACCGCCGCCAGGCGATCATCCAGGGGCGCTGGTTTAATGTTCAATGCCTCCGGCGAATGCGATTCATGGCCACTTTGGTTTTTCGCCAGCAGGGCATCGATGCAAAATGATTTCTTCGGCTGGCTCTGCTGCACGGGCGGTGATATCGAAGCCGTCGGCGAGGCTGTAGGCGGCAGTTGCGTAGGTCCATTTGGCGAATTGTTCAGCATGACAGCGCTTAACGGTAAACGTGGCATGGAATAGACACCATTGACCAAGGCGGCGGGATGGCCTGCGGGCGGTGGCGGCAGGCCCTCGTATAGTCTTTGCTGAGCCGTAAGGGTGGAGGGGAAAATGCGTTGATCCCTTAAATTGACCGAGGGGGCTAATTGTGAGAGTGAGTGCATGCCGCTGGCCAGGGGCACGGGCTGCACCAACAAAGGTAGGGGAGTAGAGTTGGGCAGAGTTGGCGATTGCGGTGTATGTGAATCGTCCACAGATGTATTGGACGAATGCATGGGCTTCGGAGAGTTCGAATTGGAATGCGGCGAACCAATTGAACGCTGGGGACTGTGATGCGATGATCTGGGTGATCGCGGCGAGAGTGTGGAACGGGTATTGGAATCGTGTTGGTAATCACTGTGTGGAGGAGAGGCAGTTAGCTCCGACTGTTGTTGGGGGTGATGATGATGTTGGTGTTGGTGTTGATGTTGCTGTTGTTGATGATGATGATGTTGCTGCTGGGCCGCCGCTATGTGATTAAGAAATTGGGATAGATGCTGTTGCTGTTGGTGTTGCTGCTGTTGTTGTTGTTGCTGCTGCTGCTGTTGTTGTTGGTGTTGCTGCAGTTGTTGCAGCGTGGGCGGTTGGGACACTTGTGCACTGGACATATTTTCGGGAATTTTGTTTATCTGATCTTACACTTTTGTATTTTAGCACTTTGCACACTTGACACAAATTCTTGTTGTTTTATTTTTTTTGTTTTTTCTTATTCTCTTCTCTAAGTGTTTCTTTGGTTTGATTTTGTTAATTCCGTTGGAATTTCAAATTATTCTGTAATTTTTCAAGTACTTTTTATTGCGATTGGTTCATCATTGACATTGGTGTTGTTTGTCTAATTTTTTTTGTTTTGTTTTGTTTGTTTCTTTACAACGGACCAACATTGAGCGTAAACGTCGTTACCGTACAAACGCGTTTCGACGACTGTAATAAAATAATACACGGTTCTCAATCATATACCTCGTTTAAACGATTCCATATCACATTTCCCTTCAGCACTCACACGCACTCACACGCACACACACTCGTACTCGCACTCGCACTTTTCTCTGCTCAGCTCGCTTCCTTCTCAACCACCTTTTTGTGTTTGTTGGGCACAGCACTGCACAGCACACAGTCATTCGAGCTACGGTTATCTTACAATATTCCATGCCACCTTTGATAACATTTTGCTGTTTGTTGTTTTCGTTCAACCAAATTCTCTCTGCCATTCTCTTTTGGTTTCGCGAGACTTTCCAGCCCTCCAACTAACCAACATAGTGTTAGAAGACCACTCTCTTTTGCTCATGCTCATACATTTTCAAAAATGGAGTAATTCACACTATAGCTCTGTCTCTCTCTCATTTGCCCAGAGTTTCCTTTGCCCCATGGAGAGCAAGTGAGATGGTTGCTCGGCCAAGTGAAAAAGGAGGCGGACTTTATATGATTGTGTTGCTGGTGGTGTTATTGTCTGTTGTATAACTTAATATTGCCATGATTAGATTGAAATCGTTGGTAATTGGAAAGGTGTGGCTTTTTTTTGTTTGTTGGATAGACGACGGATCTGTGAGCGGCGGCCACCACTAATCTCATCTTCTCCGACATTGCCCACTCACTACACCCACCACCATCAACTCCATTTACCTCATTTGGATGAGTTCGTGGCTGTGGGCATGATTTTGTTGAACTGTATGTGTGTGTGTGTGTGTGAGCGTGTGTTTTGGAATGCAGTCACCATTTTTAGCCTAAAATTGTTAGAAAAACGAGATATAATTACCATCATTATGGAGTGTTGCTACTACTATCCATCCATCCATCCATCCGTTCATCCAACCCCGAGTCTCCAGCATTGTGAGAGAGTGTATGTGTGTGTTACACATTCACACAAAATGTGATATGAAGTCAGTTTTGCAGTCATTACGACTGTGAAATGGATGATGAGTCAAAGTTGAAGCAGTATGAGCGGTGTAGCTTCAGAGTGAGTAGTGTCGGAGGTTGTCCCTGCAGTACGGCAGTGACACTGTCAGCTGAAGTAGTCTGACTTCTCTCTGTATATATGTTGCTGTGCCATAATCATCTTTGATTACTTTATTACGTTCATTATCATCATAAAAACGTAATTTTGATGATTACACTGCTCGACAAGCAAAATGGGATCCGGCAATAGATTGTACTAGATATTTGTGGCGAAAAAAAAGCATGTTTAACCCTGTGGAAACCGTTGCACTGAAATGTTTATCGAATTTATTAAAGAAGGATGACAGATATATGAAAAGCTTCATCGTACTTTCAACACTCAGACGGGTGTTAAAAACGGAATGCAAAATTTAAACTCCTTCATATGGTGGATGATATGTACATTAGAATGTCAAAAAAAAAATATATTTCTTTGGCTCAACCTAATTTTGATAGCTTATGGTGTGAAGTATATTTGAGAATTTTTTCAAATTTTTTGAAAAAGGTTTAGAGATGCCACAAACCGTTTTTTTGCAAAAAAAAATCGGGTTTTCTGAGTTTTTCCGAAATTAAAGCATGTTTTAAAACTTCCCAAAAAGGGTTTTCCAACCAGAGGTGTCATTTTGGTATTCAAAGAAAAATTGCAGTTTTTGAGATAAATGATCGGATGTTTATATCTTAATATATATTTACCCTCGACACTGATTCACTGATACACTGATTCCCTGATTCACTGATTCACTGACTCTGTCACGCAGTACGTAGGAATTTAAATAGGCATTCTATAATAATTCTATAAATAATAATAATAAAAAAAATAATATTTTTTTTTTGTACAGAAATTGTGTTTTCCCCAAAATTTTTTTTTACCAAAATTTTTTTTTTCCAAAAATTTTTTTTTTACAAATTTTTTTTTTTTACAAAAATTTTTTTTTCCAAATTTTTTTCCCACAAATTTTTTTTTTTCAACATAATTTTTTTTTTTCATCAAAAATTTTTTTTTTCCACAAAAATTTTTTTTTCAACAAAAATTTTTTTTTTCAACAAAAATTTTTTTTTCAGCAAATTTTATTTTTTTTCCAAATTTTTTTTTACAAAATAGTTTTCTCAAAATATTTTTTACAAAATTTTTAAAATTAAGTAACAAATACTTTCTCAAGCAAATTAACGGGCGCCATAGGCGCATTACAACTTACTAGTTTCATAATAAAGAGGAAGGAATGCCTTAATAACGAAAAACAACATCATGCAATTGGACGATACGTTAATCAAGTTTGTAAATGGTCTCATGTTTAAGACTCTAAACCGTTCACCTACAAAACATTTTCGGAAACAAACCATTGCAAATTGTTTTTTTTTTTACTTTTTGTAAATAATCGTCAGCTCGTCTATCGATTCAAAACCTTTAAAAGGGAAATTATACAGAAAGGAAATCTGATTTTTTAGCTCACAAACGAACGCTGCCATCGCTCGCTGGAAAATGTCACCATTTTCTTTTCTCGATTATTTTTTTCGATAAAGGCATTAAATGAATACAATTTCCTAACCAGTATGATGCCAACTAGTAGATGTCTTAAACAGCTCCGCCCACCTCGGCCAAAGTCTACAACTCTTTATCTGGTAAACATGTTGTTTATTTTTAAGGTATTTACATCCAAAATCCGTGGCCATTTACCGACAATATGGCAAAATTCTTCCAATTCCAAAAGTTTTTTTTGTCTTCTCATCTGCAGATCTACCAATGGCCATCGATTAGCGAAAACTATACCTTAGGAGAAAGTAATTTGGTCTTTGGGAAAAAATTAAGCACTAGGAGAAAGGACATTTCCTTATCTCTAACGCAGCGTACCTTACATTCAAAATCTAATGAGCAAAAATAGTTAACTATCATTTGGGGACTAACAAATTTGACTTTGACGCACTAAATGTATTCAATTTAGGGCGGCCCCTCAAACAAATTACGAACACTTCCATCTTTTTAAATCGATATTGTTTTCGTTAACATATTTTATCTGTAACAAGTTGTGGTGGTTCAAGTCATATATTTTTTAAAATCGATACACTATATGGTACAAATAAAAAAATAAGATAATGTTTTTTAAAAGCTATGATACAAAATCGAAAAATCAATTTTCAAAAACTGAAAAAGATTTACATTTTTAATGTAACAAATATGTAATTTGTTTAAAGTCCATATAACCCATTAATTTCTTTAAAAGGTGTAAAAAAAAACTAAAAACAAAAAATGTACAGCCAAATATTCTTGTGCAGTTGTACAAAAACCGCCAAAGCTTAAAAAAATATTTGTTAGCTTTTGCTTACACAAAAAGAAAAATGACATTCTGAATTCAAGCAGAATATTCTTATTTTGAATTAAAATCATACTGAAAAAAAAATAAGTACAATTCGTAGTTAGTTATTCTTAAAACAAATATAAATGAGATTGTTTTAAAATCAGGTACGAAAAATCTAATAATAAGAATAAAATACTTGACCATTTTTTAATTAAATAAAAATTCATGTATTTTTTTCAATAAAAATATATAGATAATACAATTATTATAATAATGCCTCAGCGCAACATGGACTTTATTGAGGGGAGCTGTCAGCATATTTAAATAAAAAAATTATTTAGAAACAAGAATTAAGAAGAAAAATAAATAAATAAAGAGAGAAGAAAAAAAACGAAAATGTTTACAAGTTCGCTTATTTGTTTGCTTTATTGCTTGTCGTTTTTCGGACTATGCCCGAGTAAAGATATCAGTGGAAATGGGTGCCGATGTATTGAAATGTTGTTAAATATTTATTAGGAAAAGTAAGTCCAATTTGAAGTGAGGTAATGGAACCTCATTTTTTAGAGAGAAAACTGAGACCGTATAAATGTGTACTCTCTTTAAATGCATTTCGAACTCACTCTATTATGAATTTAATATTTTTAGAACAAGAATATTGTAATGTCAATTTAATTTAAATCCATCCCAGTTTCCGATAATGTCGGGCTTAAATTAATCCAAACGGTCTACACATAAGTGCATATCGAAGTTATTTCTATTCTTTTTGAACTTGAAGCTATCCTAAAAATCAAGACTGCGATTGTTGTCACTGCGTGCGATTGTTGTCACTCTCTCGACATTGAGTGGGAAATATGTTTTCGTCTTGGGATGGTATTTGATCTTTCCGAGTTTTTGGAATAGATAACTCATTGGCCCTCGTCATGTGTAGCATTCTCTGTGATTTGTTATTTACAACTTTCGCTACGTTTAATCTGATGAGCGCCTGCACTGTCACCACGAAAGAAGCCGAATCTATGTAAGCCCCTCCGATTGTATGCTTCTACATTAGGATATCTAAAGAAAAGTTTAGGGGGCGAATTATTTTCGAGAATTGTTGGAAGAGGAGGCACACATCGAGTTATCTCTAAGAGGGTTTTTGCATTTTATTTTTTCGAATTTCAAGCACAAGTTGGTCAATAAAAATCATTTTCCAAGTCATTCAATCATGATTTCATAAGAAATATGTTCAATCTTTAATTTGATGCATATGAATAATATGTTTTGGAAATTTGCCTGTTTACTTTCCATATATGTATATATTTTTTTTTTGGAGAATTTCACATAAATTTGGAATAAAAAACCTTTCTTAGCTTTTCAAAATTCAATGGAATTGTGCAAAAAATATATTAATTTGACTCTAGGGATTTCAAATGTATGACCTTCAAACGATTGCAAAGTCCGTCTACCACGAAGTAATCAATTAAATGACCTGGGGACAGCCATTTATTTTTTTATATTCTTATTACAATAAAAAATTATTATAAAAAAGTTAAATATAAGGGCACTAGCAACAAAGGCTATCACTCTACAGCCATTTATACTTCGGGATTATGGCATAATTCGCACTGCGCGGCAATCTATTTTTTTACAAAATTTTTTTTTTTTACAAATTTTTTTTTTAACAAAAAATTTTTCCTACGGGGGTAGTTTTTTTTGTTTTGGTGTCTTGTTTCGTGTGTACGGCGGGTGTGGGCGGTTGATCTCTTTCAAATTGTGGGCAATTATTGATTTGAGGCCGATTCCCTGAATGTTTTCCATTTTAAAGTCATAAAGTGAATTTAGTTTAATTGTTTTTTTTTGGTTTAATTGTTTTTTTAGTTTAATTGTTTTTTTTGTTGAAAAAAAAAATTTGGAAAAAAAAATTTTGTTGAAAAAAAAAAAATTGTAAAAAAAATTTTTTTTTTTACACATTTTTTTTTTCAACAAAATTTTTTTTTCCATATTTTATTTTTTTTTTCAACAATTTTTTTTTTTCAGCAAAATTTTTTTTTTCAACAAAACTTCGGGAAAGACTTTTCTATCAACCTTGATCCATTTTCGCGGGTATTTTGGAGAGACTGCACTTTCCGACAGTGCCGAACATGTGTAACATCATTGCTGGGCGTGCTGTCGTACGAGTATATGTGTTCCAGGAGGTAATCAAATCGGTCTTAGATATCATTGCCTTAATTTTCTGTTGGTGCTGTCGGGTGTACAATTATTTTTCTAAAAATTTTATCAAATTCATTGTGATTGTGGGGTAAAATACAAATTTTTTTTGTTACTACAAAAATACAAATATCTGAGATACTTCATTGCATTCCCCAGAAGTATCTCTAAAGTGGCAGCACTGCTTCTGTACACTTCTCGTCCTTCCTCTACCTTCAGACATTAAGCAGACTTGCGTCGCATATTCTTTCATGGATGAAATGTGTCTTTAAGTGCAGCAATTTGTTGGAATTTCGTTTATATTACCCTAACCCCAGCAATACAGACACACACATCTACTATGGTGTGTATACCGTCTTGTTGGCCACTCCCCCCCACCCACGTACCTCAGGATGGTTGGAAAACTTTTTCATTAGCAACAAAAGCAGAAAAGAGAGAGAGAGAAAAACAACAAATGGAAAAAAAATGTTTTCAGTTTGTGCTGTTGTTGTTGTTATTAAGGTACATGAGTTTGTAATTGTTTTTGCTATTGTTGCTGTTGCCACTGCCACATTGCTGCTGCTGTTGTTGTGATTTTCCATTGGGTTGCTGCTGCCGTCGAACACATTTTTGTTAATTAGTGTTTGCCATACTAATTACTTTTCAAATTACTACAAATTCGTTATTTTTTTTTTTTGTTTTTGTGTGTTTGTATCTCTGGGATTTGCATGTTTTCTGCTTTGGTTTTTGGCTCCATTCATGTGTGCGAGCGATTGTGCATGTGTTGGTCTGTGTGCGTGTGTTCGTCTCGAATTGGTTACATTTATTTTGTTGTGTGTTTTACCGGATTATGTGTGTGTCCGTAATTAAAAGATTTTTAAATGGGTTGTTAGATTTTAATTAAAACATGCGAGAATTGCAAAATTTCGAATTATGCAAATTACGGCGGCGGTAACTTCAATTTGTAGTTTTTTGTTTGGTGAACCTTTATCAAATTCGCATTTGAGGAGTCGTGGTACGGCCATGAAATTCGGCATGGATTGTTGGTCATTGTAATCAGAAATACTTCCCCAGTGGGTTTGTGTGTATTAGCTAACGACTGGAAATGCGGTTGGCCATTGGACCGGTAATCAAATGCGGCATGGTCGGTTCGTAGAGAGGACCACGTATGGCCCTCCCTATTAGCGGACACAATGTTGAAAGTAGATACAGTTTTTATTTATTTTTTTTTTTGCTGTATTGATACTAAATTTCATAAATGTACTTATGATGAGGTAATAAAAAAAATCACCAAATGAATTATTAAAAAATGTTAAAATAATTAAATTAGGGCGAAGGAAGTGAAAAATGGAATGCATTTATGGAAAAATGGTAGAAAATTTTTTTTTCCAGGATTTTTACAGGAAGAAAACGAGTTTCACGTATGAAACATCTGAACAATTTGTTCGATATGAGGACCAATCGCTTTAGAGGAATAAAATCACTTTCTCAATGCACAATGTTTTCCCTCAAACCAAAATTTTATTGAATTTAACATACACAGAAAAAAATACGGGCCAAAAATATTCAATTACTGTCGTAATTGAAATTAAGCTTGGAAATCAATTAATGTTGTAATTGAACTTAGAAATTCTTGGCGAAATCCATGTAAAAAATAGTAAAAAATTCAATTACTTATTTAAAATTTGAGTAATTGAATTCACAACTTTTGTAATTGGAAGAAAATCAATTAAAAAAGTAATTGAATTGACGAATTCCATACAAACTTCGTAATTGATTTCAAAAATATGTTTTTTCTGTGTAGTCCTCTTCAGTTTTCCTTGTTCTCAAGGTTCGGAAAATATCCATTTTTTTCAAAACAGAATTTTTTTAAAAATATATTTTGAAATATAAGATAATAAATGATCTGGAACTCGAACGCAACTAATTACAGAAATTCGTTTGTGTGAGGCGGATATGCAGGGTTCTCCAACAAGATGTTTTATTTTGAATCACCCGGTATTTCGGTAGCTGTGACTTTTGAAGCTTTTATTCTTCGACATTTAACAAGTAGAACTTATGTCAATACTAAAAATGGAACGATAAACACTTCAACAACGCATTGAAATTATTAAAATGCACTACAAATATGGTGAAAATCTTGCAGTCACAGTTCGCAAAACTAAAACGTTTCCGGGCCGAGTTATCTCTGGAAGAGGTGATCTCTGGAAGATACTCAAAATTTTTAAACTACATAAGCGTTACGAAAAAAAAATGTTTTTTGAACTGAAACCTTAAAAAAACGATAACCATTTAAAAAAAAAATTAGGAAAATCTGAGAATTGATAAAAATCTATTTTTAAAAAATTTGACGTGATACAGACATTTCCACGAGTCTGCCTGCCAAAAATCAGCTCGATTGGATCACTGAAAAAGGGTTAAAAATCGGTAGAAAGGCTTTCACACAGGCCACTACGAGCTTCATACTTAAAAAAAAAAATTCTGACGTGTACATGAAAATCGCCGATACACGTGTATTTTTATTTTTTCCCCTCTTTCCGAATATGTGCATTTGGTTCATAGGACAGAAAAAAATCTATTTTTTGTAACACGGTGTTATTAACGGCATACCTTCCTCTTTTATTATGAAATGTTCTCAATAATTGTAATAATAATTGTTCTCAAAAAATTCCATTTTTCTTGGAATACCAAAATAACACCTCCTGTTGGATAACCCTGTATTTAGCTGCTAAATAGCAAAATAGAAAAAAATTTTTTTTTTTTTTTTACATGACTAAATTAAAATATAAACCCTCCATTACTCTGTTATAATAAAATCACATGTTTACAATCGAAATAAATTAATTGTTAATAGGCCAAACAATTACCAGTAACAATCAAAATGAACACCAACAACAAAATCAAGGCCTTTCTATGCCTTTCAATATCCGGGTGGTTTTTGCAACCTGCCAAAAAAAAAACACAATTAAACTAAATTCCCTTTATGACTTTAAAATGGAAAACATTCAGGGAATCGGCCTCAAATCAATAATTGCCAACAATTTGAAAGAGATCAACAGCCCACACCCGCCGTACACACGAAACAAGGCACCAAAACAAAAAAAAAAACTACCCCCGTCGGAATGGGTACAAGCAAATCTGAAATTGCTTGCGTTTTAAATGCAATCGAACAAATTGCCCGAACATAAATTCAGTTCACGACATCACGGCAAAGTAGTGACTTAAATATTTGCTTAACTAATAATCTCATTTGGAGAAATTGCACAGCTCAACTGAAAAGGGCCAAGTGTTGAATATCCTTTTTGTTGTTGTTGGCTTTGGCATTTGGTGTAAAACGGAACTAACACAAAAGACACCAGCCAACCCACCACCACGGGCAATGCCCGGGGGGTGGTGGTGGTTGTTGGCCTAACACACCAAGGAAACGGAAGGGACCTGTTTCCTAAATACAAACACACACACTCACACGAGGACGCATTCAATCGGTCGCACTTGTTTTGTTTAACCACATTTGTGAATTTTTATGACAATTTGCTTGCCAAGGGTTAGTGACAGCCCAACCATTTCCGACAATCAGTTCGCTGCCACCAAAGCCGGCTAATGTAAGGGGCGTCTATTATTGTGACTCTAGTTGTTCGAGTGTGAATGGCAACCCTTAATGCTCTTCCCCCTCTTCAGTTGCCTGCTTGTCGTCATTCTTCACTTTGTTCGATACTCAAAGGACTAATGAGAATTAATCTAAATTGCTGTAACATATGTGACATTTTTTCTATGGTCGTATGGCCTTAGCCTTGTTGTTGGAATAGTTTCCGCTGGTTGTTGTCGTTGTTGTTGGTGGCTTTTGATTGTTGGCTGTTGCCGGTTTAATTTTTGGGAAATGTATAATTTAACGCATGATTAGAGATTTCAATACGATAAATAGCAGAAATAAAATGATTAAACAACAACATATTGTTGACATTAGGGATAATAAAATTATGGCAACATTTTTCGTCGCAAATGATTGAATGGAAGTTTTTTTGTTGTTGTGAATAAGTTTTGAAGGATACAGGAGATATTTGGTAAGTTTTTCTTTGGGTGGAAATCCATTTCTGGAAGTCGTTATTTTATTTGATAGATTTAAGTTTTTAACGACCAGAACTCTATAATAAAACTGTACAAATTCGAAAGTTTATAAGGACCCATGCGGACTGGGATTAATCTGTGCCGAATTACTCGTCCCACAAGTTTGGAAGGGTTCCCAAAAAAAAGGAAGACAAAGAAAAACTTTATCAAAAGCAATAAATTACACTACTCTACAAAATGAAAAAAATTTCATGTACTCCGGATGCGATAATTTTTTCTGTGTAGATAACCCTGACATGAGCTCGAAAAACGCAATAAAAAAAATTTTTTTCGTTTGGTTTTTGTTTTATTTTTTTTTTTTTTTAAATTTTAAAAAAAATTTTTTGGTTAATTTGTTTCGTCCGGCATAACTCGGGAACCACTAGCCCGACTTAATTGAATTAAATTTTAATCGATTTAATTGAATTAAATTTTAAAAAATTTAAAATTACAATTCCCTTAATCTGTTCATATATTGTTTTCCTATACAAGCAACAGTTTCCAAGTTAAAAATGAATATATAAAGGAAAAAACTTATTTTTTGCCTAAAGATTTAAATTTTTTTTTTTTAAAAAATCCATAAAAAATCCAAAATGAAAAAAAATGTCAAATCTTATTACTTTTACGTAAAGTCACATAACCTATGAGCAAAATGAGACAAAGATCATGAAAATCGATGCACGCGTTTCGCTTTTATTCGCAATTGAGTAAAGGTATGAATTTCAAAAATTCAAATTTTCATATATTTTTGTCACCCAACAAATTTTAATTTTTTTTGTAATAAAAAAGAAAAAACCTTACCATAGACAAAGTTGTGCATATGTCGAGCAAATTTTTGAAATTCATAAAATTTAATTCAATTAAATCGGGCTAGTGGTTCCCGAGTTATGCCGGACGAAACAAATTAACCAAAAAAAATTTTTTAAAATTTAAAAAAAAAAAATAAAACAAAAACCAAACGAAAAAAAAATTTTTTATTGCGTTTTTCGAGCTCATGTCAAGGTTATCTACACAGAAAAAATTATCGCATCCCGAGTACATTTTGACTGTTGACTAGTGTTATTGTTCGAAATTTAATAGAAAGTAAAAGTAAAAAAAACATTATCAAAATCAAAAGAATTAAATATTGTTAACAAGTGAACCAAAACACAAATGGATAAAAATCTAAAAAAAAAGTAATGAAATATACACCACATTAAAGAACAACAAGGCAGACAAATATATGAATTAAATTACATCAATTTTGCTTTAGGCAAACGCCTTTTCCGGCGAGGCACAGATCGAATTCCATTGGCCAAAAGTCGGTAACATTTGAACATTTTTGGGTTAAAAAAATACCATTTTCTTCCAGGCAAATAAAATCCGATTGGCATACAATTTGGCATTAACAAAAAGTAAATTTGCTCATCCTTTCATCTACCTAGGTATGTATTCAGAAATTAATGAGAAAAGTATAATTAAATCGCGTTTTGGGACTACAAAATTTAACTTTTTGAAATTTGTGTGCTGGCATAATTTTTGAAAAAAAATTCTCAATGAAATATCGACACTACGAATACGGCGCACAGTCGTCCAGAGTCCATTTTGATCTAGTAAATTTTTTTTAATTTTTTTTAAAAATTGAAAATTTTAAAAACTGAATGAAAAAGAAAACGAAATTCTACTTATGGGATTACAAAATTCGATTTTTTTTAGACATAATGTACCCAATCTTGGAAATGTGAAATTTCGAGCAGGCAAAAGTTACCCACCAAAAAATGGGACACTCTTCAAACTTTTCAAGTTCGTATTGCTGTCTCTAAGAGGTCTTAACTCTAACAATAAGTGGTGATCCCATGCACATTTATTTTAAAAATCGATATTTTTAAAATAGTTGCTACAACCAAAATATTTTCGCTAAAAACAGAGATAAGAAAATACACTTTATAATAAATGTATGAAATATAGTTCGACAAAATCAAATTTAATTTTTTTGTATCAAATTTCAAAATCTGAAAAAGATGACAAATTTTAATATGAAAAACAATTTTTTTTTTTTAAAAAATCAATTGTTTTTTTTTATTAAATTTCAAAATCTAATAAAGATGAAAAATTTAATATGAAAAATGCATAACAAAATATAACAATTTTTTAAATTTTTAATAAAAAAATTTATTTTACAAAAATGGAATTTTTTAATACGTTGGCGTAGACCTTATCTTTCACGTGGCCCCAAAGGAAGAAGTCGCAAGGTGTTAAATCACATGATCTCGGTGGCCAATTGTGATCACATCTTCGAGAGACAACACTTTTTCGTTCCATTTTTAGTAAGGGCGTAGTTTCTACTTGTCAAATGTCAGAGAATAAAAGCTTCAAAAGAGACAGCTACCAAAATACCGTGCGATTAAAAATAGCACCTTTTGATGGAGAATCTTGAATAAAAAAAAAAAATTTTTTTTATTTTCTATATGAACATTTTTTTGTCAAAATGTTTTAAACGAAAAATTTAAAAAAATAAAAAAAATTTACTATAAAAAAAATCATATAAAAATATGCTATATCAACGATTCCTTCCAAATGTATAAAAACAATCTAGCAAAAAAAAGTTTAAGAAATAAAAAAAAATATAATATAAAAAAATTTAAAAAAAAATGTTGTAAAAAAATATTTTTTAACATGCTATAGGCTTTTTCGTCAAAATGTCTTAAAAAATCTAACAAAATTTTTTTTTAAAATAAATCAATTATTTCTCATATCGATTTTCTTTAAAAAAAAAAATTATTTTCTTTTATTTATTTTTTTACGGAAAAAGGAAATTATAATGAAAAGTAGGGAATACCACCCTACAAATTTAAAATGGCCAACGAACAAAAATGCATTTGTGTCGTAAAAAATATGAAATTTTGTGTTGTTGTTAAATTGTTGGGCACATTTTCATTTGTGGTTTACAGTGTTTTTTCCGTTTTGATGAAAAATGCCCCAAATGCAAAATGAAGACCCCAAAAATTCCAATAGAAAATTAGAGCGTTACTGATTACTGGCAAATACCCTCAACTACATAAGCCTAACTTTGCCTTATTCCAGTAAAACACACCAAATATTTGTTTAATTGCATTGCTTTACAAAAAAGTACTTTATAGCGACTCAGAACGTGTATCGCATTTTTCCAATTTTTGGTAGATATTATTTTGAAATATTTGTTCAAACTTTTATAATTTTCCCCTATTTTGGTGTTTTTTTCTACTTTTTGCAAATGCTTTGCAAAGCCGGTGCACAAAATATCACAGTGCTACAAACTGCTGATTCGAAATATCGTCCAAGTCCATGTCAGCAATCTCCCGCCTCAATAAAGGATTTTTCATAGTACTCACCGAAATGGTTAAAGAAAGAAAAAAATGGACCAATGATTCGTCGCCAAACTTATACTCTCTGGGGGATTTGCTGGTTTCTTTTCCAAACTTTAGAGACGTCATCGAAATTTCATTTAAAATGCCTGAATTCTTTTCAACAACATTTCCTTTCTCTGTTACATTAAGCGACAATCTGGGCCACATTAGATGTCCATTCGTCGTCAGGCGAGTCTGTTTAATATTACAGCATACTGCGGATACTCGAAGAGTAAACACACACAATCCGTCCAATGTCAATAAACACCAACCCCATCTCGTAGTAATGGAAACTGGCCAATTAACAAATGAACCAGATTACTTACATGTCTTGTTTTCCCAACTTCCAATTTAATTTTCTCTTTTTCAAAGAGTTTGCAAGCGTTTCGATTTATTTACTCCATCATTGTTGTTATTCTTTTAACGCCATTAGAACCAAATGCAGTAAAATCAACAACAACCGGCGAGTACACCGTACATCGTGCATCGTTAGGAATGCATTTCCCAACCCCCGCCCATTGGCATTTACAGATGCAATTGAGTGTGTGTTGTACTCGTAGTCTCAAATTACAAACAACATTACTTGGGAACTGGACAGCAACCGACCGACGGACGGGCAGAAGGAACTGAAGTGAACCGTACTCGTACCGAGCCAACAATCAGAGTAGTAAATGTTTGTTAAATGCACGTTGATGAGTAGACAAATATGGACAAAACTCACAAAAATCGATTGTTTCCATTTCAGTATTTTTGGTTATTTTTCAATTGGAATCAATTGGGAACGAGATTTTCGTTGCAGAGACTTGAAAAATAAACGAATGCCCCGGTGATTACTTGGATGATACCACAGAATGCGATGGTGAAAACAAATCGAGAACAAATGAAAATACACTTCGGCACGTACTCGAGGCAAATAAAAGGTGCATCCCGTTTACTTGAAGCTTTGCGAAGAACTACGAAGTTGATTGTTTTATCTGGCTGTGGTCACGATAGCAAGCAGGTATTTGGAAAAGTATTACCCAGTGTCATGGAGTGCGTTCCCAAGTGGTGTTTATCATTCGGTCTAGGAGTCTTCTAAGACCCTAGATATGCTTTGACCCAATCCATTTGAAGACTTTTTCAGATGTTTGACGAATGCCACTCTGTTGTTCATTTGGGGCATTCTTCGTTTTTTTTTGGGGCATTATTCATAGATCCGTTGAAATCGAGTTTTCAGGCTTTCGCATACTCTCGGCTTCTCCCTCTCTCTTAGAGATTTCAAAGTCCCTTGAAAGTATTTGTCCAGTTTTTCTCAACAAGTCTGGTCTCAAATTAAAACTGAACTCTAGTACTATTTTACGCCTACTGAGTGTTGTATGCAACATTTACACACGATTTATTGTGTATCTGATGGTGTGCTCTCAGAATGAATTTTTGACCATTTATCTTTAATGGATAATGATATATAATCCATGTTTGAAGGCGGAAATTTGACCCAAAAAAAAAAAAAACAAAAAATTTTAGATTTTTTTTTTATTTTTTTATTTAAAAAAAACAAAAAAAATTTAGATTTTTTTTTATTTTGAAAAAAAAAAACAAAAAAATTTTAGATTTTTTTTTTATTTATATATTTATTTATTATTAATTACAATACAAAGTAAATTTATATTCTAATTTTTGGGTCCAGGGTTAAACCGGGTGACACAGATATGTTTACATTTTTTTTATTTTTTTTTATTTTGAAAAAAATTGATTTTGTTGAAATTTTGCTCATGTATAGAGTATCCGAACAAGGTGATGTTTTCATTGTTTAGATTAAACAAATAGTTTGGGAGAAATTGTGTTCAGAAAACTGTTTTTTTTCCAAAATAAGAGATTCAAACGGTTCTTGAAAACTATTTGTCTAATTTTTCAGGAACAGTCCAAGGTATCACTATTAGTTTAGTATCAAATTAAAGCTAGACTTTAGGACTATTATCAGCCCTCGGGTGGTTGTTTAATTTTTTACACTGAACAATACATGTGAGAGGAATTGAGTTCAGAAATTAAAGACTCAAAAGGTCCTTGAAACCATTTGGCCAATTTCTCAGCAACGGTTTAAGCCGTCGAAACGAGTGTGCCATCAAATTATATCTAGATTTAAGAACTATTATTAACTCTCTAGGAGTTGTCTAATTTTTTTAGACTAAACAGTAAGTTTCGGAGTAGTTGTGTTCCGAAAATGGGTTTTCACAAAATAAGAGAGATTCGAAAATCCATTGAAACTATTTTGCCTATTTTTGAACAACGGAATAAAGTATCGAACCGTTTATGGTACCGAATTAAAGCTTAACCCACCGAGAGGTATGCGATTCGACAATTATTACAGGTGTGTGTGTGTGATTCGATCAGTATTACAGGAGTTAGTGTGTATCCGAGGAGACACTCTCAAAATGCCCATTTTTGTCCATAATTCTGAAGCGGCTCATGTTATATAAGCTATATATGGATACAATTACTTCTCTTTGAAGGCAGAACACAATCAAGGGCAAAAGATGTGGAAGTTCGAAAAAAAAATTTTTGACCAAAAAAAAAACCAAGGGGTTAACCCATCAAAATTTTCGATTTTTTTAAATTTAAAAAAAAAAATAGATTTTGTTGGAATTTTGCTTATGCATGGCGGACCTTAGCCTGAACAAGGCGATGTTTTCATTTTTTAGATTGAACAAATAGTTTGGCAGAAATTGGGTTTGGAAAATGGGGTTTTCTCTAAAAAAAAAAAAGAGATTCCAGAGTCCCTTGAAACTCATTGGTCAGTAGTAATACTAATACTAATACTAATACTAATACTAATACTAATACTAATACTAATACTAATACTAATACTAATACTAATACTAATACTAATACTAATACTAATACTAATACTAATACTAATACTAATACTAATACTAATACTAATACTAATACTAATACTAATACTAATACTAATACTAATACTAATACTAATACTAATACTAATACTAATACTAATACTAATACTAATACTAATACTAATACTAATACTAATACTAATACTAATACTAATACTAATACTAATACTAATACTAATACTAATACTAATACTAATACTAATACTAATACTAATACTAATACTAATACTAATACTAATACTAATACTAATACTAATACTAATACTAATACTAATACTAATACTAATACTAATACTAATACTAATACTAATACTAATACTAATACTAATACTAATACTAATACTAATACTAATACTAATACTAATACTAATACTAATACTAATACTAATACTAATACTAATACTAATACTAATACTAATACTAATACTAATACTAATACTAATACTAATACTAATACTAATACTAATACTAATACTAATACTAATACTAATACTAATACTAATACTAATACTAATACTAATACTAATACTAATACTAATACTAATACAAATACTAATACTAATACTAATACTAATACTAATACTAATACTAATACTAATACTAATACTAATACTAATACTAATACTAATACTAATACTAATACTAATACTAATACTAATACTAATACTAATACTAATACTAATACTAATACTAATACTAATACTAATACTAATACTAATACTAATACTAATACTAATACTAATACTAATACTAATACTAATACTAATACTAATACTAATACTAATACTAATACTAATACTAATACTAATACTAATACTAATACTAATACTAATACTAATACTAATACTAATACTAATACTAATACTAATACTAATACTAATACTAATACTAATACTAATACTAATACTAATACTAATACTAATACTAATACTAATACTAATACTAATACTAATACTAATACTAATACTAATACTAATACTAATACTAATACTAATACTAATACTAATACTAATACTAATACTAATACTAATACTAATACTAATACTAATACTAATACTAATACTAATACTAATACTAATACTAATACTAATACTCTTGCCCATTTGCCCAAAAAAGTGAAACTGAAAAAACTTTAAAAATTGTATTCCACGTGAAAGCTCTCTCAGGCCAAGCTGGAACAGAGAGTAATGTATCGCTTCTACTTTCAGGGGAGCATCTAACAATACCTACTGGCCTCAGAAGAATCATCAGATAGGGTATCCGTCATGTAGCAGAGGCTACACAGAAAAAACATATTCTTGAAATCAATTACGAAGATTGTAGGGAATTCGTCAATTCAATTACTTTTTTAATTGATTTTCTTCCAATTACAAAAGTTGTGAATTCAATTACTCAAATTTTAAATAAGTTATTGATTTTTTTACTATTTTTTACATTGATTTCGCCAAGAATTTTTAAGATCAATTACAACATTAATTGATTTCCAAGCTTAATTTCAATTACGACAGTAATTGAACATTTTTGGCCCGTATTTTTTTCTGTGTACAATCAGGCCACCATTCCCAACACCTAACCCACATCTCCTAGGATTTCACTCCAACATTACAATTCGGCGTACCTGTCCTACAGATCATGATACTGACGACTCCTCATGGTTAAGACGAATATTTACGTCATTCATGACATTTAGCTCAAGCAGCAAACAAATGGCATGACATATGTGGCATACCCACTAATTTCTTACATTAACATACCACCATTGTATTTATATGCGTATATAAAACCAAAGAAGCACCGATTAAATGCTAGTGAAAATTCCATTATCTGACCATTACGACCATTTCCCTCTCCCCCACCCAAAGTAACCGCCTTCACTTGCCTTTTAAGGACCCATAAATAGGTAATTGTCATAGCTTTCATAAAAATCAATGGATATTCAACCGTCCCACAGGATGGCCAAATAAAAGTTTCTTTATGTGACCAGCGGAGAATGGCCAATTTGATGACGGCCATTATGACCATCGTAGACATCGCTTTTATGAATAAGCCGACACTTGATTGTTATTGTCGCAGAAAGGACACCCATGAATGTTGAGGTACAAGTGGTCAAACAATCGTAACGTCACGTAGAGATTCATATGACGTTGATGGTAAGGGAAGGAATAGTGACAATTTAATGAAATTCCTTTAAATTTTTTTTAAATTGGAAAAATATAAAATCTATACACAGAAAAAAATACGGGCCAAAAATGTTCAATTACTGTCGTAATTGAAATTATGCTTGGATATCAATTAATGTTGTAATTGAACTTAGAAATTCTTGGTAAATGGTAAAAATAGTAAAAAAAATCAATTACTTATTTAAAATTTGAGTAATTGAATTCACAACTTTTGTAATTGGAAGAAAATCAATTAAAAAAGTAATTGAATTGACGAATTCCATACAAACTTCGTAATTGATTTCAAAAATATGTTTTTTCTGTGTACAAAAACAAAGCAAAATCCACCAACGTCCTTCGGCGAGTACTTTGCTTCTTCAAACTCAGCCTACTTCATGTATTGCAAATTCATTTCGATGGGCATTTTCGATGACGAAATATACTTGAGCTGCAATCAGTTTTCATTTTTCAAGTATGGACATAACTAATTAAAAAATAATCAAACTCCAAATAAAACACAATTCACAATTCAATTTCACGAACATGTTTTGCGTTCGACATTGTTTTGAAATAGAACAAAAAAAGGTTCTATTTCAATTAATTTCTCTATTAACACTTTTTCAATTTCAAATTTTTACAATGATATCAGATCTTATAAAATATAAATACAAATAATTGTAATTCGAAATAATGGGTGATACGTGATGTGATAATGTTTGTTTTGTGTCTTATCAACGTTATCGGAATTCTGACAAAAGTTCAAATACAAATCGACCAAAATGTACAAATGACACACACAAGTTGTCCTCCCAAAATAACATGGTCTCATCACAATTTCACATACGTATTAATGGAATATAATTTGCGTAGAATAGTACTAAAATATTATTAGAAAAAGTATATAAAATTGTAACAGTTTTCCGGTTCCTCCCAAAAAATGGTTCTTCGCTGTGTCCACCTTCCAGACTTAAGCTCGAACACACTTTACCTAGGTCTGTGTTAAATATCAATCGAATTGGACAATCCGATTTCAAATGACAGATTTATTTACCAAAAACATTTTCGAATTCCCCCATAGTTGCCAAGTTCACTCTGTGATACCCTCAGTTGGTGGAGTAGGCGATAGGTTGAGGATTTGTTTCGGGGACAGTGGGGTATAATGCGGAAAAATTCAAAAAACACCAAACAGTCACACGTTGAGGATGGAGAGGCTTCTCAACAATAACACATTTACAATAGGGTGGAGTGAAAACATGTTTTTTTTTAATTTGAAAAAGTTAACCTCGGAAAGAGTCTGGGGCCCTAATGAGGGGAAAAATAAAGAAAAAAATTTTAAAAAATTTTTAGGGGTCGCGCCACTCCCTCGAAATTTGGAAATTATCGCTATTTTGGCGTTGATTTTAGAAAAATCCTAAAAATTAACGACTTAACTTATTCGAAATTTAAAAGTTTGAGCAAACAAAAGTATTTGAGGCAAATATGAGGATAATCGACTAATATTTGTAGCTTTGGTGGCGATTTCATTGTTCAGTCAATTTTCTGAAGAAGGGACGATTTGACTTATTTTACTTTTTGAAATTTTTGAACAATGAGAAATTTTTTTTTAAATTTTTTCATGACCTTATTTCATTGTTTACGCTATTGCAAACATTTATTGACATAAAACTTTTTTAGGATTTTTCTAAAATCAACGCCAAAATTGCGATAATTTCCAAATTTCGAGGGAGTGGCGCGACCCCTAAAAATTTTTTAAAATTTTTTTCTTTATTTTTCCCCTCATTAGGACCCCAGACTACATCTCTTTCCGAGGTTAACTTTTTTTTTTGAATTTCACTCCACCCTAATGTACAACTCTACATAACGTCTAACGTACTGCACGAATCTCTACGCTAAGTAAACCGACCCATCTAGAAGGGCATAACATATTTCAACTAACCTAAAGTTAGTCTCCAGGTAAACGCAAAGGTTCGTTGAATTACTCAAACTGACCGATGACAAATTCTTAAAGTCGCAGTCACAGTCACAGTCTCTTTGTGTTGTATGCAACATTTGTTGTTTAGATTGCCTCATTAGGTGTGCAAAGGCAAATATTCAATTTATTTGTCTTAATGTTTTTCTGCTTATTTGTTTAAGATTTCTTATGCCACGAACACACGCACACACCAATAAAAAAAAAAACAAATCAATAAACGAACACACTCACATTCAAGCAATGAAGCAACGCATTCGCTCGTCACTCGCTGTGGAAATGCGATTGTTGTATTTTATTTAAGGATTGGAAGCAAATATCGTAATACGGGCAGGCAACGTATTCGTATTGTAAGCGTGTGTGTGCGAGTGTGTGTTCTTATATGCAACAATAAGAAGCGCCATATGAAGGAGGAAGTTTTGTGAATGACGCTTGAAATGAATATCGTCAGGCGGCAACGAACTGAATATGCCAGAGTGCTCGAACTCGTACCCTTTAACGTTGGTCTGTTACGTATTTGCGTAACGTAACGCATCATATACGCATGTGAGTGAGTGTGTATGTACTTGCGGCTGTCCCACGTTGCCTTGTTGCTGTGTTTCGGTAAGAAAAGCCTTGAACAGTGGTTTCAACTCATGAGCAATTTACTCATAATTATGTATAAGTTTAATGCGGAAATTTATGGGGAATCAAAAAATAGGGAATCCAGTATTTAGGATTTTCTTGGGGGAAAAATGGGCCTACCTCAAATATGGAAATGGCCGTCAGGCTTCAAATTACAAAATGCAAATAAATTCAATTCAAATTCAATGCAACTATTCGTAAATAAAAAAAATATTCAGTTTCTTCTGACAGTATCGGTGCATATTTCCGCCCACCGTGATTTAAGTAATACTACCCCATGGAATAACTAACTACGCGGCTACCATCGATCTAAGCCCAGAAAATAAACCCAGCCAGAGTAGACAATTCATGTATATGCTCCGTGGTGAATACTCCCTCTTGGTTAGGGGGTGAGGCCCAACCCCACACCTCTGCTACTCTTTGGGTCTAAGCAAACAGTTGAGCTCTCAACTCATCGTCTAGCCGAACACAATCCAAAGTTCCGTTTCCAGTCGGACAAAAATCAGCCTCGGTACCAGATTATTAACTTCGGTGAGACCCTTAACACCTGAGCTTGAGCTCAGCACACTCTGACCGGGAGCACAATTTCTACAAATATTATTTATCTATAAAGTATTTAGTACCATATTAGAGGGCATATGAATAATTCCGTGGCTTTTCGAATAAAAACACATTTTTTTTTTTTTTTGAAAAAGAAAATTATTTTTCCACATAGTCTTTTAGCTCAATACACTAATTACAACATTTCTCTAATTTTTGTATCACTTCCAAAAAATGGGATTTTTCGAGGTCGATAAAAAAGGCAAAACAAGCAATAAAACGATATTTTTTCCAATTATGTTCTTAGAATTTTTCCTTTAACGCTGCATCATAAGTTTTTAACACTTTCATGAAATTTTTAAAAGTTATGACTTTTTTCCTTTGTAGTTTATGTAAAATTTTGTATGTGAAACCTAAACGAGCAAAAAAATTATAAAACTAACGAAAAAATTACAAAACGACTTTTGAAAAAGCTTTTTTTTGACCAACTTGTGCTTGAAATACGGAAAAACTGAGAAAACCTGAATTTTTCGAAAAAAAAACCTTTTCCAGATAAACTGAAAAAATTATCAAAAATAATTTTGAAATGATGACTCAACTACCTTTGAAAAAGATTTTTATTGACCAACTTGTGCTCAAAATACGAAAAGCTTAGAAAACCCGATTTTTTCGAAAAAAAAAAACTTTTCCAGATAAACTGGATAAACTGATTTTTATTGACCAACTAACTTGTGCTTAAAATACAGAAAAACTGAGAAAACCCGAATTTTCGCAAAAAAAAATAATGAAATTTTGAAATGATGACTCAACGACTTTTGAAAATGATTTTCATTGACCAACTTGTGCTTGAAATACAAAAAGCTTAGAAAACCTGAATTTTTCGAGAAAAAAACCTTTTCCAGATAAACTGGATAAACTGATTTTTATTGACTAACTTGTGCTTGAAATACAAAAAGCTTAGAAAACCAGAATTTTTCGAAAAAAAACTTTTCCAGATAAACGGAAAAAATTCTCAAAAATAATTTTGAAATGATGACTCAACGACTTTTGAAAATGCGTTTTATTGACCAACTTGTGCTCAAAATACGAAAAGCTCAGAAAACCCGAAAAAAAAAAACATTTTCCAGATTAAACTGATTTTTATTGACCAACTTGTGCTTGAAATACGGAAAAACTGAGAAAACCCAAATCTTCGCAAAAAAAAAAATTTAAAATGATGACTCAACGACTTTTGAAAATGTTTTTTATTGACCAACTTGTGCTTGAATTTTTTTGTTTTTCATTATTAACGGCATACCTTTCTCTTTATTATGAAACAAAACCTCCGATCATTTTTCTCAAAAACTGTAATTTTTCTTTAAATACCAAAATAACACCTCTTGTTGGCCATTTTTTTTTTTTCAGCGTGAACAATCCACAAATGTTGCTAACCCAAAGATTAGGCAAATATTTACCAAATTTATAAATAAAACAATTGTTTATGTCATTAAAAATCTTTAAAGGATACTTCAAAAACACCCGTTTTTTTGTTCCCCCTTGAACCACTGTTCCAGAGTCTTACGTCGAATTCGAAATGTTGTTCACTCTTGTGTTTTTTTTTTTGTTTTTTTTTGATTACCCGTTTGATTGTACGTTAATGTGTTCTCCGCGAAAATCGTCTTTTGATTTGTATTTGATCAGATTGTCGTGAAAGACACAAAACTCACAGACACATGTACGGATGATAACTCTGTGTGAAGGAATACGGAAAACAGTACAGGAATTACACATACCAACACACAGGCATGCATGCATACGACAGTGTTGTGGTGTTCACTGTTTGAATATTTGTCTTTAAAATGTAATTATTTGTTTTGTAAAATCAATTGTTGATAATGATTGTTGACAACAGCAGCAATAACAACAACAGTATGACATTTAAAATTGTTTTGCCATAATGAGGAAGTTGAGACACTCACACACACGCACACCAATGCACACACTGGGTTCCTGATAAAGTGTATCCCAGCATTTAATATTTTTTTGGTTTTTCCTTTGGGATTTTTTTTTTTTTTCGTTTTTTCGGATAATTCTTGTGTAATGAGTGAGTTTTTATCACAGCGTTCTCAACAGGCATGATGGAATATGTTACCCCAAAATGTTTGTTTAAATAATAAAGTGTGTGTGTTTTTGTGTAAATCGTGTAATTTATCTGTCTCGCTTTCTCGCTTTGTCTATCGACTGTTTGCTTACAATTATATCATTTTCGTTTGCATAAGATGTGACAAATCCACGAACAAAAATAAAGAACAAATTTAAAAGGTGAGAAAAATATTGAATTCCTTGAGATTTTCACAGAACACATTTACAGTCATCTTATAAATCTGAAAGTATTCATATCGGGCAAGTGATAAACTGTAAAAACACTCGCCAATTGAACGCTCATTATTAATTGTCCACGTTTTAAGAACTTTGCCTAGAATATAATTATGGTTTTTAAATCGATTGATGGATTGTTCTGACAAACCGGGGTGTAACCCGGAGTGTACACAAAACTGTTTGGCGAAATGATTGGAAATCAACTACCACTTTTTGGAAATAATGGGAAATGTCTCATTACCTTCATCACTGTCTCTGATTTTTTTAAAAAAAAAAGTTAAAACGGCCAACACGACGATGTCTGGTTGTCAAATGTCAAAAAAAAATCGTAGAAGAGCTCAAAAGTAGAAATTTAAAAAATGTTAATTATTTTATTATTGAAATAGATTGGGAATAAATCTAAAAATATTGGTTGTAATTTTCCCAGCATTAACAATTTTCATACCAGAGATGAAAGTGCCCTTCTTCAGAAGAAATGATTTTTCAAGCAAAAGCGTAGTTTCATTTGAAGCTCAAACTGAGCGATAACGAAACGGTTGGACGTGTTCAATTGCTAAGACTGTGTGCAATCTGGTACCGCGGGTGATGAGGTGCTCAGATGACCCCTGGAATTCTGCTCCTAGTCTGATTAATAGGGAATGGATCTTTGAGAAGTGTCGCTGAGTCTGTGATCAATTCTCAAACTTGGAGTTGCGATCTGAGGCAAGGAGGCTACGACTCAAAAAATAGCAGAAATGTTAGGTGAGCCTCAGCTGAGCTATCAAAGAAGTTTTCAAATTTTTCATAAACCAAACTGGTTAAGGCTAAAGGATTTTTTTTTTTTTTAAATTATTGTTTTATTTGAAAGAGCAAACATGGAAATAATAGAACTCGACTTCATCCGTGGACTGACTCGACTGGTTTCACAGTAGAGTCAACCGATTTTTAGAAAACCTTGGTGACTGAGTCTCTATCATAGAAATGGCTTGTTCGGTATTCGCTCAACAGACACCCTTCACAGTATCTCGCAAAAAAAAAAAGAACAGCATCAAATCGCAGCTCCAAGTTGGAGAATTGACATGGCTGAGACAAATGAAGAATTCCCCAAAATATATGAAAAATCCGCCCAAAAGTCCAATTTGAAAATTTCCTCAAAAATTCGGAAAATTCCTCCAAAACAATTTATGAAAAATACGCTAAATATTAAATATGAAAATTTCCCCCAAACAAGTTAACGAAAATTACCCAATGCAAAATCCCCCAAAAAACAACATTACATAAAAAACTTCTGTTATGAAAATATCCACAAAAAATCGAAAAATCCCCAAAAAATAATAAATTGGAGAATTTTTTCATTGTCCATTTTTTGGGGCATTTTTCATATGAAAAAAAAATTAAATGTTACCTACAAATTATGAAAGACTCGCCAATTTTGTATGAGATTTTTTTTTGGCGAATTCTTTATTTTTTTAGACATTTTTGCCCTAAAAGAAAAAATGAAAATGTCCCCAAAAATTCGGAAAAAAACTGAAATAAAAACAGAATTACAAAGAAAATCATTGTCCACCTTTTTGGGTCATGTTTCATATGAAAAAATGAAATGTTATCTAAAATATATATAAGGTTTTGAAAAATTCCCCATATTTGTATTTTTTTTTTTTTGGCATTTTTGGCCCAAATAGAGGAATCCCTAAAATCAATGAAAAATCACCACAAATATGAAAATTTTCCCCAAACAAGTTATCGAAAATTACCCAATGCAAAATCCCCGCAAATATCAACATTACATAAAAAACTTCTGTTATGAAAATATCCACAAAAAATCGAAAAATCCCCAAAAAATAATAAATTGGGGAATTTTTCATTGTCCATTTTTTTTTGGGGCATTTTTCATATGAAAAAAAATGAAATGTTACCTACAAATTATGAAAGACTCGACAATTTTGTATGTGAGTTTTTTTTGGCGAATTCTTTATTTTTTTTTAGACATTTTTACCCTAAAAGAAAAAATGAAAATGTCTCCAAAAATTCTGAAAAAATACTGAAATAAAAACAGAATTACAAAGAAAATCATTGTCCACCTTTTTGGGTCATGTTTCATATGAAAAAATGAAATGTTATCTAAAATATATATTAGGTTTTGAAAAATTCCCCATATTTGTATTTTTTTTGGGCATTTTTGGCCCAAATAAAGGGATCCCTAAAATAAATGAAAAATCCCAACAAATATGAAAATTTCCCCAAACAAGTTAACGAAAATTACCCAATGCAAAATCCCCCAAAAAACAATATTACATAAAAAACGTCTGTTATGAAAATATCCACAAAAAAAAACGAAAAATCCCAAAAATATTAAATTGCGGAATTTTTCATTGGGGCATTTTTTGGGGCATTTTTCATATGGAAAAAATGAAATATTACCTGCAAATCAGGAAAAACTCGCCAATTTTGTTTAATTTTTTTTTTGGCGAATTCTTTATTTTTTTTTAGACATTTTTGCCCTAAAAGAAAAAATGAAAAATCTGAAAAAAATCAGGAAAAACTCGCCAATTTTGTTTGAGTTTTTTTTTTCCCCTAAAAGAAAAAATGAAAAATCTGAAAAAAATACCGAAATAAAAACAGAATTACAAAAAATATTTCACGATATATGATTGACTTCTGTAATGAAAATATTCCGAAAAATCCCCAAAAATAATAAATTGGGGAATTTTCCATTGTCCATTTTTTTGGGGCATATTTCATATAAAAAAAAATGAAATGTTACCTGCAAATCATGAAAAACTCGCCAATTTTGTATGAGATTTTTTGGGCGAATTCTTTTTTTCTGAAAATTTTTCCTCGCAAAAGAATTTCCCAAATAAATGAAAAATCCCCCCAAAAGCCAAATATGAAAATTCTCCAAAAATTCTAAAAAATTACCCAAATTAAAAATGCCCCTAAAAAATGAATGACGAATTCCCAGAAATAAATTAAAAAATCCCCCCAAATGCCCAATATGAAAATTTCCCCAAACAATTTATGAAAAAATACCCCAAAAAACAACATTACAAAAAATATGACAATTTCTCCAAAAATTCTGAAAAATTCCCCAAATATTTTATGAAAAATTACACAATACAAAATCCCCCAAAAAGAATGAAAAAAAAAAACAGCATTACAATAAAAATCGCTCGCTATACGATAAAATCCCCAAAAGTGATAAATTGGCGAAAATTGTCCACTTATTGGGAAACAAGAAGTATTGACCGTTGTATAATTTCATACCCTCACTCCCATTAAGGGATTTCTAATGTTTCTGTACGCTTTTAATCGCATTTGTTAGAAGATGATTATCATTATTATCTCAGGTTGTTAATCATTTTCCTGATATCAATACCATTGACAAATGGCGTTTAATATTGAAAACAGCGCAATTGTAAGCAGTTTCTTAGCTCAGATTTGCTAAAAACTTTCTTTCAGTCTCCCGCTTAATCAACACAATCCCCAGGGTTTATTAAAATGACGAAATATATCGGGTGTTTTTTTTTAGAACCTGAAAACTTAAAACATTAATACAAGACAGAAATGTTGTTGGAATGAAATTTGTTTTTATTACCATCTGTAATATTACCATCAATATCATTTTCGGCATATTCAAAATTATATCGTACACAGCTCACTGGTTCGAGAGAAGTTTCCCCGTCTGTTCCTTCATGGAATGTTAAGGGAAATAAGTAAGTATTACTTGATTTAAACGAACTCACATCGTATTCCGTGAGTTTATAACAATTAACCTATTTTATTTAATAATAGTTAATGGTCAATAAATTCAAAATGATGCCGTTGAATGGCACTTGTGATTGTGGCATTAATGAAATCGTTGACTGTTATCTGCATAATTACGCGGACGGGCGATGGTCAAATGGTTGCTGCCATCCACCCACCTAGCTGGCAGCAGTAACATAGACAACGACAACAATAACAACAACAAACGTAGGCAAACAATCGGAGATATTGACATTAATACGATGAGTGTTGCAGACAAAAAAAAAAACAACGCTGGCAGGCAGCAGTTTTGCAATGCCTGGCAAAGCAAACAAACAAAATATGAACAAATAACTGTAATTAAATTGCATTATCTGCGCCCGACTACAACAAACACAACAACAAATAACATAATTTTATAATTAAGTGCGTGAGTTCATTATTATTGACAAGCGACTATTTTTTGCCGTGCCGCTGATCTGCCATTTTTTTTCGCTTAGTCCCTGCGACAGCAACTATTGCGAATGTTAAGCAAACCGACGACAACAGTTGCTACTGTGGCAATAACAAAATAAATAAATAATTTATATATTGAAGTAAAAACAAACAACAACAGCAGCAGCAGCAGCAGCAGCAAAAACACCAACAAACCACGTTAATCAATTGTTAATTGTTATAAAACATCCAATTGGCTGAGCGCTTGTTTGCGGCGGATGTTGTAACATTCAGTCGGTACACAGCCAGGCAATGGGATATAAAGGGGGATTTTTTTTTGTAAACGTGTGTTTTAAAATCTGGCCACACTTTTGTCGGAGTTGGCCTTTTGGACAGCTGTCACTTGGTTTGCCATTTCATAATGAATAGACATAGTGCGGAAATTTTTTTTACAAATTGTGAAAATTTATTATCAAATTTCCCGTTTTGCCCGAAATCATTTTTAATAAAGCAAAAGTCTTGCCATAACATTAATTTATATGCATTTTATTTCTTCGAGAAAACCACACGTCTAAGAAAAAAACACCCTTTACATGTGTAAAATTATTGAAGAGCAATCGCAACGATTAATCTCAGATACGGTGGGTTCTATTCAAACTATACCGATAGGTGTGAAACAGTTCATAGAGTATTGGCTTAAAGATATTCACTAAATATACAGAGTGGCCCAACCATGGACGTTTTTTTAAATTTATTTTTTCATATTTTTATACATTTTTTTCGGGACTAACTTGTTAAACCCCATTATGACTTTTGGTCCCTCCTGTACTAGAATGGGTTTTATATGTCAGGGTTGAAAGGAATGAACCATTGACACCCCCTGCCGCTGAGGTTCCAATCTTACAGACACCCTGCTGACCAGCTGATTAAGATACATTAGGGTATACCTACAAAAATTATGAGCGAGAGAGAGAAAGGTCATGTTCAGTGAACATTGTTAATCCATTGCTGCAACTTTATAATCGGCCGACAAGGTAACGAATCACCCAATACACCAACCAATGAATTAGGTGTTATAAAAGCCATAGTAAGAGTAAAGTAAATATTTTTTTTAAATTACTTAGATCTTTATCGTCTTTCGAAATACGTATGTAATTACTTATTTTTTTGCTTTTGGAATTTTAAAAAGTAATAAAACGTTTTTTTTTTGGGTTATTTACGGAAAATTTTCCATAAAAAGTTGCGAAACGAGCAAGAAAACTGGCAAAACAATGATTTCAATAAATCAAATTAAAGCTGGAACATTTTTCTTGTGAACTAATAAGCCAAAGACTAGACAATGCTTTTTATAGACCAACTTGTGATTGAAATACGAAAAACCTCCGAAAACCCGAATTATGCCCAAAAAATCTAAATCATAAGTTTCTAACAAGCCGGATGAGCCACTATGGAATTCGAAAAAAAAAATCTACACCCTAATGTACATTAGCTGATAGCCTGCCCTGGACTTTTACGGCTCAGTTCAGGTTATTTCTGCGGCTCTATGAAAAATACCTCAAATTAAAAATGTAAAAAAAAATGAAAAATGGTCAACACAAATGAAGAATTCCCCAAAATAAATGAAAAATCCCCCTAAAAACCAAATATGGAAATTCCCAGAAATAAAAGCAAAATCCCCCAAAAGCTCACTATGAAAAAATTCTGAAAAAACCCCCAAACAATTTATGATAAATTACCCAAATGAAAAATGCCACAAACGAGGAATCCCAGAAATTAATGAAAAAATACCCCCGATATTAAAATTCCCCCAAAAATTCTGAAAAATTACCCAAATGAAAAATGCACAATAAAAAAAATTGAGAATTTCGCAAATTAAGAATTCCCAGAAATATATGAAAAATCCCCCGAAAACCCAATGTGAAATTTCCCCAAAAAATTCTGAAAAATGTCCAAAAACAAATAAAGACTGCCACAAATGACGAATTCCCAGAAATGCCCAATATGAAAATTTCCCCAAAAAAAATTATGAAAAATTACCCAAATGAAAAATACCTGAAAAAAAGACAATTGTCGCAAATCAAGAATTAAAAATCCTCCAAAAGCCCAAAATGAAAATTTCTGAAAAACTCCCCAAAAAAATATATGAGAAATTACCCAAATGAAAAATGACCCAAAACAAATGAAGAATGCCACAAATGAGGAATCACAGAAATTAATGAAAAATTCCCACAATATGAAAATTTCCCCATAAAATTCTGAAAAATTACCCAAATGAAAAAATTGAGAATTTCGCAAATGAAGAATTCCCAGAAATATATGAAAAATCCCCCGAGAAGCCCAATGTGAAATTTCCCCAAAAATTCTAAAAAATTGAAAAATGAAAAATGCCCCCAAAAAAAATGAAGAATGCCACAAATGAAGAATTCCAGAAATTAATGAAAAATTCCCCCCGATATTAAAATTCCACCAAAAATTCTGAAAAATGCGCAATAAAAAAAAATTGAGAATTTCGCAAATGAAGAATTCCCAGAAATATATGAAAAATCCCCCGAAAAGCCCAATGTGAAATTTCCCCTAAAATTCTAAAATGAAAAATTCCCCAAAAAAAAAATGAAGAATGCCACAAATGAAGAATCCCAGAAATTAATGAAAAATTCCCTCCGATATTAAAATTCCCCCAAAAATTCTGAAAAAAACGCAATAAAAAAAATTTAGAATTTCGCAAATGAAGAATTCCCAGAAATATATGAAAAATCTCCCGTGAAGCCCAATGTGAAATTTCCCCACAAATTCTGAAAAATGCCCCCAAAAAAAATAAAGACTGCCACAAATGACGAATTCCCAGAAATAAATTAAAAAATCCCCCCAAAAATGCCCAATATATAAATATCCCCAAAAAAATTTATGAGAAATTACCAAAATGAAAAATACCTGAAAAACAGACAAATGTCGCAAATCGAGAATTAAAAATCCTCCAAAAGCCAAAAATGAAAATTTCTGAAAAATTACCAAAATGAAAAATACCTGAAAAAAAAGACAAATGTCGCAAATCAGGAATTTAAAATCCTCCAAAAGCACAAAATGAAAATTTCTGAAAAATTCCCGAAAACAATTTATGAAAAATCACCCAATGCATAATCCCCAAAAATATTTTGAAAAATACCCCAAAAATACAACAATAGATTTTTCGTAATTTGAAAAAAGTGTTCAATTTTTGGGACATTTTTTGTCTTGAATTTTTTTTTTGGGGGAAATTCTTAATAAAGGAAAGCTAAATCCCAATAAAAACACAAGTGAAAAATTTGTTGTTAAATTTTTGGAACATTTTTCATATGAAAAACAAAAAATGAAATATTACTTACAAATTATGAAAAACTTCCCAATATTGTTGGGCAAGTTTTCATAATGACATTTTTTTGTATAAGATTTCTTTGGGGAATTTTTCATAATGAAAAGTTAAGTTTTTTTTTGGGGGGATTTCTTAGTTTTTTTGTTGGGGCACTTTTCCTTGAACCCATTTCTGCTTTGGCCATTGTACCGCCCACGCGTTTTGCGACACCACACTGTATTTGTTATGTTGGCCCCCCTTGGTTATTTTTAAAACGACCATAAAATCTAAACAATGTTTTGGTTTTTTTTTTCTGTGTTGGCCAACAAAATGAAATCTGTAATTATACGATTGCCAATCACAATAACCAAGTGTGTCATTAGGGGCAATGCGTAGTAACCATAAAGATATGCATACTCTATTGAAAGATAAAAACGCTTAGAGACATTTTTTTCCTTATAAAACGATTATGTTTCTGATAATATTCTATTAATTGAACTAGTGTCGCTGTGGGACAAGCTAACACAAACAATGCCGCAGTTATTGAAATTGGTAAGTAGAGGGAGTGACCTTGATGTTGACCATAAAGAACCTTATCAAGTCTGGACTAATTTAAGGTAATATATATCACCTTGGTATCTGGCATCTGGGCAAATTGTGATGTCTGCCAGACAAGCAATCGGGTAGCGTGTCATAGCCGCAATCGCTATTCCCTGTGCATAAATGGTTAGTACTCCGTTTACTCCAAACACGTTTAACCCTGATCTCCGTTTCACTTGTGTGATTAGGAAAAGCCACTGAAGACTATATAACATGTCCGGAAGACTATATCTGTACATCGGATGTTTTAGTGTGCTATCCTCCCGATAGTGCCGCGCCCAGTTGTAGGCGCAATGATATAAATCCATCGCCCGACTATGGCAACCAATGTGGCGTCTGTGATGAGCACAGGGTCTTTGCGTGCATCAACGAAACTACGATAGCCTTTTGTTTTGGTGCCACTGCACCATTGCCAGATGTGCTGTCATATTGCCCGGAAAATACCGTATGTGCTATTAACAATGGCGGGGGATTCTGTAGTGACACTACGTTGGTGAAGGTAAGTGATACTTTGCGAATTGTCTAAATATTATTGTTATTAATATCCAATTTGAACGAAGGACCAAATATTTTCCATATTTTGTTCAGAGCTTCAGTTTTGTTCGGATTTAGTGAGCTGTATACTCACTGAACGGGACCTACTGTTTAAAGCCGGCCAATGTTGTTCTGGAGAAGTTTGGCATGGCTTAGAGATTACTCTCCTACTCGTAAAGTCGCCGATTAGTCTCAAAAATAACATGTGATGAAATTTAAAAGCTCCGCATTAATTCCAATATGATCGAAGGACCAAATATTTGTCAATGTTTGCCATATTCTTTTCATAGCTGTTTCCATTTATCAGGGTAAAACTTTTATTTTATATTAAACAATTCCCCTGACATAGTCCTTCCTCCAGAGTCTCTCTTGTATTCGTCTAAAAAACTGTTCTTACTTTAAGTTTTTCCACAGTTGTTGGTTAATCCTTTTCTATTTCAGCCAAGCTGTGTACCTACTCCTAATCCTGCAACGACAACTACTGGAGCAGGCACGACAACTCCAGATCCAACTCTGACAACTATCGAAACATCGACAACAAGTCATGAGATAACTACAACAACAAATTCGAAATCCACCACGAAACCTACAACACCAGTTACAACCAGTTCTGAGCCAACAGAGACATCCCTAGGACCAACAACGACAACAGGAGAAAAAAGTACAGCAACTACGAAAGATTCTACAACGAAAGAACCTTCAACAAGACCTGAATCCTCAACAACAACAGTCCAGCCAACCACAACGTCTGTCCATCCATCCACTATAACAACTCTTGAGCCAACCACTACAACGGCGGAGGCAACCACCATCGCAACTCTTGATCCAACCACAACCACTACCGAACCAACCACAACAACTGTTGAGACAACCTCAGCGACACTCGTTCCAACTCCAGCCACAACTATAGGCTCAACTACAACTACTGCAGAGGGTCCATGTGATCCTAATAAAATATGCCGAGATGCGAATTCAACTGGGTTTTACCAGGCCGAGGACGACGATACCTGCACCAAGTAAGATAAAACCCTTGTTATTGCTGTAAACATTTTAAACGCATGGACTATTATGGAAATTAGAATTTTTATTTTGAATTCAAGCGATAATCGGTTTGCTACAGGATCGTGTGATCGTCATCACTCCTCAGGCCTGATAGAACGCATTTTCTAACGGAAAACACGAGGGGATGCTAAAAGGCCTTTCATTAGAAAGAATACAGAAGTTATAATGGGAGTTTTGTTAAAGATAAAGATCTTCAGTAGGAAAGCATTCAGAAATGAGAATGGGACTGGCAAAACATAAGTACGAAGACTTTGACAGACCTTCTGGTAAAGCGAATGTGTTTGCAAATTTCAAAAAGCCTTCGGGAATACCTCATGTTGGAGTCTGCGATTTTCTCCCCTGTGCCACGAAGGCCTTTGGAATGGCTCCGTGAACAGTGGCATCAATAAAAAAATGGCCCCAAATCTAAAATGAAAAATCGCCTCCCAATTTGAGCACCTTAATCTAAAATGTGAAAAAAAACACCAAAATATAAATGAAAAACAACCCTGAAAGAAAAGTGAAGAATTCATATGTCGTGCATTTGATTATTTCATTTGGAAAATGACACCAATTTCAAAATGAACGATGCCACAAGCGAAATATGAAAAATCTCCCACAAAAATTCTGAAAAATCCCCCAAACAATTTATGAAAAATACCCCAAAAAAAAAAACATTATAAAAACTGAGAAATACTCTCCAAAAAAATCAAAAAATCTACAAAATAAATGAAAAATTTCCAAAACAACTTATGAAAAAATTCCCAATGCAAAATCCCCAAAATATTTTGAAAAACACCCAAAAAAATATATTATCAAAAAAAAAAAAAATGAATTCCCAAAAAAAAAATCAAAAACAAATTGAGGAGTTTTTCCAAAAATTCCGGAAAAAAACTGGAGAGTTTTTCATCATTTTTAGACTGTGTGGTCCCAAAAAAATAAAAAAAAATCTAAAACAAAATAGGGGAATTGTGTCATTATAAAAAATTCCCCAAAAAATTGGAGAGTTTTTTAGGTAATACTGGGGAGTTTTTCATAATTTTTAGACTCTGTGAAAAAGGTCCCAAAAAAAGAAAAAAATCTATCACAAAATAGGGGAATTGTGTCATTATAAAAAATTCCCCAAAAAATTGAAGAGTTTTTTAGGTAATATTTAATTTTTTTGTTTTTTGGGGATTTTGCATTGCGAATTTTTCATAAATTGATTGGGTGATTTTTCGAAGAAATTTTCATATTTTGCTTTTGGGAATTTTTTAATTTTTTTTTGGGAAAAAAATTGCCCAATAAAAATTAAGAATTCCCCAAAAAAAAATCATAAAAAATTAGGGAGTTTTTCATTATAAAAAATTCCCAAAAAAAAAAAACTGGGTAGTTTTTCATAATTTCTAGACTCTGTGAAGAAGGTCCCAAACAAATAAAAAAAATCTAAAACAAAATGGGGGAATTGTGTCATTATAAAAAATTCCCCAACAAATAGGAGAGTTTTTTGGTAATATTTATTTTTTTTGTTTTTTGGTGATTTTTTTAAAAAAATCCCCAATTTCTCCGATAAATCACCCAAACAATTTATGAAAAATTCGGAATGCAAAATCCCAAAAAGAAAATTAAATATTACCTAAAAAACTCTCCAATTTTTGGGGAATTTTTTATAATGACACAGTTCCCCTATTATGTGTTAGATTTTTTTTGGACCTTTTCCACAAAGTTTTATTAATTATGAAAAACTCCCCATTTTTTATTTTTTTATTTTTTTAATATGGAACCCCTTTTTTGATTTTTTTTGGGGGAATTCGTTTTTATTTTTTTTTTTTTGATAATATATTTTTTTTGGTGTTTTTCAAAATATTTTGGGGATTTTGCATTGGGAATTTTTTCATAAATTGTTTTGGAAATTTTTCATTTATTTTGTAGATTTTTTGTTGTTTTGGAGAGTATTTTTCAGTTTTTATAATGTTTTTTTTTTGGTGGGGTATTTTTTATAAATTGTTTGTCTGAGTTTTTTTTTGTGGATTTTTGTTATTTTTTTTTGGGCCCTTTTTCACAGAGTCTAATAATTATGAAAAAACTCCCCAGTTTTTTTTTTGGGGAATTTTTTATAATGACAAAATTCCGCTATTTTTTTTTAAATTTTATTTGGGTATTTTTGTGGGACCTTTTCACAGAGTATAACAAAAATGAAAAAACTCAGTTTTTTTTTGGGAATTTTTTATAATGAGAAACTCTCCAATTTTTACGATTTTTTTTGGGGAATTCTTCATTTTTATTGTGAAATTTTTCGAATAACGAATAACCCAGTTTCTCACATTTAGATTTATTGTCTGCTATATCATCGACGGCACCTTATATGGTTTGGAAAAAACTTGCTCCAGTGGCCAATACTTCCATACAGAGAAAAGAATTTGCACAGCTGATAAGCCTGCAGAGTGTCGAACAGAAATGGAAACCACACCGAGTATTGCGGACGCCACCTCTACGGAATCAACAAAGCCTGCGACAACTACACCGGCCGTGCCACGTGAGCCCAATCAAATCTGTCAGGATGAGAACTCAACGGGGGCATACAAGGCTGATAATGATATTACATGTACCAAGTGAGTGATAAGAATGACCAATAGTATCGGAATGACGTATGATTAATATTCCCATAGATTTGTTTTCTGTTACATTATGGGCGGAAAGCTTTATGGTCTGCCAAAAACATGTCCACCGGGTGAATACTTCCATTCGCAGTTAAGAAAGTGTGTAGCGGATAAACCAGAAGGATGTCCATGACATTGTGTCTGCAGCTGTAGTGGTAAATGTACCCTTTAAAGACGAATACAGGTGCACTTTTAATTGAAAAGGCGTGTAATTGAAAATAAATTTTTTTATTTATTTACTATTAATTACAATACAAAGTAAATTTATATTCTAATTTTGGGTCCAAGGGTAAACCGGGTGACAAAGACCATATGTTTAGATTTTTGCAGCAACAGACCAAAGCCTCTGGTGGGAATCGAACCCACAACCCCCACGCTGATAGTCAAGCACGCTACCAACTCGCCTACCGGGGCGCTTAGAAAATAAATATAATTGAGAAATGTTCTGGGTGATTTTCCATGCACTGTACATCGCTTAAACGAAAATTCTTTTATTGCAAAATCGTTTATGTGAAACACATTTTTTGAAGACCTGCTAGGGGGTGGGGGTGGAACTCAGGGCTCTAGTAATGACCTCTGAACTTTGATTAGATTGCAGACTTTAGCTTGATTTGCGACATCTACATTCCATGAAAGAACAGACGGGAAATCTCACTCTAATCGGTGAGCTGCTCACTTTAGATTTCATTGCCAGGAGACGAATTCGGGTTTTATTGTGTCATATTACCTACATCAAAATACTCCTTTACTTGGATTAGCATCATTTGTGGCCTCTGACGTGGTCCTGTCATTTTGAAAAATTATTTTTATTTATTATTTTCATTAAACGGTCACATTGGTCGCCGTTAGCACATTCGATAACTAGCTCACAATCTGCCATTGTCGTGCCACTCGAGAATATTTCGTTTATGATCGATTAAAATAATGAATGTTTGAGTTGGGACTCTTTCGTCATTTGGCCAATAATAAACGTAAATTATGTATTATTAATTTATAATGCGATTTTAAATCCATGTGCCCAAATTGTAGAAATCATTAATAAATAATCAAATATTCCCAAAGCACAAGAGAAACACTTGAAAGATAATGACGTGTGTGGGCTTTAATTTTTTTGTTTTATGGTTTATTTTCGTTTGTGAATTTTGAAATTATTGGAATACATGGCGAAATTTCTAGTAATCGAAACGTGTACTACAGTTGACGTGAAACGAAATAAGGAATTTGTTCATGTTTTTTTTTCTAAAAATATGTAATTTTTCATAGAATTTATGAAGATTTTTCTTATGATTTTAGGATGATGTTTTTTGATAACGGAGGAGATTAACCCAAATGGATTTTTATTGATTTAGCCAGCCCTGTCGGTCTCGACTAGTTAATCGGGGATCATTATCTATCTTCGCACCTCTCCGACGTACGTACAATCAATTTCCAATTAAAAAGTCACCCGATTTATTTCTTTTGGGATTTTTCAAGTGTTTTGTGGTTTGTTCTGGATTTTTAGTGTTTTGTTTGATTGGAAATTACAATGGCGACTACCGTCGGTGATGTCGGCGGCGGCGGCGGAATTCAATTAATCTTATCTCACGGCGATTTAATTTATATATGTTTCAAACATGTTTATACAATTGGAAAAATACAATTATTTCCAAATAATTTATAATTTCATTGGTTCATAAAGAGGCTTTCACCGAGTTGGCACTTTGAAACGTCATTGATTCTCTGGACAAAAATGCCATTTTTATGACACTAAACTAGTTTTGGCTAGAATTGTAGAATAGCTACCTTTTTTCCAACTGCATTGGAATTTGTGTCTACCCTTAAGGTAGAATTACTTAAACCGTAACGTGACACTGGAGGAACCATCTGTGTTTTTGACAAATTTACATTTCATAAACCTTAACTTGTCATATCGCCTAAACTATGATTTTATTCACGAAATAGAGCATGATAAGGAATCTCTTGATATTTTGAATTTAAGAAGCAGATTCGGAAATCACTTTTGAATTTTGCGGTATTTTTTCCTTTGTTTTTGGGGCAATTTTTTATAATGACAATTGACCCCAAATTCCAAAATTATTAACAAACTAATTGTAAATTATTTGGGGGACATTTTGCGGTATTTATTCGGATCTATGAAAAATGGCCCTATGGAAAAAATTAAGAATTCCAAAAAAAAAAAAAAATCATAAAAATAGGCGCCCCGGTAGGCGAGTTGGTAGCGTGCTTGCCTATCAGCGTGTGGGTTCGATTCCCACCAGAGGCTTTGGTCTGTCGCTGCAAAAATCTAAACATATGGTCTTTGTCACCCGGTTTACCCTTGGACCCAAAATTAGAATATAAATTTACTTTGTATTGTAATTAATAATAAATAAAAATTTCATAATTTTTAGGTAAAATTTCAGTTTTTGTTTTCATACGAAATATGTTTGCTATTCGATTTTGTGTCCATTCTTCATAATGGCAAATAACCTAAAATTTTTAAATTATTAACAAAATAATTGTGAAGTTTTTTTCTAGACATTTTTTGGTATTTTGAATTTTTGATTTGAAAATTATTAACAAAACAATTGTAATTTTTTTTAATATTTTGAATTTTGCCGGTATGAAAAATTGCCCAAATTAAAATAAATTAAGAAAACTCCAAAAAAAAGAAAATCTCATAAAAAAAATTGGGGACTTTTTCATAATTTTTCGGTAACAATTAATTATTTGTTTTTGGGCCATTTTTCGTGTCAATTTTTTTTATAATGTAGGTTTTTTGGGATTTTATTTTTGAATTGTGAGAATTTTTGGGAAATTTTCATTTGGGCTTTTGGAGAGATTTTCCATAATTTTTAAGAAACATTTCATTTTTTGTTTTTGAGGTTTTTTTATATGTTGTTTTTTGGTCTATTTTCCATAATATTTGGGGACTTTTGTCTGGGTAATTTTTCATAAATTGTTCGGGGGAATTTTCAGAATTTATGGGAAATTTTCATATTGTGCAAATTCCAAATTATTAACTAAATAATTCTAAATTATTTTGGGGTACTTTTCTAATTAAATTTTGGGGTCATTATTCATAATGACAAATTACCCTAAATTCCAAAATTATTAACAAAATAATTCCAAATTTTTTGGGGGAAATTTTTATTTTGAATTGCCCCATAAAAAATTAATTAAAAAAAAAAATAATGAAAAGTTTCCCAAAAAAAATTTGGGGATTTCATATGATTTTTTTTTATAATGTTGTTTTTCAGGATAGTTTTCAAAATATTTCGGTAATTTTTTTCATGAATTGTCTGTGGGATTTCTCAGAATTTTTGGGGAAATTTTCACATTGGGCTTTTTGGGGGGATTTTTCAGTTATTTTGGGGAATTCTTCATTTCGGGCATTTCGCATAGCCTATTTCTTCCAGTTCGATTTTGGGTCCATTTTTCATAATGACAATAACCCCATATTCCAAAATGATTAATAAAAATAATTATAAATTATTTTGGCATATTTTTGCTATTCAATTTTGGGCTCATTATTCATAATGTCAAATCACCCAAAGTTCCAAAATTATTAACAAAATTATTTTATACTATTGGGTATTTGTTTGTATTTTGAATGCTCAAAGAAAAAATACCCAAAAAATTATTGGGGAGTTTTTCATAATTTTTAGGTAACATTTAATTTTTTTTTTTGGGCCATTTTTCGTTTGCGTTTTTTTATAATGTAGGTTTTTTGGGTAATTTTCATAATATTTTTGTAGATTTTGCATTGGGTAATTTTTCATAAATTGTTTTGGATATGGAATGGGGAAATTACAAACTATTTACAATTCGTCCCATGACAAATATTTTTTTGTGACTCATTGTCTAATTTTTGTAATCGTATTATCGAATAATAAAGAATACCCAAGGTGCAAGGTGGCAACATTTAAATGCCACTTGGTGTATAAAGCCCATGACATTTTGTAAAGGCCCTCTGCCCAATGTCCCGAAGGCACATAAACATTGGCCTGACCGAACTCGGCGACGTTTTTATTTGCTTTCTACGGTTGTGGTCATCGACGATTTGGCCACTGGTTTGGCATTTTCGGAGCTGATAAACGGGGGCTTATCAGCAAGCGCACTTTAATCAGATTGTTTTAATTGGTATTGTAGTCAATTGAAATTTATTAATTTTGGCCATAAAATTTATAATTATTTTTTACTTTTAAGTTTTTTTCCTTTCATTGCTGTCGATTCAACACCACCGAACAGTCTGATTGAATTATGGGCGCCAGAACAAATATAAATTAGGCTGGTTTTTTCGTTTATTTATGTTTTTTTTCTTTCTTCTTCTTTTAAGTAGAACATAATAGCTGGAATGGTAATTAGGGAAAAATAAAAACACGAATGTGTATAGTCTAGCAAAAAATTTAAAAAAAATGTGGGCCATTTTGATAAATTCAATTTTCTTAAAATTCCCTTAATCGAAAATAGTTTAATCAAATCAAATTAATCACGAAATCTCAGAGATTAAAAATGAATTATGTGTGTTTAAAGATTAATGAGTTTATTCGATTCTAAAGATATCAACGGTGCAGGCGATTATTTTATTATCGCTTTGTTTTGGGAAATTTGAGACCTTTATTACGGCCATTTTGTATGATTAAAATAACTTTAACTGTGCATTTCACATTATATGCGAAAGCAATCGTTTTACTAAGCACGTACTTGAATTTAACGAAAATAGTGAAACATAGGGTTGGCATCACGTGACACAATTCTGGTGAAATACAGAAATGGAATAGCGAGCAAAGTATAACCACGACTGCAACAATAAAGAGAAGCAACTGGAACAATTAATGTATGGGGTTTCCCAAACAAGAAAAAAAGATTCAAAGAAAAATGGAATTTTTTGACATAAATAATCGGATGTTTAGTTCAAAATAAAAAGGAAGGTATGCCGTTAATAATGAAAAACAACATCAGCCAAATGACCACCACGACCACACTTACAGGACCATATCCTTTTCATGACATTTTCCATAAACAAATCGCAAAGTGGCTGCCCTGTGTCCTCGATAGCCTCACAAATTTTATCTATGAGGTCTTGAATCGACCCTGAGCTGTTGGCGTAGACCTTATCTTTCACGTGGCCCCAAAGGAAGAAGTCGCAAGGTGTTAAATCACCAAATCTCGGCGGCCAATTGTGATCACCTCTTCGAGAGATAACACGGTCCGGAAACTTTTCCCGTAAAAGAGCAATGGTTTCGTTTGGTTTCAAGGTGCTACCGAAATACCGGGTTATTCAAAATAACCCCTCTTGTTGGAAAAGCCTTCGATGAAAATTTTCATTTTTTTAAACACAACTTAACGTAGATGAATTTTGCATAAACAAAAATCTAGGATGTCCCCTATACTTTTGTGATTTTTCACCCATTTGAGGAACTCCGGGATTCTTTTGACTGTTTTTGTTGCCGATTTCTAATGCCAAGCCTAGCATGCATTCGAAATTCCATGACAATATGTTTTTTAACAAAAATTTGGCTAAACATTGTGTTTTAAATTTTTTAAGATTCCATCCAATGAACTTAACTGCCTGTTTCCATAAAACGAATTTGTCCGTTCGTTACAAATTGTCAAAATTGAAGGCACTCTAAAATGGACTTTAATCAGTAATGAGAGCTGATTCTTTTGGGATTGTATTCCATATGTCGGTATTTAACATATATCGGAAAATCACAATTGAATAATGTCTGGAACCCATTTTATAACGCTTCCAATATTGCAAATTAGTAACGAACGAACCAATTCGTTTTATGGAAACACACAATAAGTTTATACAAATTGGAAAAAGTAGCCCGCCTTTCGGTGGGGTTAATTTTTGTTTACCATTACCAGAGGAAGAATTTGTCTTTTAGACATATTTCAAAGATTTTCAAACAATGTTTCGGAATCGATTTTTTTTTTAAATTAATAAAATCGAGATAATTCTAGCGATTTTTTTTTAAATTAATAAAATCGAGATAATTCTAGCGATTTTTTTTTAAATTAATAAAATCGACATAATTCTAGCGATTTTTTTTAAATTAATAAAATTGTGATAATTCTAGCGTTACATAGAAAGTTCCTGATAATTTTCTAGACCGAAATTCGTTAATGTGGAGTAATTCTGAGTAATTTGGATACGATTGGAATATCGACACTTTTAAACGCCTTGACGTCACTTCGCCTCATTGTTCGTCAACAATTCTCCGCCCGGATTCTTCTTCCTATTCTGGGTATCTCACAAACTACAGTTGTAGTTATTCCTCAATGTTTTCCAGCAACGGTAAATGTCTCATTGGACTTGTGATTAACGGTGTTCAAAATAAAAACACACACTAATATTGTTCCGTCATCTTATCGGCCATTATCTCGATTGTTTGCCAATTCATAGCTGCGAGTATGGGCGGGCGCTATAAGGGAAGGAGCGACTAAATGCGAATGCGGTCGGTGTTGATGGTGACACAATGTCTGACACGTAAACCGGAAAAACGTATAGAAAACAAAAAATTACTCACTTGCAGTAAATTGCGGAAGAAACAACAAAACTCTGTCTAAAGTTATCGTATTCGTTGTTTTTTTTTTTTCGTTTCAAAGAATTTCTTCAGAAACAACAAAGCAAACAGTACAACAATAGTTTGCTTTAATAAACTTTATCATTTAAGACATTTTTCCGAGGGACATCAAATAAATGAAAACAATTTGTCACATAAATTCTATCAAAATGGACTCATTACTTGCGTCAGCATTGCGTACGAATTGTAAATGATTGTACGCCAACTAACAACTGAATCAGATCGCATCGACAAATATTATTCAACTAAAGTGAGTGTGTGTGTGTGTGTGTGTGTGTACAAGTGTATGTTTGCACACAAGTTCAAAGTATTTGGCACAATAATCAATTATCGGGCAATCTTAATCAGAACTTGTTTGTGTTAAATTATGATTCAAACATTTCTAAATTTATTAATGAGTGGCTCATTTGTCAAAATGACGAACTTGCAGCGGAAAGCCGAAAAAAAAACAATTGAACCAAATTATTCGGATTGTGAACTCAGTGTTGATAACTCGATCATCACTGAATAATTTTGAATTACGTCTCGAATGAATGAAATTCTTATAAATCTGTGTGTTTCACGAATAATGGCCTAAGTACATTTTGGTGATTTGTTTTCGCAGATTTTTATACCCTCACCCTACGGGTAGGAGGGTATATATCATTTGATACGGCTCAAAAGTGTAACACATAGAAATATTCAGATTAGAACCCAGGTGCCTTTGAACCAAATTCGATTCATGACTTTCTGAATCGTTTGAGCCATGTCCGTCTGTCCGTCCGTCCGTCTGTCTGTCCTGCTGGTACGCACGATAACTTTCGAAAGAGTTAAGCAATCACTATGAAATTTGGCAAGGCTTAATATTTTCCCAAAACTGCTTATGGGATTGCATATGGGCTATATGGCCACATCCCTTCGGGTACCTCCCATACAAATCTGCTATTTCGCCCACTTTAGTAATCGTGTAATAATATCAACACGCGCACGTTCGATCTTAGCCAAATTCCGTATTTGGTAAAAGTACAACTGCACAAAGTTTCGGGCAAAAACTTGGAAGTCTGGGAACTCCCCTTCTGGTACCTCCCATACAAATGTACCATCCCGCCTACATTAGAAATCGTATAATTATATCAATATTAGTAAGTTGTAATGCGCCTATGGCGCCCGTTAATTTGCTTGAGAAAGTATTTGTTACTTAATTTTAAAAATTTTGTAAAAAATAGTTTGAGAAAACTATTTTGTAAAAAAAAATTTCGGAAAAAAATAAAATTGGAAAAAAAAAATTTTGTTGAAAAAAAAAATTTTTTGTTGAAAAAAAAAAATTTGTGGAAAAAAAAAAAATTTTGTTGAAAAAAAAAATGTTTGTAGAAAAAAAAAATTTTTGTTGAAAAAAAAAATGTTTGCTGAAAAAAAAAATTTTTGTTGAAAAAAAAAAAATTTGTTGAAAAAAAAAATTTTGTTGAAAAAAAAAATTGTAAAAAAAAATTTTGAAAAAAAAATTTTGTTGACAAAAAAAAAATTTTGTTGAAAAAAAAAATGTTTGTAGAAAAAAAAATTTTTGTTGAAAAAAAAAATGTTTGCTGAAAAAAAAAATTTTTGTTGAAAAAAAAAATTCTGTTGAAAAAAAAATTTTTGTGGGAAAAAAAAAATTTTGTTGAAAACAAAAATTTTGTGAAAAAAAAAAAAATTTGTAAAAATGTAAAAAAAAAATTTTCGAAAAAAAAAATTTTGGTAAAAAAAAAATTTGGGGAAAACACAATTTCTGTACAAAAAAAAAATAATATTTTTTATTATTATTATTTATAGAATTATTATAGAATGCCTATTTAAATTCCTACGTACTGCGTGACAGAGTCAGTGAATCAGGGAATCAGTGTATCAGTGAATCAGTGTCGAGGGTAAATATATATTAAGATGCCCAACGCGATCCTGCCCAAATTTTGTATTTAGTAAAGCTATAGCTAGACAAAGTTTTGGACAAAAACTTGGAAGTCTGGCAACTCCCCTTCTGGTACCTCCCATACAAATGTACCATCCAATATTTTTTTCTATAGCATTCGGTATTTGAGGTTTTCATCGGTAGCCACGGTCACTTTTGACTTTCCGAAGCTTTGGAATATGAGACTTGTATGTTTTTACTGAGGGTGAGGGTATATATAAGTCGGTTTACCCGACTGCAACTTTTTCACTGGTTTTATCAACATTAGACTGGAGCACGATCAAAAGAAGGAAAAAAGAAGCTGCTATTTGACGCCGTTACACGTTTTTTTTTCTAACACTCTGGGGAAGCCACCTATGACTGCAAGGGTATTGGAGTGAGGGAAAAGGGAGTATGCCATGATATAATATGGTCTGAGATAATTTCCCTAGTGTCACCTTATCCCACAGATCCTTGACAAAAAGGATCCCTAATTATCGGGAAAGAAGAAGACTAGTTCAAAGGGAAAATCGCCTTATGTGCAAGTTCACAACTTTTGAGGAGATCATATTACATTCTGGGTTATTTGAAAAATTGGATGTGTCGTAAGTAGGGAAGTTACCACTGTACTGATTTTTTTCGTTTAAGACAAAGGCAAACATTTCCAAGAGGGTATTTGAACAGTATTTATTTTAAAAAAGTAGGTATTTGTTTTAAAAAAAAAAACATTATTTGCTTTGAAAACCTTTCAAAATTGTTTCAAATATTGCCATGCCAATTACTGAAATCTAGAGGGTGTTGCCGAACAAATGCGTCAAAAAACGACTTGAGACGTCTGGCCTCTGTATGGTCTTTGGTTTAAGAGTTATAGCCCAAAATATCAAATAATTAATTAATTTCCACATTAACCACAGTTTTTGTTGGAAGATCTATTTTATACAAAATTTCTTTGAATTTCTTTTTTTTAATAATTCGCCTATGTACGTCCACATAAATTTGTATAATAAGTATAATTTATAAAAAAAAAAAATTAATATTCCACCGGTATTCACATATGTTTTTGATTCATAACATAAGATTATTAATATTGAGCAGTATGTGAAGTTATGGGGTTTTTCCAATCACATCTTTATGAGATAAGTCCAAAAGTCTCTTGGCTATGATATCCAGAAATATTCAACCAGTATTTGTCAGATGTCACTTTCAATCTCGCCCTATAACACAATCTTATAAGTGACTTTTGTACTTTAACTGACTTTTCCCTTACTCGAACTAAAATATCGATTGGAATGAAACGATTGCATTTCCACAACATAATCACCTTTCACTACGTAATTTGTTCAAGCACTTCTGAAAAGCGAAATCATAAATTTCTATTTTCAATTATCAAAAAACAAACATTGAATTAACTTCTTGCCGATCGACGGATAGCAAACAAAGAACCACAACAACAGTCCGAGGTGAACACAGAACCGAAACACGATTCAATACTTCAATAAACCAATCAGAAATTATAAATTCATCAAATAATATCACAGTAAGTAGTAATAAAACTAAATTAAAAATAAATCATATTTTTCGGGCAATAAATTTTCAAACCAACCAACCAAAAACAAAAAGAAAACCCTTACATGCCCTCCGTCGTGGCGTCGAACGACCCACCAAAGTCATTACAGTTTACAACCACGGCCAGCGAGTTGCGTGCTTAAACGAAACTAAAATGGAAAACTAAGATAAGCCCGACAAATTGTTTCATTATTAAAAAGTAGTTGCCCAAAACACAAAACAAATCTTTGTAAATAAGTGGGGTGAAATAAATAAATGAACAAACAACAGCAAAAAAAAAAACCGAACCTACAGAGAAATCTTATCGTTATCGCCGTTGGAAGGAGCTATAAAACGACAACAACAACAAAAAAAACATAACAATTATTTTTGACAGTTATTATGATGGATTATTTTTCAATTAATGCCGGACTGAAGAAGAGCGTTTCGCGATAAGAACATTGAACAAGTTCATCGGGTAGCGGGATTAACCTCGAATACTACCGATTAATTTGGGGTGGGGGTGGGGGGAAAGGTATTCGAAGCTAATATAAAATAACGAAAATTATATTAAAATCAGTGATTGTAAACTGCAGCTGATAAGTTAAGCTGCTAAAAACCTAACAATGATGGATTGATTTTAATAGTGAGCCCAAAAATTGGACAGTAAATAAAGAGAATATTTAAACACAACGTCTTCGCCAAACAAGTTAATGCATTTTCAGCAGCATTTCCACTTAATTTCATAAAATGCAAATGCACAAATCGGATTTTCTAGACTACAGGCCAGGACAACGTTCTAAGATGGAATTTGTTAACGTAACACGATTTCGTCTATAGCGACGCGAGCTGAGCTGGGAGACAGGGATTGAGTCAAATCATCTTCAGGAAGGAAAATACTGAGACTGAGGTTTATGGAATGAAAAACTACGCCATTAAATTCAACAAACTAGTGGAACATCAAACAAAAGACCCAACGTCGAAAAACCATTTGTAATTTGTTCGACCATCATTCTGATTGGAAGAAATCCGATATCGTTTCTCATTTTGTAGAGCAAGGAGAAAATCGAAGTTCGGTATATAGAACACTGGCGATATATGAGAAAAGAAAAAACAAACAGATAGAAAACGTGGTTCTGGAAAAAACTGTAGTTTGAACGACTCTTCTATGAGAAGCCGACTTTGAAAAATTACCGATGGTAAAGTCGCTCAATTCCATAGGGAGCTTGGGAAAAAGTTCCAATGTGACGGAAAAATAGTGAAAAAGAATCTGAATGATATGGGAATTCAGAGAAAGTCCAGAAAAAACAAGCCAAAAGCGTCAGAAGCTAAAGAAGTTACCCAAAAGTCTCGACTTAGAAGTTTGGTCAAAAATACATTCAAAGCCAAGAGCGTCATGGATGATGAGTCATATTTCACATTGGATGGAAACGAATGGCAAGGAAAACATTTTTTTGAAGGAAAAAAACACGTAGAGATAAAATAAACTATATGGAGCATTCTAAATTTCCTAAAAAAGTTTTATGGTGGCTTGCAATTAGTCAGCATGGATTGTCAGAACCAGTTTTTTTTTTGAGTCCGGTTTGGCCGTCACTTCTGAAAGATATATTCATTTCTGCTTACCAAAAGTTGAAGAATTTATGAATAAGAAGCATAGAAACTTAAATGTAATCTTCTGGCCCGACTTAGCATCAAGTCATAACGCCAAGAAGACATTGGAAGCAATGGACACTAGGGTGGAGTGAAAACATGCTTTTTTTTTAATTTGAAAAAGTTAACCTCGGAAAGAGATGTAGTCTGGGGTCCTAATGAGGGGAAAAATAAAGTAAAAAATTTTTAGGGGTCGCGCCACTCCCTCGAAATTTGGAAATTATCGCTATTTTGGCGTTGATTTCAGAAAAATCCTAAAAATTAACGTCTTAACTTATTCGAAATTTAAAAGTTTGAGCTTATTCAGTGCCCAAACAAAAGTATTTGAGGCAAATATGAGGATAATCGACTAATATTTGTAGCTTTGGTGGCGATTTCATTGTTCAGTCAATTTTCTGAAGAAGGGACGATTTGACTTATTTTACTTTTTGAAATTTTTGAACAATGAGAAAATTTTTTTTAAATTTTTTCATGCCCTTATTTCATTGTTTACGCTATTGCAAACATTTATTGACATAAAACTTTTTAGGATTTTTCTAAAATCAACGCCAAAATAGCGATAATTTCCAAATTTCGAGGGAGTGGCGCGACCCCTAAAAATTTTTTAAAATTTTTTTCTTTATTTTTTCCCTCATTAGGACCCCAGACTACATCTATTTCCGAGGTTAACTTTTTTTTTTTGAATTTCACTCCACCCTAATGGACACCCTTCAAATTCCATATGTATGTAAAGAAGAAAATCTACCCAATGTACCCCAATTACGCCCAATTGAGGATTTTTGGGCAATTTTAAAACGAAAAGTATATGCAAATAACTTCAGACCCAAAACTACCAAAAGTTGGATTCAAAAAATTCGAAAGGAGCTTCAAAACATGCCAACATCGACATTTTCAAAAGTCATGGAAAAAGTTCCTCAAAGCAGCTCGAATGAGACCAAATATTAATAGAAATAAATAAACGATATTATTTTCGATCAACGGGTTAGGAAATATTTTCTAAAAGAGTGAATTTCTCTATCACTTCTAAAGTAAAATATTTTCGATGAACAACCCACAAATATTGAAGATAATATGTGAAATATTTTGTTAAGAATCCCCTAATAATTTTTGGTTTAACCTTTAACTGCGCAGAGTCATGTAGATTATTTGGGACAGTAGAATTTTGTCAATTGTTTCGGCACTAGAGACTTCAACTCGTTCGGCACCAATGAAAATCAGTAAATAAATTTTTTTTAAAAACTGCATGAAACAAAACCGATGTGACGCACACACACACATTTAAACTAATACTATGGTAAAACTTTTCTTGCATTTGGACCATGTAAATGGCGCTTTACCATTGAGTTTTCGAGTATTTAGCATACTAAGACCTGATAATACGATTTGAGAAACGTGTTTTGTTGGTCCTGCTATCACTGGCTATCAAACACAAACTAAGTGACGCAGCTTATTAAAAGTTTGACAGGAGTCAGCTGAAAGCTGTCTCTTAACAGGAATTTTGCTCACGCATAGCGGACTTTTATGTGAAGAAGACGACGTTCACGATTTTGTGGTCTGCTATTAACGGCTGTCAAAGACAATCTAAACTGAATGCTGCGTAGTAAAACGTTGACTGTAGTTAGCTGACAGATTAAACCTAGACTGTTAAAACAAGACCTGTGCTTCTTTATGTTGCTGTAGCATAAAAAGCTGCGCTGGGTATTTTTGCTGACAGCTGAAACGTGGACTGTTTGTGAATGTTATTAATACTCTGGGTTGTGTATCGACATTTTTTCGCAATCAAATTTGTATGCATCTCATTTTGTTGGGCAACTAAATATTTGCGCAACCAAATATTTGCACAACCAAATGTCTGTGCAACGTAATCTGTATAAATTCAAATGTTTTTAGCATCAAAAGTTTGCGCAAATCGTGCTTCTTTATGGCGCCGTTGCATGGGTACTTGCAAAAAGCAGATAAATTTGTGCTGGGTTTTTTTGGAGAGACAAATCCTTCGCAAAATCTATGCCCCTATCTGTGTTAACGAGGATTATGGGCGTGAAACGAACCGTGAGCTGTATGACCCTTATCCCGACATCAATGTAGCATTAATCAACAATATACTAGATTTTCACAACACTTCTGGTTTAGATATGTGAGAAAAAAAAGTCAAAATAAGCAAATTATACAGGAGCGTCATTTTTAAAAATAATTTTAATTATTTTATAATTTTTGTAAAAACTATGTGTTTTCTTTTCGGGTGTTTTCGATCATAAAATGACGGCTGTTTTAGCGAAACATGAAAGTTTTATCGTTTAAGAAGCATTTTATGCAAAAAAATTATTGTTGATATTTTTTGAAATGTGTGACTTTTGTATTTAAGAAGCGATATATCAAACTCCAATAAGAGAAAAACTGTTTAGCTTCATCAAATTACTCTGAGACACAAGGGATGCTGAGTGAAAACATGAAGCTATCTCACTTGAAGTGGTCAATCAATCATCACTGTAAGTGGTCTTAGGCTGGGTCGCAGGTAAAGCGGTAATATTTTGATGAAGAAAAGATTGAGAAATTAAAAAAATAAAAACCTTGGCTACAAACGTTGGAAAGTAACTGGAAATGATGACAATGAAAAATTTTTGCAATGATTAACCACTATGAACTATGGTCCGAAATGTTGTTCTATTGATAGTTTTTTTTTACTTAATTTGGGTTTTCATCACACGAAATCGAAATTTTAATAAAAATTAAATATCCTTTGTTAAAAAAATAATTGTAATTTTTTTTTTTAATTTTCACACATTTTTCTTAAAATTGTTTTTTATGTTTTTAGTGCTTTATTACCTGATTTAAATATAAACAAATTTTTGTCAAACAATTTTTTTCTCAAAAATTTTTGTACTTTATTCACTACTTTATTTTAAAATTTACGCAGCTTTTTTTCAAAGTTTTTTATATTTTTATGAATATTGAATGAATATGAATAATCTGATTGAAAGTTAAAAAAAAACATTTTTGTACTTTATTATAAAATTTACGCAGCTTACGAAAATGTTTCACTTAAATACCACAAATAGTTTAAGTAACCCTGTTTCAATCATTTTTTGCTCCCATATTTATAAAAATTTAAAAACGCTTTGGTGCTTGCCTATCAGCGTGGGGGTTGTGGGTTCGATTCCCACCAGAGGCTTTGGTCTGTCGCTACAAAAATCAAGCCAAATGGTCTTTGTCACCCGGTTTACCCTTGGACCCAAAATTATAATATAAATTTACTTTGTATTGTAATTAATAAATAAATAAATAAAAACGCTTTGGTATGAAAAATGTGTGAAAATTGTTTTTGTATTTTCATAAATTTGTTTCTATCGATAGTTTTTTTTTACTTAATTTGGTTTTTCATCACACAAAAACGAAATTTTAATAAATGTATTTACAAAAAATTAAAAATCCTTTGTTAAAAAAAAATGTAATTTTTTTTTTTAATTTTTTTTTCAAAGTTTTTTATATTTTTATGAATATTGAATGAATATGAATAATCTAATTGAAAGTTCAAAAAACATTTTTTTTAAAAATTTCACAAATTTTTCTTCAAATTTTTTTTATGTTTTTAGTGCTTAATAATCTGATTTAAAGATAAACAAATTTGTGTCGAAAATTTTTTTTTTCCAAAATTTTTGTACTTTATTCAGTACTTTATTATAAAATTTACGCAGCTGTCAAAATGCATACGCAGCTTACGAAAATGTTTCACTTAAATACCACTAACAGTTTAAGTAACCCTGTTTGCCGCCTTAATTGTTAATTGTTCGTCAGAGCCAACACAACATCAAGCTATGGCCAGGAAATTTTAGTAAACGATTATGAGGCAACATAAAACATTGAGCTAGTCTGTTTGCACCGGCATTGTTGTCGTACCTCATAATCCCAACAAGTCCAACCAACCCACAGTCACAGATATGGTTAATTGATACAATAACCACCAGAAAGACGTTAAATCAATAATAATAATAATAATAAAAAAAACTAAAGCATATTAAAGTGATTGCCATGTAACGATACAGAAATCCAATATTATCTGTAGTTATAACCCATTCGTCTATTCAATTAGTAGGCGACAGCTATACGTTAGTTGGTATTTTCCGAAACGACAAGTGGTACGAGTACGTGCTGTCGTTACGTCGTTATCGCTGCCGGGGCGATTTGAAAAGTACAAATGCCACAATACTTTGGGGATCGGTCGGTATCTCTGCGCGTTGCCTGTTTGCAACTTAATATGACTATCATTTGATTGATCATTTTAAATTAATATTTCTTTTTTTTTTTATTGGGGGTGTTTAAAAGCCAACGACTTTGATTAAATAAATAGCGCCTAAGTGTGTGTGTGTGTGTGTGTCTACGTGTATTAGAGCTCTGGCCGCGGTAGACATTTATAGAGGGGTGTGATTATTGCATTTAACTGTTTGATTGACTTATAGCCCATGATTTGTGGTATTTGTGTGATATGCGTGATACGTGGCATAATTGTGTCATTTTGATATAGAACAGGAGAAAAGGGATCGGGAGTAGGTTTTGTGTGTCCATATACCTTGAAGGTTGAATATTAATTAGAGGTGAATTTCTTACTTGTCTCATTGTCTCGCTGTCTGTCTGCTTCTGATTGATCTTTCCTTCGAAGTCTTTGGCTGTCTGCTCGTTCCGGGTTATTCGATTGAAAAGTTTCCACAATACGTTAACATAACCTAAAAACCAAACAACGAATCAGCTGTTACAAGAGTTTGACGGCCATAAAAAAAATAAAATCGATATAGTTTCTTTTAAGTTTATCATCTGTCACACTGTCTCATTATTTTTTATACTTTCATGAAATTTTTAAAATTTATGAAATGTATTTTTAGGTTTTGTTTTTTTTTATTTTGTTGTTTTAATTTAAACTTTTTTTTTAAAAAATAATCAATGAAATCTTTGTTACTTGACATAAAGCAATAAAAGGATTAAAAATCTAAAAAACAGAATAAAAAGAATCCCAGAATTCCTAAAATTGTGCAGGGGAAATCCCAAAAATTGGGATTTTTTGTGAAAATAACAAATCGGTAATTAAAGAAATCGGTAAATTAAAAAGAATCCCAGAATTCCTAAAATTGTGGGGGGGAAATCCCCAAAATTGGAATTTGAAGAAGATATAGACAAACGAAAGTTTTGTTTTGCGATTCCAGAAACTACGTCCGAAAGTGAGGATTTGCTGAAAAAAGGTTCATCTTCGGGACTAATGGAAGAAGCATAGGGGTAACCCTACCATTTTTTTCGGTTAGATTCATCTACATTTAGTCGGAATTTGTAAACAAAAGTTTTTTTATCAAAAAAATAGAAAAATTAGACAGAATAAAAAAATCCCAGAATTCCTAAAAAGAAGTATGGGTGTAACCCCAAAATTTTGTAACCTAAGGGAAGAAGTATAGGGATAACCCTACAATTTTTTTTGGTTAAATTCATCTACATTTAGACGAAATTTGTAAACAAAAGTTTTTTTTATTAAAAAAAATCGACAAATTAGACAGATTAAAAAAATCCCAGAATTCCTAAAAAGAAGTATGGGTGTAACCCTAAAATTTTGTAACCTAAGGGAAGAAGTATAGGTAACCCTACAATTTTTTTCGATTAAATTCATCTACATTTAGTCGAAATTTGTAAACAAAAGATTTTTTTTTCCAAAAAAATCGAAAAATTATACAGATTAAAAAAATCCCAGAATTCCAAAAATTGGGGAAATTCTAAAAATTGCGATTTGAAGAAGATTTAGACAAACGAAAAGTTTTGCTTTGCGATTCCAGAAACTGCGACCGAAAGTGAGGATCTGCTGAAAAATATCCATCTTCGGGACTAAGGGTAGAAGTATAGGGGTAACCCTACAATTTTTTTCGGTTAAATTCATCAACATTTAGTCGAAATTTGTAAACAAAAGTTTTTTTTTTATCAAAAAAATCGAAAAATTAGACAGATTAAAAAATCCCAGAATTCCTAAAAAGGAAGTAACATTTTTTTCGGTTAAATCCATCTACATTTAGTTGAAATTTGTAAACAAAATTTTTTTTTTTATCAAAAAAATCAAAAAATTAGGCAGATTAAAAAATCCCAGAATTCCTAAAATTGGGGAAATTCCCAAAATTGCGATTTTTTTTAACTTAATTCGTAGTTACCACATTTCTGCATAGACTGTGAAGAAGACATAGACAAACAAAAATCGGGACATACTTTGGAAAGTTTTGCATTGCGATTCCAGAAACTGCGGCCTAAAGTGGGAATTTGCTTAAAAAATTGCCATCTTCAGGACTAGGGAAAAGTTATAGGGGTAACCCTAGGTTTTTTTTCGGTTAAATTCAGATATGTTTAAGCAAATTATTTGTAGCGTTCATAAAAAATATTTATAAGCAAAAGATTTTTTTATTAAAAAAAATAGATTTTTTTTAAACTTTTGAAATTTCAACAAAATCAGCGATACTTTTCTTATAACTTAAGCTGGTTTTTTATGAATTCTATTTCCAAACTAACCAAACAATTTCAAAACTAACCATCTTTAGTTCATTGAATACGGACTTCAAATAGTTTAATTGGAAAAAAAAGTAAAATCAAATTTCGATAAGACTTAACCGGAAACTTCACTAAAAAAATTTTGGTAAACATTTTGAAATATTGGATAATAATATACAAATTTGGCGGGAGTTAATATTTTCCGGAGAACCACGATTTCTCATTTTGGATCCTTACAGTTCATATCTCTGGTTTCCCTCCTCTGGATCCATCTTCCATACCGAAGCTCGAAAAGACTTCAGCTAGGTCTGTGTGAAATTTCAATCAAATCGGACAAGTCTAGTGACTTTTTCTCCAAAATAACTATCAATTTGTCCTTAAAGTGTACCGCAGTCGGTTTATTTCGATGGGCTGGCTTAAATTAGCTCCGGAATTAGATCATACAGCTCATTATCCATTCCGCGTTTGTACTCCATGTTAACAGAGATGATCCAATAAATGAAATTTGTCCACAAATAAGCAAAAAAGAATGACTTACGAATAACCTAATTGGTAGTTACTTTTTTGATAATTCTTAATGTCACCCTCTCTCACTTTGTCCCACCCATAATATCGGAGGACTGAAAAGAATTGGACTCGGGACACACCCACAATATGCACGAGATATTGTGGGTGTGTCCCGAGTCCAATTCTTTGTCGAAGTCATTTTTAATTTTTATCTATAACTAGTAAGTTGTAATGCGCCTATGGCGCCCGTTGAAATATGGAAAAAAAATTTTGTTGAAAAAAAAAATTTTTGTGGAAAAAAAAATTTTGTTGAAAAAAAAATTTTGTTGAAAAAAAAAAATTTGTTGAAAAAAAAAAAATTTTTGTAAAAAAAAAATTTATGTTGAAAAAAAATGTCTGTTGAAAAAAAAATTTTTTGTTGAAAAAAAAAATTTCGTGGAAAAAAAAAATTTGTGGAAAAACAAAATTTTGTTGAAAAAAAAAATTTGATGAAAAAAAAAAATTTTGTAAAAAAAAAATTAGTAAAAAAAAAATTTTGGAAAAAAAAAATTGGGGAAAACACAATTTCTGTACAAAAAAAAAATATTATTTTTTTTATTATTATTATTTATAGAATTATAGAATGCCTATTTAAATTCCAACGTACTGCGTGACAGAGTCAGTGAATCAGTGAATCAGTGTATCAGTGTATCAGTGTATCAGTGAATCAGTGTCGAGGATAAATATATATTAAGATTGTTTGTTCTTCGATTTCTCTCTCACCAAAATCTTTTGTAATTCCAAGGGTTTTTTTAAATCGGTTACCGACTAATGAGCTTTAAGGAAAGTTGACCGGACCGGTTGACCGGACGATGCACTATAGAGAAAATTCGTTCTTTAGACGAACCGTTCGTATGTGGAATAATCTTCCAGCAAATGTGTTTCCAGCCAATTGTAAAATTCAGAAATTCAAAACAAATGTCAACAAACACTACTCCCTCTTTCCTCCCTCCGATACCCTAATTTCCTTCCGCTAACACAATGCATTGCATTTATAGGGGGAATCCCCTGAGTGTTGGACTTCAAAAAAATAAATAAACGAAACTCTAAAGGGATTAAGAGAATTTACAGATTTGTTTAAAATATTCGATAGATTTTTGTTCTACTCTTTTCTTATAAAGGAAATTTTTGATTATTATTACAGCATTTAATGTAGATCAAATATGGCATGAAACCCCGTTCATTTACAGACGACCTCTAAAGGATCGATATTTTCATTTCGATGCGATACAGCGAAAGGTATTTAAATCACCAATACTGTACCGAGTTTTGCACAATTCCCATTGCACACACATTTTTTTTTTATTTTCTTTAGTTATCACATTTAGGAAGTCCCATTGACGACACTTACATTGCAATATGCCATATATTTAAGTATCCGCTTTAGTTGGAATACAACAGCAACAACAGGCACAATTATCAATCGGAGGTGTCGTTCTAATTAAACCACTCACTCAATCATTCGGTCTGTGGACTCGGCCTGGGTGTGCTTCATTGCCAGTGGCACTTGTTGCTGTCGTTTTCCGGCCGTTACTATTTAGTTAGCGTTTATTTAAGTACTCTTAACTAAATGATTGTTAAATTGTTGTAAAATATATTTGTTTAACACCGGTCATATGACAATTAGCTGTAAATATTAAAAATGATTTCGAATACTATTCAATTTATCATTCGATATCTTCGATGTCGCTGATACCGCTGAGGTGTGAAATGTCCGAGACATTGTGCGGCAGACGGCTGCGTGTTAAGTGGCCGGACGGCCGTTGGTGGGTGCAAATCAATAACTAGTTACGTCTTTAATGTGTTACTGATTTGCCAGTTTTTTTGTTGTTGTGCGTTTTGTTTTTTTTTTAATTTGCCATAATAAATTAAATGTTTAATGACGGCAACAGACACCGACACAATCTGTAAAGGAATTGTTCATAAAATTGCAATGTCCGAAGTTAACGACGATACACAACGCGTTTTGCCGTTTAATTAGATGACTTAAAGGAAAAGTGCAAAATGTGTTTGCAAGTTTTTCACGTTCATAAACACATACAAATTCTATAAACAAAAGTTATCAATTTTTTTTTTTTTTAACAAAAAAAAACATAAAAAAATATTTTTTTTAAATTGTCAACTTTTAACAACAATAATATTTCTTCGTCAAACCCTTTGAGGGTCTTAAATTAGCCAGTACTTTCTCTCGGACTTGAAATATTGCACAGTGTAATCAATGAAATCTTTAATGATTGACATTTGGCAATGAAATTTTGCTCGCATATTTGGCTGCTCTACAAAAAATACACCAAATGACAAATGACCCAAAAAAAAAAATTAAAAATCCCCTTAAAAGCACAATATGAAAAAATAACCAAATATATTGAAAAACTCCCCCCAAAAGCCCAATATGAAAATGCAAATTTCCCCAAAAATTCTAAAAAAATTCCCCCAAACAATTAATGAAAACGTATCCAATGCTAAATCCCCAAAATCGGGACATACTTTGGATAGTTTTGCTTTGCGATTCCAGAAATTCGGGACTACTGTGCATTAGGATGTCCAACAATTGCGATGTGCGCTCATATATTTGCAAAAGAGTTCAGTATGAACGCATTGCTGCAACTTCGTAATGGGTCACAAAGCAACGAATTACCCAATACACCAACCAATGATTTAGGTGTTACAATGGCATAACGGCCATAACGTTGAAACGATAAAAGTAAAATCAATATATTTTTTTTTTAAATTACTTAGAACTTTATTGTCTTTCGAACTGCATCATTACTTTTTTACACTTTCATGGAATTTGAAAAAGTTATAAAAGTTTTTTTTTGTCAGTTTACCTAAAATTTCCCAAAAAATGTAACATTACATCCAAACGACGAAAAAAAATTTCAGAACTTATGATTTATATACATCAAATTAAAGATCCAACATTTTTCTTTAGAAACAATGACTTAAAGACCTAGAAAATGCTTTGTATTGGTCAACTTGTGCTTGAAATATGAAAAACCTCCGTAAACTCGATTTTTTTTAAATAAAACCGGTTTGCGGTTTTGCAAAAAATCTGAAAAAATTCTCAAAAATACTTTGGACCATAAGCTATCAAAAGCATGTTGAGCCCTTATGGAATTCGTTTTTTTTTTGGGGGGGCCTATCTTGCGTTCTATGAATGATTTCTAATTTGAAAACAGTGTTTCTATAAAAAAAAATAATGGAAAGTATGAAGAATCGCCCAAAATGTAGAGTGATTTTACAAAATGAAAAACAACCCAAACAAAAAGGGAAAAATTCACATATTCCCATATTTTTGAAAATATCCCCAAAAAACGAAATTAAAAAATTGGGGAATTTTTCATTGTTAAATTTTTCGGGTTGTTTTCATAAGATATTATCTAAAAATTATGAAAAACTCCTAAATTTTGTATGAGATTTTTGGGGGAATTCTACATTTTTTTTTGGGACATTTTTAATAGAGTTTTTTTTATTTATTTACTATTATGAACTACAATACAAGGTACATTCATATTCTAATTTTGCGTCCAAGGATAAACCGGGTGACACAGACCATGTGGCTAGATTTTTTGCAGCGACAGATCAAAGCCTCTGGTGGGAATCGAACCCACAACCCCCACGCCGATAGGAAAGCACACTACCAACTCGCCTACCGGTGCGCTTTTTTCATAGAGCTATATTTGGCATGATGTTAAAAACTAAACAAGCTGTCTGAAATCAAGGAAAAAGAATTCCAGAATTCCTGAAATCGGGGGGAAAATCACTACAATTGGGATTTTAGACAATATTTGCTATAGAATTCCTAATTCAGATGGCATAGGTAAATGAAAATGGGGACATACTTTGGATAGTTTTGCATTGCAATTCCTAAAATTGAGACTAATGCGTATATCGTGCGTTCCATGAGTGATATCCACAAAATAAAAAAATATTTTGATAAATCTTTACTAACAAGTTAGAGGACGTTTCTTGAGAATTTTTATGGAGAACCGAGATTCAGAACTTTGCACCTATACACACTCTGACATAACCCTTCAGAAAAAATTGGTAGTGCACGGCTACTGTTCGAGTACTCGCCAAGCGATAGCGACTACTCTCCCTCTTTATTTCCCCGTTAATGCTGTCAAGTACTGTTTTTAACATTGGCCTGTCATACGAAAACCAGAACTCGCTTTTCTATCGCCTTCTGAGTAGTCCACGATTGCAGATGTACCTTTCCACCAAAAACTCTTTCTTTATAATCATTTTTGTTTTGTTTTGTTACTCTTCGTTGGAAGGTGCGTTTATTTATTTTTATAGTTTTTTCTTACGTACTTTGTATTTGTTTTAATTAAGGAATTTCCGACACAATTTTTTTTTAAAACTAATTGTCATCAACGAGACGCTAGATAATAGAATACCGAACCTGGTGCGCAAAAAATCTATTTTTATATGACGCGCCCTACAGCTGAAACCAAAGTTAGTCCAAGTCCATGTCTTTTATATCCGGCCACCAACAATTGTTCATCATACCCCTTTTCATTTTTAAAGAAAATGAGCCAAGGATGACACCGCTGACCAAACTAGCATCCTCTGAGGGTACATTGGCTTCATGGCCGGCATGGTCTACGGCAGTCTAGGGCTGGATCACAGTACCTAGTGGTTAACTTTAAGTTTCGGTCTCTGAGAATATGACTATACCCACTGAGCTGAGGACGTTATATATCAATCACTTCATACTTAATATGAAATGATTCATCCCTTTATTATGATTGTGTGCAAATACAATATGTTTATACACAAAATTATATATGTTTGCATCTTTATAACAATTTTCATATCTCCGTGTATTTTTAAATTCAAAATTCATAGAATAAAATCTTAAGATTAGTCATCCGTTTTAAGAAATCTCCTAGAATCTCCTCATATCTTTAAGTCGTCATTGTTCTTCTATTTGCTGTGGGTCTTTTTCTTTGTTAATTTTTATGAACAGTAGCTAAAATGAAATTAAGAAAAATAAAATCCATTTACGATTTGTAATTAGCAAATCGCATATCATCAGCAAAAGCAAAGAGGAGAGGAGGTGAGCAGAGAAGACGTACAGTTTAAGACCGACCGCAACACACAAAAACCGGCAGCCAAAAATCCCACTTTTGGGTAAACAATGAAATTTGCCAAGTTAAAACAGAAAAACAAAACGAATAGACACAAAAAGCGACGCAGCGAACATTGGAACGCAAGTTAATGGTGCTGGAAGAGGAGATGAGTTACAGTCAGTGTCAACTAAATGGCTGAACAGTGTTTCGAAATCAATTGTGGTGATAATTAGATGAACAAAAATCGATAAAAAGGTCTACAACCAGGAATATTGCCAAACAATTGCTTGAATGCTATCAACTCTCCCCACTGCGGCTCTAAGAACTTATTCTATAAAAAAAATTAATCGCTCATGATTTCATAATACAATATTGTCCTAAAAATGGGCCAGGCTTATAGGTTTTTGCTTTTCTGCATAAATCTCGGCAGCATCCTTGGCTACAGCGTCTACTACTTACAACACAAGCCCGGTTGCCAAAGTCCACGAAGGCGATGCCTTCAAACACTGTCCACATGACCGCAACCATTTGCAGACTGGTGGAGGGACCGACGGTCGGACGGACTGGGTGTTTGAAGACTCCAAACCGACAAAAGTTGTATTTGTAAAGTACACACAGACACACATTTCCACAGAAATGCGCAGAGGCCCAAATACTCAAACGTGGTTTACACACTCACCGACACACACACACGCACAGTCTCAAATATATTCAATTTACTTACTTAAATAAAAAGCCAACAAATACTTAATATCGTGTTTATCCATTAGCGTTTTTGTCGATTGTGGGTAACTGCAGTAGTAGGTACTACTGGTAATGGAAGCTTAAATGCTTGAAAAATGCCAAATTGTGGTTAAGTACTGCTTCCACTTCCACTAAGCAAACAGCCGTCGCTTGCTGGCTTACGTACGTCTATGTCAGAGCACAACGACAAAGCGTCGGGAAAGAAGAGAACCGAAAAGACGACGACAGCCACGTAAAATACATAAAGCAAATCCTCCTCCATTGACAGCATTTTGTGGATGGCGAATCGTCGTGGCATCGTCTAAACCTGAACTGCGGTGAAGATGAGAATACACATTGGCGGTTCCGAGCTATATGCAAACATATGCTGTTGCTCCTCCGGTGCAAGAATGTCACAACTCACAATGTGAAATTCTTAAGCGGAAATGGAGAAAACAAAATTGTTAAAAATAAAAATACGTGTTTATCGCTGTAGGGGAATATTTTCAAATTTTCGCACACCTCAATAATCTTTGAGTTGTGACGTTCTAACAGGAAATCAGCGTTTACGAGTATATGATTGTGACTATTTGCAAACGTTTTAAACCGCCAGTCAGGGGATAAATTGCCAATGCACGTTTTATTCTTAAATATTTATTGGATTATTATTCATTGGCATTTACCGGAATTGGATATTTCCATTATTTATTTATCTTTTAAAATGTATATGACCAAGAGAATAATCTTTAATGGTCCCAGGGGATTTGGAGTCATTCATTATAACACAACTACTAAATCGATGAACAGACAATCAGAGACTGTGTTAGAAGGCCTTCAATGGACGAATTTCCAAGACAGCTTTAATCGATCTTGATAACTGTGAGGTAACAATGACATCCAAAATGTTGAAGGCAATTGTTTTATTCTCAGTTACGAACCATTTCGAAAATATACAGAAAAAATGTCCTATTTGGCTCTATTAAAAACAACCCCTGGTGAAAAATGCCCCAGATGAAGAAATTCCCAAAATAAATGAAAAATTCCTAAAAAAAAATACTGAAAAATTCCCCAAACAATTTATGAAAAATCACCCAATACAAAATATCCCAAATATTATAAAAAATATCCAAAAAAAAAAACTGAAGAATGTCCTAAATTAGAATTCTCCAAAATAAATGAAAAATCCCCACCAAAAGCCCAATATGAAAATCACCAAACCCACCCCCTCCCCGCCCCCAACATTCTGAAAAATTACCAAATAAAATACACCAAATATTATGAAAAATATCAAAAAAAAAAAAATAAGAACCAGTGAAAAAGTTGCAGTCGGGTAAACCGACTTATATATACCCTCACCCTCAGTAAAAAAATACAAGTCTCATATTCCATAATAGCAACCTCAAAATACCGAATGTTATAGAAAAATATTGTATTACACGTTTTTACAAAACGGGCGGAATATAAAGCAGAGTTTTTACTAGAAAATTGTATATAGCTAAAGCTTTACTAAATATAGAATTTCGGAAAGATTCGTTGAGCGAAATTATATAATTACTAGATTTCTAAAGTGGGTGGAATGGTACATTTGTATGGGAGGTACCAGAAGGAGAGTTGCCAGACTTCCAAGTTTTTGTCCAAGACTTAGTCTAACCATACGTTTACTAAATACAAAAGTTGAGCAAGATGTCGTTGGGCATATTGGTGTTATTACACGATTTCTAAGCTAAGCAAGATGGTACATTTGTATGGGAGGTACCAGAAGGGGAGTTGCCAGACTTTTAAGTTTTTGTTCAAGACTTAGTCTAACTATACGTTTACTAAATACAAAATTTGAGCAAGATGTCGTCGGGCATATTGGTGTTATTACACGATTTCTAAGCTAAGCAGGATGGTACATTTGTATGGGAGGTACCAGAAGGGGAGTTGCCAGACTGACACTTTTTTGTCGAAACATTTTTCTAAGTATACATTTTCTAAATACAAAATTTGAGAAAGATCGCGTTGATCATATTGGTGTTATTACACGATTTCTAAGCTAAGCAGGATGGTACATTTGTATGGGAGGTACCAGAAGGGGAGTTGCCAGACTTTTAAGTTTTTGTCCAAAACATAGTGCAGTTATACCTTTACTAAATACGTAATTTGGCCAAAATCAAAGTGGGCGTATTGATATTATTACACGATTTCTATAGTGGGCGAAATAGCAGATTTGTATGGAAGGTACCCGAAGGGGTGTGGCCATATAGCCCATATGCAATCCCATAAGCAGTTTTGGGAAAATATTAAGCCACTCTTTCGAAAGTTATCGTGCGTACCAGCAGGACAGACGGACGGACGGACAGACGGACATGGCTCAAACGATTCAGAAAGTCATGAATCGAATTTGGTTCAAAGACACTTGGGTTCTAATATGAATATTTCTAAGTGTTACACTTTTGGGTCGTATCAAATGATATATACCCTCCTACCCGTAGGGTGAGGGTATACAAATATCCAAAAAATTTCCCAAATGAGGAATTCCCCAAAATAAATGAAAAATCCCACCAAAATCCCAATATGAAAATTTCCCCAAAAATATAATGAAAAATATATACAATAGAAACAACAATCGATTTTCGTAATTCGGAAAAAGTCTATTTTTTACAAAAAAAAAATCGGAAAAATTCTGAAGAATCCCCCAAGCAATTTATAAAAAATTATAAAAATTATGTGAAATGTGCAAAAATCCCACAAATATTATGAAAAATATCCCAAAAATAGTTGTTCTATAAAAAAAAACGCCCCAAATGAAAAATACAAAAAAAAAACATTACCCAAAATAATCTCATACAAAATTGTGAAATTTTTAATAATAAAAAAATTGGGGAGTTTTTCATAATTTTTATGTAATATTTAGTTTTTCGCTTTTGAACAGAAATTCTCCAATTTTTAATTTTGGGGAATTTTTAATTTTTTTTGTACGCTCTCCTTGCGGACAACCTTCTTAAACGGACACTTTTTTCAGTACCATTTCGCTTTAGTACTTCTCTCATAAGCGGACACCTCTCATAAACGGACACTTTTTTCAGTACCATCTCGCTTCAGTACTTCTCTCATAAGCGGACACCTTTCATAAGCGGACACCTCTTATAAGCGGACAAAATGCTCAGTCCCTTACGTGTCCGCCTATGAGAGAGTACACTGTATATGGGCATTTCATTGTATCCATATTGACTGGAATGGCTCCGTGAAAGTGGCCCCTATGAAAAATTGCCCCAATTCAAAACTTAGGAATCGTCACATTTCCATTATGCAAATGTGAAAAAACACACCAAATAAAAATTTAAAATCCTATATCGCGAATTGGGCCATTTTTTAAATGTGATAATTAGGGTCGTAACCCCAACACATTATAAAAAATAGCGCCCGATCAATTTTGTATTCAAAATATCCCAAAAAAAAACCAAGAATTCCCTAAAATTAAAAGATTGGGAAATTTGTCATAATGAAATATTTTGAATGAAATTTTTTTGGGGGAAGTGTTCATTTTCTTTGGTGGGACTTTTTTCATAGAGCCGTCCTGTTCTCCAACAGTATTTAATTATGGTATTACTTAGAAAACAGAACCTTGAGATCAACCCATGTATTCATTAAAATAAACCTTATTTCCTGCGAGTTTCATTCGAAAATCATTTCATGGCAATTGAAATTCATTGGTAGTTTAATTGCTAATCATGTCTGACATTTGAAACTTTCCCACACTTCCGAATAGCGGCAGCAACAACAACGACAGCATAGAGAAATAAGTAAATATTTAAATTAATTAAATGTGTAAACAAACGTAAAAACAAATAAAATATCTTTAAGCTCAATTTTTGTTGTGTTTTTGATTTTCAAATCAATTTAGGTTACAGCCAAATTCAATGGAGACCCAAAAGACATTAGTGCCAAAATAAAGTGAAGGGTGGGGGGTGGTTGAGAAAGCCAAGCATTAACGTATAAATGCCCGGGGCCAGTATTATCAGAGACAGTACTAAAATACAGATGTTATTAATCTCCATTAAAATGAAATTCCTATGAAATTTATTGTCTTTTTGGCAGCGTCATTATGGCGCCATTACTTTTAAACGAAACAGGCAACACAAAATTGGGATAATATGTGCTATGATAAACAATGAGTGACTCGGTCCAATGTCAAACTAAGGATATGAAATCCGAATGCTTTTAGACCAAAGAGTGGTGAACTCATCTCAAAATATCTGAGTAAATAAACAGAGACAAAAAACATTTTCCTCCGTCCAATTTGGAAGATCACCGCAAACGTTTTAAGGATAATTATTTACGAATACGTACTTACAATATACGAACAATCCTTTAGGCCAGGTGCCCCTATCCCACTGACGGATGTCCCTGCCCCCTATGAATGCAATGCACTGTGTTAGCGCGATAGGAAAGAAGGGTATTGCAGGGAGGAAATAGGCGGATGTGTTTGTTAATGTCTGCCTTGAATTTGACAATGTCACAGCAGGCAGGAAAAAACACTTGCTGAAAGATTATTCCACATGCGAACAGTACGGCTGAACAACGAATTTTCTCAAAATTCGCATTTTTTTTTTAATGTAATTTTTAGAGACCATTAGATATGGTAACTCAAAAATGACCAGATCGATTTTATTGAAGTAAATTTTAAAAAAATTATCACATAATTATGTGTAGTCTTTGTCTTCTGATTTTTTTTTAACTGTTTGACAAAGAAATTTAAGTCGAGATTTCTTCGTCATTCTTTTTTTTGTTTTTAAAAAATCTTAAAAATTCGGAAATGACAACGAGTGTCTATTATCAATAGTTTACCATAGAGACCATAAGAGATTATAATTTGAAAACGACCAATCCGATTTTGTTGAAATAAATTTTAAAAAATTTACCACATAATTATTTGTAATATCTGTCTTCAGTGTTTTTGTCTGATTGACAGTTTCAGAGATATTCAGCCCGATTCTGAATACTCCCGGGGAGATAATTCCCGGAGAATTTACATTTTTCAGAGAAGAAAATCTTCCTATTTTAAACAGACCAGGAAACAAAAAAAAAACGTCTGACTCTGAATATTCGAAATTGTATGTCCCTTATTATTATTCGCTCGGTTTGTTTAGAAAAGGAGGATATTGTTCTCGATAGAAAGTAAATTCCCCGGGAATTATCTCCCCGGGAGTATTCATAATCGGGCTGATAAAGTAATTTAATTCGATTTTTTTTTTTTTTTATTTTAAAAAATCATAAAAACTCGTAAATGGCAAAAAGTGTCCAATTTCAATAGTTTACCATAAAGCCCCATAACATCCAATTAAAATAAGGGATATATCAGGAAATCAATAAAATATTTTCGACCACTGACAGGCTCCAGGCAAACATTCGTGCAGAAATTTTCCTTATACGGTTCGAGTGATCACGGAAACGTTTTTGGCACTTAAAACTAATCGCCTAGCAAAAAATTTAACAACCGATAAAATAAAGTAAATTTTTTTAAAATAAAATTGTTCTCACAGTATGGGAATTATAAAAAAATTTAATTAAAATTTTCGTGACTGATATTACAATTTTTGTCACAGCAGGAAATCTAGAGATTAAAGTAATCATATATACAATTTTCCTGATTGAAGACGATTTACATTTTTTCTATAATAGAAACGCATTAAAACAGGCACACACTGTCGCTGTTGTTGTATTCTAAACGTAGTTCGAATAAATCCAATTTAAATACAAAAATACCGCATGTATGGAAATTAGTTTTTTTTTTTTAATTTAATAATTAAATATCCACATAAAAGACGGCCCACCCTGTACTGCCAAAGATATTTGCAAAAAAATCGTCGCCGAATTAAAATACATAAAACCACATCGAAAATTTAAATTTATATATAATTATATAAAGGGTTTTTTTAGAGGTGTAGTTTTCTAATAGAAATAAAACTCATAGAATTATAAGTATGGCCAAGAATTGATATTTATTATAAAGATAAGGGTTTGCCATTATGTTTTCAAAAATTATTGCGGGCAAATTGCCTCCGCGGATGGCTGGACCCAATTTCTGAGCACTTTTTGTCGCTTTTGGGCCGTCAGCAATAACGCGCTGAATATTGTCTTTCAAGGCGTCAATGGTGTCGTGCTTCTCTGTGTAGAAAAGAGACAACTACACCAGCGGTGTTGAATCGCACGATCTTGGAGTTCAAACCGAGGCCCACGAAGCGCTCACCAAAAGTTCCCTTTGTTGGTTGTATGGTCGTCCACGCCATCATCCTCCAATTCAAGCACGAATACGTTATTAATCATGGCTCTATAGCGTTGTCCATTGACGGTTTATTTTTGAAGAAATATGGACCAATGATTCCGCTTTGTTCATAAAGCACACCAAACAGTGACTTATTGAGGATGTAACGGCGTCTCAACAACGGCTTGGGGATTTTCATTACTCCAAATGCGACAATTTTTTTTATTAACGTACCCATTCAACCAATAGTGAGTTTCATCGCTGAACAAAATTGGCTTGCGAAAATCGGGATATTTGGTAATAAATTTCCACAATTTGTAAACATTGTTCCGGACTAACTCTATTCATTAAGAAATGGCAAACCAAACTGAGCCTAAATCAAGTGACAGCTGTGAAAAAGGCCAACTCCGACAAAAGTGCGGCCAGATTGAAAATCACACATTTAAAAAAAAAACACCCGGTATATAAAAGAAGCTTGCTCAGTAGAGATATTTATATTTTAAAAGGGCAGATCAATAATTCCCAGACTTTTCAAATAAAACACATTTTTTTTTTTCAAAAAAAAAATAATTGTTTGAGTCAATATACTTAGTCCAACGATTCTCCAGTGGTTTTTAAAATTATTACACACAAGTAAAACGCGTGTTTGGACTTTGTAGCAAGTAAAGCTTATTTGGATGTAAATATAACTCGTTTGCTATTTGTATTACATATTTGTGTATAAGCAAATAGCGTGTTTGGGAAAAACCGACAACAAACTTATGAAATTCAACAAACTACAACATTTGAGTGCGAATAAGTGTGATGTTATAGAGAACTAGTAAGTTGTAATGCGCCGATGGCGCCCGTTGAAATATGGAAAAAAAATTTTGTGGAAAAAAAAAATTTTGTTGGAAAAAAAATTTTGTTGGAAAAAAAAATTTTTCTTGAAAAAAAAATTTTTATTGAAAAACAAATTTTTTCTTGAAAAAAAAAAATTTTGTTGAAAAAAAAAGTTTTGTGGAAAAAAAAAAATTTTTTGGAAAAAAAAAATTTTGTTGAACAAAAAAAAAATTGTTAAAAAAAAAAAAATTCGAAAAAAAAAATTTTGGTAAAAAACATTTGGGGAAAACACAATCTCTGTACAAAAAAAAAATATTATTTTTTTTATTATTATTATTATTTATAGAATTTATATAGAATTATAGAATGCCTATTTAAATTCCTACGTACTGCGTGACAGAGTCAGTGAATCAGTGCCGAGGGTAAATATTAAGATAGAGAGAGAATAAGATGAATTGTTATATAGACATTCACCAATTGAAAAAAAAATAACAAGTAAGACAAAAATGCATACATATACAGTAAGAGCTCGATTTGCGCAACCGATAGGAAATCAGGCCTGTTGCATTAACTGAGATTATTGCACTTACCGAGCCCCAAATATATATGTTGAAATATTGAAATTTAAGAATATGGGATGAAAAATAACAGGAAGGCAACGGTAAAATAACAGTTATTGTACGCTCGTTCACAGTGGACAGAGTCGAACAGAGAATAATGTTGAAAGGGGAGCATTTGGTTTAACCGTGACCTCCAAACAAAGTTCCTGATTTCAGTGCATCAGAAAAAAGTTGCACTTATCACGACCTTTTTCTTCGAAAGTTGCACTTATAAAGACCGTAATATAAAAAAATGACGGTTGCGCTAATCGGGGAGTTGCAATAATCGGGGGTTGCAAAAATCGAGCTTTTACTGTATATTTGATAGTTATCACCTACAAACAAATTAATGTTCGTGGTATGGGAAAATATATATATATGTATTTGATGCGAATTTGTTAAAATGACCATTTTTTTTAGCGTATAGAGAAGCGGTTCAGATATTCTGCGGTAATTACGTTGCCGATACAAAACTGACTCCCGACGTCGAAAGACCAGCAGTTTTTCCTACAGAAAAATGTCCAACAGACCGTTTTTTTTCATTTCCCTCAGCAAAACTGAACACAGCCAGTCTACCACTCAACATTCTGTTGCTCCAGACATTTTGATGATTATCTGTCCGCCACCACCGCCACTCATAATTAATCACCGTCCAAAGTTCCATGCAAACCAAAGTAAATAAAAAATATTAATTAAATAATGATCGATTAAATGTCTGCGGTCAATGCAAACAGACACTAATCACAGTCTCCATATCATTTCACTCAAATCTATGCCGGATAAGTAGTCTTCCAGCGACATTCATGTGGACACTCTTTGGGCAACACAGCGTGAATTTGGTGCGGCGCAAGTGATATCACAAAGTGAAGAACCATTGCATGCCAGCCATGTCGATGGCGGTTCCTTTGTTTCTATGCGGACGCTCTGCATGCAAAGCGGTTCATATTCAAAGTGATTAAAGTTATGCATGAAGTGTAATTGGAGTTGGCAACACCGCCCAGCACCAGTGCCACCAGTGACAAACAAACAAACAAACAGGCACAACAAAAACACTGACAATGTATGAGAATCGGCGTTTGTCGGCAGAGTGTAGGGAGGAATCTGTCGTCTGTGGACACATCGGATTAAAAGTTAATAGAGGCGTAAGTAAAGAAACAACACTCACTTTAATGATCAAAGCCTACAGGTGGCAAGTGCCGCCTTTAGGGTGACAACAACAAACATTTAAATGCATTATTTGCACTTGAAAATCCCATCATCATCAACGTCATCATCAGCAGCAGGAACGGCAGTAGCAGCCATCACCGGCGTTCCTAAGTATTTTTAGTGTAATTTTTTTATTTTTGTTACAACAAACACAGAAAGATCGGCTTCCTCTGTTAGAAACATCAAGATTTTGTTTAAACTATTTGTTTAATCTTATTGATTTGGTTAAAAAGGTAAAGAGCGACAGTGAACGGTAAGAGAGGGAGCGAGAGAGAGTGACAGTGAGTAGAGGCAATTACACATTGAAGTAGATAGTTTAGGTCGATTTTCGAGTGATAGAAATCTAGGCGATATTGGAAAAGTAATGCAATTATTTTAAAGAAGAATTTCTTGCCAAGACCATAGCTCGGAATTAGGGGTTTTAACCTGGGAAATTCCGGGATGCATTTTCCGATTCCCGGGAATAAAATACTATCAAAAAATTTAACTATGTACAATTTAAGAGAATTTTAGAACTATGATTGTGGTTTTTAACCGGGATGTTATACGATTTCTCACTTCCTGAAACATTCCTGAACTAGTTGATCACATTACATTAAAATTATACAGGATTTCTTTTCAACAACGTTAACAGAATGGCATCGCAACACAGTTTAAAACGCTCTGGACAAAAAAGTGCCTAGGCTTTGGACATGTTATCGTTATTTTTCGATTATCACAAGTCTTGTGATATTCCTACTTGTTTTTGGTTCAAATTAGTCGTACATTTTGTTTGCAATGTCGAAAAAGGTGGAGAAACATCAAAAAAGCCTTTGTATTTTTTTTTTTTGACAATTATCCCGATTGGAAGAAGAAGTTATTCATTTTTTAGAGCAGAGTGAAAATCGAATTCTGTTCAAGAAAACCAACAGAAATAAAACGTGGTTCGGGAAAATGAAAGTGTAATTTGAGCGACTCATCAATGAGATCTCTACATAGAAAATGTACCATTTGTAAAATCATATAGGGAGCTTGGAAAAAGGTTGGAAAATGTGGCGGAAATACAGTTAAGAAATATCCCAGTGATATGGTAATTTCGAAAAACTCCAGAAAGCTAAAAAAACATACTGCTTCAGAAGCTCATGAAGTCAACTGAAATCTTGATTTGGAGGTAATTTAGAAAAAGTCCTGAAGGAAAAAGTCAGAAGCTCAAGAAGTCACCCACAATGTTTGGTAATGAGACCAAGACTGACATTGTGTGCATTATTTGAATGGATTAAATGGATAAATGTAAAGAAACATATTTTTATGAAGGATAACAAATCCGTAGATGATACAAATAATTTTGTGGAGCAGACAAAGTGTTATTGTGGAGCATAAACAAGTTTTATTATCAGCATGGAATCTGGATCTGAATCCAGTATTTGTTTAAGTCGGGTCTGGTCGTCGATTTCGAAGGACAGTATTATTAACTGTCTACCCAAAGTGAAGGAATTTATAACTAAGAAGCATTGAAACTTAAATCTAATACAGTCGAATTCGGCCTCTTTATTGAAAACCCCCTTTTAGTTGAAAAAATCGCTTAATTAAAAAAATAAATAGTAGTAACAGTTTTTCTGGATGAGTTTCCATGCACAGTACTTCGCTTAAACGAAAATCCGCTTTATTGAAAAATCGTTTATGTGAAACACATTTTAATGCAAAGACTCAAGCTCATATGATCCGGAAACCGCTTAAGAGAAATATGATGAATTCCAATTCTCCTCATGCAGCTCATTAAAGAACATACACAATAGGGGTGTTTTTTTCGTTACACTGCTAGCTTAGAAAATCGGTTAATTTAAAGGGTGTTTTTTATTGGGGTATAGAACTTTAAGTTGGCATCACTTTTTTAACTGGCGGCCATTTTGTCAGCTGTCAAGTGATTAATATTTAGTTTGGTTTGCCATTTCATCACGAACAGGTTGACAAAAGAACAACGCTTGCAAATCGTGCAAATTTATTTCGAAAGTAATGGTTCAGTTCGCGAAGTTCACCGCAAGCTCCGTCCATTTTATGCCATTACATCCACAAAAACTGACTGTTTGGTGTGCTCTATGGGCTGGTGGAGTCATTGGGCCATACTTCTTCCGAAATAATGCTGGATAGTCAGTTACCGTTAATGGAGACCGGTATAGAGCCATGATAACCGACTATTTTGTTCCCGAATTGGATGGCATGAATGTGGATGAGTTGTGGTTCCAACAAGTGGTTGAAAATTGGACCTGTAGAATTGGCTTTATTCGAGCCAGCCGCGGCGGCCACATGCCCGAAATCATAGTTAAACATTAATGGCATAAAATTATCCTTCCAATAAAGCCAAATTGATGGACATTAAAACGATTTTCTTGTGTTTTATTTCAATTCGAAGTTCTATACCTCAATAAAAAACACCCTTTATTTGGAGAGGTAAGCGATATTAAGCGCGGATAGAAATTACCGCTTAAGTTTGTGTCTTAAGTTGCCACGGCATTGCCAGCATAAAAAATAACAAAATGCCAATATTAAATGGTGCCAAGTGTACAAAGATATCATTCATTGTGAACTAATACAGAAGAAGAAGATAATAAATACACAATTCTGGCAGTAGTATTGTTCATTTATAATTGAAATTTTTATGTTTGTCCACAACAATTACTGATCATGACTATTTTTTTTAAGATTTTCATGAAAATGTATTAACATTTTTTTCACAGCAATTCTGAGAATGCCGCCTAGTTTGTGTCAAATTACAATATCGCTAGTTTGGCGTTTTCTGTACAATTAAGCAAGCGATTATAGCTAGCTTGTAACGAAAACACGCCTATTAATAGAGGAGAATTGGCAGACCTGGAGATCATAGAGGAGCTGACGTATATGACCAATGCAAATGTTAAAAATGCCATAGTAGGGTTCAATAGAATTTATTTTGAGATCATTCTATTAAAACTACTACGAAAGACTAGTGTGTACGAAAGAGACACTAGAATGAACTTATGTTATGAAAACAATTCTGAAGCAAAAAATTGGACAAAACAACTGATCTCGGAAAATTATCTGGCAATCTCATTTAACACAACACAATCAAATGAAAATAAGTGAATTATTTCATCCAAGCTCATTAATAGTTGAGCCACAACTTTCAATCTTCGTTTCATACGAAAATTCTTTCCTTTAAATGGTTCAATTATTCAAAGTCCGTTTTGTTGAAAATAATTTCTCGATTTTTTTTTTTCATTTTCGCTTAACCGAAAATGCAAATTCCCACAAAAATTCTTGAAAATCTCACAATGTTTAATTTTTGGAGCATTTTGAAGAGTTCTTTGTATGAGATTTTGGGGGAATTCTTAATTTTAGGGGTATTTTTTCTTTTGATACAAAAAATTGGGGAGTTTTTCATTATTTTTAGGCGATTATAAATTTTTCGTTTTCGGGGCAATTTTTATATGAAAACTGCACCAAAAATTTAACAATTTTTTGGATATTTTCAAAACAAAAGTATCGCGCTATTTTTTGAAAATATATTGGATTTCCGACACTATCAAATTTGAATAAATATTTTTTTGTTTTTAATTTTTTGGTGTTTTTCACGTTTTAACTTGGGGGTGATATTGCATAATGAAAAATGACCCCAAAGTTGGAGTGATTCTTTATTTTTAACTAGTAAGTTGTAATGCGCCTATGGCGCCCGTTAATTTGCTTGAGAAAGTATTTGTTACTTAATTTTAAAAATTTTGTAAAAAATATTTTGAGAAAACTATTTTGTAAAAAAAAAATTCGAAAAAAAATAAAATTAGGAAAAAAAACATTTGTGGAAAAAACATTTTTGCTGAAAAAAAATTGTTGTTCAAAAAAAAAATTTTGTTGGAAAAAAAAATTTTTGTGGAAAAAAAAAAATTTTGTTAAAAAAAAAAATGTTTGTTGAAAAAAAAAAATTTTATTGAAAAAAAAAGTTTGCTGAAAAAAAAAATTTTTGTTGAAAAAAAAAATTTTGTTGAAAAAAAAATTTTTGTGGAAAAAAAAAAAATTTTGTTGAAAAAAAAAAATTTGTGGAAAAAAAAAATTTTGTGGAAAAAAAAAAAAATTTTTAAAAAAAAAAAAAATTGTAAAAAAAAAAATTTTGGAAAAAAAAAAATTTGGGGAAAACACAATTTCTGTACAAAAAAAAAATTTATTTTTTTTATTATTATTATTTATAGAATTATTATAGAATGCCTATTTAAATTCCTACGTACTGCGTGACAGAGTCAGTGAATCAGGGAATCAGGGAATCAGTGTATCAGTGAATCAGTGAATCAGTGTCGAGGGTAAATATATATTAAGATTTTAATTAAACAAATTTTAAATATTTTGTTTATACTTTTAATTTTTTTTTTTTTTTAAAATAAATTTTTTCCATATTACGAAATCTTATTGTTGTTTTTTAGTTGTATTTTTCCATAATATTGGGGGGAGATTTTGCATTAGTTATTTTTTCATAATTTGTTTGAGGGATGCGCTGATTCCATTACTGAATCCGAAATTTGTCTTCTTCCCGAAACGAATCATCATCACTCCAAAAAAAAAAAAAAAAACAGAATACTAACTTCATAAAGGGCTACTGTGTGTATTTACTGAACAGCCTTTAACTCTCATACCATTAGCAAGGCTTCTGTTCTGTTCAGATGCAGCGCTCAATCAACAACAAGACGAGGGACTGAGGGAGGTGGGAGGAACGCCTTTAACTGTCCTTATGTTGCAGCAGCATGCAAATAGAAACCACATATTGTGGTCATCATTGAATCTTAAATGCATATTTAAACATCAAACATGCATGCATTCCACTCTCCTCCGGAGTAGTCGGTTGTTCGTTTATGTGTCACTGGCATCCTCAGTCAGTCATTCTCATGGTAGTAGGATCGGTCGCACTGTTTTTGTCAATATTTACAGTTGACTTATTAAGTGTTAAATATGTTCACTACTTACTCGTTATAAATGTTCTGTTCACATGTGTGTGTGTGTGTGTCTCTACGTGTAGTTCTATGAGTGTGTCTGTGTTTGTCTGTAGTATTCCTGTCACATCATCATCTTACAACCCTTCCCACCATCCCATTCAATGGTTTTGACACATTGCAGTCACTCCTGATAATTTATGTGTACACATGTACAATAGAGTGGGTTACGAAAAATTGTTGTTGACGTTAGGTGAGCTACGGAACGGCAATACTCGACTAAAGCTGACTAATTATATGGTAAATACCAATTTCAAGCGTGTTTTATGAACACAACTATGCCCTTGGTAAGGGTTCGATGCCTATGTAACACATCTATTGTTCTGTAGATCCCTGCATCCTGTCGCAATGTACCTCTCAATTGGGTCGAAGCTCCCCCCGCAATTTGGTTACAAACCAGAGCCACCATAATATTCCCTGCGAAGGTGCACCTGCTAGTCAAGCCGAAACAAGTTTTGGGGGCCCTTAACTAACCGCGATACCGGACATAGGTCTCCGGCCAGACCTCTGATTACTACTACCACCTTTATTTTACGCCTCAATCACACAGCAGAAACCACATTCGAAACTTGGTAAGACCATCAACAATTTTCCAGCGGCTGCCTCGTAAATGCTGGCAAATTTACAAGTAAGAGAGTCATCTCTATAAAAGTATGACGTTCTTGACGGATCTGAACCTAGGTTTGATATGTGATAGTCGCATTCTCTGCACATGACACCAGGTCCTCACACTCAGCTGAGTACTGCGAAACTAAAGTATGGCAGCAAATTTATAAAAATGGAAATTCTCTTTCAGACGCATGACCACTTTTTTTTTGTTTCCGAGTGTCACTGTGCAGAAGAAAATTACACAATGCAACAAAAAAATACCAAAAAAAAATTTTCTGCATACCAAAAAGTTCTTTTTCGTGAGCAGGCAACCAGGTTAATAAAATCTGGAAAAAAAATGTTGAGGAAACAATTTTTTTTTTTTTAAAAAATTTCTTAGAAATTGCCATTTTCGTAGAATGTACGTTTATTTTGAGCATAATTTTGTAAGGCGGCGACATCCGATCAAACAATACGATGTATCCAATTAAATGTTGTGGAAGTGGTATTTATCTTAATATATATTTACCCTCGACACTGATTCACTGATACACTGATACACTGATTCCCTGATTCACTGATTCACTGACTCTGTCACGCAGTACGTAGGAATTTAAATAGGCATTCTATAGTAATTCTATAAATAATAATAATAAAAAAAATAATATTTTTTTTTTACAGAAATTGTGTTTTCCCCAAATTTTTTTTTTCCAATTTTTTTTTTTTACAAAAATTTTTTTTTTCCCCAAATTTTTTTTTTTCAACAAAATTTTTTTTTTTCCACAAACATTTTTTTTTCAACAACTTTTTTTTTTTTCAACAAAAATTTTTTTTTTCAGCAAACATTTTTTTTTTCAACAAACATTTTTTTTTCAACATAATATTTTTTTTCAAAAAAATTTTTTTTTTCAACAACATTTTTTTTTTCAACAAAATTTTTTTTTTTCAGCAAAAATTTTTTTTTCAGCGACAATTTTTTTTCCACAAATTTTTTTTTTCCAATTTTATTTTTTTCCGAAATTTTTTTTTACAAAATAGTTTTCTCAAAATATTTTTTACAAAATTTTTAAAATTAAGTAACAAATACTTTCTCAAGCAAATTAACGGGCGCCATAGGCGCATTACAACTTACTAGTATAAAAAGAATGATTAAAAAAGGCAAAGGTGAAAATATGTGTGAAATAAAAAAAATAAATAAAAAAAATTGTTTTTATTTTATTTTCGAATAGCTAACTCTCTAATGAAGAAAAATTTAAAAAAAAAACTAAATAAACATATTAAAAATATCCCTTGGACAAAATAGCTGTTGCATAGTGTAATTAGAGCTCGATTGAACACCCAAACGGTATTTGTAGGAGATGATGGTGATGGGGGGTCAATGTATTACCAGTCCCTTACAATTGTTATGAAATAAACGCAGTCACACTCATCGTTAGTCAATTAATTCATTATTCCGTTTATTCGCAATTATGATTCGTGTCCGTACAAAGTTTATAATAATGTTTTTTAATATTATGCTCATCGTCTATAATCGTTGTGTCGTTGTATGCATTTCGATCATATTCCAGAGAATCGTCACTCACATCAGGTATGTGCGATGCCTGCAAACACAAACGAGAGAGTGGGGTTTTTTGTTTTATTCAAATGAACAAAGCTACAATTCGCAAACTTAGACTCACCTCGGTATTTATGGCAACAATAAATAAACCGACTAAGACTATTAAAAGTAATGACAACACTTTCATTTTTTCTATGTGGGAAGAGATCACGCTTCAGTGTTTATTCCGAGAATGCTTTTGTTTGACTGCAGGGAATTTCTTAATGCGATGACTTTTATAACTTCGAGACCGCGTTACACTCGATATATTCAGTTTGTCATTCGATTTGATCATGAGGTCATGATAAATGTTTTGGAGATCCAGAAAGGGATTAATTTTGTACTTATACAGGGTCTTTCAAGTCCAATTGAATTGTATTCTATTGACAGCAAGACAGTTGAAATGGCTTCAACTACACTCGAGAGTCGTATATAAAAAAAAGCTACAAAAATCTACTGAAAAAATGGTGTAAATACGAAAGAAATTCACGGGACAGCAGCTGTTTTACGATGTTACATTCTCCATCGTCGACTAGAGAAATTCGCGGCACATCAGCTGTTTTACGGTGTACCTTGTTCTCAACCGTCGCGAGGAGAGAGTGCGAAACGTGCGACAAAAAAAAACTGGTTGTTTTTAAGTCGAAATCCTCAAAATAAACACACAAAATTAAATACACATTTTTGATATCTCGCCCTGTTCTCGAGATATTGACATTTTGATTTTCGAAATTGTAGCCATCAACTGCCGATATCTCGAAAACTAGAGGATATATAAAAAAATGTTATTTAATTTTTTGTTCTTATTTTGGGCTAATTTGTACAAATCAAAAGTTGTAAAATCAAGGGACCACGGTTTGCGCCAGCGGTTATTTTGACTTGTTTGCTTTTACAAATGTGTTGCAATTAATCCGTTAGAAAGAGCTTGAAAAAAATGTATGTTTTCATCTTTTTTTCCTTCACATCGAACAAGTGTCCCTTTAGTGATCCTGGAAATGGCCATATTCGATATGAAAATGGGTGAAATTGAAACAAAAAATCAAACGAAACCCTCAAAATAAACACAAAAACTTAAATACAAAATTTTTGATGTCTCGCCCTGTTCGCGAGATATTGACATTTTGAATCGGGAAATTGTAGTCTTCATCTATAGATATCTCGAAAACGAGAGGAGATATAAAAAAATTGTATTCAAATGTTTGTTCATATTTTGGGCTTATTTATACAAAAAAAATGTTTTAGAATTTTTTTTTACTAGTTAATAATTTTGTTTCTTTAAACAATCAGCTGATTTCTTATTTGGCGTTCAGATTGTGACGAGCAACTATTGGACATATTAAAAAAAAATTCAAATGTGGCAAATAAAATGTGTGTTGGTGCCGTCTGCGCAAGACACAAATGAATGCAATTCATAAAATAAATACGAATTTTATTGAAAACCATCATATTGTAATTTGCTTTGATTTTTCAATTTTTATTTTTTGCATATAACTAGTAACAGTTCTTCCAATGATCCCAGCTTTGAAGCCTATCGTTAAACGAAAACATGTTGGACTTGGCCAATTTCAACCAAAAAAAAAAAACTCTCCTGTCTAGATTTATTTTAAAGGTGTTGCAAGCCGAATGATACGTTTAGTATTATTGTCATTCTAGTGTAGAGTGTAAGAAAAAAACGGCTGATAAAGAGCTCAGATCCACAAATGGAAAAAATACCATGTCTATATAAAGAAGGTGTGTATCCAAACAATTCAGTCGATGTCCAAAACACCCACATCGATGGCTTAATTTAGAAAGGGCGTAACTCGATTTGTTTTTCAATATTGCGTTTTTTACATATTTTGGTAGACCATTGTCAAATACACATCCCACAAAAATTGCAGGGCTTCGTGATCAGAAATACCGGTTTTTTTGACCTTTTGGTCGTAACCAAAATCCAAAAAAAATAAAAATTAGTTTTAGAATTAAATTTGTTGCGCATTTTTATTTACGATTGCCTTTAACATTTTTTTATGTCTGAAATTTTTCAAATGTTATAAAGTTGTGACCTTCTCCTGTAAAGTTACGAAAATGCGAGTTACGCCCTTTCTAAATTAAGTCGATATAAAAGGTGGCGCAAAAGTAAACTTCCGATGTTTTTTGGCTTAATTAAAAAACAATGAAAATCTTTGATTCTTCTTGTGGATTATTTTTCTTTGGTCTTTTAAATTTTTTTACATCAAGTCGAGAATATGATGTCATGTAAATTGCCGCCGCCAGAGTTGACACCGACATTAGGGGCCAATCGCAAAATGTATAGCATTTTCTGCTAGGAGGATTACTTTTTCGACACCCGTTACTAAAAAAACCAAAGAATTATTCACGGAAATATTATTTTAAAAAAAGTATGAGTATTGCGTGAATTGACCGTGCCAAAAGGTCGTCTTAGTATTTTGAATTGCAAATATTTTATGGACATCATAGAGATTATTCAGCATTGCAGCTACCAACAAGATAAGAATACTTTTGGCCATCATAAAAATAAAATTTATCCAGCAAAAGCTCTCATTGACAACTAATATTAAATTCAAAATCGCATGTCTTTCTCGCTGGACATTTTGACAAAAAGTCTGAGTGAAAACCCTCGGCTAATAATATAAACTTATATCCAAAGTCAATGCTGGGTATAGCAAACACAGCATTTATTGAAAAGGCAACAACTAAATATGTTAGGCACAAAGACCTTGCAAGGTCCAATGGACTCAACAACTGAAGCCACACGACCAACCGCTTCGTTATCGCTTCTCCGTTTTTGGGCCTTAGAGACAACGATTTTGCTCGAAAATCATTTTCTAGGGATCATAAAACCTGCACGTGATCATCTACATGACAAGCTTCCCCAATGAGTAATAGCTTGGTGCGTTTTCGCGATTCCTGCACAGGGCAGCCACATTCATGAAATTGTGTTTCATAAATAATTGCAATAAACCAAAAATATGGAAAAGAATGGATTATTTTTTAAATTATTCAAAAAATTAACTAGTAATTCCATCACCCTTTATATGCCCTCCCATAAGGCAGAGACAATCGAAAAGGCTGTCACCCTAAGTGGCATCCGAATTTCTCCAATAGAGGGCAGCTACAGCCTTTTCATTGATCGACGACACACATTCGCTACCAGAGACTTGGTGACATCTACAGTATGCCGGCGACCTCTATGGTGTAGGGTATATGCGATTCGGCCACACCCAACTTAGCTCTCGTATGTACAACAACTTATTATCGTTTGATGTCATTCACCAGGAAAACCGACTGATGTGCGGTGATTTTGAGACAAAAATAATGACGACACTCGTCATAGTGTTATTCATATAAACAAGAAGACTAAATCGTCTTAAAAGGAAACCCCCCCTTGACAGAGGGGACATTTGTAATTAAAACGAGAAATAAATACATATCTATTTTATAGCGCTTAGAATTTTGAGAACTAGTTACTGAGAGTGCTACTTGTAGAATTAAATCAAAACCAGTTTGGCAACAGAAATTGGTCCCAATTGGGTTATATCAGTCTATATAAGTCCAGTGGGACAATGGCGGCTCCTCTTGCAAACCAACAAACCAATTCATTCAGTCTCGCTTGAGCACTTTGTCGATGTTGTTGGAAAGACACTGAAAGAAATTGTCAAAATGTGTAATGAAAAGGAGAAGTGCGATTCCTTGTCCTAAATTTTTTTTATATTATTCCTTGGAAGTGTTTTTCCATTTCTTTATTAATTTTCTGGCTTGCTAGTTATGAAAAGACTATATAAGAATTTCTTTCACTACAGAGAAGAGAGCAACATTTACGACGACCCCCAAAAATGCTTTAGTTTTGCGAACTGTGACTGCAAGATTTTCATCATTTTTGTAGTGAATTTTAATAATTTCAATGCGTTGTTGAGTATTGTTCCATTTTTAGTAATGGCGTAGTTTCTACTTAGTCAAACAATAAAAGCTTCCGAAATACCGGGTGATTCAAAATAACACCTCTTGTTGGAGAACCCTGTATATACTCTTGGGTTTTGACACTAATAAAATGTTTGAGTGGCCAACCGAAATTAAGAAAACGCCGGTTTGTGCCTTTGCTCTGAGTTGGCAGTCGTTCGCTGCTGTTGGGCACACGAACATTGTTAAACTGGTTTCCATTGCAACACACTCGTCAAATAGATGTCGCCAGTGTCGAATAAATTAAAAAGACAGTTCACACATTTCTATTGGCCAGATTGAAGGAAACCTACTTGCCAAGGCGATACAATCGATTGAAGCCGTTTGCTTTATTTGTGTGCAAACAATTCAAATTCATTTATGAAAGAGACTGATAATTTCCAGTAATTCAACGACGCTGATAACGCAGTGCGAAATTCTCGCAAAGTCATACTATTTTTCTTGCAGCTCTTGTCGAGTACAACAAGTATGGAGGTATGAAGTTTGCCAAAAAAAAAACCCCTAAAACCCTGATATCCGATTCAAAAATCGTTGTAACGTACATTTAAGCCCTTATATGTCTGTAACTTAGTTGGCTCTCTACGGATTTGAAAAGGACAGGTGATTTGTTTTGCCAAAAGGACGCTTGTACAACAAGTAGAACACTCACAAATGCAATTGCCTAACAAAATGCTGTGTTAAAGAAAAGGCAAACCGTGTTGATGTCTTTTCGACTCAACATCCCTAGCGGAACATGCCGAGATTCTCGGAGACACCCACATGTTGCCTGACAAACATTTTTTTATATTTTTCAAAATCGACCTTGTAAAGATCAAGAATGGAAAAACTTGATGCTGATGGTTATTTCTAACAGAACATTGGCGACATCTTTTGCAGAAGTCATCATATCATAGGCGTTCCTAGAAAAAACGTTAGCTGATGATCTTTGTTTATGATCAAATGGCAAAAACCACCTAGAGAACAGATGATCTTAGACATCAGTGTTCTACGAATAAGTCACAAATGAATTTTTTCGGCTGCAGGCAATAGATGTCAATAACGATCATTTTTTTCCATGCAAAAATTCAATATTTCCTTGGAAAAGTTCAAAGAGTCATATCTCAGTAAATAAGCGACCTAGAGAGAAAAGATGCGAATCCTGTGGTCGCTTTTTTCCACGCAAAAATTCAATATTTTTTTGGAAAAACTTCAAACAAGTAGAGAAAAGAGGTGAATCCTTTGATTACTTTTTTTCATGCAAAAATTCTACATTTCCTTGGAAAACTTCAAACAGACATATCACAATAAATAAGAGTTGTAGAGCGCAAAGAGGCGAATCCTACGATCACTTTTTTCCATGCAAAAATTCAATATTTCCTTGGAAAAGTTCAAAGAGCCATATCTCAGTAAATAAGCGCCCTAGAGCGAAAAGATGTGAATTGTGTGATCACTATTTTCCATGCAAAAATTCAATATTTCCTTGGAAAAGTTCAAAGAGCCATATATCAGTAAATAAGAGCTTGTCTGCGCCGATAAGCACAACACGATTGACGCCTTAGAAGAGAATATTCGGCGATGACATACGGCCCCGAATGCTGCAAAAAGTGGCCGACTGGTATTTATTCGAGCGGACTCTTGCCCGAATATTTAATACATAAGCCCAAACCCATATGTGCATATTAAGACAAACTCATGGCAATAACATTAAATTAAATGCGTTTTATTTGAAAACCACACGTCTAAGAAAAACCCCCTTTAGAAAAAAAAAACTTTGAGTTTCCAGCGATTTCTCTCATTTCTATGGAAAAAAAACACAGCAAACCAACGACTACATTTGCCAGTCCTCTAGCATAATATTGCGTTTGGACCAAAATAACCTGTGAGCAACAACATGTATAATTATTTAAATAACCCACAACTCTTACATACTGCATTTGTATTACTCATTTTCCATCGAACAATGATGCAAAGCAAATTACTACATGAAATCCACATCACAGTAACTCGACAACACTCCCCTAAGAAAAGCTGCAAGTTATTTACATTATCTTACAAAAATGAAAATATTCACAATATTTTTAACAGTCGTTTATTTGGCTATGACTCTGATTAGCATGCCCGTAAGTTGGACAAGGGTAATTTTTAAAAATATTTATATACTCATGCCTATTCTTACAGATGCCGGCGAACTCATATCGCGTTACAGTGAAAAATAGCCCGGGACAATTGCAGATTGGTGACAACATCGAACACCACAACATTAAAGTGCGCAAAGATATTAAAATTCATTGTGATACTGAGGAGGATTTAAGCCAGAACTGCAGAAAATCCGTAAAAATAACGAAATTTTAAAAAGGTGCTTATATTGTGAGGCCAGTTGGTGTACGTGTACAGTTTAAGATCCGATGCAGACAGACATAAACTGTTCGTTTTGCCACTCTTTTCTGCTAACCATGTTTTAGCAATAATCGCATACAAAATGTAATTTGTAATATAATAAAACATTATTTTATGCGTGAAAAATATTCCACTCGCTTTGTATTTCAATCTATAAAAAAAAGTTTGCCTTAAAGGCAGAGCACTTCTTTAAAGAGAACACATTTTTGAAAGTTTCCAAAATATATTTCATAAAGGAAGGCGTGTTCTAGCCACATGGTCCTTGTCATCCGTTTTACCCTTGGACCCAAAATAATGAATAATAAATAAATATTTCTAGCAGGTGTTGAAAGTCGTTTGTCGTCCTATTAGTTCGACTGTCAAATCTTGAAGTCAAGAATATGACTGGAACTATTTGACAGGCTTTCAAGGAAATACTTTTTTTGCCTACCAAATACCACAGACGCCCTAAGTCGTTTTAAATATTCCCAAAAGTGGGCGTAAGTTTATATTATCGGCAAAAAAAAAACTGAATTTTTCTCTTATCTCCTTTGTAAAACTGTCAAATGGCGCCATGAGTATTGCTGACATCTAGAGGGTGCTTCTGCATAAAAGCGTCAGAAAACAACTTACGGTCTTTTGGGAGATGTGGCATGTGACTTATGATACACAGTGGTCCCGAATTTATTGCCATCGGCCAAAAGTCTCTAACTTTTGATCTTGTAAACATTTTTGGTTGTAGTGCAAGTAGTGAGGGATTATTTTAATCGGACCATAGAATATATTTAAGAAATATTTCCAATGTTGACGAATTTTCGTATTATTCGCGGACAGCTCCCGTGAATGGACAGCTTCCGTATTTTTAAAGCAAATTAATCTACGCTGCGCGGACGTCTTTCGTGGACGGACAAAATTACTGAGACCCTCGTAGTCTGCCCACTGGAGCTTTCATGGGTGTTTCTTTAAGCATTTTGACATACTTCTTGTTTCTATTGCACTTAAAATTAGATTTTAAAATTGTTGGCAAAATTTCAAACAGCCATAGCTCAGTAAATATGCGACCTAGGCAGAAAAAAGATGAATCCTTTAATTATTATTTTTTTCATGCAAAAATTCTACATTTCCTTGGAAAAGTTCAAAGAGTCATATCTCAGTAATTAAGAGCCCTAGACCGCAAAGACGCGAATCCTACGATCACTTTTTTCCGTGCAAAAATTCTACATTTCCTTGGAAAAGTTCAAAGAGTCATATCTCAGTAAATAAGCGCCTAGAAGCGAATCCTCTGATCACAATTTTCCATGCAAAAATTCAATATTTTTTGGCAAAACTTCAACAGCCATATCTCAGTAAAGAAGCGTCCTAGAGCGAAAAGAGGCGAATCCTCTAATCACTATTTTCCATGCAAAAATTCAATATTTTTTTTGGCAAAACTTCAAACAGCCATTTCTCAGTAAATACGCGACCGAATCCTCTGATCACTATTTTCCATGAAAAAATTCAATATTTTTTTTTGGTAAAACTTCAAACAGCCATATCTCAGTAAATAAGCGTCCTAGAGCTAAAAGGGGCGAATCCTCTAATCACTATTTTCCATGCAAAAATTCAATATTTTTTTTTCGGCAAAACTTCAAACAGCCCTATCTCAGTAAATAAGCGACCGAATCATGTGATCATTATTTTCCATGCAAAAATTCAATATTCTTTTTTTTGCAAAACTTCAAACAACCATATCTCAGTAAATAAGCGTCCTAGAGCGCAAAGACACGAATCCTACGATCACTTTTTTTCCATGCAAAAATTCAATATTTTTTGGCAAAACTTAAAACAGCCATATCTCAGTAAATAAGCGACCGAATCCTGCGGTCACTTTTTTCCATGCAACCAATAAAAAAATTAAATTCCATAACTCAAAATCTCCGTATGTCGAACTTTTCTACTGGATAATGGTGGTGCGAGTTATGGAAGTTTGACTGTAGTTGTAACAGCTCAGTCGCTGGTTGATTTTTAGGACATGAATTTACCCACAGTGTGACGTGTAGTCAGCTGACACCCTTTGGCTTATTGCAGTACAAAGTCAACATTTGTCATTATAAATGTGAGCCGCGTTCAAAGGAAAAACTATTGCTGCCCGGTGGTGGATACACACGCTATGGGGCAATTTTGCGTCAGCAACTTTTCAGAATTATTCAAAGTGCGTAAGAATAATATTTAACCACATTTAGTAAGAAATAACTTGGTAACATCATGATGATGTGACTGTATACAGTTTTATTTATCTAACCTCACTTACGTCTGTAGTTTTACCGCTGACCAACATTTCAATTGTTGCTTATAAAAGAACGTACGGGCATCAACAATATTATTTAGTGATCCAAGTCTGTTAAGGCAAGACCATCGCAAAAATGAAACTCCTTCCGTTTGTGTTCTTCGTCACTCTGTGCACCATGGGTGTCATGAGTCAGCTGCTGAACAATCGGCCCATAACCATCGAAGGCAATAAAGGCGGTATCCTGCTGGCAAATCACAATAAGCAGAATGATCTCGATGTCCACACAAATATCGCTGGTCGAGTAGACTGGGGATTATTCGGAAGGAAATAATTTTCCAACTGCCATGGAATGCAAATGCAAAATTATTGCACTAATTCCTTATTGGTAGATAATTCATTTGAAAAGATTTAAATCAGTTTAAGCAAAATGTTTTTTTTTTCTGATCGATTGTACTGTTTGTAATTTTTTTTAATTAATCAAATGTTCTTAATATTGTAAAATAGACTGCAAATAAAGAAAAACAAAAAAAACAAACAAATTGATCTAACAAGAATTATATAAATATACATACATCTACTGTCCTGGCCAAACGGCTGAATCTAGAATCATGAAATTTGAGGACTATGTAGCCCTTGCATCCTAGACGGCCGCTTAGAACGGGTTTTTGAAAATTCGGATTGAGAGGGGATAAAAAATTAAAACGGAGGAAATGTGTCCCCAAAACCCTTCGAAATTCGCAAAAATATAAAAAATTCAAATATTGTGATTTTTTTTTTGGAAATTTGGTCCACGACTACGGTTGGCAACAACAGGTGGAAATGAGTTCGATATGGGACGAAAATGGGGGCAAATGAAAAAAAGGATGAAACAAATGTTTGTAAAAGACAAGGGTCGAAGTGGCAAAAACGTACCAAAACGGGATAAAAAAAAGTACAAATGTGGAAAAACAAAAATATGTAAAAAAAAATGTTAATCCATAGGAACCGGCCCAAAATTAGATGTAATGGAAAAGGGGCCAAAACGGGCCAAAAATGGTATAACATAAATGAGGAATAATCTACAACAGGTGGAAATGAGTTAGAGGTGGCCGAAAAAGGGACCAAGACGGGATAAAAAAGGGGGAAAAACATTAAAAACGAGTGAAACAGATTGTTGGCAAAAACAAGTGGATAATAGTTGGAGAAGGGTCAAAAAATTGGCCCATAATAATTGGAGAAGGGTCAAAAAAGTGGCCAAACGTACCAAAACCGAATAAAAAAAAAGGTACAAAAGGGGGGAAAATGTGTGTAAAAAGTTGTCGTCAACAGAAATGAGCCAAAAAATTTAAAGTAATGAAAAAGGGAATTAAAATCTTCCGAAAGTGTTATAATATAAATAAGAACTAATCTACATGCGAGTTTATATCTAGAATACTTGCGTGACTGACTGATACATCCTTTCCTCGCATTGGCTGAAGCTAGAATCATGAAATTAGCTATGAAGGGATTTGTCACCAACGGATCCGTTAACGCAAATTTCCCGAAAAACGACATTTTAACGAGTTACAGCTTTGCTCTTAAGTTATTTGTTTGGCTCCCCGGAAACTGAAGTCAATGCAAATTGACCCCAATGCAAGAACTGACAAATGTTCCCAATTTTGGGGTAATTTTGATATGGAAAAAATCGTTCCACTGTAAAATCTGTAATTTGACACCAAATCTCTCCAAATAAAAAAAAAAAGTTTTTTTATGAATATGGTTCATTTGTGCATTATGCAAAATGGGCCCCAATACCTAAAATGAAAAGAAATACCTACAAAATTTAAAAATAGCCCAAAATTTGAATAGAAAAATTACCACAAGTGAATTGGAAAAATTTAAAAAATAATTTTTGTGTTGTAAAATTTCGGTCCATTTTTAATTTTTGTTTTGGGGCTATTTTTGATTGGAGTCATTTTTCAGAGAGCCTATTTGTTAGACTTGATTTTATATTTGTTTCCCAACATTGCCTGTTTAAAAATACTACCAATCTCAGTGTCTGTCAACAGAGATGTATACGTTGTATCGGCATCCTGTGGTTCAAACAGTCTTTCTTTCGTGGTCGATCTAAAATTACAATTAAACTTGTAATAACCACATGTAATATTAACTTCGTTACGACGGCAATGCCTTTAAGCCTATTCATGCAAGAGTATGAATACGATTTTTATATTTAGAAGTTGTATTTGTATATGGTTTACAATTCAGTTTTAATTACACTATCGCGCTTGCATATCATTCAGATTTCACCTATAAAAGCAAAGTCGCCTGTGCGAATATTGTCAGTCGTGTTGAGAAACTCCAGCAACCTTGTTAATACCAAAGAATTTAAAATGAAACTCCTTCCGTTTGTGTTCTTCTTCACTCTGTGTATCATGGGTGCCATGAGTCAGATGCTGAACAATCGGCCCATAACGATCGAAGGCAATAAAGGCGGTATCCTGCTGGCAAATCACAATAAGCAGAATGATCTGGATGTCAAGACCAAAGTCAAGGCAGACATCTCATTATTTGGATAGAAATACCATTTCTAAATAAATACACAATCTATTAATCGGATCGTAAAAAAATTTAATAATAAATAAAATAACAAAAACTATTTAATTGGGCTAACTAAACTAACATGTGTAGGGGAATTATTGGCTTAACAAAAAGAGTGTTCTTATGGGCTACAAAGACAATCCAAAGTATGTCTGTCTGTTTTTATAAAACGAATGGGTATGAAACGATTATTTTAAAAACGTTCGTTTCTAATAAAAAATTATTTATTTATTTTATTTATGTTCTCTGATGAAGTTTTTCAAACGACTCTAACAATGAACATTTTCCAATGACAACTTTTACAAAGAAATAATTTTCTTAAAAACTAAAATAAATCAAAGTAGAAAATACTACAGTAGCTCAGCTACAGGTATTTTTGTTCGTTAAAATAACGAACAGAAATTCTGTTTCGTCAGTTTGGGCTTTTGTAGCACAAAAGTCTCTGTGAAAAATTCTACTTGACTTTTTTTCTAACGTATTTTTGTGTGCACTAGCGTTTCGGCTACAGACGTTTCTGTTCGTCTCAGACGTATACGTTTTATGGAAACAGGCTGTTAGTATTACCGAAGATCACCTGAGTCTGACTCAGTTGTTCGGCTGCATACTCTGGATGTCAGTAATTAGCGTGAAAGCGTGATATAAAATATTGATTTGTTCCAAGAAAAAACAGTTCAGCAAACTACTTGGGTTGAACTTAGGATGGACTTAAGTTCATAATAGAAATGAAATAAGTTCGAAATGGAGTTATGTGTATTTCGCATGAAGTAATTAAAACCCGAATACATGCGTGAAATTATCAGAAACTGGAATTGATTTTAGGAAAATTTAGATAAAATTGATATCACAATATTCTTGTTCTAAAAATATTAAATTCATAACACCGTGTTACAAAAAATAGATTTCTTTCGGTCCTATGAACCAAATGCACATATTCGGAAAGGGGATAAAAAAATAAAAATACACGTGTATCGGCAATTTTCATGTACACGTCAGAATTGTTTTTTTTTAAGTTTGAAGTATGAAGCTCGTAGTGGCCTGTGTGAAAGCTTTTCGACTGATTTTTAACCCTTTTTCAGTGATCCAATCGAGCTGATTTTTGGCAGGCAGACTCGTGGAAATGTCTGTATCACGTCAAATTTTTTAAAAACGATTTTTATCAATTCTCAGAATTTCCCCAATTTTTATTATTTTTGAATAAAAAATAATTTCTCTTCTTAGTCTTTTTTTTTTTTTTGAACTGAAACCTAAAAAAAACCAAAGCCATTTAAAAAAAAAAAAAATTTAGGAAAATCTGGGAATTGATAAAAATATATTTTTAAAAAAATTTTACGTTATACAGACATTTCCACGAGTCTGCCTGCCAAAAATCAGCTCGATTGGATTACTGAAAAAGGATTAAAAATCGGTCCAAAGGCTTTCACACAGGCCACTACGAGATTCATACTTCAAACTTAAAAAAAAAAAAAATCTGACGTGTACATGAAAATCGCCGATATCCCCTTTCCGAAAAAGTAAATTTGATTCATAGGACAGAATGTGTGTAACACGGTGTAATAGGATGAGTTGAAAATGGATTTAAAGAGATTACATTTTCACCCGATGTCAGTTTTCTCTCTCTCTCTTTTCGTACCTCTCTCTCTCTCTTTTCGTACCTCTCTCTCTCTCTCTCTTTTCGTACCTCTCTCCAAATTCGACCTACTCTTCCTAATAAATATTTAACTACACTTAAATACATCGGCACCCATTTTCAATGATATCTTCTCCAATCATTGGTTTATTATGTGCTATCGGCTTCCGTAATTAAACGAGAACTACTGTTTACTAACGCATAGTCCGAAAAACGACTAGCAATAAAGCAAACAAGTGAATCAAGTATTTGATTCTACTTATAAGAATTTTCGTACTTGATTTTATAACCAACCCATTTATAATTGCTTTAAGAACAACTACGGTGACATTTACTATGGACCTGGGTTACTAAATTCTTTACATCCTTGACTAACAGTCAGGGGATGGCCGTCCACCTATAACTGAAATGCCCTATGTATTATTGGGTGGAGGTATGCGGAGAGAGAGTGTTGACATTTGGTCTGAATTTCAGAAGAATATGCCACATTCGCCTGAAGAATGAACTTTACCTCTAGTGAGTCGTCCGATCGGATGAGAGTCCCGGCTAAATGTGCTGACATCAGGGACTGGATGACTGATATCTGACGAACATATACCATTAAAATATCTCTCTTTTGAATGTGTAATGAATGATTTTCTCAAATGAAAAAAACAAATGTCAATGGTTTATGCTTGCCTACAACGGCAGAGAATATATACACATATGACCATTGGAGTTCCAGATTGGCCGCCACATGGCCCATATCATTTCTAAAAAATCAATGGCATACAATTATCTATTCAATAACTTCAGTTTAACTAATATATTTTCCTTTGCTTTATTTTACTTTAAAATTCTGTAACGCTAAAAAAAATACTTGTAACAAAAACATTGTGAAACCATTACCGAAATTACTAAAGAAATTAACCGAATAGTGAAAATTTTTTTGACAGTTCAGTGTCAATATTGATATTGTGATCCGAATTGTTACCAGCCAGTGAGATGGAACCAGCGTTGTCTTTGATTTGAATTGCATTGGACTGTGGTGTCTGAAATTTCAAATAAATAATGAATATTTTATTTTAGGTGGTTTCGCTTCCTGTATTGGAAATTTGGAAAACCCTTACCGGAATCGATGTGACAGCCACCAGCAAACAGGACATTATCAATACAAATGAAAATATCTTCATTTTGATTTATTTAAGCAGGATAACTTTCAAGAGATTTCTAGTGATTGCAATTCTTATTTGAATTCACTGAATACTGTGAGCTTTGATACGTTTGGTTCTCCTTTTATGCGAACAACAAAATGTTGGGCAGACACACATCTCATGATGATGTAACATTAAGGTGCCTCACGTAAAAAGTTATGATGTTTTTCACTGATAAATTTAGACTTGGCATTATAAATTTATTGTTGGTATTGAACAGTAAACATGCAGTGGCAACTTTTAAATTAAATATTAATAGGGATTATGATTTACAAAGTACACATAGCCTTAAATCCCAGGCCATGTAAAAGTTCCAGTTACAAGCCGCATTGAAAGACTTACTCATGTCTGTACCCCCCAGCGAACTTTGAACTTTTTTATAATGCCTTTGAGTGCGAGGCACTCTAATGTGCAGTAATGGTGCAGTCTAATTTTATAAGTGGGTTTCCAAGTACCAATACATAAACCTGAACATACACATGGGTATATTTAGTAATTGTATCTGGAAATATGAAATGAATCAGGTGTGGTCACAAATTCCCATTAAAAAAGTCATAACTGCTAAAAATGTTGCTGCAATAAATGTAAAAATCGAGTCCATGCATTTTTCGAGAGAGTCATAGGAAGAATTTAAATTGTCTACCACTTGTGAGTATTTAAATCTGAAGTAATTTCCAGCAATTATACAAAAATCATTGAGACCCAATAAAAATGAGTCAGCTGGATGAACAGACTTTTGCATATTTTCAATGAATTCCATTTCCAAATATTTTCCTGCCCGATTTTTGTTGGTCTGAATAACTAAACATAACATAAAAAAATCAATTTAATTATTAATTAAAAACAATTATTCACAAGTGGTAAACATTTAAATTCTCACTATGACTCTCTCGAAAAATGCATGAACTCGGTTTTTACATTGATCGCTTGGTATGTGAGACAACCACAAAGTAAAAACATATTTTGACAAGTCTTATCCACCACCTTATTCAAGTAAACAATTAGGAATTCCAAACTATAAATAACAATTGGGCAGAAGTTTTAATTTTTTTGAGAACCGAGCTTTCCAACTTTCGACCCCCTGTAGCTTATCTCTTGCTAAACCCATTGGGTACATCTGCCAGCTAGGTCTGTTGTGAAATTGCAATCAAATCGGATAAGACAATTCCAAATGGCAGATTTATTTTGAATTTTTTTTTTCTCAATTTCCCACTGTGCAGCTATTTGTCTATTTGAGGGAATTGACAATCGATTTTGGTATCCATAGCATCAGCCGTCACATTATTCCCTAGAGACGGGATTTCCTTCAAGGTTTACATTGTTTATGTCCAAAATGTATCCCAAGCGGATAATGTGTATTATGTGTTTTCCATGTATTCATTTTGAACTAAATTTGGAAATATATTCGAATTACGTCTGGATTTAACTTTTCTGTGTGTGTTTTCCCATTTAACCACATCTCCTATCAATGTACGATCACAAACAGGAAATACAAGTTTTATTTATATTTGACTTAGTATGCAGTCCCAATTTTGCATTTTATTCAGTTTTGCGCAGCATATAAAAGCACAGTAGCCGAAGTACGAATAGCATCAGTGTTTTTTGAAAACCTCCACCGACTTTGTTAATACAAGAGAATTGCAAAAAAAAATGAAAATCCTACCGCTTGTATTCTTCTTCGCTGTGTGCATCATGGGTGTCCTGTGTGAGGTCCTGGACAATCGACCCATAACAATCGACGGCAATAAAGGCGACATAAAGCTGAGAAACGTCGACAAACAGCACGATCTGGATGTGAAAACAAAACTCACAGGAGATTTTTCCTTGTTTGGATAGAAATACAATGTAAATTGATATTAAGATACATAAACTATTATACAGAGCATTAAAGAGCATGTGTTTTTCATAATTGCACTTAAATAATAAGCGAATTTAATTTGGCTTACTAAACTAATGTGTGTGTGTGGAAATTATTGGCTTACCCAAAGGGTACCCATTATATAGAAAATTTGAGTAGTCAAGTTCAGCCAAATTGATGACTTTTCAGTCTAACGGAAATTCGGCTTTTCTAGAGAACTTTTACGTGGCTTAGTTAGGGATTAGTCTCTTAATCATAAAGTCGCCAGCATTTACAAGTCGGAAGACGGTGCTGAAAAAAATGTTTACCGAATTAACATATGGACCAAGGATTACGCCGGCCCATAAAGCACACCAAACAGTTAATTATCTTCATTGCAAATCCGACAATTTACGTACCCATTTAAACATAAATGAGTTTCATCGCAGAACCAATTTTTTTTATGAAAACTCAAAAACTCAGTTATACGAAATGGCAAACTAAACAAAAAAAAAACAACTATCAGCTGTTAAATCAGTGTTGCCAACTTAAAGTTATGAAAGTGGTAAAACACTGTATAATTAATCGACTCTTGTGTTTTCGCATTGCCATCTTAATATATATTTACCCTCGACACTGATTCACTGACTCTGTCACGCAGTACGTAGGAATTTAAATAGGCATTCTATAATTTTCTATAAATAACTAGTAAGTTGTAATGCGCCTATGGCGCCCGTTGAAATACGGGAAAAAAAAATTTTGTGGAAAAAAAAAAATTTTGTTGAAAAAAAAAAATATTGTTGAAAAAAAAATTTTTTCTTGAAAAAAAAAAATTTTGTTAAAAAAACATTTTTTAGAAAAAAAAAATTTTGTTAATTTTGTTAGACGTGCTAAGGTCCAACCAAATCGATATTGCTTTCATACAGGAAACTCATTTGAGGAGAGGTCAACGTTTGTTCTTGGAGGATTACACTGTATTAAAAGACAGCGGGCCTCTCGGAATGGCGATTATACTTAGGAATTCAATTAAGTGGTTAATATTGATAATTTATCATTTCCGAATGTATTTGTCGAGATCCATTTATTGATAGATGGTCATCTTAGGAAATTTCTTTTTGGCTCATTGTATTTTCCTTGCAATGCCCCATCTTCGGTTATATCGAATGGTTTAGAGAACATTAGGAATTTCTCTTCAAACTATGACTATACCATTTTAGGAGGAGATCTTAACGCTAAGAATGTTGTTTGGGGAGATGGTATGGATAACTTTAATGGAAGGAACCTTTTGGAGTGGCTGAATGAAAATGCACTTGATTTTATACGAATGTCTGACACGATTCCGTCATATCCAAATGGGGGCTCTTTTTTGGATCACTTTTTAGTTAGCACTAATTTGATAGACAGTCATAACCCGAATTATACCGTTTCCACACTACCCACTTTTTCAGACCACTTCCCTCTGAAAATGCGTTTGAACATTTCAGATTTTCAGATAATTATTAGACACCCACATTCATTCGTCTCATATAAGAATACGAATTGGCAATCGTTTCGGGCCGATTTAGACGGAAAACTTTGTGAAAGGTTTCCTCCTTTGGACAGGAATCTACGGAATGATGAAATAGATGATTTTGTCGATTATTTTTCTACCGCCGTGAATGAAGTCTCAGAATTACACTCCACTAGAATTGAGAGCGCCGGCAGGAAATTTATTGTATCTGCCGATGTAAGGAAACTTTACAAATTGAAATATTTGTGGCAAAAGGAACTGAAAAGAATTTTTCATAGGACGCTAAACAGGAACCATAACGACTATATTATTCTTTCTGGACAAATCCGTTTGATCAAGATTATTATAAAGGAGAGGGTTGAACTTGAGCAATCCAGGTTTTTTCATGAACGACTTAAGAAAATTAAACCGGGTCCTAGGGCTTTCAAGCAGATATATGGCATCATGGGAAACAAGAAAAGGTCTAAAATCGATGATATTTCTATACATGGTGTAAAGGTGCAAGGCGAAGAAGCAAAATTGAATTGTTTGAGGAATCATTTTGCTTCGATTTATAGTGGATCTTCCCCAAACAGAGATACGTCCGACATCCAGAATACTGTTAGGAATACTTTAGGCTCTCTTCCAAACAATTTGTTCATTTTTAGTCAGGATTTTCCTGCCAATAATTCTCAGGGGAATTCTAAATTGACTTCGTCGCCTTCGGTTAAAATACATTCAAACGCATTGAATGGTAAGAAATCAACGGGTATAGATAATATTTCGAATTTTATTATTAAGCAATTGCCCTTGGCCGCATTTAAGTTTTTAACGATCATTTTTAACAACTGTTTGAGTAATAGCTATTTTCCCGACGCTTGGAAGAGGGCTAAAATATGTCCACTACAGAAAAAAACGAGGATTTCTGATATAGGCAATATACGACCAATTTCCTTGTTATCAAATGTGGGAAAACTTTTTGAAAGGGTAATAATGGAAAAGATGGATGTCGATGTGGAAAGAACATATATACCAAACTACCAATTTGGTTTTCAGAAAGGCCACTCAACGGTTCATGCATTGGCAAAATTTCATGGCGATGTTACCAGCAATTTGAGGGAACGGAGATGTACGGTAGCGGTTTCTCTTGACATAGAGAAGGCGTTCGATAGGGTGTTTCAGGAAGGGATATTATTTAAATTGCTGAGGATTGGATTTAGTCCACATGTTGTAAAACTTTTTCAGAGTTTTTTTACGAATCGCGAATTTTATGTTTATATGAATGACACTTGCTCGTCCCCAGGTTCAGTAAATTGTGGAGTTCCTCAGGGATCAATATTATCTCCTCAACTCTATAATATTTTCATAAGCGATTTCCCCCACGAGTGTTCGGACTCAACAGGTTTACTATATGCCGATGACTCTCTATTATATGCCCATCATGAATCACCAATTAGTGCCCTTTCTAGCGTTTCTCGACACCTCGCGGAAGTTCATAGATATTATGAGGAGTGGGGTATCAAAATTAATATATCCAAGTGTGAGGCTATATGTATACGGAATGCTTCGGGTAAGTGTAAACGATATGTGGTACCGGAGAGCAAACTTTTGAGACTGTTTCATAATGGGATTGAGATACCTTTCAAGAGACGTATTAAATATCTTGGTGTCCACTTTAATATACTCATGAAATTTAATGAGAATGCTAAATTATTTTTAGAGAAGGCATGCAAAATAAAGGGTTCGTTTGGGAAATTGTTCCATAGCAAAACTTTTCCTATTCAAACGAAGCTGCTGTTATATAAAGCATGTATTCGTCCTATAGTTTTGTACGCCTTCCCTGTTTGGTTTACAATTTCTCCAAGCATTATGAAGCAGATGGAGATAATGGAGCGCAAAGTCCTTAGACTTTGCACTGGTAAACATTTTGTACACAGTACGAAACGATATTCTAATAGAATAGTCTATGAATGTGCAGGTATCATTCCTTTGGCACAATATAGCTTAGAAATGTTAAAAAGATTTGTTGACAGCGTTCCTCTCCATGATAATAGTTTGATAAGAAAAATTGCGGAAGATCAAGCGGAATGGAATTGGAGTAATTCCAGTTACCTTTCTCCGATTGGTTACCCCAGTTCTTTGGATTCTCACCTGACAACACAGACCTTTTTTGTTACTGCCTGCCCTGGTACAAATAGGGGTTAATGTTTTTTTTTTTTCTTTTCCCCTTCTTTTTATATATATATATATATATATAGGCGCCCCGGTAGGCGAGTTGGTAGCGTGCTTGCCTATCAGCGTGAGGGTTGTGGGTTCGATTCCCACCAGAGGCTTTGGTCTGTCGCTGCAAAAATCTAAACATATGGTCTTTGTCACCCGGTTTACCCTTGGACCCAAAATTAGAATATAAATTTACTTTGTATTGTAATTAATAATAAATAAAAATAAATAAAAAATAAATATATACATATATATATTTTTTTTCTTTTTCTGTTTTATCATTAAGTTCTAGTCTAATTTGTATTTCAAGGTAGTTTAAGTTAATTTTTGTAGCATCTTGCGCTACAGTTATGTTAATGCCGGGAGCAAGCATGTTTTCATCTAAGACTTACTTAAATACATATCTTACCCGTTACGACAAAGCATGACACTGTATCATCTATCTTATTATCTTAAAACAATACATTATAATTTTAAATACAGCTTTTGTTATTTGTTATATTCAATTATTATTTAAAAAAATATGTAAAAAAAATAGTCTCAATAAAATTAATTCTAATTCTAATTCTATTGAAAAAAAAAAATTTTGTTGAAAAAAAAATTTTTGTAAAAAAAAAAATTTAAAAAAAAAATTTTGGAAAAAAAAAATTTGGGGAAAACACAATTTCTGTACAAAAAAAAAATATTATTTTTTTATTATTATTATTTATAGAAAATTATAGAATGCCTATTTAAATTCCTACGTACTGCGTGACAGAGTCAGGGAATCAGTGAATCAGTGTCGAGGGTAAATATATATTAAGATACTAATAAAAAAAATAATATTTTTTTTTGTACAGAAATTGTGTTTTCCCCAAATTTTTTTTTTTCAAAAATTTTTTTTCAAAATTTTTTTTTTTCAACTAATTTTTTTTTTTCAAAAAAAATTTTTTTTTTCAACGAAATTTTTTTTTTTTCCACAAAAATTTTTTTTTCTACAATATTTTTTTTAAAAAAAATTTTGTTCAAAATTTTTTTTTTTCAACTAATTTTTTTTTTTAAAAAAAAAAATTTTTTTCCACAAAAAATTTTTTTTTTCAACAAAAATTTTTTTTTTTTCCACAAAAATTTTTTTTTTCAACAAAATTTTTTTTCCATATTTCAACGGGCGCCATAGGCGCATTACAACTTACTAGTTGTCAATATTTGACGATTATCGATTACATTATCCATATACATTGTACTCTCTCATAAGCGAACTGAGAATTTTGTCCGCTTAGTAAAAAAAAAAAACGTCCGGCGAAGACTACAACATGCCAATTTACCTGGTAGAATAGCCAGAAAAGTTCCTTTACATAGAACACAAACTTGAAGACAAGTCCAAGCTTTCCAAGAAATCTCTTAAATTGGTCTGGACCAGTCGCTGACAAGAAATGGCATAATATTCTGTGGAGCGACGAAACTAAAATAAATGTGTTCGGAAATGACTACAGCCGGAATGTTCGACGACCACAGGGTAATAAGTTTCATGTAAATTTCACAAAAAAAAAACGGTAACATAATGGTATGTGGATGTTTCTCTTGGTATGGAGTTGGACCAATCTATCGCATTACCCACGAAATGACCTGATTTCACTGCAAAGACATACTAGAAAATTAAATGTTACCATATGCTCAGGAAAATATGCCTCTGAGATGGATATGTCAGCAGGACAACGATCCGAATCACACTTCCAACTTTGTGAGGGATTGGCTGCAAGCCAATGGTGTGACATTACTCAGCTGGCCAAGTCATTCATCGGATCTAATTAAAACAAAGAATCTGTAAAGAAATATTTGAAAATAAAGACGAACTCGGAATTTCTTACAAAAAACTTGTGAATACCTGTCGTAAACTTATCTCTGGTATAGCAAAAAGAGTGCAACGAATCGTCCAAACTAATCAATCAACAAACATACTTAATTTTAAATTATTTTTTTCTTATTGTGTCCAATGCTAAAGTTCCATTATCTGCTAAATATAAATTACAGCCGGTAATTTTGATGCCTTGGCACTGCTCTGGCCAATCGCACTTATGATCTGGCTCATGTTGCATGACGATGTTTTCCCAACATTTGTTGACCAGTATTTCGATACCCTAGACATACGACCAATGGACATGAAAAAACAATGCCAATAAATTGACGGATATCCAAAGTAGTGAAACTTCGACGTGTACTTGGGTCTTTTTAATGGGCATAAAGATTAGATTCTTTCTTTATCGTCTCAAATAACGATTTTTTTAAAAAAGGATTAAAAAAAGATAGATAGTTAACCGCTTTCCCGACATATAGTGAAAGAGGGAACAATATGTACTATTATGGTATTTTTTTTAACACATATCCGATCTGATGCATATCTGCAACAAAACGAAATTGTCAATTAACTCCTGCCAGGAAACAATAATCCTGAAAAACTCGATTTCACACATAAAAATATTAGAATTACCTTTCAAATTATATAAATATTTCACTTTTGTATTTTCAAATATTGTCAAAAGAAGTATTGGAATCTAGCTAAAATTGGGGGGAAAAGCGAAAAAAAATTAGTAAACAAAAGAATTTGAGGTTGTCAGCTTAACAAATTAAGAAAACAAACGATGCCGTATTACATCACTTACAGGGAAGAACGTTTTTGACTGCACGTTGTTAAGAAATTGAGTTGAAATGGTATGATGCAGAAAATAAAGGGTGTTTTTCTAAGAGCATGCTGATTTGAAATTTAAATAAAACACATGCCAAATTATGAAATGGCAAAAAAAAATTTTATTTGGTAGATAATTTCTTGTCATTTAACATTTAAATATAATTTCGGGCACGACTATTTTGCACAAAGGTCATTCTGGAGGTCCAATTTTCGACCACCTTTTCAAGCATTTGAGGGCGTATTTCAGCAATATTGGCGTATATTGAATATTGGTTTCCAAAGCGTCAATCGTTGCTGGTTTATCCACGTAAACCAATGACTTCAGGTATCCCCACAAAAAATAATCGAGTGGCGTCAAATCACCGGTCCATTTCTCGAAATAATGTTGTCGTTGAAATGTTCTTTCAATAAGTCCATTGTTTCGCCCGCAGTATGACAAGTGGCACCATCCTGTTGAAACCACATTTCGTTTACATCCATATCTTGAAGTTTTGACAACAAAAATTCATTGATCATGATTCTGTATCGATTTCCATTCACGGTAACGCGTCGTCCTTCCTCATTTTTAAAGAAATAAGGACCGATGATTCCGCCAGCCCATAGACCGCACCAAACAGTACATTTATCGGGATGCGTTGGTAATTCTTGAACGGCGTGTGGATTATCTTTGCTCCAAATACGGCAATTTTGCTCCATTCAACCAAAAATGCGCCTCATCACTGAAGATAATTTTGCGGTATAAACATTTTTAATTGAACACTGTTTTTGAAAATAAATTTCCACGATTTGGAAGCGTTAACCTATTCATGATGATTTGCCAAACAATACTGAGTAGAGACGTCACTTTAAACTGTCAAAACAGCTGTCAGACAACAGAGTGATTCTCTCAACATATTTAAAAAAAAAACCTCATAAAAAACACCCTGTACATCACTGCCATACGAAGGGTTAAGTTTCTAGTTTTTAATATTAATATATATGTTTTTATGAAAACTATTAGTAACTAGTAAGTTGTAATGCGCCTATGGCGGCGGTTGGAAAAAAAATTTTTGTTAAAAAAAAAAATTTTGTTGGAAAAAAAATTTTGTTGAAAAAAAAAATTTTTTTGAAAAAAAAAATTTTGTTTTAAAAAAAAAAATTGGAAAAAAAAATTTTGTAAAAAAAATTTTTGTTGAAAAAAAAAATGTAAAAAAAAATTTGTAAAAAAAAATTTTGGAAAAAAAAAATTTTTGGTAAAAAAAAAATTTGGGGAAAACACAATTTCTGTACAAAAAAAAATATTATTTTTTTTATTATTATTATTTATAGAAAATTATAGAATGCCTATTTAAATTCCTACGTACTGCGTGACAGAGTCAGTGAATCAGTGTATCAGTGAATCAGTGTCGAGGGTAAATATATATTAAGATAATGGACAAAATGATCACTTATAATAAAGTACCTGAAGTACAATGTTTATTTCATAAAAAATAATTACCTTAAAATTATAGTTTTATTTAATTTTTTAACTAGCATATAATGCACCAAGGGAGCGTACACTTATGACACCGAGTGTATATTACTGAATGACATTTAAACTGTTTTTTCCGTTGCGATAAATAAATATTTTTTGTTATTTTATTGATTTATTATTTTGGCCTATGTATGTGTATATATTTATGTACATTATGAACCAGAAATGTACAAACAATTAACCAAATAAAGAATAACTAGTTTTGGTTTCAGTATCAATTTTCCGATTGAATTGTGAATTAGTACCGGACAGCAAAACAGAACCGCCGTTGTCTTTGATGTTAATTGCGTTCGACTGTGGCACCTGCAATTTCAGATACATGAGTTATGTGATCCACTATATTGAAAAAGGTCAAGCCCTTACCGGAACTGCTGTGACAGCTGCCAACAAACCGTATATTATTAACACAAATGTGAATGTCTTCATTTTGTTTTACTGGAGAAGAAGAACTTTCAGAATACTTTTCGTGATTATCCAAAGATGTCTTTGGATATTCAATGAATACTAAGAGCTTTTATACTCTCGATTCTCCAGAAAATCATTAGCAATTCCGAACAGCTCACTGGTTTGTGAGAGCGATTTCTCGTCAAAAACCAAAGTACATACATTTAAACACATGTTTGGTATACAAAAAATTACTTTGTATTACTATTGGCAGTAGCAACAGTGTTGCAATGCCTCTTGAGTTTGAAATACTCCAATGTACAACCACCCACATGAGTAATGGTCTATTCTAATATTGTATGCGGTTATCAGTGATTCTATCTGGAAATATGAACTGAATCATGTGTGGTCACATTTTCACGCCTATATGCAACCATTTAAAACTCATCGCAACTAAAAATATAGAGCACAATCAATGTGTAACCAGTAGAAAATAAACGATCAGATCGGACTATGGCAGAAATACCCTTAGCTGGTTTTTGAAATAGACCAAAAGAGAGGCAAGATCAAATTAAGTTTTAAAGTCGCCTAAATCCGTAAATTCGTATGTGGGACAAAAGAGTATCAGCATCTGTCAAAATAAGTTGTTAAACCAAGTTTTTTTCTTTTCAGTTGACGAAAATATATCGCTTAACTATCACACAACGCGTACAAATACACTGTTCTTTCAACGTCATTTTATAGACGATCTATGGTTTACAATGATTCCCTAAAAGTATACTATATTTTTTTAAATCACCTTTATCTATAAAAATTTTTCGAAAAATTTTATAACGTAATTTTCTATATCCAAACCAGCAAATTTCATGAATTCAACGGCTCAAATTAGGCCAATTCCCCGTATTCATATAAATTTAACAAACCTTTGATAAGAAAAATGTATGAAAATACAAAAACATTTTCTTAAGTTTTTATGAATATGAGGGAATATTGTCATTGAAACAAAAGAGAAATATCGAAAGTTTTCAAAAAAAAAAAAAAACTGAACTGAACGTCTACATGTGCACGAGCATGTTCATTTGAAAAATGACATCACACGAGTAATTTCTCTCAAGATTTGTTGCCGTCCGCAGCAGTAAACAAAAACACAATGTAGGGAGAAGCAAATTTGTGTTCATAAATACCTCAACATTTTATGTTTTTGTACTTCAACAAGTCCCAAGAATTCTTTATTGACAATAATGCCCAAAATGTAACTTTTTTAATGACACAACTTTGAAAATTATCCCATAAAAAATTAAACACGAAAAAGGTGATGGGGAACCCTAACTTTAGTCTCTGCTGCATGTGCCAACATTTCACTGCCATTGAACAGTTACAACTTGCGGCACAATTTTAATAGTTTTAAGAGCACCAAACTTCGTTGTTTGGCTTTTTGTAATCTAATTCTTTGATTTGAATGTTTAATCCGACATTTGAAAAAAAAACTAAACCAACAATTAATTTGACAATCAAAATTCTCTCAAAATGAAAAAATTTTAATCAGCTGTTTGCATGACTCTACTTTTAGTTATTGTGCCATGATGCTAATGAAACAAAAATGGTCGACGTTTTTTTCAATGACAAGAATTTTTTTTAAATTATCAAAGCTCGTTCGATTTCATTTCTTTGTGAGTTTTAGATTATCTTTAACGTTTACGTTTAGAAACTTTAAAGCCACGTTTTCAGTCAAAGTGTAACTATAACTTAATCGTACAATAGTGGGCGTTTAAACCACAGTATGAGAACCATATGATTATGACAGCGATCAACGGAAGTCGAATCAAAATGCATGCGGTTTACGAAACTTCCACAAAAACAAAAAAAAAACAATTGTGTTGCTGTGTGATTTTGTTGAGGCTTTAATTGGATACTTTTGCAGTCTTTCTTTTAATTCTCAAAAGTATTTTGTTTTAAAAATCTTGTGTCGCCAAAGGCAGTGTGTGCTGCAGTTGAACTCCCACTAAACTTTGTTTCACGCCTCTAATTTTTCCGATTGATTGCACGCCGCAACTTGTGAAACAAATTATTTTTTGTTCTCCAAAATCCACTACAAAAGTATAGTTTTGTTTTAATTTTTCGCCGGACACATTTCTTTCTAGTAAAAAATATTTTACTCTGAGCACTTAAAAAGTTTAAATCCAGTTTTATTCGAAACTAAGTTTTACAAATATGTGGTTCAACTACGATCTCATTTATTGGAATTTTTTAATTTTTTGCATTTTTCGCATTTAAAATCAATTAAAACAAAGAGATTCCATTTTCCATATGTTTGTATGTATGTATATCAAAATGCCACATTCTTTACAATTAAAATGAGATACACATACAGTCAGGGACAACAAAATAGGCCCACCTCACTTTATTTGCGAAATATCGCAAATACTCTTGTTTAAAATGACAAATGTTAGACAGTGCACTTCCGGTTATTAATTAGCACATCAATGCCTCTTATTAACAGACATACATCGAAATTGTTTATTTGATTTAATCAAAAAAACACAAAATGTTGTTACGACCATTAATTTAGAGTGGACAAAAAAAATAGGGACAGCATTGAAAATAGCGAGAGAAAAAATTAAAAAAAAAAATAAGTGAAATTAACCGGAATTAATTAAATGAACTGGGCTTATGAGCTAATATTATACGGTAAAGGATTTATTCTTTAATTCAATATTCAAGCAATAGCTAATAGTAAAGCTACATCCCCAATTCGATTTCAAATTTGCAATAATTGCGTCGATCAGCATCGGTATAAAGATTTACTTGGCCCATATTTTTTTGGTATATAAAATTCATTGTGAATGTGAAATTCTAGCTTTTGCAATTCACACACACACTAAGCATGCTTGCCTATTAAATTTTGATATTCTAGCAATTGTAATGGGTTTTTATAGAAATTTACCGTTGACTCTATCCATCCTTCAGGTGACTTTTATCATTATGGGTAATATCTTATGGTCTTATCAACAAGAAATTATTATCACAGTTTTTGTACTTAGAAACACTCAACATTCACAATAATTCCAATGAAAAATATTGAGAATAACGTAACAAATTTGACGTATGTTGCTAAAATGGCTTTTACTCAACTAGTGACCCTATTTTTTTGTTCGTAACTGTGTATAATGTAAACCGATGTACGGGTTTTCGCTTTTATTCACAATGTCAATGTCAGTGCCAACAATTTTTTTTATTATTTATTTATTTTTGAAAAGCAGCACCGCCGTAAAATGCACGTATGCAACACTGAAGGAAAAAACACGTTGAAAAATCATCAACGTTCGTGAACAATTGTTCACGTGTTGGGTTCTCGAATTATACAGTGTGTCTCAAAAGTATTTTGCTTCCACTTTTTGCCGTAATAATTTCGAATTTTCGTTAAAATTTTGCTGATTTTTTTTAATATTACTATATATTCTGAAATAACAGCATAAATAATATGCTTCCGAATACAAATACAAGAAAATATACAAAAAAAATGTAAATCTGATAAGTTTTTGGGTCATTGAAAAAGTGTTGACAACGAAATTAGTACTCACAAAAGTATTTTGCTTTTTTAAAAATACTGGTAGTAGTCCTTGATATTATTGCCACTGTTTTTTCGTGTTCAACTTTTTTGCTTTGTTTACACGACTTATGTGTATTTCCATTCAAATTTTTCACAATTCGGTAATTTTTATTGTTGTTTGTTGAGTTTTAATTCATTAAAATGCCAAAAAGAACCGAATTAAAAGTTTCTCAAAGGAAAATCATCTTATACCTTTATAAACAAGGTAAACCTATTGCTTATATATCACAAATGTTTGAAAGATGTCGTCAAACGATAGAAAATGTGATAAAGCGAGCAAATGAGCGCGGAAATATAGAAAATATAGCTCGTACAGGACGTCCGAAATCGTTGTCAAACAGAAATGAGAGGAAAATACTGAAAGAAATTCGGGAGAATCCACATTTATCGGCTCCAAAACTGAATGATAAATTAAGAGGAACCCTACGCAACAATGTAAGCAACGAAACAGTACGCAGAGTACTCAGATCCAACAATATTCATGGACGAGTGTAAGAAAAAAACCTTTCATTTCTGAAATAAATCACCACAAGAGATTATCATTCGCCAATCTCCACAAAAACAAAGATTTGGAATTTTGGCAGTCAGTAATATTTAGCGATGAGAGTAAATATAATATTTTCGGCTCTGATGGACGACGCATGGTGTGGAGAAAGCCAAACGAAGCGCTTAATATTAAAAATCTCAAACCAACAGTAAAACACGGAGGTGGTTCTGTAATGGTATGGGGCTGTATGTCCGCCCTAGGAGTTGGAAACTTAGTATTTATCGATGGAATTATGGACAAGCATGTGTATTTGTCCATTCTTAAAGAAAATCTGAATGCTAGCTGTGACAAAATGGGGCTTCCAAGAAACGGTTATTATTTCCAACATGATAACGATCCCAAACACACAGCTTTGGACGTTAAATTATGGATGTTGTATAACACAAAACACTTGCCAACACCTCCTCAAAGCCCGGACATAAATCCAATAGAAAATTTGTGAGCGTATCTGGAGGAAAAAGTGCGGCAACACCAAATTTCTTCGAAAACTACATTAAAACAAGTTTTACAAGAAGAATGGGACAAAATACCCATAGAAAGGTGTCGAAATTTGGTGGAGTCTATGCCACGACGACTAGAAGCTGTGATTCATAACAATGGATATGCCACAAAATATTGATTTCCACTTTTCAACTTCAGTATGACGGAAATACCATATTATAATTTAAAAGCAAAATACTTTTGTGATCTTGAAAAAAACTAACAAGTTTATAAAATCTCCCATTTCTCCCATAATAACGAAGTTATTTTGAGTATTTTTTTATGAATTCAATCTTTAAGTTTCCCTTATTACGTTATAAATAAATAATTTTTGTTTTTGAAAATATTAATCAATCTCTACAGTGTATTTCTAAAAAAAACATAATATTCAATGAAGGCAAAATACTTTTGGGACTCACTGTATGTGAACGCTTGGACATTCAAGCACAAATGTTCTTAAAAATGCCACATTTCCATACAATGGCTCAAGTTTTGGAAAGCTGTACGCCGCCGACATTCACTTTGTCCCGTTTTGATTGTGTTCTGATCAAAAAAAAGCATAAAAACATTTAAATACAATTTTGGGCATATGGCTACCACGACTATTTTGCACAAAGGTCATTCTGGAGGTCCAATTTGCGACCACCTTTTCAAGCATTTGAGGGCGTATTTCAGCAATGACACGTTGAATATTGTTTTCCAAAGCGTTGCTGGTTTATCCACGTAAACCAATGACTTCAGGTATCCCCACAAAATATAATCGAGTGGCGTCAAATCACACGAACGCGGAGGCCAATTCGCCGGTCCATTTCTCGAAATAATGTTGAAATGTTCTTTCAATAAGTCCATTGTTTCGCCCGCAGTATGACAAGTGGCACCATCCGGTTGAAACCACATTTTGTTTACATCCATATCTTAAAGTTTTGACAACAAAAATTCATTGATCATGATTCTGTATCGATTTCCATTCACGGTAACGCGTCCTTCGACCTTCCTCATTTTTAAAGAAATAAGGACCGATGATTCCACCAGCCCATAGACCGCACCAAACAGTACATTTATCGGGATGCATTGGTAATTCTGGAACGGCGTGTGGATTATATTTGCTCAAATACGGCAATTTTGCTCCATTCAACCAAAAATGAGCCTCATCACTGAAGAGAATTTTGCGGTATAAACATTTTTAATTGAACACTGTTTTTGAAAATAAATTTCCACGATTTGGAAGCGTTAACCTATTCATGATGATTTGCCAAACAATACTGAGTAGAGACGTCACTTTAAACTGTCAAAACAGCTGTCAGACAACAGAGTGATACATATTAAAAAAAAAACCTCATAAAAAAACACCCTGTAGATACATGTTTTGCAATTCCGGATAATTGTGGTAATCACGGTTAATCAATTGACATAAAAATATTTTTCTTTCGTTGTCGATCCCGGATAATTGAATCACGGATAATCGATGCTCAACTCTATACAGTCGAACTTCCATATAGCCAATCTCAAGGGGACCAAAAAAAAATTCGTTATATAGAAAATTCGTAATATAGAATTATTTTAAAAAAATTTTATTTTTATGTATGTTGAATTTTATTTAAAATAATTGGTAATTTTTGTCTGCGTTTGATTTTTCCATTTTTCCGTGTAGTCTACTATGCGAGCCTACATTTCTCTCACTTACAGAGAGTAGAAATGTGAATCTCACACACAAAAACAAATAAAAAATTAAAATATGTGTGTGTATGGTGAGAGTGAAAAATGTGTTTATGTAAAACTCGTTATACGGAGATCAAAAACGCATGAGCATTCGAGTTACGGGCGTAGAAAAAATTCGTAGTAAAGAAATATTCGCTATAAGGAAACTCGTTATAAGGAGATCAAAACATACTGAAAATTTAACGAAATTGCAGTGTTCTGGAAATAAATTCGTTATATAGAGAACTTCGTTGTACGGAAGTTCGTAATAGAGAAGTTCGACTGTATATGTTTTTTTGTCATATGTTATTATAAAGTAAATTGTTTAAACTGATTTAAATAATTTTTATTTATTGGGGTGACAAATTGAATGGGATTTTGCGTTGCATAGCAAGAACAAATGGTGGAAATATGACAACGTACAGTTGACATATCATCAACAACTCGTTGACTGTCATACTTGGTCATACTTTTTCTATGAGTGTAGAAATTTTACAATTTAAACAATTTACAATACTGATTCTATTGTTCGGGGAAAAGTCTGTTAGTGAGTTTTTCACACGAATTTCATTGTCAGCACATACATACAAAAATACATAACGTTTTTCTTTTCAATTTTCATTCGTTGAGCGAAACGAAACGGATGAGTCATTCGTTTTATAAAAACGGTGGGTGGAAATGTAAAATGTAGGCGGAAGATGAAAGGCGTCAATAGATTTCTGTTGACAATGATGCCAACCGTAAATTAACTTAAGCAAATAGGCGTCAAAAAATGCATAAATATAAATGCAGTGTAGTCGACAACACTGATTGTGTGAAGTCAATTGCAGCAAATTTTTTGCTAATTTTTGTTCCGCTGAACGAATTTGTTGGTCGTTTTTTCTTCGAATTTCCTAAAGGGTGTTTGTTTTAGATTACAGAACTTATAAATTTACATCATGCTAAGAAATGTATTTGTTCAATAAAATACACTGCAGCAGAAATCAGTGCAAATGGGTGCCGATGAAGAAGTGTGGGAGCTTCAAAAGGTTTTCTTTTTTGAATATTTCTTTCTTTGCAAAGAAATGGAAATGGGTAGAGAAGAATGAGAGGTAACAAAATAGTCACGAAATGGAAATTGGAGAAAATTTTATTAGAATTATTTGTTTTGACATTATTTTTACAACTGATAAGTACAGTTCAGAAAACAGTCGTCAGTCTTCGTTTAAGTGCTTATGACTTTATGAAGGCGTTTCCGAAGAAAATGTCAAGAAAAACTAAGGTGTCTAAATTGGGACATAGATATGCATGCTCTAATGATCAGAGTTTGTTGTTGTCAATGGGAAACAAATGATGGGTCAGCGAAGATACACTATACACAACCATAGGTAAATATGAGTTGGGTCATGGTTTGGTTGTATCCTATAGAATACACCGCGCATTTAAGGGTTAAGCTCCCCGGTAGGCCAGTTGGTAGCCAGCTTGCCTACCAGCATGAGGTTTGTAAGTTCGATTCCCACCAGAGACTTTGGTCTGTTGCTGCAAAAATCTAGCCATATGGTCTGTGACGATTGCTTTACTCTTGGACCTATAATTACAATATAAAGTTACTTTGTATCTTTCTTAATATATATTTACCCTCGACACTGATTCACTGACTCTGTCACGCAGTACGTAGGAATTTAAATAGGCATTCTATAATTTTCTATAAATAATAATAATAAAAAAAATAATATTTTTTTTTTGTACAGAAAGTGTGTTTTCCCCAAATTTTTTTTTTCCAACATTTTTTTTCAACAAAATTTTTTTTTTTACAAAAATTTTTTTTTTTACAAATTTTTTTTTTTCAACAAAATTTTTTTTTTCCATAGAATTTTTTTTTTCAACAAAATTTTTTTTTTTCTACAAAAAATTTTTTTTTTAAAAAATTTTTTTTTTTTCAACAAAATTTTTTTCCATATTTCAACGGGCGCCATAGGCGCATTATAACTTACTAGTTGAAATTAATAAAAAAATAATAATTATTGATCTCGTGCAACAACAATAAAAATCAACTGTCAGCTGTTAAATCGGTTGTCAAATAAACCACTGTTACCAACTCAAAGTTGTGAAGCTGAAAAAAACCCGCCCGTTATGTAGCAGTTCGAATCATGTTTCTCATTTTGATCGCACTTTATGAATGTGAATTTTTAACGATTCAAATTAAATTGTACAGGCGATGTTTAACCGGACATTTTGTCGTCCAATTGTGGTCATTTAAACTACTGCATGATAAAGGGTTGCCAGACGGGATGGAATGGGCTGGATTTTCCAGATATGTTAAGTCAAGTCTAGTTATTGCACAAAAACTGTTACTCTCCATGACTTACATCCTTTGTACGCACCTCTGATCCGGTTTCCGAAATAGGTCCAAAGAGAGACAAGGTCAAAGTATTTAATTTTTAAAATTCCACTAAAACCGAAAATTCGTATAAGATACAAAAATTATCACAGCACCAGCCTCAGAATTATATCCTCTGAAAACTGGGCAAAATTACAGACAAATTTTTTTTTTAAAAAAATTCCTAATCTTTCTTTGTGCGAAGATAACTTGTCTCTTCTTTTGATATTGAATTATAATAATAATATTCAATATCCATATTGATATAATTTGATTGCTTTGCAGGTTTCCAAAATATGAATGACAGGTGAATTCTGAATGGATACTTGAATTGATCTACAACATAAATTGTATAATTTATATACCAATACCAGTGATTTTTTATTATCAAGATTTTTCTCCTAAATTTAAGCTTGTATCAGGTAACCCTATATCGATATGATGATTGGGACGGCAGTCAATGTAAGAAAAAGAATCAACTTATAATAATCAAAATCAATTTTATTCCATACAATTCCAAAAAAATTATACAATTCTGTTGTACTATGGATAAAAACTTGTAAAAATCAGTTTTTCTTCTTCTTCGAAATACACTAAAAGTGCATCTTACATCCTGTTTTTATAAAACGTATACGTCTGAGACGAACATAAACGTCTGCAGCCGAAACGAAACTGAATTGTGTGTCTATAACTCCAACGAATCCAATTAGACAATACACACAAAAATAAATAAGAAAAAATTTCAATTAGAATTTAACTGAGACTTTCGTGTTACAAAAACCCAAACTGATGAAACAGAATTTCTGTTCGTTATTTTAACGAAACGAACGACCCATTCGTTTTATAAAAACGGGCTGTTATACCTAGGCTAGGAGGATATAGATCATAAAATAAGTCTTTTTTTAGAACCACCTCTGCACTCGGTATGGTCTTTGCTATTATTTTATTGAGGGGACGATCTGTAAGTCGTTTTATCCGACTGAAACATTCTCACTTGTTTGTTGTTTTTTTTTTAATAACACCGATAATTATGCACCCAAAACCCCTTTTAGAAGTTTAATCTCAGTTTTGTGTGAAAATGAGTTTTACAAATCTGTGATTTAACTACGTTCTCGTTTATTGGACCTTCGAGAATTTCACAACTACATTATTATTTGAATTGTTTCACAAACGATTCCTATTCGAACACAGTGCATAGAGGGTGACACTCAAGCCGATAACAGATAAAATATTTGCAGAAATATTTGATCCGGCGTCAGATTCCATGGCAATGGTTTCGGTGTATTGAATATTTGTTTTACCGACTTTGCTATCTCCAGTGATAACCAAATTTCCCTGGTTATTCTTAATGTCAAGGGAGCCAGTTGGAAACTAAAATGGAAAGAAACATTTCAAGTAATTCCTATCATACGTACGAATGTTGGACAAAACATATGTCAAAGCAATTTGAAATTATTATAGACATCCAAAATCGTCATACCGCATCTGCAAACTCTAGATGTCACTAAACCATGACGAATTTCGTGCGGCTCCATCTAGTGATCAAAGTATGCAAATGCTAGGTATGCATTGTCTCTATAATAACTCCATTGTCTTTGTGTTTGTGACGACATTTCTTGATGCAATTTACGATTTAGCATCATATTCGAACATTACTGAAAACAAAAGCGGATAAAATTAATTTTTGTTTGTGAAATGCACTCACTAACTTTACCCGTTGGGTCGCCGCCGTCAATGTGCAAGTCCTTCTTGTTGTTGTGTATAATTATTGCATCCGTTCGGTCCTAGGAAATGAACAGTATTTGTATATTAATCACACACCGATTAGTCATGCTCGTACTAACCCATTGCGGTTCACACATGACGACGCCAACTGAGAGAACTCCAATGCAAAATATTATTAGGAATTTAGTCATATTTCAACGAATAGCTGTGCAGCCGTTGAATCGGAATCTGATACTGTTGTGTGCGTTTACAAATTGATTGAATTTATACTGGAAATACGTTTGGTATTACGGACGCCAGTGCACCAGGGATGATAAAGTTGATACTTTAGTACTTTTTTTGATACTTTTTGGCCGTCCAAAGTACCATGGTACCACCGCGACTCATTTGTTACCTTTTTTGAAAAAGTTTGAATGATAAAATCTGGTATTTATCATAGTAATCGTTAAATAAATTTTATAGTGTTGTTGTTTTTACCGACAGTTGTTTTACCGACAGTATTAACGCTTATATTTTGGTACGCGAGACGATTAATTTGCATTTTATTGCAACTGCAACCAACTTCACATTTCTTTACAAATACATTTATTAATTGAACCGGCAACACAATATACGAAAACGGTGGAAACAAACATAAAATTTACACAAATCATTTGTATGGAGTCCGATAAAGCAGGGTAAATTTGTTTGCAACTTAATTGTTAATGTCACTATAGAAATCTAATTTATTTATTTTGGTACCTTTTCGACGACAAAAGTACCATTTCAAACCAAAAAAAATACCTTTTCGTCATTCTCATTTATCATCCCTGCAGTGCACTGTGTGTTATTTGATTTGCAACGATGAGCTCAACAAACAGCATGTCAGACAGAAAGAAAGTTCGAAGAGACTCTCAGGCACCGACCGTCACAGACAATGCAATCATTTGTCGACTTTGGTCGCTAGATGGAGACACTAGAGTGCACATCGCTTTGTATGCGATAGAGAGAAAGAGAGAGCTTTAAAAAGCCGTAAAATTTCTCTGTAAAGCCAACAAAAATCTGCAGCTTTTGTAATTAACAAAAACTGCCTTGTTGGCTTTGGTTGCTTTTAATTTCAGTCTTTAACTTAATTTAATCTTAAGCTGGATCGGTTAACACAACCAGTCATTACCTTTAAGTAAAAGTTAAAAAATATTGTTTGGGCTTCGGCTGTTTTTCTATAGTGGCACAAAAAAATATTTGGCTGCCAATTTACCAATTTGAGCAGCTAAAAAAACAACAGAAAATAATTTCAAAGCTCACAGCAGGCAGTGATGACAAAAAGGAGACGAAATAAAAACCTATAGGAATTCACTACTGTACGAGTCTAAATAATTAAGCCGGTACGATGTAACCTTCAAACTTCAAAGTTGGCTGCACTGAAATGCAAACATAAAAATCTTAAGCTGCCACTTCACGCAGCTAACTGTGATATTGTGCTGCGCGTAATCCAACTGGCAGCTTAAGCTAACCATTGCGGTTTGTTTTTCCACAGTTTTTTTTTTTGTAAATTTGTTTGTCAATTTTAATATTCAAGCTATTCACTTAGTTTTTGCATTCAAAATGTATTAGGTTTTTAAGTTTCCGCTTTTGTTAGCCATTCAGCCAAAGGGCATTTAATAGGTAGACGCCTTAAGTCGTCTGCTAAATATTTCCTTCGTGTATATTGTCACAGTATTTTCTCTGATCTCCTATGTAAAATCGTGAAATAGTACCATGTGTATTACAGACATCTGGAGTGTGCTTCTGAACTAATGCAACAGAAAGCGACGTCTGCTCTCTGTATGGTCTTTGATTTAGCTTTTTATTGTTTTTTAAGCTGCTGAAGCCTATTATATTCGGTCTTTAGCTGATATTGAGTCAGCTATTGAACTGGAGTACAAAAATGGTAAATTTTTTTAATATTAAATTTTTGTTAGCGTCATAACATGACATGGATTTTTGTAATTTTTTTTTAACATAATTTGTTTGTAACTCGAAAACGACTCGACCGATTTGCTTGATACGAATTATGAATTTTAGTGCATTTTAATCTTCTTCTACAAAATGTGTAGATTTTGGATTTTATTAATAGATTATGATAAATCCTGGACGGCCGTGGTTCGAAACCGGGTAAGACTATCAAACATTTTTCAGCAGGAGAAACGAGTCAGAAGCTTATTTTAATTCAGCTCGAATTAAAATACTGAAAGAGGTTCCCACTATACCTGATCATGATCCAAAAATAAAATATTAGGTTCCAATATATTTATGATTAGTAGGGAATAACCATGTAGCTCGTAATGTAATGTTGGCGACTGTACGAGTAAGAGAGTAATCTCTAGAAAAGCATTAGCCGTTCGGAGCCGTCTTTAAACAGTAGGGCCCAGGGCCAGTAGGAGTATAGAAATTATATCGAACACAGCTCACGGATTCGAGAGAAGTTCTCCGCAATCCGCATATCACTCATTTAATTCAATAGTGCCACAACTCAAAATACGTTTTCTCCAAGGGAGTCACTTAAAGATCACAATTGCTTCTTACCTAACAAAATTGGGGGAAAAAACCATAGGATTCCCGAATAAACAAGAGGCCTGACATATGTTTGTATAGTACACTGCAGAAAAATAAGTCAACTTAGATTGTTAACCCTATTAGGCCTTATAGGCTTGGTTAAAGCTTGATGTTAATAAATTTAAATTGATTATGAAAAATCTATGGAGGGTTGTCTTGTGAAAATATTGTTTTGGTGCTTCATATCATATTCGAACTGAAAGTATTTATGTTACGGGGTCTCATCGGAGTCTGTAATCCGATACCACGGAGGCCAAGAGCCCTAGAATTTTTGTCTTGACTTGGCTGCGCAACCACCTACATCCAAGGGAGAGTTCGGCTCGGTATTACAACACAAAGAGTAGCAAAGAATGATGGAAATAAAAATTACATGCGCATGATTTCCCGTTAGATGACTTGGTTTGTCCCTTGTAAGGTTTGCTCAATTCATGTGTATCAACAACTAGTGAAAAGTTTCCGATTTAGAACATAGCGTAAGAACTATTTTATATACATACCGTATTTCGGTAGCTGTCACTTTTGAAGCTCTTGTTCTTTGACACATGACAATTAGAAACTACGCCATTACAAAAAAAGGTAACTATACACGCCCCAACAACGCATTGAAATTATTAGAAGTCACTACAAAAATGGTGAAAATCTTGCAGTCACAGTTCGCAAAACTAAAGCATTTTTGGGTCGTCGTGAAGCACCTTGTCGGACCGCAATACAGAAATTGGTCGGAAAATTCGAGCTGTTGGGACATGTTAGTGATGTGAAGAATAAAACCCATGCACGTACCTCAAGAACAACTGATAATATTGCTGCTGTAGTCCAAAGTGTTGAAGAAAACCCAGGTTTGTCCATTCCTCGTCGTTCTTTGGAATTGGTCATTCCACAAATGTCATTCCACCGTATTTTCCATAAGGACTTGGGTCTTAAGACTTCTAAAGTTCAGTTAACACAATAACTCAAGCCGGCCGATCATCAACAACGTCGTGTATTTGAAATGCATGAAAATTATCCAGAAGTCCATAGAAAAATCATCTTAGCTGATGAGGAACAACTGAGAATATTGCTGCTGTTGCCCCAAAGTGTTGAATAAAACCCAGGGTTGTCCATTCCTCGTCGTTCTTTGGAATTGGCCATTCCACAAATGTCATTAGACAGTATTTTGCCTAAAGACTTGACCTTTAAAGTTCAGTTAGCACAAGAACTCAGCCGGCCGATCATCAACAGCGTCGTGTCTTTGCTGATTAGGTCCTTGAAATGCATGAAAATTATCCGGAATTCTATCAAAAAATCATCTTGACAGATGAGGACCATTTCCATCTCAACAACCAAAATTGTCGCATCTGGTGCTCGGAAAACCCCAATGTTATTGTTGAGAAGCCTCTCCATCCTTAACGTGCGACTGTTTCGTGCGGTTTATGGTGCGGCGGTGTCATTGGACCTTATTTTTTTCGAACATGTGATTGGATGATTATCGAGAGATGATTAATGTTTTTTTTTTTTGTCGTAGTTGGATGATATGGATCTGGACAACGTTTACTTTCAACAAGACGGCGCTACGTGCCACACAAGCAAAACCTTTGCTCTTTTAAGCATTGGCGTATCCAGCCAATTTTCTTGGGGGGGGGGGGCTAAAGCCCCCCCAAGAAACACATATAGTGTAATATGACAATTTCTTCTATGTAGCAACTGTATCACTTACTAAATGTGGGGGGGCTAAAATTTTTCTGGGGGGTGCTAAGCACCCCATTTCCTACGCCAATGCTTTTAAGGGAAAAGTTTCCGGACCGTGTTATCTCTCGAAGAAGTGATAACAATTGGCCAACGAGATCATGTAATTTAACACCTTGCGACTTCTTCCTTTGGTGCCACGTGAAAGATAAGGTCTACGCCAACGGCCCATCGTCCATTCAAGACCTCAAACATAGAATTCGTGAGTCTATCGAGGACATGGGGCGGCCACATTGCGATTTTGTTATGGAAAATTGCATCAACAAGAATATGGTCTTGTAAGCGTGGTCGTGGTGGCCATTTGGCTGATGTTGTTTCTCATTATTAAGAGCATACCTTTCTCTTTATTATGAAATAAACATTCGATCATTAATCTCAAAAAATTCCATTTACCTTTAAATGCCAAAATAACATCACTTGTCGGAGAACCCTGTATAACTAATCAATTGAATTTCATGCGAAAGCATGGCTAAGTACACCAGCAATGTTTATATACAACCAACTGCTTTATTTCTATCATTCGTTGTAGTTACCTCATGTGTAATGGTGCACCGTGGTTCAGACTCATCCAGCAAGTCCAATACAATTATTTCCCATTGCTAAAACAGTGTATTGCATGTATAGGAGGCGTTGGTCAATTAAAAAAACTGTAAGGCCATATCACAGAATCAAGTAAATCTGAACGATTTGTTGTTCAGATAAATCGAAATGTCAAGCCACTTCATTCATTTGACGGTCACACTGTACGATTCAATAACTCGTTTCGATAAATTGGATCGCAAGTGCAATTTTTGCCCGTTCTGGCAACACTGTCAGTGTCACGTCAGAGCAAAAGAATACAGTGGCAAAGAAAACTGTCAGAAATGTGACATATTGAACAACACGACAAAAAAAAATTAAGTGGTGATTTAAGTCAATCTCACTTTCGCAAAAAAGTTTTGAATAATTTTCAATCTAATTACTAAAAATTGTGCTTAAAATATGGTATTCGTTAAAAGCTGGGAAGATTTCGAAATAGCTGCCGAAAATATGTACATGGCCAATCCGGCGTCGTGCCGCTACACCATGAAATATGTCCACAGCAAGAACCACATCCTAATGAAAATGACCGACAATGTTAAGGTAAGGCAATGCATGGCTTTTGACAATTGAAATCTGAATTTTATGCAGGCCCTGTTTTACTTTTATTGCAGTGCATACAATACAAAGCGGAGAATATGCCCGATCTGAAAAAAATTGAAAAGTTTTCGGGCAACTTGATGGGACACATGGCTTCCAAGGAATAATGAGACATCTGCGTTCTGTCCATTAAAACTCGCTTTATCATAGAAACTAGAAACTAAACTGTGGAATAATTAAGGCTACAAAGTGGCGACAGAGTAGATGTGTAAATATCATTTAGTTTAAATAACATTTTCATGGAAAATGTTAGCTCTGTTCACCACTTCGTTGTTGGCGGATTCATGTATTTTTTGGTATCACTTAAGTAGTAGGCGTAGAAACTACCACCACCAGCAGCAGAACGAAACATGGAGAAAGCATTCATTTTATCTTTACTTGTCCTACTGTCGAGAAATGTGTATTGTAAAACATTTCCATGAAATGATTTTTTTAAGTTTTTACAAAAAAAGAAATAAATGCATTTGTGTACATTTTAGAAAATTTTGCAAATGTTTTTGCTTTTTGGCCTCAAATCTTATTGGAGTGCATTACATTTTGTTGGAGGATTAAACTCTCTTGGTTTTTCCGACGATTTCCCATTATCTCGAATTTTTTTTAATGTAAATACATAGGTAGTAATTTATTTTGCCACGAAATGCGAAGTGTTAGGATTTCGTTTTAACAAGGATTTATAGAATGTCATTATTGGAATTTTTCATTTATGAGAATTTTTATGAATTACGATACAAAAATTTGCAAATGTTTTTGCTTTTTGGCCTGTAAAGTTATTTCCATTTTATTGGAGTAAACAACTGGATTTAAACTTTCTTGGCTTTTCAGGCGATTTCCCATTATCTGGATTTTTTTATGTGAATACATAGGTAGTAACTTATTTCGCCACGAAATGCGAAGAGTTAGGATTTCGTTCAAACAAGAATTTATTACCATATGAAAATTTGCTAAAAATTTTCAGTGAGACAATTTGTTATCAGACTCCACTAGTCGTTAGTGAGCGTTTTTTTTTTTTAATATTCAGTCATTTTGAAACACTTCCTATATCACATCCACAATGTCTATACCCTTGCAATCTAGGATGGAATTTTAACAGAATTTCTAATTTTGTTTGTAAAACCGTGAACTATTCAGAAAGTAAAATGGGCACTAGAAAGTCACTTTATTAAAATCAGCATGCCCGAGGACATATCATCATGACATTTGAATAAGGACAGAACAAGGACGTGGTGTCTAAGGTTCTAAGTGGAAATCGAATTTCTTCAACAATTCAAAACCACTTTCGTTTAAAAATTGTGTAATGTTATAATATTTTTGTATAGTAGTGTATGCGAGCATTGGCTCATTGAGAGAATTTCATAATTGGAATTTTTCATTTATGAATTACAACTTTTACTAGGAACAGAATTCTTAGAAGATCCGACAATTGGCGACTATAGAGTGAACAACAATTTCCTAAACAGCGTTACTTTCATAGATTACTTTCGTAGGTTGGCTCTACAACCTGTTGTTGGGTTGGCCTGCTTAATAATAGATTGCTGGCATTTTTTAAATATCCGTTTTTGAATAACTAATTTTTAAAATGACGGATTTGCCGGCTGACAACCTTTTGTATAGTTTCTTGGAATTCCGATTAATTCATAAATCGCGATTCTGAGGAACCATTACCCATTAGTTTTAATACTTCAATTTGTCACTTTTCCCTTTAACGGTAGTTCAATACAAATGTGGATTGTTAGACCCAAGAATTATATTAGATTAGGAAACAAACAGTAAAATTATATAATTGTATAGTCAAGGCTACTGCTAATTATTTCAGATAAGCTTATAAGGGTTTAAAGAGTATCGCTTCAAGTATGCTTGAATTCGCGCTTCTCAGGAACCATTACCCATTAGTTTTTATTCTTCACGTTTTTCTTTAACGGTAATTCAATACAATAATTGATTATTTGGCCCAGGAATTATATTCGATTAAAAAGCAAATAGTAATTGTGTAGTGAAGGATGCTGCTAATGATTTCAGACAAGCTTATATGGGTATAAAGAGTATTTTCTCGTGGAGTAGAAAGCTATTCCTAGGAACGGCGGCTTGAAAATGTCCGAACGGCCTTTCCCGAACTTAAAAAACGAACTTTTTTGTTTGATAGTCGCACAACTTATTAATGCCATAACTTGTATCATTCACGGTATTAAAATATTAACAGAAATAATATGTTTTCATCTATATCTTGTACTTACATGGTATCCGTCTTGGTTTTTTCACATATTGTTCTGAGAGTGACCGCTTATAGAAATCTCGACAAAAACTCTGCATCATATCTCCGTGGAACGAAATGTATTTCCAAAGTCAATGTGGTGTAACCCAAACAGTGCATCTCATGAAAAGAAGTTTGAAGTTAGACCAGCCTGAAATGGACAACGATATCGCTCGAAATATTATCTTTTCTGGTGAAGCGAATTTTAATCTGCCGCATCTGAGGATTGGAAACCCGGCACGTGTTTGTCGAGAAATCAATGCATCCTCAGAAAGTGACAGTTCGATGCGGATTCTAGACCTGTGGTGTAATTAGCCAATTTTTTTTTTTAATGTTGAGGGCTCCTGGTGGCGTTTTTTATTGCCAGAGTTTAAAGACATGGTCTTGAATGATCTTTGGTTTCAGCAGGATGGCGGGCCATGTCACATAGCTCACAATAGATCTTTTGCGCACCAAGTTCGGTAATCGTGTTATCAGTCGTCTCGGCGATGTGAATTGACCGTCTCGGAGCAGCAATTAGACGGCGTTATGCTTTCTTGTGGGTTGCCGTGAAGAATCGATGTAAATGCTGTTGGAATGGAGCATGGAGCAGCGATCACCATGTTCAGTAATCTTGTTATCAGCCCCGGCGATGTGAATTCTCTACTTCCATTATTATTAATGATTAACACATGAGTAACAATTGTCGCTGAGAATAACGGTTCAATATAAGTAATGGCTTAATCCCTTCTTTCGCCGAGAGCTCTCCAGTATTTAACATCTAAGGGGTTTAGGCAAAACTTCAGTTTGCTCGGACATTGTTGAATGTTTTCTTTATTATATTCGTTAGTGTTAACATTTTCTCTGCACTGACAGAACTTCTTATTAGGAAAAAAATAAAAATTTTGGCGGGAGTCTAAAGTTCCGGCAATATGAATCCAGGCGAGCCGCCGCCGTTATTTTTGGGCCGACTTAGGGCTGTGGTCCGCCATGTTTATCTTTCTCGATTGACACCAAAATCGTGGATTCGTGGATTAATTCATCAAATAAAAAAACCGTTTTCCACCACCGTTTTTATTTAAACAGAACGAAAGAAAGATAATTGCCATTTATACATGGTTTAATGATAGCTTTGATAATTTATATATTTAAATTTCGTCACTTTTAATTTTCACGTCGTCCGGAGAGTAATACAACTCTGCACTGGCTAATGCCAATTTTTTTTGCACTCTCTTTGGTGTTGCCAGTGCAAAAAACTTGTGATTACGCTCCAATGTTGCCACCTAAATAATTTCTCCGACCAAACCAGCCGCAGTTTAGCTAAGTTTTGGACGAGTCAGCCACCCCATCGCCGCCGTTCATATTACCTCGGCTCGATTCTCTGTACACGCCAAGAAAATTTTCACGTCATAATAAAATCGCTAGTTTTTAATGTTATTAACGAGAAAACTATGAGAGAAAATATAATAAAAGTGTTTTAAACGCAATATATAAGTGCTGGCGTTCGAAAGTGCAATAAAATAACATTGCTATAATATGATATAAAGCAAAAATTGAGCAATGAAAAATATCTAGTCATTACAAGTAATTTCCTTGTTTCCTGCACCCCAATCTACGAAAAAAAAATATCTGTGAAACGTCGTCTACCTTGAATTTTAACAACACAAGCAAAATCAACCTGTCCAAATTCGAGGAAAAGAAGAAGAAAATTATTGTTAAATATTCGTCAGCAAAAAAAAAATTGGGCCCGGAATAATATGACGAAAAAGAAAAGTGGCAAAGTGAAATTCTAAGGAAGAGAAGGGTAGAAGGAAACGAAAATATATATAAAACGTCGGGAATAATATTAAACAAGGGAAATTGATTGTTTTCCTCAAATATGTACGTACGTATGTCATGTTTCATATGTTAAAATCAACGAGAGTAAACGCGAGAGAGAGTGAAATAACGTAATTTTTCTAACAACAACAAGGGGGTTGTAATCCCCACCATTTTAACACTTGTACGTGCGTGTTTTTTTTATCCACACTCCTTCGCACTTCACCTCCTCTTCACAGAGGCCAGCCAACCCAACAATTTGACACACTCTCCTACGCTGTTATAGAGCGTGGCGGTGGTGATTTGTTGTTGGCGAGTGTGAGTGCGTGTGTGTTTGTTGTCTGTGTTGTTGGTGGTTCACAGAATAGTTTGCTGAAAAAAATATCGAAAATGGATAACGACGACACATTACTCAACAATCGGGGTCCTCAGCCTCAGCCTGAGACCGTATACGGCACCGATGACAACAATATGGTCATGTCCGAAAAGGTTTGTTTCTCCAAATTTACATTTGATCTCTATGAATATGAAATAATAAAAATAGAAGTCAAATCATTATGGTGGCCAAGTAATTTGGGATCATGTTTAGGGGTGTCATCCTGTCGACCAATTATGATATCAAAGGATTAGGATATTAATCATGTGGGCCTTCAGAGAATTTATTGATGCAAATTGTTTAATGTTAAGAAACTAAGGCCATTATGTTGTCGAAAAAAATGGGCTGAATGTTCTCAAATTTTCACCACAGTGTACAGTTTTGATTTTAAAAAGATTTAAAAAAAAACTACAAAATCTGATAGTTCCGAGATATAATTAGCCCTAACACCTTTGTTTTACATCGGATTGCGGATCGGGAAAAAATAGGTATCTTTTATATATCAACGATCTACTAAACCACGACGAGGCGGCATCTAATTAAAAAAAATATTTTTATTAAAAAAAACAGTCCAACCTCAATATATGTTTTTTTTTTTATCAAATTCAGAAATTATCATAAAATTAAAGCCACGGTGTTAAGCTTTACTACGGTATCACACTGTGCAGTGTGTTCTACATTTGTTTTGTTTGGTCTGAAGGAGGCCGTAAGCCTGAATGAGTTCGGAAGCCCTGCTATAAAGTATGACGTTGGTGTTTTTGGTATCTGTTTGAGTGCACATTTCGATATCAAAGTTGCTGAAATCGTTAGTAAATGCAGACAATTATTGACGACGACAAATCACAACTCGCTGGCACTTACATTTCCATAAATTCATTGTTGAATTTTTTATATTATTTTTCGAATAGTTCTTATAAAAATTGTAACCCCCGTATTCATAAAAATTAAAAAAAAGCTTTGTTAAAAAATTTGTGAAAATTGTTTTTGTATTTTCATACATTTTTCTTAGCAATTACCCCCGTTATCATGGGAAATAAATGTTGGAGTTTTGGAAAACCTTGACAATAGCAAACAAGGGGATCATTAAATTCTTTATTGCTCAATCGACCTTCAGATATATCGAACGAAATACAGCAATTATCAGGAAGAAACAAAAAGACTCGTCTTTATAAATGAAACATAGGATGTCCAAAAAAAAATTTACACATGATGCGTTGGTTTACCTCATAAGCTTTCAAAACCAGGTTGAGGAACTATTGAATTCGAAAACATTCAAAATGTTGTGCACGCCCTAATGAATATAGCCACAAAGTCACATCTTTGCAGTATCCTTTAATATTTTAGGAAGAAACTTACGAGGCACATCTCACATGATAGTAAGATGTGCACAATACAAATTGTGTGCTCTCGATTGGAAACCACTTCTTGAAACCGTATCCGAACGCGCTTAAAGATTACGAAGTTTGTCGTATATACTACAGTTAGTGATTAACAAATGAAAACTAAGATTGTCCAATAACAAATCTTCAATATAAAATGTATATTTATTTAATCGAAATGCTTTTATTATGGAGTTTCTAGAATCACTTTTAAAGAAAAATAGTACAATGCCGCTACCGCTTCGTCAGAAAATAAAATTTCTCGATGAAATACAGCCGTATCCAAAGATCTCTATTCTACAAAGGAATATAATTTAAGTTTATATATTTTAATTCCCAATAAGATAAACAATTAAATCAATTTTAATGTTTATAAGAGAGTGATCACACAATATGTAAGAAGTTACTTAAAAATAACTTATTAACCAAGAAAATGTAATACGAAATGTAAAGTATACTTTTACTCCTTAATAAATAAATTAAAAATTGTTGTCCGTTTCGAGCTGATCTAAGGCTCAAACCTAGCTGATGGTAGTGTGACTTCAATTGAAGTTTATTGGACTTTGTAAGCAAACAATTTGTGATCTCAGCACAAAATTAGACACTAACAGTTGCGTGAAATGTTAGGATTGATTTCGAGTCGATGTTCCACTACGGAGTCTTACACTATCCTCCATGGCAGCCACATTATCTCGTCGATGGTGTCGATGAAAACCGTGACTGTTGTCAGTCTCACAAAATTTGTCCACAAACTTGCGTCCATCACTTGCTATGGTAGCCTCATTTCGGCAAAAAATTTATTTCCTCTCTGTTTGGGCTACAGCATTGATTTCGGAATTAAGTTTGCATGATTTACCAACATTGTTCATGCGTGACGGAATTAATGTCGTTGCCCGGAGATATGATACTGACTCTATAAAGTTTTCGAAAAGGCTGTCATTGTCAAACTGGCATTTGATTCGAAAAGAAATCACTTAATAGACCGTCCGGTATGTTATTATATCCAGACCACATTTAATTTGTCTGAAAGCATTTAAAACGAGCCTGAAATAGAAAGCATTATGTGAAATCGTCTTTTTAAAACCTGAGTAAAATGGAGAACGGCAAATCCGTTTCATTGAATCGCAGTTATTGTAATGAATATAAATAAAAGAAAATGAAATGAAATGAAAGTAAAATGATGCAAAGTTCCATAAAAGGCTTGAAGAATTCGATTTTGGTAACTCTACACTTTTGGCTAGAATAATTAAACCAATTAATAAGTAATTACCCCTGTATTCATAAAAATATTACGCAGCTTTATTAAGGAAAAATGTGAGAAAATTGTAGTTGTATTTTCATACATTTTTGTGAATACGGGGGTTAAACTTTAGGGTACCAAATATGAACTGTCTTGTTTTATTGATTCCATTGTTCATTCATAAAATACATATAGAGCGGTGAATGTACATACGTTATATAGTATAACGATTTTATGCGGTGACTAATTTCTGCTTAAAAGATAACACTGCACACAATACCCATTTTTTCTACACTTGCATATTGAAAAAAAAAACAATGGTTTAGGTTCTTCGCTGAACTATATAAATCAAAATTTTACACTTTTAATACGTTCCTAACATCATTTTATGTGCTAAGGTCATTGCAGCTGTAATGACGCCAGGTACAACGACCTTTAAGGCCGCCACAAAAAACCGCAATAATGTAAGAGAATACATCAGATAGTCTGACGTCACTCTTTTTTTTTCTTTTTTTTTGTATAACAAATGTGTGGAATGTAAAACTAAGTACATCATATACGTATGTATGTATGTACATCTTATTAGTTATTTGTTCTGCAAACTAATAATATTCAGACTTATGCAAATTAAATGCTTTCGAGCGACTCATATTTTCGAATCTAAAAACAATAAAAGGAGTTAATGTAGGATTCAGGGGCGATCTGAAAGAACACCCAAACGAAATAAAGCTGTAAAGCCATAGGATAATCCCCCCAAAAAAATGAGTATGAGTATAGGATAGAACCATTCGGTACTGTCGATGAATTTCGCTAGAATTCTCAGAAATCCAAAATGTAAAATTTTGTAGACAAACACCGAAACAACGTGATAAGAAGAGTGTTTTTTTTTGATTTTACAACAGTGTTTGGCTTCTCCTGTGAAGTTATGAAAATGCTTGTTGAGTCAACGTGATTTTCTAAAAATTAGAGAAAAGTTTTGCTAATGAATGAAATATTTATTTGGATCGTTTAATCATTGAATTCCATTTACTCTTCTAAAGGTTATTTCATGCAAATGCTGTCCAAGGCTACGGTGGACGAACCATCTCCACTCCTTTGGCGCCCTTTTTCCAAAACAACGTCCAGTATTTCACGTGTAATGTTGTCTTTCACGGCATCACTCGTAGTTGGCTTGCCAGAATTCCATGTCTTCGGCCATTTTTGAGTTCTGTAAACAACTGGTTGTATGTAAGGTGTGAGGGATTATTTTAAAGTTATTAAAATTCAAAATCAGACAATTGTATATATTTTAAAGGTAATCCGAAAGGATTTTTCAATTGTATTCCCCCTATAACATGTTTATATTTTAAGTTCCCTGTCGGGGAAATGGTTCGTCAAACTTGAGTTATACGTGACTCACAAGCTACCTCATTTTCCATGTGAAATCCTATTCAGTTTTTGCAAGTGTTGTTATCAAAGTGAGTCAGTACTCACTCACTTTACATACGTTTCAGTTAGCTCACCATAAGTTAGTTTTTTTCAGCTTCGAGTCAGCCAAAAGCCAGTTCATTACTTATGGAAAAGAAGTTCGATTGATAAAAAAGAACGAATGACTAAAATTTGCATAAGTCAGTTGTAAATGAGTTTGTAAAAAGTTAACTTGATTTAGAGTGAGCTCATAAAAGCCCGACAGGGTAATTTTACACATTTAAAAATTGTTGTTATTTTGCGCATAAAAAACTGTACTTTTTTATATTAAAAATTAGATGCTGGACCATTGTGTCCATACTAAACAGTGCATTTCCCAGGATGTATTGTCAGCTTTTCAACAGACTCTTGTTGCTAACAATGGTTAACATTTGAGAATCTGTTTATTGAGAAGTCATTTTTTCCTAGAACCCGAATGTCTATGATGTGTAGGCGTTTAGCATTTGTAGATACATTCATGTAGAAATGGCAAGGCATACCTAGTACTTTTTACTTTGACACATGCCAGGAACCAAATAGCAAAAACAAATTAGACCACGAATTTTATTAGGTTATTCGACAGGGATAATATAAAAAAAATAATTTGCCTATTAACTTCTGACAATGAATGACCAAACTCGCACAACGTGCTTAGATGATTTTGCGGAAATTTATTTGGACCGGCTTTCGTTCAATGATTATATCCATTGTTTTGCCAGAAATCATCGGGTTCCCCCAATGAAGCATGGACCGAATAAATATGTTCTCAGTTTGGTCACTGCTTATGAGTACATAATGAAATATAATATTTTTTTTCCCAGTCAATAAGAGCCGCTCTTTAATATTGGCAAACATTTCAAATGATAAATATTATCATTTTCATACAAAAAAAAAAACATACATTTTTAAATACATTTGTTGATAAATATGTACATTTCCGCAAGAAATTTATTTCAGTTCTCTTTCGAGTTTTTCGATTTTTTGTTTTATCTCTTGTCATACATTCAAAGTGATTCAACAGCCAGGGTGGCAAATAACTAAATCGTACTACTTACTCGTTACTCACCAGGACGTTGTAGATAACTACCACGTTTTCGTTCTGCCTGAAATTGTCCGCACAACAACAATAATCTGTAAAAGAAGTTAATGAACTGTATCATCAAATGAATACAAAAACCATTTCTTGTATTTTAAATTCTTGACGACTCCTCCATCTCCACCTCCACCAACACCAGCAGCAGTTAAACGCCGTTGAAAATAATCATTAAGCCATGGTCTATGAAAGTGTCTATTGACATCGAGACCTGGTTGGTTGATGTAAGCGGAAATAACCTTATTCCGAGTAACTGTAGTTTCGAATACTCTGTCTGTTCGTTACCCAAGAAGATAACAAAGAAACGCAATGTATTGACACTTACTCCAATAACACTGTGTGTCAAACTGGCTGGCGTATTTGGGAACTACAGGTGAGGGTGATGACAGTTAAATATGTTGAACATTGGCAAACGTTTAATTTCAAATTAGCAGTGCGACAACACCCCATGTGATCGGTTACTTATGTTCATTCTGGTAATGTCTTTCACCGTAGCAATTCACTAGTAGACGCAGTTATTGAACAGTGTTAGACTGTGGGTTTTTTTTTCATCATATTTACCGGATACATGTAGTTCTGATGAAAAAGATGCTGCTTTCTGTAAATCCCGCTTAAGCTAGTTTCATATTTGGTAAATATTTGACAAAAAAATATCAAGTAATTGCTCGTCACTTTATGGACACCAAATATTTATAGGGTCATACATGAAACCTACTGATTGTTGTTAATTATTTTCCAGCAAACTAAAATTCAATGTGTGAACACTCACGTAAAAGATATGCCTCTCTTTTTGGCAAATATTAATTTGCGAAAATTGTGTAAGAGCAAACAAGTAAAATTAAAATTAACATGTTTTTATCAGGACTGCCACAGAATTCCATGCCGATCGAAAGTGGAACTGATCGTTCAGAAAATCAAAAACACACGGTTCGTACGAAATGAAAACACTTTTGGTTTTGTGAATGGAATTGTTTTTTTGGAAAATTTATTTTTTTTTTTTAAAAAATAAAATTGTTTTTATTTTATTTTGGGTACATTTTAACAAAACAAAGTCTATTTCAATAAGAAATTAAACGATTTTACAGAAGGGGCTTCAAGTTATCTCCTAAAGAAATTACTTTTTAAACATAGTGCTACCAACTATTTTGTTCTCGAGCAAATCACTATTTGCTACAAACGAACATAACAAAGCTTTTATTATTTAACACGCTGGCAACGCAAATACAACCAAATCAAACCAGCAGTGTGGGCAAAAGTTGATACAATTGTAGTTTTTTTTAATACATTTTCGACATCAAAAGTACCGTCATCCAACCGACGCTCATTTGGGACTTACTTGATAGATTTTACAAAATGTCCCGATTGTTTATGAACAAAGAACATACAGAGGGCAGACGTGTCAAGTCGTTTGCTGAACATCTTGCCTCTATATGGTGTTTGTTGTCGATTTGCAATGAACAATTGCCACAAACGTACACAGACATTAACATTTCACTGATTTATTAAATTTGTACCAGTCTCCATCTGCAGGATAAAACAAGAACTTGCACATTTACCGGTGGAATATTTTGCATTCGGATATTTCATTTTATATTCTTATGACTTACCACCTGTGGAATGAAATGAATTTGCACAGCGATTACCCATTCATCGGAATGAGGACACTGCAGCGCAAATTATTAAAATTCATTTTGATAATTTTAGGGTGGCAGAATAATTCGTATCATTAAGTATTTAGCTTCTTGTATAAATTCAGAAAATACAAATACAAAAGTCTAGTTACAGATCACCAATACAAAATTTTTGCTGGATTATTCGAAGGGTTTATAGGATCCAAATACTGCAAGAAAACCCCTGCGAAACTTCAAGATATTCAATAGAATCTATATCGAAACTGGCTAACTCACACGGGATTTCAAAATGATTAATCTCCAGCTCGTAAAATAGCATGCATTTACCAACGTCCGGACACAGACAGAATAATTCCTTGTTCTCATTCTTAATATTCGCACTGTTTGTGTACTTATGAATATGTGTTGATATTATGGCTGGGGAGTCAATTTGCTATATACACTTAAACTTTAAGTATTTACTTTGTAAATTTGGATAGGATTCTAGCAATATTCAGTTTTTTTGTTCAGCAAATTGTTGGAATGGACGTTAACTTGGTACTGTTGTTGTCCCAGACACTCTCTTTCGCCATCGCTAGCATTACATACTGCATTGTTGATGAACATTTTCTTTTGTATGTTTCTCCAATCCTTATTTTTTGATAATGCATCATTTATATCTTTTAGAAAGCGGCGAAACAAATTTGTACGAAATCAGTTTATAAATTATTTATAAGCGCTCCTGTATGGTCTGTTTCACCCGGTTTACCATTGGACCCAAAATTACAGTATAAATTTACTTTGTGTCGCAATTAAATAATAAAAAATCCTTCATCCCTCAAGATTAATTTAAACCATTATTCTATTTTTCATTGAATAGGAAAATGCAGCTGGGCAAGAATATAAGCTTTAATTATTTACTTTGTAGGATTTATATTATTACTATGTAATACATTATTTTGACCGTTCGGCTTTTGTATTATGGTGAATTTATAAATAAATAAATAGTCTGGCTTACAAATATTGTGTCAATCGACTGCAGACGGTTAGGATTATTTTGAAATAAAGCATACAATGTCCTCAAAGAAAAAAATAATTTCTTATGCTCAGTATTATCGTATTAAAGTTCATCGATACCTAAGACATTTGTTCATTTTTTGTGAGATGCCCTGTCGAATATTGGTAATGGAAGAGTGGTCTTTTAAAAAAACGCCTGGTTGGTTCTTAAAATCGAAACTTCACTGGAGAAGGTGAGGAAAAAACGCCTGATTTCACATGCGAATAGATTGGAATTATGTAGTATTTTCATTGAACTCCTACACATGAAATACATAAGTCCTTTTATATATACTACTCCACTCACAATCAGTTCGTACCCCTGAACATTTTTAATATGTAATTTAAGTTGCTCTTTTTGTATTTTTTTTTATTCTGCTATTAGTTCTAAGAAATAGAAATTTTAGCTTTAAGGAGACAATAAACTTTGTCTCAAAAACATAGATTTTTAAACAAACATAAATCAGAAATTGCAAATATTAGAAAACGTACAGGCGTACGAACTTAGTGTTGGCGGAGTAGCAGTATTACTCCTATCAGAGACAATTATCTTAAATAGACTCATACAGAACCCTTTCCATACCCATTACACAAACGCCACGTGGATTTTCTGCTACGCCTCAAGTGCTTTAGCAATATGCGTATGTCATCGTTTACCAACGTCGTTTCATAACATATACTATGTTGTAACGTTAGACTCGTATCCTGATAGCTATTTTTGTATACCAAAATAATTGTCACGCTATATTTTTCGTTTTTACTATAGCATTCGAGTGTACGCCTTATACGACGTCTCTTTAGGATTTCCTTATTATTATGGGTTGGGTGTTGTTCATCCTGCCTAACGGACTGTATAAAATATTTTGGCTTACGACAAACATTTCGCAAAAAAAAGAACAACCATAAGCCATAAAACATCATTTTCGGTTGGTCAATGACATTAACATTGGCAGCACAATGTGTGTGGATACATAAAAATCTCATGATTTTATTTGGCTTGGCAAACTTTGTGTTGAACCAAAAGAAGCAAAGAGTACATCAGGCCTTTCTTTCTAGTATTTAAACGACATTTATATGAAAACAATATATTTAGGCTAGAATTTCTGTAATAATATGTATGTATATATCTGTCTATAAAACTGACTATTGCAAATGCAGTTAGCTGCGGAAATAAGGTGCCATAATTTTATCCCGAAAAGTTCCAAAAATTTCCACAGTTGGCATTTGTGACTTACGTCACTTCTTTTTATCGGGGCTGGTGGTTTCTTTTACCCATTCTATCTCTTAGAATAAATCTCTTTCGATAAGTCTTCAGCGATGGTTCATATCTGTCGAACGATTTATTTCTTTAACATTGAACTAGCGATAGATAGCATAAAACAGTTGCGTGCAATAAAATAGCAATCACGTTATCATTTATTTTGTGCCGGTCAAAATAATAGCACCAATAGTATCTCATTCACACCGGCCTCTTGAAGAGTGGAGAAATATTTTATGGACTGTTAAGTCCTATTTGGAAGACAAGAATCTTGGTCGCTTGTTAGAAGGACCCCCAATGACGAATATAAATAGAACATTATAACAAAAACTGTAAAACATTGAGGTTCCAGTTTAATGGAGTGGATTCATAATTTTAATTTTTCATATGAAGGTGTTGGATAGAAATAGGTCTTGGATACAAATAAATTCCAACTGGTATGTGCAAATCCTTCATGTCTCTCTGAAAATGTCACCGGTTCGGATCGTCCAGCAGGACATTGACCCAAAGCACACAAAGAAAATGGTAAAAATGTGTATCAAGACGAATCATATAATGGAGAGGCCCAATCAGACTCCAGAAATCTATGGACAGACTGAAACAAATGAATATCGACACTAAAACCCATAAGCAGCAATGAGCATTGAGAGGTCGTGCAGCAGATATGAAAGTCGATTCCTGTTCTAACATGAAGTTAATTCAACAAAGCATTGAAAACTTTAGTTTATTTTACTTATAACTTTGAATTTTTTAAAATTTTGATTAAAATATTGTATGATATATTAAGTACATTAATAAAAAGCTACTGAGGCGGAATTTTTAGACCGCGTATTAGTCACGAGTTGCTAAATAAATTTTGAAATATTATTTATACTATTGAGAAAAAAAATCTTTTTTTTTATTTCATATTATTTTGACATATCTATTTGCATAGAGTCATTCAAGTAAATAATGCAATGTTTGGATATGATCAAGTTATACGGTTGATAAATAAATAAATAAACAAATAATGTAATGTTTGTAAAAAATGTTAATAAAAAAAATAAATAAAAAAAATTGGAGTTTATTTCACATTACACAAACTGAGATTTCCAGTTGTAGTTGGACCAATTGAAAACCTTTTGGGGCAGATGTAATTGCCGTCAATGATTTCTTTAACACGACAATGAAAGACAAAAAATCGTTATGTCATGAAATGATCATCTCTGTCCCTCTGGTCCCTGACGTTAGAACATTTAGCCGAAATACCCGGCCATTCAAGAAGTCTCATCCGTTTATTGTAAAATGACCGGTCGACACACTATAGAAAAAATTCGTTCATCAGCCGTACTGTTCGCTGTACAGCTGCAGCGAGTGTTTTTCTAGCCGACTATGACTCAAATAGTGTTCCTTTTTAATTGATACCAATTGTTTTGGTATTTTGTGTCGCCCTGTGATATCGATAATATGAAACTGTCATCTGTTTATTTATTTTCTATTATTGTGGAAAAATGTTTTTTTTTTGATTCAAAACAAAATCTTTTATTACAAAGACGACTACTGAGACAGGAGTGTAATATCATCGAATTACTAGATGAAAAGTGGCCAAATCAAAGTCGGGTTGTTTCCTGGACGTCTGCATTTTCTGTTTCTTTAAAATATTTGAGAGTTACTTTCGACTTAATAAAGCAGCCTTTACGCATGTGCTGGAAACAATTAAATTTAAATTAAAAGACTAAATCGGATCATCATTCATTTCGAAAACAATGAAATGGGCAGCAACATTCAGATTTTTTGATCAGCAAAGTGTTGGAATCGACTTTAACTTGGGACTGCAAATTGCTTGAATCCTTCACCACCACTGGCATTACGTTCTACATTGTTGACGACCATTTCCTTTTTAACTTTATGTCACTCCAAACCTTGTTTTTTGATAATGCATCATTTAAACTCACCATCTCCTTACCTTCTACCACTCTGCTGGGCCAGCATTATTTCTTTTAGAAAGCTGCGAAACAAATTTGTACGAAATCAGTTTATAAATCCTTTATTAGCGCCCCGGTATGGACTGTTTCACCCGGTTTACCCTGGGACCCAAAATTAGAATATACATTTTCTTTGTAATGCATTAAATAGTGAAACATCCTTCATTCCTTAAGATTAATTGAAACCACTATTATCTTTTCAACCAATCGGAACGTCCAGCTGGCCATGAATTCATTACCGTCTCCAGTTGCGCTGTTGTTTTTAATTTTATTATTCTACAAATGAAAATACCATTTTTTTCCATTGCACAAATTTCAAAAAGTCCAATATATGTTCCTTATAAAAATCATTCTATTATCTTTGGCAAAATTGTCCCAAATGGCTGTAACAATCGGTAACGATTTAATAAAAACTTTTTTTTTAGTAGACGGAAAATTCTATTTAAGAATTTATTTATTGATTTATCATTATGGCCATTTTTTCGTTAACCACATATATATGTAAATGTATTTTATTATTTTGTCAGTTGTGTCTCCCTTTACGATGCCCTCTTTCCGCATGTATAAGTTCAGCACCCATGTAAGGTCTTGTATTACAACACGTTTCCACATTTATTGCCTGCCGCCTAGCGAAGCTTTTAACCAAAAATAAAAAAATATGTTGGTTTGATAACAGTTCTTATTGTCGAGTACTTGTTTGTATTCAATTAACTATAAACGTCTACCTCTTCAGGTTTGTTCATATTACGTCATCGATATACAAATTTGCTTTTAAATAATATTAAAGAATATACAAAGAACAAAACTCTTTTTTTTATATAAACCTGTTTTTTTTGGTTTTTTATTTAGTGAAGGCGGAAGTTTAATATAAAAACAAAACAAACGCTCAACTTATCTAACTTTCAATGAAAGAATAGGAGGGGAACTTTTCTCAAAACTGTGAATTGTGTTCGATATTACTTTAATGCTCATTGACTGGGACCTACTGCTGAAATCTGGCTACTGATTTTTTAGAAAAGTTTTACGTGTCTTAGAGATAACTCTCTTACTCGTAGTGTTTATTTTCGTATGAAAATAAAAACGGATTTAGAATGAAGATACTTTGACGTTTTCAAATGCGAAAGCAGAGTTGTCTTTCGCATTTGAAAACGTCAAAGTATCTATCTATACACTGTTATTTTTGCTTTCCAAATCCGCCTTAGTCTGTCCAATGCGTTTACAAGTGGACCGTACTTTGCAAGTTTTAGGGATTTTTGTAAACAAATTGTAAATTTTTTTTGTAAACTCATCAAACAGACCAACAACACAAAGTCATTCGGCTAAAAAATGTTGACTGTATTACCACCGTGTACTTAAATCCCAAGTACTGTAATATTTGCTCATAATTCGAAATTCGAAATGATAAGAAATTTCTGTGATTGTTGTGGTCGACGAGTAGAACAAAATTTAAGTCAATGTCAGGGTATTAATGAAATGTGGAACGCCCGATGATCCCTGTCATTTATATCAACACAATTGATTATTTATGTCAGATGACGACTAATTAAATATTGATGTGTCAATTAAAGTTATTCGTTTATTCGAAAATATGCAAATATTAATTTATTTACCCCGACCTATCTACCTAACATAAAGCCCATTTATTTAAAATTCATTTGTCTGAAACTTCGAATGCCTTTGTTTTAATTGTATTTACTGTAAGTGTGTTTTATTATTATTATTATTATTATTTAATTATTTCTTAAGTTTTTGTATATTTTTATTATTTTTTGTATTGTTTTTTTGTTTTCCTCTTTATTTTCAGAACGAAGAGGTTGTCAGCATCGTGAGTTTTATTTGGTTTAAGGTTTCAAATCGTATCGTATTTCGTATGCTATCTGTTTGTTGTTTTTTGTTCCAAATTGTTCTTGTATTTATACAAATTCACGTTCACCTTTTTTGGCTTTGTGTTCTTGGTAATGTAAAAAAAACTGTTTTGTTTATGTAATATTTATATTTGCTTGCATAGCTTGCACTTGAATTGAGTTGTTTGTTAATAGTAAATCTCAAATTATTCATAGTAATTTTAGAACCCGCAGACATATGTACAAATATTCATGACCTTCAAATCGGTGCCAAGTCGGCTTTTCAAAAATGCCATAGTCGAGCAATTTTCTTTCGACTCCACATCACTGGGCGTAGGTTAGTATGCCCTAGACGAATTTCGTTATTGAACAGCTGAAATCGGTGCCAAGTCGGCTATTCAAAAATACCATAGTCGAGCAATTTTCTTTCGACTCCACATCACTGGGCGTAGGTTAGTATGCCGGCGGGTTTGAAGAAACGTGACAATAGACATATTTTAAAGGGTAATAAAGAGAATGGCAAATTTTCACTTGGCTACTCCTCCAGATACCACAAAAATTAATAAATGGCACTAAAACATAAAAATCACTTCAAAATAAAACTTCAGGAAATAATAGGAAGGTTAAAATAAAACAAATTGTGGGTGTTGTCCCATTAAATTGGATTGGTAATTTTTTACTATTTTTTTTTTGGAACATTTTAGACTTTTAGATTATTCTGTTACCTAAAGTTTGAGTACCTCTATACTTGCACAATGTTGGGTGAGGTCGTAAATGCAACTTTACGAGTAAAAGAACAATCTTTAAACAGTAGGTCCTGGTCAGTGAGTATACAAATTATATCGTGCACAGAACACTGATTCGAGGGAATCTTCTAAAGTCTTGTAAAAGTAAATGACGGCGGAGAACAGGGAATCGAAAACATATCGCAAACACCATTCCAAATGACAACATTCTGGAAATAACCTGAGATCTTATAAATACATAAATCTTTCAAATACATGGTGTTGGGATTATCGATGGGTACTAACGAATGGGTACTAACGAATGGGTACTAACAAGTAGTAGCACTAAGTGGCCTGTATATATTTGCCTAAATTAAAAACATTCATTAGTGCGCGCATAATACTTCAGCTCAGTACAATTAAATTCGGAAGTAAAATAGTTTTGCCAAGATGAGCCTACATATGTATATGAGCCCATATGTATGTTGAAATTTGCCTTTAATCATATGAATTAGCATGGAACATGTTTGTGTACTCATTGTACCCAGTAGAAACTCATTATTGCTCATACATACACGCACACACACTCATATAGATACATATGTACATATTTATACAATTTTCATATTTAATCATGTCTTCACTCGTTGTCTTGATCATGTTAGTTAAATCATTTCATTTCATGTAGAGCCAGACACTAATTAGTTCATGCTGCATGGAAATATTGTGTTTTTGCTTTTGTCCATATTTTGTTTATATATTTTTTTTTTATTAAATTTACTCCGTTTAGCAACATTGTTTCATTCGTTTTTTTTTTTCTATTTTTACCAACGATTTGTTTGTTTTATTTTATTTGTTGCTTATTTTATTGGTCATAATAATTTTGTGCTTAACCCATTGGCATTAGAGTACTGGATCATTGGGTAATAGACCTTAAATGACGTCTTTGGAAAATGGCATAACCAAGCAATACCTGGAAGTAGTTGAAATAAATTAATTATAGGTTTAAACTTAAAACAACTATATGTCCATGACTGATTAAAGTGAATTTGGGATATACTGCGGGTTAAACAATTTGGTTTTCTCATGTATCCGTTAAACTGACTGGCTGACAATTCGTAAATAAGGCAACTACAGGGTTGATATTCATGATGGAGAAACAAGTGGCAACGCTCTGGCACACTCAGCTGTTCAGTTCATTATTGTTTGTGCTCAGATGTCATTAGAAATTAAATAAAAGTAATAAAAGACAATTGCGAATGAAACAATGCTGAAAGTATGGGAAATATAACGAAAAAGGGCAACCAGTGTACATTTTTCACTCCTCGAAGATCATTTACTTGTTGAGCTGGTGGAGCAATACAAGACGTACTAAAAAATTCGACGCAACAACGTGGAGGCAAACATTTTAAACTTGGGAGAAACTGTCCAAATGACTAACTGGCGAGCATGGATAATGAGAAAATTGAAATGTATTCACCGGCAGTAGTTGAAATGTAAAATCTTAAGTTGTTGAGATCAATGGTCGATGTTCCAGGACCATCCAATACATGCCTTCAGATCTTCAGATGCTTTCAGATTTCTCGAGTATCACCTGCAGATTGCCGATACTCAGATGCAGTTGTTTTACTTATTGACATAGCCGCCGAAAGGAAGGTAACTTTATCGAGCAAAATCGTTATCCATTTCGTGCTGATATAAGGTCCAAACTGAAAAGCGATAACAATGCAGATGGTCGTAGGACTTTGATTTGTTATTAGACCTTGTGAGAGATCAATATGAGCACTTTCTGCACAATGTTGAGTTGTTAAGATTCGACTTTCCAGGACTGCGACGGAGATCGTGAGTATTGTCCACAAACTTGCATTCAGCAGTGGAGGAGTGAGCCTCATTTCGGCTGAAACTTCTTTTCAATGAACGACTGCCCAGCATACAGTTTGGAAATAAGTTTACATTATTTCCCAACGTTGTTCCAGCGCAAAGAGAGATTCATATCGCTTCATGCTGATTTTCTGTCATGATTTTTATCGCGAAATAGACGACGCTCTCAAAATACCATATTTATTCACATTCAAAAAGAAATTATATTCTTTACTCGACCATCGCAATAGTAAGCCTTCAGATTTCCAGATTTGATCCCTCTCTACAAGGAAATATTCATGCCAAAATCATTGCTTTATCGTCCGAACTACTCGAAAAAAAGATGACAAGCATTGCAAATATTTCAATGTGTCCCATAAAGACGGTCAATTGATTGATGTTATTAAAAAATAAGTCCTCGACAGGCACTGTAGCATGCCATCCGTAAGACATGTATGTTTAATGGATCATTTAGAAAGATTGAAAGATTGATTGGCAATTGAAAGACTTCATTTATTTGAACGCATCTTTAGATGGACTATTATAATTATTATAATTTTTTTATTAATTAATCAAAGAATTTTAAGGGCCTTATATATATAGAGAATACAATTATTATACTCTTGGCTATTTATACGTACAGACTTTCTTTCAAAAAATATTTTAAAAACAAATGAATAGTGGTTAGTGATGACGTAGATACAAAATGCTTAAAGGCAAACTCCCATATTCAAAAAAATTTAAAAAATCTTTGTTAAGAAAAATGTGGAAATTGTTTTTGTTTTTAAAATACGGCGGTATGACATTTATTATTGACGCTCCAATTCACAAAAATAAGAGACTACATTTTTAAATTAAATGAAAACATAACTTTTTTATAACAACTTTCAATACATTTTATTGGCGAAAACCCAAAATGTTGTCAATACTTAAGGAAAACTTTTCTTTTGGCTTAGAAACTTTTTTGAAAAATATTCCTAAAATTACATCGTCAGCTTACAAAATAGTAATATCTTATTCGATTTGTTTTCGTCATTAACTTTATCAGTCTCCAAATGGGTTAAATTTATTTGGTCAAATTGTATAATTGAGCTTTCTACTTAACTTTTCATTTCTTCAGCTCTCTGGCCTTTTACAAAAACACTTTCAAATTATCGGTATTTGCTGTTATAGTTGTTGTTGCCATTATTTTAAGTATCAACAATAAAAAAGTGCAAACTAGTTTTATAAACTACACTTTTTTTTAGTTTTTTGTATGTTCATTAAACCAAGGTCAAGTATTTTATTTAAATACTCAAACAAATATGTATGTATGTCTGTACAATCTCAGTAATGTTTGTTTTAATCAAAAACCCAGTAAAAAACCATAAAAAATGATTGCATATTTGGTAGACAAATAGATGACGATATGCCTATGATCTTGGTTTCCCATGATATACTTATTAACAATTTAAGCCATTTGTTCTCATCACATTCAGTAGTTTATTGTGCATGTAACATACATACATGGATGGATTGGGTTTCAAAATAAAAACATTCATTGTACAGAGTGGTCCGAAAGTTACTAAACAAAGTGAACATTTTAAAAACTTGTTTTTCGTTTGTTTCCACAACACAATGTGGCAGGCATATTGTGGCGATCTTCAATATGAACAAACTTTTTAAATATAAACTAGTACATGGTGAATTTGCCACCTATCCGTAGCAAATCTCACCATTAGGAGGTCCCGCTGTTATACCTTGAATTCGTATCCCGAAATATATCCTACGTTTATTGGTTCCTGTAGCCTTTTTTCATTTAACCAATTTAGCAATGGAAAATTAAAAATCGTTTATTTGGAACTTCTCCGATATTCACACAACACCTTATTCTGATAAAGTCTGAACATATACTGGGTGCGCCATCTCTTATGTTGAATTTGATAATGTCATAGCAGGAAGGAAAATCACTTGCTGGAAAATTATTCCACATGCGAACAGTACGGCTGAAATAGTGCGTCGTCCGGTCAACCGGCCATTTCACAATGAACGGATGAGAGGCGCATTTCAATATCTAAATATAATTCTATCAACTGGCCGATATGATCTTCAACTAGGAAACTGTTTTTGTTTTTTTTTACCATAAAATTGTATTAAATATCTCGCATTTTAACTTTTTTGTTGAGTTTTAAACTTAATATTTTATTTTATTTTGCCTATAACAACATAGTAATTATTTTGTTTTTATTTTCCAATAAAAAGTCGACTTGGAAAGTTCACAAAGTATACTTTTGGTTGCAACTATATAACCCTACTGTAGACACTTCGAATATATGACTAGACCAGCTAGCATAACTGTGTCTTTATGCCCAGAACATCAAGAGTAACCGATACGTCGATATCTACACCACCCATTGAAATTTGTTGGGCGATTAACGTAAAATATTTACCTAAATTGATTCACGTCTATTAAATATTGATGTCGTACATTGAAAATAGTCGTTAATTCGATGTCCGTGGCCCATTTCACACTCTCCTGGCTCACATAGTCACCTAACCTAACCTCACAATCTCTAAATGCCAAGGTCTGGACGATGACTGTCTCCAAATCAATCGTTTTTGCGACGAAGATCTACCTCCGGCCGTGTTTTTGAAAAAAAAACGAAATTAACCGTCTTCTCAGATTAACTACTTCGGTTTTCTTTTTGTGACTGTTATGAAAGCAAAGTGTACGCCAGAACGCCTTAGATCATTGACGAGCTAAGGCAATTATCGCTAAACCCTCCAAGATGCTGGAAAAAAGGGAAAAACAACAACAATGGTACATTTTCCATAACAAACAATGGCTGTCATCATCTGAGTCATATTGTATTTAAAAAACAGTTCAATTGGATTATAAAGGAATAAATTAAATAAAAAAAATTAAATTGTAAATTAAAAAATAGATTCATAGTATATAACGGATATACTTACTTGGTTTCCTTAACATCCCATTGAGGAACTGACGGGGAACTCTTTGTCAAATCAGTGAGTTGAACCAGCACCCAACAGCTAATGACTTTTCTATTGAAGTTTTACATGACTTAGCGATTACTCTCTTACTCATAAAGTCCCCGACAAAATATGTTTTTAATGATCTTACCAGGATGAGTGATAGTCGTACATGCTACCTACCACAGTACAGCCGACTATATTCAAGCTTATTTCATCATATAGTTATTATACGTCAATAATAACTGACTGGGAACTATAATTTAGACAGGGCTAGAGTTCTATCTGTTTTGTGAAGTTTATTCTATCGATTATATTTTGTTGCTTTAAATGGTGATAACTTGTTGGCTACCCTGTGTACAAACCGTTCACATTGTTAAGTGAGTGACTAATAGACACCTCAACCCTTAATCTTTATTGCATCGACGTGTATGAATGATTGTCCATTCAGAGTAAATGCTTATTCTATTGAATGAATTAATAAATTTACTCACAATCGAATGCTTTGATTCGTTTTAATTCATGATTTTGCCTCTGCACTCATGTAAGTTTTATTTTCGTAGCGTATTTAAAACGTCATTTTAGCATTTACATCTGTAAAATAGTCATATTTTATGTTTTTTTTTAGTTCTAGAAGATTTGTGCATATGCGAAAATAAATGTATAACTACACTATTCGACAGAATTCGTTTGGTTGCAAATTTTTTGATAATGTTGTGTGAACATTTTGACATTATACTCAACAATTTTCTTGTATATGTTGCGGCATTGTTAGAGAAAGATCCAATGCACTTTCGTGCTGCTTCTAGTAGTAAATCCTTTGGAAGACAATTAAGCATTCTAATATAAACATTTCAGGTATCCCGCCAGGTCTGATTAGTAAATGAAGCACCGAAGGTTAAAGTATTTTTTAACTGCTGGGTTCTTTAGCAAATGTTCCATGCTTTCAAACAGTTCCTATGTTTGTTGAATAAGTGATTAAACACGAACACATTAATTTGTATTTGCTTTGGCCATTTATTTAATTATTTCTGTCCTAATCCATTAATTATATATTTGTTCTATTTCACGAAATAATTAATTAGTCGATCTTTATTTGATATTTAGTAAAAATTTTTGAGATTTTACTGATTAGAAAATCTGTAAACTGATTCTAAAATTACTTCCCTGAAATCAAATACTTATGAAACTATAATTTATTATTCCTCAAATATAGTATTCGTTGATTAAAGTGTTCTCCCGACTTCATCTATTGTAGTTCCATAAAACTATTAAACAATTTAGTTGTTTTTAAATTTTTGTATTTTATTTATTTACACAATTTTTTAAATTTAATGCCTCATAATAAGTAAAACAATTTGTTCATAAAAGTTATAATTTTTTTTTTTTTTGAACGATTTTTTAAATATTCTTTTAATTTGTAAACCATATCTTTCGGTTCACTTCGAAGGTTCTCAATGTCGTGAGAAGATAATAGGACTGTTGTGTACACAACCAGGGCTAAAACAGTCCGACTCCAGCATTTTAAAATAGTTCAACTCCAGAGTCGTCGTCTCTCGTCTCAGCGTCTTTTATAACAACCTTTCGACAAATGTATGTCCATCCACTTATTATCCATCTCACACTGTGAGATGTTTTTATTGTAGTTTATTTAATGGGTAATGTAAGTTAATCAAACGCGAAGCGAGCAAATTTTTCTACTCCGGAAAATTGTTCGACTGTCAGTTCTTGAAAAGGTGCATGCTGCTCTTCAGACTAATTTCGGCAATTCTTTTTATTGAGTCTCATCGCTGAAGATAATTTTTCGATTCATCACTCATTTTGATAATAAAACTCAATGATTTACAAGATTTGTTCGTATCTAGTCAGGTCTGTGGAGTCGGAGTCTGACAAATTTTGCCCAGAGTCGGTGTCTAGAGTCAAAAAACTTGCTCGACTCTGAGTTTTAATGTCCTTAACAATGATCAGAAATTTGTATTATATTTTATTGTATCGATATTTTAACATCCCCGTCACTTCTTTTAATTGTAAATATTTGTAATTTATCTATAAATGTATATATGTGTGTTTGTTTCTTCTTCTCTGTTTCAACAATAATAGGTGCAACAGTTGGCCGGAAGTATTTACCAGGAATTCGAACGCATGATTAATTGCTACGATGAAGACGTTGTGAAGAATTTAATGCCTCTGCTTGTCAATGTATTGGAATGCCTGGATGCATCATATCGCATAAATCAAGAACAGGACGTGGAATTGGAATTGCTGCGAGAGGACAACGAACAGTTGGTAACGCAATATGAACGTGAGAAGAGTGCTCGCAAGCAGTCGGAACAGAAGGTATTTCATTTTATTTTAAACTCAAGATTTATCTCTAAACATTTTCCAAATTGCACCTTTACAGCTGCTGGAATCCGAAGACTTGGCGGAGCAAGAAAACAAAGAACTGGCCAGCCGCCTGGAGTCGCTGGAGAGTATAGTACGTATGTTAGAATTAAAACACAAAAATAGCCTAGAGCATGCCAGTCGTTTGGAGGAACGTGAATCCGATTTGAAAAAGGTTTGTTTCTATAATTAAATTACTAAGACTCCATTTTAATGGCATTCCTTTTATTATTATTTAGGAATACAATAAACTGCATGAACGTTATACGGAACTTTTCAAAAATCATGTGGACTATATGGAACGCACGAAAATGTTAATGGGTTCCACGCATTCTCAAATGAGTTCGGCATCGGATCGCATGGAACTGAGTCGTGCCAGATTAAATCCAGTAGCTAGGTAATACTATATTATTAATATCAATACCTATGTAAGAGTACTCATAGATAGTTCTGGAAAGCATTTACAACGACTGTAATCATACCACTCTGGACTAAACTAGGTCTATGCAATATCCCAAACTATACTCATCGAGATATTACAAACCTACTTAATAGGTTATATTAAATGGATAACATAACAAATTTGTCATTCAACTGCCCATATCTTGAAAACTAAAGGAGATATAAAAAAAATCGTATTTAGTTTTTTCTGTTCCTTCATTCAAACAGACAAAAAAAATTAGAAGATATAATTTTGGAACCAGATTGAATTTACTTGCTAAAATTAGCCAAAATTAGATTAATTACTCAAATGGATAAACGTTGCTATGGATAAGGGAATATTTTGGCAGAAGTTGTCGCAAGCGGTTTTGGCGAAAATACTACGCTTACAGATTGTATTGGCTAACGAATCCTTAAGATTTATAAACTCCATTCCGTTAACACCTCGGGGCTTGTTGTTCTACTACTTTTAATGGGGTTTCCAACAAGATGTGTTATTTTGAATCACCCGGTATTCCGGTAGCTGTCACTATTGAAGCTTTTATGTTTTACATTTGACAAGTAGAAACTACGCCATTACTAAAAATGGAACAATACACGCTTCAACAACACATTGAAATTATTAAAATTCACTGCAAAAATGGTGAAAATCTGGCAGTAACAGTTCTCAAAACTAAGGCATTGTCGGACCGCAATACAGAAATTGGTGGAAAATTGCGAGCTGTTGGGACAAGTTAGTGAAGTGAAGAATAAAACCCATGCACGTCGCTCAAGAACAACTGATAATATTGCTGCTGCAGCTCAAAGTGTTGAAGAAAATCCAAGTTTGTCCAATCCTCGTCGTTCTTTGGAATTGGACATTCCTCCAACGGAATTACACCGTATTTTGCATATTTTATAAAGTTCAGTTAACACAAGAACTCAAGAACTTAGAAAAAATTGCCCTTACAAAAGTTTTGTAATCCGCGATCCCTTGACATTTTTTATTAAATTCTGTTATTTTTCGAGATATTTGGAAAATTAAAAAAACTTGTTTCCATTTAAAATATGTTTTGAAATATAATTTTATTTTTAAATAGTTTATATAGCAAAATATAATGGAAAATACTTCTTGTTTTTTGACAGGTTGTTTAAATAAATTTGAGTGACAAATATTTGTGTACAGCCAGACGAGAAAACATATTTTGGTCAATTTATTTGCAAAATTTTAACTTAGCTTAACACAACGAACTGCTGATATTCCTTTGACAAATAACGTGGCATACAGTCGTCAGTGTTCACATTTCATCTAACACATAAACATCTTTTCTTAAGTAAAGAATATTTAATAATACCTTTCTCTTTGCAGATCTTCTGGTCCCGTCTCTTATGGTTTTGCTTCGTTGGAGAACTCCACAATGCTGGATACTGAAACCATTTGTAGTGTTGGTAGTAATTCCGATGACTCAGGACCACCCTCATTACAAAATGAATTTGATAGTTTACATACCGTTGAGAGATCGGCTGAAACTGATACGTTGCAGCAACAGAATCAAGCAACGTCACCACAGAGTGATAGTAGTCCCATTGTGCCAAATGTTCCATCAAATGGTTTGTGCTTACTTTTAATTTTAGGTTATACAGATTTTCTTTTTTTTTAGAAAATGCACAATTCTTTTTCTTTTGATGGAGGAAGTTGTGGTAGTTCAAAAAGAATGATAAAATTAAAGCGCAGGAATCATGAGCCGGATACAGGGAACTCGGAGATCAGATAAACAACTTATTCCAAGATAAAAGTAGCCATAATTGTAGATTTCATACTTCCGAAGGTGAATGCAATGACATTTCGATTTCTCTTCTAATATATCCAATATATATTCATTTTTGACCGGCAATTCCTTTAGATTAAACTGGCGGATGATGATTTAATGAATATCTTAATCCTCAGATTCACGAACAGATCTGTCCAGACCCTTTTCGATTTTATTTGTATTTTAAATACATTTAGAATTTAGCTAGAAACTTGAAACTTCATGCTCCTTCCTAAAATCCTGTGGTCTATTGATATATAAACACTTCAGGACCCAAAAAGCCAATACAATGATAGTCAGAAGAAGATGATATGACCAGACCTCAAGTGTTACGAATGTACACATCAATCCCAGCGATAACATGCTACTTTAGGTATAGACCGCAGCCATCGCAAAACTCCCTGAATGGTCTTGGTTTTGCAAGAAACCAAAACACTCTGCCTATGTCATAATGCCTACATTCAACATTCACACCATTTGGTGAACTTGACTAGAGAATAAAAAGGATTATCAAAGATGTAAATAAAAAAAGGGAATATGTGTGAATTTAGATGTGGGTTATTATGTGACTTCATTATGAAGGTAAATAGGCATTGGATGGCTCAATTTCTTCCGCACCATCAGTCGATGCCTTGCTTACACACTAAAGCACTCATGAGAGACGAATTACATTACCACTACTTTTAATATCAAGCAACCTTCGATTACATATGTCTACGGATTTTACCAAGGAGCTGTCGCTGATACCTCGAGTTTGGTATCTCGCCAGGCGACAAAAAGTATGTTAGAGGCGATATCTTCCGGCTTGTTTGGCTAAATGGGTATTACATACCAACATTTTATTTGACTTGAATTGGAAATTAATTGCAATCCATTTTTTTCCAATAGCAACTCTTTTTTTTTTTTTTTGTTAAAACGAATTTATTACAGTTTAATGCGATCTATCTACTCACATTGGTTTTTCTCTAGAAAAATCATTAGTTCGGTCCGCTCGATCCCGCTCAGTGGGTACAAAAATAAAAAAAATCACAATTAATGAAATACAATGTTGTGGGAAATACGTACATATTAAACCAACAATCCTCATCATAGATTAGAACTGTGCATTTGGCGGTATTAACCCTATACTAATGTCCATTACAATGGTATTACTTTTTCTCTTGTCTTTTTATGCATTTTGCGTTTATCTATCCATACTCATGCTACACCCACCATAACAACTCCTCCTACGTACGTTGTGTTAACATACCTTCCTGTTTTTTTGTCTACACCAAAATTCACCAAAATTAACACCAACAAATGAATGATGTCCATCATCGTACGTTCTCATAATGTGTCTTGTTAATCCTCTGTTAACTCCATGTTCCACAACATTCCATTGTACATTTTGTACACATCTTCAAAAACAGTTGGTCGTACCACTACGAAAAAGGAACAACGCTCCGCAAATACTCTATACCAAGAGTTGTCCTTTCAAGATAACGAAGAGAGTGAAGACAATGAAATTGTTACAGGTATGTATGGGGTTTGGTGTTTAGAATTATTATTAGTTTTGTTTTTGTTAACTCCCAACTAAATGTATGCGTCCAAAGGGTGTGAGATGGTGCAAACAAAATTGATGCGTCTGTTACCATTTACTGTTAATATATAAACTATTATTGTCTTTTTCTTTCTTTTATGTACTATATGCAAAATTATTGTTCTCTTGTTGATAATTGAATATTGATAAACAAAAACACACAAACTCCTCTGCACAAATATTCAAATACAATGCAAACCATCTACAACTGCCACGCCTTTACGTATGCGCTACTCTACTCCTCCAACACCTTTCAGGGAGCTGGGTACATCCTGGGGAATATGCTTCTTCAGGTAGGTATCACAATTCATATTTGTATGGCTTTATGTACATCACCTGTAAATATTTAAAACATCAAATGGTCCAAGTCAATTCTTAAAAAAGAAAACAAATTCAATGCCGACTAACCGACGAATTCGATTTGAAATTGCTCTCAAATACACAAAAGTATTAAACTGCCTAACATACCTCAACAAGTTTTTAATAATATAACAATAAAAATGTTAAACATAACAAATACTCATCATATTCTCATGTCCTGTTGTTATATTTTCTTTATTCAATATGCTGTCGTTGTTATTGTTAAACAAAACAAAACAAAAAAAACCTTTAAAAACAAAAACAAACAACAATTTTTGTTTTGTTGTTCTTTGGATTTCGTCATCATGTGTTCAATGTTTGTTATTTTACATGAAAATTAACAAATAAATAAAGCTAATGACAACTACTTTGGTAAGTTGCGTTTCCGTTTCACTCCTATACAAATATATACATCCCTTGTAGAAAAAAACAAATGTAATCCCTTAGTTGTTGGTTGTAGTTTCTTTTTATTTGCTGTACATTCTTTTTTATTCTTTTTGGTGGTGTTGGTTTTTCTTAGACATTAAACTAAAATTGAATGTAGAAGTTTATGGGAACAATTTTCCAAATATTTATATTAATTTAACGTAGAGTGTTGCTAATAGACTACAAACATTTTCATTAAAAATCATTTTAATATTTGATTGGGATTTCAAACAGCTGTAAATGAATCGTTCTTTTTGATTTCAATTCATTACCGATTTGCTAAATTTGAAATGATTCCCATTACATTTTTGCCAATTTCATTTGTATTGATGATAATTTAGAAAAGTTAATATTGTTGAAAGTAAACGATACATTATAATTCAATTTAATTAGAATTTATTACATCACCAATCCAATTAAAATATATTGGAAATGAATTGAATTAATTTAATTCAAATGAATTGCAATTCATTTTAACAAATTCATTTGAATTGAAATCCAAAACGATTGGATTTTGAAGTATTTTCACTCAAATTAAGAAAAATCGTCTCGTTCAGAACCATTTTCGACTCACGTGGAGAATCATTTTGTTGCAGCAAAAGTAAACCACTCAAACACACAAATTTTTGGGAGTTTCTGTGAAAACGTTCCAAATAGTAATGATACGCGCCATGGTTTTGAGACCAATTAATGGTTGATGATCTACACACAAATGATGGCACCTTTTGCGAGTCTAACAGAAGAACTGGAAAAATTATAATCTGTTTTAGATTGCTAACTGGACAATATTAGTACAGATGTTGCGTGGCAAATATTTGACAACAAATGTCAAATATCTGAACACCAAATAGTTTTGGGGATTTTTGATAAACAAAAGTATTTGTCAATATTTTTGCTTTTACAAAACTCTTGTAAGAGCAAATAATAATAATGCAGTCATTTTACGAGTGAATCCATGAAACTTATCTAGAAAAGCCATTAGCTGTAAACAGCATGTTTTTCCGGTCAGTTAGATATCTAAATGATATCGTAACAGCTCACTGATTTGAGAAAAGTACCCTGTATGTTTCTTCATGGGATTGTGAGAACTTAAAAATGTCCAAAAATGTCGACGTTTCCACATGTCGTTCTCGAAAACCCTCTTTGGGAAGTAATGTAACATGTCATAGGAGTCTAAAGCCGCAATGGTTTATATATATATATTTTTTTGCTTTACAGTTTGAGTTATACTAATAAATGTTTTATAATTTGGAATTTCTTATTATATCCTTCGACTTGGAATTCACTTCTCATTACAATTATTAGTTAATTACATAACATTAAACTTCATGATTCATTAAATACGTAGTTTTTCGGTGTGTCATCTGGGATGTTGTAATATGTGGTAGTTTTTTTGTAGAATGTATTTTTTGGAAATTATCTCAATTACCTTGTGATTGGTCTTCTTGTGATGGTCTTCCAATTCTATTTCCAGGTATGGGCAAAGAGGTGGAAAATCTCATTATGGAGAACAATGAGCTTTTGGCTACTAAGTATGAAACGATTTATTCTCAAAGTACTCTTCTAAATGAAACTAAATTCCTATAATCATTTGTATTTTCTAGGAATGCTCTTAACATTGTCAAAGATGATTTGATAGCCCGAGTCGATGAGTTAACCGGTGAAATTGAAATTCTACGTGAAGAGCTCAATGCTATGCAACAATCCCGTGGCAAGTTACGGAACAAAGTTCAAGAGTTAGAGGACGAATTGAAAAAGACCAAAGAGCAAGTTAAGCAACAAAGTAAGAAGACCATATTTGCCCAAAACAAACAATTACTAATCAGCAATCTGTAACTCTAAATTCTAGCTGACAATGATCAGGAAGAAAATGATGTACCATTGGCTCAACGTAAACGTTTTACACGCGTCGAAATGGCCATGGTTCTGATGGAACGTAATCAGTATAAGGAACGTTTAATGGAACTACAAGAAGCGGTTCGTCTTACCGAAATTCTAAGAGCCTCACGTACAGTAGATAATTTAGATAAGAAATCGAAACAAAGTATTTGGAAGTACTTTAGTAGTCTTTTTACGTAAGTTGTGTATTTGTTTAGTCTTCTTGTAAAAGGTTATTGACTATTTGTTTATTTATTGCAGCCCCTCCAACCGCCCTCAGGAACGCGTCGCTGATGGGCAAGGAGGGGGTCCTATTTTTCGCTACTCAAGCCCATCCCACGGACATGGATCTCCCAGTAGAAATAGCGACAATCGCCTTGCCATAACCGGTGGACGTGACGGTGGTCCACTACCTTATCCCGCCAGTGCCGGCTTAGCTAATGCCCTGGCTAATAAAGACTACGCGGAGGAAGGGACCTCGGAAAGAGCTAGAGCTCGAAGACATGAACAATATCGACAATTGAGAGCTCATGTTCAAAAAGAAGATGGACGTCTGCATGCTTACGGTTGGAGTTTACCCGTTAATAAAACGGAGAAAGAACAACAAACTAGACATTCTGGAGGAGTGCCCGTTCCAGTCTATTGTAATCCCTTAGCCGAAGCTTCTCCTCATATGAAAGTATTTTGTGCAGCTGGTGTTAATCTAAATGGTGGCTTTTTCAAAAGTGGTCAGTCTATAATACCGGCCAGTTCGCCCTTTGCTCCACGGTCTAGCGCGAAAATTGCAGAAATCACCAGCCCTTCAGCTGAGCATTCGGCCGAGGCTCTGGATAGACAAATCACACGGGCCAGCCTTGAACATTTAGAACCAGAGACGCAATTAACGCCCTACGTCTGGATTTGCACCAGCACTCATGCAGCCAGTACTGTGACTGTGGTTGATGCCAATCAATCGGCGACAGTCCTCGATGTATTCCCTATTTGTGCCTCTCATTTGTTATGTATTGCTTCTGTACCCGGCGCCATGGAAAAAGACTATGCCTTATTGGAAAACTCCGAAGTTATTAAAGCCGGCGAAATGTTAGAAAGGCCCGGAGACGGCGCCGATGGTCTGGGCAAAGTAGACTTTGTACGCGTTAAGCCAAAATCGGATAAGAACAGCAATACCAAAACTTCGGAACCGTCTTTAGAAGTGAATGCCGAAACGCCAGTCGAGGAGAAAGCTAAGGAAGCTACAGAAAAATCCAATGAACAAAATGGTACGGAACCAATTGAACCTTTGGGCAATGTGAATGAAATCAAAATACGTCAACCCATACCCGGTGCTCCACAACGTCTGCAAAACGATGTAACTTCTGGCACGAACGCTACTCCAAATGGCTCATCAACGGCGACAAGCAATAACAATAATTCGTTAAGCCAACAATTACCTTTCTCAAAACCAATCAATCCCATATTGGGAACGAAGGATCGTCAAGACGGTGTTATGAGTTCTGTAGGTCCTACTATGTGGATGGGTGCTCAAGATGGTTGGTTGTATGTGCACAGTGGCGTGGGTCGTTGGCATGAATGCTTACATAAAGTTCATTTGCCGGATGCCGTCCTAGCGATAGTTCATGTTGAATCACGGGTCGTGGTGGCCCTTGCAAATGCACAATTAGCCGTGTTCCGTCGCCAAACAGACGGCCAATGGGATCTGAATAGTTATCACCTAGTTACGCTCGGTGACCGTAATCATTCGATACGTTGCCTCTGTGTGGCTGGCGAACGCATATGGGCTGCTCACCGCAATAAAATCTTTATTGTCGATCCCATTTCATTGAATATCATCCATTCGCTGGATGCACATCCGCGCAAAGAGAGCCAAGTACGGCAAATGGCAGCCACCGGTGCTGGTGTTTGGGTTTCAATCAGGTAATATACGTTTCATTTCTATGTTTACAATTTTACGATCTTAGACTTGTTGTTGGAAATGTCCTACAGATTCAGTAGTTTGGACGACGAAAGTCTATCTTGATTGCAAGTTGTTTCCAGAAATATCTCGTATGCCCTCGATTTCCAACAGATATAATTTGGTTTTTTAAATATTCTACAGATTGGATTCCACGTTACGCCTGTACAACACCTACACATTTGAACACAAACAAGATGTCGACATCGAACCGTATGTTTCGAAGATGTTGGGTACCGGCAAATTGGGATTCTCATTTGTGCGTATAACCGCATTGATGGTATCATGTAATCGCCTCTGGATAGGCACAAGTAATGGTGTTATTATATCAGTACCACTGAATGAGGGTCAAGGAAAGATAAGTAAGTGTCAACATAGAAAAACAATCGGTTACACTAGCTAACAAAAGTAAGCTAGTTGAACCAACTGGAATACGATTTTCTAATAGATATTTCACAGCTAATCAGAAACATGGCTAAAAGAATTTGCCTTTAGTTCAATTTTATTAGAAACGTGATTGAGGAACAAATTAGTTATTGTTTTTATTCTTCCATACAGGGCAGTGAAAAGCCTTTAGATTATTTACAGACATTTCACAGACCTCTCTGAACATCCATTATGGACATTTTTGATCGCGGAGGGTTTGACGTAAATGTTCTCTGCTTTATTAACCATTTTAAGTTCGATCGTCTACTTTAATGGAAATTTCCCATTTATAATAGTTGTGTTTGTATTTGTATGACTGCACTGAGATAGAACCTTTTTCAGACAAGAAACACCATGCAACGTTTTGGGACAAAGAGTAGAAAGTATATTAGGTTTTGCAACAAGATTATTAAAGGCATGGTCTTATAATTCCAACGACGGTTCTCTAAAGTCAAGTACTATTAGACGTTCGGAGCGGACTTTAAACTGTGGGTCCGTTTAGTGGGTTGAAGTAATTGTATACTTCTTTTACAGATTTAGGAATTTCCAATGTGTTCCTTAAACGCTTTAAATTGAATACCATAATAACCTTGATATTTGGGCGGATTCAGACAATACGATAATGTAGGTTGTCCGAAATATAGCTGGTGGTAATTACGAATGTTCGAGGTGGGCCATTAATGAACCAGGTACAAAAAGGGCTGTGCCTGTCAACCACACGTTTTTGATTGATAAATTTCAGCAAATATTCAGCACCGATGAAGAAGTTTTATGGATCTGAATATAATTGACTACTGTTTCAATTCATCCATCGTCTAATTAATCTATGTACTAATATCATCCCTCACCAGCTGTTTTGTACATTTTAGCTCAAATTGGGCCACTTTGTATGGGAGGTACCTGAAGGGACGTCTCAAGACTTTTAATTTGCAACTAATACTTTTCTTAATGCCGCACACTTGATCTTTCCAAAGGAGATGTCAAATCAAGCGTTTGATTTGGTTCGAGCAATAGACGAAATATGATATCACCGAAAAATCAGTGACTAAAGCAAAATTAATAAATGTGTGATTGTTTTATAGTCTATCAGACCAAGGCCGGACACGGCTCTACCATACAAAATATATTTATAACACAGGACAACACCTGAGTACAAAGAAAAAACTGAAATTGTAATTCTACGGTTTGGATTTCAAATTATTGCAAATGCGTACCGATGAAGAAGTGTGATAGCTTCCCGAACGTATCTGTATACCTTTTTATTTTTATTATCTTTAACCTTTATATTTGGTGTCTTTCAATCTGAATTAAAATTGCGGAATTATAAACAAATTTTTTCAACTTATTAAAAATCTGTAGCTGCAAAACGTGTCTATTTTCAATAAATCATCATAGTCATATATACAATTAAAATGAGATATAAATCAAGATAATCAATGGTGTTTTTGGTTTTATTTACGATTTAGTAAAAGCACATATCTCATTTTAACAAGAATTGGGACATTTCAACCAAATCGAACGAGTCGTTTTTAGGTTATGAAAAATTATGTCACAAAAAACGTATTTTTTTAAATTTCGGCCATTTTTGTGACAAAATTTTTGGGTCATAGTACATCCTAATATTATTGTGGTTATTCAGTGTAATGTTTGAAAACTCTCCAATCCGAGTTTTGCGTCACCCTAAAATTATAAAAAAGCGTCTATTCCAAATAATATTGTCTTCATTCCACAGTTCGCTCAAATAATAAATAAAACTTGCACCACCTTACTCATAAAAACTTATAATAGCTTTATAAACCTTTGTTAAGAAAAATGTGTGAGAATACAAAAAGAATATTTACATTAAAAAATCGTACTCCCTATCTTGAACCACACTATAATAGATTGATTTTATATACTAATATTCTCTCTTTCCATTACAGGTGATCCCAGTAGTCAACTGCCCACATGCTGTATGGCCAATGCTCAATTGTCCTTCCATGGACATCGTGATGCAGTAAAATTCTTTGTTTCGGTACCGTTGCGTCAAACCAACAGCGCTCAATTGCAATTCACTAACAAACGTCCCGATATGCTGGTTATGTGTGGCGGCGAAGGTTACATCGATTTTCGCATAAGTAAGTTTCCTCTCTAGCTATTGCATCTCCTTATATGGCTTACAAATACCTACAAAACCTTAGTCGCCTCTGAAAAAAAAACAGAAAATTGGTCTTGTCTCTTTTTATTTTAAACATTTTTTATTGTTCTTATCACAGGACAAGAAAGATCTGTAACTGATGCTAGTGATAATGCTGCGCATTTGATAGTTTGGAAAGTTGATTCGTAAGGACTTTTGATTTTAATTAACTTTTGATTTTGTTTTTATGTTTTGTTTAAATTCTTTGTAATTCCTGGATTGCGATAACACTAACATATCCATTTGTTTGTTTGTTTTTTGTTTAGAACGTTCAATTTATAGTTTGGCAACTGGAACTGTTCCATTGCGTGTGTTGATCGACTACTGACTGTATGCGACTGAAATCCTTGTGATTCATGTGTATGCGCCATATTAGCGTTTATATATTTGTCGTCATTGTACTCGTACATGCTTTTCTTCTTATTATTCAAACGAAACTAAACGAAAAATGGAGTGTTTAGTGACCTGATTTTGTGAAAATAATCCCAGCCAAGGTTTATATTTTTTCTTTTGTTTTCATATTTATTCGTATTTCAAAATTTACTGCAAATGGTGTTTTTGGACGATTATTATTTTGTTGCACTGCGTTCAAATAATTGGGTCTCCTATTGGCTGTTACAGCATATAGTTTTGTTTTATTTGTTCTTTTTTTACTTTTTACGCACTATTCTTTTTTATAAATGTTTGCTTTATTTTACACTTTCTCCTATTGCTATTTATTTTTGGAAAACACTTGTTGGAGGACAGCCACAGTTCACAAAAAAGACATTTACCGGATGTTTTTTTTTTGGGTTTTTGGATTGCTTTTGTTTTTTTTTTTTTGCAAATTTAAAAATCGTACTAAAAATGTGTAAATAATTTATTTTTGATACAAAACATAGACATCCAACTACCAAATATGCGCAGAATTTCAAAATGTACATGAGAAAACTTGACTATAAGCACATTCTATTATTTTAGGTCGTATCACTCTTGATACTCTAGGCTATCGTTGATTTAAGATTCGTATTACCCAAAAAAATAGCTAATTAAGATAGAAGATGTTACACGCAACACATTTTTAGAAAATCCAGTGTTTCCGCAATTTCTTGGTTTTGTAAAACTGCCCTAAAAGTCTATTGCATACATTACTTTTTGCAAAAATTGTATGACAAGTTTCATGACTTGAAATGAAATTTATAGATTTCTTCCTGTTCCGGAAATTTATGTTATGACATGACATTACCACCTTCTATTTGATTAAGAGAACAGCTTTTCCATTGAAAATCAAAACTATGTTAATATTTAGAGAATTTATTGATTTTAACGGTTTATGATATCCCATAACTTTTTTTTCAATTTATGAAAAATATGTTTATTAAAGCATAAAGGTATTGTCAAGAAAATTATACTTATTTCCCTTAACATTCCATGACGGAACAGACGGGGAACTTCTCTCGAATCAGTGAGCTGTGTACGAATTAATTTGTATACTCACTGACCGGGACCTACTGTTTAAAGCCGGCTCCGAACGGCTAATACTTTTCTAGAGAAGTTTTACATGGCTCAGAGATTGCTCTCTTACTCGTAAAGTCGCCAACATTTACGAGGTGGAAACAGCCGCCGAAAAATGTTTGATGGTCTTATCCGGTTTCGAACTCGGGTTCTTCTGTGTGATAGTCGCACACACTACCTACCACACCACGGCCGCCCACATTAACATATTCGCCATTCGTTGCTTGGCAGGGAGTTTATTTCAATTTGAAATCAGAGTACGAAAACAAACAAAACGAAACGTTTCCCTTGGAGATCTTTGTGTAACATTCGCAATGTTGAGTTTTTTAGATCGATCTTTCAGGATTTACGGCTATGGCAGCCACATTCTCACAAGTGCGCAGAGTACGACGAAGTGAACCGTGAGTGCTGTCCACAAATCCGACAGTAACAGGACCTTTTTTCTTCGCAAAATTGCGTCCAGCACTCCTGGTGGCCACCTCATTTGGACCAAAACTTTTTCTTTTCAATAGACGCATTATTTGTGCTGCACAGCATGGACTTTGGAAATTCGTTTGTATTATTTCCCAACATTGTTCAAGCGTAAAGAGATTTATTTCATTCCATGGAGATATCGCACTGATTGTCTTTCAACATTTCGAGCGTGAAAGAGCTCACTTTCAAACAACATATGATTACAAACGAAACCCACCCGATACTTGAAACTAACGTTTACTTAAGTATGTGGTAAAACCTCTTAGGTAATTGGTTCGAATGATTGTAGGGTAGATTTTAATGCCAACCCCATTTTTTTATTTGGCATGTATTTCTTGTCTTTTCAAAATCGCAAAATTGTCGATGTGAGGAAAATTTTAAAAATATCGGTAATTCCAAACAAAAAAAATGTCGACCCAGTCTGCATTTTGACCTTGTTGGAATTTGGTGAAAATTTACATATATTCTCCTCATTGCTGTCTGCCATATGACACACCAGTTGCTTCGTTCAGATTTTACAGCATATCAAAGAATGTTTACTGACACACAGTTGAGTCAGTAAAAGTTGTATAACCTTTGAATCCATGGCGAACACAATCTGAAAATTTAAAATCTATTAAATCAAATCACGGACAATTTAGGAAAATATTCTATGAAAAAAAAAATTTCCAGAGTTATGTCGAACAAGGCGGCCATACATTTTTTACATTTGTACAAAGCGGACGTAAATACCTTTCAGGCGACATCACATTTGTTTATATCTCATGCCGCAATCGTAACATATTTGACATCTAACACGGCTATCTTTACCGAAAAATTCTCGTATAGGAGATGCTGTAAAATCTGTACGCAGCAATATTTATAGACAATGGATGTGACAGACAGCAACGAGTATAGTGTATGTGCCAATTTTCATCATACTCGGAGAGGTGATTTCATTTTATCTGTAGCTTCAAATATAAAGATCCGTCCGATAAATTCCTAGGGGAAAACATGCACTTTACCGTCAATATTTTGAAACTTTGGCCACATAGACGTCTTTATACCCATTTTTACAATTGTGGTTGAAAATTAAATGAAGAACTGTCCCAATTTAAACGATGCAGTTTAAATTTTCTTTGGAAACCTCTTGGTAAAGTCAAGACTGTTTATACGATGACTTTGTAGTTTTTATTTTAACCCCCGTATTCATAAAAATGTATAACAGCCTTGTTAAGAAAAATGTATGAAAATAGTTTTTGTATTTTCACACATTTGTCTAATATAAGGTTTATAAAGCTGTTATACATTATTATGTATACGGAGGGTAAGTCTAAATTGCTAATCAATTTCTCCATTTTAAAAATGCCAAATAAAAATGGTAATTTGTTTTTTTATATTTAAGAATCAGTTTCATACGTTAACGCATTACAATAATACGGAAGGGGGTGTTACAGTGAAAGGTCAAAATTCCCCAGCAATTTAAATTTTGTGACAGTCTCCAGAAAGTCGTGACTGCTGAAGCGTGTAAATCTGGGCTGTGTTTGTCCCTTAAACATTTAATCGTTTGATACGATTTGTTCACTGGAATTTAGGTGTGTCTTGCGGCACAATTTCCATTAACAACTTTTCCATGTTCCATTTACTTTGATTCGGTTCTCAATAGGCTTACGCGTTAAAACATTGAATTATTCACGCTTAACATTACGAAGGAACGTTATTTTAAGATGTTATAAATCACCACCATTACGTTGGTGACAGTCCGCATTTAGCAAAAAATAAAATGTATATTCGAGTTTCTGTGGTCGGCCTTGCATTAGTCATTCGGAGTCGTTATAAACTGTAGTTCCCGACCATTGTCTATAAGAATTACACCGTTTAAAAAAAACTACAAAGTAAATTTCCAATTTTTTTTCTATGCTACGCTGAATAAAAAAAACGATAATGCACAGTTAGAGTTAATCAAAGGTTGTAATGTGAAATACCCCTACAAACCTGGCAATTAGAACATTTGTTTAGGTCTAACTGTAAGAGAACTGTATATATGTATGTGAAAACGGTGGTTAGTCTCATTTTTCGTTTGTGTATTTTTCCCCATTAATTCTGTACGAATGCGTACAATACCACTGGATGTGATATCACCAGCCTCAATGGATTACGGGACAAAGTTAAATCCGATATATTTGGCAGCCTACGTGCTTTAGTTGTATTTTATTTTGCTACGATTATTACAAAATTAATTCATGTTTTATTTTGTTAACCAACTAAAATTATGTAACACCAAATTTCTAAATCGCAATTTGTTTAAATAACCAAAATCAAATCAACTTTTTGTTTTGCCAAATACACAAGTGTTTTATACAAAAGAAAGTTACAATTAACAACTGCTTATTAACACCCACAGATGTTGAAAATAAATAACTAATATTGTGTTTTTTTTTTTACAAAATACTTACTTTCAGATGACAATGATATGGAGAAAAGCATTAATTTGGAACAGAATCAAACAATCGAAAATCGCGGTGACAAAAGTTATTTGATTGTGTGGCATGTTAGTCAACGTTAAAAGTTGTTTGTAAAATACAATGAAGAGGATATCAATAATTTGAGTTATGAACCTAACATCCAGACCCCCCCCCCCCCTTTTTAACAATATACTAACCCCATTACCGATATAATTTATTTGATTTAGTTTTTATATTTTGTATACAAGACCATAGAAAAATTGCCCAAATCGAGTGTTATACATTTGAATATGTATTGGAAAGAAATCAAAACCATACCATAACATAACCAAATAATTTAAAACTTTTAAGGAGCAAGTAAGAAGACGATAGATAAAGCTTTCAAAGAGATTTTTTTTAAATGTTTACCGAAGAACTAGTTATGATGATTATAGTGTACTGCAACTTATTTTATGTTGGCTTTCACTATATGAAATATAAGCTTTATACATAATGTACTTTGGAACGTATTGAAGACACAACAAAAGCAAACAAAAAAATCAACATAACTATTTATATACTTATAAATATAGATTATGTAGACAAGTGATATTGTAACCCCAAATAACGAAAAACTGATATAACAACAGAAAAAATATTATAATACTGAAAAATGATTCAAATAGCAAAAAACAAACAATTTTAATTCTAAACCAAACCACATCGCTTATAATCTTTCTTCTCATACCTTAAGACAACACTGATGAATATATACATACATATGTATATTTTGAAAGTTCATTTCTTAAATTGGCTATTTATTTTATTTACACACATTTTCTGTTTGTTTATTTTTTAAGGCGTTATAATTTGTATATAATTTGGCAACACAAAAAATGTACATTTCTCATTTTTATTATTTTAGTTATTTTGGAAAGCAAAACCCAGACATTTTATTGTTTTAAAATAATTTGTTAAATTTGTTTGTAAGTTTTTATTTAAAATTTACTAGAAGAAAACAAAAAAAAAGAAATAAAAAAATATTCTTTTTTTTTTAATACAAAACGACTATTTATTTTTAGTTGTTATCTAAGCAAGCAATGTTCGAAAGATAAGTGCTATAGCTGCGACAGATTGTAAACATCTCATTACTGGATGAATGAAATGGTGTGCTTCTTACAATTTAAAACCATAAACTATAATAATTAAAGTCTGTAAACAAAATTTGGTATGTAGCCGAAGAATATATTATTCTAATCTTACACAGTTAAACCAAGCAAATATTTCCAAAAGGAATGCATAGAAAATGCGTACAATAGAATGAAATATTTATTAGCATCGATAACGCAATTCGTTTCAGGTGGTCCATTCGGTAACTCACATGTCAACCACATATAAGTGCCTGTTTCCCTAAAAGGAATTTTATATTTCGTTACAAATTGTGAAAATACATAGGAGCATTAGGGCATGTGGAAAGGATGACGAAACATTAGAGCATTTCCTCTGGTTTTGCCAAGCGTTCGCAAACAATAGATCCCGTTTCTTGGGAAATTACTCTTTATCAGACGTGACGTGACTTGCACTACCTTAAAATTCGGCTACATTCAAAGTATAAGAAAACCTATTCCCACAGGGTAAAGACATACGCAGCAAATCAACAAAACATTCCTATTATTTCATTACATTTTTTTTTAGAATTGCCTTTAATTTTGGGTGGAGACATCTAATCAAACAATACAATATGCCAAATTAAAGGTATTTATCTGAGCTAAATTTGTATATAAAAACAATTCTTATAGGCCAGTGGAAAAAAATATTATGTGGCACTTCTGCAAAAAGACCGATAACTTCACATATATCCATAGATTTTCTTTAAATGTGGCTTGTCTTCTTCAATAGGACAAGGCATTCATTTCAATTCTGTGACAATACCGATGAGCTGACGTTTTGTGAAATCAGTGCATTGTGGTTGATCCAGTGTTGAGACAAAGCGACTTTCTCTTATTTCAATGGCTTTATTAGATCGCAAATATACTTTTAAATAACACCCCTTTAATGAGTTGGATGACAAAACTACAAAATTGCATACATCTCTCCACTTGTCACCACACATTAATTAAAATGGGTCACGGTCAAAAACATCATTTCGACAAAATTACTTTTGTATAGTCTAATTTTTTATAAAATCTTTTCGAAAATTTTAAAAATGTGTTTTTTTTGAGTTTGAATAAGTAATGATGGGCTTATTATCTTCAAAAATTCGACCTAAGGACTGACTTACTTCAAATACAATTAAAGGTAAATTACTTTAGTAAATTTGTTATACGTTTTTAGTAATTTCGAGTGGTTAATATTAGTAAACCAGCTGAAAGAGAGAGAGAGAGACACATACAATTTGTTTCAATTATAGGACTCCAAATCTCAAACCACGACTTAGTTGATTTTAGATTATCTTGAAAATTTCAAAATTCTGCAATCATTTTTTTTATAAGCAAAACGAAAAAAAGAAATATTTTTTTTTTTTGTAAATATTATATAGACTTTTTAAAATATCCCAAAGAAATATTCAAAAACACACATACACACATATAATAGTTATTTATTGTCGTATATATAGAGAAAAAAAAGAAGTAACGCAATACAAATGACAAAGTATTACAAACAGATATTAAAATAAAAATTTCCTCTACCAAACAAATACAAGTTAGTTTTCTGTGGTCGGTCAAATAAAGTCGAACTCCAACAAACAAGCAAGGATCAGACAAGTGCCATGAAAACGCTGCAAGGTGACATCGTGACCAATTGGAAAAGGTCATGTAAATCCTTGGTATTAAGAAATGGATAGATCACTCGTAGAGCTTGCAAAATGTCTCGCAAAACAGGCCAGGCCTTTCTTGAGAAAGGTTTGTAGTGCCGTGCTACGTCTAATAAACTATGTAAGTAAAGTGTGGCCCTAATACATTTGTTTCACTACCAAATAAAATTGGACATCAGCTCTTGGTCTCCTGGGAAGCAAGCGAAAGTTAACTTTCGTCGGCCAGACTATTAATATTTTTAAAATGGTTTATAATATAAATGAACATTTATAAATTAATGCACCAAGAAAACATAAATAAAACATTGTGACGGTAATGCAAATCGGACGAGTAATCTTGTGGTTTTCCAGGTGACGTCAAGAAAAAAATGAACGCAATTCTGATGAGTTTTTTTGTGTTTTTAATATAAAAAAAAATTCCAAGAAGATTTCACTACGTGTTATCGGTGTGGGGCATTTCTACACGGAAATTCCCTATGCCTAAAACCGCCTACGCAGAATGGTGAATTCGTTGGAGATTCCATTATATCATTTCAGTGGATAGTATGAATGTACGACTAGTTGTCATAATGAAATACATATTGAATATGATTTGCTTTAACTTAATTAATACAAATATTTTGGTTCACTACTTTGTTGGGCCTATAAATTACAGTCAGTTACACACCGACAATGTTACTCATAACCACAGCTCCGGCTTCTCCGCTTTTATCTCTGAGGATAAAAATATGCGCATAAAGTAATTCGTAATGCATTTTTCCCAACTGAATCTCTACATATAAAAGCAATAGAATATTGTTCACTCATGTTTGTGTCTCACAGGGCGTCAGAAAGGATAGAGAGTGTATTTGTTACCGATCACAAAATCAATTACATTAAAAATGCAATTTTTAAAATTATTTTTATTAATCGCCTTCGTAGTTGCTGTTGACAATATGACAATGGCGGTAAGTTAATAATCAGGACGAGTCAATTTGTATTATCGATTTACTACGAAATCTTTCAGAAACCAGCAGGTACGAACGAGATCAGGATCATGAATAACGCAGCAACGGGCCAAATTTTACTCGCAGGCACTAATAGTCAGGGCAACAAGAATATCCAAACCGGAATTGACATTGGCTTCTCGCGCGGATAACATTTCTTATGGTTAAACTAAAAAAGTTATATAAATAAAAAGAAATGTAATCGAAATCAGATGGGTTTTTCTGAAATGATACACATGGTTTTTGGCTGGCAGCGCCATTACATAATTTGGTTAAGGAAATCAATATTTTGTGTACCACCGGCCGTTAATGCCGGCAGGCCCATCAAGAGACGTCTTGAAAAATGATTCGAGATTTTGCGAAGGATTTTCTTCTCTCGAAAACACCGAGCAATGCTTTTGCACATGTTACTTTAATTCTTCAAGAGAGGGCTCTGTTTTTTGCTATCTTAACCCAAAGTTGCATTTATTTTTCAGCACGATCTTGTACTTTTTTCCACTACTTCTGTTTCGTCAGACCGGATCCACTGAATCCGATGCAAAAAGTGGATTTTTCAAATGTCATGTTGAACGGGAAGTCGGATAAAATCCAATTAAAGAGGATTTGGAGCATGCTGAATGCGGTAGTTTCAGAAATTTAACTTCTTCTGTACCAACTCCAAAACAATTTCATAGTAATTTGATATACTCCAATGTGTAAAAAGTTCACTACTTGGTTGGGCCTATAAATTGCAATCGATGCGATACTGCAGCACACACATCCCGCTTATCAGTTACACACAGTCAACGTTACTCATAACCACAGGTCCGGCATCTCCGCATTTATCGCAGAGGATACAAATATATACACGAAGTAATGGGTAATGCATTTTTCCCATCTGAATCATGTCGCCTCTTTATCTCAACATATAAAAGCAACAGAATAGTTTTCATACAGGTTTGTATCTCACGAGCTGTCTGAAACGATAGAGAGTGCATTTGTTACTGATCAAAAAAATCAATTCCATTAAAAATGCAATTTTTAAATTTATTTGTATTGATTGCGTTTATAGTAGCTGCTGCCGATATGGCAATGGCGGTAGGTTAATAATCGGTCAATTGAATTATTCCATTTAATTAATATTGTGTTTTCGAATTACTACAAAATCTTTCAGAAACCACAAGGTATGAACGAGCTCAGGATCATAGATAACGCAGCAACGGGCCAAATTTTGCTCGCAGGCACTAATAGTCAGGGAAACAAGAATATCCAAACCGGAATTGACATTGGCTTCTCACGGAGTTTGTTTGGTTAAACTAATAAAGTTGTATGAATAAAAAGAAAATATAATCGAAATTGTTCTTATATTATATTCATGGTTTTTGGATGACTGAAAGTAAGAAAATCCACTTTTTGTTAACCCACGGCGGTTAATGCTGGCAAGCCCACCACAAATTATTCGGCGGCAACGTTATGAGTGTAAAAGAGTCCTCTAGTAAAAGTAGAATAAGTTGTTTGGTGTCGGTTTAGAACAGTCCCGGTTAGTGAGTGTACAATTGATATCGTCTATGGACGATTTTTCCGCTTTGTTGGATTCTATTAATGGCGGAGCTGAGGTAGATACATTCTTCCAATACTTCTGTTTGGTCAGCCCGATCCACTGAATCCGAGGCAAAAAGTGGGTTGTTCAAATGTCATGTAGTACGGAAAATCGGATTTATTTTGAATAAAATCCAAGTAAACGGGATTTGGAGCTTGCTGTATGCTGTCGTTTTAGAAATTTGACTTCTTCTGACCAACGCCAAAAAGATGTCATCCTATTTCGATAAAGCCCCAAGATCCAATGTTCTCTACTTTCTTGAGCCCATAAATTGCAATCGATGCGATACTGCAGCACCACATCCCGCATATCAGTTACACACCGCCTATGTTACTCATAACCACATCTCCGGTCTCTTTTATTGCAGAGGATAAATATATATATGTATACGATGTAATTCGTAATGAATTTTTCCCCAACTGAATCATGTCGCCTCCTTATCTCAACATATAAAAACAATAGAATATTTTTCACTCATGTTTGTGTCTCACCAGGCGTCAGAAAGGATAGAGTTCATTTGTTACCGATTCAATGCATTTTTTAAAATTATTTTTACTAATCGCCTTCGTAGTTGCTCTTGCCGATATGACAATGGCGGTAAGTTAATAATCGGGACGAGTCAATTTTTTTTATCGATTTACTACGAAATCTTTCAGAAACCAGCAGATACGAACGAGATCCGGATCATGAATAACGCAGCAACAGGCCAAATTTTACTCGCTGGCACTAATAGTCAGGGAAAGAAGAATATCCAAATCGGATATTGTCTGCTCATGGGGATAGCATTTCTTACGGTTAAACTAACAAAGTTTTATGAATAAAAACATATAAACTAAATCAAATTATATTTATGGTTTATGGCTGGTCGCTTCTTAATCTGATTAAGAAAATCATCATTTTGTTTACCACCGGCCGTTATTGCCGGCAAGCCCATCTCCTCCTCTTCGTATGTAAGTAAGAACCGCGTAAAAGAGTCGCCTAGAAAAAGAATTTGTCGTTCGGAGTCGGCTTAGAACAGTATGTCTCGGTTAGTGACCTACTGTGCTTTTCAAGAATTTCGGTCTTGTGCGTTCTTTTACTGTTCGTGATACAAAGGATTTGCATGAGCTCATCCAATTGGCTCTTCCGCCCAAGTATCGGTTTCACCAGTCTGCGCTTTCCGTAGTAGTTGTCGTCCACCGACTTTCTGCTTCAGTGCCAGGGGAAAATGGGCCTGTTATTTTCGTTCGTCGAGAGAGAGAGAGCTCTGTTCTTGAATGGCTTGCTTAGCCCAAAGTTGAATCTATTTTTCAGCACGATCGTTCGCTTAGTTTGATTCTATTGATGGCGGAGCTGTGTTAGATACATTCTTCCACTACTTCTGTTTCCTCCGCCCGGATCCACAGAATTCGATGCAAAAAGTGCATTGTTAAGCGCCCCGGTAGGCGAGTTGGTAGCGTGCTTGCCTATCAGCGTGGGGGTTGTGGGTTCGATTCCCACCAGAGGCTTTGGTCTGTCGCTGCAAAAATCAAGCCAAATAGTCTTTGTCACTCGGTTTATCCTTGGACCCAAAATTAGAATATAAATTTACTTTGTATTGTAATTAATAAATAAATAAATAAATAAATAAATAAGTGCATTGTTCGAATGTCATGTCATGTACGGGAAATCGGATTGATTTTGAACAAAATCCAATTAATAGGGATTTGGAGCATGTCGTTTTAGAAATTTTTACATCTTCTGTACCAACCCCAAAAACAATTTGATAGTAACTTGATATAGTCCAATGTGTAAAAAGTTCACTACTTGGTTGGGCCTATAAATTGCAATCGATGCGATACTGCTGCACCACATCCCGCTTATCAGTTACACGCCGCCAATGTTACTCATAACCACAGGTCCGGCCTCTTCGCATTTATCGCAGAGGATACAAATATATACACGAAGTAATGGGTAATGCATTTTTCCCATCTGAATCATGTCGCCTCTTTATCTCAACATATAAAAGCAACAGAATAGTTTTCATACAGATTTGTGTCTCACGAGGTGTCTGAAACGATAGAGAGTGCATTTGTTACCGATCAAAAAAATCAATTCCATTAAAAATGCAATTTTTAAAATTATTTGTATTGATTGCCTTTGTAGTTGCTGTTGCCGATATGACAATGGCGGTAAGTTCATGGGACGAGTAAAATTATTCAACTAAATTATCGCTTTACAATGAAATCTTTCAGAATCCAGCAGGTATGAACGAGCTCAGGATCATAGATAACGCAGCAACGGGCAACATTTTGCTGGCCGGCACTAACAGTCAGGGAAACAAGAATATCCAAACCGGAATTGACCTTGGCTTCTCATGGGGTTAGAATTTCTTATGGTTAAACTAAAAAAGTTATATAAATAAAAAAAATGTAATCGAAATCAGATTGGTTTTTCTCAAATGATACACATGGTTTGTGACTGGCAGCGCCATTACATAATTTGGTTAAGGAAATCAACCTTTTTGTTACCAGCCGTCTAGAAAAATAATTAGAGATTTTGCGAAGAATTTTTCTCTCGAAAACACCCAGCAATGCTTTTACACATGCTATAGTGGCAGGGTGAAATGGGCATGTTGTACAATGTTAGTTTAGTTCGTCGAGACGTGGCTCCGTTCTTGAATTGCTGGCTTGGACCAAAGTAGCATCTACTTGTCAGCACAATCTTTCGCTTTGTTTTATTCTATTCATGGCGGAGTTGAGGTAGACACATTCTTACACTACTTCTGTTCCGTCAGCACGGATCCACTAAATCCGATGCAAAAAGAGGATTTTTGAAATGTCATGTTGAACGAGAAATCGGATAAAATCCAATTAAAGAGAATTTGGAGCATGCTGAATGCTGTAGTTTCAGAAATTTTACTTCTTCTGACCAACGCCAAAGAAATGTCATCCTATTTTGATAAAGCCCCAATATCCAATGTTCACTACTTTCTTGAGCGTATAAATTGCAATCTATGCGATACTGTAGCACCACATCCCGCTTATCAGTTACACGCCGCCAATGTTACTCATAACCACAGCTCCGGCCTCTTCGCATTTATCGCAGAGGATACAAATATATACACGAAGTAATGGGTAATGCATTTTTCCCATCTGAATCATGTCGCCTCTTTATCTCAACATATAAAAGCAACAGAATAGTTTTCATACAGATTTTTTCTCACGAGGTGTCTGAAACGATAGAGAGTGCATTTGTTACCGATCAAAACAATCAATTCCATTAAAAATGCAATTTTTAAAATTATTTGTATTGATTGCCTTTGTAGTTGCTGTTGCCGATATGACAATGGCGGTAAGTTCATGGGACGAGTAAAATTATTCAACTAAATTATCGCTTTACAATGAAATCTTTCAGAATCCAGCAGGTATGAACGAGCTCAGGATCATAGATAACGCAGCAACGGGCAACATTTTGCTGGCCGGCACTAACAGTCAGGGAAACAAGAATATCCAAACCGGAATTGACATTGGCTTCTCACGGAGTTTGTTTGGTTAAACTAACAATTTTATGAATAAAGAGATAATGTAATATAATTAGATTGTTTTTTTCACAAATTATATTCATGGTTTTGAGATGACTGCGTCACCACCTAACACCAATATAACCCAGGTTCAAATCCAATTTTTGTTTACCGCCGGCGGTTAAGGGTGGCAGGCCCATCAACCACTTTTCAGCGGCAACTTTACAAGTAAGAGTCGTCTAGAAAAAGTATAAGTCGTAAGTCTGAGCCCGATGCAAAAAGTGCATTATTTAAATGTATGCGAAATCTGAATTGGGGATTTTTTTTTTAAAATTTTTAAATTTCCATTTTATAGTTTTTGGGTAATTTTTCATATAAAAAATAAAGCAAAGTTTGAACAATGAAAAATTCTCCAATTTTTATTCAAGAGTATTTATCTCAAAAGGAATTCGTGAAATCTCCAAAATCAGCTGGGAATAGTGGAACCGGTTGACCAACAATTTAGCATATCCGAAAAACTTCACGTTTTGTATATTTTATTCAGAGGCCATTGTCGATGCGATTAAAATGAACATTCCGATCGCGGGAAGGTTTATAATTATTAACATAAACGACGACAAGTTATTTGAAACACCCACAATTTTAAATGTACTGTCAATTCCATGTAATTGACAGTACATTTAAAATTGTGGGTGTTTCAAATAACTTGTCGTCGTTTATGTTAATAATTATAAACTTTGCAACGGGGTGAATATTGTGGGGACGGCTGGCGCGACTACTGCGGGGATCAGACAAACCGCATGTGATCATCACCAATGCATGGAGAAGCCATAGTGGGGATTTTGGAGCGGCGGCATCATTGGTCATTGTTTATATCTTCACCCCATGGGTAGGAGGTTATATATCATTTGATACGACCTACAAATTACTGTTTTTTATCTTTTAAAATGCTACTGGAAACTGGCCAGAAATTAATGGACAGTCTTTGGTTTCTGTCGCACGGCACGTCATGCGTGTTGTTGTCGGCCGTCTCGGCGATGTCAATTGACCACCTAGGAGCTGAGTTTGGATGCCGTTATACTTTTCTTGTGGGATACCGTATAACATCGTTCACATGGAAAATTGGTCGACAAGATGAGCAACTGCGATCCATAATAAGGAAAAAGTTTGCTCCTTCAAATAAACCAATAATATTATTCTTCATTATTTTTAAATAAAAAAAACATGTGTTTGAAATTGTCATGAAATTAGTAGAACTTAACTCAGTTTACCATAACATAGAGATCAACCCCTCCTTAGACCCTTAATATTATAAATATTAAAATGTTAAAAAAATTAATGGCAAAACAAATGTAAATTCTGGAAAGCCTTACAAAATGCCACCCCAAAAAAATATAAAGAATACACCAAAACAAATGAAAAATACCCCCAAAAGCTTTATATGAAAAACCCGCCAAAACAATTTATGAAAAATTACCCAATGCAAATATTATGAAAAATAATCCAAAAACCATTATAAAAAATATCGAGGGCGGAAGCGAGCTTTTAAAAAATGTACGAATTTGTTATTGGCCATTTGTTGGGGCATTTTTCATATGGCAATGAAATTTTATCGAAAAATTATTCAAAACTCCCCAATTTTTTTAGGGAATTTTACATAATGTAAAGGGTGCTTAAGACACGTTTTTGTGTAATGACTCGAGTTGCTCGTCCGAAAAAAAGACTATCAAGAAATACGAGGATTTATTTTGAAATCATTTTCTCTTCGGAAGACGCACCAAACTAACGTCATCAACGCAAGACTATGGCAAATGTTTATCATAACCACAAAACTGTTTTACACACAACGTTTTCGATGAATACTCCCAACCGTATGATTCAGTTATAATCAGTTTGTATTTTCCCATATAAAAGAACACACGCCTTTGAGAATGTAGACAGTACATTGAAAGAAGACAAAAGCAAATCAATCATTTGCGTTTAGTAAAGAATTTAAATCTAAACAAAAAACATGAAAATTTTAAATGCATTTCTTTTAATCAGCTTCATACTGGCTGTATCAAATGTGACAAAGGCGGTAGGAAAATCTAATAAATACACTTGAAAATATTTTGCAATTAAAATATTCTACTCAGAAACCAGCTGGAGAAAACGAGATTCGAATAACAAACAACGAAGGCCAGGTATTGCTGGCGGGCACTAATAGCCAGAACAACAGGAACATCCGTACTGGTATCGATATTGGCTTCTCACGGGGATAACACTTCTTAGGACCAACATAACCAACGCTTTGTGAGAACGAAAAGAAAACGTGCGGGAATCAACAAAAGGGTCGCTTAATATACAAGTCTTTACATTAAAATAATAATGTGTAAAATACAAAACAATTTGGGTGAAAATTACCCAAGTTTATTGTAAATTAACAACTTGACAATGTTGCAGAAGAAAATTACTGACAAATAAATTTTGTGAATTTACCAGAATAGTGTGTTTTGATAAAATTACGTTGGGATAAAAGAATTTTTTCATGACATTGTTGGTCGGCAAGGTGAGTCCTTGATCATTTTTGGAACACCCTTTCACCCTGAAGTCCATTGCCTTGACTGTTTGGAGGTTACGTTATCTCTCTCTGATGAACAGATCAACTCCTTCGGATTACGGTTGACTCATAGTCAAATTTGCATTTAAAGTTTCGAGTTATTTCTCGCGGCAACCTGATCGATTACCAAATATTCATATGCCCGATCTGTTTTGATGCCGACAGACTCAGCAACATAATGAACTGATCGCCCAATATCATTACATGGATTTTATCGACGATTTCCGACCTCTTTTGAGCGATCTAAAAGTTCTTTGTCACTTGTGCTGGTACAATCACAATAGAATTCGGTAAACCACCTTTTAACCATTGAATTGGAAGAATGGAAAAGACGCTTTAGTAACGAGTGGTATAAGAAAAGACGAATTTTTAAATTTCATTCGTTCATGACTTTAAATTTTCAATGGGAAAATTATTAAACATTAATCGGAAAGGGTGGGATATAAGAAACAGCGATATATGAAAGAGATTACTGCACGTTAGAAAATGATTTATTAAAAATAGTAAAAAAAAAAATCTAAAAATAGTAAAAAAAATCAATTAAAATTAAGAACTACATTGGAGAGGGTTAATTAAAAAAATGTTCAAAGTTCGATTGAGGAGCCGATCTGAACTGGTTCGGTTTTTAGGTACACTTGAACTGTGGTTCCGGTCCGTTTCAGTGGCACAAAATGTCATCATTAATCATAGTAACAAATAGTACAAATAGTACAAAAACTGAAAAAACGAACAGAAAAAACGTCTCTATAAAAAAGGCCCCAAATGAAAAATGAAAAAAAAATATCAAGAATTCCCCAAAAAATCGCATACGAAATTCATAATCATTAGATTTCTGAAATTGACTGATCGCAAAGTATGATTTTTGACTCCCAAATACCACTGTGTTTGGTTCATACATTTATGTGCAAACAATTTAAGGAGTGGTCGTACTGAAAATGTGTAGGGAGCATTATGATTATATTAAGGAAAAATAATAAAAATAATATTTTTTCATGCACCGTCAGTGCCGGTTCTAATAAAGGGTTTTCCAACAAGAGCTGTTATTTTGAATCACCCGGTATTTCGGTAGCTGCCACTTTGGAAGCTTTTATTCTTTGACATTTGACAAGTAGAAACTACGCCATTACTAAAAATGGAACGATGCTCACCTCAACAACGCATTGAAATTATTAAAGTTCACTAGAAAAATAGTGAAAATCTTGCAGTCACAGTTCGCAAAACTAAAGCATTTTTGGGTCGTCGTGAATCGGTGGAAAAATTCGAGCTATTGGGACATGTTAGTGAAGTGAAGAATAAAACCCGTGCATTGTCCCTCAAGAACAACTGAAAATACTGCTGCTGTAACCCAAAGTGTTAAGGAAAAGCCATTCCTCGTCGTTCTTTGGACTTGGGCATTCCACAAACGGCATTACACCGGATTTTGCATAAAGACTTGGGTCTTAAGGCTTATAGAGTTCAGTTAACACAAGAACTCAAGCCGGCCAATCATCAACAACGTCGAGTCTTTGCTGATTGGGTCATTGAAATGCATGAAAATGATACGGAATTCCATCGAAATATGATCTTGACTGATGAGGCCGCCCATTTCCACCTCGGTGGCTACGTCAACAAGCAAAATTGTCGCATTTTTGGGCTCGGAAATGCCAAGAGTTATTGTTGAGAAGCGTCTCCATCCTCAACGTGTGACTATTTGGTGCGGTTTATGGTCCAGCGGGGTCATTGGACCTTAGTTTTTGGAAAATGAAGTTGGATCAATAGTTACGGTGAGTTAATTGCGCTATCGAGAGATCATTAATGATTTTTTGTGGTCGAAGTTGGATGATATTGATCTGCACAACGTTAACTTACAACAAGAAGTGTCAGACAAGCAACGCAACCATTGCTCTTTTACGGGAGAAGTTTCCGGACCGTGTTATCTCTCGAAGTGGTGATCACAATTGGCCATCGAGATCTTGTTATTTAACATCTTCCTTTGGGGCCACGTTAAATATAAGGTCTACGCCAACAGCCCAGCGTCGATTCAAGACCTCATAGCATTCGTGAGGCTATCGAGGACATAGGATATGGTCCTTAAAGCGTGGTCGTGTTGGCCATTTGGCTGATGTTGTTTTTCATTATTATCGGCATACCTTCCTCTTTATTATGAAGCAAAACATCCGATCATTTATCTCAAAAAAATATATTTTTCTTTGAATACCAAAGTAACACCTCTTGTTGGTAAAGCTAGTACAATCGTAAAACTGTTCATGCATTTTGACATTCAATATTCAAAAAATATCTGGCCTAAAGTATGCAATAGTTTTTTTTTGCAAAAAATTCATGACAAGTTTAATGACTAACAAGAAATTTATACTTTTCTTCCTGTAGCTAGCCTAAAAGTATGCAAATTGATGACAACTTTCAAGATTTATGAATAGAATAGATTTCTTTATATTCCGAAAAGACATCCTCCTTTCGGTTTACTTAAAGAACAACACGTTTTTTCATCGAAATTCAAAAATAAGTACAGTTTTCGAGGCTTATAGATTTGGGAATATCTTCTTAAAGGTTTTTGATATCTCAATACATTTCTTCTTTGGAATTTATGGAGAAATCTAGACTGTGTCGATAAGGAATCCGAACGAAGCAATATCTAGACACAATTGAGGTGTGATATGACAGACAACAACGAGGAGAATATCCATATGTGCCAATTTCCATCAAAATATTTTCCAAAAGTGCAGTTATTCGTTTGATTTTATTTGGAATTCCTCTATACCGATCACTGACTGGCATGCAAATATATGTAAGTAATTTCTAGATTAGCAATGTAATTTTTCTAAAAAAAAATAATAAACTTACATTTCATATTTAAATATTCCTTTACAAAATTGCATCATTAGATTTATGAAATTGGGTGGTGGAAAAAAAATGTTTTTAACTCCAAAATCCCATCGTATGTATTGGCAAGATTGTGGCTTCATTCGCCAATAGTGTGGAACATCGACTCGCCATCGATCTCAACAACTGAACAGTTTCCACTCCAGCAATTTGCTTTGTTATGACTCGAAATTAATGGCAATTAATTTCTGACGAAGGGCGCCTTACGAGCATCTGACGCATCTGGGGATTGGAAGATCAGCAAGTGATCTTCGTAAAGCCAATGCATCCTTAGTGGGCGATAGTTTTTTGCGTATCAATGACCAATTTTTGTTTTTAGCATGACAAGTCATTTTTGGTGGCCGGAAATTGCAGCTATAGACAATCTTTGATTTCAGCAGGCTGGCGTTTCATGTCACACTGTCTATGACACAAGCGATGGATTGCGACTTGAGGCTGTTAGACTATTTTTATGGGATACCTCTATTAATTTGTCTAGTCCTTAAGGCAACTATGGAGCTAGCCATGCCGGAAATCATGTTCCATAAATAATGGGAAGGTTTCCTAAAACGATAAAAATTATTTTTTTTATTTTATTTTTCATAAAAACCTATCACCTTTTGCTTATTACATGGAAACACTAAACTCACAAGATACTCTCCCATACATATCACCACTTCTCATCGTTTTATAGGCGGAACAAGAATGCAGCTGTCCACGTGGCTAAAGCCACTTTTAACACATATTTGGATTTTATGTCATAACTTTTATGCCCTTTTGCATTTCGCTGATAAAGTCGGTATTTTTGAAAGTAGGAAGCTAAACATTTTTGGATGGTGTGCAATTTGATACCATTTACCATAATCAATCGTTAACTTAATTTTGATTTTTTTTTTGCCGACAAGTTTTCTCTGTCTGAATGGCCTATTCAAGTAATATGACTAAGGAGGCTGAATAGGTCTTTTAGTCATACGTGCATCATCACTGGTAGCTATGATTAAAATAAAATAAAAATTGCCAACACTCATTTGTTTCTAAAATAGTTGCAATATCTATTCATTTCAATAAAAGCTCAGAACAGTTTTAAAAAGATCATCATAAACGACAGACAGTAATCCGGCCCGTAAACTTTGTTATTTATCCAAAAAATAATAAAAAATGAATTTATATCTTAAAGTAGTTTACCTAGCCGCCTTACTTTGCGTCCTTGCTGTTCGACGAAGCAGTTCAGCTAGGGAGAAAGGTCATTCATGGCATGGTGACATAGATGTGAAAAAAAATTCTGGACAAGTGATAGTGGCCGATAAAAACGTCATGGGCAACAGATTTCAGAGAAATCACGTTAATGTACACAATTCGAATGTCTTACATAGGACAGTACAGGTTGTTAATCATTATCATCCACCGCCGCAGCGTAGGCGCGTTGGAAACTATGCCAGACGCCAATACCAACCCCCAAACTCACGCCCACGCCAAAACCCACCACCTCGCCAACGCCAACGCCAGCGCCAGCGCATGTAAAATATTACTTAATAAATAATACATTATTTTTGAGAAATATTAAAGTGCATTAATGAAATGAAAAAAACTATTGATATTTTGGAACTAAATAATCTGCGAGGTACTTTATTTTGGCCCGACTCCTCAGTCCTGGCCGATACTATGACCAATAAATCCGACTCATTTTTAAATAGATCGAAATCGACTACAGCTGTTACGAAAATTACGTCCACCATTCCCGTGCTCTTCATCACACTGAGGTGCGTTTGTATCTTAAAGTTACAAAAAGGTGGAATTAATTGAAAATATTTTGAATTTTAAAAAATATTAATAGATTAAATTCTATTTTAAACATTTTCTTTATTTTATGGCAAATGTAAGTATGCAAAACTCGGAGTCGGAGTCCTGCGCATTTTTCGACTCCGATTCCGGGCAAATTCGTCAGACTCCGACTCTGACACCACAGCCCTGGTATCGCAAAATTAGGTCCGACTGATCAGGATTTGGAGAATTCGAATATCTTTGCAATTGCGTATTTACTTTAATGAAGTGGTTAAACAAAATCTATTGGGACTAAAAAATTTGACTTTTTCTCTAAATTTACTACAAGATAGTGTTTTTTTTTAAATATTATTTTGACAGCGTTAGCCCTTTCCTGTGCGAACTATTGACAGAAAGTCAGTTGGCCGAATTATATGATTTTCTAGCAAAATCAATGTCCATTTCGAGCTGCCCTAAGAACCAAACTGAGCGGGTCCTGGGTACTCGACGGAGCTGCTATTAGTTTTCTTTTTGTTAAGTTGATCGACACTCAAGAGACGTAGCGGTAAAAATGATCTTAACATTAGATTCCATTAAAATGTCTATAGAACAACGACAATCCACATTCCGACGAAGTTGACAATAGAGTTGGATACTCCAGTATCTCCCTTGCATCACCAACGCTCGTCTCTGAACAAGGTCCAGAAGCAGCAAAGATGTCACTGAAGCCCAATTCAGATGGGGTGAATTATTTCTTGCATAGCTTCAAAATGCCTAACACGTGAATGCTTCTTTCGAAACGATCCCAACGAGCATCATCCTGTATTTTCTTGATGTGCCTGTCCAGGACATCAACAGTGTAATGATTCGTTGATATCCACACCACCCATAGAGATTGACAACAATAGTGGAACATTTGTGTGACAACAAACAGCTCTGGGTCTTGCGTGCATAAAATCTACTCTGTCTACCCACACTCATAAATCGTCGTCAAATCGCAGATGAGTAAGTCATAAATTCATTGTTCACCTATTGTCTCCGACCTCTAAAGGACTTGGCCGATGATCAAATGAATAGGAATGACAGGTTGCACTCAAGCGCAAAATAGTAGATTGAGTTCACAGTCTGAAACATAATAAATAGAGATGGAGAGACATCAGAACCTTGTGACACTCCGACAATGCTACAAAGGGATTTGACAAACGTTATTTTTGGTGAATGAGTTTACTAATTTCATAAAACATATCTGAAATCTTTGGTTGAACGCTCCGAGTGTCCAACTATGACAAATTGATATCCTTCACCATGGGAAGCCGATACTTCTGATTGAAGATTATCGCCTTATTGGCCATATAGTTACTAAAGCATACACTTATGATTTTTTCCACATTTAACTCACTCATTATTGAAGAATTTTTTATAATTATTTTATTTATATTACCGCGTAACCACTGCAGGTTGTTGGCGTCACAGTTACATTACCACAATTCTTTATAAATAATACAAACGCATTTGTTTATCATAACTAAATCATTTGCTCATTATGTGATCAAATAAAATATCGTTTCCTCTCTGTGCGAATTACATTCCGGCCAGTAGATTTAGTTGACACGACGAAATTATAACAACAAGAGGACGATTTATCTCCCATGAAAAATCATCATGAAATTTCGAATTATTGTAATTTTCTTCACAGCACTTTGGCTTTTCCCCAACAATTCTGTGACAAAATCTGCTAAAAATAATGGAGATATTCGGGTGACTGAAAATTCCGGCAAGGTCATTGTAGCCTCGAGCAATGTGATGGGCAATACGTTCCAAAACAATAAAATGACCGTGCGTCGGAAAAACATCGTACGTGAGAATGTTATAATTGAAAATCATCATTTCGGTCCAGATAAAGTGTCACAGAAAGTCAAGACACACCGACATAGAAAGTCGTCGACCAAGGTGAAGCGAACGTCACACACTCACACAGAGTGAAAATATACGTACATAAGTTCTTTAATTTGAATAAAGGTTTTTTTTTAACTAGTTTATGTATATGTGAGCCACTCAACAGATCTGGTGAATTTGAAAACCCCGGTAGCTGCCCGCCTACTAGAGCAAGGGGTTAATTGATTACAAGGAGGTGCTCCTTTTCCTTGCTTTATCGACACACGTTGGCTGTGTGGCACGACTTGCTGGACTCAAAATTATAAATAACTAATATCTTCAGATCTCCTAAAGGTGTTTGGCTTTAATCTCTAGTATTCTAAATCAGGGACAATAAACAAGCCTCACCATTTTGTTACTAATGCAATTTATTCGTTAGACATTTAAAAATCACAACAATAATAGTATTCCCTTACTATTGAAAGTCAATCCTAATGGAACATAAGTGCATAGGGATTAGTATTGCCTTGACTGCCCTGTTGGTTGTTATAGGGATTTCCCGAAGGCTGTTGATATTGACCTTGGCCATAACTCAAAGCTGCCTGTCCGCCCGAGTGCCAATTATCCGGACCTTGAGGTTGTAGAGGAGCCAAGGGAATTCCGCCGCTGCTAGCTGGTGGGCTATATGGGGGCTGTGCATTGGGGTTCCTGGTTGTTTGTAATTGAGGATACACTTGTGGTTGAGTGCCTGGTGTCCAGGAGTTAGCAGGCTGTTGGGGACTGTTGTAGCCACTATTTGACAAAATGGGATAGAGGTGTGAATTGGTCGGCAGGGCAGCTGGTGCGGATGGCTGGTAGGGTTGTGAATTAGACGGTAGACCTACTGGTGCTGAGGGCTGGTAGGATGTGGTATTTGCAGGACGTATTTGTCCAGAGGCGTAGCCTTGGTTGTTATTTGTGGGTTGAGGATAATATTGTGTCTGATTGTTACGAATACCACCACCGTTTGGCAGTGAAGGATAGAACTGATTGCCATATGAGGGCTGTGGATAATATTGAGTCTGATTGTTGCGAGGCCAACTGGGGTTCGGTTGCATTGGTCGTACTGTGGTGTACATCGATGACGCAGACGGCTGATTGTAGCCGGGCTGGGTGTTGACATAGGAGGGATTGTTATAGTTTTGACCATGGCTTTGATTGAAACGATTCCATTGTGGTTGTGGTTGATATCCTGCAGCCGCTTTGTAACCCACTTGACCCCTGTACGTATTGCTTGGCTGACCCCATTGATTTTGAACGTATGTATTATTCGGCCGACCCCATTGGTTCTGAACGTGTGTGCTGTTGGCAGGCCTATAACCCGATTGATTTTGATAAACAGTAGTTCGGTTGTAGGTCTTGATACCCTGTTGACCCCAGGTATTTGGCGGAGTTGGGGAACGTGCTAGAGCTGATATGGCCATTATGCTCAGCAGTAAATAAATAAAGACTTGAAGGAAAGAAAACAACATGACAAAATTAAACTGATAATGTCATAACGTGAGTAGGGAAACATAGATCCATTTATTGAGCTCCTAAATCTAAAACATTTTTTTTGTTACAATTTCCTCATACAATTTGGAAATATTTCGAAAAAAAACACCCGATTTTAACACATTTTTAAGGGTTCATCTTAGGCCATACACAAGTGTCATACACGAGCGAAATCTGTAGATTAAAAACAATGGTATTGGTTTTTTTAAGAAATATTTAGTAAAATACCACCAAAAAATAATCAAAACTTATAATTCATTCCGCTTGGGAGCTTTGCTATCTTGCACACACGGACGGACAGACACTAATTTCGTGAATACGAAGCGTGGCTTAGGAAAACCAATACCATTTTTGAAATCTGCAGGTCGACCTTTTTCTTAGAATCCGCGTCTCTAATCTCAGTATAAACGAGCCGATCCAACAAGAGATTTGGAAAATTGTTTTGGTTTTAGGAGCTCGACGTCTGCAAGTGTTTTCTATTTCAGGAAGTTTTGTTTCCACTTTCATTGTAGTTAACAATATTCACACATCGGTTTTTGGGCCTACCATTTTTCAAATTATTCTTCAGCATTGCCCGTATTTTAACTTTCACTTTGTCCCGTCTGAATGCCGACTGAATATAAATTTAAAATTTTCGCCTTACAATTCTATTTAGTCGCATTTGAAATTCTTATCACTTGCAGTGTGACTTGTTTGAGGAACATCATCATCATATTAGTCATTATGATGATGATGATCTTCGTCATCACTTATCAGTTTGCTTCACTTTCAAAACTGTGTACTTTTCCCAAAACAATCTTCAATATTCTCATGTGTATTCAGCTGGTTTTTTTGTTATTCACTTTGCTTACTTTTTAATTGCTATTCTGTTCGTTTCTGTGGAGGGATGTCAGAAAAGTTCTCCAAACCCACTTTTTTTTTGAGACAATGTGAATTTTGTTATTTAACACCCACCATAGGACATTAGTCATTGGGTTTGTAACACCTGAAAATATTGATTTGTGTCGCTATTATTGATTAGCGGACATTTCTAAGGCAATTTAGCTACGGACGTTCGTCGAGAGCACGATAGAGTCGTTTAAGCAGATTCGAAATTATGTCTTGTTGTAGACTATTTGGTATTGCAAACGAGAAAAAGTACATCTTGAAGGGACTAAAATTAAACCAGGAAATTTTATACTTTTTCAAAGCGAAATGAGCCTAATGTTTTTTAATATTTCGCCCCCATAAGGAAAAGGGTGGTTCAAAAACATGTTTTTTTTATAAATTAAAAAATAAGAGAATAGTCATATTTTTCCGACACATTATTGGTTTATTTGAAAGAGCAAACATTGCCATTATTTTTGAAATCCACATGTACTTCAGCAAAATAGAGTTTTGGAAATGCTGTGTCAGGTGGTCTTCACATATTTAAACGATCTGCCATCCAAAGACAAAACAATGTTTAGCTGTAGAATAACAAACGAGGAGTGCCATAAAGTGACTGATAAACAACAAGAACTCATTTTTTGTTTAAGCAACAAATTATTAAGACGTTTTTTATGTGTTAAGGACAAAACAGATTATGTACACAATGTCAAATATTTAAACATGCTCATAAGAGTGACCGTTTTTTCTGTTTATTAATTTCAAAGAAAAAAGTTGGAATGTTATGACACATTTAAGACCAGTCGGACACGTAATTAGTATTCAGCAGATTTTATTATTATCTAAATTATCCAATTTCCTAATTAGTATTGTCATTGCTGATCAAATGTAATACTACTCACAAATTATTTGAAAGTGTCAATGTGCCAGTCTCGTTCATAACTAAAACCAGTATTTCAGACTTATTCAACAAATTGTTTCGTATCAAATGTAAAATTACGCATGTGTATTTGAGAGAAAAATACTTCGCAAAATCTATGGGCCGATTTGTGTTAATGAGGAGTGTAGGCGTCGAACGCCTATATGAACTATATCCCGACATGAACGTATTAAAGCCCTTCAAAATACAGCAATTACGCTGGCTGCGTCTTGAAGGTCGAATGAATGCAAACTATCCTGCCAGAAAGGCGTTGGACGACAGACAGAGAAGACCGAAACTACGGTGGATGGACCAAGTGGAAGAAAACATGAAGATCACGAACTGAAGAATCCAAGCAGAACACCGAAATGCTTGGAAATTATTTATTAAGCAGACCAAGACCCCCCATACTTTCCTTTTCCTTGAACCCTGTGCATATAATTATCAAATGCTGTAAAACACATCTTCAAAATGATGGAACAGCAAAACTGGTCACTACTTTGCTTTCCATGGTTGGAAACGAATTTCAAGTTAACATACGTTGCCATACAGACCCTTACAACGGTAATTTGCAAAATATTGTGGTCTCACCTTTTATGGGCAGTACATAGCACTCTGAATTCCAATCATTGTGAGTCATTCCATTATAATGCTGTGAAGTGTTGTTAGTCGATTGATTTTGTCCCTCACATGTTGTGGTTTCTAAGCTCTCCCACAAATGCCGTGTCAGGTGTCTTTTCCATGGGAAAGTGGTGGACCAAGTTAAATGTAGGTTTAATTGTTCAATATAATCCGACTTACCAACTCCATCCAGGAATGCCTTGCTATAGAATCAGTCAAATCACTCTGTCTCAGCTCAGCTGATCAGACAAATCCCTGTGCTCCTCAAACTAATTCCCAGTGCTTATTCTTATGGACATTTTGTATTCTCTTTTTGGTCAGTCAGTTTTCAGTGTTGCCGTGGCTCTCGATTTATTGTATGTTCCCCTCATTCGTAAACATCGTTAGCAGGCAGGACAAATTTAACTCACGTTATTTTTTTTAAACGATATATTAGGTGCAATTAATGAAAATCGAATTCCAAATTAATGAAATTCTGTACAAGATACTAATTTTGAATGGATCTTTTGTATACAGACTTACCATTCTTTTTTTTGTAATCTTTTCCGCAAAAAAAAAAGTAATATAGTAAGCCTAAGACGGCAGGTCTAGGGTTCCAAAATTCCCCATAATACACGAACACATTTCGCTGGCTCAAACACAATTATTTCTACAGCTGTGAGTCGATGACAGTCCATCAATAAAGCTCACCATCATTATCGATTTGTGAGTTTTAATGTTAGATTACCTCCGTCTACAAAGCCATCCGACTAGCTGTTTAGGAGATGTATCCTCTCCGAACTATATGGAGGAGGGTATATTGGGTTCGGATCGTCCGAATACAACAGAGTTGTGGAATAATCATTAATTGCTGTATGAATGTGCATTTGTTTATTTATTGAATTCAATGAACGCCTCTTAAAAATGAAAATTATGTAAGAAATAAATCAACAACGGTTTAATGTGCATACAAGTACATACTACATACATACGATTTAAATTGTTTTAAATTCTGTTCTTAATCAAATTAAACGTAATAAATATTTATCCTCTCGTCATGGGCAATAGACCCTCACAGCTACCTCTGCGTACAATTTGAATGGCTGTAATAAAGAGGACAATAAGAACAAATAGATTTTTAAATGCAATTACTATAACAATATATTTTTGAGCAGAATTTATGTCGAGCACCATTAAAGCACCTTTTCCAGATCATACCATAGTCATGCAATTATCTTTATTATTGAGAGAAAAGAATTGGAGTCTCTCCACCCTAAAGAATGGACAAAGTATCTCAACTAATTTTCACAAATACCGACCTAATATTTAATGGATCTAAATATCGGTACCATCGGCATTTTTTAATAATACGAGAGCGCCTCTTGGTAAATAAAAACAATTTTATGTTAACGGCTTTTCGCCACTCTCACCCGTAATCACAAAACCACCTCCACGGTTTCGGATTTTATTCCCAGCATGACCAACTGGGAACGGAGAGTTCAGATCTCAACGATAACAAAGAGTAAGGACCACACAGCGAGAGTTTAAAATAAGAATTTAAAATAAAAAACCGTTTGTAGTGAATTTAGGAGAAAAAATACATTTTTAAAAAATTTTCGGACAAAATCAGATTAGTTAGTTCCACTTACAGCACTTATTGCTTCTTGTAACACAAGCATTTCATAAATATGAAATATAAACCAATTAACCCTTTCCGTGGCAATTAATTTTTTTTTACGTGCTAAACATAATATGAAGTGTCGAATATATTTGACAAAGCCACTGAAAGGGTTAAACTACAGTTAAACTTTGGCTAAAAAACTAGATTTTGAGTTTAACTTCAGTTTAAATAAAAAACGAAGATTGGCAGTGATATCAACTATCAACCGAGAATAAAACGCAAAAATGGCCATTATTTGGGTTGCCCACTCAAAATGGAACTGGGGGATTTACAAATTTCTGGTTTTCCGGCAATATATGTTAAGTTTGCATGGCATGGCAATTCTGGAAGAACTGTAAATAACGTATTTTTTTTTGTTGTTTAACAAAAAAAAAATGCCACAATGCCATCTGGACTAGGTGATGTTTTCGTTGTCGATGAAATGACAATATGAAAACCCAGCAATGGGATCCGACGACGAATAGTTATAAGCATGAGACGGATGTCAGCACGTTGGAAACGTGGGTAAGTGTGTTGAAAGCAACGTATGAAACGTATATAATTATTTGACTTTGAAACTTTTTAGTATGCCTTGTGGTTCAGAATTGGTAATCTCGGGTTGTGTTTATGATGATGTCGATCAAATACGCTTCGATTTACAATGTCATTTCTCGATCAAAGTGGGCGTCAAAGTTGAAAAACATCGTGTTATTGCCATGCACATCAATCCAAGGTATGTTTGTTTTATGGTTCTGCCCTCTTCCATTCCAAAGTTTTTCGTAGTAACGATTGAAGCTTTTTAAATTGTGTGTAAAGAAGAAATGGTAAATCCAATATTTATTTTCTGTGATCATCGCACGACTTTGTCTGGATAAGTTTCGAGAGTAAGTAATTGAAATAATAACGGTGGATATGTGAACAAGCAACACTATAGCCAAAGGGGGTTTGGAAAAACCGCACGTGATTTTGCAATCGGACCTCGGACTTAACGCAGTTACACTTTTTACTAGGGAAGGACCGATGCTATGCGAACCATCTATTAGCGAGTCAGAGCGTTTAGGCGAATATCGAGCAAGCTATATGTGAGATAAACCAGAATCCCTCATCAAGGTTTTGGGTTGACAGTATAAGCTAATACGAAACCAATTTACCAATACCATACTGATGGTTTCTGGGTCTATCTCACGGTTGTCACCTTAGGCATGAATCATTAATGGCTTGTTCGCATAACATCATCGTTGGATTCTCGGCCTATTTTCCGATACTCTAATGTGGCAGTGTTGCTTGTTTACATAGCCGCCGATATAAAAATTACAAAATGGAAATTGAATTGGATATATGGCGAAACAAACGTGTCAAAAACTCGTCACATTTGGCAAGAAATCACAACTCAACGCTGCTGAAAGCGATTATCGGTCTAAATGCATAAGATACAAATATTTGTAATATCTAAGAGCCATTCCTCGTGGTTACACAACGTCGATACAATCAACCATGTGGTTTTTATTACCACACTGCATGGTTTAGTTAGTACATCAAATCGTTCTTTTTACTCTTATCGACAAGTCTAGCCAGAAGTTGTATATGATCACTTATCTTTCAACCCTTCCAGATTTAACGAGAAGACAACTGCGCTCAACACAATGGCAAATTCCGAATGGCAGGAAGAAACACGTTACGATAAAATGGTCTTCGCCCCGGGAACAACTTTAACGCTCAAAATTAAGTCAGTATATCATATTTAAACTTGTGTGCAATTCTTTTATCAACTTCCCATTGTTTGCCTGCCTCTACAGGGCTCTTGAAAATCATTATACAGTTATGGTGAATAATTCGTATTTTGTGGATTACTACAATGGCCTACAATAAGCATGGAAAGCAAGGGTTGTAGTCTTTCACACTGCCATGTATTGCTACTCTACTCGTAATGAGCACTTGGCGCTTAGGTCGATAACTTATTTGTTTTTTTATACGGTTTACGTGACGAACTCGCGAACATTGTTTTTTTTTCGTTTGAAGCACATCTACAACTAATTAACAAACCTGCTCCGCAGCCTCTCGCACAATTAAATTTCTGCTCATTGCCATACAGTTGACGATTACTGGCACAAATCGGATTATATTCAGAGGTTGTGGGACATCTTTGAAAGCACTGTAAGAATTGTGGCGTTGGTGTTGTTGCGACAGGTAAAAATGGTGCCATTGTTGGATTCGTTGGGACGTTATTGATAAAGACTGGTGCTGATGGACTGGGAGAAGGTGTAGTGGGACTGGCTGCCCCATTACCGCCACCACCACCTCCACTATTGCTAAACACCAACGGCTGACCGGGTGGAAGCCAGCTGTTAACTTTTATGGCACTGGGTGTTTGTGGGCCAATTCCTCTATTTGGTGGTGGGGCAAATCCATTATTCGGAAATGGTCCGGCAAATCCATTGTTCGGAAACGATCCAGGAAATCCAAAGTTACGTTGCTGTGTTGTCAGACGAAAACAGCAACTGTTCAAGATGATCATCCACAGTAGCACTGAAATTGTAAATACGTTTATATGTATATAATTAATATCGTCAGCCTTCACTTGTGAATGGTTTTTGTTTACTTTTACAAAACCCGAATTCATTCACTCGGATATAATTATGAGACTGCATCTTTAATTGCGCGTATACTTGATGTTGATCTTAATGCATCCGGAGCTCTACTGAGTGTAAAATTTGCCTAGAATGAAAAATGCCAATGTCTACGAGTACGGGCTATTTAAAAATTTCAGGTTTACCCTTCGAGTGAATCAGTTTGCTTTTATAGCATGACAATACATAAGTTTTGTTGTTGTTGGCTCTCTGTTTACATTTAAATAAATCCAGTTTAGATGCAAAGCACACCGAGGAATTCGAGTAGGTTGTTTTGTTTATTCAGACAACAGAAGCTCGGTCGGTTTTAAAACGCAGAACATCTCGAATAGTTACGTTTTGTTTTTAGCGTCTCATATCGAAATTCGCGTTGTTGTTTTGTGTTGCCTTTGAAAATTTCCTTTAATTGAAATGTCAATTGTTGTAATGGGTCAGTTAGTGGGATCCCCGGTTTCAATCAATCAAACTGATTTCAAAAAAATTATGTTCTTATTTAAAATGCGCCCATTGTGTGCTGTGGGTCCGCACCTACATTTTAGACAGTTGATTAGTAGAGTCTATCAAATGGGCATTCAGAGCTTGCTAAGGACTTGACTCCGTATTTTGGAATGAGTTGGGCCCAAAAAAAAAATGTTCAAACTAAGCTAGGCCAGTATTACTAGCTGCGTGTATCGGCATTAATAGCTCAATATTAATATATAATTGTATAAATTTGATACGACGAAAAAGTGTAACACGTAAATGTCTTTGAACCCAATTCGATCCACGACTTTTTAAGACGCTTGAGCCATGTCTCTCTGACTGCCTCGGTTTTCTGCTGGTTGGCACGAAGGAATTTACCAATTGCTTCGGAACTTGATATGGTTAATTTTTTCCCAAAACTACTTGTGGGATTGCACACCCCTCCTGGTACCTCTCCAGCAAATGTACCACAGTGTGGCGTAGAGTACAAACAGTTGGTTATGATTTAGTTATTTTGAGTTTATTAAACATTTTGCGATACATTTGAAAACATAATCATTATATCAGCTTAAACTATATAGTGATACTACAATAACATGAAATGGTAAATCATTATAACGGAAATATATATAAAAGAATCCGAAAACAATTACATAGGAAATTTTAATTTATGTGGTATAACTAGTTCAAATATTCATTGGTAACGACTTCTGATTTTAATTGATCCTTGTCTTTTCAAAATTATTAACATAAAATTAACTTTAGCTGTATTATTAATGTTCACAATATTTTGAAGATTTTAAACTATTACTTTAAATTTATAAGGATATAAGATATTTTTCTTTGGCTTTACTAAAATATAGCCGTTCTGAAACGGATAGACCAATTATTAGTCATAGGAAAGAGAGCACTACGGTCGTATAGACCTAAATTCTAATGTTTTTTTTAAAAACTTAATTTTTTTCAATGATTACGGTCCACGACGACTTTTTTTTAAAATTTATTTCAAATAAGTCTATCATATTTAAAACAATAATCCCATTTTTGGGACCGCCATAACTTTTTAAGTTATGGACGAAACACTGACGTTGTTCGCTACCCACACCATCATTTGCACGCATCGTTTCCATACGACTACAAACGAAAAGGTTTTTCTTGTATCTAAGGCCATGCTTTACAGTAGAAATTATAATCTCGATTATTGCTGTCACATCGACAGATGATTTTTTTTTTCAATCAGGACAATATACAACATTAAAGACGTAACGGATATGCCGGATTTGAAAACAATATGAAAATTTTATTAAATTGAAAAGTGTTTATTTATTACACTTTAAATTATAGCAAACTAAATAAAGAAAGCACTAGCGACATGGGCTATCGGCCTAAAATTAATAAGGTAATAAACGGAAGCAAAGTATTGTTCTGAGATGTCAGACTTCATAGAGAGATTTTCTAAAGGATTATGATGAAAGAGTTTATCTGGGCTCTATGTAAAATGATAAAAAAAAATGAAGAATTTCCAAAAGTAGATGGAAAATTCAACAAAAAGCCCTAAATGAAGAAATTTCCATTCTGAAAAATCTCCCAAATAATTTATGAAAAATTAAATATCGACGCTAATACAACGGCAGTTCCCCACAATTCCCAGCTGTAGGTCTTTTGATTTTTTATTTCAATCAGGACAATATACAACATTAAAGACGTAACGGATATTCCCGATTTGAAAACAATATGAAAATTTAAAAAGTGTTTATTTATTACACTTTAAATTATAAGAAACTAAATAAAGAAAGCACTAACGACTAGGGCTATCGGCCTAAAATTGATAAGGTAATAAACGGAAGGAAAGTATTGTTCTGAGATGTCAGACTTCATAGAGAGATTTTCTAAAGGATTATGATGAAAGAGTTTATCTGGGCTCTATGTAAAATGATAAAAAAAAATGAAGAATTGCCAAAAGTAGATGGAAAATTCAACAAAAAGCCCTAAATGAAGAAATTTCCATTCTGAAAAATCTCCCAAATAATTTATGAAAAATTAAATATCGGCGCTAATACAACGGCAGTTCCCCACAATTCCCAAACCCCCAGGAACATTCTCAAAGCAGAAAGGTTAAATTATAAATTAGTACAAATCTTAAGAAAATTCTAAAAGAAATTATAAGAATTGTGTACTTCATCTAAAATTTCGTCAAACATTAAAGAGAGATTTTTGTAAAGTATTTGTGTAACAAAATAATTCTCGCTGAGGAGAACTTTTCCTATAGAAAAGTAAAAACTCGCGGAGGAAAACTCATTTAATTCAATGTTAAATATGTTGCAAAGTGCATATTTAGTGTAGAAATTAATGGAATAATTATATTCGAATACGAATTGGAATCGACGAACGAATTACAAGTATAAAACAAAAAAAAAACATTTTTTTTATTTAAAATGGATTTAGCAGAAGTCAAAAAGAAACCACAGAAATAAAAAAAAACATCTGCAATGCAAAGCTAACACAGAACAAAAATTTTTATGTGTTGGTTTAATTCTAACTAAAATCAGTTATTATTCCTCCAGCTGAAACTGAGAGTATATTGATGTACGAGGCCTGACCAGATAAATTCTGGTACCGCGGGTGGGCAAGAGCCTCCGGAACTTGTTCCGCCTTGACATAAAGAAGAACTTTGAAGGTCTGGCATGAGCATGGATTTAAAAGCGAAAAATATTTCCGCTGAGAATTTCAGCTTAAAAAGCTGTAATTGAAAGTGGGTGATGAAAAAATGTTCTCCTTCTAAGGAACAATAACTACCATCGAAGCAAATTGAACATATGTATTTTACATCATATCAAACAGAGCTACTTAAATTTTTCGAAGATCTATAATAAATAAATAATACATATTTGCATTCCATTTGTCAAACCACTAACAATTGTTATACATAAATCAAATTAAATAAAATATTAAATAATGAATTGCACCAATAGAACAAAACCATGAATTACTAACTATGAGACTGTAAGTGTTCATAAAGTTTTTTCCGGTAAGTTGGATCTGATCAGATATGTTAAATATCCTTTACCGGAAAAGGTAAAACAAAATCCGAACTGTAAAATCATCACTATTTATACGCTGATCAAAATACAATTTGTCATCTATAATTACGCCCAAAGATTTCATACTACCAACAAATTCCTTTGGTCTACCATTAAAAACTATTGACTTCATAACTTGGACGGTAATGGTGCGAAGTAAAACATTCGGTAGGTCATCATTATCATGAGCGCTTTATATTTCGGTGGTTCTGTAAATAATATTGAAATTACCTATAAAATATTAGTTCAATTTTCTTAGTATATGTATGTTCAAAATATTTAATACCGACCTAGGAATTTTTTTTGATCAAAGAATTTAGTAATCTTTTCTAACTAATTTTTTTTTTAAGTCTTTAGAAAAAAGTTCAGTTCTCTGGAATAGCTTGACGGATGTTTAAGAAATTTAATTTTACGATTTAAAAAAAAATTAAAATGTTTTCTTTAAAACCAAATCATTTATAAAAAAAATCATAAAGCGGTATAACTCCAACATATCCAGCAATTGTCTTTTTGGTGATCTCAACATCTGTGAAAGTTATGGACGACACACTGAAGTTGATCGATACAAACAGCATCATTTGCACGCACATTTTCCATAGCTCAGAGCTACAACTTAGAATGCAGATGAAATACTTGGGAAACCAAATTAAAATGAGGAGGATAGAGTACTTTCGAATTTATTCACAATTTAGTGAAGTGCATTTCAGGAATATCCCATACCGCGTTTTTTTTATATAAGTCATACATAATCAGAAATGTGTATTTTTTTTGGACTAAGGCTCAGAGGTTGCCCCCTATGAATGCCATGCACTGTGTTAGCGATAGGAAAGAGGGAGTAGTGTTTGTTGATGTTTGCCTTGAATTCGATAATGTCATAGCAGGCAGGAAAAAACACTTGCAGGAAGATTATTCCACATACAAACAGTCCGGCTGAAGAACGTATTTTCTCTATCAACCGTCCATTTTTCAATGAACGGATGAAAGACCCTGGATGGCCTCGTGTTCCCACTAAATGTTCTAACTTCAGAAGGTGTCTTCACTGAATTGTGAATAAAATAGAAAGTACTCATTTGATTTAAATGATCTATACCTTATTTTAATTGTGAAATGCGTAGGATTGTAGTTTATGTCATTTTCGATATTTCAGGATTTTTTTTTCAACAAAAAAAAAATTAAAAAGAACGCAACCTCGTTTTTTTAAATCCATTAGAAATTAACTGAGTTGTCATAGAAACAAGTTTCTAAAGATCAGTTAGAAATAACTTATAATTTTTGAAGCAGAAACAAAAAATTCTTAGGTCGGTATTAAAACTGTTGACCCTATAATTTAATTTCTTACCAGATGGGTTGTGTGTTCCAAATGTTATTCGGCATTTTCCATCTTCCATAGAATAGATCAACATTTTTGGTCTCAAATGCTCTTCCATTATAATAATATCGTAGTTATACTATATTTTATTTATTTTTATCGTAAATGTCTCAGCAGCATAGCCGGTTCCTACATGGATTATTTTCACAGTGATGCTCACAATTATTCTTTTATTTAGTGTCATTGTTTCATCTAACAGTGTCGGTTAATGTTAAAGTCATCATGAGTTGAATTCATTGATATCAATAGTTGAAGCTGGATTTGAATCGTGCCGCTCTCTCACAATTCGATTTACATCAAAACGTATATGAAGATTTTTATTTCCAAAACTAAATTTGGAACTGCGTCTGAACACCACGGTTGCCGATAAAGAACTGCTGTGATTGTCTAATCAATCGATGCTGCCAATACACTTGTTTGTACGTGTTTTACGGCTTTCAATAGAATGTATTCGAAAGACATTGGCTGCGTTCTACATTGTGACATATGGAGCCATAGTAGATGCCCAATTAATAGTTGTCTTATCGCTGAACTGCTCCAGCACTACGTGAAACAATTTCTGATAATGTTATTTCTTATCGCATCATCCGCTGGTAAGCGTTACAATTGAATAGAGTAGGCAGTGGTTGCGACAAACTGTGTCATTTTTATTTAAAACGTACATTTTATTTGGTAAATGCTGACTGTGATCGCCATAAAACGATGTCATTATTAAGCGTACTATTCGGTGAACATTTCACGCTTCGGACCAGTGAATTAACCGCCTACATCATGTGATATCACACCTCAAGTTTCATTGGTTTTTGAGACTATGTACAGTCTAAAGTCTATGATGTTAGGCCGGCTAACTTTGTAGCCAAAATTACTCTTGTCATTCGCCAAATACTATTCGATGTCGTCATAGAAAATTCGAAAATTGTAATCTTGTCATACTTACTTAAATATACATAAAATTAAGTTCATGAAAATGTTAGACCAACAAATTTACCTTTTGTTGGTATGTTGGTACTCGAATGCAAGCTAATATGATCAGGGTTTGTTATTGTCAAATGGATGGCCAGCGAAGATACACTAAACACAACCATAGGTAGTCGCATTGCGTCGATGGGTAGACGACATTCGTGCTGTACGACCAGTAGTACATTTGGAAATAATTAACGTAGTACATTTGGAAATAATACACATTTTACATGTCACAATAAAGTAAACACATTTGCAAAAATAACATAATCGTTTATGCAGGGTTCTCCAACAAGAGGTGTTATTTTGGTATTGAAAGAAAAATGGAATTTTTTGAGATAAATGATCGGATGTTTATTTCATAATAAAGAGGAAGGTATGCCGTTAATAATGAAAACCAACATCAGCCAAGTGACCACCACGACCAAGCTTACAGGACCATATCACCTCTTGTGATCACCTCTTCCACAGATAACACGGTCCGGAAACTTTTCCCGTAAAAGAGAAATGGTTTGTTGCTTGTAAAAATCATTAATCATGTCTCGATAGTGCAATCCATTCACTGTAACTGTTGATTCAACCTCTTTTTGGAAAAAGTAAGGCCAAAACGCCGCACCAAACAGTCACACGTTGAGGATGGAGAGGCTCTCAACAATAACTCTTGACAAAATACGTTGTAATGACGTGTGTGAAACGCCCAATTCCAAAGAACGACAAGGAATCGAGAAACCTGAGTTTTTTTCAACACTGGGCTACAGCAGCAATATTCTCAGTTGTTCTTGTGCGACGTGCACGGGTTTTATTCTTCACATCACTAGCTTGTCCCAACAGTACGAATTTTGTCCACCAATTTCTGTAGGTGCTTCACGACAAACCAAAAATGCTTAAGTTTTGCGAACTCTGACTGCAAGATTTTCACTATTTTTGTAGTGTATTTTAATAATTTCAATGCGTTGTTGAAGCTTGTATCGCTTCGTAATGGTGTTGTTTCTACTTGTCAAATATTTATTATTATTTATATAATTCAAAAGTGACAGATACCGAAGTACCCGGTGATTCAAAATAACACCTCTTGCTGGAGAACCCTGTATTTCATATTTGGTTTGATTTTCCTCGGGCTTTGTAACAGCCAACTACAATTAAATTTCACACAGAAGGGCTGAGCTGAAGTTTAGCCTCCATATTTATAAAAAAGTAAAAACAAAAAAATTGGTATGAAAAATGTGTGGAAATTGTTTTCGTATTTTCATACACTTTTCTTAACAAAGGTTTTTTAATATGTATAAATACGGGGGTATAATTTTCAAAGGAAAACGTTATTTCGACCACTAAATGGGTTGTGGATTAACTGCGTTAAGCTTAAAATTAATTTTTTCAGGCAAAGTTTAATCGTCCAATTATGTGCTGTTCAACTACAAACATATGATTGTGGCAGCAGTCAACGAAAGAAGAAGAAGTTCAATATTCTTTTCTGCTCACTTTCGTTCTGCGTGTATTATAAAAAACATTTGTCAGGGCTCAACTTTAATCGGGAAACCTATGAATTTTTTTCCCTATTTCTGACATAATCGAGTTGTGACACGATTGAAGTAAATGAGCGATATGTCTGTTTTAAGGCCACTGTTTTTCTTCAGAACTTGTCTGATCGATTACATTATTACTTAGTATTTCCCTTAACATTCCATGAAGGAACTGACAGGGAACTTCTCTCGAATCAGTGAGCTGTTGTTGTACTCACTTACCGGGTTCTACAGTTTTTAAATATCGCTCTGCATGGCTAATGCTTTTATGGAGGTGTTTTAAATCGCCTAGAAAGTACTAGTAAAGTCGCCAGCATTTACGAGGTGGAAGCAGACGCTAAACAATTTGTAATGGTCTTACCAGCTTTCGATCCTGGGTTTTGCTGTATGGAAGTCGCACACACTGCGGTCGTACATCGATTGCATGATGCGTTTTGTTAAAAAATTATTTTTTCCTCCGAAATCCTTTTCACACGTTTAATATTGATTTAATTATTTACAGGAAACATATGATTTTTTGATAAAACTGTTGGTGTTGCCATATCAAGAGCCGAAACAGGGGATAATTTCAATTGACCACTCAAGAACGTATTTGACGTTTAAACTCAGTTTTATTTGAAACTTAGATTCAACAAGTTCTAACTGCGATAGCATTTTTTGGCTCTTAAAATATTGTCATGTAATAACGAAGGTTTCTCATACACCACGTAACTACTGATCTGACTGCAAAAATCTCAATATCACAATGCAATCGATATGGCAACATTTTGTCATTCGTTTTGTACCTGTTGCGTTTTTTTCCGATCCGGATAAATAGCATCCTTATCCTATTGCACTTGTGCGCATGCAGTTGTCTCTTTCACACCCATGCAAATTTCATATTTAGTAACCGAAGAAGAAAAGCTACAAGAAGTTCACGGAATTAGTTCTTCCGCCGCGCTTTTACTGTGTCAACGTGAAAATGGCAGAATCGCAGCCAATTATAATAAATTATTTTAAAACATCATACGGAACATTATAGATATAAAGAAAATTGTTAAAAGTCGCTAGAATATGCACATTATTGCATTATTGGTTTTAAAATTATCCAAGAAACATGATTTTAGTCATGATTTGTGGTTGTACGAAAGTCGTGTGAAGTGTGTGTGTGTGTGTGAGCCCTTGTGTAAGAATGATGCGCATTCGTTTGTAGACGCCTTAGATGAGACAAGAAAGAAAGTTCTCGAATTGTTGGCGGCTCAGCTTCCTTCTTGGGAGGATTGTGGTGATGTTCGTTAAAGTAGAGACAAGTGTTTTGTGAAATGTTTTCCTTCGTTCGTCCAAAGCAAAGTTTAATTGAAATTGAATGCCGATCATCGACTTCAGTGCAACAAAAGGTAAGTGAATCCATTTATAGTTTTTTTTAATATAATTTTATATCTGTCTGCCTGGTTATTGGACACGACTTATCGATAACTTTTTTTTATGGGAGAAAATCGATTAATCTACGATTGTTTGCTTAATTAGTATATCATCTGCTCCATCTGCATGAATATTAGAACAGAGACGGATATTCGCACAAAGCTCCGGTTTGTGTCATCGATATCAGACTTCTCTTCTTTTGTCCTTCACAAAGAGTCGTGCATTGACGTTAGACGTCAAATTCGGTTGATTGATTGTTATTTAGGTAATAACGAAATTTTAAATTGTTTTTTTTTGTATTCTTTTAAATTGAATCTTCATATATGTAAATTGTATGTTTAGAATAGAACTTTTGTCATGAGCAAGATCAGTTTTTTTCTATCTGTTGAAAAAGAAAATCGATTACAACCACTTAAAAATGTGGGTGTATGACGAATATGGCACAAAAACCTGTTCCTGAGGAAACGAGTAAGAGATGGTCAATTTCTCACCCTGTTTATTGACATGTGATGGACTCCCACACATTTGTCGTACAGCATAGTTCCTGCTCCACAATGCATTGGACTGTTATCGGTTCAAAAGTTGCTGATATTGACCGTTTAACGATAATTTATTTTAGGGTAATTATAGTATAATAAACTCAAATTTGATATCATTTTGTAAATAGTTTTCTATTATTATTAATTATTTACATTTATATTTTTTTTATTTATATCTCCCTGTACAATACCTCCAGTATCTCAACAGCTTTTTTTATTGGCATTACGATCCTTTTTAATGGTGTAACATTTTAAAAATGTTTCAACATAACCTTCCCATCACATTTTTTGTGCTAATAAACGAAAACATTTAGGTGTAACATTGGTTTGGTGCTTTTACTCAGCTGTTTTACAGTGTAACATTCTCAGCCTAAGCTACGATGCCGAGCGACAACGTTCGCATGCTTTCTTAGCGACAAACAGCTGATAAAATCATTCAAAATCATACTTTGACAAACCAACTCAAAATCTATTCGAGTCAGTGTAACAAACTGAAAAAATTTAATCTTTTTTTTTTAAAAAAAAACAAACTTTTTTACGAAAATTTAATGCATTTCAATTCTTTAACGGAATTTGTTAATGATTCCATGAATGGATTTTATGTGTATGTCACCTGAAATGGCCAAAGACGTAACGCACAAATAAAACACCGTTTGGTAATTTAATCGGGTACACAAGCCTAACCTACATGCTCTTATAAAGTTTTAAGCTCCTTTCATGTCCTCCTGTTATTTTCATCTTAAGACAAGGTGTACAAAAATCGCGTTTACAAATTAAATATCCTTCATTTTATAATGTTTTCTGTTCCTCCTGTAAAATGATGACGTTACATATATGTATGTTATATAGACTTGGTTTGTTTTATTTTAAATGAATGGATTTAATGAACTATTGTCAATGATATTATCAGTCATAAACCTATACAAAAAGGTTGCGGGTAAGTGCAATAATTTCTATTTGTGCTACCGGCCTGGTTTCCTATCGGTTGTGTAAATCGAGCTTGTGCTTTGGGTATTTAGCAGCGCGACATTCTTTTGCTAAATCAACTTTAGGCGATTTGCACCCTCTCTTAACTAATTATCAATTGCCTCCACAGTATTAGGTTGTAACAATTTTAACGGTTACATAAAACAGGCAACTGATCGAATGACAACACAATCGTCATGTTAGAAAAGTAATCGTCCCAGAAACAACATCACTAGCATTTTTTTATATAAGTAATTTTCCATCAGCTGATTGCTGTCAACGTCCTAGACATCTACGTCAACCTGTGTGAATTTTTCAAAACAACTTTTTCAATAACAAATTAAACATCGTTAAATTTTTGTTTAAAAAAAAAAATAAGAAGTACGATGACATCAAATCCAAGCAATTTGATTAACAGATTTTACTTTACAAAATTAAAAAACAGAAATACTCAAGCTTTATTGCGACTCTTCGTGGTTGGACTTGTCGCAGATGAGAAAATATGTAACAACGGCCTAAGACCGGCATCACAGAAGTGTTTATGATGACCTTGCTCCTGAGAAGAATGTCGGTAAGTTGATCTCAAAGAATGCATCGCATTACCGCCACTCATATGTCTGAGCTTATGAAGAATTATTTGGCCCGAGAATGCACAGAGCCAATGCCAATTATACTTGAGTGTCCTGTTAGGATTAATAATTTTTTAATTATATTTCATTTTCAACGAATTCACTAATTTTAATGGAATTTTCCTTCCTTACCTTCACTGAGTCTCAACGAGTTAAGTCCATCTGAAGACCTGGTAGACAGGTAGCTATAGTCTTTCAAATTGCGAATAACTTGAATTGGCCGAATTCAGAATAAAACGATTCATTCCATTTCTACAATCTATTTAAAATACTGTTGAGACTGGACAACTCAACCATATAGCATATTGATGGCTTCATGGAGAAACCAGCATTTATTTTAAAAGCCGATATAACTAACCTTATAATATAACCTGCTTTATGTAAGTTGCGGTGGAATGAAGGAAATATTGTGTAATTTGTAGAATCTTGATTCAAATGCCATTGTATATAAAGTCATCTAGTTAACCAATAATAACGGCATTATAAGGTGTGCTTGTGATTCTCTCTCCTGGCATATCATATACCGGTGACTTGTATCGGATGGACTCTTCCCATTGCTTATATCTGGGCGCTACATTCTGCCAACCAACAAAACCTGAAAAAATAGATCAATTTAAATCACTTCATTCTCAGATGTTTTAAAACATTATTGAGCAATACCACTGGATGTCTTGGGCAATTGACCCTCACTCTTTTGCTCTTCTGTATTTTGACTAGAGTGCTCCGTGGGTATGTCATGTTGAGTTGTCGGCTTTTGTAGGCATCTCAACAAATGTAAATCACTATGCGGTCTACCGCAACGACACTGGGCCAATAGTGATTTGTACATATCGGGTGATATAAAGTGCCCGTCACCTTCAGTTGTCTGTTGGATAGGCTGGATATCTGAAATACACGGATATTCATAATGAGAATTTTTGATGGGAATTTTTGAACGGCTATACGGACCTTTCGATTTTGATCGTTCCTGTAATTGTTTACTTAGGTTGCTCGGATTGTACATGTCATCCCATGGTGTTTCAGTGTAAAATTTCGACCATTTTCGAGGATAATTTCGATGGGCCATAAATTCCCTATCAATCTGTTCTTTGCTGGACAAAAGATAAAATAAATATCGTTAGCTGATGGTCTCACTTTCTTGAAAATTAAGTTTTGTATAAATAAATAAAAGAAAATTATGTTTTGCATTTCCCTCAAACCTTTCGATTTCAATAAAAGATCCCCTAAAGTATTGTATGGTTATTCTTAAAAATTTTTGTTGTTGCTTCGTGTAGAATATACTTTTTTCAATACTCAAAACTATTCTTTGGTGATAATACCCAACTGAAGCATAGACGGAATTCCCCCGAGACATCATCTGCTGGCCCACAGATATCCAGTAAAATCACGACACAGTTTATCTCTATGCACTTCAGACACATTTAGTGTGGCCCATATGTAAACCCAACTTTTCATGCATTTCACAGATAAGAAACATCATCGAAAATATTAAACCTAGACCGACTCGTTGTCATGTACACTCAGTTTATTGATAAACTGTATAGCATTAGTTTTGACAAAATTTAGAAATCGCTTCAAATAGCTAGTACGACAAAATAATGTGGCATGGGTCTGTAATATTTCACTGATAGGACAGATAATGCCCGTAAATTATTGGTGTAATGTTAGTTTATTAAATGTTATTATTAAATTGTGTTTTTAAGACAAATGCATGGATCGAGTGAAAATTCATTATCTTAAGAAATTCTAATTGAAGTATATACACTACATATCTGCAACGTTATTTTGTGTGTCTTACAAAAATCTTGTGTTTTTTCAGCTTATACGAATTCGTTTTATAAAAACTATTTCCTTCCAATACTTACAGTGTGCCAACATATTTCATTGAATTTGCAGTCATTTCGCTGAACTAATGATCGCTTCACAACACGACAACGAAATTAATTTTGTTTTGTAGTTATTGAAAATTCAATTTAATTGGTAGTTTTCTGGACAACGCTATGAAATAAACTGCAAATTTGCTTTGTTGTACGGGTGCTTGTATCCAAGTAAATAGTTATTATTCATTGTTGTTACCACGTCACTGACAATAAACTCATGTTTGAGGGAGGTTTCCAAGATACTATTGCACCCAAACAAATATTCTCGTATTTACTTATTTCCCTTAACATTCAATGAAGGGAAGGTCGATCACAACGAAATACAACCTTTGCCAAAGGCGGCGAGCTATTTACATCACATATTCCCCCTGACTTACTTTGAGATTGTCCAAATCCAAAATAGCTGGTCATAAATAAATGTTCTTATTAGAAGTGTCCCATAGAGATTTGCGACTTTGATACTTTGCCGTATATTGGGTAGAGACTGAATTAAAATAGTACCAAATCTGTGTTCTGATTTTCCGACTTAACGAAGAACAATTCAGTTGTCTGATATTTTAAAACATCATTGAGCAATCTTTTTCTCCCCTGTATTTTGACTACAGGCCTCCGTTGGTATATCATGTTGAGTTGTCTGCTTTTATAGGCATCTCAACAAATGTAAATCATCAAACGCAAGACAATGAAGAACAATTCCTGTTGCTAGTCTTGGCCTAGATTATTTCCAAGCCCTTTGGTTTTGTGCTTTCATTCTCCAGTGGATGATAACAAGAATGTTAATGTATTAATTCACTAGGCTCTTCCATCATTATATCAGTCTTCAATGTGAGTCAACACTACTACAGATGACAACTACCGAGGAGGGATAGTTGTCGTCTGTAGTAATGTTGACTGGACCGTTTGGATTCAAACGGCCGACATAGTCCAACCTGCTGGAGGGATAGTTGTCATCTGTAGTAATGTTGACTGGACCGTTTGGATTCAAACGGCCGACATAGTCCAACCTGGACAATCGCCGCATTTTAACTCACACTAGATTTTTAAAGACTTCAAACAATAATCCATTTTTTTTTGTCATAAATATTCCCATTATTTATGAAACACCACTGCATTCGTGTGGGTGCCTGTGTCAGCTTTGCAGTAGTGTATCTTGGCAACGCAATTTTTCAAGACTTTGGTGACGGTTTCTGGCGCTGTCTATTCAATATCTTTCTCACCATTCATCTTAAGGGCCTGAATCGTTTAACAAAATTTCTCATAACATAGCAAACTGTCGCTATCTGAGGATGCATTGGTTTTTCAACGATCTAGTTCGGGTTTTTCGATCTCTAGATGGAACAGTTTTGCTTGTTAACATGGCCGCCGACATGATGAAGATCTTCATCACAAACGGCGATTTTCCAGACATCGTTGTACATTCCGAAATGTGCGTGAAGATAAATACGAATATAACTAGCAAAGACACAAACCCAAACTGCTAACAGAGCTCTGTTAAGAACTTAACAGCATTCTGTTAAGGAGTTAACAGAGGTAAAAGATATATAAAAAAATGATTTCTGGCACAACAGCTACAAAAAAATTAATTAAAATCACCAATTAAGTATTAGTCAAATAGACATTTATGACATAGGATTAGATTGGAAGTTTTTGGTATTAAAATACGGATGTTTTCACTGCAAAGAAAGGTTTAGGAAAAAGTTGGGCGAATGACACTTATAGTGAAAGTAGCCCTGGGCTTGGCCTTTCAGAATATGCCCTCCATATATTTCAGAACAATTTCAGAATTGAGATATTTCAGATTTTGTGCCGGAGTACAGTGAAATTCCATATAAATCTCCCCACAGCGGCCAAACGAAAAAAGTTGGGCGAATGACATATATAGTGAAAGTAGCCCTGGGCTTGGCCTTTCAGAATATGCCCTCCATATATTTCAGAACAATTTCAGAATTGAGATATTTCAGATTTTGTGCCGGAGTACAGTGAAATTCCAAATAAATCTCCCCACAGCGGCCAAACGAAAAAAGTTGGGCGAATGACATATATAGTGAAAGTGGCCCTGGGCTTGGCCTTTCAGAATATGCCATCCATATATTTCAGAACAATTTCAGAATTGAGATATTTCAGATTTTGTGCCGGAGTACAGTGAAATTCCATATAAATCTCCCCACAGCGGCCAAACGAAAAAAGTTGGGCGAATGATACTTATAGTGAAAGTAGCCCTGGGCTTGGCCTTTCAGAATATGCTATCCATATTTTTCAGAACAATTTCAGAATTGAAATATTTTAGGTTTTGTGCCGGAGTACAGTGAAATTACGAATAAATCTCCCCACAGCGGCACAAAATCTGAAATATCTCAATTCTGAAATTGTTCTGAAATATATGGAGGGCATATTCTGAAAGGCCAAGCCCAGGGCTACTTTCACTATAAGTGTCATTCGCCCAACTTTTTTCGTTTGGCCGCTGTGGGGAGATTTATTTGGAATTTCACTGTACTCCGGCACAAAACCTAAAATATCTCAATTCTGAAATTGTTCTGAACTATATGGAGGGCATATTCGGAAAGGCCAAGACCAGGGCTACTTTCACTATAAATGTCATTCGCCCAACTTTTTTCGTTTGGCCGCTGTGGGGAGATTTATTTGGAATTTCACTGTACTCCGGCACAAAACCTAAAATATCTCAATTCTGAAATTGTTCTGAAATATATGGATGGCATATTCTGAAAGGCCAAGCCCAGGGCTACTTTCACTATAAGTGTCATTCGCCCAACTTTTTTCGTTTGGCCGCTGTGGGGAGATTTATTTGGAATTTCACTGTACTCCGGCACAAAATCTGAAATATCTCAATTCTGAAATTGTTCTGAAAAATATGGATAGCATATTCTGAAAGGCCAAGCCCAGGGCTACTTTCACTATAAGTGTCATTCGCCCAACTTTTTTCGTTTGGCCGCTGTGGGGAGATTTATTTGGAATTTCACTGTACTCCGGCACAAAATCTGAAATATCTCAATTCTGAAATTGTTCTGAAATATATGGATGGCATATTCTGAAAGGCCAAGCCCAGGGCTACTTTCACTATAAGTGTCATTCGCCCAACTTTTTTCGTTTGGCCGCTGTGGGGAGATTTATTTGGAATTTCACTGTACTCCGGCACAAAATCTGAAATATCTCAATTCTGAAATTGTTCTGAAAAATATGGATAGCATATTCTGAAAGGCCAAGCCCAGGGCTACTTTCACTATAAGTGTCATTCGCCCAACTTTTTTCGTTTGGCCGCTGTGGGGAGATTTATATGGAATTTCACTGTACTCCGGCACAAAATCTGAAATATCTCAATTCTGAAATTGTTCTGAAATATATGGAGGGCATATTCTGAAAGGCCAAGCCCAGGGCTACTTTCACTATATATGTCATTCGCCCAACTTTTTTCGTTTGGCCGCTGTGGGGAGATTTATATGGAATTTCACTGTACTCCGGCACAAAATCTGAAATATCTCAATTCTGAAATTGTTCTGAAAAATATGGATAGCATATTCTGAAAGGCCAAGCCCAGGGCTACTTTCACTATAAGTGTCATTCGCCCAACTTTTTTCGTTTGGCCGCTGTGGGGAGATTTATTTGGAATTTCACTGTACTCCGGCACAAAATCTGAAATATCTCAATTCTGAAATTGTTCTGAAATATATGGAGGGCATATTCTGAAAGGCCAAGCCCAGGGCTACTTTCACTATAAGTGTCATTCGCCCAACTTTTTTCGTTTGGCCGCTGTGGGGAGATTTATTTGGAATTTCACTGTACTCCGGCACAAAATCTGAAATATCTCAATTCTGAAATTGTTCTGAAATATATGGAGGGCATATTCTGAAAGGCCAAGCTCAGGGCTACTTTCACTATAAGTGTCATTCGCCCAACTTTTTTCGTTTGGCCGCTGTGGGGAGATTTATTTGGAATTTCACTGTACTCCGGCACAAAATCTGAAATATCTCAATTCTGAAATTGTTCTGAAATATATGGAGGGCATATTCTGAAAGGCCAAGCCCAGGGCCACTTTCACTATATATGTCATTCGCCCAACTTTTTTCGTTTGGCCGCTGTGGGGAGATTTATATGGAATTTCACTGTACTCCGGCACAAAATCTGAAATATCTCAATTCTGAAATTGTTCTGAAATATATGGAGGGCATATTCTGAAAGGCCAAGCCCAGGGCCACTTTCACTATATATGTCATTCGCCCAACTTTTTTCGTTTGGCCGCTGTGGGGAGATTTATATGGAATTTCACTGTACTCCGGCACAAAATCTGAAATATCTCAATTCTGAAATTGTTCTGAAATATATGGAGGGCATATTCTGAAAGGCCAAGCCCAGGGCTACTTTCACTATAAGTGTCATTCGCCCAACTTTTTTCGTTTGGCCGCAGTGGGGAGATTTATATGGAATTTCACTGTACTCCGGCACAAAATCTGAAATATCTCAATTCTGAAATTGTTCTGAAATATATGGAGGGCATATTCTGAAAGGCCAAGCCCAGGGCAACTTTCACTATAAGTGTCATTCGCCCAACTTTTTTCGTTTGGCCGCTGTGGGGAGATTTATTTGGAATTTCACTGTACTCCGGCACAAAATCTGAAATATCTCAATTCTGAAATTGTTCTGAAATATATGGAGGGCATATTCTGAAAGGCCAAGCCCAGGGCCACTTTCACTATATATGTCATTCGCCCAACTTTTTTCGTTTGGCCGCTGTGGGGAGATTTATATGGAATTTCACTGTACTCCGGCACAAAATCTGAAATATCTCAATTCTGAAATTGTTCTGAAATATATGGAGGGCATATTCTGAAAGGCCAAGCCCAGGGCTACTTTCACTATAAGTGTCATTCGCCCAACTTTTTTCGTTTGGCCGCAGTGGGGAGATTTATATGGAATTTCACTGTACTCCGGCACAAAATCTGAAATATCTCAATTCTGAAATTGTTCTGAAATATATGGAGGGCATATTCTGAAAGGCCAAGCCCAGGGCAACTTTCACTATAAGTGTCATTCGCCCAACTTTTTTCGTTTGGCCGCAGTGGGGAGATTTATTTGGAATTTCACTGTACTCCGGCACAAAACCTAAAATATCTCAATTCTGAAATTGTTCTGAACTATATGGATGGCATATTCTGAAAGGCCAAGACCAGGGCTACTTTCACTATAAGTGTCATTCGCCCAACTTTTTCCTAAACCTTTCTTTGCAGTGAAAACATCCGTATTTTAATACCAAAAACTTCCAATCTAATCCTATGTCATAAATGTCTATTTGACTAATACTTAATTGGTAATTTTAATTAATTTTTTTGTAGCCGTTGTGCCAGAAATCATTTTTTTATATATCTTTTACCTCTGTTAACTCCTTAACAGAATGCTGTTAAGTTCTTAACAGAGCTCTGTTAACAGTTTGGGTTTGTGTCTTTGCTAGTTATATTCGTATTTATCTTCACGCACATCATTCCGAACTGCTCTCGGGTTCATAGTGAGAAGTGATAACGAAGTGGATGATCACGTGCTTTGAATAGTTGCATGGGCCTTTTAAGTGAATAATGCAAAGTCTTTGTGGACAATTTTATTTAGGCAAATGCTTGAAAGGTCGATGGTCCAGGACTGAGTTGCACAGTCTCGTGGTGGCAGTCACATTATCGTCTGAGGCCACCGAGGGTTGTCCACTAGCATGACACTGTATATTTCCCAAGGTTAGGTTAGTTTGAGAAGAGGAGGGAGATTTACTCCACCTCATGTCCTTGGCCAGTATTCGGCTTGTTGTGCACTCTAACTGTTTCATTGATTGGTTTTGAGAAGTTATTTTAGGAACTCTGTACTATTGACATAATCCTTAATTGTTTCCAGTCTGCGCCCCTCAGTTGGGTCAAGTCTGTTAAAGAGTCTTTTTCCAAACTTTTTGCACAATCTTTTGCAGGCGCAGTAGGTGCCCCATATCAATAAACGCATATACATTTTCCAAATTTCTCATAGTTGTTGAATCGTAAAGCGATTCATTTCATTACACGGAGATATGACATTGTCTTGCTGACAAGATTTCGATTTGGAATTAAAATATGATTCAAAACTAAACCACCCAGTAGAAATATTAAGCCTTATTACGGTTGGCGTGTCGTGTCGTAAAGTTGACGTTTTTATTAAATGGTATTACGGTTAGCAAAAACGACAAGAAATAAAGTTGAATTTTTTGAAATTTTCGCCAACCGTAATTAGGCTGAATATTGAGGCGATTAGTATGCACCAGTAAAATAAAACACGTCATATGTATATTGTTTCATAAATTATTATTATTGTTTTTTTTTGTTTTTTGAAAATAATCGCCTTTATTCTAATTTAGTATCAGATGGACTTGTTTTGTGAGTTCAATTTTTTTTTCGTTTTGTTTTCCTTATTTCTCATCTAAAGATTGATAAATATTACGACAACAACAATAATAATATAATAGGTATAATTTATTAATAACTTTTGTTTTTATATTTAGGGCTAATTGTTGTAAGTTAATGTAGTTGTGATTATTAAATTTCCAGAAAATTACATTAGAGATAGCTAGTGGACACATACTGATTGAGATGGATAGATAAATAGACAGACAGACAGGTAGATAGATAGATAGATTGGTTATAGGATAGACAGATAGAGAGAGAGAGATTGAGGAATTCTATAGAGATTAATGGAATGAAATAGATAGAGGGGTTAGATAGATGGAGAACATTAAGTGAAATAGTTAATTAGTATCAAATTCAAAACCAAAATTCTTAAAAGAAATCCATTAGAGTTTGACAAAGTTGTTGTTCGGATTTTCTACGAGAATAAATACAACCATGTCCAGTGTAAAAATTTGACAATGGCATAGCAGACAGGAAAAACACTTTCAGGAAGGTTATGCCACATACGAACAGTCCGGCTGAAGAACGAATTTTCTCAATAATGTGTCGTCCGGTTAACCGGCCATTTGACAATGAACGGATGCGAGTCAGGGGCCAGACGACGGCTATCTGACGAACAGATGTCGTTAAAATATCCACAGAATAAAATATCCATCGAGTAACGGACCAGAGCCATGCGTAACCTCTGATTCTTTCAACCGTGATGGCACTTGGAACCACTGGTCTAAATACTCAACTCCCGGGTTGTATTTATTACTCGTTTGTTCTATTCTCCTTTGGTGGATTTAAATTAAAATTCGTTATGACTGAGCGAACAAAAATTGCTAACCAATTTTTAATTTTGTAAATTTAATTTAATTTATATTTTTTTTTTAAAATAAAATTAAAATTCTGATATTTAAACTAATCATGTTTAGATTTGGTCATTTTCGAATAGAATTTAATTAGAGAGTTTTTTTTTTTATTTTTAATCATTTTAACATTTATATTTATTAATAGATTTTGTTAAAAATATCAGTCGACGGTATATTTTCTTTAAATATGTTTATGTGTTGGTTTTGTTTTTGAAAATTAATTAATTTTTGTTTTGTTTTTTTGGTTTATCATTATCATGTTTTTCTTTCGATTCGACTTGGTGTAGTTTTGAAAAAGAGAACAAATATGGATACGATAGTTTTAACTTAAAATTAATCATAATATTATCACTGAACAAATGGACCCCGAAAGTAATAACATTTTATTTATTTTCTTTATCACGAAAAGCCAACTTTGATGTGGCATTTGAAAATATTTGAAATGTTAAGTCCATTTTTTGTGTTGTGTTTGTTATGGCGCCAGATACCCCATAATTAAATTCTATTGCTTTTTATATAATTTTTTCTGTTTTTTTTTTTGTTTTTTGAGGGAAATCAATTTTTAGTTTATGTTTGTTGAAATAATTGTTTTTTGTTTTGTTGTCATCAGAGGTAGTTTTAAAATAGGCTTTAATAAAAATTACTTTTTAATTTTAAATTGTTTTCTCTTTTGTTGTTGTATTGCAGCGAACTAATTTAAATCATTTTTAGTAGTTCTGAATTCAGTTTTTTTCTAATTAATAAAATGTTGTCTGCTAGGTAAATATTGTTATGAATGTAGACATCGACATTTTTTTGATGATTTTTTTTTTTTGATTGATTTAATGCATTTTTTCTCTAAATTATTTTTGTTTTGTATGAAACCATGATTTTTTTAGTCGTTTTTTTTTGTTCTTGCGTTATCAAAATATGCCAAATTTGGAAATCACATTAAAATTTTTTTTTCTCAAAGAATTTTTGGTTTTAAAATAAAAAAAATAACCAAATATTATGAAAACTCGTTTACATCGTTGCAGTTTTTAAAGAAATTGAGAATAGTTTTAATTAATTTCTTGCAATACCAAGTTTAACTAGATTTCAGAGAGCTCTAGCCAAAAACATATTTCGAATCTACGATCCCAGTCTGAGAGGTGAGTTAGCTCTTGAAAACATCTCTCTGGAAGAATTGTGAAATGAATAATTTAAGGAAGATACTGTGTTCCCCCGCTTAATTTCCCTGATCGCTTATTTCATCTGGCATTAGAAATTAAACGATACTCAGAAAATACCAAAAAAAAACATTATTACAATCTTATTCTATCTTTTTCTATCAATAATTTATTGAAATTTTAGATTTATATTACGCTTAATTGTCTTTAATTTCTGAATTTGGCCGCTTTTGCCTATTAACCGAAGAAGTTATTTTCCACAATAAATCTCCCGAATTTACCAAAAACAGCATTTAACTACAGATCTGGCAACTACAACAAATTGCAACTCAATCAAAAAGGAGATGTGAGTTAATTAAAAAAAATATTTTAAAAATATAAACCTGGTCCTATTAAACCATATTCGTATAATTACCCACACGGGGTAATTAAGCGGATTCGTTTAATTACCCTAACCGGATAATTACTCAAGAAACCAGTATCCACAAATATTACAAACAAGTTTACAAATTTTTTGACTTTGGAACTGTTGCTCATGTGCGGTTTCTTAACATTAATCTGGGAAGAAACTTTTGTTTGGCAGACTTCTTCTATACGGTCACGCGAATAAGACCACTGAAAATGTGTAAAGATCCTGATTATCCTGTGTGATGTTCGCACGCCCGACCTGTCGCACCATGGTCGTTTTCTGGAAACTAAAAATGTATTTTTGTGAGAATTGAGGCGGATGTACCATTATTACTTTGAGTATAATTTTGGAGGGCGACGTCAGATACCTCACATAGTAGTCGATCAGAACGATTTTGAAATTTTCCAAAAAAAAAAAATGTTCTTGCCAAAAATTGTTCTAAAAAAATAATAAAAATAAATTTGCAAAATAAGAATTTTTATAGAAACAAATTATAGGTTTTTGTTTATCGTTTATCATCATCATGTCCTTTAACCTCCTTCATAGGGGAATAGGGTCTGTAAATAGGCCCACAGGGCCCGAGTGCCTCGATTAGTCCGGTTTCAAATATTACGGCAAAATGGTGGAATCGATTAAACGTACTTTGTCTGATATTCCTTTGTATTACCTTTGTAAAAAACAATGCATTGTGCTAAAAATTTAAATTATTTGTTTAAAAAAAAAACATTTTTGTTAGTCCAAAAAAGTCATAAAAATTTTTAAAATAAAAATCTAAACATTTGTTTTAATTTTATTTCCAGCACCGTGTTAAAGAAAACAAACATATTTCATGAAAATATATACATATATTCAAAAAATAAATATATTTATAATTTTTTCAAAAAAAAAATATATTTATTATTTTTTTTTTAAAAAAATATATTTATAATTTTTTCCAAAAAAAAATATATTTATAATTTTTCAAACAAAAAAAATATTTTTTTTTTGCAAGTTTTTAGGAAACTGCATTCCTCAGCTCACGAGAAATGACTTTTTGTTTCCCAAAAAATTTGCGGTTTCATATTTCTGTTGCATAGTGTAAAAAAAAATATATTTATAATTTTTTCAAAAAAAAAAAATAAATATATTTATAACTTTTTCAAAAAAAATATATTTAAAATTTTTTCAAAATAAAATATATTTATAATTTTTCAAAAAAAAAATATAATTATAATTTTTTCAAAAAAAAAATATATTTATAATTTTTTCAAAAAAAAAATATATTTATAATTTTTTCAAAAAATAAAATATATTTATAATTTTTTTAAAAAAAAAAAAATATTTATAATTTTTTCAAAAAAAAATATATTTATTTTTTTTTGGCTTGTTTTTAGGGAACTGCATGCCTCAGCTCACGAGAAATGACTTTTTGGTTTTCAAAAAATTTGTGGTTTCATAATTCTGTTGCATAGTGTAAAAAAATATATTTATAATTTCTTCAAAAAAAAAAAAAAAATATATTTATGTTTTTTTCCAAAAAAAAAATATATATTTATAATTTTTTCAAAAAAAAAAAAAATAAATATATTTATAACTTTTTCAAAAAAAATATATTTAAAATTTTTTCAAAATAAAATATATTTATAATTTTTCAAAAAAAAAATATAATTATAATTTTTTCAAAAAAAAAATATATTTATAATTTTTTCAAAAAAAAAAAATAAATATATTTATAACTTTTTCAAAAAAAATATATTTAAAATTTTTTCAAAATAAAATATATTTATAATTTTTCAAAAAAAAAATATAATTATAATTTTTTCAAAAAAAAAATATATTTATAATTTTTTCAAAAAAAAAATATATTTATAATTTTTTCAAAAAATAAAATATATTTATAATTTTTTTAAAAAAAAAAAAATATTTATAATTTTTTCAAAAAAAAATATATTTATTTTTTTTTGGCTTGTTTTTAGGGAACTGCATGCCTCAGCTCACGAGAAATGACTTTTTGGTTTTCAAAAAATTTGTGGTTTCATAATTCTGTTGCATAGTGTAAAAAAATATATTTATAATTTCTTCAAAAAAAAAAAAAAAATATATTTATGTTTTTTTCCAAAAAAAAAATATATATTTATAATTTTTTCAAAAAAAAAAAAAATAAATATATTTATAACTTTTTCAAAAAAAATATATTTAAAATTTTTTCAAAATAAAATATATTTATAATTTTTCAAAAAAAAAATATAATTATAATTTTTTCAAAAAAAAAATATATTTATAATTTTTTCAAAAAAAAAATATATTTATAATTTTTTCAAAAAATAAAATATATTTATAATTTTTTTAAAAAAAAAAAAATATTTATAATTTTTTCAAAAAAAAATATATTTATTTTTTCTTGGCTTGTTTTTAGGGAACTGCATGCCTCAGCTCACGAGAAATGACTTTTTGGTTTTCAAAAAATTTGTGGTTTCATAATTCTGTTGCATAGTGTAAAAAAATATATTTATAATTTCTTCAAAAAAAAAAAAAAAATATATTTATGTTTTTTTCCAAAAAAAAAATATATATTTATAATTTTTTCAAAAAAAAAAAAAAAAATATATTTATAACTTTTTCAAAAAAAATATATTTAAAATTTTTTCAAAATAAAATATATTTATAATTTTTCAACAAAAAAATATAATTATAATTTTTTCAAAAAAAAAATATATTTATAATTTTTTCAAAAAAAAAATATATTTATAATTTTTTCAAAAAATAAAATATATTTATAATTTTTTTAAAAAAAAAAAAATATTTATAATTTTTTCAAAAAAAAATATATTTATTTTTTTTTGGCTTGTTTTTAGGGAACTGCATGCCTCAGCTCACGAGAAATGACTTTTTGGTTTTCAAAAAATTTGTGGTTTCATAATTCTGTTGCATAGTGTAAAAAAATATATTTATAATTTCTTCAAAAAAAAAAAAATATATTTATGTTTTTTTCCAAAAAAAAAATATATTTATAATTTCTTCAAAAAAAAAAAAATATATTTATGTTTTTTTCCAAAAAAAAAATATATATTTATAATTTTTTCAAAAAAAATAAAATATATATATAATTTTTTCAAAAAAAAAAATATATATTTATAATTTCTTCAAAAAAAAATATTTTTTTTGGCTAGTTTTTAGGAAACTGCATGCCTCAGCCCACGAGAAATGACTTTTTGGTTTCCCAAAAAATTTGCGATTTCATATTTCTGTTGCATTGTGTAATCCTGTACTTCTGTTGATAACATTCTAAAAATAAAATACTAAGTTTGCTCTTTCTACAAATACTTACTTCCTGACATGGTTTAGTGACAACCATAACGCCCTTAATTTAGAACTCCATGGTCTGCTGGAATATTGTGCAGTTGGTAGCAACACCACTCATCATGTCTTCCCATCGGAGTCGATTCCTCTACTTTGGCATGACCCCTCGAAATCACCATTGCCGTGTTTAATAGAATTATTTTTTTTTGCATTTGCCGGAAAAGTTATGGCCCTGCCTTGTGTTTCTCTGCTTCAAGTGTAGATTTTCGATCAGTCTGCATTTATTTGCATAGTTTGGGGGATTGCGAAAGTCAGTTATGTTTAGTCGATCTATATTCTTCATTCTGTTTTGTTTGCAGGCAACGTATACCTTACCTGCAATCAAAGCAAACACAAGCTTGAAACATTTTTTAAACATTTCTATTTTTGCAAAAAAATAATAAATGATCTCGAACTTGACTAACTGAACCAAAACGTTTCCTACAGCTTTAAAGAGTTTAAAATTTTTCTTTGTTACAAATGGTAGATTTTCTTCTCGTCTCACCTTGGGAATATTTTTGGGGCAAATGTCGTTGCTACACCCTACAGCAGGGCGTTGTGGGCAGCTTTCTACGGTTTTTTATAATCTGTAGTTATTTTTTTTTATAGAATTCAATTCGGTTAGAGATTTTTGGATTCTGTAAATGTGTGGATGTAAACAATAAAATTCCGAATATTTCCGATAGATATTTTTTTTTGGAATCTTTGTTTCAAAACCTTGTGTAATCAATGCATGCAAGTTGAACTCCATCTTTGTTCCAGACCATCAGAACTAGTTCGATTTTTTTTTGCCGGCAAAATGTTTTCTTCTTTTTCAAAATGACGAAATATATTTGTTTTGCTTTAATGTCTTAAATTAAAACTGTTGGTGTGGCCACCAGAAATGCCCAAAGTGTGGACTATTTTTACGGATCACTCAAAATCCTCAGTTAAACTCCGTTGTTTTTACTGACTTCTCCAAATCTGTGATTTAACTAGAATTTAATTTATTTATTTATTGCAATTCCCAAAGTGTGGATTATTTTGACTGGCCACTCAAAACCCTCAGTTAAACTCGGTTCTCCTAATCTGTGGTTTAACTACAATCACATTTAATGGCCCTTAGAGCTCTGCATGCTCCTTTATCATACAGTTCAGTCCTCAGAATACAAACCCAATGACAATTTATAGCATTCATTGCTTCGGTTTTTTTTTGGAATTACAGTTGTTGTTGTTGGTTTTTTTCATAATATTTGATTTGTTTTTTTTTTATTAAATAAAATAAAATTTTGTTGTAAATAAGATAAATATACGGATCAATATGGTTTTTAAACATTTTAAATTGTGTTTTTTTTTTGTTTTAATTATCTAAAAATTAATAACTAAATTAATTTAATTATAATTCAAATATGTATTTATATACAAATCCTTTAAAAAAAAAACTTTATGATCAACACAAATTCTTCATTTCATTTCAATTTCAAACGTTTTTACTAAAATGGGTTTTTCGTCTTTAAATAATAATTTTGGCATCCGAATACATTTTTAAAGGAAAATAAATAATCGGCGCTTTAGTTTTTAACTAAATAAAAATACTTTGTTTTTTTTTTTCATTTTGTTGTGGTCTTATTGCCAGATAGGTGTTAGCACCCCGCTCCAATGAAAAATTATGGATAAACTTAAAATCAAATAAAAGAAAAAAAGATTTGGGACTAGTTGTAGATATTAATTCGCTTTTGATTTTCAAAGAAAATTTGCATAAATAAATATAAATTTTGTAAATTAAACATTACAAAATCCAACAAAAAAGAATGTACAATAAATTATCTAAAAAATTTTGTAAACATTTTGTCAAAATACTAAAGAAAATGTGTTCGGTCTAAGGAAACGTTTAAAACAAATAGGTCGACAAAAGAAAATTCTACTAATGTTGGTGGTTGTTTGTTAACATTCTGGCAATATAAGCGCCGTTTTCATCGTTTCGTTTTCTTAAACAAATATTAATTTTGTTTACAAACAAAAACGTATTAACTAAAACATCATAATAGTAATTAATAATAATAATAATAATATTATAAAATAAAATGTTTTTTTTTAGCGACATTAGTTACAAATGGAAATGATTATGTGTGTGTGTGTGTTCATATATGTATATCTATATATTTACGATTTATTTGCTTGTATCTCTTAATTTTCTATCAGCAAAATTGGACATTTATTAAGCGGCTTTTATTTTCTGAAGGCCTTTTAAACACAAAAACAAAAAAAAAACAAAAATGCAGCAACATTTTTACGTAGTAGATTGTTTCCATTTTACGGATCATTTTCATTTAAAATGTTAGTTTTTGTTTGATATTTTGTTATTTATTTAATTGTCTAAATTTGTTAGATTATGATTTAGTGCAAGTTTCTTTTTCTCTCTCAACAGTCTTTATGCTATGATGTTGGGGAGGATGGGCCTTAATATTGCAAAATGGGAAAGGAATGGGCGTATAGAGAGGAAGGGCGGGCAACAATGTTATAGCACCAGGCATTTTCTGTATTCACCATAGAAATACTCCGTTTGATGCGTAATACTTTGCCCCTTAATACCACCTCTTGTCTAATAGATTTCGGTAAGTGGTTTTCTGAATCCCACATTGGGTTCTTAATACGTTCGCTTCAAAAGAAATTGAACACACAATTTTTCGGATTCAGTTGGCTCAATTTGTTAAGCACTTTTTTTCATTCTCCAACATTAGCTAGGAGATTGTGTTCAAATGTAGCTTTCAAGAGGTCCTCAGCGACTGAGATCCTCCGCCTATATCAACAACATGAAAAGGCGCCAGCTGTCGATATTGTGACTCAATAAGTGTTGAATCATAGCACAATGCAAACAGTAAATACAACCCTGAATTAGAACATTTCACATTTCCCCTTCGCTCAATGTCCACCAATATTACGTCACGATTGCTTGTCTGCTGTCTGTACTTTAACATGTTCAGCAGACCCAAATCGTCTGAACCCTTGAGCCTGGATCTTGATCCAACGGTTATATCAAAATTGAGCACAGCGAGGGGATCTAAAATTCACCACGAAACATTTGAGCATAATGTGCTGTTGTAAACATTGTTTCCTAACAGCGAAATCATTGGCAACATGTTGCCAAACATTTTGGTTGGTTGCACTACGCGGTCACCGCCTTTTGTTTATAAACCCATTCCTTTCCTCTTCCTTTGATGCTTGTAAACATCTATTGCATTTAGAGTTTTTGGATTTTTGTTTTAAACATTGTCCGTCTTTACGTTACGTTATGCGACCTTACGTCTACTACGACGAGGATGTTGTTGTTGCATCACTGTTGCAATTTCGACAATGCGTGTTTTGACAGTTACATGGCGCCGTTGCCAGACTGTTCATACTGCTGCTGCTGTTGTTACGCGTTATATTGCCCGACTGACAGTCCATATAGGCAAAATCGTCTTTAATGCCGGCATTGTTGACAGCGGCAGCGCAGGTGGCGTTGGCACTTAGTGTGGGACTGCATGAACTACTTTTGATGGTCTGTAAGGTGCTGTAGACGGAAGCGCTGTCACCGACCAAACAATCCAACAGCAAATGTTGCTGTTGCTGCTGCTGTTGCTGTTTATGCTGCTGGTAAGCGGCATTTATGGGCACGGACACCGACAGCGGTGGGGTCGGTATGCGTTCCATGGCGTTTGTTGACATTGCGGTCTGAGGGAATGTTGTCGTGGCTGTGGGATGCGACACCCCAATCGTGGTCAGTAGTTGGGTACTGGGTACGAGGCCAGCCGAGATATTGTTAATGCATGTTCCTGAGTTGTGTTGCATGGCCGCCGGGCCAAAATCACAGGGTGTGGTCTTCAACGAGGCCGCCGTCGATATGGACAGCGTGGGCAATGGTGCCATGGCCAGTGCGGGCTGTGCCGATGCCTGTGAGTTTAGGGACATCGTGGACGAATTGCTGCCAGCCGACGGCGGCGATGCTGAGGATAATAATGATGAGGCTGAGGACGCTATGGATGACGACGACGAAAGGGTCGTATATAGAGTTGATCCCGAAGACGATGGAAAGGCCGAAGAGGAGGACGCTGATGATGCTACATTATTTGGAGATTTCGGTGAACATTTACGATAGAAGAATTTTGTAATCACATTTGGTTTTGATTTCGGCTGTGCCACACTGCCGCTGCTGCTGCTGCTGCTAGTGCTGCTGCCGAAGGCGCTACTAATACCCGTGCTTGCCATGCTGGGCGAATAACTGATGGGCAACGATTGGGACGAGGCCAAGGAATGCAAACCGGAGTTCGAACTGTGCGCTGATGAGGAAGAGAAGTTGAATGAAGATCGATCTGGAACATCTTTAACCGTTTTATTGGGTGGTGGTTTAATATAGGACCGTGTTAGCTCCGAATGCTGAAAATTGCAATTAACATTAATTTAACGCTGAATTTATGTATTGTATGTGGCCGGTACTAACCTGATAGCTGCTTCGCAATTGTGCGGGCCTTTGATCGGCCGGTATCCATTCACTGTCCGGCAAAGGAACGTGATGTGGACAGCACAGTGTTGTTTGCTGCTGCAATTGATGCTGATAGTGCTGGTGATGGTCGTTGCTGTGCGAGCTCAACGAACACTGTGAGCCGCCCACGCTGATGCAACATGAACTGTTGCTGCTACTGCCGCCGTCGCCGCCACTCCCACTGCCACTCCCACAACTCAACATGTTATATTTCGCTGCCGCGGAGCTCTCGGTGACATCGCGTTTGATTGTGGCACTGCTAACCTCCGTGGTGTTGTTGGTCATTGGAGATAGGTTGTTGTTGCAGTGGTTGCTGTTGTTATTAATATTGCTGGTGTTGTTGTTACTGTTACTAATACTATGGTTGCCACTGCGTGTTGCCGTTGTGGCGCCTGCTGATGCCGGAGATATGGAGGATGAGTTTGTCGCCGACGTTACGGTCCTGCGGTGATTGCTAAGGTGATGTGGTTGCTGGTGGTGGGTATGGTCTGTGTTGTTGTGATGCTGCTGTTGTTGTTGTTGGTGGTGATTGCCACCGTTGCTGCCACGTATCAGAGGTTCACTGCGGACGCCCAACAGTTCTCTGGCAGCATCGATGTGCATTCTGCAAATATACTGACCTCTACACAACGAGAAGAGTGAAAAAGACAAAGTTTAAGAGTCGGCGGATACAGGATTACGTGAAGGCCGACTTACCTATCGTCAGGTGGTGTATTCAAAGTGGTGCGGGTCGGAACGCCGAGCCGCTCCATTCCCGCACAGCCGGCCGTCTGAACCGAAAGCATCTGCAATGAGAACAGAAGAAGAAGGCAACACTTAATATTGATTTCGTTATTTTAAACTAGTAAGTTGTAATGCGCCTATGGCGCCCGTTAATTTGATTGAGAAAGTATTTGTTACTTAATTTTAAAAATTTTGTAAAAAATATTTTGAGAAAACTATTTTGTAAAAAAAAATTTCGAAAAAAAATAAAATTGGTGGAAAAAAAATTTTTGCTGAAAAAAAAATTTTGTTGAAAAAAAAAATTTTTGTGGAAAAAAAAAATTTTGTTGAAAAAAAAATTTTTGTCGAAAAAAAAATGTTTGCTGAAAAAAAAATTTTTGATGAAAAAAAAATTTTGTTGAAAAAAAAATTTTGTGGAAAAAAAAATCTTGAAAAAAAAAAAATTTGGAAAAAAAAATTTCTTGAAAAAAAAAATTTTGAAAAAAAAAATTTTTAAGAAAAAAAAATTTTGAAAAAAAAAATTTTTAAGAAAAAAAAATTTTGGTAAAAAAAAAATTTGGGGAAAACACAATTTCTGTACAAAAAAAATATTATTTTTTTATTATTATTATTTATAGAATTATTATAGAATGCCTATTTAAATTCCTACGTACTGCGTGAAGGAGTCAGTGAATCAGGGAATCAGTGTATCAGTGAATCAGTGTCGAGGGTAAATATATATTAAGATAAAAAAAAAAAATATCTTTTTTACAAAACTAATTTTAAATATGTAACTCAGAATTTAACAAAAAGAATTTAACGGGCAGAAAGTTGTTCACAAGCGAACCCTCAACGAGCACATAATTCTTTCAGTGTAATCATTTCAAATGCAGATCACGTTTAATTACACATAAATTCTCAGCTCCAAAAAAACCAAATGTAAATGAACGCGGAGATTTTCACAAGACTTGAGACGGACGGGCAACAAGTTGAAACAACCGCAAATAACTGAATCTGCTCTCTGTGCGTGAATTGCTTACTTCGGTGGAATTGCTAAATACTACGGCCGTGCTGAGTACATTCACGTTCTCATTTTTGGAGAAATTCGAATATTTTTCTTGGCACACAAACAGGCATGCAGTCGGGCGAACGGACCGACGGACGGATGGATGGAGGGACAGAATGAAAAAATAAAATATGCCGGTAAAATCCGTCGAGACGTTGCGTCTGACATGAGTCTACAGTGAATTGTGTTGTGTCTGTCGGCATTGTTTTTATTTTCGCACATGGACGACGACAACAACGATTGCGCGATATTTTTAGGACAAAAATCTCGTGCGAATTGTTATTGACGGCACAAAAAATAGAATATTAGTTGGCTCACAGCCAATGCAAATGAATACGCCGCGCCAAGGAGACTCATAAGAACAAGCGATCCCACTCCGCATAGTGTAGTGATTTTATATAAAAGTAAGCGTGTAACAAAGAAAAACACATCAAATTGTTTAATTTGTCTCAGGCAGCAATTGGAATTAAATAAAAAGTTGTTCACAAAATGACAATTCAAGAAAGCCACGGACGAGAAAATGCTGCTAAATTAAATATTGATGTATTGGCTCAAAGGCATTGAGGGAATTATCGTATTCTATTACTAAATGTTAATGAAATTTTAGATTTATATTACACCGTGTTACAAAAAATAGATTTTTTTTCTGTCCTATGAACCAATTTTACTTTTTCGGAAAGGGGATAAAAAATAAAAATACACGTGTATGGGCGATTTTCATGTACACGTCAGAATTTTTTTTTTTTTAAGTTTGAAGTATAAAGCTCGTGGCCTGTGTGAAAGCCTTTCGACCGATTTTTAATCCTTTTTCAGTGATCCAATCGAGCTGATTTTTGGCAGGCAGACTCGTGGAAATGTCTGTATCACGTCAAATTTTTTAAAAAACAGATTTTTATCAATTCTCAGATTTTCCTAAATTTTTTTTTTCAAATGGTTATCGTTTTTTTAAGGTTTCAGTTCAAAAAACATTTTTTTTTCGTAACGCTTAAGTAGTTCAAAAATTTGGAGTCTCTTCAAGTTATGCTAAGAAAAGTGAAAAAAATATTTTTTTTTTCAAAAATAATAAAAATACTTCAAACTTAAAAAAAAAATTCTGACGTGTACATGAAAATCACCGATACACGGTATTTTTATTTTTTATCCCCTTTCCGAAAAAGTAAATTTGGTTCAATGTGTGTAACACGGTGTTATTGTTCTAATTAAGCGATTTTTTCTCACACATCGATTTTCATTGTTACGAACTCCGCTTAATTGCAAATTTTATCACAGTAAACTTTTTCCAATATAAAATCCTTTGATCTTTACATTATTTGTGTGTCTGTATATAAATTAATAAAACGAATTCAAGTATACAGTCGAATTCGATCAAGCGGAAATGAAAGAAATCAAGAAATTTGTTTCAATTATGCGGAATTTTCAATACAAAGGACTAGGGATAATTGAACCTTCTTTCATTTAAACGAACTGAGTATGTACTTTGTAAATTGTTTTATGAAACGAAGATAGAAACGTGTGGCACAACTATTAAAAAATTAAATTCAATATTAATGAGCTTGAATGAAAATATTTACTTATTTTCATTTGGTTGAGTTGTCTTAGGTGTGGTTGACACACAATTTTTTTAGATCATTTTTTTTTGCCCGTTTTATATTTCTCTTAAGCGATGTTCGTATCATATAAGTTTGTATTTTTGCATTAAAAATGTGTTTCACATAAACGATTTTTCAATAAAGCGGATTTTCGTTTAAGCGAAGTACAGTGCATGGAAAATCATCCAACACTCGTTACAAAATATTTATTTTCAATTAAGCGATTTTTTCAATTAAAAGAAGTGTTCTTAACCGAATTCGACTGTATCTGTATGAGTGTAACGTTTTTTTTTTTAAATTAAGATCGTTTGATTGATACCGTTTAAACTTCTTCAAACTTCGCTTAATTGAAATAGTTTTCACTTATCCGAATTTCGTTTAATTGCAACAGATTTTCATTAGACGGACTTCGGAGTATTGAAAACTTTTTCAATTAAGCGGATTCGACTGTACTTCTCTCATAAGCGGACACATTTTTGAATCCCTTAGGAGAGTACACGTTAAGTTAAACTTGTCTCCACACCAAATGTTTTTTTTTTCGTTTCTACGATTTTATTTTGAGTGGCTCGAAAAGTTTTCATTCAAAAATAGACGACAACAAAAAAAAAATTCTCCTTTTTGAGCTCTTTGGAGAATTGCTCCGAAATGCAAGTATTGGTTTTTTGTTGCGCGAGGAAACCTCTTCTTGTGTATAAGTCTCTTTGTCGTTGCATACATTTCATGATATTTTGTTAACGTCGTATTTTTTATTGTCAGTGTCGGTCATAATTGTGAGACGTTTAAATATGGGAAGTAAATTATGGATATTGTCAGAATAGTGTAAAGTTATGCAAAAACAAAATGAATAACAAAACTACAAATTGGGCTGGTGATAATTCCCGGCAGAGACATTAGCCTTAGGGGTCTTGCTCCCTCTATTATACCTGGTTCTCAAATACGTTTTCTTATTCTTTAATAGCTTCCGAGAAAAAAACATTGTACCACAAAATGCATTTTAAGACATTCTGCGAAAATCTCATTTCCGGCGGCATTCTTTGCTGCTCACATTTTGCATCCTCGAACAAATTCCATTCAGGGGAGTTTTTCACAAAGTCCATTTTCCCATCAAGTAAAAAAACTCAATTAAGGAACGAAATCTTCATTTGCCACTTGGAGAGATTCAAATGAGGAATTCCCTAAAATAAATGAAAAATCCCCTTAAAAGCACAATATGAAAATTTCTCCAACAATTCTAAAAAATTCCCCAAACAATTTATGAAAAATATAATAAAAAATACCCCAAAAAAAAACAACATTATTCACTTTTGTTTTTTCATATGAAAAATAACCCAAAAACGAAAAATAAAATATTATCCAAGAATTATGGAAAAACTCCCAAATTTTTTTCTGGGAATTTTCCATTTGTTTTTCGGAAACCGTTAGTTAAAAGCTAGTCATGTTTGTAGTTTCGTGCCACTGTGTATTGAGTCCAATGCTTTGCATTCCGTATTTTTCTAACTGGATACGTGACTTCTAAGAATGTTTACGAAAATCTCTAAAACCTGTTGAAAAATCACTAAGGTGAGCATTGAAAAAAGTACGGAAAACAAACATTTATCCCAGAGAGAGAGAGAGGTTGAATGAGTCCAGAGAACAAACATCTGTCGCTGTAAGAGAGGGCTGGTTTAGGAAAATCACAATTACAGTTTCGAACAAATGTTTTGTATTGGGTCAACGCTTTGCCTACCGTCTGGGTAGACACAAAAAATGGTAGAAGCAACTATTATGCTGCTACAGAAATATTTATTTATTTATAAAAAATATTTATATTTATTTATAGAAATTTGGATGGCAGAAAAAAAAACCAGACAGATTTAAATTTCTATTCTACCTTGTAGGAATAGTGGAACTGACCATGGTTTAAAACAATTAAAATTCCTTCAACATTTTAAGGCATTTTTGTCATTGGTCCATTTGAAATAAACTGACCTTTTCCTGGCACATGAGCCTACAAACATTTTTCAATGAATGTTTTTTTCAGCTATCGTATCAGCTCACAAAAATACTTAGCACCCCACACACAGGTGACAATACTATTTTACAACAACAGTAGCCAATACGCAGACAAGAAAAAATCGTTTAAAGCTCCTAGGATCTGTAAATAATGTTGATGTAACTCAAACAACTGTGTGTTTTTTTGTTTGCAAATATTTAAAGGTCCTTCGAATGTCATGAGCGGCAGGATATCCATGAAAACACATAGACATTCATGTCCGTAAATATTTGTATACCTATATACGCGTATACATAATGTAGTATATAGTGTATATATGTATTAATCATTACAGTCGACACTTACAGAAACCAGCATCAATTCCCCACGATGAAGGACGAACGGCAAACAAAAAAAAAAAAAAGAAAACAAAAAAAAACCTTTACAACATTAACTTCAGTGAATGGCTGTGCAAAAACCGCAGACAAATCTCAATGAATAGCAGCTGTATGTGTACGTGCTTATATTATACACAGTCTTGTAGGTGTATGCACGCACGTACACATGTATTTGTATACATGTGCCTACATACATACATATGTTGTAAGTCTATATGTCTATAGCCGGCGGAGTATTTAAAAGGCCTTATCCTCGTAGGTCTGTCAACGGATTTGAGTTTTCTACAAATTCTGACAATTTTCTTGGCAGAACAGAGAAGTTCCACAAAAAATGGTCCTTCGAGAAAGCAAAAAAAAAAGTCTGGAATCACAACTTAATAATAATAATAACACCGTGTTACAAAAAATAGATTTTTTTCTGTCCTATAATCACATGCACATATTCGGAAAGAGGGGAAAAAATAAAAATACATGTGTATCGGCGATTTTCATGTACACGTCAGAATTTTTTTTTTGAAGTTTGAAGTATAAAGCTCCAATCGAGCTGATTTTTGGCAGGCAGATTCGTGGAAATGTCTGTATCACTTCAAATTTTTTAAAAAATAGGTTTTTATCAATTCTCAGATTTTCCCCAATTTTTATTATTTTTGAAAAAAAAATATTTTTTTCACTTTTCTTAGCATAACTTGAAGAGACTCCAAATTTGTAAACTACTTAAGCGTTACGAAAAAAAAAAATTTTTTTTTGAACTGAAACCTTAAAAAAAACGATAGCCATTTAAAAAAAAAATTTAGGAAAATCTGAGAATTGATAAAAATCTATTTTTTAAAAAATTTGACATGATACAGACATTTCCACGAGTCTGCCTGCCAAAAATCAGCTCGATTGGATCACTGAAAAAGGGTTAAAAATCGGTCCAAAGGCTTTCACACAGGCCACTACGAGCTTCATACTTCAAACTTAAAAAAAAAAAAAATTCTGACGTGTACATGAAAATCGCCGATACACATGTATTTTTATTTTTTCCCCTCTTTCCGAAAAAGTAAATTTGGTTCATAGGACAGAATGTGTGTAACCGGTGTAAGAAGTTAATATTGAAAGCTTTCGGAGGCCTTGGTAATATCGCCCATTACCTTCAACAGTGTCACAACTGTAAACGAAATTTTTCCAGGACAGCCGTTAGTGTGACACTAGTGAAGTAAATGAGCGGATCCAAAAGGTGTCAGTGAAGTCTTCAAAAGGACTTTTCTTAACATAGAGTTTCCGAGTCATAGGATCGATGTTCATATTATTGCATATCCTCGCAAATATTGAAAACTGAATAAACTCCCATATCCGAAGAAAATGGTGACAGGCCTTTAATATCTAGCCAGGCAAGGCCTTATAATTGCATGACCCGTAAGAAAGCCCCGCCAGAAGTCCCTCGCCACCGCTGGCTATATATGTATGTACATTTTTTTTTATAAAAAAATAATACGAACTTCTAATATACACAGGCGGAAAAATATTGTTGTCTACAGCACTTACAATACATACAAAAAAAATAAAATAAAAGTACACAGACTGCCACACATAAATGTACACTTTTACAAGAACCTAGGCTACATTTAGGCACCATTTGGCATTAGGGTTTACTGTGAAAGTTTTTGAAATCAAAGGGTATAAAGTCTTCAGAAAATTCATTGGCACAAAATAAAAACTGAAAATTTACTCACTCAAAAAGCAATTTGATTTACTGCCGGTTTCGATAAAACGACTTTCTTCGTTCGTTACAAATCGTCATAATTGAAAGTTTTTGAATACAGTTCTGGATTTCAGAACTATATATTTTAGATATCGACATATGGAACAGAGGCCCATAAGCATGGGCTCTGATTACTGGCAAATATCTGTTTTATTTTCCCTTCAATTTTTACAATTTGCACCGAACGATCAAATTCGGTTTACGGAAACTGGCAGTTAAGTAAGCTATTCCCACCACAGATATCCGATTAAAAAACCACCAAATTATTCCTAAACTGATATTTCATATAAAATCGGTTGTCACAATTTCTACATTGTATTGAAGTCATCTGTAACCACGAAGCATCGGCGCTCGTCTGTCGAATTTCATTTCAGGCAATCGATTTTTTTCTGTCCGAGTAATCGAATATGAAAAATATTATGCGTATGATAATGTATATGATCTGGAGGGAAGAATCTGTATTCCCCATGAAATCCGTCTGTGTGGACAGAAATAATTACGAAAAGTTTTAGAGCATTAAAGGGCAGATTGAGCGATCGACATCGAACAAATACCCAAATAAAGCACTCCTTTGTAATACAAAACCTGAAGTACATGTATTTGCAATTTAATAACGAAAAATAACCAAATCAAAATGTTCTTATTTCGGAAAGAAAAACTATTTTTGTTTTCTGTAAATAAAAAAAAAAAAATTGTTTTATATAAATAATTTTTTTTTATTTAAATAAAACTTTTTTTTTGATTTATTTAAATAAATTTTTTTTTTTGATTTATTTAAATAACATTTTTTTTTTGATTTATTTAAATAATTTTTTTTTTGGATTTATTTAAATAAATTTTTTTTTTGATTTATTTAAATAAATTTTTTTTTTTTGATTTATTTAAATAAATTTTTTTTTTTTGATTTATTTAAATAAATCTTTTTTTTTTTGATTTATTTAAATAAAAATAAAATCAATTTTGTTTTCTGGTCTGTATAAGAAAGGAGTGCTTTATTTTGGAATTTGTACGAGGTCGATCGCCTTCAGTGGCCTACATTTTTTTTCTGTTTATTTTTCTAAACCAGTAAACTAGTTGCATCTACCATTGTGTGCAGGAATAATCAACGAAAAATTCTTTTTCTGCCAAGATTTCCTTTATATTCATTATAAAGATTAATCAGTACAACAATTCTGACCTTACGGCCTCCTACTGATATCCAACTACTTCCCCCCACACCCCCGACCACAGTATTATCTGCGAGCCCTGGAAGATTGCCTTATACTACTGCAATCCAGTTTGGAGACCATTTCGAATTTGCTATTTTTTGTTTGCAAAAAAGTGTATCTTCAAACAGGTCGTCTTTCTTGTTTTAATTTCCTAAATATCGAAACAATAGCAAGCCCGCCAGCCATCTATCAATCAATGTCCTTGACAAATGTCCCCGTATTTCCACAGTGCCCTCCTTGGAGCCTATACCACATTACAGCATAAATATTATGGCACACAAAAGTTTTTGCCCCCCACATTTCCCCTTCAAGTTTCGTCTCGTCATGTCTCATGTCTGTGTGTGAGTGTGTGTGTGTTTTTGATGAGCTGGTATTAGTGCGTTTGCGTGGGTTATATAACAAACAGAAAGTATTACATAATTTATAAAAAGGGAGCCTAAAAGCAGACACCAGTATTTGCTTGACGCTTGTAGTTGTAGACGTGTAGACACAGGCACGCGCTCCCAAACACAGACATACACACACACACACACAAAGGCACAGGCGCAGATACAGACACATGCACATACAATTAATTCTCTTACCCGCTCCAGAAGTCAATAAAAGCAATTTAAGTGTCTGCCTTTAGCTTCAAGGACTTTTGTTCCCTGTACTCCCTACACACACACACACACACACACACACACATACAAGCACAAGAGGGCCAGACAGATATTGTAAAGCCTTCGCAACAGCCGACAATAACGACGGCATCAGACAATTTTCCACATTGTTTGGTGCCCCTAACCGGGTATGGGTTGACGTCTTGCGCCTTGTTGGTCGGTGACGGAGACGCAGACCGAGGCAGAAGATGAAGACATAAAATTCGTTGTCTGACACGTGTACGTTCTGTTTTCCTTCCTTCGCCATCATCTTCTGCGTCATCCTTTAGGTGTATTTGTGCCAACATCCTTTTTTTTAGGAGCCTTTGGTGTTTTGTGTCTGTGAATTTCTGAGCAGACATACCTTTGCGGATAGTTTGGGTATAGCGAGTGCGTATTTTGTTTAGATGAATGGACCGATCGACCATTGCGATTTAAATCATTTTCAATTTATGGAAATTATTAATGAACTTGAATATTTTTGAGGTATAAAACGAAGATTGGAATACATTTTGTTGGAAATCCATGCAAAAGAAATGTGGAAATAAGTGTTGAGATGAGTGCCTTAAAACAGTTCCTAGTAAAGATCCTTTGGCATTTTCCGGAATAATTTGTTCTTTAAAATGGTAGTCTGACATAAACTAACTGATTTTCGATAGGATTGAACCCTATGACCGGCAATGCCGCTCTTATATTTATATTATATTTGTATGAAATTAAAAACAATTATTGAATACCGACTTATAGCGGTCTATAGGTCTTTATACAATTTATGAAACACTTGGAGAATTATCTCACTCACTCTTTCATTTTTTTTATTATTTTATTTTATTTTTTTTTGTTTTATTTTATTTTATTTTATTTTATTTTATTTTATTTTATTTTATATTATATTATTTTATTTTATTTTATTTTATTTTATTTTATATTATTTTATTTTATTTTATTTTATTTTATTTTATTTTATTTTATTTTATTTTATTTTATTTTATTTTATTTTATTTTATTTTATTTTATTTTATTTTATTTTATTTTATTTTATTTTATGTTATTTTGTTTTATTTTATTTTATTTTATTTTATTTTATTTTATTTTATTTTATTTTATTTTATTTTATTTTATTTTATTTTATTTTATTTCATTTCATTTTATTTCATTTTATTTTATTTTATTTTATTTTATTTTATTTTATTTTATTTTATTTTATTTTATTTTATTTTATTTTATTTTATTTTATTTTATTTTATTTTATTTTATTTTATTTTATTTTATTTTATTTTATTTTATTTTATTTTATTTTATTTTATTTTATTTTATTTTATTTTATTTTATTTTATTTTATTTTATTTTATTTTATTTTATTTCATTTCATTTTATTTCATTTTATTTTATTTTATTTTATTTTATTTTATTTTATTTTATTTTATTTTATTTTATTTTATTTTATTTTATTTTATTTTATTTTATTTTATTTTATTTTATTTTATTTTATTTTATTTTATTTTATTTTATTTTATTTTATTTTATTTTATTTTATTTTATTTTATTTTATTTTATTTTATTTTATTTTATTTTATTTTATTTTATTTTATTTTATTTTATTTTATTTTATTTTATTTCATTTCATTTCATTTCATTTCATTTTATTTTATTTTATTTTATTTTATTTTATTTTATTTTATTTTATTTTATTTTATTTTATTTTATTTTATTTTATTTTATTTTATTTTATTTTATTTTATTTTATTTTATTTTATTTTATTTTATTTTATTTTATTTTATTTTATTTTATTTTATTTTATTTTATTTTATTTTATTTTATTTTATTTTATTTTATTTTATTTTATTTTATTTTATTTTATTTTATTTTATTTTATTTTATTTTATTTTATTTTATTTTATTTTATTTTATTTTATTTTATTTTATTTTATTTTATTTTATTTTATTTTATTTTATTTTATTTTATTTTATTTTATTTTATTTTATTTTATTTTATTTTATTTTATTTTATTTTATTTTATTTTATTTTATTTTATTTTATTTTATTTTATTTTATTTTATTTTATTTTATTTTATTTTATTTTATTTTATTTTATTTTATTTTATTTTATTTTATTTTATTTTATTTTATTTTATTTTATTTTATTTTATTTTATTTTATTTTATTTTATTTTATTTTATTTTATTTTATTTTATTTTATTTTATTTTATTTTATTTTATTTTATTTTATTTTATTTTATTTTATTTTATTTTATTTTATTTTATTTTATTTTATTTTATTTTATTTTATTTTATTTTATTTTATTTTATTTTATTTTATTTTATTTTATTTTATTTTATTTTATTTTATTTTATTTTATTTTATTTTATTTTATTTTATTTTATTTTATTTTATTTTATTTTATTTTATTTTATTTTATTTTATTTTATTTTATTTTATTTTATTTTATTTTATTTTATTTTATTTTATTTTATTTTATTTTATTTTATTTTATTTTATTTTATTTTATTTTATTTTATTTTATTTTATTTTATTTTATTTTATTTTATTTTATTTTATTTTATTTTATTTTATTTTATTTTATTTTATTTTATTTTATTTTATTTTATTTTATTTTATTTTATTTTATTTTATTTTATTTTATTTTATTTTATTTTATTTTATTTTATTTTATTTTATTTTATTTTATTTTATTTTTTTTTGTTTTATTTTATTTTATTTTATTTTATTTTATTTTATTTTATTTTATATTATATTATTTTATTTTATTTTATTTTATATTATTTTATTTTATTTTATTTTATTTTATTTTATTTTATTTTATTTTATTTTATTTTATTTTATTTTATTTTATTTTATTTTATTTTATTTTATTTTATGTTATTTTGTTTCATTTTATTTTATTTTATTTTATTTTATTTTATTTTATTTTATTTTATTTTATTTTATTTTATTTTATTTTATTTTATTTTATTTTATTTTATTTTATTTTATTTTATTTTATTTTATTTTATTTTATTTTATTTTATTTTATTTTATTTTATTTTATTTTATTTTATTTTATTTTATTTTATTTCATTTCATTTTATTTCATTTTATTTTATTTTATTTTATTTTATTTTATTTTATTTTATTTTATTTTATTTTATTTTATTTTATTTTATTTTATTTTATTTTATTTTATTTTATTTTATTTTATTTTATTTTATTTTATTTTATTTTATTTTATTTTATTTTATTTTATTTTATTTTATTTTATTTTATTTTATTTTATTTTATTTTATTTTATTTTATTTTATTTTATTTTATTTTATTTTATTTTATTTTATTTTATTTTATTTTATTTTATTTTATTTTATTTTATTTTATTTTATTTTATTTTATTTTATTTTATTTTATTTTATTTTATTTTATTTTATTTTATTTTATTTTATTTTATTTTATTTTATTTTATTTTATTTTATTTTATTTATTTTATTTTATTTTATTTTATTTTATTTTATTTTATTTTATTTTATTTTATTTTATTTTATTTTATTTTATTTTATTTTATTTTATTTTATTTTATTTTATTTTATTTTATTTTGTTTTATTTTATTTTATTTTATTTTATTTTATTTTATTTTATTTTATTTTATTTTATTTTATTTTATTTTATTTTATTTTATTTATTTTCAATTAATCAGGGTCAAACTGCAAAATCTTACCAATTATGTCTACAAATATTTAACATAAAAATAAAATCTTTGGATTTGTGTACTTACGGATACAGAATGTTCCGGCTCAGTATTTAAAATGATGCAATGATTTTCTGGCTCTAGGGTTAACTTTAAAGCCAGATCAACAAATTCTTGACTGCCCTCTTTATGGTGCAGGTCGTTTTCAATATTGCTGCCGTCTCTGCCTCTCCCGCCAATCGTCGAGCGTCGTTTTTCGGACCAGTTCGGTCTGACCTGTCTGTTGTCGAAGTTGAGACTGTGTTATTTTTAATTCTTTTCAACAAACAAAACTCAGAGAGACCGCAACCAAAACAACGATGGAAGTCAAATGATTAAAAAAAATGCCGACGTTTTTTATTTTCCTGAATTTGCGGCTGTTGTTGCTTAAACCACAGCCATAAATAATATGTGTCCTAAAAAGATAACAACAAAAAAAGAGAAAGAAAAGAAATAAACAAATTAGCATTAGCATTGCGACGACAGACAAATAAAACAAAATATACAGAGACAGAGGGGTTTGAAAATATTTGGAAATATTGTGGAAAATACACCAGATTTCCCACTGGACAATAGACCCAAATGCAATCGAACGTGTTAAAAATATTGTGAAGGTTGTTATAGTTGTCGCTGCCAACGGTTTTGCGGATTGCAAAATATTGTCAAGTCACGCTGAAACGTTTATTCACAACTCGAGTGGGTGGAATTTCAAACAGGCGGACAACAGTGTGCCGACAGCGGAATTATATTCTATTTGCCATTTTTGGTCAGACACTGACCAGATGGGTTATCTTAATTAGCAGCCGATAATAAATGTGGTGTCATTAGACTCTGGCCATAGACAAACATGGATCGTTCATTTGAGAAAGTCACGACATAATTCATTATTCTCGATCGATGTACTGTGGGGGATAGATTTTATGACTTCCAGTTTACAAAATGATAATTAAAAAGTCATGTTTTGAGTTATGAAGGTTTTGTTAGCAACAGAAAACTATGAGCGTCTCCTTGAAAATGCTATTTCGAAAATGAATTATTTTTAAATGCCCAATTTTTAAGTAGGTCATCAACTATTACAAAAATTGGACATTTAAAAAAATTTAAATTCTCATTTATTATTTTTCAAATCATGTCTGACAGATGATATTTTTAAAAAAAATATTTCAAATTGTTTATTTTTTATTAAACAAATAATTATTTGTAATTTTCGTGTTGTGAGAAGAATAATATATTTGTTGTCGTAAAATTGTTTCATTGATTCAATGACATATTTTGACATATTTGAAAAATATGTGCTTGTTGACGTAGCCACCGAGATGGAAAGGGGCCCCCATTAGTCAAGATGATTTATTGATGGAATTCCGGATCCATTTCATGCATTTCAAGGACCCAATCAGGAATGACATGATATCAAGAGCTGCAATGTAGTTTTCTATTCACAAAAATCTACGAATTTAATTCATCCCATTAAAATGTTCCTTTGAATGAATGAAGAAAAAGAATACATGACATGACATGATGAAGAAATTTTTTTTCTTTGATTCAGATATATTACTGATCAATAATTTGATAGAATCAATGAAGAATGTCATAGAACCTATGAAGAGTGTCATAGAACCTATGAAGAATTTCATAGAATCTATAAAAGATTTCATTGAATCTATGAAGGATTTCATAGAATCTATGAAGGATTTCATAGAATGTATGAAGGATTTCATTGAATCTATGAAGGATTTCATTGACTCTATGAAGGTTTTAATAGAATCTATGGAGGATTTCAGTGAATCTATGAAGGATTTCATAGAATTTATGAAGGATTTCATTGAATCTATGAAGGTTTTAATAGAATCTATGAAGGATTTCATTGACTCTATGAACAATTTCATTGAATCCATGAAGGATTTCATAGAATCTATGAAGAATTTCATAGAATCTATGAAGAATTTCATAGAATCTATGAAGAATTTCATAGAATCTATAAAAGATTTCATAGAATGTATGAAAGATTTCATAGAATGTATGAACGATTTCATTGAATCTATGAAGGATTTCATTGACTCTATGAAGGTTTTAATAGAATCTATGGAGGATTTCAGTGAATCTATGAAGGATTTCATAGAATCTATGAAGAATTTCATAGAATCTATGAAGAATTTCATAGAATCTATGAAGAATTTCATAGAATCTATGAAGAATTTCATAGAATCTATGAAGAATTTCATAGAATCTATGAAGGATTTCATTGACGCTATGAAAAATGTCATTGAATCCATGAAGTAGTTCAAACAGCCTATGAAGGATTTCATTGAATCCATGGACGATTTCATAGTTATTACGTACATAATTTTCTTTCAGTGTACTCAGTGCTAACCTAACCTAACTCACCCTGCATTTACAGGTATAGTTCTGTCTACACAGCGCAGACGAATACATTGCACATTGTTGGTTGATTTCTAGACCTTGAAATTGTTGCCAAGCGTTAAACAATCCACATAATAATGAAAAAAAAAACTCAACCTAACAAATTCTCAAAATAATTGCAGTTGGAGTGGAGTACACAACAACATAAACTGCAATTTGATCGCGTTCTCCGATCTCGACTGCTGTTGGATGGAAATAACAGCATTTCACATTTCAAGCTGAGTTGTTTTTGTTTCGTTTTTTTTTTCTTCTTCTGCCAATGAATGAAACAAAAAAACATTACAATTAAGTTTTTTTGTGTTTGTTTTGTTCGATTGCATCAACGATGACAGCTGGTGTTCGATACGGCACGTACATCACCGTACGGAGACATTGCAACGTCGACGTACACAGAAAGAAAGAAAGAAAAAAATGCACCCAAAGAACCAAAGCAATGTTTAATAAAATAATTGAATTATTTAATAAAATGTGTCAGACCAAATCCCATGTTATGCCTTGAATATTTTTAGGTATTGAAAATATGAAAGACTTGGTGCTGATTAAAATTGTAGTTGCTGTCATCAAACCAAACTTTTCCATTGCCAGACAAACAACTGATGACACATGCTTACTTACTTAGGTTCTATTTGATAATAGATAAAATACGATTTTTTTCGGTGAGGGTACAAAGTTCTATGTGGTACCAACAGGTGAACTAGCTGCGAGAGACGTAAGAAGTATAGGGAGAGACTTGTAGTCGATCAGGTCTGTATTCCCAACCCTGTGGCATTACGTCTAGTTTTCAATTAATTTTGACCATGAGTCGTCACGGTGTTCTACTTATCTGGGTCTCACATCCAATCTAAAATAATTGTACTACAAAGTTCATTTGTTCTGTGTGTGTGTGTGTGTGCGTGCCTGTGTGTTTTTTTTTCAATGAGAAGTTTCTTCTTCTTCTTTTCGACGCCACACTGAAGTACTACTCTGTAGTTTTGAATGGAAACTCACAAAAACACTTCAAATTCTAGTTAAACAAATCATTTGATTCGGTGCCGTAGTGCAAGCTTTCTTTTTTCAGCCACTCACTGCGTGTTATTTTTTTTTTTGGTTTTGTGCAAAATATTTACTTTGAGTTGTTGGTGTCGTTGTCGTTGTTATTTTGCATTGTTTGACAGATTATATTAACATTTATTTATTAATTTGCCATAGTCTCATACCTATGAACAGGCCCAGACAGCACAAGTTCTAAACACAAATATTTATATAAAATGATTCGTTCCAGAAGTGACAGACAAAACGGCAAACAAACAACAACAACACTACAGCATGAACAGACAATTTAATATTTCTCTTCGCTGTGAAATATGGAAATGCGTAATATTTCAATGAAATCTAATATTAGTCTCAAAGTCAAAACGAAACACACATATGCAAAAAAAAAACAAAAAGCACTAATCTCCTTACAAGATACGATCTACAATTGTCATGTATTTACATTTAGTATGGGCGATTTCGCAGGAGCACATCCCCGTGTGGGATTTTGTAAAGAAAAGTGCAAGTGGAATCCGCTTTAAGCTCTTGGAGTGAGGGTGGGATTTTGTAAAGAAAAGTGGAAGAGGAATCCGTTTTAAGCTCTAGGAGTGAGGGTTCTAATTTTTCTCATAAAAAGTAAATACATTTTTTTGTTTTAGTGCCAGTGTGTTAGAGTCAGAGTTCGAGAGGCTCTGGTGGGAAGTGAACCCATGATCTTTGACGATTACACTCCCAATTGACGATTACACTATGCAACAAAAACAAAAAAAAATACAAAAGTGTGTGTAATGAATAATCACTAGGCAATTCTGATGTACTGTAGTTTTTGTTAAGGAAATGCAAACGAATTGTCCGATTTCTTTGAAATAAATTTTAAAGAATTTATTACAATAACACCGTGTTACAAAAATACACGTGTATCGGCGATTTTCATGTACACGTCAGATTTTTTTTTTTTTAAGTTTGAAGTATAAAGCTCGTAGTGGCCTGTGTGAAAGCCTTTGGACCGATTGTTAACCCTTTTTCAGTGATCCAATCGAGCTGATTTTTTTGCAGGCAGCTGACGATACACGTGTATTTTTATTTTTCCCCTCTTTCCGAATATGTGCATTTGGTTCATAGGACAGAAAAAAATCTATTTTTTGAAACACGGTATAATATTTCAAATTTTAAATGTTTCGCCTTTAGAGCATTTAATTGCGAATGAAAGTTGCCAAAGTTTTTTTTTTTTCATTTTTTAAAAAAAGTTCATAGAACATCGAAAATGTCCCAAATGTGTTTACTGAAAATCTACTGAAAGATTATCATATGTAATGTGGCTTAAATTTAGGTTTAATAAAAAAAATTGTGTAAAAGAAATTTTCATAACTGGAAAACGAATTGTCCGATTTCTCTGAAATACATTTTCAAAAATGTGCTACTAAATTATTTGAAATCTTCTCTGAAATGAAATTTCGAAAATGTAAAGGGTGTTTTTTATTGGGGTATAGAACTTTATGTTGGCATCACTTTTTTAACTGGCGGCCATTTTGTCAGCTGTCAAGTGATTAATATTTAGTTTGGTTTGCCATTTGATCATGAACAGGTTGACAAAAGAACAACGCTTGCAAATCGTGCAAATTTATTTCGAAAGTAATGGTTCAGTTCGCGAAGTTCACCGCAAGCTCCGTCCGAATGAATCGATTCGCCACCGTGCACAGCAATTGGAGCTTTGTCCATCAACTTTATGGAAGATTTTGCGCAAAGATCTTGGCTTGCGACCTTACAAGATCCAGCTTGTGCAAGAATTAAAGCCGCGAGACCATGCAATGCGTCGTGATTTTGCTGTATGGGCCGAAAATGAGATTCATCTCGATGCTGATTTTCATCACAAAATTTTTTCAGTGAAATTGGACCTGTAGAATTGGCTTTATTCGAGCCAGCCGCGGCGGCCACATGCCCGAAATCATATTTAAACATTAATGGCATAAAATTATCCTTCCAATAAAGCCAAATTGATGGACATTAAAACGATTTTCTTGTGTTTTATTTCAATTCGAAGTTCTATACCTCAATAAAAAACACCCTTTACTTCTAAACTATTTTAAATCTTGACCTTTTGATTACGAGTGGCAGTTTTAGAGTTATTGACAAACTTAAGATGACATTTGTTGTTGTTGTTGTTGGAGCAATTCATAAAATATCGCAACAAGTGTTTACTTTCAGTAGATTATCATAAATCCACATGTTCTACAATAAAAATGAGGTATAGCTCATTAAAAAGAAGTACTTTTGATGTTAGTCACAAATTAGTGAAGGGTCCTTCTGGACACTGAACACGAATTGCCCGATTTCACTGAAATAAATTTTAAAAAAATTTACTACAAAATGTTATGTTAAATCTTCACCTTTAGTCCATTACGAGTACGAGTGACAGTTTCAGAGTTATTGACAAACTTAAGAGGGGATTTTTTTTGTTGTTATTGAAAGAATTCATAAAATATCGCAAATGCCAAGAAGTGTTTACTTTCCGGAGATTATCACATATTTTACAATTTAAATGAGTTATTCACAATTTAGTGAAGGGCCCCCTTCTGGTTTAACTCTCTAACCAGCGGTTAAATCTTCACCTTTAGTCCATTACGAGTACGAGTGACAGTTTCAGAGTTATTGACAAACTTAAGAGGGGATTTTTTTTGTTGTTATTGAAAGAATTCATAAAATATCGCAAATAACAAAAAGTGTTTACTTTCCGGAGATTATCACATGTTTTGCAATTTAAATGAGTTATTCAGAATTTAGTGAAGGGCCCCCTTCTGGTTTAACTCTCTAACCAGCGGTCTTCAATAATTGTGTTTAATTTCATAAAAATTAAAGCGGCCAAACAGAAATTCTGAAAAATTCTTGCAGCCTGTTTTTTTTGTACCAGTATTTTTTTTACGAAATCAAACACAACTATTGAAGACATCCTCAGAGTGGCATTGCCGGTCAGAGGGTTAACAATGAATTCACCAATTTTTCCAAGAAGGCCTACAGTATTTGACACAAGACTCTAAAGAAATGCTGAAAAATACACTTGTCTAGTTAATTTAGCATATTTAGCAGTGAATAACTTTTGAAAGCGACATCTTGTAGAAGTGTGAACTGACAAAACCTCCGAAATAGGAAAAACAATAAAGGTACCTATATACTTTATGGGGTCACCCAAGATTATTATTCGCAGCTACCAACCAACAACCAATGTTTATTAAAAAGTGAACTGAAAAATCCACTTTATCCCATGACGAAGAGTACAACTAGCACAAGATAAAAACCCGCTAAACAAACAAAAAAAAAAAAAACAAAAAATACACCAGAACACAAATTGTTTTCGCAAATAAATGAATATGAATAGGCTTATATCGTACAGATATCTATGTATGTCTGTCTGTTTATGGGCTCATATATAGATATACCTTTACTCGCATACATACATAGTATATGTGTCTGTATTTAAAATGTATGTCTGTCGGTATGTTTAAAACAACTCAGTCTAGACTAGATAGCAGACATTAAAATATTGCAAAAACAATAAACACGCAAGCCGACCGACCGACAACGCTGAAAACAAGCGAAATCGTACAAAAACAAAAACGCCAACAAAGTGTAAAAAAAACCCAAACATGTGTACACACTGTCCGTCCGTCAGTACCATTCGTCTGCAGCGTCACTAATGTCTGACTGGGCTGGCCTGGCCGAACGAGAAATTCTTCAGCATACGCAACCTGCCGTTTTCGCGTTGGTGGGGGAGGGGGGGGGGGGGGGTATGGAGGGCCAGGGAGCGAAAAAGAGGGTGCAGAAAACCTCAAAACGTAGATAAGCCGGCGTACGCATTCTCTTTAATTTCTTGTTTCTACAGAAAGTGTGAACAGCACAGAAGAATCGCGTACGATTATTGACGACAAACAAAAAAAAAAAACTCCAAATTTTTGCCGCTCTCTCAGTGCCAGAGAATGGTGTGTTTTTTGTTTTTTTTTTTATTAGAGCGATTTTCCGCCATGTAATACGGCCGTCTGTCATTTGGGGGCACATCGGTAAGTTGGTTGGTAATTAATTTTGTATTTCTCTCCCAGCGGCCCCCTTTCTTCCGGCCGGCAACCCCGGGCACACCAAACACGCCAGTCTTGCGGTAGACAAGGTCGTCGTCGTCGTCGTCGTCGTCGCCGCAGTGGAAGTGATTAAATTAATTAAACTCAAACACAAACCAATAGGGCAAAAACAATAATTTCCTCTATAGAGCGGCGAAGACATGTGTACACATAATAAATAATCACTGAAACGTTTTTGTTGTTTACATTACGCAACTTAAATGTGCCGCAATTTGTAAATTGTTTCCAAGCGGCGGAGAGACAGTTCTGACATTGACGGACCACAACACCTGGTGATGGGAACGGTCTCAATCGAGGATAAACGGATTAGCCAAATATTGCCATAACCTAGGAAACGAAGGAAGAATGGAGGAGTAAAGACTGAGGAATAAATTTGAGGTTGGACGATGCGATCGGAAAGTCCGGAACGACGAAGTGAAGGTAGGACGAACAAACTAAATCAAAGGCAAAATGAAGGAATTGTGTACGAAAGAAGTATCCACCAGGAGTGGTGGACGAACCGAAATAGGACTGTTCAGATTTCTGTAAATCCTCGCATGGTGTTTTATCCCTTTTTGTTGAAGGTATGAAACTGTACTAGATTCAGTAATTTGTATGCATGTCTGACAAACATTCAAACGTGCGGGTCTTAACATCTCTCGTTCGTACATTTTGGTCCTTCGAACCGGATTTTTATATCCAGTCTGATCATTCGAACTTTTGAACATTAATCCTATGAAACTTTGCACGTGCCAAAAAGGATAATGAAAGGTCGAACACAAATAAGAGAGTCCGCGGACAAGGAGATACCGGAGTTAATCTTTAATAAATCCACCGAGGCCTTGTACGAACTAGAGGAATGAGAGCAGAATACAGGATTGACGCTATCGAAGCTGGACGCAGAGCCAAACAGAATTGGCGATGTACAGCCTTCTCAACCACAAATTATGATGGTTGAAAGGTTTCGAACAGAAGTTTGGGAAATGAAGACCACTATAGGTATGGCCAGAAATTCCATACTCAGTCTCAGCTCCGAACGGCTGGAGGCTCAAAAACAATTTCAAGAGGTTGTCCAGGCATACAGGAGGATTGTCGCTGAAAATCTCGATGATGACGATATTTATGACGCGTATACGAAAATACGGAGGCAGTATCGTGAAGTGCGATATGAAACCGCGATTAAGGAAATATTAAGAAATAAAAATCAGTGTCTTAGAAAAATTCAAACGTGCGGGTCTTAACATCTCTCGTTCGTACAGGACGGAGGAACGAACCGTAATAAAGTCTTAGAAATCCAATGATGTCAAGTCATGTGGTCCCGAAAAATGATGGGCGAACCCAAATAAGTGGAACGAACCATTGCAAAGTCGGACAAATCAAAGAAGGAAAAGACGCATGAACGAAATGTTGGCCGGTGCCGAAGGAAGGACAGATGATAGAGGTGAAGTCAGGAGAGATCGAAGTTAGTAGGGGCAGGCGAACGGATGGTTCAATGAAGAATGGACGAACCAATTGAAGGGTGAAAAAACGAACAGTACGAAGGACACAGCATACCGAACAATGGATGGACGAATTGTACGATTGACTACAGTTCTACATCCTACACCTGAATACTTACTTATTTCCCTTAACATTTCATGAGGGAACCGACGGGGAACTTCTTTCGAATCTGTGAGCTGTGCGCGGGGAACATTTTTAAGGAATTTCAAATAATTTGGAAATAACTGTTGGGAATCCCTGAAAACTCCTTTGTACGTGACGATTTGAATCGCCGCATTGCCTTAAACCACAACTGGTGTCCATTCATCTGCTTTAACAATTTGTTAATTTCTGTCGTTTGATGTCAAACAATTTGTTCGTGCCATTCAAATCATTATTAATATCTTTTATTTTCTAATAATATTTCAAGTTCAAGGTTATTGTCGACCAGCCAAAAATATACAATGTTCGGTGGAACCTTTACTATATCGCTGGCAAAATCAGATTGATTTCAATTGGGTCTCCGAAACGGCAAACGAAACGGCCAAACGTGGTGATCTACAATTTCAATTTCAAGTTCAATGTCAAACCATTTTCGTCTCCCTCTCTCTCTCTCTCTATCAGGCTGTAGGCAAATTTGTTAGATATCAAACAGAGCTCTCAAATGCTAAACCAAAAGATCGACTTCAATTACCTTGACATTAATTGTGAAGTCAGTGAACCCATACTAATCATGCTACTTGGAGCAATTGTATGTTTATGCCACACATTCCGTAAATCATTATTACTCCAATGAATGTCCCAACTGGCAATCCAACAATCCCCGAGACCATTGCATTCGCATGTATTCATCATCAGCAGCAGCAGCAGTCACATCATTTCGCCCGTCATGTGTGTGCCCGCGTGTCAACAGCAAACGTCAACAAAGCGGCATTCATCGGAATCAATGAATAGCTGGGTTGACTCGGATGACTGGAGGCTGTTTCTCCTTCGCTTTTCGTTGTTCACCAGCCAGCCAGCCAGCTGTCATTAGCATCTCTTTATTTACAGAAATAATCTATCTTTCTGTATTATCTCCACTGATTATGTGGAAAAAAACCCGAGGTAGATTGGTCGAGGAGCCACGAAGCGCTCGGGGGCGCACGAGGTATGAGTGATCTAAATTGTCTGTGTATCTTTCGAAATTATCACCTTTGTTGTCTGGATCAAATGCGGAGGGAAAGAAGTGAAGACGGACAAACTAAAACCCGATCTGGCGAATGGTAAATGAATCCAAGCAAACAGGTCAACGGCTGAACCGTAGAATCCGAAAACCAAAGTTCGATTCGGTGTATTTTAGAAGGATCACATCGTAAAAAGCTAATTCTTAAGTCCTTGGCAAATGCTTCAACCAGACAGGCGTTTGACGATAATTACCATGCACGCAGGGAAGACCGAGACTCCGGTCGAAGGACCAAATGGAAGAAGACAACTGGAGAATGTAGAAAAATCACTTATTAAGCCGGTCAAGACCATCTACAGATTGTAGAGTCAACTTAAATAAGTCCTTGCCAAATCCTATCCAACATTTTGGAAATATATAAATTAATAAACTTCACTTCATTATAGTCGTAAAGGGTGTTTTTTATTGAGGTATAGAACTTCGAATTGAAATAAAACACAAGAAAATCGTTTTAATGTCCATCAATTTGGCTTTATTGGAAGGAATGGAATTTTATGCCATTAATGTTTAAATATGATTTCGGGCATGTGGCCGCCGCGGCTGGCTCGAATAAAGCCAATTCTACAGGTCCAATTTTCAACCACTTGTTGGAACCACAAGTCATCCACATTCATGCCATCCAATTCGGGAACAAAATAGTCGGTTATCATGGCTCTATACCGGTCTCCATTAACGGTAACTGACTCTCCAGCATTATTTCGGAAGAAGTATGGCCCAATGACTCCACCAGCCCATAGAGCACACCAAACAGTCAGTTTTTGTGGATGTAATGGCATAAAATGGACGGAGCTTGCGGTGAACTTCGCGAACTGAACCATTACTTTCGAAATAAATTTGCACGATTTGCAAGCGTTGTTCTTCTGTCAACCTGTTCATGATGAAATGGCAAACCAAACTAAATATTAATCACTTGACAGCTGACAAAATGGCCGCCAGTTAAAAAAGTGATGCCAACTTAAAGTTCTATACACCAATAAAAAACACCCTTTATATAGAGCATATCCTTTGGCATTACATTAAGGAAGAAACGGGGAACTGCTGACAAATCAGAGAGTCGTAAACGATATAATTTCTATACATCCTGAGTGTCGTTGCAGTACCACATTCTCTCCTTCGTCCCCCCACGAACAAGAGACAAAAGATGAATACAGAAAAAGTGGGGGGGGGGGGGGGGGGGCATCTCTTAAATTATAATTTAATCGAAATCGATTTTCCTATCACCCTAACGAATCAGCGAAGTTCAACCAAAGTTCAAACCCATTCGTTTCGAAACCAGCTTCGTACATTTGTTCGGAGGTGATGAAGGTTCATTGAAATTAATTCATCGCACATACTTATACTTTTGCGTATTTATATACACGGAATAGATAATTAGGCACAGTTAAGACATAGATGGGGAACTACACTTACATAGGGAACAAATTAAATACACGAAATGTTTGCCTACATTGTTGTCAAGCCAAAAACGCAAAAACAAAAAAAACACACAATAATTAAAGAAATCCAAGCGGATAGATAAGCGTCCGGAACGAAGCCAGACAAATAAGAAAAGCCAAATTGCCCTGAAAGCGTTTTGCCAACAACAAACGAATTCTATTTCTATGCTTGTAAGGTACACGTGTTAGTTGAAATGTACACAGAAAATTACATCACTTGACAAATGTAATAAATTTTGAGACGTACACAAGATCTGGCCATAAATCAGAAAAGCTGAATTGCATTCATTTGCGAAATGCAAATGCCATCAAACCGATACAAAGTTGCTGGCCGATTGTGGGCAAAGTTCTTTGTGTCTTAGGGCAATGGAAAGGCACGGAGTAAAGGGTGGTGGAATGGGGGGGAGATCGATGAGTTGGGTCTGAGGTAATAGCTTAACTGTGTGGAGGCTGGAAATTGATCTGGGTGACCATAACCCTTAAACGTAAAATGAAATAAACCAAACTGAAGTAAATCCCCAATAAAAAAAAAACTATTCTCCAATGAAAGAATATTTGATTCGTTTGGGCGTTATTTAATAACAAAACTAGAAATGAAATGAAACCCAAAAAATTTCAATAATTCCCAAATGGATTTTTCCTAATATTTTGCAGGAAGATCGGAGATCGATGAGTTGGGGGGGTAGATCGATGAGTTGGGTCTGAGGTAACAGCTTAACTGTGTGGAGGCTGGAAATTGATCTGGGCGACCATAACCCTCAAACGAAAAATGAAATAAACCAAAATGAAGTAAATCCCCAATAAAAAAAAACAAAACGATTCTCCAATGAAAGAATGTTTTATTCGTTTTGGCGTTATTTTTTAACGAAACTAGAAATGAAATGAAACCCAAAAAATTTCAATAATTCCAAAATGAATTTTTCCTAATATTTGCAGGTTTTTTTTTTAAAAAATTAACCATTTTGCAGGTTTTTTTTTTTTTTAAAAAAAATTAACCAAATGCAAAATTATATTCTTCATTTTGAGCCACTTTTAAGTTTTTCAGGCATTTTCAATTATTTGTTACGGTGGCGTTATTTAATAACGAAACTAGAAATGAAACCCACAAAATTTCAATAATTCCAAAATGAATTTTTCTTAATATTTGCAGGTTTTTTTTTTTTTTTTTTTTTTTTTTTTAAAATTAACAATTTTTCAAGTTTTTTTTTTTTTTTAAAAAATAAACCAAATGCAAAATTATATTCTTCATTCTGAGTCACTTTTAAGTTTTTCAGGCATTTTCAATTATTTGTTACGGTTTGGCTTTATTTCGTACCGCCTTACCACACACTGGTTAAGTTCTTGGTAACTTTCCTGATTGTCCCAGACTAGAATGAGTCTCGAGTTTTTCGGAACGATTTCAGGAATATGGCCGAGACCAGTAGTGGCCAACGGTAATTCAATTGTCTCTGTCCCATTACACCGTGTTACAAAAAATGGATTTTTTTCTGTCCTATGAACCAAATTTACTTTTTCGGAAAGGGGATACAAATAAAAATACACTTGTATCGGCGATTTTCATGTAGACGTCAGAATTTTTGTTTTTTTTTAAGTTTGAAGTATGAAGCTCGTCGTGGCCTGTGTGAAAGCCTTTCGACCGATTTTTAACCCTTTTTCAGTGATCCAATCGAGCTGAGTTTTGGCAGGCAGATTCGTGGAAATGTCTGTATCACGTCAAAATTGTTAAAAACAATTTTTATAAATTCTCAGATTTTTCGCAATTTTTATTATTTTTGAAAAAAAATATTTTTTTCACTTTTCTTAGCCTAACTTGAAGAGACTCCAAATTTTTAAACTACTTAAGCGTTACGAAAAAAAATTTTTTTTTGAACTGAAACCTTAGAAAAAACGATAACCATTTTAAAAAATATTTAGGAAAATCTGATAAATTTGATAAAAATCTATTTTTTAAAAAATTTGACGTGATACAGACATTTCCACTAGTCTGCCTGCAAAAAATCAGCTCGATTGGATCACTGAAAAAGGTTTAAAAATCGGTCCAAAGGCTTTCACACAGGCCACTACGAGCTTTACACTTCAAACTAAAAAAACAAAAATTCTGACATGTACATGAAAATCGCCGATACACGTGTATTTTTATTTTTTCCCCTCTTTCCGAAAATGTAACTTTGGTTCATAGGACAGAATGTGTGTAACACAGTGTTATTCTTACTTTTTTTTTTATAAATAAGTACAAAGTGAAAGCGACCAAATTTACAAAATAAAAATAAATAAAAACATTGTTTTTTTTTTCATAAAAATATTTTCAACAAATAAATAACCGCTATAACATTTAAAATCAAAATGAAAAAAGGAAAAAAAATACCCGAACAACACGAAAATATCGCAGACAGTGCTCTGGCGTGTAGATGACCTTTAATTGCACGTATGTACATAAATATTTCGTTTATGTGTGACTTGTTTCTGCGAGGTCTGGCCAAAGTTTTGCATTGACGTGGATAAGGTGGGAAATGGACGAAGGTGTTGTTGTCATATTAGACGGTGTTGTGACAAGGACTGGAAGTTTTGGTACTAATAAGGTCGAATAACAGAAATGAACCCAAACACAGTGGCATATAGATGGCGCTGACACAACATGACCATTTTTTTTTTCGTCATAAAGACCGACTGGGGGTAAGCGCAAACAAATCGAATAATATAATAAAAAGAAAACACATAAGAAAATGTTTAGAAAATTTTGTTAACACGACTTTGGTGTTATCTGTGCCTATCCATAATTTTGACATATAGATGGCGCTTTTGGCATAGGAGGCCATTATGCATGCTTCTACCGGTCTTCCTTTCATATAGGGAGCGAAATGATTTATGAAATTGTAAATTCTGCGAGTAACTACAAGTGCGCTAATAACCCATCTAGATTGTGTAGATTTTGAAATACAGATGGCGCCGTTTGGATGTTTTGACTAACGTGAATATGAATATCTAAAATTCAACGAAGTTAGTTTAGCGGCGGACCAAAATATCATTGCTCTTTAAAAGATTTTGTTAAACTGATGATAAATGATGGGATTTGAAGATATTGTGGATTACAATTCGATTCATTTCGACATGAATTCTGTGTGCATAACCCCAACCCCCACCCCGGTGCCATCGTCCATTATTTAAACAGAATTCTTATGGTGGTTTATTTCGACTTTGTGTAGCGCACAGTCGAGTGAAGTAAACTTTGAAACGTCCTCTCGCACGTATGTGTATGTGCGAGAAAACAATTTAATCAGCTGCAGACAGAACGTCACATTTTGCAAAATATGTACTAAGAAACGAATGTAATGTGGAATAAACGAAAAACGATAACAACAACAAATACTGGCCTCAATCACACTTACTCGCCGACAACAACACAAACAGCTACAGCCGAGACAAGAGCCGAGCTGCTTTAACAAAACAACAACAACAACGACAACAACAACGGCAGCACTATCACAACAAGCAATGACTAAATGAATGCTTAAGTTTTACATGACTCCGATATGAAAAAATATCGACTGACGTCGTGAAAGAAACCACAATTGCAGCGGCAACGGCAACGACAGCTGCAGCTGCAACAGCAAATTGCAGTTCGTCTAGCACGGCAACCACCTTAAGTTGCCACACAGCCGTTTTGTTGTTGTTGTTGTTATCGAGGCTACTGTTGTGTTGATGCTGTTATATTATTGTTGAATTTCTCATGGTTTATTTATGTTGTCTTTGGTTCGGTGCGAGCGCTGGCTGTTTTGCGTTTCTATTTTTTTTGTTTGTCTTTTTTTTCTGCTTTAAACACCACCACCATTTATTTATTCGTGTGATTCTCTTTTGATTTCGTTGGGCAGCTTGTTTTGTTATTTCATTGCAACTGCATTTGCGCATTGGAAATTTTGTGCCAGCCAGGCTGCCTGCCGTTGCCATTGTTGTCTGCCGTGGAATGTGTCGAGAAATGAGCTTTGAAATGAACAAAAACAAAAATAGCGAACCAACGAACGAACAAACGAACGTACCACAACAACAATAAATAAATACATGTATGCTGATAATAATGCAATAATCAAAAAGAAGAATACAAAATAAATAAAAGAAATAAATAATAATAACAACAACAACAAAATAATATTACAAAATCTTATTACACTGTATGTGTTATGCACGGGGGCAATGCGATAAACCTAACGAATAAAGTTCACACTCAAACAGCCGGTCAGGCTACGGGGCCACAAACAGTGCACTTTTCTGGGTGAAGGTGTATTGAACTCTAGCGTCACGGCTGCGAGCAGACTCTATGGATACCCATTTGGCAAAGGGACAGCACAATTTGGTGGTACACTTAGGTTCAGCTTAAAAAGCCGGTACAAATCAAAAGGACAGACGGAAATCAACATTGTGGTTATGCCGGTTAAGGTCAGCTGACTTGCTTTTGGGAAATGAACGAAAGAGTCACATGACATGCTGGTTGAAAATGTATTTAGAAAACCCTGAACTGCTTAGTGGTGTAGAGTGTAAAAATCAGTTATCCGAAAAGTCTTATAAGGGTGTTTAAAGTTCTTTTGGTGATTCTAAGCAAATTGCATTTGAGAAGTTGAAATTCTATAAATCTACGTATGACTAATATAAATAACATACTCCAGCGTATGAGTAATATTATTAAAATCAAAATATATATCTTTTTAGAATTCATTTAAAATACATAGACCTCTTGAAGTGGTAGAAACCAATTCCCTGGAAAGTCTTTTAAATGTTTATGATGGTCCGTTGGGATTTTCTAAGAAATCTGAATTTTCAATGCCGAAATTCCACAGAATAATAATAATATACACGAGCAATATTAGTGAAATCAAAGCATTTATCGGTTTAAAATACACAGACCTCCTGAAGTGGTAGAAACCAATTGCCTGGAAAGTCTTTTAAATGTTTATGATGGTCCGATGGGATTTTCTAAGAAATCTGAATTTTCAATGCCGAAATTACACAGAACCACCGCTACGTATGATTGATATTAATAATATACACGAGCAATATTAGTGAAATCAAAATTTAAAATTCATTTAAATACACAGACCTCCTGAAGTGGCCTGAAGTGGTAGAAACCAATTCCCAGGAAAGTCTTACAAGTGTTTTTTATGTTCCCTTGGGATTTTCTAAGAAATCTGAATTTTCAATGTCGAAATTCCACAGAACCACCGCTACGTATGATTGATATTAATAATATACACGAGCGAAATTAGTGAAATCAAAATTTAAAATTCAATTAAATACACAGACCTCCTGAAGTGGTAAAAACCAATACCCAGGAAAGACTTACAGGAGTTTTTGATCATCCATTGGAATTTTCTAAGAAATCTGAATTTTCAATGCCGCAATTACACAGTACCACCGCTACGTATGATTAATATTAATAACATACTCGTTCGTATGAGTAATATTAATAAAATCAAGATCTGTATCTGGTTAAAATTCATTTAAACTATCCCTATAAGTGAGTTTTCGGTTCTTTTGATGATCCTTTTGGGGGTCTTGTATGTAATCCCCATTTTCGTCGCCTAAATTTAATGAAACTGCCCTACGTATGGTTAATAACATACTCCAGCGTATGAGTAATATTAATAAACATCGTTGTCTAGTTATACGATTACAGAAAGTAGTGGTTAAGAATAATGATATCACCGTAGATATGAATAATATTTCAGTACATATGACTAATATGAATTATGAATACGGAGTTTTTTTTTTTGTATTCATATACAAGGGAAGTGCGCTCAAGAAATTGTTTATTAATCATACGCCACCATATGGGTTTAAAAGTGAATTCCGTCAACACAGCATGACTAGTCAGATTTTCTCAAAAAAATAATGCAGTCACTAGTCAAATGTATCAAACTTATCATATTTTTACGACTTATGTTTTTTTTAGAGACTATAGGACATTTTTTATCCCCTATCTCCCTCCATCTCCCTCCCTCTCTTTCCCCTCTACTTCTCTGTCTTCCTCCCTCCCTTTCCCTCTCTCTCTCTCTCTCTCTTTTTGAAACAAATGCACATTTGAAGTAAACTGAGCAATGTCTACCCATTTGGTTGTTTGCCTTTTGATTCCTAGTTTCTGTGCCATACACTTGCCTATTCTTATTCTTTGGATCGAGAAATATCTGAGAAATTTTATTTTTTTTTTGATCGCCCGAGAATCGTTTTCTCAATTAATTTAGCGATGTCCAACTGAGTCTGCCTGTCTCTGGTGGATTCCGACTGCCTGTGCCTCTCTATTGCTGTCTGTCTGCCTTTGTTAGTGTTTATCTCTTCCAACTCTTTCTTTCTCTCATCTCTATCCTTCCTTCTCACTCTCTCCCTCTCTCTCTCTCTCTATCATTCTATCTATCCCTCTCTATACAAATATATCTCTCTCTATACCTCCCTCCCTCCCTCTCTATCTCTCGTTCTATCCCTCCCTCTCTCTCTGGATATATCGGCATGTCTTGCTGTCCCTGTCGGTATCTCTGTATCTATGCCTGCCTCTGCGTGTCTCCCTCAATATATCTGTCACTGATTCTGTGGATCTCAGTATGTCTCTAGATAAAGTCGACTTTGAACTATACCTCCCGATAAGTGAGTATGCAAACTACAGGGTCCGCCAACTAAGTATTTTTTTTTTTTTTTGGAAAATTCTATAAAAAAACTTCAGGATATTTTCTGAAATTTCTTTTTTTTATTTGAAAGTACAATCCTTCCGGTCAATAATGGATGGCCCGATAACGAAATCGAAATAAGCACTAGTTGAAAAAAAAAAACGTTAGATGACGGACCCTTTATATCATGTCCTGCTCCCTGATTTGTGAGAAGTTTTCCCTGTGTGTCTTAATTGAAATGTTTCTATTCGATGTTCTTAGTAAATTCTTCTGTCTGGAGAAAAAGTCGGTCATTATTATAGCATGCCCAGCTCCCCATTTGTGAGAGGTTTCCCTTTATGGGAAAATGTTTTTTTTTTTGGTTCTATATCCATAGTAAATTTTTCGGAAGTTGTCACGTCCAAGGGTCATGTCATTCTATATTCCATCATCAATAATAATCATACGCCACCCCATTCAGTCACAGCTTATCCATGATATTCCAACCTCCATGTCTGCTGTCACCATCATTATTAATCACACGCTATGTGGTGCGCCATCTAGTTCTTGCAACGTCAGCAACAATCTTATGCAAGTGGCTATGATGGTGCAACTTTTTTCAGCAGTCTAACGGACTCGAATGTGTCTCAACAAATGCGTCCTTGTGCCAGTCGCCACCTCTATTCCCTTGTTGTGTGCGTTTTGTTTTTGTTGTAGTCGTTATGTCGTTATGTGTGCTGGTGCCATGTTTGATATGGTCAATGACTCATTGACCCGATTATTGCACGTATGACGTTTCTCCTTCTTCTTTTCTGCGCCTCACTCTGTCTCCTCCTACTGCTGCTGCTGTTCCTTCTCTTCTATTTCTTCTTGCTGTGTTATTCTTCTACTCCATTGTACAATCAATGTACGCATAAGTGGTAACAACGGTTTGTAGCCATCTTTTTGTTGCTTTAGTTGTTTTTTGTTTTGTTTGTTGTTGCCCGTTCTTTTAACAGCTGCCAGCCAATGTTGCTGGTGCTACTTCTGGTATTGCCTTGTTGTTGCCTTTCTTTTCGCTTTATTGGCAACTTCAATACGTGTTATTGTTGTTAGCCCTGTGCATATAAATACTTACCTATATACAAGTGTCTATGTACATAATAGTACATATATATATATATATGTATATATTGCCAGTACATAGATGCGTACACAGTGCGTTTTCTGTATATTTTATTGTTTGCTGTGTTCCTAGCTAGCTTTTGTACGTAGAAATGCCCATGCTGCGCTGATGTATTTGGTTTTGTAGTCTGGACCTCCTTAATTTCGTACTTTTTCCCTCTTAACATCCCATTATGGAGCCAACGGACAGGACTTCAAATTAAGTCTATTGTTTGTTCCACAATGGTAATACATGATCTATTTCTGTGTGTCTCTCAAATCGGCTGTCGAATCGACACTCCCCCGAACCGCTAATGCTTTTCTAAACTAAAAATTGTCTCTTAACGAAATTCTTCATCTCACCGACGATTCTTTCAAGTTCTGTCATTTTTGAATAACCTGTCTTGACGTCCACATCTCCGCCTAGAATTTTGCGCAGAATGTAAATGAATTATTTGCATAAATTTTAAAGACACACATAGATTGGAAACATTTTTGTGGCAACATTGTGGCTCCAACAGAGAAAACACACCCTTTTATTTTTACAACAAAAAAATATTAAAATATTTCCCCCTATTGTTAGTCTATCATTAATCATAACTGATGTTATGTGGATGCCTTATATGTAAATATGAATACAAAATTTCAATTTAAATGTCATTTATAACTATGGATCTTTGGGAAGAAACTCACAGTAATGTGTCGTTGCCGATGTGAACGAAAATGTTCAGGCGGAGTTTTAAGTTCGGTCGCATTGAATCTGGTTGACATTTCAGCAAGGAGTGAGATCGATTCCATTATTGGCTAGATAACACAAGGCAAAACTCCTGGTTTGCTCATTTTTAAATGGGAAGTAATTTAGAAGCAATAATTCTTATAAAAAAGAACGGAAATAAATCGCGAATTGGAGAACATTTTTTTTTTTTCAATTATCGTCAGTATTTATTCGGTCGGATATAGTCGAATATATATTTCACTAAATGAAATTAATGTTCTAACCACTTTGGCGCTAACTATTATCTTTGTAGAGTGACTTTTATACTAAATAAAGGAAAAATGACAAAAATGCATACAATTAATATTTTAATTGGTCCCAATGACTGATCTAATTGAACCACTTAATTCTTTAATTGCTACCATTAATGCTTTAATTGATTCTAGTATTTTTTTCAATTAATATTGTAATTATTTCAATTAATATTTTCATTGATTTATTTTTTTAAAATTCAGGTTTATTGTGTATGATATTAATACAATTCATCTTATTGGCATTGTAATAGATCAATTAATCTTTTAAGGGATTCAATTAAAAATGTAATTGGCCCTTCTTGGGTTTAATTGATTTAAATAAAATTGTAATCCTATTAACTCTTTGAATTGATTCAGTTAATACATTAATTGATTCAATTAATATTTTAAATGATTCAATCAATACTTTAATTGTTTCAATTAATATTTTAATTGATTCAAATAATTATTTAATTGATTCAGTTAATTTGTATTTGTTTCAATTAATATTGTAATATTTTAATTGATTCAATTAATAATTTAATTAATCCCTTTTTACGTTTAATTGATTCTATTAACATTTTAATTGAATCTATTAACATTTTAATTGCTTCAATTAATATTTTAATTGATTCAATTAATATTGTAATTGTTTCAATTAATAGTTTAATTGTTTCAATTAATACTTTAATTGTTTCAATTAATATTGTAATATTTTAGTTGATTCAATTAATAATTTAATTGATCTCTTTACGTTTAATTGATTCAATTAATATTTTAATTTATTCAAATAATAGTTTAATTGTTTCAATTAATTCTTTAATTGTTTCAATTATTTCTTTAATTGTTTCAATTAATTCTTTAATTGTTTCAATTAATAGTTTAATTGATTCAATTAATACTTTAATTGATTCAGTTAATTTTTATTTGTTTCAATTAATATTGTAATATTTCAATTGATTCAATTAAAAATTTAATTAATCCCTTTTACGTTTAATTGATTCTATAAAAGTTTAATTGTTTCATTTAATAGTTTAATTGTTTTAATTAATAGTTTAATTGTTTCAATAAATAGTTTAATTTTTTTAATGAATATTTTAATGGATTCAATTAATAATTTAATTGATCCCTTTTACGTTTAATTGACTCTATTAATATTTTAAACTAGTAAGTTGTAATGCGCCTATGGCGCCCGTTAATTTGCTTGAGAAAGTATTTGTTACTTAATTTTAAAAATTTTGTAAAAAATATTTTGAGAAAACTATTTTGTAAAAAAAAATAAAATTTGCGGAAAAAAAATTTTTGCTGAAAAAAAAAATTTTTGTTGAAAAAAAAAAAATTTGTTGAAAAAAAAAAATTTGTTGAAAAAAAAAATTTTTGAGGAAAAAAAAAAAATTTTGTTGAAAAAAAAAATTTTGTTGAAAAAAAAATTTTTGTTGAAAAAAAAAAATTTTGTGGAAAAAAAAAAAAATTTGGAAAAAAAAAATTTCTTGAAAAAAAAATTTGGAAAAAAAAAATTTCTTGAAAAAACAAAAATTATTGTAAAAAAAAAATTTGTAAGAAAAAAAAATTTTGGAAAAAAAAAATTTGGGGAAAACACAATTTCTGTACAAAAAAAATATTATTTTTTTTATTATTATTATTTATAGAATTATTATAGAATGCCTATTTAAATTCCTACGTACTGCGTGACAGAGTCAGTGAATCAGGGAATCAGTGTATCAGTGAATCAGTGAATCAGTGTCGAGGGTAAATATATATTAAGATGATTCAATTAGTATTTATTTTGATTCAATGCTTGGTTTTTGATTAAATACATTTTTCGGTTGAGTCAATCGATTGAATGAATTAAATTAATGTTTTCTTTGCTTCAATTAAAGTTTTCATTAATTCAATATAGATTTTAATTGTTGCCATTTATGTTGTAATTTTAGTTAATCCAAATGTTTTTGTTTTTAATTAATTTGATTATTAATTTTTGTTGATTCGTTTAATGATTTTAGTTAATTCAATTATTTTTTTTTATTTTTTTCAATTCGATTTTTAATGAACTCCACTACAGTTTTCTTTGTCTTTGCCAACAAAATTATTTCATTTGCATTTTTTTCAAATTTATTGAATATTTTGAAAAATTATTAAAAAAAAAATCGTTAAGGCGCCTGTAACCATCCTATGGATTTATCACCCCCAAATTCAATGCCTCTTTCTAACGATTTACCAGATCATTCCAGACCCTAACTCCTTTTGTGTTTTGTCCACCGTAAATTGCCCCCCTTGTTTTATCTCCTTTAAGACGCAACCATGATGAATTTCCGCCCGACTGCTTCAAGGGCTGAGATGAGTCATTCATTTTCCATTTTATTTTTTTTTTGTTATTTTTTCTTAGCATGAAAAAAACAGTTGACGAACCTACAGTTTCTTTGTGTCTTTGCTGACAATTGCTTCTTGTGCGGCAACCTTCTCCGTCATTAAAGCGTTCTTAGAAAACAAAACAAAGCAATGAGCAAAAAAAAAAAAAAAAACTCAGCGACAAAAAAAAAAGAATAAACAAAATGCTATGACTTTGATGTCTACCGGCATAATGTAATATCATACTACCATATGCGAAATCGTTTGGGTGATCATGACACACGACTCAGACTTAGACATAAACTCATATACAGATGGCAGTTGTGATCGAAACAAGAGCAGAGCCAGAGATTACAGGAGACACTACTACTTAACAGCAATTAGATTTTTTTTTTTAAATTTTGGATTTTTACTTTCCAGGTATTTTTTATTGACAACTAAACAAGAGAATAGTCGAGCTATGTCACAGTGCTATGGTTTAGGCAATTCATACGCAGTGAGCTCATCTCAGAGTTTTCTGTCGATCGCGATATACCCATACTAATAATAGCAAGGTACGATTTGCTTTAGAAATTTTGACTAGTGACAGTGTTATTGAAACACCGTTCATGGTATTGGTTTTATCGGTCGAGATACTGTGCAACGCCATTGCCTTTGATTAGATTCCCGACGGCCGAAAATTACGCCGTTTTTGCTTTGTTCTAATCGCTGGGGTTGAATTTGGACGAGTTTAAATAAAACCATTAATTAATTATATTGCTCCTTAATGAAAATAAATAAAAAAATATTTTTTTTCATATGAGATATTAGAATTCGATGGTTTATTGAGTGTAGCTGATCGATCACCAGGTACATAATTTACTGGTGACGATGTGTAATATTTTAATATCCAGATGGCTCTGGTGATGGTGACCTCTGTATGTCATTTTTTGAAATTTATTCTATTTCGAGGTACGATGATGTCTACAATTTCGCATACAGATGGCTTGAGTTTTAAAAGATCTTGGTTTGATTTGTATCACTGTAGTGGAATATCTACAAGATGCAAATCAAATTTGGAGGAAATCGCGCCTTTTGAACCAGATTACATTTTCATTTGTGCAGTTTAGTTGTCTCCCTTCCGCTTGTGTCTATTCCTTTAACCAACATTTAGTTTTAATGTGCTGTGTCCATGTGTCTGTGCGGACACTTCCATTGCAAATAATTCAGATAAGTTCTTCTTGGTAGCCAGTGCTATAATTGTTGGTGTCCTTGATGGCCACTGCTATAATTTCGAATTAATTTCACAATATGGAAACACGATACCCCGTCCCAGTTTTTCGCTACATAGACAACAAAATATTTGAACAACAACAATAGTTTTTTTTTTTGTAACAACAACAACATTTTTATATTTCATATAATTGCACATTGTTGATAGATATCGTATTTTACGTGTATTTCGGTCGTCTGTCTGATTTCTAAAATTTCACAACAAAGCGAAAAATTATTTAATGAAAACCGAATAGAGTTCTGAATAAATAATGTCAGAGATAGAGGAGGAGATACAAGTATCGGATAGTTCACGGTAATAATTAAAAGTATTAATTGAAAAACGAAATAAATAAATCTGTAATTATATTTTGGCGACGGTTTACAGCCGTCCGAAATGTTTCTAACATGTGAGCGACGAAAATCCGTTTCTTCGTAATCCAGAGCACCTTTGTGATGTTACTTTTTATTTAGACATTTTCGCGGAATCGTGAACATTATCAAAAAGGCCGAAAAGCTGAGAGGAAAATACGAAATAGGATATTCTCTATTTCCGTGGAAATATTAAAAGCTCATTATTTAATATAGGGTTATCCATTTCGTGGTTTCAAAAGTATAGGGCTGAAATTCGACATCTGTCCAACTAAGTTGTTAAACCAATTTTTTGTTATTTTCAGTTGGCAGTCTGACATTGACGAAAATGGATCGCTTAACTATCACACAACGCGTAGAAATTATTAAAACCTACTTCAAAAATTGGTGATTCTGGCACAGTAATCGACAATATATTGAAGCAGTGTTACTTGTTTGTGTTCCCTATAAGTGCCCTTTCCTTCCATTTAAATACAAATCCTAAATCCTTCGAATTGCAAAGGTTTTCCCCTGTACATTACACGACTTGCCATTGGGAGTTTCAGTTGTGCAATCAGTTGATTGAGATGACCGTATTTACGGAAATTACAAAACAAAAACCCAAAAAAAGCTCTTTAGTGTCAAAGAGTTGAATGTAGTCGAGATTCCTCAGTGGATACAATGTATCCGTTTGAAATTAGTTGATGCGATTTTTTTTTTTTTTTTTTCATAAGATTTGTTGGGTTTCTTGTTTCTAATTTCAACAGCAAACAAACTGGCACATCCCCTGATAAGATAGCCGTTTATCACCCTTCACTTTTAGTCAGTCATTATCACTTCCTTCCTCTCCTCCCACCAACATGTAGACATCTCTGTTTTTCGATCGGCCTAGCTGTTGTTGTTTTTTTGTTTTCTCTCTGCGAGCAAATGTTGACATTTTCGATCGGCCACCAAACAATCACGAACACTACATGTGTGCCACTAAATGTGGGCACAGTGATGGCATCAAAATAAATTGTGGCCGAAATGGCCACATAATTGTACTAAAAAAAATAGTTATTGCTAACACGCAGTTCACTTACATAACATGTGAGTGTGCGAGGGGGAGAGAGTACAAATTTGAGAGAGATGAAATTATGTATAACGGTTACCAAACGGTTACCTCTTCAGCATTCTAGGTCAGTGACAGCAAGAAATAAATAAAATAAAATAAAATAAATTTAAAATATAAATTTAAAATAAATAAAATAAATCGTTTAACTTTATTGGTTACTGCCAGCTTCTTTTCGTTCTCCTACGCTCGCCTTGTGTAGTTGCAAATAGTCGATAAATTCCCTGAGAGTACAACGTTTAGAATTTCTTTTGTGTTTACCTAAAAGGTACTCTTCATTTCATTGTCATCATATCCCAAAGCTAACTAGTTTGTTGCCGATTACTTGACTACACTTTTTTTTTTTTTTGAATTGATGTCCACCACCAAATGTGGTACAATTGTACCGCATTTTCCCCCCAACCAGACGCTGTGTATGCATCATTGGTTTCAGTCGTTGTTGACGTTACTTTTGCTGGCGTTTCTGCGGTATTAATTAAGTCTATAAAGTCTAGACATATTTCGTTTTTATTTTTTGTTGTTTTCTGTTGTTTTTTTTTTTGTAGAAAAAAAAAACCTGTGGTTCATTGTATCAACACATTTTATAAATTATTTATTTCTGTTGCGGTGCTTTTGTTTTCTGTTTTACAAGCTGATAAGACCGTCATGAAATGACAAACATTGATCGTCACCCCGTCCGTCCTCAGTCATCAAAGTAAGTAAACCTTTGGCAAGTTCACCAGCAAACAACAAGAACAATGCTGAGGTCTATCGATCAAGAGGCTTTAAGTGGCCAATGCAGCTGTCTATTGTTGGATGACAAGTTGTGTTTTTTTGTTGTTTTGTCTTAAACGAAGGGGGCAATACTGTATCAACATGTTGCGGTCATATGTCGATAGAGTGTATTGGGGTTTTTTTTTTTGTACATATGAATAAACTAAATTTTATAAAGGCCATCGGCGTGAAATATTAAAATAAACTGATAATATCGGGTCACAAACCCTCCACTTTACTATTGACATTTGTCGCCAGCAACAATGTTGCCAGCCAACATGTTGCCCACGCTTAAACCTTAACTTGAGAAACTTATCGAAATAAATGACTCTTGAAGACCCTACTGTGACTTTCAAACAATAAAAATACAAAATATATTTCTTAATTCATAACAAATTCATGACATACTGCTGACAAATGGGTTCATTGTGGGTATTTTAGCACATTGTATACATCTTCATCATCATCATCTGCTTCAACATCATCATCGTCGATGTTATCTTCAATACATACGTTTGCTAGATGTACAGACGTATGTATTACTTTTCCTTATCACATTCACCAGTTCAAAGTCTTCCCGTTTGCCATTCAGCAGATTTCCAACAAATCACATCAAACGGTATTATATTTGTGAATCGGTATCGAGACAATCCAAACAAAACAACATTCACGTTCAATGTTTGAATGACAATTTTTATCAATTCTCAGATTATCCCCAATTTTTATTATTTTTGAAAAAAAAATATTTTTTTCACTTTTCTTAGCATAACTTGAAGAGACTCCAAATTTTTTGAACTGAAACCTTAAAAAAAAACGATAACCATTTAAATAAAAAATTTTGGAAAATCTGAGAATTGATAAAATTTTTTTTAAAAAATTGTACGTGATACAGACATTTCCACGAGTCTGCCTGCAAAAAATCAGCTCGATTGGATCACTGAAAAAGGGTTAAAAATCGGTCCAAAGGCATTCACACAGGTCACTACGAGCTACATACTTCAAACTTAAAAAAAAAGAAATTCTGACGTGTACATGAAAATCGCCGATACACGTGTATTTTTATTTTTTATCCCCTTTCCGAAAAAGTAAATTTGGTTCATAGGATAGAAAAAAATCTATTTTTTGTAACACGGTGTAATTTAGGAATTTACGAAAAACTTTGTAAAATGAATAAAAACTGAGGGCAAACATGGGCACGTGCATGTTCTTTTGAAAAATGTCGTCGCACGAGTAACTGCTGTCAAGATTTGTTGCACACAATGTCGCCCTACACCACAAGCTGTCAAAGCATTTGGGGAAACATCTGGACAAGCACAATTTTTTTCATAAATACGTCAACATTTTGTTTTTTGTAAATTTTCGAAAAATTCTCTATTGACAATAATTCGCAAAATCTAACTTTTTCGAATACAACAAAACAGGCAAAACACAATTTCACAATTAAAAATTATTCCATAAATTGACACAAAACAATGTAAATGTATAAAATGTAAGGTCTAACATTCGTTACTGTCAGTACGTTCCAAATGTCACTGCCAAGGAGTTTTCATTAGCAAAGTCTGCCATTTAGATCTTTTCCAATACAATAAAGAGTTTTGGGAAAATGTACAAGAGAGCCGGGGAAAGCAAATGCGAGAGCGATAACCGAAAAAGAGAAAGTTGTTATTTTCTGACAAAAACTGTTACTAACAAGTCATTAATTTAGTTTCAAAATAATGCCAAGCGTAATTACTTGACTCCACCTCGAAAACTGCTGGCGCCTTTACGAATAACAAAGTAATCTCTAAGCCATGCAGAACTTCTCGAGAATTAAATTCTAAAATTAAAAAAACACACACACACACACAGATCAGTGTTGAGCTACTGCAGAGCCTGTCGGTCCCAAGACCGGTTAAAGGAGGAGGGTTGAAGGCAACCCTAACCTGAGAATCATAAAGGCGTCCCTCCAGCATCCAAAGAATACAAAGTCAAAAACGAAAACGAGTATAAAACCGAAACTTAAAAATCTAAAGAAAATCGCTCAATCATTTGCGAAACTTCACACAACACGCAAGCGATCGGATATAAAGGTGTTTTTTATTGAGGTATATAACTTCGAATTGAAATAAAACACAAGAAAATCGTTTTAAATGTCCATCAATTTGGCTTTATTGGAAGGATAATTTTATGCCATTAATGTTTAAATATGATTTCGGGCATGTGGCCGCCGCGGCTGGCTCGAATAAAGCCAATTCTACAGGTCCAATTTTCAACCACTTGTTGGAACCACAACTCATCCACATTCATGCCATCCAATTCGGGAACAAAATAGTCGGTTATCATGGCTCTATACCGGTCTCCATTAACCGGTCTCCATGACTCTCCAGCATTATTTCGGAAGAAGTATGGCCCAATGACTCCACCAGCCCATACAGCACACCTAACAGTCAGTTTTTGTGGATGTAATGGCATAAAATGGACGGAGCTTGCGGTGAACTTCGCGAACTGAACCATTACTTTCGAAATAAATTTGCACGATTTGCAAGCGTTGTTCTTTTGTCAACCTGTTCATGATGAAATGGCAAACCAAACTAAATATTAATCACTTGACAGCTGACAAAATGGCCGCCAGTTAAAAAAGTGATGCCAACTTAAAGTTCTATACCCCAATAAAAAACACCCTTTAGTATGCCACAGCCCAAGTTACCGGAGTAGACACCAACCGAGAGGACCGCCAAATGTCCAACATTCTGTTCACTGTGGAAAATTCTATCGAACGTAGTGACCTTCAATCGGATTTATGTTGGTATTTTTGTATTACAGTGTGGTGTTGGACACAGCGAATGACCTCCCACTCCCAACCCGGTGAACCGACTGTATCGGAGGGCATCTACACATACCGGCACGTACGGTTGGCCTATATACACACACATACACACCCAAACACACGTAGAAAAATGTTAACGAAAATTATTTGATTAAATGCCAGTTATGTGAGCGGCTGAGTGAGTATAGGAGAATGTGTCTGTGTGTGTGTGTGCCTTTGTATTTCCTCAGATACACACACATACACCTGAATGGATGTGGGTGGGTGTTTGTGTGTGTGTGAATTGCCCTACATTTGTTTTGCGGAATATACAGTGTATACATAGTCTCGTCCTACCTGCTCCACCCTCAGAGGACTGTGCATATTGTCGATGACGATGTCGATTTCGAGGACGAACACGACGGCGATGACGCTCCAAAGGAAGACGACAATGTTGGTGTTGTTTTTTTTTTTTTTTTTTGGTTATTTTGTATGCGTATTGAGTGCCAGCTACGCAGACATTTCATATGCCAACAATAGGGGACGTCATCTCTAGATACGTATATTTAATTCTCTCTCTGTGGCTCTGCATGTTTGAGAATACATTTTGGGCGCGTGCCTTGTAGATGAATGTGTGCCAGTGTGTGTGTGTGTGACTGAGGTGCTTTGTGAGTGCGTAAGTTAACGAGTATGTATTTCCCACTGTGGCTCTGGGAGAATTGATATTTGTTGCTTTTTTCAATCGAAACGACGAAATCCTTATTGAGCAGAGCTTTTGTTTTGTTATCTTTCTATTCGCTTTTAAGGAAATTCGTTTATAAAACAAACGATGATGACGACGACGACGAGGGTTATTATGATGTTTGCCTTTGTTCTCAAATTATTTGAGTGTGTGAGAGTCTGTCTGCTGTTGATAAGGACTGTTAGGTAAGAATGCCGAACACACGTCTACCTCAAGCCCGACCCAGTCTGCGTTACCTTTAATGTCCATTTATAATATTTATGAGCCTTTTGTTATTGGGTAGAGAGTATTTAATGATTTCCTTCTTGTTCGGTTGCAAACGACCTGAACGAAACGAAGAACGCGAGAGAGGAGAAACATGCCGCATGCCGCGCCGACAAAAACTGGGTCAGTAGTTCAGAATTGAGATACTTCTTAGAATTCTGCCGGAAGTTGAGAACCCAACAACTGTCTGGCTCGTTAACAGTGGTGTGCAACAATATAGCAGTGCAATCATAAGTTACGTTAAAGGGTAGATCGTGGCTGAGCAGAACAATGAATCTGATGACAGACGTATTTCCCTCAATATTCTGTTGCGTATGACAGGTTTTTTTTTTTATTAGAAGGGAAAAAGTCTATTGGATATGTAGAGGGGATATTAATAAAGGTATTAATGTGTAATAGAAAGTGTGGTGTGCGACAATGACACAGCAAAGCCAAAGATAGTGTGGGCATGTGCGATTATTACACAGCAAAACCCGGGTTCATATTCTGTTAAGAATATTGCCAAAAAAAAATGTTCAACTGCCGTTTTAACATTGTAAATGTAAATATACCAATGGGAGAGTAATCTCTCAGCCCTGTAAAACTTCTCTAGAAGAATTATGAACCGTTAGGCTTCGTTCAGTGAGATTACAAATTATATCGTGCCTAGCTTACTTATTTGAGAGTTCCCCGTCTCTGAATTTTATTATTTTTTAAATAATAATAAAAAAAAAAGCAGATCGTCAGCGTAAGAGGCGATCAATCATCGTCCCAGATTTTCGTTTTCGGAAAACCTCCTAAGCTAAGCTTTTGGTAAAATTATTTGCTGAAATCCGCCATTTTGAAATATGAATACAATTTTCCAAACATTTAACTTAACAATGATTTGTAAAGCTGTTATACATGTGTATGTGTAAGGGGAGAAAACGTTTTTGTCATTTATTGTCATTATTTAGGCTGTAACCCTTGTAATATAGAGGTAAAGAAAAATTAAAAAAATGCGTATTACTTCTGACAAATAAAAGGCACATACAATTACAACGCTTTTCTTTTCTCACAGATGGCGTCAGCAATTGTTACTGGAGAAGCGGTCAAATGTTAAATTCGAAAAATAATTTCATTTCATTTATTAATTCTTGACTTGTAATTTTACCCTCTAATCGGCAAGACCGCCCTGAGAATGTCTTCAATAATTGTGTTGAATTAAAAATATTTGTTCGCACATAACTGGTAAAAGGAAAGGTTGCAATGATTTTGGAGGATTTTTTATAAAATGTTTTTTTTTTGGGAAATTAATTAAACACAATTAAAGAAGACCGCCTTAGGGCGCTCAAGTCTAGAATTAATAAATGAAATGAAATTATTTTTCGGATTCTCCATTAACAATTGCTGACGCCATCTGTGAGAAAAGAAAAGCGTTGTAATTGTTTGTGCCTTTTATGTGGCAGAAGGAATACACATTTTTTAAATTGTTTTTTAATTTTTCTTTACCTCTATATCAAATATTCAAAAATGTGTCTGGTGAATGTTTTAATAATTCCGTTTTTTTTTTGTAATTTATTGTATTTTTTGTTGTCTTTATTTTAAATGGTTAATGCCGGTAACGATGATGGATGAGGCTATAGTCAATCAGACGCTCACATGAAGGATTCATCGGATTCATGGGACTAGATCGTGAATCGCCGGACCGTATTTCATTTAAATGATAGCAGGCACAAACCGTTCTGGACTTTCTTTTGAAGATCATTACGGTACCACTCTCTTGTACAGAAAAGGCGAACACTTTTCACTTGCTGTCCTGTGACATTGCTCTCCAATTGCTCTCGACTGTGCGGCCGTTTTGCGGGTTAATCAAAGTTCGCCGTATTTGTATGATGAGAAGTTTGTTTAGTTTCGTTTCGTTAGCATTTTTGTCTTTTATCTGCTTTTCATCTTTCCCTTCTTCATATCAAATATTCATGAAATATTCCCTGAGATAAAAGCAAATATAATCAGTAATTCCTTTTGAGGTACGACGAAGAGATCCAGGCAATCTAAATCACTGGCATATCTTTGAGGGTGATCGGAAAGAACTCCGGCGTCATAAAATGGAAATTTCACTCGAAGAATTATTCTTGTGTCACCACACATGTGTAGACAGATAATGAGTATTGCAAAGTTGTTTGATAAACGGATTAGAAATATCTAACAAACGACAGAAAAGTATCAGGAAATTAAATGTTTAGAAAGCAAGAACTAAAGTGGCAGGTCCACTAAGGTCTAGTTAGCAAATTAAGAGTCCACCTTTCCATAGTTTTCATTTTAATAATGCTGGGATATCCCATCGATTTCATACTCATTTCCTCAGCGTATGCTATTGCATCATTCGATTATTAACCGGCTGAGCATATTTGGATACGTGCAGAGAGTATCTGTAGAACGTCCTCCCAACAGCAAATCATTGGATCACTCACCACACAAAATCTTCCAGTTTGTCTATGTGCACTTTGAACGCCACAAACCAGAAACCAGAAATCTATGCTGGAGGCGATTTGTATTCAACAGATACTTCTCAAAATAGAAGACATTCGCTAGCTGGCCAAGCGATCGTTTTTAACACTAGAGCAGCGATTAATGTCTGTTTTGTATGAAGCGCAACCTCATCGCCAGTCTTTGTCACTATTCATTCTTCTGGGTGCTTTTAGTGGAATTCTTTATTGCTCATTTGTTTTGTTAAAACACACACACACACAGATTTCTGTATCTGTGCTTTGCCGTATGTGTGCGTGCTGTGCCACTCGTGGGATACGCAATCTCTCTAAAAAAACTGTTTGTATCGTGGCACAAAAAAAAAATACAACGACTCCAAAAAAGTGCCTGGGTCAAAGTCGAATTTTGCCTTTTTTGCTACTTTGTTGTTACTTTTTTATGCCGTTGTTTGGAAATAATTTCAATTATTTTTGTTGTTTTTCTAGAGTCTATGTTTATTGTGACAATTGCTGTATTTCATTTCAGACTATACTGAATTTTTTAATGTGAGTTTTGTCGTTTCACGTTCCGCTATCTTTTTGGTTTTTTATTTTGTTTGAATGCTCTCATTTAACCGAATAGATCTGCTTTCAATTGGTTTTCTGGAAGAGCGCTGTATTTGCTCTACAGTAATAGAAAAGTCCAAAACAATGAATTTCAAACAATTAAACAGAAAGGTGGAAATTTATTTTAAAAGACCTTAGATTAGTCATCATGAGACTCAATACCACCACTACTACGCATTGACTTGTACCGAAGTGATTATTGCTTTGGTCTTTATTCATACGAAAAGATTTCTCTTAACATTCCATGAAGAACCAGACGAGGAACTTGTCTGAAATCAGTGAAAACGGCCAATGTTTTTCTAAAGAATTTAATAATTTAATAATTTAATAATTTAATAATTTAATAATTTAATAATTTAATAATTTAATAATTTAATAATTTAATAATTTAATAATTTAATAATTTAATAATTTAATAATTTAATAATTTAATAATTTAATAATTTAATAATTTAATAATTTAATAATTTAATAATTTAATAATTTAATAATTTAATAATTTAATAATTTAATAATTTAATAATTTAATAATTTAATAATTTAATAATTTAATAATTTAATAATTTAATAATTTAATAATTTAATAATTTAATAATTTAATAATTTAATAATTTAATAATTTAATAATTTAATAATTTAATAATTTAATAATTTAATAATTTAATAATTTAATAATTTAATAATTTAATAATTTAATAATTTAATAATTTAATAATTTAATAATTTAATAATTTAATAATTTAATAATTTAATAATTTAATAATTTAATAATTTAATAATTTAATAATTTAATAATTTAATAATTTAATAATTTAATAATTTAATAATTTAATAATTTAATAATTTAATAATTTAATAATTTAATAATTTAATAATTTAATAATTTAATAATTTAATAATTTAATAATTTAATAATTTAATAATTTAATAATTTAATAATTTAATAATTTAATAATTTAATAATTTAATAATTTAATAATTTAATAATTTAATAATTTAATAATTTAATAATTTAATAATTTAATAATTTAATAATTTAATAATTTAATAATTTAATAATTTAATAATTTAATAATTTAATAATTTAATAATTTAATAATTTAATAATTTAATAATTTAATAATTTAATAATTTAATAATTTAATAATTTAATAATTTAATAATTTAATAATTTAATAATTTAATAATTTAATAATTTAATAATTTAATAATTTAATAATTTAATAATTTAATAATTTAATAATTTAATAATTTAATAATTTAATAATTTAATAATTTAATAATTTAATAATTTAATAATTTAATAATTTAATAATTTAATAATTTAATAATTTAATAATTTAATAATTTAATAATTTAATAATTTAATAATTTAATAATTTAATAATTTAATAATTTAATAATTTAATAATTTAATAATTTAATAATTTAATAATTTAATAATTTAATAATTTAATAATTTAATAATTTAATAATTTAATAATTTAATAATTTAATAATTTAATAATTTAATAATTTAATAATTTAATAATTTAATAATTTAATAATTTAATAATTTAATAATTTAATAATTTAATAATTTAATAATTTAATAATTTAATAATTTAATAATTTAATAATTTAATAATTTAATAATTTAATAATTTAATAATTTAATAATTTAATAATTTAATAATTTAATAATTTAATAATTTAATAATTTAATAATTTAATAATTTAATAATTTAATAATTTAATAATTTAATAATTTAATAATTTAATAATTTAATAATTTAATAATTTAATAATTTAATAATTTAATAATTTAATAATTTAATAATTTAATAATTTAATAATTTAATAATTTAATAATTTAATAATTTAATAATTTAATAATTTAATAATTTAATAATTTAATAATTTAATAATTTAATAATTTAATAATTTAATAATTTAATAATTTAATAATTTAATAATTTAATAATTTAATAATTTAATAATTTAATAATTTAATAATTTAATAATTTAATAATTTAATAATTTAATAATTTAATAATTTAATAATTTAATAATTTAATAATTTAATAATTTAATAATTTAATAATTTAATAATTTAATAATTTAATAATTTAATAATTTAATAATTTAATAATTTAATAATTTAATAATTTAATAATTTAATAATTTAATAATTTAATAATTTAATAATTTAATAATTTAATAATTTAATAATTTAATAATTTAATAATTTAATAATTTAATAATTTAATAATTTAATAATTTAATAATTTAATAATTTAATAATTTAATAATTTAATAATTTAATAATTTAATAATTTAATAATTTAATAATTTAATAATTTAATAATTTAATAATTTAATAATTTAATAATTTAATAATTTAATAATTTAATAATTTAATAATTTAATAATTTAATAATTTAATAATTTAATAATTTAATAATTTAATAATTTAATAATTTAATAATTTAATAATTTAATAATTTAATAATTTAATAATTTAATAATTTAATAATTTAATAATTTAATAATTTAATAATTTAATAATTTAATAATTTAATAATTTAATAATTTAATAATTTAATAATTTAATAATTTAATAATTTAATAATTTAATAATTTAATAATTTAATAATTTAATAATTTAATAATTTAATAATTTAATAATTTAATAATTTAATAATTTAATAATTTAATAATTTAATAATTTAATAATTTAATAATTTAATAATTTAATAATTTAATAATTTAATAATTTAATAATTTAATAATTTAATAATTTAATAATTTAATAATTTAATAATTTAATAATTTAATAATTTAATAATTTAATAATTTAATAATTTAATAATTTAATAATTTAATAATTTAATAATTTAATAATTTAATAATTTAATAATTTAATAATTTAATAATTTAATAATTTAATAATTTAATAATTTAATAATTTAATAATTTAATAATTTAATAATTTAATAATTTAATAATTTAATAATTTAATAATTTAATAATTTAATAATTTAATAATTTAATAATTTAATAATTTAATAATTTAATAATTTAATAATTTAATAATTTAATAATTTAATAATTTAATAATTTAATAATTTAATAATTTAATAATTTAATAATTTATTTATAATAGTTTAACAATTATCATCTAATTATTCAATTAAGCAATTTTCACAAAATATATGTAGTGGAACCAATCAGCTCTGACTTTCCCAGCCAATACTTTGCCGGCCAATACCGATGGTATTGAAAGGCCTAACCAGCACTAGTCAACAGCATTCGGCATTGGCATTATGACCGTTCGTTTCTCTGTTAACGTCTTTCTTTGGAGTTGCAGTTTGCATGTTTTTCTTTAACGCTTTTCTCGATTTTCTCTCTTGTGCCATCCACACTTGCATATATTATTTGCATATTACTTTGTTGTTGGCATTTCTGTGTGTGTGTGCCTTTTTTTTGTCTTCTCATTCATTTGTGGAAACGAGTTTCGCTGGTGTTGTTAACCCAATGGATCGCCACATCAGCCAACAGCAGCGGCGGCAGCTAACCCACTGCGAGGAGGTTTATTGTACTTTGGTGCTTCGACGACGACGACGAGGACAGTGGCAACCAAGTACATACTCGAAGGTACGAGTTTTTCTTTTTGTGTCGGTTTTTGTTGTTGTTGTCTTCTTCTATTTTCTTTTAGGTCGTTTTTGTCTCCATGCCGCAGTTTGTCCGGTGCCTGAGTGTATGAATGGGTATGATGGTGCAAAATCTTAGCCAAGGCTAGAGTGAAAAAAAAAAATCGATGGCTTTTTTTACGCCAAGAGCACTTTATGTGTCTCAAGCGAATGTACGATGGGTTGCATCATGTTTTCCACAAACATTCCGAATAATTCAAAATATGGACATCCTTTAACCATTAGAGCCAGTCGGAGTAATGTGTCGCCATATATTTGGAAAATAAACTCCAAGGGCTATCTCAAGGGTGTCTGTCTGTCCTTGTCCGCTAATCGGGACATTGAATACGATATAGTTGGGTCTTCTAAGATTTTGTGTTTATTGTTTATTTTATTTGTAGAATCCTACAAATGTTGACCAACAAATTCGTATTAAATATATTTTGCTTTTGCCCGTTTTTGATTACACTCGCCTCCATCCCGAGTATATTGTGGATGTTGGCACACACTTCTTAACCAACTGTCTTTTAAAACACCGTTTTTTTTTTGTTTTTCTTTCTTTAAAAACATAAACAAATGCATATACATACATACACATGTATGTACATATGTAGAAACATATATGTATTTGATGTTCGCCCATAACATGCATGCACATAAAGTTCAACGAACGTTAGTTGATTTGTATACATAACGATTCATAGCTTCCTACATTCGTACATATAATCGTGGTCATGTATGTAATCGACGCAGGGTCGTACAAAAGTACAACTAACTATTTCCACTTGTACTTCAAGTTCGGCTTAAGATTAAGCTTCCACAACTAAAGGGTGTTTTTTATTGGGGTATAGAACTTTAAGTTGGCATCACTTTTTTAACTGGCGGCCATTTTGTCAGCTGTCAAGTGATTAATATTTAGTTTGGTTTGCCATTTCATCATGAACAGGTTGACAAAAGAACAACGCTTGCAAATCGTGCAAATTTATTTCGAAAGTAATGGTTCAGTTCGCGAAGTTCACCGCAAGCTCCGTCCATTTTATGCCATTACATCCACAAAAACTGACTGTTTGGTGTGCTCTATGGGCTGGTGGAGTCATTGGGCCATACTTCTTCCGAAATAATGCTGGAGAGTCAGTTACCGTTAATGGAGACCGGTACAGAGCCATGATAACCGACTATTTTGTTCCCGAATTGGATGGCATGAATGTGGATGAGTTGTGGTTCCAACATGTGGTTGAAAATTGGACCTGTAGAATTGGCTTTATTCGAGCCAGCCGCGGCGGCCACATGCCCGAAATCATATTTAAACATTAATGGCATAAAATTATCCTTCCAATAAAGCCAAATTGATGGACATTAAAACGATTTTCTTGTGTGTTTTATTTCAAATCGAATCAATAAAAAACACCCTTCACTTCTCTTCTTCTTCTTATTTTCTTATTCTTCTAATTCTACTGCTCCTTGTACTTTCAGCTTCACCATCAAATTCTATTTCAAGTTAAGCTTAAACTATAGCTTCTTCTTCTTGTCCTACATCTCCTTCTACTTTAATTGCACCTTCAGCTTCAACTTATATTTGTACTTCTACTTCTACTTCTTCGACTTCTAATTTTACTTCAACTTCTACATCAACTTCTACTTCTATCTACTTCTTCTTCTACTTCTACTTCTACCTCTTCTTCTACTTCTACTTCTACATCTACTTCTATCTACTTCTTCTTCTACATCTTCTTCTTCTTCTACTTCTACCTCTTCTTCTACTTCTACTTCTACCTCTTCTTCTTCTTCTACTTCTACCTCTACTTCTTCTTCTACTTCTTCTTCTACCTCTACTTCTTCTACTTCTACTTCTAGCTCTTCTTCTACTTTTACCTCTACTTCTTCTTCTACTTCTACCTCTTCTTCTTCTACCTCTACTTCTACAACTTCTTCTACTTCTACCTCTTCTTCAACTTCTACTTCTACTTCTACATCTACTTCTACTTCTATCTACTTCTTCTTCTACATCTTCTTCTACTTCTACCTCTTCAACTTCAACTTCTACTTCTACCTCTTCTTCTACCTCTACTTCTTCTTCTACTTCTACTTCTACCTCTACTTCTTCTACTTCTAGCTCTTCTTCTACTTCTACCTCTACTTCTTCTTCTACTTCAACTTCTAGCTCTTCTTCTACTTCTACTTCTTCTTCTAATTCTAATTCTACTTCTACTTCTACTTCTACCTCTACTTCTTCTTCTACTTCAACTTCTAGCTCTTCTTCTACTTCTTCTTCTACTTCTACCTCTACTTCTACTTCTACTTCTTCTTCTTCTACTTCTACCTCTACTTCTACAACTTCTTCTACTTCTACTTCTACCTCTTCTTCAACTTCTACTTCTACATCTACTTCTACTTCTATCTACTTCTTCTTCTACATCTTCTTCTACTTCTACCTCTTCAACTTCAACTTCTACTTCTACCTCTTCTTCTACCTCTACTTCTTCTTCTACTTCTACTTCTACCTCTACTTCTTCTACTTCTAGCTCTTCTTCTACTTCTACTTCTACCTCTACTTCTTCTTCTACTTCAACTTCTAGCTCTTCTTCTACTTCTACTTCTTCTTCTACTTCTAATTCTACCTCTACTTCTACTTCTACTTCTACTTCTACTTCTACTTCTAGTTCTACTTCTACTTCTACTTCTACTTCTACCTCTTCTTCAACTTCTACTCCTACTTCTTCTTCTACTACTTCTACTTTTAATTCGACTTCTTCTTCTTCTACTTCCACTTCTTTGTCTAGTTTCTAGCTTCTACTATTGCAACTTTTCCTAGACCTCGCGTCCATGAATGTGGGTATGAACGACGTCAGTATGCGTTTTTTGTATGCAAAGAAATATTTACCATCATCATGCATACGAGAACACACACATCCGTATACTCACTACCATGTATGTGCATAAGAAAAACAACAACAAAAAGGAAGAAGTAAAACAACAGAAAAATGGAAAGAATAATCACACAGAAGAAAAAAAAAACGTATTTTCAACTTTATGCACGTGTACACAGAGCAGAACACCCGCCGTAACACGGTTATGTAAACAAAAAAAAATGCATATAATACAACTTCTAACACACACACACACGCACATTAACATATGATACACTCGTACAAACACACAATTATCATGTGCGTATGCAGGCGAACATTTGATGAACAACTTTTACAAGTTCGATGTGGTGAGTGTGTAGCCGCCACTGCACAGTTTCTAAGAAATCTGCGATAAATTTCCAGAACCACGAGAACCTCTATTCCTCCCCCATCTCACACACACACACACACACGCATTCAAAGTACAACAGCACTCATGGATGCGTGCGTACAGTCGGTGTTGTTATAATGGGGAAGCCGGTCACCGTTTGAAAAGCGCGACTTGGGCCAAAAATCTTTGCTGGGCAAATCAAGAGGATTAGAAACAAAAAAGTCAACACTGTCAGTGGAGAACAAGAGCCGAGTAACTGAGTTTTTGAGAATTATTTAAGGAGAATAGTTAAACAGAAAATGTTGACCGGACTAGAATAGACTTTTTCATTTATAGGAATTACAAACTTTTGATTTTGTATTTATGAAAGATGCAATTTTTTCTATGGAAATAACTTCTTTAAACCCTTAACCACTGAACTGAAGCCCTTTAAGCATTAGAAATGTATGATAGCGATGACCGTCTGTAGATGGTCTTAGTGGTTAAAGGGCTGAACGTTTTTTAAAAGCTGAACAAAATGTCACAGTAAACCCAATTTTGAATACTGGAAAGCCCATCGACAATTTTCCAGCGGCTTTTTCCACCTCGTAAATGCTGGCGACTTTACCTGTAAGAGAGCAATCTCTAAGTCTTGGAAAATATTCTCTGGGAAAAGAGACGGTTTTAAACAGTAGCTCCGAATTATATCGTGAACTACTCACTAATTCTGATTCTTCATTAAATTGTTAAGGTAACATTTTTTTTATTTATCGTCCAACGAGTGTCGTGTTTATGTCGCCGCCAACTGTTTTGTGGGCTACGCAGATAAACCTTTAACTCTTGATCACTTAAGAACCAACATTCGTCCAGTTATGGCTGAGATACCGCCCAATATGTGTCAAAAAGTGGTCCAAAAAATACCTCAAAAGAATCAATACTTGCAACACTTGCGAATGTTTCACATATAATGTCAACGTTCAAACTTTATAATAAAAAAGAAATATCATAAAAAAAAATATGTTATGTGTTTTATTTACGTTTACTTTTGAAAACGCAAAATGAAAAATGAAATTTAACTTGGAATACGTATTGAATAAGTATTTTTTCCAATCAAGTTAAGGGAAAAAAGATCACTTACATCAATTCGATTGTCAAACTGGAATAGAATTTTAACAAAAGTTCACCATTTGCACTCGAAAATCGTTTAAAGGTTTCGCTTTGGCATCAAAGATTGACCAACGACTTCACAATTCGCCGTAGCCTAGTTTTTTGGTCGCCTCTTTGCCTGCTTTCAAATGATATTTACCCTTATAAAGGGTGTTTTTTTATTGAGGTATAGAACTTCGAATTGAAATAAAACACAAGAAAATCGTTTTAATAACTTCAGAACTCTTTTCTGGATAACTTCAGAACTCTTTTCTTTGTCTGCTTTCAAATGATATTTACCCTTATACTAGGGCAGTGAAAAAAGTATTATAAAGTCAGTTAAATTCATGGGAGCAAAATCGATATGTGGATAACTTCAGAACTCTGTTGAAAAGTTATCGGTCCACCGATAGTAGGCTGTTCGATATCGATGCAATTGGCATCGAGTATTTCAAAATCCATTATTATACAGAGCCCATACATTTCGTTCGAATATAATAACGGATATGGTATCAATACATTTCGATGGAGTGACCCCTGAACTTTCAAACCCCTTAACAAAAAACCCTAAATTTGACAATTGCAAGGCAAGCTAATACAAAAGTATTCGATTGTGGTACTTACGTTCGATTGTGGAAGTTTGCAAATAATCCAAAACGTCGCGTCGTTTAGTCTCGCTTGTGTTAATTTCACAGACAGTTTTCGATTTCTCTTCAATAACAACCGGAACTTTTGTTTTATATAAATTCACAGTTGTTTTTGTATGAATTCTTTTTGGTTTGGTTGTTGTTTTTTTTTACAAATTTAAGCTTTTTTTTAAAGCACTCAAAAACCACTTCACTGGAAGCTAAAATTTTATTAACCGTTTTATTTATTATTTTGTATTTTTGAAAGATTTTTATTTTCGATAAAGTTGTTGTGTTTAAAGAGATATTTTTTTTTTGTTTGCTTTTAGGATTATATATTTGACAAATTTTTCATAAAATTATTTGTGTTGTATTTTTCTTTCTTTTTCAATTTGGTTGTTATTTTCTTTTTTAGGAATGTGTTTTTAAATTTGTTTGCTTCTTTAGGAACGGAGGATACAGAGTGTTTTTTGTTTGTTTTGTATTGCAACTGCTGCTATTGTTCAATAATTTCAAAATTTAATTTATTTCATATTCAATTTGTTTGCCACAAAAACAATAGACCACAGATTGCTCGTATGCACGTAAAAATACAGGGTGAAAGTTGGAACATTTGTATTCTGTTAACGAATTTGTATCCGCTGACAACCGGCACGCAAGATGATCTCACGGCTACTGACTGACTGAATTCTGAGTGCTGCAAAAGTAAATGGTTACAGTAACACACACACACATACATATGGACACAAACACTCCCAATTTACTGTGTTGGGTATTATTTTGTTTTTGTACTGCTTGATTTTGGTTGTTGTGCGAGATATTTGGTTCGGTTTTGTTCGGTGTTTGGCTTTAACTCTTCATACGCTGTATTTTCTACTATTTATGCTCTTTTATTGGTGCTCTCTATCACACGGTATCTCTCTCACTCTCAATGGCTGGCATTGTCAGGGTTGCCACTCAATTAGAACAAACAAAATAATCAACACATTCAAAATGAACGGATTACTTTCATGAATGTGTGAAAAACTAATGACGCAATTGGAAAACTTTGACATAATGACAACCTACAGCTGAACACAGTGACATCATTTGTGCGTTGCCGTTTTTTCTTGGCAACATTTGCACTCGCTCACAAAACGTAGGGCTAAGCGAACGAACTGTCAATAGATAGTTGCTCGCTTTACTATACGAATGTGAGTGACTGACTTTGCGCGCTTAGATTTTCGTAACGCCGCCTGGGTCAAGTAATAAAAATAATTGAACAGAGAGTATTTTGTATATTTTGTGGTAGAATTTTGTATGTTGTAGGGAGTTCAATGGGATTATTAGAAGAAGAATCAAAACTTTTTGGGTTCATCAAATTCCTCGAATAAAATAAATTACATAAATAAGGCTGCTGTGTAATTTTGTCCACCCAGTTCCATACATGTGTCTTTTGCCCGTGCCCAAGTTCATTTTGGCAATTTTTTTTGGAATTCTCATATTTTTCCTAAAAATTCCTGAAAAAAAAAATTTTTGTTGAAAAAAAAAATTTTTGTGGAAAAAAAAAAATTTGTGGAAAAAAAAAATTTTGTTGAAAAAAAAATTTTGTAAAAACAAAATTTCTGTTGAAAAAAAAAATTTGGGAAAAAAAATTTTTGAAAAAAAAAATGTGAAAAAAAAATTTTGGAAAAAAAAAATGTTGGTAAAAAAAAATTTGGGGAAAACACAATTTCTGTACAAAAAAAAATATTATTTTTTTATTATTATTATTTATAGAAAATTATAGAATGCCTATTTAAATTCCTACGTACTGCGTGACAGAGTCAGTGAATCAGTGTCGAGGGTAAATATATATTAAGATTATTCATCGGAAACATATGTTTTCTAATAAAAGTGTGAGTGTTGCCACATCAACAGCCGAAAATGTGAATTATCTCGACTGACCACTCAAAAACTTATCTGAAGTTTAAACTCAGTTTTATGGGAAACTGAGTTTTACATAATCGTAGTTTAAGATCTCATTTATTGGGCCTAAGTAACGCATCTTTGTCATATTACCTTCGATGAAACAAAATGAATCCATTGTAATTGCTCCTCAAATCATACTGTGAATGGATGGAGTGATATCTCTGCTCTTATCCAGACAAACCACCGCTGAGATCGTAGCCCCACTGTGATTGCTCTGCTTCTCAAATCATATCACAATTTCCGCTGATATCGTGTACAGTTGATTTTCTCATTAAAAAAAAAAAGCGTAACGTTGGCAACACTGAATCGTCGATGCAAAGCAATATTTTTGTTGCTGTAATTAGTTTCTGGCTGCTGCGGTGTAATGTTTCCGTATGTGTGTGAGAGAGAATGAGTGAGAGTGCTAAGAAGTTACCCAAAAAAGAAAACGAGCATTGTCGAGTTTAGAGCTTTGGCTGTGTGTGCGTGAGTATCTGTGTGCGAGTTACAAATAGTGTATGCGAGAGAGAGAGAGAGAGAGAGGCATTGGTGTTTTATATATTCGTGACATAACTTAATGTTTGGGATACTTTTGTTGTTGTGTATGTTTTGTTTTTGTCCTCATATTTGCACGATTTTTTTTTTGTTTTCTGAAAAGTTTGTTTTGGTTTTCCGTTCTCTACATCCAGCAAATACAGTGAAGAGCAAAATTATTTAATATCCCTAAACGAACGGTCAGTCGTGTATGCGATTTCATTGACCTAGACCTAGCTGAAGGGCGTTCGAACTGAAGTCTGGAATATGGACGCAGTGGGCCCTCGGTTCTAAAAAAAAATGTTAACTTCAGTCATTTTTGTACTTTTATTATAGTTTAGAATTCCTAATTTTGTACTTGAAGGTGGTGGTTAAGACGAATCAAAGACTTTTTACTTGTATCTTCTGGTTGTCTCTCAGAGAAAGCGAGATATGCACTTTTTAAACGAAATCAAAATAAAAATTAAATTATTGCCCGTTCAGTTTTGTTTTTTTGGCAATAACAAGTGAAGATAGTTAGTTTGGAAACAGAATTATTAAAAAACCCGCTAAAGTCCTCAGAACTTGAAAATTTCTACATAAAAAAGATTTGTTATCAAATTTTTGATTTTTTCTGTACACAACTAAACGGAGATGAATTTAAATAAAAGAAAATCTAGGGTTAACCCTATACTTTTTCCACTAGTTTTAATTTTTACATAAAAAAAAACGTAAAAAAACGTTTCATAACTTTTGACCAAATAAATGAAAGTGTACCAAATTAATGAAGCTGTTTGATCGTAGGAATGATGCAGACAAATATTTTATTAGGGCTTGGAAATTATAAAATTATCATCAAATTTCTTTTTGGCTTTTAGTAAACTTTTACTGCTCTGGAATCGGTTGATCGATTTTTACAAAACTGTTGTCATATTAAAATTTTTATTGATTTCCGTTTTTTAAAAAATATTTTTAATTTTTTTTTTTATTAAAAACTTTGGTTTAAAAAGAATCTATTTTGGAAAACAAATCATTAATCGGTATATCTCGTACAAATACAAAAAAGTAATTGTCTCTAAGGAATATCAATAATTTGAAACTCAAGGACGATTTAAACACGGCTACGAACATTTGCATTTTCCGCCGTCGCTTACATCTTGCAAACCTTAGCAAAGACCTATCTAATTATATCGAAAGACTTTTGAAGTCTCCTATCCGTGTCGATACATTCCATTCCACATACTAATTTAAATTTGACACTGGTTTAGATTGAAGCGCTTTCAGTTTCAATTACAGAAGGACAACTGTATACAAACATTTTTTTACTGGTCAGTTGATATTTTTATTAACCCATTCATGACCAAGACATTTTTTAAGAAAAGTTTTACATTTGTTAAAAACGGGTGTTAGGTATTTTATAAGAAGGCCTTACAGCTGATTTAGCCATCGGATAGCTGGTAGTCAACGAGGCGGTGTGTCAATTAGGTTTAGGTACTCTCGATTCCTTTCAACCGACAAATAGACTAAAGACTAAACCATTATCTATTCATATTTAGATATAGAAATCTGTATTTTTGTTAAAGGCGTGGCTACCTCATCAAATCGACAGAGACTTTTGTGCCACACTGTACACCAAATTGATGTTTATGGATTGCAATGTAGTCCGTTAATTAGATTTGTATTTAAAACCACTTGAAACACTTTTAACACAAAATATGTTTCCTTCTTGTTTAACAACCAAAAATAAAACGAATTTCCCCAAATGGATTTGTCGGTGTCTTTTTTTTCGCCGTTCATTTCAAACTTTTTATAAAAAAATTGTTTATTTTAATGCACTTTTTGTGATTTTTTTTATCTTATATTCCTTAGTTTTCATTTCGCACTTTGCTTTTGTGCCACACTCACACTCACACACACACATAGATTCTTTCGCACTGTAGTAGCGAAGAAACACTGCAATAAATGCCAGAGAAGGCAAAGAAGAAAATCAATAACACTCCAGCTGCAGCAGCAGTTGAAAATTTTGTTCTGGCGTTTTCTTCTCCAAAGATACAACAAGAACAACAAAAAAATCAAACCAATTCACTTCTTTACATTAGAAATGAATTCTGTTTGAATTTCAATTAATTCTTGCACATTTCACCAAAATCCGCACTAAACTATTGAGCCCACAATTTGTTTGATGGCAAAGCCTCACTTTAGGAAAATGGAAAGACTGGGAAAGACAACGTTTCAACGTTTCTTTCTGTTTCTGTTTATTGCACTTTGTCGTTTGTTTCGCAACGACGGTTGTTGTACTCGTATCTGTGGTGCACGAACAACTGTTCGCCGTTTCGTTCGGCACTGCACATTGGCGAAGTTTCAGCTTAACTCGCAGCTCTGCAACGACGATGACGACCAGAGTGCTTCTTCTTGTGTCATCTTTCTATGGGTCGGGCAGGGCTGCCATGTGTGGCCAATAAATTTTCCATGCGAGTCGGACATCTTTTTGTTTTAATCAAAAAACGTTAAAGACGTTTTTTTTCTTCAAATTGCCATTGCCAGGTAATGACAAGTTATTACCCTCAGCAGAAATTATAAGCAACAAATAATGTCTTGGTAATAGCGACATTAACGAAATTACCAATGAAAAAATTAGTTTTTGTTGTTTACTTTCTTTTTAATTATGCTTCTTTAAGTATTTTCATAAATAATAAGTTAATTTTTCAATGGAAAGGGATGACGGAAAATTTAAAAAATTGTTTCCTTTTTCCCGGGATGTGAAAAAGTGCGTGCAAAAAAAAAAATTTACAATTGTTATTTTTAGAATAATTTACAATTATTTTTTTAAAATAATTTACAATTATTTTTTTAAAATAATTTACAATTATTTTTTTAAAATAATTTACAATTATTTTTTTTAAATAATTTACAATTATTTTTTTCTATAATTTACTTTAATTATACACTCCATCATAGGATGGAGTATATACTAAGTTTGTCATTCCGTTTGCAACACCTCGAAAGAGTGATCTGCGACCCTATAAAGTATATATATTATTGGTCAGTGTAACATTCTAAGACATTCTAGCGATGTCCGTCTGTCCGTCCGTCCGTCCGTCTGTTGTCTGTTGAAATCACGATAGAGCGCGAACGACTAACCCTAAAAAGCTGAAATTTTGCAGGAAGATGTTTTTTGCCCATAAGCAGGTTAAGTTCGAGAATGGGCCATATCGGACCAAAAGGGGAAAAGTTCTCCTTTACGGGACTAAATATATTCCGGCCATAATCAAATTTTTCAAATATTTTTTTTCACTACATCTAAGTTCTAAGTTTATATAATTTATAGATGGGGAAAAAATCACAAAAATGGGCGTGCTCATGGGTTCCGTGGACCCTTGGGGCCCAAAAAAGGGCCCATGATAAACATGCGCATATGGGTATCGAAGTGCAACGAAATTTACTCACGAACCCAAATATGCCTTTATTTTCACGATTTTACTAAATTTTTTGATCTGGTTTCTGGGACTATCGGGTCACCAGTGGCCCAAAAACCGTCCCTTGACAAACATGGACATATGGGTATCGAAATGCAACGAAATTTTCTCGCGAACCCAAATATGCATTTATTTTCATGATTTGGATAAAATTTGTGATCGGGTTCCTGGGACTATCGGGTCACGAGCGGCCCAAAAACTCAGTTAGTTATACCCTCACCCTACGGTGGGAGGGTATATATCATTTGATACGGCTCAAAAGTGTAACACATAGAAATATCCACATTAGACCCCAGGTGTCTTTGAACCAAATTCGTTTTATGACTTTCTGAATCGTTTGAGCCATGTCCGTCTGTCCGTCCGTCTGTCCGTCTGTCCTGCTGGTACGCACGATAACTTTCGAAAGAGTTAAGCAATCACTCTGAAATTTGGCATGGCTTAATATTTTCCCAAAACTGCTTATGGGATAGCAAATGGGCTATATGGCTACACCCCTTCGGGTACCTCCCATACAAATCTGCTATTTCGCCCACTTTAGAAATCGTGTAATAATATCAACACTTGCAAGTTCGATCTTGTCCAAAATCCTTAGTTAGTAAAGGTATAACCGGACAAAGTTTCCGACAAAATCTTGGCTGTCTGGCAACTCCTCTTCTGGTACCTCCCATACGAATGTACCATCCCGCCTGCCTTAGAAATCGTGTAATAACACCAATATGCCCAACGACATTTTGCCCAAATTTTGTATTTAGTAAAAGTATAGCTAGACAAATTTTTAGACAAAAACTTGGAAGTCTGGCAACTCCCCTTCTGGTACCTGTCATACAAATTTACCATTCCACCCATTATAAACCGTGTAATACTTTCAATACGACCAACGCGATCTGCCCAAATTCCGTATTTAGTAATGGTAAAACTGGACTAAGTTTTGGACAAAAACTTGGCAGTCTGGCAACTCCTTTTCTGGTACCTCCCATACAAATGTACCATTGCACCCACTTTAGAAATCGTGTAATTATATAAACTCGATCAACGATTCTTTCCGAAACTCTATATTTAGTAAAGCTTTAACTACATACAATTTTCTAGTAAAAACTCTGCTTTATATTCCGTCCTTTTTGTAAAATCATGTAATACAATATTTTTCTAAAACATTCGGTATTCTAGGTTGCTATTATGACTTTTCATCAGATGTTACATCAAATGATGGTAGCTACTCACACATTTAACTTTCCGATACTTTGAAATATGAGACTTGTATGTTTTTAATGAGGGTGAGGGTATATATAAGTCGGTTTACCCGACTGCAACTTTTTCACTGGTTTTCTTATTTATTGACTTTTTAAGGATCCATGATGGAGGGTATATAAGATTCGGCCCGGCCGAATTTACTATTTGTCCACTTGTTTTTTTTTAATAACATACTATTTTTTTTATTAATTGGCAATTATTTTTTTAATAATTTACAATTTTTTTTTTTAATAATTTTTTTTTTTTTTAAATTTACAATATTTTTAAAAATGTACAAATTATTTTTTAAATAATATACAATTATTTGTTTAATAATTTACAATTATATTTTATAATAATTTACTATAATTTTTTTTAATAATTTAAAATTTGTTTAATAACTTAAATTTTTTTTTTAATAATTTACAATTATTTTTTAAAAATGTACAATTATTTTTTTAAAAATTTACAATTATTTTTTTTTAAAATAATTTACACTTATTTTTTCTAAATAATGTATAATTATTTGTTTAATAATTTACAATTATTTTTCGTACAATAATAAAATGTACAATAATATTTTTAAAAATTTTCAATTACTTTTTTTTTAAAATTTACAATTATTTTTTTAAAATAATTTACAATTATTTTTTAAAATAATTAACACTTATTTTTTAAAATAATTTACAATTATTTTTGGTAATAATTTAAAATTTGTTTAATAACTTAAATTATTTTTTTTTTAATAATTTACAATTTTTTTTTAAAAATGTACAATTATTTTTTAAAAATGTACAATAATATTTTTAAAATTTTACAATTATTTTTTAAATAATTTACAATTATTTGTTTAATAATTTACAATTATTACCAAATAATTTACTATAATTTTTTTTTAATAATTTAAAATTTGTTTAATAACTTAAATTATTTTTTTTAATAATTTACAATTTTTTTTAATAATTAAAATTTTTTTTTAAAAATTTACAGTAATATTTTTAAAAATGTACAATAGTATTTTTAAAAATTTACAATTATTTTTTTAATAATTTACAATTATTTTTTTTAATAATTTACTATAATTTTTTTCTTTTTTATAATAGTTTGCAATTACTTGTTTTAATTATTTACAATTATTTTTTAAATAATTTAGAATATTTTTTTAAAATAATTTAGAATACTTTTTTTCAAATAATTTAAATTTTTTTTTTTTTAAATAATTTACAATAATATTTTTAAAAATTTACAATATTTTTTTTATAATAATTTACAAATTTTTTTTAATTATTTTGAATTTGGTGTAATTTTCATTATGCAAAATGGTTCCAAAAGGAAAAAGAACCCAAAATTTCGAAAAAAAATTTGGTGTAATTTGTATTATTGAACAATGGTCCAGATTCGTGTTGTTGTCGCCAATAGTTAAGTTATTGGAATATTTTCAATTTCGCTTTGGGACAAATCTTTGCTGTAATTTTTAAGGGAACCGTGGAAATATCATAAAAAGTATTTCTGTTCATTGGTAGTTATTGAGTTTTAGATTCAACGGGCATATTTTCCAATTCCAACGATTTACAACTTTCAAACAAACAAACAAAAAAAAACAAACTATGCCATCAGACTTGATTCTCCTGCAATTTTACAGTGATGAGGGATATACAAATAATTTCCCTTTACTTGTTGTAGTGATTTTGGCGATTTTGATAGGATAGGAACGGGCAACCCTATAATGGTGCAGCTAAGCTAATATGATGCAGGGATGGGATTTCACATACTCATCTAATATGCGAAAATATGTGATGCAATGGAAAAATTAACACAATGAAAAAAGGTCTCGAAATGTTACTATTCAGACAAATAAACCGAAAATTTGAGTCTGCGAAATATGGCTCAAAAATCAAATGCAAAATGGTCACAATGTTTTGGGGTTACGGCCATACGTTGAGGTTTACCACGGTTTCTATTTGGGGATTATGTCGTAATGGACAATTACCCAGCAAAAGTTCCATGTAAAAATTAAAAATCTATAAATATTTCATTTGGTAACTGAATTTGAATTTAATTTCAGGTCAAATGAAATATGAAAAAGAACCCCAAGAAATATCAAAATTTCCCCAAGTTAACGTATTGCTGTACTCAGTGTAAAATTTTGGGGCCATTCTTCATTTTTACATGGGGCCACAGTTTGTAAAATCGAAAATTTAGGATTTTTTTAAATTCACTTGCGGTCATGGTACTATTCTAATTTGTTTCTATTTTTCATTAATTAAAATTAACACAGGTTTTTGTTTTAGTTTCGTGGTCTTTTTTCATTTTCGTTTTTCGCCTTTGGGTCCATTTTGCAGAATGAAAAACGAACCCAAATTCAATATTATTCCAAAAAAAAAATTCAACATTGGTTTTGCCCTGAAATTGTCTACCAGTTTGCAATACAATGTTTCTGTCTTGTATTATTATTTTGAGTTATCAAGCTATTAAAAAAAACACCCTATAGATATTTGGAGGCCGGAAACCGAATACCGTCTACGAACTATCCGGTCTCAAATTGGTACACGATTTTCTCAGCACAACTGTGCGTATGATGAATGTTCTCTTACATGCCATCCAACACTCATACGCCACAGTTGCAAAGACAAATAATCAGCAGAAGTGTTTCCGCTCCGACAAATTGATAAGGGGCAATAAATAAAAACTCTATGAAGATTAAAAATTTCATATTTTGAGTTAATACGTCCCGTGTATTGAGGGTCGCTTATGAGGCCAATTAGACCAAGGTTATCCAATTCTATGATTTTACAGCAGAATTTATTTGTTCCAAAACTAAGTGAAAATAGCCGAAAAATGTAAAATGTAATGAGTTGAAGTGCGTGACTCAAATAACTGTCAAAATTTACACCATTAGCCCCCATTTACAAATTTATTTGATTTAAGGAACTATTTATTATATTTAATATGAATTTAAAAAATTTAAAATGTTGCTGATAATGTCGATTGATTTTCCACTAAAGTTCAGTCCAAAAAGTGATTACAAATAATTTCGCTTAAAGAATTAATTTTACTATTTTTTAGCGCGAAAGTTTTTTTAAAAAAAAACATTTTAAAAAAAATATTTGCCTTTTGCCTATTTATGAAAGTGAAAATGATGTGAAAATGTTCTTTTAGGGTCCCGGGTCCGAGCAACTTAAGTAGAATCTCCTCGTATCTTTTCCTAAACAATTATAGCGAGCTCTTACCGTGAAAAAAAGCTCCACTTTTTTTCAAAATTCGATTTTTAATCAACGCTCTGAATCTCAAAATATTAAAAACTAAAAACTTATATTTACGAAGATGTGGCAAATTGGATTGTATCATAAGCACGACACGCTCTTATGCTTGACCACACAAAAAACACTCTCCTACAGAATTTTCTTTTTGGCGCTTACGTCTTTTTCGCGGTTAGGACTTGATATGAGCTCTCTTAATCAAGGTTTTTTTTTTAATTCGCCCTTATGCTTGAATTTTCTTTTTGGCGCTTACATCTTATTCGCGGTTAGGACTTGATATGAGCTCTCTTAATGAAGTTTATTTTTTAAATTCGCCCTTATGCTTGACCACACAAAAAACACTCTCCTATAGAATTTTCTTTTTGGCGCTTACATCTTTTTCGTGGTTAAAACTTGATACATTTTTTTTTAAATTCTTGTCCCCTTTCCATCAGGTTGTTTAATTTAATTTCGGTTCAGGTCAAACAGTGTAAGGCGAGGAGGTTACAAACTGGAAGACTACATGGTGATAGAAACTCTCCATCTCTGTTGAAATTGCATTGGACACGTGATTGCAAGCGGGGACTGAATGTTTTAGTCTGCCATACTCACCTACTCTCTCTCTCTCCCACTCTCTCTCTCCACTAAGTTTGTAATAATCCTCTCTGGTGCTCATACTATTTATCTCTCTGTGAGCGTACAGCTCCAACATACCGTGTTGCCTCGGAACACCATCCACCACCGCGTCCCGAGTAAACCAAATAAACTGCAGCATTCACGTGCAGACGCGACGCACAGTATTGACACATTTATGGGCCAACACCATCGACGCACACACACATGCACATACATGTGTATGTGAAGAAAACATAAATAATTAATTTTTAACACACATCAATTAATCGAAAGATTAATGGGCCTCCAATGAGTTCCTCGAAATCAAAATCCATTGAAATCATTGGCCTCTTGGATTGAGAACCAAATAGTCTTTTTTTTGTTTTGTTTTTTGAAGTGCACTCATTCCATTTACAAAAGAGCATTCACAGCTCTATGCGGCGTCTAAACTCTCACACTACTCTCTGGCAGTCGGCCAATCGCCCCAATCCAGGGTGCAGCGGCAAATAATTGAGGACAGCGAGAAGGAGGACATCAATGATGCACAATCTTCGTGTTCGAAACGCTTTAACAGAAAAGAAAAAAACGAACCACGAATCAGCCCAGCCACTCATACTCACAAAAGATTTCCGAGTTACTGTGACCCATTTCGTGCACATATGCTGGGTCATGTTCACTGTCGTCATCCCCCCCCCTCGTAAAGAGAGTTTCCGTTGACATTGTCACCAGGGAACAGAGGCGAGCATATTGGTGTATGTGAGTGTGTGTGTGAAAATATTTGGCCACTCACCCCGGTTTTAGGGTTAGTTCTGCTTGAGCCCCCTCCTAAAAAATGGGCGGTACAAAGTGTGAACTTCGAATCGTTTGATGGCATTTTCTATTGGGAGTGGTCAACAAATTGTTGTCCAAGGATTACCGCAATATATGGAGGGGGTTGGGCCGCAGTTTGAATGCTGCTTTTAATTGAATGCGAATCGACAGAGGGCGAACTAACAGACACTTTATGGTCGGCCTTCACTTTTTGAGTTCTCACGAAATATTAATCATAAATTGTACCAAGCTGTACATTTTTGAAGGTGCACTGCCAGCTCTTGCACAGCCTAAGAGAAAACCTTAGGGACAAAAAATTAGCCTATTCGTTGAAGATCCTCTTTCATTTCCATGGTCCATTTACCGAATAGATCGTACTGTGGTAAGTAACTCGCTACAGCTCCGACTACTGTGTTGTAGTAACCTTAGATAAAGGGTGTTTTTTATTGAGGTATAGAACTTCGAATTGAAATAAAACACAAGAAAATCGTTTTAATGTCCATCAATTTGGCTTTATTGGAAGGATCATTTTATGCCATTAATGTTTAAATATGATTTCGGGCATGTGGCCGCCGCGGCTGGCTCGAATAAAGCCAATTCTACAGGTCCAATTTCACTGAACAAAATTTTGTGATGAAAACCAGCATCGAGATGAATCTCATTTTCGGCCCATACCCCAAAATCACGACGCATTGCATGGTCTCGCGGCTTTAATTCTTGCACAAGCAGGATCTTGTAAGGTCGCAAGCCAAGATCTTTGCGCAAAATCTTCCATAAAGTTGATGGACAAAGCTCCAATTGCTGTGCACGGTGGCGAATCGATTCATTCGGACGGAGCTTGCGGTGAACTTCGCGAAATGAACCATTACTTTCGAAATAAATTTGCACGATTTGCAAGCGTTGTTCTTTTGTCAACCTGTTCATGATGAAATGGCAAACCAAACTAAATATTAATCACTTGACAGCTGACAAAATGGCCGCCAGTTAAAAAAGTGATGCCAACTTAAAGTTCTATACCCCAATAAAAAACACCCTTTATTAAAAACACCTTCAACTCAACGAACTGGTAGAGAACTAAACAGGCATTGAGAAATCTAAGTACACTTGGGTCTCTTTTTATACGGTATATGCGTTCCTCGGAAAGCCGCATAAAAATACACTTTTTCCATACAAAAACTTGGGATGCGTTCCAACATCTTCAAAAACCGCATAAATTCAAATAATCCTTGTTAAAAAAAGGCTAAAATCGCATAAAAAAAAACAACGAGCTAGAATTAAACAAAACAAAACAATTTATTTTTTGATTTCAATAAAAGTACTCTTTTCAAAATTAATCAAAACGATTATACTTTAAGCTTTAATCTTTTAATAAAATCTTGTCCAATTTTAGCAAAGAAAAAAAAATTCACGAATTTTGCGTCTTTCAGTTTTGTTATGTACGTACGGCTTGGAATTTTTTTTCCAGAACAGGCCAGGCTCATCTGCATTAAATACTTGGTCTGCCGAGTATTCTCCATCCTCAATAATCTTCCTCAATTTCTCTGGATATCCTTCTGCTGCATTCTTGTCGCCTGCGGATGTTTCGCCTCTGATTTGTAAGTTATGAAGTTCATTTCTTTTCAAAAATCCACTTAGCCACCCTTTGCTTGCAGAGAATTGTTTGTTTATATGAGACGTAGAAGTCGATGGTTCTAACTGTTTTAAATTGTCGTAAAATTTAAGAGCTTTTTCCACAAATACGTAGCCGCTAACAGGAATACTTTTTGAAGTTAGGTCCCCAATCCATATCATGAGAGCTCGTTCCATTTTTTCTAGCACTGGATCGCGCGAATAAGAAGAATACTTTACAGTGATATCAGTGCCAGAAACCACGGATTTTCTTAATTGCTCCTCATTCTTTTTTATTGCTCTAATTGATGATTCGGCAAGTTTGAAGTCTCTTCCTATTGCTGCATATCTATCCCCTCTTTTAATGCGGTCCAAAATTTTAATTTTCATTTCCAGAGAAATCGTTTGTCTTTTCCTCTCCTTTGAATTCATGGCTTCAATTTAATTTCTATTAAATTTTAATAGAACACATATGAGAACAAAAAACACCATATATACATTAAAACAATTACCTTTCAAAAAGCGCAGAAAAATGTCCAAAACTAAATGTTATTTCAAATATTACAATGTTTGCATTAAACGTTGATCCGCTTTACATGTTCAGATATTGCTAAAATGATTCAATCAACAACCATAAATTAAAAAGTTCTCACCGTTGTATGCGTCTTGTTACGCAAACAAAACTAAAATGGGAATCACCGAATTAGCAACAACTCACCACGGGCCACTATATCTGTCTCTTTCACACTAAAAAAACTGAAAGACAGTGTTATTTTTCATTAATAAAAACTACCACAGTTTTTTGTTGAAATTTCGGGGTATTTTACCATTTTAATTTTTTGCTTTTGGGACCATTTTGCACAATGAAAAACCACCCCAAAGTCAATGTTATTAAAACAAATATATATGTTTGTTTTATTGTTTTAGCTCTTTGACCAGACCCCACGTATGTGGCACACACATTCCTACATTTGTGTCATCGACACAACAATTGACATTAAAGCGTAGCTGTAACAAATGAAAAGAGCCGTCCGTGCGCTGTGCGGTGTTTTTCTGTTGTTGTTTTTTTTTGTTGTTGCCTGGTTTTGTAGAAGAATAACAAAAACTCAACGAAGCACAGAGAAGAGAAACGTCAAAATGCCAACCTTTTCTGTTCGTAGAGGTAACGTTTGATGGTTGGCTGCCGCAAAAGTGTGTTGTTGCAACAAAATTGCAATTTTCGACACGCTTGTGAAAACACCATCAATACCAACAGCAAAAAAAACCAAAAACTCGACGTCACTCACTATCTGTGGATCGCGCATAAATACACTTGAAGAAAAATATTTACAGAGAAATGTAATTTTGTTTGTTTGTTGATCAGCAGCCTATGAAAGGTGGACTAGTGTAATGACATTTGTCTAGAATATCCGAAGGTCACAGCTGGCAGGGCATACAGATGCTGCAAGAGTATGCTAGGAAACCGAATTAATTCTAATCATCTCCTGAAGGGATACTTTGCGTGTACCTAAAATGCAAAGTCTATACATTCACATAAAAAGCAACGGCAACCATGAACAAAAGGTTTATTGTTGTCTGCTCTAAGCCGCCGCATTCACGAAAGCCATGCACATTGCAACGCAACACTGAAAAATTGCACCCAAATGTCACGGACATGAAAACTATTTCGCAAGACGTTGACGATAGAAAAACGAAATGTAGCAATGGGGGTTTTTTTTTTGGTTAACTGCAAAGTGATGTTCAGCGCCATAATAAAAACCCGTCTAATAATCCCGATTTTTTGATCTATCCAAAAATAGAGATTTTAAGAAAAACCCGAAAGCATTTTTCTTTTCAACAAAGCGAGATAGTGTAGCCATTTCTCTTCCGAGCGACTAATGGCCATGGAATGAAATGTTAACCTAACGCACAATGGTTCAGAATTTTTTTTAAAAAATAAATCGAAAAATACCAACAGTAGTCAATTTTGGAAATATTTGTAAACTATATGCAATTGTCCGATTTTTAATGTCGGATACTTTAAAATAATCACCGACTGCTGGTCTACGAACAGTTTTTCACAGATGTTCTCACGAATGTTTGCTTAAATCTGCTCTTAAATCTACTGAAAGGTGAAAAGGCCCCCCATCGAGAATGTGTTTACCGGGATATGAACCTTGGCCAACTGTATGTTAGTCGCACACACAAGCTTATCAAAAGTTATTTATTTATTTATTAATTACACCGTGTTACATAAAATAGATTTTTTTTCTGTCCTATGAACCAAATTTACTTTTTCGGAAAGGGGATATAAAATAAAAATACACGTGTATCGGCGATTTTCATGTACACGTCAGAATTTTTTTTTTTAAATTTGAAGTATGAAGCTCGTTGTGGCCTGTGTAAAAGCCTTTGGACCGATTTTTAACCCTTTTTCAGTGATCCAATCGAGCTGATTTTTTTGCAGGCAGACTCGTGGAAATGTCTGTATCACGTCCAATTTTTTATCACGCCGATACACGTGTATTTTTATTTTTTATCCCCTTTCCGAAAAAGTAAATTTGGTTCATAGGACAGAAAAAAAATCTATTTTTTGTAACACGGTGTAATTAATAAATAAAGAAATAAATAACTTTTGATAAGCTTCATAAGCTTCATAGGACAGAATGTGTGTAACACGGTGTTATATGAGAAGGGGTACGGAGGAGTGCACTCGCGATGAACAACAAGCCAATTCTTGAACCTTATCTAATACTAGTAAGTTGTAATGCGCCTATGGCGCCCATTGAAATATGGAAAAAAAATTTTGTTGAAAAAAAAAAATTTTGTTGAAAAAAAAATTTTGTTGAAAAAAAAAAATTTTCTTGAAAAAAAAAAATTTTGTTGAAAAAACAAATTTTTGTGGAAAAAAAAAATTTTGTTGAAAAAAAAAATTTTGTGGAAAAAAAAAATTTTTCTTGAAAACAAAAATTTTGTTGAAAAAAAAAAAATTTGGAAAAAAAAATTTTGTAAAAAAAAAAAATTTTGTTGAAAAAAAATTTTGTAAAAAAAAAAATTTGGGGAAAACACACTTTCTGTACAAAAAAAAAAATATTATTTTTTTTATTATTATTATTTATAGAATTTATATAGAATTATCTTAATATATATTTACCCTCGACACTGATTCACTGATACACTGATTCACTGACTCTGTCACGCAGTACGTAGGAATTTAAATAGGCATTCTATAATTTTATATAAATAATAATAATAAAAAAAAAATATTTTTTTTTTGTACAGAAATTGTGTTTTCCCCAAATTTTTTTTTTACCAAAATTTTTTTTTTGCAAATTTTTTTTTTTACCTTTTTTTTACAATTTTTTTTTTTACAAATTTTTTTTTTCAACAAAATTTTTGTTTCCAACAACATTTTTTTTTTCCACAAAATTTTTTTTTTCAACAAAAATTTTTTTTTTGAAGAAAAAATTTTTTTTTCCACAATTTTTTTTTTTTTTCAACAAAATTTTGTTCCCATATTTCAACGGGCGCCGTAGGCGCATTACAACTTACTAGTAGAATGTAGAATGCCTATTTAAATCCCTACGTACTGCGTGACAGAGTCAGTGAATCAGTGAATCAGTGTCGAGGGTAAATATATATTAAGATCCTACAGTATGTTGGCTTCTGAAGAGCCTTCCACCAGCCGTTGGCTACACACAGCAGTATTGACCTTACTACAATGAGTAACCTCTGAAATCGTTAGTCGCCCGCCAACACCTCGAACTATTCAATATCGATATGATGTTAAACAGGGATCAGACACATATTTTTGAAAATATTGCAGGGAAAGATTGCACAAAAATGCACATTTTGAATGAAAAGTAAAATCTGTTTGAAATAATCGCTATTTGGTCCAACAGATCTTGCCATTTGAACACCGACTACATACATTCCCAATGCACCACATTCAACTCAACTACTTTTGTGGATAATATTGAATCCCTTTAGAAATGTCAATCAGACTTCGGTCCAAAGTTGTATTACTCTTATGCTATTCGCTATACCGTAGACATTAATTATTTTTTTTGTGGTTGATAGAAATTACGATTGCCCTATGTGACCTCTAGTTTGCCGAAACGAATAACAATTACGCATGCATAATTGGAACTATTTATTGTATAACATTTTGATTTTTTTGTTTGTTTGCGACTTGTTTCCAGCGGAACACGAGACTGAAGCGATTCGCGTGTCTCGCTGTAGTTGCGATTGCAGTACTAGATGATTAAATTCAATTTGAAATGCTGATACATTTTCTATTCGGACATATATCAGTAGAATTCGAGGCAAAGCATAGAAAAAAAACAAAACAAAACAAATTGAACTTTGTAATCGTGCCAGTTGATATTGAGATGCAATTATAGGGGTATAGTTAGTGGGACCATCGGGTAATCACGATTTGCAAACGAATATGGAAGAGCAAAGCATATATTTGGATGTCGGCCTCAAAAAGGAGTGGAATATATTTTGGATATGGCAGACACAGACAATTTTTAGATTTTGATAAATAATTGTTTCTGACAACACATATTCTCATTGCGGCGGCGTTTCTTATTCCTTTTGGGAAAACCATCACTTGAACGTCGAGAAGCAAAGGCAGCCACAGAAAGGATTTTTAAGCGCATTTTTAAAATGTTGCTGGAAACGACTTTTCGATTTCATATAGTCGTGATGACAAACAAATGGAGTGTGGAAATAAATGGAAATAAAAATAATTTGTGATGACAAAAAATTTCAGTTTTGGCCAATAAAATTTAATTCTGAACCACCGTGGGCAGCCAAAGAATAAAATTAAAATAATTTGTATTAAAAAAAAATTTCAGTTATGGTCAGAAAAATTCAATTCTGAACCACCGTGGGCTGTAGCGTGAGCAGCCAAAAAATAAAATAATTTGCGATGAAAAAAAAAATTGCAGTTTTGGTCAGTAAAATTCAATTCTGAACCACAGTGAGCAGCCAAAAAATAAAATAAAAATAATTTGTGATGACAAAAAATTTGAGTTTCGGCCAAATAAATTTAATTCTGAACCACAGTGGGCCTTAGAGTGGACAGCCAAAGAATAAAATAAAAATAATTTGTATTAAAAAAAAAATTCAGTTTTGGTCAGTAAAATTTAATTCTGAACCACAGTGGGCCTTAGCGTGGGCAGTTAAAGAATAAAATAAAAATAATTTTTGATAAAAAAAAATTTCAGTTTTGGCCAAAAAAAATTCAATTCTGAACCACCGTGGGCAGCCAAAAAATAAAATAATTTGCGATGAAAAATAATTGCAGTTTTGGTCAGTAAAATTCAATTCTGAACCACAATGGGCAGCCAAAAAATAAAATAAAAATAATTTGTGATGAAAAAAAATTGCAGTTTTGGTCAGTAAAATTCAATTCTGAACCACCGTGGGCCGAAGCGTGGGCAGCCAAAAAATAAAATAAAAATAATTTGTGATGAAAAAAACTTTAATTTTTGGTCAGTAAAATTCAATTCTGAACCACAGTGGGCCTTAGCGTAGGCGGCCAAATAATTAAATAATTTGTGATGAAAAAAAAATTCAGTTTTGGTCAGTAAAATTCAATTCTGAACCACCGTGGGCCGTAGCGTGGGCCGCCAAAGAATTAAATAATTTGTGCTGACAAAAAATTCAGTTTTGGTCAGTAAAATTCAATTCTGAACCACCGTGGGCCGTAGCGTGGGCCGCCAAAGAAATAAATAACTTGTGATGAAAAAAAATTTCAGTTTTGTCCAATAAAATTTAATTCTGAACCACACTGGGCCTTAGCGTAGGCAGCCAAAAAATAAAATAAAAAATAATTTGTAATGAAAAAAATTTCAGTTTTGGCCAATAACATTTAATTCTGAACCACCGTAGGCCGTAGCGTTATACGCCAAGAGCCCAGCATCGATTCAAGACCTCAAAGATAGAATTCATGAGGCTATCGAGGACATAGGGCAGCCACTTTGCGATTTGCTTATGGAAAACTTCATGAAAAAGGATACTCTGCTGCACAGCAGCAATAGCGCCTTCACTGCGGTCACTGTACGCCGTCTCTGAGAATGCGCACTATCCACTACAGTAAACGTGGTGCGAAACCGATCGAATTACCGACTCTGCTGGGCGATTATATCGACCCTAGTTAGGGCTGTTGTGGATACAAACTGTGGATAGGATTGTGTTGGTGAAATGAAAAGAAACCAGTGCCGAAGGGTATTTATGATTCGGTGTGAATGTTGGCTTCTCTCTATTTCACCTTGGTATGATTTGAATTTCAATCGCACACTCGCACACAATAATGAACACAGCTGGCCGACGACAAAGAGTCTGCGATTGTGACAGACTTTTCAGGCACCCAGACAAGTTCTGTACACATTTACATACAAGTGCAGATATTCTTAGTGCTCGTTGCCAAGAAGACTGTCGCAACTCGAAAACCATTGTTTCGCGTAAAATCACATTCAAAAATTCTACATTAAAAATCTGTCCACGAATAATAAATTTGTTTATGATACGTCTACTCGGGAAATGTTGAACGAAATCACCCAATAGAACAGTTTGTGGTCCTCCGAATAGTAATAATGAATTTTGAGCTGTGACATATTGGCTCGATCTTCAGTTTTCTGATTTTCTTTCTTATAAAGCCGCCTATTGTTTTCAGCTTTGGCCAACGACAAAGTTCAGTTTTGTCTTGGGCTTGGGCTTATTCGCCGCCGGTATAATTAACACTTTTTGCTCGATAACATCAACGACATCTCCGACTCCGAGACATTGCCAGACAGAAAGCAACCGGCAATTCGTGTTAATTATGTTAATGATACAACGCGACGTCTCAAAATATGATTATTTATTATTTTGCTGTCTCGAAAAATAAAACGTGTATTATTGTCTTGCCCGTCAAATGGCAGTAAAATATTTACATAAATACAGCGGATTTTTGATTTGTGCGAAGAAAACAAAATAAAAAGAATTTTTTTTTTTTGGATATTTGAATAAAATATTTAAATGAGGGTGTACGTGACTAATATCAGCTGGATCTGTGTAAGGCAGCAAAATTAAAATTTCGCCGTGGCCATAAATAAGAGTGAACCAAAGGTTGTAGATAATTCTAGTGTTTTAAACAAAGTACGGGAAATATTAAGAAAATATCTTAAACAAATTGTTTAAATAAATTTTTATATATTCTTTTTTGTTTTTCACATAGTTTGAGAGATGTATAATCTTTTTAGATAATTTATCCAATGCACATAGAATGTCCTTCGAGGCAAACATTTTCGACTACTGGGGAAAAAACCCCACATATCCAGATCCGGAATTGGGAATAGCCAGCGATGCCATATGGCACGCATTTGCATTTTTTATAAAATATAAAACTTTTTTTTAAAAAATATCCTGGTCAAGAATGGGTTAATATAAGTTCATTCAGTACAATTGTCCAAGGAAAGAACTTTAGGAGTTCTCTCAATAACACTATGCAACAGGAAATGTAAAAAAATATTATCTGGAAACAAGGCCTGTAGAGACGACTCAAAAAAAAATAAAAAAGTTGGTCAATAACAAAAAAACAATAACAGAACTCGGTGTGGGAGTCGAGCAAATTTGTCGATAAAATCAGCAAAAAAAATAAAAAATATTTTTGATTTTTATTTTGTTTTGTTTTATTTTATTTCATTTCATTTCATTTTATTTTGTTTTATTTTATTTTATTTTATTTTATTTTATTTTATTTTATTTTATTTTATTTTATTTTATTTTATTTTATTTTATTTTATTTTATTTTATTTTATTTTATTTTATTTTATTTTATTTTATTTTATTTTATTTTATTTTATTTCATTTCATTTCATTTCATTTCATTTCATTTCATTTCATTTCATTTTATTTTATTTTATTTTATTTTATTTTATTTTATTTTATTTTATTTTATTTTATTTTATTTTATTTTATTTTATTTTATTTTATTTTATTTTATTTTATTTTATTTTATTTTATTTTATTTTATTTTATTTTATTTTATTTTATTTTATTTTATTTTATTTTATTTTATTTTATTTTATTTTATTTTATTTTATTTTATTTTATTTTATTTTATTTTATTTTATTTTATTTTATTTTATTTTATTTTATTTTATTTTATTTTATTTTATTTTATTTTATTTTATTTTATTTTATTTTATTTTATTTTATTTTATTTTATTTTATTTTATTTTATTTTATCATGTCATGTGCTTACCCACGAGGGATACTCACTTTCCCCTGATTGGTTATAATTCTCGCATGTGTGTATGTAAATATAAATATCATGAGTGAAAACAAAATTGATCTCTTTATACTTCAAGTTATTTTCACGAGAAATAATAAAATTTATCTTTAAGGAGAACAACTTTTTCTCTCATTTTGGAATTTTTTCCTCCAAGAAGAAAAAATAATAAATATTTATCTTTAAAGAGAAAATTTTTTTCTCATTTGGTATTTTTTCTCTTAGAAGAATAAGACGAAACTAATCACTTAAATAAATAAAAATTCGATGATTAAATATGTGATAATTTTTTTTTTTCAGCATTCGGACATATTTGTGTGTGTTTGGGAGTTGACACCAATGGCTGGGTATCCAACAGTCCTGGCGTAAGGCAGGAATATGAGATCTGTAAATGCTGTGCAAGTCCAGGAAAGGTAAATGAGGACAAAACCAGCCTTCGAGCTATTGGATGAATTTGTATTCATCCGTCGAACCTCATGCAGTTCTAATGTGGATAAAGTAAGTAAGTGGTTTGACAATTTTTTTTTATCGATGTTTGTTAACGAAATGTACATAAGTAAGATTTTTTTTCTGGCTTCTATGTGACTTAGACCACTATCCGTTTTAGTGGCACATAGGGATGAGTGTGTGAATGTCGGTAATCCATACGTCTAGGTTTTTGATGTACCGTAAATAAAATGAAACTATTGATGGACGACACAAAGGAAAACGTTTAAATTCGTTCATCATTCCAGAGACAATAAGGCAGACATGGTGCAATTACTGTCATTATCAACAGCTGCATCATGCTCCTCTTCAATGCGCGAGACGTTTGTCTTGCTGCCAAAGCTTCGGGTATGCAAAAAAAAAAAAAAAAATTAAATCTTTCAATGAATGACATTAAGTCATTGACAGATAAAGGCAGACAGACACACACACACATAAATACACCGATTCAAACATTCATATTTGAAAAGATTACACTAATCAACAAAAAAAAAAAAAAAAATTGTAATGAATAACCCAACGACATTGGACAAGTCGTCTTCAAATTATTGTTACTTAGCCGGCCAAAGTTGATCAGAATTCTTAGTGGTCATTCATGACAACAAAGCAAATTATTTTTGTTGCATGGTGTGTTTTGTGTGTGCATTGTCTGGCATCGTGGTTGTAGTCATAGAAACGGCTAAAGTGAAACAAGACTTTTGACTTTACTCTTCTTCTTATCAGCGAAGGATATGCAAATTGGTATGGATGGGACCCAGAGAAAATCGTCCTCCCAGCCAAGATATATTCTCCCGGGTAAAGTGAAACGACCCTATCAAATCGATAAACCAAAACCTCCCTGGTTTTTGGATTTTAAGAGACTGGATAAGAGTCGAGTGAAAATTGCTCGACTTCGACTTCAGCTATTGTATTTTCGTCCACAAACGCTCTTCACACATATCCAAAAGATAAATAGTTTTAGTTTTTCGTACTTAATAAAGCTCTAGCGGCTAAGGTCGACTCACAATTTTAGCTGTGGCTAGCTTTTGAAGCTTCTTCATATCCGAGTTATCCAACTTCGGCCGCAAATTTTCCCAATAAACTCCAAAACACCTTGCAGTGCCACAATTGTATCCAAAGTCTTTTACCTGTCAGATTTTCCTGTATTTCTTAAACCTAACTTCAGTGATTAGACATTTCCTTTTGTGTTGTCATCATACACATAATTGTCATACCCATTGTGCAGTTTATAAATTGCAAACAATTTAAAGGCGATTAATTCAATTCGCAAGTTCAACTAACTGTGCAACCTTTTGATTTTGATCCAAAGCCATGGGTTCGAGTGTACTGTCCAAATTAGAGGCAATCACTGGTGGTGGTGGCGGTGACACCGTTCTATCGTCTCAGTCGTCATCAAATCATCAAAATTCAATGAACTCTAACCGGCTGCATTGAGAAGCCAAGTCTGGTGTTGTTTTTTTTTTTGCCGAATGTCGCAATAAAACCGAAAATACCACTTAACACTTTAAGCTGTTGGAAAATGGCAACAAAAAAAAAAATAAAAACGAAATGTTGGAGTCCATTACTCCTTTGCAGCGCATAAAACGCTGGCACTTGTTATAAATAAACGCCAACTAAAGATAAAGGAAAGGTCCCCCCCCCCCCCACCCCCATCCGCACATTCTTTGTGCACATGAGGCGAAGCATTCCTGGTACAGGTTGGCCGGTAATGTCACATGACAGTCGTTGACTCTGTGGGAATAGCGACAATTTGTGGCCCTGTGAGAATTCAAGTGGTGCAAGTGAAATCCATTTCTATCCATTTCCAATCTATTGAAATTTTGTTTGAATTTTAGTTGTAAAACTCTGTTTTAGTTGTACCATAATTACATGTGACTTAGACCACTCGGTTTCTCACTGGCCCATATACATACAAGCATCGAAACCATTGCTCGTTTGCGGGAAAAGTTTCCGGACCGTGTTATGTCTTGTGATTTAACAGCTTGCGACTTCTTCCTTTGGGGTCACGTGAAAGACAGGGTCTACGCCAACAGCCCAGCGTCGGTTCAAGACCTCACCAAATAGAATTCCTGAGGCTATCGAGGACATGGGGCAGCCACTTTGCGATTTGGTTATGAAAAATTCCATGCAAAAGGATATGATCCTGTAAGCGTGGTCGTGTTGGCCATTTGGTTGATGTTGTTTTTCATTATTAACGGCATCCGTTCCTCTTTATTATGAAATAAACATAAACACTTTTTTTTGTTGGAAAACCATGGATTTTTTGAAATATTTCCCAAGTTGACGACTTTTTAATGGAATCTGGTCACCAAAAAAAAATCCCAAAATGTCTAGAACTCTTAAAGAACAAATCCGTGACTGTGGCGAAGCTGGGCTTATCATTGAACTGGTTCCAATGTGCTGAATCATTTGCAAATTATGTACATTTACCTCTATATGTGTACTAGTAAGTTGTAATGCGCCTATGGCGCCCGTTGAAATATGAAAAAAAAATGTTGTTGAAAAAAAAAAAATTTTGTGAAAAAAAAAAATTTGTTGAAAAAAAAAAATTTTGTTGGAAAAAAAATTTGTTCTTGAAAGAAAAAATTTCTGTTCAAAAAAAAATTTTTGTAGAAAAAAAAAAATTTTATTGAAAAAAAAAAAATTTTGGAAAAAAAAAATTTTGGTAAAAAAAAAATTTGGGGAAAACACAATTTCTGTACAAAAAAAAAATATTATTTTTTTTATTATTTATTATAGAATTATAGAATGCCTATTTAAATTCCTACGTACTGCGTGACAGAGTCAGTGAATTAGTGAATCAGTGTCGAGGGTAAATATATATTAAGATTCTTTTCTTTACTCGTATTCAATAATTTGCTGAAGCCTGTTTTAGTGAATCCGGCCAAACAACAATAAATTATTATAAATTATTATTAATTAAGAAACCCGGTCAAGTTACGGTCCGTTTATCAGGTAATGCACCCTAATTTATTCGTTTTTCTAATTTAGAGGCTGTAGGCACAATAACAGGAATACATGACGTCAAAGGAAATATAACAAAGTCTATGGGTGAATTTGTTTCTCAAATCAAATATTACCCACACTTGGTGTAACATGTCGACAGCCTGAAACTTGCACACTTTCTGTGCTAACAAACGAACAACGCAAGACCATTTAAAGGGCAGACGTTCCAAGTCGTTTGCTGAACATTGCCAAGAGGGTATTCAAACAGTATGAGTTTTAAAAAAGTAGTTATTTGGTTTTTAGAAACATTATTTGCTTTGAAAACCTTTCAAATATTGCCATGCCAATACTGACATCTAGAGTGTGTAGCCGCACTAATTTGACAAAATACAACAACGTCTGCCCTCAATACAGCAAAAATGGCATCTTCGTTATTCTTTACATGGCTTTTACTCGTACAGTCGCCGCTGGAAAATGTTTGATGGTCTTAACAGTTTTCGAACCTGGCGTGTGATAGTTTTTATGTATTTAATATTTGGTATTCAGAATAAAAGATAACTTCTTTATTGACACTGCCTTTGCGTTTCGACTGCTGTCGCAAGTACCCTTGTTTCGGCGCCATAAAAATGTAGAGGTAGGATAAGCGTGTTGTACAATAGGGTGGAGTGAAAACATGTTTTTTTTTTTAATTTGAAAAAGTTAACCTCGGAAGGAGATGTAGAGATGGGGTCCTAATGAGGGGAAAAATAAAGAAAAAATTTTTAAAAAAATTTAGTGGTCGCGCCACTCCCTCGAAATTTGGAAATTATCGCTATTTTGGCGTTGATTTTAGAAAAATCCTAAAAATTAACGACTTAACTTATTCGAAATTTAAAAGTTTGAGCTTGTTCAGTGCCCAAACAAAAGTATTTGAGGCAAATATGAGGATAATCGACTAATATTTGTAGCTTTGGTGGCGATTTCATTGTTCAGTCAATTTTCTGAAGAAGGGACGATTTGACTTATTTTACTTTTTGAAATTTTTGAACAATGAGAAAATTTTTTTTAAATTTTTTCATGCCCTTATTTCATTGTTTACGCTATTGCAAACATTTATTGACATAAAACTTTTTAGGATTTTTTCTAAAATCAACGTCAAAATAGCGATAATTTCCAAATTTCGAGGGAGTGGCGCGACCCCTAAAAATTTTTTAAAATTTTTTTTTTTATTTTTCCCCTCATTAGGACCCCATCTCTACATCTCTTTCCGAGGTTAACTTTTTTTTGAATTTCACTCCACCCTATTGTACAGAGTTAGTTTAGTTCGACAAGAGAGGGCTCTGTTCCGGAATTGTTTGTTGTGCCCGAAATAACATCTATTTGCCAGCACGATCCTTGGCAATCAATTATCGACCGAATATTAAAGTTAAACCATTCGAATTTTGTTAATGCACTCTCTTATATGTTTAAATATAATCTAAAAAGAGTATTTTTTTTTTATATTATAATTATGGACTTTGGATTTTTTGTTTATGCCAATGACGCCACACTGTGCCCAGCAAATGCAAGACCTTTAACTAATCTAATTATATACGCCCCAACCCTTGCGGGTAGGTGGGTATACGCGTAACGTGTAACACATCGACGAAGTCATTCACCACTCCAAGTTATTTTTTTTTTTTGTATGAAATCCATGCCAAGATTTGTTAAATGTTCTGATCTATTGATCTTGATCTCGAGTTTGAATGAAATCTCACATAGTTTCCTCTTGAAGGCTCAGACAACATTTGACAAAATTTAAAAAAATGTACATTGTTCCAAGCCGACACTCTAGGATCGTGAGTTGGTCTTCTGTAGCAATTGAAAATTGTCCAATACTTTGGATAGACCCCACGAGTGTTCTGCAGACTGGTGGATATGCATCAGATATAAAATCAATGTCAACACAGCGATATGTGATTTGAGTAAATGATTGATCGATGCGTTCGTTGTTCCGTTGTGCCAGCGAATGAACAATGAATGAAAGCGTAATTAGTAATAACACCGTGTTACAAAAAATAGATTATTTTCTGTCCTATGAACCAAATGCACATATTCGGAAAAAGGGGAAAAATACACGTGTATCGGCGATTTTCATGTACACGTCAGAATTTTTTTTTTTTAAGTTTGAAGTATAAAGCTCGTAGTGGTCTGTGTGAAAGACTCGTGGAAATGTCTGTAGCACGTAAATTTTTTTAAAAAATAGATTTTAATCAATTCTCAGATTTTCGAATTTTTTTTTTTTTTATTTTTAAATGGTTATCGTTTTTTTTAAGGTTTCAGTTCAAAAAACATTTTTTTTTCGTAACGCTTAAGTAGTTTAAAAATTTGGAGTCTCTTCAAGTTATGCTAAGAAAAGTGAAAAAAGTTTTTGCAATACAACGCCAAATTCCAAAATTAAAACGGAGAGAATATTGAATAACACTTACCGGATATTTCACCTGGTGGTTTATTTTTGAAACATATGTTTCGGCTGACAGTGACAGCTCTTTCCCGTTGAAAGTCCGTTGCATATTTCCGTGGAACGAACTGAATCGCTTTACGCTTGAACACCGCAGTGGGTCATAATAATTATTATTTTTTTTTTTGTTCGATGAAAAAAACCAATAAAATGAAAATTTATAAAACTTTCCAGGAATCATCCAAACAAATTTTTAGGTTTTTGTACTTAGTTTACGCCTTGAAAAACATTAAAGTAGTTCACTGCTCTGGAAGGGTTTTGACCGATTTTACCAACATTTTGTGTGATATGAATGAGAACGTAAAACATTTAAAAAAAAAAATTAAATTTTTTCAAATGCTTTCTTTAGAAATTACAATTTAAAAAAAAAAAAAATTATAAATTTTTTTCAAATGTTTTCTTTAGAAATTTAAAAAAAAAATTTTTTTAAAAAATGTATACATTTTTTTCAAATGTTTTCTTGAGAAATTTAAATTAAAAAAAAATTAAAAAAATTTGTACGTTTTTTAAAATGTTTTCTTTAGAAATGTAAATTTTAAATTTTTTGCTTTTGGTTTTTGAAAAACTCATAAATATTTGATGTGACATAATCGGCCGTAAAAATCGGTCAACCCGATTTTGCTTTGGGAACAATGACGCTCTGGAAGGTTTTTGACCGATTTTACCAAAATTTTGTGTGATATGAATGAGAACATAAAACATTTAAAAAAAAAATTTACATTTTTTCAAATGTTTTCTTTAGAAATTTAATTTAAATAAAAATTTTAAAAAAATTATACTTTTTTTTCAAATGTTTCCTTAGAAATTTAAATTTAAAAAAAAAATGTATAGGTTTTTTAAAATGTTTTCTTTAGAAATTTAAATTAAAAAAAAAAAATTTTAAAAAATGTATAGGTTTTTTAAAATGTTTTATTCGAAATTTAAATCTAAAAAAAATTTTAAAAAAATTTATGAATTTTTTCTTTAGAAATTTAAATTTAAAAAAAGAAATTTTAAAAAATGTATAGGTTTTTTAAAATGTTTTCTTTAAAAATGTAAATTTTAAAAAACTTTGTTACTCCGATTTTTGGTTTTTGAAAAACTCATAAATCTTTGATGTGACATAATCGGCCGTAAAAATCGGTCAAATTTTTTGCTTTGAGAATAGGAAAAACTGGGAAAATATAGTATTCTATGGAACCAGAGTAAAACTGTAGACATGTGGCATATGGCGTGGGTTTTTCTTTTTTTTTTTTAGATCAACACTCAGGCAATTTTTCTTAGAAATGCAATTTTTATCAAAACAGTCGCTTTACATCGAATATACAGTGAAACTTCCATAACTCGACTCTTCCACAAATCGAATTTACTTTAAGTCGAAGCAGTAGCGTTCAGTAGACAAATTCCCTTAAATTGTTCTTCTATAACTCGAATTTTCATAATTTGAAGTTCTCCATGACTCGAAGAAAAACTTTAACTCCATAAGTCAAACTTTTGTGAAGAAATAAATCAAACAATAAAGTTGTGATGGCATCGAAATGTGCTCTTAGGCTTAAAATTGATTCCAAATTATGAGTTTGATAATGAAGAAGTTCATCAGACTTTTCTACAAATGCCGATATTGCTGGCCAGTGTTCCTCCGAACCAATTACTTAGAGATTTTGTTATAGAACCTTGCAGACAACTTATTAGCATTACAAAGTCCTAAACAAGTTGGAGTTACTCGCAATAACAAACAGTATTCACAATAACAAATATTATTCACAATAAACAAAATCAAAATATTCACAATAACAAAAATTACACAGCTTTTTAAGTAATTTAAAATCAATTGAATAAAGTCGTATAATGGTGATCTTTTCCGAATGGCAAACATTTTTACAAGTAATTCCATAACTCAATGTCTCCGTAAGTCGAATATTTCTGCGCGATAATGTTGTTTCGAGTTATGGAAGTTTGACTGTAGTTTTTTTTTTTATCAATTTAGGTTAGGACACAGTTTTGTTAATCGAATTTTGTTGTTGTGGCGGCTGCTGCCTATTGAGAAGGTGTTGTTGTCATGGCAACAGCGCTTGTTCATATGCCAGACAGTTCAGTTTTGCAATGTCAGCAACAGCAGCAACAATCGTCGGCACTACACAAGCCGCCATCGATTGTAACACAACAAGACGGCTGCCTGCCAGACAGACTTCCACATCGTCTGAGGGCGCATTAAGAGCAGACAGAATGACATACAGATAGTATACAGCAGCAGCAACAACAACAACAACAACACCGGCTGTTCAGCTTAAGGGAAGGCGGAAGATACACACAACCGCATAAGCTTTGGTCTGTTGTTGGTTGTTCCTATTTGGAACAACACAAAGTCTGCCGGTGGACGATCAGAAGAAATGTGGTTCAGAGAAGGGGTCGTGTGGCGGGTGTCTAAGGGGAACACACACATTCACTCCCAGACACACACACACACACACACCCCAACAGCGGCAGCAACAAAATGTGAAACGAATACGTCAACGATGTCTGGGATCATTTCTTCATATATATTCTTTTTTTTTTTGTTTGGACAAAACAACAAAATTTGTTGGTATTCCCTACACCAGAGAAAGGAGGTATACTAATTTTGTCGTTTCGCTTGCAACAGCAGGCGACAACGAGACATATTAGCTACTTGCGTGACCGTTAGACTGCCTACTTCATAACTGGACTGGACAAACGTCTCAATCGATCCCATTTCAATCGAATCCCATTCAAAACCCATCCGAAGGGATTTTTGGAAATTGATATGAACTGGGAATGTTACGCACAAATCGATATTGTGAATTTGCTGCAAAATAGGCCCAAAATAGGCAAACAAAGGGAAGAAATAAAAAAAAAATCCATAAAGATATAAAAAGGCCGAAACGGGGGAAATATGAAATAAGTGTGGAAACGATTAAAAATTAATAATAAAAACAAAATAGAGAATACATGTTTTACCCTTTTCTGTAACGGGCGATTTGTTTAATAAATGTACCGACTACAAAAGGGGACAAAACGTATAAGAAGGGGAAATAAAAAGATGTGAGAAAACAATTTAAAATTAACAAAAACGTGTGAAAAAAATGGGAAAACGGGACAAAAAGGGCTGAAGCAGGTAAAATATGTATGCAATTATATATATGATTGTATGCAAACATATATATGTTTGGGACAATATGTCCGTGTAGAAAAGTGGAAATATAAAAGGTCGAAAACAGGTTAAATATGGAAAAATCCGGACGCTTAAGGACCCATTTGTATAACGGGGAATATTGTTAAGATATTGTGGAAATAGATTGAAGATGACTCAAAGAGTTACCACATTAAATTTGAGAGGTGTCAAAGGGTCACCAAAAAGGGGAAAGCTTAAATAAATGTGAAAAATATATGTGTACCTAACAGGAACGAACAAAAAATACCAGGACAGGTAGAAAGTCCGAATGGGAATTTTTTTCACGACAGTCTTTTGACAAAAGTGGGTTGAAGATATCACAGAAAAGATCGAAATGAACAAAACGGAATAAAAATGACAGCTTGCAAATATCTTAAAAAAAACCTCCATAGGGAGGAAATAAATAAACAGGTTCGAGGTCAAAAAGGCTAAAATTGAGAGGAATATTCAAAATTACTCAGGAATAACATTTAGAAGGACAAGGGAATAAACGGCCCACATTTCAAAAAAAACCAAAAGGAGAAAAAAGTAAATTGGTTCACCGAAATATTCAAGTTTGAATTTTTTAATGAGTTCAAGCTCGATGTCAGGAATTTTTAATAAAAAATTAAAAAAAGCAAAAGGAGAAAAAGTAAATTGGTTCACCGAAATATTGAAGTTAGAATTTTTTGCTGAGTTCAAGCTCGATGTCAGGAATAAAAAATAAAAAAAAGCCAAAAGGAGAAAAAGTAAATTGGTTCACCGAAATACTGAAGTTAGAATTTTTTACTGAGTTCAAGCTCGATATCAGGAATTTTTAATAAAAAAATTAAAAAAAGCCAAAAGGAGAAAAAGTAAATTGGTTCACCGAAATATTCAAGTTCGAATTTTATAATGTGTTCCAGCTCAAGGTCAGGAATTTTTAATAAAAAAATTAAAAAAAGCCAAAAGGAGAAAAAGTAAATTGGTTCACCGAAATATTGAAGTTCGAATTTTTTACTCGATGTCAGGATTTTTTAATAAAAAATTAAAAAAAGCCAAAAGGAGAAAAAGTAAATATGTTCACCGAAATATTCAAGTTCGAATTTTATAATGAGTTCATGCTCGATGTCAGGAATTTTTAATAAAAAATTAAAAAAAGCCAAAAGGAGAAAAAGTAAATTGGTTCACCGAAATATTGAAGTTAGAATTTTTTACTGAGTTCAAGCTCGATGTCAGGAATTTTTAATAAAAAATTAAAAAAAGCCAAAAGGAGAAAAAGTAAATTGGTTCACCGAAATATTGAAGTTAGAATTTTTTACTGAGTTCAAGCTCGATGTCAGGAATTTTCAATAAAAAATTATTTTTATTTTTAATTTATTTTTCCAATATTTCGTTCTTTTTTCTATAGAACATCTTCAGGTACTCCCATCAGACGACAACTTCCGATAAAGAAGAAACACCTACGTTCTATTGCGTGTATTTTATTTATTTCTTATTGTTGTTGTACTCCCTGATGATGTTCTTCAAAGAAGAAGGAAATCTTAAAAACATAATTAAAATTAAATAATTTTTGAATTCTTTTATTAAAAATTCACTCACCTCAAGCTTGAACTCAGTAAAAAATTCTAAATTCAATAATATTTGAAAAAGGTCGATGCCAAATATTGAACATTATGTCACCTATATTAACAGGAACGAGCAAAAGGTGGGAAAACGGGAGAGAGGGACAGAATTGTGGTGAGTACAATTTGTATAACTATTCAAAATGAATCAGAAGGGAAAGAAAAGAAATGGGTAGAAAAATCGAGCCAAAACGGAAAAAGAATTGAATGTCAACAAAATATTGAAACTGTCAGGAACGTGCTTAAAATAAGATAAACAACGAAATAGCGATCAGAAGGGAAGAAATAAAAAGGCAGAGAAAAAATGCCGAAATATACTTACTCACATAATTTGGCTCTACAACCTGTTATTGGTCTTGGCCTGCTTAATAAATGATTTCCAAGCATTTCGGTCTTCTGCTTGGCTTCTCCAGTTCGTGATACCAAGGATTTTCATCTCTTATTCCACTTGGTCTCTCCATCGGAGTCTCGGTCTTCACTGTCTGCGCCTTCCGCCTGCGCCTAAAATAGTAACCGCTGTATTCATAAAAATTTCAAAGCCCATTGTTTCTCAACTAAAGCGACCCAATAAAGATATTTCGATGGTCGAATATGTGTCGGAAAGGCTCTTTCTTCCAGATTTATGAAGAAGTTATGTGTTCTCCTTACATTTTCCTTGTACTTTGTGATTATTTAGTTTTCCATAATTTCGAATACATATCAGCAAACGAATTACAATTTAGCCAAAGTATCACAAGGCTCAGCAAAATATTCAAATGACTCTACAAAAAATATTTGGCTCCCACGCGTTCTTAACAGCAAAAGTGTCTAAGACAAATAAAACGTGGAGAATTTTGAGAAATTCATTTATTCGTTCTAGGAATTCGGTGACTCGTTTAATGGAAACAAAGAATTTTCTCAGCGGCCAGTGATACTTTTTTCTTTTAATCCACTCTATGATAGAAGTCATATAAGATTCGGCATGTCCTAATCTATATAAGTTGTTGTTGTTGTTTATGTGACTTTTTCGAGTCAGTTCTGTTGAATGCGATGAAGGCCGTCTGGAGTTGTCAAAGCCAAGCAGGCGAACTGAAAACATGGAATTTGCCAAAACCAAAAAAAGAAAAGAAAATAAAAAAGCAATAACGGCAGCAGCAGAGCACAGTGGAAGGAAACCGACTGCGGCCAGATGTTGATACAACTTTTTTGAGTCATAAGAAAAACGCCAAAAAAAAAATTCAATTCAAATACCAAATCAGTCCAGTTGGAGTAAATTTCCTTACTAAGAAATTCCGAATTTTGTTTGAATTTAAAAAAAAATCGAATTGAATGAAAGTTGTGAATTCTTTGTTAATAAAACTGAAGTTTGTTTTCTAAACGAGTTTCTGTCTAAACGAGTTAAATTAAATTAATTAACAAAAAATAAAAAAATGTCCGGAAACTAAAGAAAGAACCTAAAAAAAACAATGTTTTTAAAAATAAAAAAAAACATAATTTTTTTAATTTTTGTTTAAAAAAATAAAACATTTTTGATTGAAATCTATGGATAAATGTGAATTTTTTAGAAGTGCCAATATTTCCCTTGGTATATATTTGTAGCAGAACTACTGTAGTATTTTCTACTTTGTTTAGTTTTTAAGAAAATCATTTCTTTGTCAAAGTCGTCACTGGGAAAAGTTCATGGTTAGAGTCGTTTGAAAAACTTCATCGAGAAGACATCGAAATAAATACATTTGATTAGAAACGAACGTTTTTAAAATAATCGTTTCATATTCAAATCCGAATTTGGTAGATTTTGATTGCTATGTAATTTTTTTTTTTTTTTTTAAATAATATATATTTTTGGTATTTAATAGAGTAGTGACTATCTGAAAATAAATTACTAAAAAAAAAGTTTAGATTTTTTAAAAAGGAAATATTTTTTTATTTATTTTTATACAAAAGTCAAGTTTTTACAATTTTTAGTTCACATACTTACTTTTAATTTCGGGCATTGTATTGTTTGATTCATTTTTTTTGTCGTTTTTAGGACACCAGAAAACGCTTGCAAGCAAACTAAAAATAATAGTTTAGATTTTTTTTATGATTTCGTGCCACCATAAATATTTTGTTTGTTTTTTTTGGCCAATTTATAATATTTTTGTTTGAGAGTTTTTAATTTTTTTTTAAAAAATTTTCTAATTATTCTATTATTCTATTATTTTCTATTTTTTTTTTAAAAAAATTTTCTATTTTTTTTTTTAAAAAATTTTCTATTTTTTTTTTTTTTAAAAATTTAGTTTTCTATTTTTTTAAAAAAAATTTCTAATTTTTTTTTTTCTAGTTTAGCTCGCCATAACATGAGAATGACCATTACAAAATTTGCAAGAAAATCTCATTCGTTAAAAAGCAAATTAGTGAAACTCAGTTTTACTAATTTCAAATAGTTTTTTGAGTGCTGAATCAAAAATAATTGACACTTTCGGCAATTAGTGTGGCAACACTATCAGAGCTATTTTGTTTTAGAGTTTTTAATTTTTTAACAAATTTTCTAATTTTTTTTTTTAACTAATTTTCTATTTTTTTTTTTAAAAAATTTTCTATTTTTTTTTTTAAAAAATTTTCTATTTTTTTTTTTTAAAAATTTTCTATTTTTTTTTTTAAAAATTTAGTTTTCTATTTTTTTAAAAAAATTTTCAAATTTTTTTTTTAAAAAGAATATTCTAATTTTTTTTTTAAAAATTTTTTGTAATTTTTTTTTTTTTAAAAATTTTTTGTAATTTTTTTTTTAAAAAAAATTTCTAATTTTTTTTTCGATTTTATCTCGTCTTAACATGAGAATGGCCATTACAAAATTTGCAAGAAAATCTCATTCGTTAAAAAGCAATGCAAAAGTTTCTACACAGATTAGCCCCATAAAAAAGAAATTTATAATTTTTTTTTAAAATTTTTTTAATTTTTTTTTAAAAAAATATTTTCTAATTTTTTTTTTAAGTTTTCTTTTTTTTTAAATTTTTTAATTTTTTTTTAAAAAATTTTCTAATTTTTTTTTTAAATTTTATAATTTTTTTTTTCGAGTTTAGCTCGCCATAACATGAGAATGGCCATTACAAAATTTGCAAGAAAATCTCATTCGTCCAAAAGCAATGCAAAGGTTTCTACACAGATTAGTGAAACTCAGTTTTACTAACTTCAAATAGTTTCTTGAGTGCTGAATCAAAAATAATCGACACTTTCGGCAATTAGTGTGGCAACACTGCCAGTGTAATTATAAAACATATGTTTCCGGTGGAAAACTAAAACAAATAAAAAGCTTTGTAGTGCATTTCGGAGATAAAAATTGAACAACATGAGGCACGTTATTGAATGGTGAAAAATTAATCAATTGGACAAGTTCTGGTGCAAAGTCAGAGGCTTGGACAGGAGTTGAGATGGGTTATGACGTACAACACACACACACACACACTGCTATCGACCACACAGGAAAGCAAGGAAAAGATGGCTGGAAAAGAGAGAACTTTGAATGGAACTGCACGCTGATAAATACGTCTTCTTTTAAATGGTTACACACGAGTAAAACGCGTGTTTGGACTTTGTTACAAGTAAAGCTTATTTCCATCTACACAAAGCTTATTTAGATGTAAATATAACTCGTTTACTATTAGTATTACATATTTGTGTATAAGCAATATCGTGTTTGGGAAAAACAGACAACGAACTTATTAAATTCATTAGTGTACAACATTTGATTGCAAATAAGTGTGTCTAAGTGCAGCAGTTTTCGCTTTTGCCTCTACTTACTTACTTATTTCCCTTAACATTCCATGAAGGAACAGACGAGGAACTTCTGTCGAATCAGTGAGCTGTGTACGTTATAATTTTGTATACTCACTACCCGGGACCTACTCCCAGGGTCCTTCAAGCGGTACGAATAAAGCTGTCATATAAAATCTCCTCCAAATAGAGCTCTAATCGTCTCAGAAGCCACATGACTTGGCGCACATATATTTCAACGTAAATAAATGTATTTTTATCGTAATTGCGTTAGTTGAAAAAAAAGGTACTGAACCTTTTTTTTTACTGAAACATTCTTAGAAAATCCTTACGATCTCTGTGTATCTTAGGGCTAAAAGAAGATGCGTCGGTCAGTTGTTATGCAGACCCACGCCAGAGTCCTAAAATGGACATGTAAGTGTCTGCAAATTCCAAAATACTAGTAAATCGAGGCAAAAAACAAGAAAATATCCTTTCATGCTGTCGTCATAACAACAAACATCGCTCGCATCCTTTATCAGATGATTGCTGCAGTTACGCATGTCTACGACAAAACAACGACAACAGTGACAACAATGGCAGACAGACAGGTCATTCCAAGTAGTATTTCAGTCTTTCATTAGAAATCTAGCTGGCATGTCTGGGCACTTTCAGCCACCACATGGTGCAGCCGTGGCAGCCAAGCAACAACAACACATACCCCCCCCCCCCCCATTAAAATCGAATCAGTGCAGCACACGACGAGCAGACATTTAAACGACACTTTCCAGACGACAGCAGCAGCATCTTTATGGCAACAACAATCGGCCGAATGGCATAAAAAGCTTTTTATGTGCGTTTTTGTTATGGGGCTTTAAAAATGCTCTAGGACCGACAGACAGACAGACGACAGTTAACCGAACGCGAGGTGGCAAATTTAAATATTAAATGTATGTGTCTGTCTGTTGTGCCACAAAAGGCATCACACATGCAGTAAAATAGTTTGGGTTCACAATACCAACAAAATATGTACAGTCACGGACAAAAGTTAGTGAAGGGCAAGGAAACGCAATCATAAAAAAAAGATAACCACTTTGTCTGGACTTTTCCTTCGCTTAGCCTTAGATGTTGTGAGATAGCAAAAAAGGGGCCAGATCTAAAATTCCAAAAATAATCGCCAATTGGTTAAGAAAAAACGCAAAAGGTGTCGATTTTACAATATAAACAGTCAAGTTGACGCCACTTTTTCTCACCAAAACTTACTTACTTATTTCCCTTAACATTCCACTAAGGAACAGACGGGGAACTTCTCTCGAATCAGTGAACCGTGTACAATATAATTTGTATACTCCCTGTTTAAAGCGGGCTCCGAACGGCTAATGCTTTTCTAGAGAAGTTTTACATGGCTTACAATGCCGTGTCATTTGAGATTTAACTGTAAACACTGAAATCGGTTCTGGAATCAGTTGTGCCACAAATAAATCTAACTTTTCAATTTCAGGGAATAAATTCTGGAGTTTGATCCTTTTCAAAATCTCAAGTCAATGTAAACTTGTGTCTCTCAGTGAAACAACACACACACACACACACACATATATATATACAAGCATATGCATGTGTGTGTGTGTGTGTGGGGGGGGGGGTACTGTTATCAATCGGCAAGGGTGAATGCTTTCACCGGTGTGTGTGGGGCCTGTCTACACCCGAGCTTAGGCCGAGGGAGGTAAGACATAAAGTCAACTACATCGTTAACAACCCTTTGCTGAGCCAACAATGAAATGTCGGCGACGACACAATCAGATAAACCGTAACGAGTGTCATCGGAATCGACACGTAAAATGGGAGCAATAACAGCAACAAGGGACGGCAACACACATGCCATTGCTGGCAGCAACCTAATTATTGCCGTCGTTAATGACAGGCGACAACATGAATTTGGGGCCAGCCGTTGGCAACCGCTAGGTTCGCATTTCAATGACATCATTTAATCCGTTCGTCGAAAATGGCTAATCCGTGAAAAGAAGAAGAAGAACTGTGTGCATTTACTCTTGTCTAACCAGCTCAAGGACACGAGCCAAGCTGTAGCTATCCATGGTGCATTAAAGGTTGCCTCATAGAAGGTTATGCTGTGACGGTGAACGGTGGCCATTATCGTCATATGATCACAAAACTTGTTAGAGCCTAAATTAGAAGGATATTACCAGGATGCATGTTCTTTCTGCGGCTACGTGAAAAGTGTAGTCGAGGCGATTTCAGAGCTGAGCAACGAAATCATACGGGTTATTCTCTAGAGCTTGCTAGAGGGATCGGCAGGTGGCGGATATGGATACGGATACGGATAGCCTATAGGATAGCTGCAATAAATAAGCAGCCCAGGGCCAAGAGCAATTGCTACTGGGCCGTTGAGATAATGCAACTTTTATTAATAACACCGTTTTACAAAAAATAGATTTTTTTTTCTGTCCTATGAACCAAATGCACATATTCGGAAAGAGGGGAAAAAATAAAAATACACGTGTATCGGCGATTTTCATGTACATGTCAGAATTTTTTTTTTTTAAGTTTGAATTATGAAGCTCGTAGTGGCCTGTGTAAAAGCTTTGGACCGATTTTTAACCCTTTTTCAGTGATCCAATCGAGCTGATTTTTTGCAGGCAGACTTGTGGAAATGTCTGTATCACGTCAATTTTTTTAAAAAATAGATTTTTATCAATTCTCAGATTTTCCTAAATTTTTTTTTGTTTTTTAAATGGTTATCGTTTTTTTTTAAGGTTTCAGTTCAAAAAAAAATTCTTTTTCGTAACGCTTAAGTAGTTTACAAATTTGGAGTCCCTTCAAGTTATGCTAAGAAAAGTGAAAAAAATATTTTTGTTTTTCAAAAATAATAAAAATTGGGGAAAATCTGAGAATTGATAAAAATTGTTTATAAAAAAATTTGACGTGATACAGACATTTCCACGAGTCTGCCTGCCAAAAATCAAAATTCTGACGTGTACATGAAAATCGCCGATACACGTGTATTTTTATTTTTTATCCCCTTTCCGAAAAAGTAAATTTGGTTCATAGGACAGAATGTGTGTAACACGGTGTAATACATTTATTTCGGCAGGTTGAATCCCAATTGGTATTCCATTCTTTCACATCTCGTAACTGTAAGAAGTTGTGGTGGTCCAAATTCCATTTTTTGCTTTTTTTTTTCAAAATTTTTGTTTTCAATTGTTGCTACAGCCAGGAGATATTTCGTACAAAGTAAAGTGTTGGCGTCATCACGTTACAACTTTTCGTTCAACTTGACTAACTGTCTGTTTCCATAAAACGAATTTGTTTGTTCGTTACAAATCGTCAATTTTGGCGGCGACATAAAGTGGATTTCAGACTTTATCCAATTGTGATTTTCAGATATATTATAGATATCGATAGGTGGAGTACAATCCCAACCGAATAAGCGCTCATCTCAGATAAAAATGCATTTATGGTGCATTCAATTTTGACAATTTGCAAACGAGCGATTAAAAACGTTTTATGGAAACAGGCAGTAAGTTTAATAGCAAGTTGTAACGTGTGAGGGCTAGTTGGTCGTCGGTTGGTTGAAAAATAAAAATATTTTGATTTCTGTTCAAGTTGGCCAACCTGGTTGGTACGTGTGAGGGCTGTTGTTGTTCAACTTTATTGCTTTTTCTGCCTCATTTTTGTTTTGACGTTGATCAGATGAGTGAGAGTGGGGATGAAAAAAAAAATTTACGAAAATCTGAGAATTGATAAAAAATCTATTTTTTAAAAAATATGACGTGATACAGACATTTCCACGAGTCTGCCTGCCAAAAATCAGCTCGATTGGATCACTGAAAAAGGGTTAAAAATCGGTCCAAAGGCTTTCACACAGGCCACTACGAGCTTCATACTTCCAACTTAAAAAAAAGAAAATTCTGACGTGTACATGAAAATCGCCGATACACGTGTATTTTTATTTTTTATCCCCTTTTCGAAAAAGTAAATTTGGTTCATAGGACAGAAAAAAAATCTATTTTTTGTAACACGGTGTAATGAGACCTTTGTTAAAAAAAAAAATTTCTATTGAAAAAAAAAATTTTGTAAAAAAAAAAATTTTTTGTAAAAAAAAAATTTGTGTAAAAAAAGTTTTGGTAAAAAAAAAATTTGGGGAAAACACAATTTCTGTAAAAAAAAAAATTATTATTTTTATTATTATTATTTACTAGTAAGTTGTAATGTGCCTATGGCGCCCGTTGAAATATGGAAAACAAATTTTGTTGAAAAAAAAAAAATTTGTAAAAAAAAAATTTTGTAAAAAAAAAATTTGGTAAAAAAAAAATTTTTGTTGAAAAAAAAATTTTTGTAAAAAAAAATTTTGGAAAAAAATATTTTGGTAAAAAAAAAATTTGGGGAAAACACAATTTCTGTAAAAAAAAATATTATTTTTTTTATTATTATTATTTACTAGTAAGTTGTAATGTGCCTATGGCGCCCGTTGAAATATGGAAAACAAATTTTGTTGAAAAAAAAAAAATTTGTAAAAAAAAAAATTTTGTAAAAAAAAAAATTTTTGTTGAAAAAAAAATTTTTGTAAAAAAAAAAATTTGTAAAAAAAAAATTTTGGAAAAAAGTATTTTGGTAAAAAAAAAATTTGGGGAAAACACAATTTCTGTACAAAAAAAAAATATTATTTTTTTTATTATTATTATTTATAGAAAATTATAGAATGCCTATTTAAATTCCTACATACTGCGTGACAGAGTCAGTGAATCAGTGTCGAGGGTAAATATATATTAAGATTGTACCAATTTTAATGTATAATACCTTAAAATAATCCCTCACAACTTGCCTGCAACATATTATTTACAAAACTCCAAAATGTTTACCAGTTACAGACTTTTGGCCGATGGAATAGCAGCCTGGACCAATGAGCAACATACACATCCTGATATAAAAAAAAAATGGAGTAATCCTTGAATGAAGCGGTTTCAAAAGTATGGTAAGTTGAAAAAACTTAATTGAAGTGTTGATTTTTGTAGAACGGAAATCCTAATTGTATTCCTAGTTGACCTCAGAAGGAATCTTATTTTTTAGAAAATCAGCAGAGATTTATGTTTATAATGTTTCTCCTACAATTAGTAGATTTTCCACATAACACTGGCTAAACTGTCGCATATGACATTTACAGACACACCTTTCTTACAATGTAAAGCCCGCCAATTCCCCCACTCCGCCCACCACATCCGAAAAATGAAAACAATGTTGGGTGAGACATAAACCCATTTCCTGCCCAAACAAAATGTAAGACACACACACACAAAGTTAAAACACTTTTTTGCGTGTTTTCTCTCTCTCTCCTGAAAACTGATCTGATTATGCAGTCTGCCACCGAAAAATAAAAACAACAACACCAGACAGGGGGTGGGGGGAGAAAAAAACACGTCAAGTCAAATGTGAGCATTCCCAAGACGGTGACCATCAGGTTGTGGACAAACGTTTTTGTTGTTGTGGTTTTTTTTAGAAAACCAGACAATCATTTGGGGATTAGTAGTACTTGTACGTTACGGTGGATTCTGTGTGACCATCATTCGGTTGTTAGACAAACTGTGTTGGCATTGGCGGACGCCATCCAAATAGGGTATGTACTCGTATGTACAGTAGGCCGCCAAGCCATTTTGACTGACCATGGAAGGCAAAGACGAGAACAAAAGGGAAAAGCTTAGTGCGAAAGGTGAGCTTGGTACAGAGATGACTTTAGCAAGTGTGAGTCGAAAATGTCTATCATCGAATGGATTATGTCTGCAAAAGTTGGTGTGGCAGCTACGTCAAATCGACTGTATTAACCCTTCTGGGGATCTTTTTGGTGGGCCAACTTTAACGACCATGGTAGACTCACTCTAAATGCTCTAGATCAAGAGCCGTTGATACTTCGAATGACAAACTCTATCCGGTGCTGTGCTAAATACAACGCATACATTTTATATTGCCACGACAACCCTTTTATCTCTAAAGATGCCCGGTTGTTTTATTTTTTTTTTCATCATCTCTTCTTAACATAATTGAGTGCTCATTAGACTGTAAATTTGGAAATTTTGGATAAATACCTTGAAATTTCACCGCCCCCCTTTGGTCCCATACGCATTAGCACTAAACCAAATTGTTTGCAAAAGTATTACGTGTTTATTATGAAACACAGTTGGCTTGAGTTTCAGCGGGAGGGCAAAATTCAAATTGATTGTTTTCAATGTGACCCATCAAAATGTTTTGTTTCCTTTCCCCCCGTTTCGTTGATTTTGGCCGGGCTGTCAGTGGAATTTGTAATATTCGTAATTGTGGCGCGCAAAATTGATTTAATCAGCGAAACACCGCCGCTGACGAGATTCGATAGCGACAAAGTGCAGACAACATTACAGACGAGATGAACGGACGGACGAACGAACGGACGGACATTCGCAGACACACTTTTTTTGTTTTGTAATCCCAGACAACAAGTAAAAATTGCAAACAGACACAACAACAACAGCAGCAGCAGCAGAAATCGCGACGACACAAAAAAGGCTTCCAGACAGCAACCACCACTAACACCACCATCAGCACCAACATCACCATCAACGTCATCATTATCATAGTCATTGCTATCGTCGTCATCAGCAAAATTCAGCACCAGCAATATTGGCCACAAACAAAAAAAATTCATTAAAACCACCACCACCAACACTTTTGGTCTGACTGGTCTGGTTGTTGTTTTCCAGTTTGAACAGTGTGAGTTAAAACGATGTGTACGAAAAGAAGCCTCGGCGTACAAATTAACACATTCGGGCACAAAGACAATCCTAGTGGGCAGTCGTTTTCCTACAGATCGCAGCCATGGTTTTTTTTTGTAGGATCATACCATTGAATATCTATAAAAGAATTAGTGACATCGGGGCGAAAACGGCAAATATGCAAAAATACAAGATAATCAAATAATGTGCTTTTTGTTGGAAAATTGGTCCACAACTACGCTTGGCAACCATAGGTGGAAATGAGTTCGAGGAGGGACAAAAAAGTGGCCAGAAAAAAAAATTGTTTGGCAACAACATACGGATAATAGTTTGAGAAGGGACGAAAAAGTGGCCAAAAACGTACCCAAACGGGATAAAAAAAGTACTGAAGGGGGGAAAAAAACAAAAATGTATGTGAAAAAAAAGTTAATCGACAGGAATGAATCAACAATTCAAAGTAGTGTAAACGGGTCCAAAGCGGGCCCAAAACCTGACGACTGACTGACTGATTCATTCTGTCCTCACCAAACGTCTGAAGCTAGAGTCAGGAAATTTGGGAAGATCTAGTCCTTGCCGCATACACATCGACAACTACGCTTGTGAACAACGGGTGGAAGCGCGTTTCAAAAAATGGGACAAAAAGGGTAAAATAAGAAAGGTGAAAACCAAGTGGATAATAGATAGAGAAGAAGAAGAAACATTTTTGGCAACAATCGGTGAAAATGAGTTAGAGATGGGACGTAAAAAGGACCCCAAATGTACGAAAACGGGATTAAAAAAATGGGACAAAAAGGGGAAAATAGTGGGGAATAAAAAGGGTGCAACACATTTTTGACAACAATCGGTGGAAACGAATTATAGATGGGACGAAAAAGGACCCCAAATGTACGAAAACGGGATACAAAAAAATGGGACAAAAACGGGGGGAAAAAGGGGTAAAACCAATTTTCAACAACAACAAGTGGATAATAGATAGAGAAGGGAAGGAAAAAAGGGGCCAAAACGTATCGAAACCGGATAGAAAAGGTACAAAAGCGGGATCAAAACGTATCAAAACGAGATAAAAGGGGGTGGAGGGATAGGGGGGAATAAAAAGGGTGCAACATATTTTCGACAACAATCGGTGGAAATGAATTAGAGATGGGACGAAAAAGGACCCCAAATGTACGAAAACGGGATAAAAAAAATGGGACTAAAAGGGGACATTAAAGAAGGTGAAACCCAATTTTCAACAACAACAAGTGGATAATAGATAGAGAAGGGACGGAAAAACGGGGCCAAAACGTACCGAAACGGGATAAAAGGGGGAGGAGGGATTGGGGGGAATAAAAAAGGGTGCAACATATTTTCGACAACAAAAAAAGGACACGAAAAAGGACACCAAATGTACGAAAACGGGATAAAAGAAAATGGTAAAAAAAAATGTATGGCAACAACTGGTAGAAATTACTTAGAGATGGGACAAAAAAAGGCCCCAAATGTACGAAACGGGATAAAAAAAAAATGGGACAAAAAGGGGACAATAAAAAAGGTGAAAACCAATTTTCAACAACAACAAGTGGGTAATATATAGAGAAGGGGCGGGATAAAAGGGGTCGGGGAATAAAAAAAGGGTGCAACACATTTTTGACAACACTCGGTGGAAATGAATTAGAGATGGGACAAAAAATGTACGAAAACGGGATAAAAAAATGGGACAAAAAGGGGAAAATAAAAAAAATTCAACAAGAAAAGGGTATAATATATAAAGAAGCGACGGAAAAACGGGGCCAAAACTTATCGAAACGGAATAAAAAGGTACAAAAAAATTGTGAAAATATTGCAGTCGACAGGAAATGAAAAAGTGGACAAAAAGGGTCCAAAACTGGTGAAATATATAAATGAAAAATAATTTACGAAATAATCACAAACGGGCGAGAAGTAGAAATGTACATGGTAACTGCACTTAGAATTGGTTTATAAAGAGGATACAAATTAAAAAAAAAGTGGGAAAAACTACAACAAAATAACATGAGGGGCGAGAACCTGGAACCTTGGCAAAGAAGGAGCCAAGACAAAAAGGGCCAAAAAGGTCCGGTATAAAAAGCGACAAAAGGTGGCGGAAACCAATAAAACATGGAACCTGGGCAAAAAATGAGCCATAACAGGTAAAATATAAAAAAGGGCCAAAAAGGTCGGTATAAAATGGGACAAAAGGTGGCGGAAACCAATATGTTAATTAAAATGATACTGGATAGTGAAAAGCCTACAAAAAGGGTCCAAGGCGGGTAAAATATAGAGAATGTGGTAGAACGTTTTAAAAATAATTGTAAAATACATTTGCAAAAAAAAGTAGAAAAACGGGGCCAAAATGGAGAGAATTAAAAAGGGTCAACGAATGTTTCAAATTAATAGCTATCGGCAAAATTGGAAAAATGGAATAAAGGTTTTGGGTTTGGGTTTTTTTTTTTTTTTTGTAAACCAATGCAATTAAGCAAATATTTTGTGTTTTACTGCAAAAGGGAAATTTGCGCCTCTTTGGATGCGGGTATTTGCTAGTTGATAATAATCAGTTTACATTTTTAAATATGAAAAACCAAAAAAAAATCGCAATCTCTTTTTCGTATCAAAAAATAATTGTACAGCCTGTTTTTATAAAACGAATGGGTTTTTCGTTTCGTTCAAATAACGAACAGAAATTCGGTTTCGTCAGTTTGGGTTTTTGTAACACGAAAGTCTCAGTTGAATTCTAATTGGCAATTTTTATCAATGTATTTTTGTGTGTATTGTCTAATTGGATTCGTTGGAGTTATAGAAACACTATTCAGTTTCGTTGCGGCTACAGGCGTTTCGGTTCGTCTCAGACGTATACGTTTTATAAAAACAGGCTGTTAATTTTTAGCTTTTCGTTCGTTACAAATCGCCCACATTCAAAGCGTTGTAAAATGAATTTCAGACATCAATTCAATTCCGGTTTTGAGATACATGTTAGATATCGACCTATGGAAGACAATCTCCAAAGAATATCTTATCACTACAGATAAAAATCCATTTTATTGCGCCTTCAATTTAGGCAATTTGTAACGAACGAACAAATTCGTTTTATGGAAACAGGCAGCGAGTCCACTTTACAGCCTGTGTTTTATAAAACGTATTTTTACGTCTGAGACGAACGCGAAGAAACGCCAGTCTCTCGTCAATCAATTGCTGTGAATTGTGTTGTGACATTTATGCGACTGACTGTATCCTGTCTGCGCCAGACTGCAGACTGCAGCATGCAGCATTTAGTAGTAAGTAAATGTTGAAATACACATTTTTGTTTTCTTTTCAAACTCATTTTTATTGCCGGCGTTGCTGACGCAGACGCTGTCGTTGTCGCTGTCGCTGCTGTTGTTGTGTCTGTAGTGTCGTGTTTGTTGCTATTTACTGAATGGGTAGATTTTGGAATACTTTTCAAGGTCATGGTGCATGGAATTCTGTTTCTTTGTTGTCGTATCGCATAAAATATTTAAAAGAAAAACTTTGGAATGAGTAGAACAAGGGAACACACACGCTGGCAGACGTAAACACTTTCACACACACACACCACAATTTAAAGGATATTTAACACGACGACAGGGAATACACAGACACGTTTGCACACAAGCTCTAACCGGGGCCGTATTAATCCCGGGGTGGATATGATTTCATCGGTGCTGCACTTGGGGAGTTTTTTCGGTCGTTATATTTGCAATGCGTCTGGTCTCACATTACCAGACGGCAACAGCAGCCAGCCGGATTCTTAATCAGTCAACCCAGACAGACACTCAGTCAGTGAAGCCAGCAGCCAGACACACACACACACACACACACAATCTCTCTCTCTCTCGCACTCACTTTCATCGTATGGATGCAGGGCTTGGCAGTGATAATGTTCGGCATGAGCTGGAACATTGAGTGCCTGTCTGTGTGTGTATGTGGCATGGCTTTTTTTTTTGTCTGCCGCTGCCAAATTATTTGTGGCGATAATGATGATGTCGATGATAGGCTTAAATAATCTTTTCAAGTGTCCCACATCTACACAGCCACCGACCATGTGCCTGAGTGTGTGTGTGTGTGTGCAAGTATAAGTGTTTGTGTCTACACTAAACCTCAAGTGGAATGTGTTTGTCATTTGTCGGATGGATATTTCTGACGGTCTATAAAATCAAATAGTCTATACAACACAGCCTCATTCACTTATGCACATACACAGATCTACATACATACATATGTATAAATATGCATATGCATTTGTATGTATGTATGTACATTAGGGTGGAGTGAAAACATGTTTTTTTTTTAATTTGAAAAAGTTAACCTCGGAAAGAGATGTAGTCTGGGGTCCTAATGAGGGGAAAAATAAAGAAAACAATTTTAAAAAATTTTTAGGGGTCGCGCCACTCCCTCGAAATTATCGCTATTTTGGCGTTGATTTTAGAAAAATCCTAAAAATTAACGACTTAACTTATTCGAAATTTAAAAGTTTGAGCTCGTTCAGTGCCCAAACAAAAGTATTTGAGGCAAATATGAGGAGAATCGACTAATATTTGTAGCTTTGGTGGCGATTTCATTGTTCAGTCAATTTTCTGAAGAAGGGACGATTTGACTTATTTTACTTTTTGAAATTTTTGAACAATGAGAAAATTTTTTTTAAATTTTTTCATGCCCTTATTTCATTGTTTACGCTATTGCAAACATTTATTGACATAAAACTTTTTAGGATTTTTCTAAAATCAACGCCAAAATAGCGATAATTTCCAAATTTCGAGGGAGTGGCGCGACCCCTAAATTTTTTTTAAAATTTTTTTCTTTATTTTTCCCCTCATTAGGACCCCAGACTACATCTCTTTCCGAGGTTAACTTTTTTTTTTGAATTTCACTCCACCCTAATGTACATGTACCGACTTTCAGACATGTACAGTGCATTAGCTGAATACGAATGGGGACGGGTATTGGCCGAAATCTGATGTTTATTTTTTTCGCGACCTCTCTTCGAAGGCAAAAACGAATAAGCCAACAATTGAATACGAATCGCTGACTGACCTAGAATATATTTGCCTTTGGAAGAATTCTCCTTCCAGCATATTCGGATATTCGGTTCAGGGAACACATGGTCGCACACAAAAATAATAATATAAACTTCTTTTATATTCTAATTTGAGGTCCATGGATGAACCGGGTGACACAGACCATTCCGGCTAGATTTTTGCAGCGACAGACCAAACCCTGTGGTGGGAATCGAACCCACACACTGATAGGCAAGCACGATCAGGGCCTGACTTACCCTTGGGGAGGCCCTAATTTACAAATTTTTGGGGTTCTTTTTTATTTAATTTTTTTTTAATGTAAACTTTGGCATTTATTCAAATTTGTTCTCCTGGCCCCCCGAGACGGACTGGCCTTATTTTGCAACTGCTAAAGGGGAATAATTGGAGAGAATTCCCTTTCGTTCGTTGGTTGACAGACCCGGAATATAATAATTTACTTAAGCTCCCGATATAGGTCCCCACCACAACTGAAATGCTCCCCCATTGACATCCTTCCAACCGAATGCTCCTCTCAAGTTCTAAACCCCTCCCCTCAGCTACTGCCAATATTTCACAGTTCGTGACGCTCTTGTGGCCGGCACTATTCTGCAACATTGTATGCATTGTGTTTTCGGAACGGGGCACATGCATTCATCTTTTATTTCTGGCGAGACGTCTGTAAGTTTGTCAAGTTGTTTGCTGTATGTCTAATGATTCCAGACAGTTTTCTATTGTTTCAGTTTTGAGGTCTTTTCATCGTTGCCTTTGTTGTTGCTGCTGCTGCTTCTGCTGCCGATGTTGTTGTTGTTGTTGTTTGCAACATAAGGGTTGCTCACCATTTCACCGGGATTTTTTTTTTCTGATGGTTTGAGTCACACAGCACCGTCTAAGTGGTATTTTGAGACGGCCGGAATGAGTGTGTCTGCCTCGCTGTTGGTTTTATTTTTTTTTTTTTTCGGTCCAAAACTGTGGAATGTTCTCGTTTCAACTGAAACATTTGCCAAGGACTCAAGGACTGAGATAGACTGCAAATGATTTGGAAATATCCCACTCAATCTATGTAGGTGGCTGTGAATGCCTTTCAAAATTATGCCGAATGTAATTTGAAATGGAAATGAAAAAGTTCGATTTGGGATGGTGTTGGTGTAATTTCGACTACACAAATACTTCACTGAGACAATGGTACCCTTCAGTTATACCTTTTCAGCGTTGTGGACATTCTAATAAAGAAAATGGATCAGGTTCAAACTAGGCGGAAACAGATTTGCAGCAAACTGGGAGGAACATCTTGGACATGACATGATCCCTGATCGCCGTTGAGCTCAGACACTACGACGGTTACAGCAGTACAAACGATTACTAGATGGGGGCACAAATACAAAAAAAAACGGCAAAATGTCCTTAAAATAAAAAGAAGAATGCCCCAAATGAAGAATTCCCAAAAAATAGGGCAGAAATTCCCAAAAAGGGTAAAAGAAAATTTAGCCAAAAATTCCCGATTACTAGATGGGGGCACAAATACAAAAAAAAACGGCAAAATACCCTTAAAATAAAAAGAAGAATTCCCCAAATGAAGAATTTCCAAAAATAGGTCAGAAATTCCCAAAAAGTGTAAAAAAAAATTGTCGCCAAAAATTCCCACAAATAAAAAAAAAACGGCAAAATGCCCGTAAAATATAAAGAAGAATGTTCCAAATGAAGAATTCCCAAAACTAGGTCAGAAATTCCCAAAAAGGATAAAAAAAAGAAAATGTCGCCAAAAATTAAGAATTCCCAAAAATAGGTCAGAAATTCCCAAAACGGGTAAAAAAAAAATTTCGCTGAAAAATTCCCGATTACTAGATGGGGCACAAATACAAAAAAAAAATGGCAAAATGCCCGTAAAATAAAAAGAAGAATGCCCCAAATGAAGAATTCCCAAAAAGTGTAAAAAAAAGAAAATTTCGCAAAAATTTCCGAAATAATTTATGAAAAATTCTCCAATGTAAAATCGGCGCACGACTACGGTGGCGGTGCATGGTGGAATCTGGCCGCATAGTGGATCATTTCGATATAATCGGCATAGGAAAGTCATCTAAGATGTCCAGAAACGCAAAAAAATTCGACTTTTGAATCACGTGTTTCTTTTATATATTCCACAGTTAGCCGTTAAATTTGAATTACAAAATTATCTTGTTAGTCAATTCTGAAAGAGGGGAAAAAATAAAAATACACGTGTATCGGCGATTTTCATGTACACGTCAGATTTTTTTTTTTTTAAGTTTGAAGTATGAAGCTCGTAGTGGCCTGTGTGAAAGCCTTTGGACCGTTTTGTAACCCTTTTTCAGTGATCCAATCGAGCTGATTTTTGGCAGGCAGACTCGTGGAAATGTCTGTATCACGTCAAATTTTTTAAAAAAAATTTTTATCAATTCTCTGGTTTTCCCCAATTTTTCTTCTTTTTGAAAAAAAAATATTTTTTTCACTTTTCTTAGCATAACTTGAAGAGACTCCAAATTATTAAACTCCGTAAGCGTTAAGAAAAAAAAATGTTTTTTGAACTGAAACCTTAAAAAAAACTATAAACATTTTAAAAAAAAAAAATTAGGAAAATCTGAGAATTGATAAAATTCTGACGTGTACATGAAAATCGCCGATACATGTGTATTTTTATTTTGTATCCCCTTTCCGAAAAAGTAAATTTGGTTCATAGGACAGAATGTGTAACACGGTGTTTGTCTGCCTTTTGGATTTCTAACTTATTAATTATATGTGAACAAAAACGGCTGAAAGTGTGAACTTTTATTCAGAAATAACTTCTTATCATATATTATTTATAAAATTACTATTTTTGCATTGCACAGTGAGAGAGATCGTTTTTTAAGCGAAAACAACAATTCAATTCTCTTGACTGTTTTGAAAAATTTAAAAGAGACAGACAATACGTTGTGCATATTACCAAGTTTTGTTTATCTGAAGGAATGTTTTGTTTAGTTTTATAAACTAAACTATTTTTATTCGTAAAGTTAGACTGGACAAATTTACTTCAAAGAATTTTATTTGTTTGGGGCAATTTTTCATTTTCATACTTTGGGATAATTTTTCACAATCCAAAAAAAATTGCAAAATTCTCACAATCCTACGTGTGGCTGTACTCAGCCATTCTTAATTTTTTTTTTTTTGTAGAGGACATTTTTCATTGGGGCCACAGTGCGCAGGGCGCAGTCATTTCTTGCCTGTGGGCCATTTTCCTTTGGGGTAACTTTTCATGGTGCCCATCGTGACATTTTGAGCAAAATATATTTTTTGCGGCATATTTTACTTTTTCCCCAACACATTCCTCACTCAGCTCGAAGACACCTCACCAGTCGTTCAAAATTGTTCTGTGAACTCCATCCAACCAGAAAACGTCAACGACAATTTTTTTTGGTTTTCTCGCGACTTTCCTTGGTTTGTCCCATTTCAAACTAGGCAATTTAACTTGCTGCAAATGTTTATGATTCCCATTTCCACTTGCCGGTTTCAGCAATTCTTGCTATCATTATTGTCGTTTCACATGCAAGTGCCTTTCAATATGTGAAAATAATCTGCAGCCAACTTCACACGACGATAATCACAAAATGATTTACCAGTACGAGAGCAAGTTTTTTCACTTTATATTCCCTTTACGTCTCTCTCATACAAACGGGGCTCGGGACTTTCATTAAAGACATTATCGAGCTTTCGCTTAAGTTCCAACTTTTCAAAATTTCGAGATTTACAACTCCGGTAGACCATACTCACACATTTTTATTCAGCACGTTCAATCGAACACGCCCATTGCACTCTAGTAATCATGCTTCATTGTCATCGCATGATCTTACGAAATTGTTGTTAACCAGGATATTGAGAGCACAATGACGTTGTACTTTTGTGGGTTCTTTGTACAGGTTGTCCTGCTACCTTCACATTCTGGCGATGGCCGTTTCTTTTCATGGTTGATTTTGGCTAGACAGACAGGCAATACCAATGCAACAGCAATAAGTGGAAAAGTGCAATGTCTGGCCGGTGTCAGACGACATCAATCAACTTGAGACAAGAATTACCACTCATGTTGTACTCGTCGTACTGTTGTTGAAAATCACCCAAATAAACTTGTAAACAAATGTATGAAACCTTTTCCTCTTTGTGCAACATCATCATCGTCATCTTCAAAGTCATCGACGATGTTGTCAGTGTGTCTCATCGTAATCATCATTATCATCAGGGCGGGATAATTTCCGCTTTAGCCAACATAAGGCACGAATATTTTCCTTTTCTTTACACCCAAAGTCTGTAGATTTTTAGGTTTTGTAAAAAAAAAAATGGTTTTAAAATAGATAAATCACACTACATTTGGTATTTACAACTGGAATATTGGCATCGTAACGAAGACAAGACAACACTCTTTATAATAACAAAGAAAAGAAGCTGAGTGCCGTATCTCTTGAAATTTATAAGGTACAGTTCGATAAAATCGAAAAATAAACTTACAGTTTTGAAATTTCAAAATCTGCAAAAGGTGAACAATAGACCGGTGGTTAAAAATAAATTTTGAAGTGCCGGGCAGATTCTGTTTCCTTTTGGTCTAAAACCATTAAATTTAAAATTTGGGGCTGATCGGATCATATTTAGTGGCCGCGCCCATCAACCAAAAATTTAAATACATGAAATATATGGAAAAAATATATGAATAAAAAAAAGAATAAAGACTCAAAATACATATATTTTGTGTACTGAGCTATTCGCAACGGTACTTTTTTGTTTTGCTTTGCAACAGCAAGAGAAATATTTCAAAACGATATATATAGCCTTTTCATAAGTGTTTAAAATAAATAATTATGTTACTTACTTCAACTTTCTTATTAACCAATTTTGGAAATTGATGACTTATTAGAAAGATAATTTCATTGCTAATCGTAATCAATTAGATTTTGTAGAAAATATTCTCTTTTGTGCACTTAATTTGAAGAATATTGGGTAAATATAAATTTTTTCCATATATTTCATGTATTTAAATTTTTGGTTGATGGGCGCGGCCACTAAATATTATCCGATCAGCCCCAAATTTTAAATTTAATGGTTTTAGACCAAAAGGAAATAAAATCTGCCCGGCAGACAAAATCAAAAAATCAGACACTTTTTTGGAAAATAACGGCCGGTCTAGTGAACAATTTACTCAATATGAACAATTACATCGAAATGTGTCAAAAACGAAAAATAAAAAAATTAAAAAAAAACACAAGTTTGGAAATATTTTTAAAACATATCCAACTAGTAAGTTGTAATGCGGGCGCCATGCCCGTTGAAATATGGAAAAAAATTTTGTTGAAAAAAAAAATTTTTGTGGAAAAAAAAAAAATTTTGTTGAAAAAAAAAATTTTTGTGGAAAAAAAAAAAATTTTGTTGAAAAAAAAAAAAATTCGTTGAAAAAAAAAAATTTTTGCGGAAAGAAAAAAAAATATGTTGAAAAAAAAAATTTTGTAAAAAAAAAAATTTTGTTGAAAAAAAAAAATTTTGTTGAAAAAAAAAATTTTTGTTGATAAGAAAAAATTTCGAAAAAAAAATTTTGTAAAAAAAAAAATTTTATGAAAAAAAAAATTTTATGAAAAAAAAAATGTTTGTAAAAAAAAAACTGATTCACTGACTCTGTCACGCAGTACGTAGGAATTTAAATAGGCATTCTATAATTTTCTATATTTTCTATAAATAATAATAATAAAAAAAATAATATTTTTTTTTGTACAGAAATTGTGTTTTCCCCAAATTTTTTTTTTTCACAAAAATTTTTTTTTCCAACAAATTTCTTTTTCAACAAAATTTTTTTTTTCAACAAACATTTTTTTTGAACAAAAATTTTTTTTTCAAGAAAACATTTTTTTTCCATCAAAATTTTTTTTTTCAACAAAATTTTTTTTCCCATATTTCAACGGGCGCGCATTACAACTTACTAGTTTATAGATATTATAGAAAATTATAGAATGCCTATTTAAATTCCTACGTACTGCGTGACAGAGTCAGTGAATCAGTGAATCAGTGTCGAGGGTAAATATATATATCCAATTGTCCGATACCGTTAATACTTTAAAATAATCTCTCACTCCTTGTGTACAATCAATTTTTAACAGAACTCTAAAATGTTTACTGGATCAAAAGTTACAGGCTTTTGGGCGATGGAATTGAATTCTGGACCACTGTGCGATGTCAAACACCGTGTTGCAAAAAATAGATTTTTTTCTGTCCTATGAACCAAATTTACTTTTTCGGAATGGGGATAAAAAATAAAAATACACGTGTATCGGCGATTTTCATGTACACGTCAGAATTTTTTTTTTTTAATTTTGAAGTATAAAGCTCGTAGTGGCCTGTGTGAAAGCCTTTCGACCGATTTTTAACTCTTTTTCAGTGATCCAATCGAGCTGATTTTAGGCAGGCAGACTCGTGGAAATGTCTGTAGCACGTCAAATTTTTTAAAAAAAAAATTTTCAATTCTCAGATTTTCCCCAATTTTTATTATTTTTTAAAAAAAAAAATATTTTTTTCACTTTTCTTAGCATAACTTGAAGAGACTCCAAATTTTTAAACTACTTAAGCGTTACGAAAAAAAAAATGTTTTTTGAACTGAAACCTTAAAAAAACAACGATAACCATTTAAAAAAAAAAAAAAAATTTAGGAAAATCTGAAAAATTGACAAAAAACTATTTTTTAAAAAATTTGTCGTGATACAGACATTTCCACATTTTCTTCAGAGTCGTTGCTACAGATATATGAAAGTATCTGTAGTTTGATTTTGTTTTACTGGAAGGCGTTGATATGTAAGCCAGTGGGTTCCGAGATGGATCTCAATTGAAATTCGTATCATGAGTGGGCAAACATTCCCGAATTCATGACTTTTCGTGTGGCTTGTTAATTTAAAGCTGTCTTATTCGAGTGTTTTTGCGAGTAGTTGCAAAGAATGTTCATCTATTCATGGCAGACTTCAGTGTTGCCAACCGTACACCGACACCTTCAAATGCTGCCCGGGGTGCTGTCGCTTTCTTGCACATTGTACGGAATGGCAGCCGCCGACAATCAGTGCACATTGTCCCGCCAAAACTAAATACAGACGCTCATTCATAACAACACACGATGGGAAGTCTTTGTTGGCCTTAGTTTTTGTTGCTGTTTTTCTTTTTTTTTGTTTTGTTGGTACTGAGACAAATTTTCGGTTTGTTTTTATATTTTATGGAAAAGCGGCGACACATGATTTTGTGGATTTTTGAAGTTTACGTTTCAAATGTTGAACTGTCGCCATCTCTCAATGTCTGCGATGAAACTGAACGCTCGGTGGGGTGTGGTGGCGTTGCACGGTTGTTCTGTCCAAGATATGCAGTCATTGCAGAGAGTTTGATGCGCCGCATGTTATTTTTGTTGGCGTAGCTGTTGTTTGAAGAAGAGCTTGCAACAGGCGCTTGCAGGCAAACAGCCAGACAAGCAGACACTTTAGCCCCTTCCCAGTCCGTCAGTCAGACCATCAAACACAATGTGAATGCATTGAAAGGCAAACAATAGAATTTCACACAAAGCACACACCGTGATAACGCTGACGAGGGCGATGATGATGATGAGGCATGATGATGATGCATGATATTGGCCGGAGGAGAAGATGGAAGGGAATTATTGCAAACTGCACTGTACTGCACAACGCCGATGTCTGGGCATGAACTTACGATAAGCCATCACCATCACCGCCGCCTTCCTCGCTCTCTCCCTCTCTCTCTTCCTCTTAGTCCATCCCTCCATTAAATGATATTTGCTTGGGCTTTACCCATCAATGTCTGACCCGTATACGTTCCTTGTGTCCCCTTCAATGGCGTGGCAACGTCTGAGTCGTCGGTGGTGGTTCGGCCGAACGTCTCGGTGAACTTTCATTTGTTTGTGTTTGTTTATCACCATCACCAACACCAACACCACCACCCTTTATCGTCTGGTGCTGTGTTGTGACTTTGGTCTGGTTTTCTTTTGCAAATATAAACAACATTTGTGTTTTTTTTTAAAAAAAAAAACAAAAACATTAAAACCAAATTGTTTACCGTTTCTGTGCATGAGTCTGGAGAAGACACTCATGCAAGGCAGGGTGTTGCCAGTTGACCGAAAAATTGAATGTTCGTAGATGACACAGACATGCTGCACCCGGTTGCCACTGATAAAATGTGTCAGAAAGGTATTCGTCTGTGATCGTTAGGTCGATTGCATCTACTTTCACAAGTACACATATTTCACAGACTATCCTAGATCGATTACTATAAGCGATGGCTGTGGTGTGGTGTGGAACCCTGGTTGGAAACCTGCCAAGACCATCAAACATTTGTCAGCGCCTGCTTCCAACTCGTAAATGCGTGACGACTTTACGAGTCAGATAGATTACACTGTAAGCCATGTAAAACTTCTCTAGAAAAGCATTAGCCGTTCGGAGACGACTTTAAACAGTCGGTGCCGGTGTCAATAAGTTGGGTAACTCTTCAACCTTTCGTAAATCAGTATTGTTTTCTTCTGTTGTATACGACAAATTCGAAAAATCAAATTAAATTTTTTTTTTCAAATTTAGAAATCTAAAATTAGCTGAAAAAAATATACAATAGGAACAATTACATTACTAGGTGTAAAAACAACCTAACAGCACATAAATTCAAAATTTTATTCATCGAAAAATACGAAAATTAATCAAGTTTGGAAATATTACTTCGTAAGTTAATTTCTTTTTCAAAATCGAAAATAGTTGCTTCAACCAAACTATATTCGACAGAAAAAAAATAAAGATAAAGAAAACACACAATTCGCTCTACGACTCTCACTTACTGAGACATGACGGTTTGAAGTTGTCGAAAGAAATATTGAATTTCTGCATGAAAAAAATGATCACAGGATTCGCCTCTTTTCGCCCGGGGACGCTTATTTATTGAGATATGACTGTTTGACAAATTCGAAAAATTAAATGACATTTTTTTCAAATTTAAAATCTAGAAAGGGTAAAAAAAATGTGTAATATGAGAAAAAAATGTATTAAAAAAAAACCTAACAAAACAAAATATGAAATTTTGTTTCCCCCAAAACACGAAAAATAGACAAAGTAGTAAACTTTGGAAATATTTCGAAAATATATCCAATAATTGGATTATTAATGTGAATACCTTAAAATGATCGCTCAATCCGTGAGTACAATAAATTTTCATAGAATCCAAAAATGTTCACCAGATAAGGAGTTACAGGCGAAATTTTGTTTCCCCTTCTAAACTCGAAAAATACCAAAAGTAGTCAGTATTTCGAAATATTTTGAAAATATATTCAATAATTCGATTATTAATGTACAATAAATTTTTTACCGAACCGAGAAATATTTACTAGATCAAAAGTTATAGGCGAAATTTTGTTTTCAACTGGACAACTGTACGGCGTCAAGCCAAATGACGGCACATAACACGATTACGGAATTGAGAGTTTAATGAGTTTGTGGGAGCTTTACTTTTCTAATATTAGGGTGCTACATTAGGGTAGTAGCAACTGAGGTATGATTATATGTCAAGTACCAGAAGCCAGAAGGGTCAATGTCATCAAAAACAGACAAATTGAACAAAAACACACTCTAAGATTCGACTGTAAATACAGAATAGTTATATAAAGAAAAATGTAAAAACGCGACATTCGGTAAAAAAATACAAACAATTTTTTTTTCGAAACTCTCAAAAATACTTCACTACTTTTTGAGGTACAAAAAAAATTTCCCCGTAAGCGCCCCAGTAGGCGAGCTGGTAGCGTGCTTGCCTATCGATTCCCCCAAGAGACTTTGGTCTGTCGCTGCAAAAATCTAGCCATATGGTCTGTGTCACCCGTTTTACCCTTGGACCCAAAATTACAATATAAGTTTATTTTCTATTGTAATTAATAATGAATATAAAATAAATAAACAATTTTCCCCTTCGCTTCACTGTGACTCGCATATCATCGGTGTGCTGCAAAAAGAGCTCATGTTCGCTAGCTTTAAAGTATGTTTTTATAAAGCAAATTTGAACTTGAAACATTTTTATGAATATGGGCCAAAGTCTATCACACAGAAGAACCCGAGTTCGAAACCGAGTAAGACCATCAAACATGTTTCAGCGGCTGTTTCCACCTTGTAAGGGTTTGGCAACTTTACGAGTAAGAGAGCAATCTCTAAGCCGTGTAAAACTTCTCTAGAAAAGCATTAGCCGTTCGGAGACGAACTTCACCCCACAATCGTAAAATGTTCAATAACTCTGATACACAACTATGTGACTTGAGATGTTTTGGCGATGCCTACCGACGATGCATACTGAATTGAAGGATATGCACGACAGTGACATCGTCAAGGGCCATGACAATGTCCAATGTCCATTCGTCGATTGACATTGCAAGTTTTCCGTTTGTAACCAAAATGTTTATGAAAATACAATTTGATTAGCGCGTATTTTTTCATATTTTGCATTTATTGTCTCGCAATCGACATTGACGTCAACACAGAGTTCAATGGTCGTTTTGGTTGGCGAAATATTCACCGTTCAGGTTTTTTTTTTTTTTTTTTTTGGTTCGCCTTTGTGTGATTAAGAAAGAAAAAAAAAGTCATTCTTGAACGTTACACAAATAAAATATTGAAATTTATTCATAAAACAATGTGGACTAGTTTAGGGCGTTTTGTTAGGAGACCAGGCCACTGCTCTATACGACTGTTTGAACACACCATGTGATTTGTGTCTACTTCGAGCTGAGATGGGATCAATGACAATTTGGAGGTTTTTATAAACGCTGGTTTCCTTGAACTCAATTAAAAAATGAAAAAATGGTTTTCTAAATCTAATCGAAAATGTGAAAAACAAACACCCCAAATGAAATGTTTTTAGGTTACATTTGAAAAATGGTCTCAATTTGAAAATAAACGATGGCCCCAGAAAAAAATGACGATGACAGTCGGTCCCTCGTCGTTTTCGACGAAGTATGGTCCAATCACACCTTCGGACCAAAGAGCGCACCAAACAGTGACTTTTTGTGGATGTAATGGCCTCTCTTCAATTACTTGAGGATTCTCAAAAGCCCAAATACGACAATTTTGTTTATGCACATACCCACCGAGTGAGAAATATGCTTCATAACCACAAACCATAATCTCCTCTTAAAGCACGATCTGAGGCTGTGCCAGAATCACCAATTTTTGTAGTAGGTTTTAATAACACCGTATTACACACATTCTGTCCTATGAACCAAATTTACTTTTTCGGAAAGGGGATAAAAAATAAAAATACACGTGTATCGGCGATTTTCATGTACACGTCAGAATTTTTTTTTTTTAAGTTTGAAGTATAACGCTCGTAGTGGCCTGTGTGAAAGCCTTTCGACCGATTTTTAACCCTTTTTCAGTGATCCAATCGAGCTGATTTTTGGCAGGCAGACTCGTGGAAATGTCTGTATCACGTCAAATTTTTTAAAAAATAGATTTTTATCAATTCTCAGATTTTCCCCAATTTTTATTATTTTTGAAAAAATTTTCACTTTTCTTAGCATAACTTGAAGAGACTCCAAATTTTTAAACTAATTATGCGTTACGAAAAAAATTTTTTTTTTTGACTGAAACCTAAAAAAAAACGATAACCATATTAAAAAAAAAATAATGTAGGAAAATCTGAGAATTGATAAAAATCTATTTTTTAAAAAATTTGACGTGATACAGACATTTCCACGAGTCTGCCTGCCAAAAATTAGCTCGATTGGATCACTGAAAAAGGGTTAAAAATCGGTCGAAAGGAGTTCACACAGGCCACTACAAGCTCTATACTTCAAACTTAAAAAAAAAAAATTCTGACGTGTACATGAAAATCACCGATACACGTGTATTTTTATTATTTGTTATCCCCTTTCCGAAAAAGTAAATTTGGTTCATAGGACAGAGAAAAAAAATCTATTTTTTGTAACACGGTGTAATTTGTACTCGTTGTGTGATAGTTAAGCGATCCATTTTCTTAAATGTCAGAGTTGCAACTGAAAAGAGAAAAAAAAATTGGTTTAACAACTTAGTTTGGCAGATGTCCAAATTCCAGCACTATACTTTTGAAACCATGAAATGGATAACCCTATACTTAAATAAAAAGAATATTTTATGAAATTCATTGCTTTTACGGTGATTTTAGATTTTCGTAAGACTTTTTTGAATTTTCCCCATATTTCGAGAATTGAACTTTTCGTTATTTTGGGAAATCCCGAATCTCGATAATTGAACTTTTCGTTATTTCGGGAAATCCCGCATCTCTAGATTGGGATTTTTTCGGGAAACATTCAACTCTACTTGTATGCCCTTCAAATGACTTAATTTCCATTTAGGACGACGATTTATTCTCTTTATTATAAAAGGTGGCGCAAAAGTAATCCGCCTATCAGAAAATGCTATAAATTTTGCGATTGGCCCCTAATGTCAGTGGCAACTGTGGCGGCAGCCATTTACATGACATCATATTCTCGACTTGATGTAAAAAAAAATTAAAAGATCCAAAATTAAATAATCCACAAGAAGAATCAAAGTTTTTCATTTTTTTTTTTAATTACAGCCAAAAAAACATCGGAAGTTTACTTTTGCGCCACCTGTTGTATTTTGTTAACGTATAAAATTGTACAGCCTTTGTTTTTCCTACAGTTGGCAACAAATTCAACCTTTAAGCAAGTTTTCAAAATCTTCAACTTTCTAATCTGCAGAAATTACAAAATAAAAGTCTCCTTACTTGCGAATATACAAAATATAAGCAAAATTGTATTTCGGTCCCGGCAACAATAAAATGCGATACGTGCGTCTGGCAAAGTTTTCTAATGAAATAAACGGAGACAGACAAATGCAAACTCGATAGCTTAGCAAACACAATCCGTAGAAAGCGCTGGCGGGCGGGGACTGGGAGACAATGAGCGGCAACAAACGATTTGCACTTTGTAAGTTATCAGCACAACCTTTTGGAAGAGTCCAACAGAAAGTGTTGCTAACAAACCAGACAACACCTACATATGTACCACCTCCTCCCAGAGTGGAATTTTATATTGAATTAATGTCAGATTTGACTGGCGGACATTTGTGTGTGTGTGTTCTGTCTGACCCAGCTTCAGAGGTTGATGTTTATAACATTATTCGTTCGATATTAATAATAAACTAAAATATTACGATATTTATTTCATATTCTGACAGCCCACGAATATTTCTCAGATGGTCCACAAGATGTGGGAATTTGAAATTTGCCTAAATAGGCGACCGTCTGATGCTCTACAAATGGGAGTCTCTGGCTAACTATTGGGGGTTTGTAAATTTTTTTTGAAAGATTCTAAATTAAAAAAAAAATATTTTTAGCTTCGGGTTCCAGAACAGATAAGTACAGAGAAGATGTTTTAGGCGCTCTTTATCCTCCTCATCCCCTCAGAGTCCCAGCCAGCTCGCCAGGTCATCCCCTCAGTTTCTACAGAAGTCACCTTCGGTCTCATTGACAGTGTCCCGTCACGCCTGCTGACTACACGAAGCTATCGCTCTTTCTCTATATCTTCTGCATTTATTCGAACTTGTCAGCCGTCCACCTGTTACAAACATCCCCCCCCCCCACTTAAATAATATTCGCCATAGGGTGTGCATAAATTATGTCCAGTTTGTTCGTTTTTTTTTTACAACAGCTTATTACGCACTTGTTGTTGCCTCTGCTTTTTGGTTTTGTTTTTGGCCACTTAACACAATCTGAACTAACCGAGTATGTCTGACTAACTCACACCCCATTGCTGCCCCATGTCCCCTGCCCCCTGTCGAACCACACACCGACACATCAGACTGAAGCAATGAAATCACTAGAGGAAATTTTCAATGTCAAATGCTTGTGTCTGTGTCTGTCTGGCTGAGGCTGTGAGTGAGCCCGTGTGTGTGAGTGTAAGTGAATGCGTCTGCAACTGTTTACCTCACAGTCAGCCTGTCTGGATTTTCGAGGAGTCTATTACTCGTGCACACAGGGGTTGTTTGCCGCGTAATGTTGCTGCTGCATTTGGGAATGCTGTTGGTTTGTTTTTTTTTATAGGGAATTGTGATGTTGTGGGTACGCATAAATTGCTGCTATTTGGTTAGTTTGTAGTTTGTAGTTCGAGTTAAGGTTAGGTTAATGTGGTAGCTGACCGACGCATAACACACTGGGGCCCATCAAAAGGACCCTTAGTGAATTTGTCTCCAAAAAAAATATATCCAAGTGGCATATATCCAGATACGGGCATCTTCTACAGATGTAGGGGAAACGCAGGAGATCGAAAAACCCTATTTTATTTTTTATTTTATTTTATTTTATTTTATTTTATTTTACTTTATTTTATTTTATTTTATTTTATTTTATTTTATTTTATTTTATTTTATTTTATTTTATTTTATTTTATTTTATTTTATTTTTTATTTTATTTTATTTTATTTTATTTTATTTTATTTTATTTTTTTTTTTTTTTTATTTTATTTTATTTTATTTTATTTTATTTTATTTTGTTTTATTTTATTTTATTTTATTTTATTTATTTATTTATTTATTATTAATTACAATACAAAGTAAATTTATATTCTAATTTTGGGTCCAAGGGTAAACCGGGTGACAAAGACCATATGTTTTAGATTTTTGCAGCGACAGACCAAAGCCTCTGGTGGGAATCGAACCCACAACCCCCACGCTGATAGGCAAGCACGCTACCAACTCGCCTACCGGGGCGCTTATTTTATTTTATTTTATTTTATTTTATTTTATTTTCTTTTCTTTTCTTTTCTTTTCTTTTCTTTTCTTTTCTTTTCTTTTCTTTTCTTTTCTTTTCTTTTCTTTTCTTTTCTTTTCTTTTCTTTTCTTTTCTTTTCTTTTCTTTTCTTTTCTTTTCTTTTCTTTTCTTTTCTTTTCTTTTCTTTTCTTTTCTTTTCTTTTCTTTTCTTTTCTTTTCTTTTCTTTTCTTTTCTTTTCTTTTCTTTTCTTTTATTTTCTTTTATTTTCTTTTTTTTCTTTTATTTTCTTTTATTTTCTTTTATTTTCTTTTATTTTCTTTTATTTTCTTTTATTTTCTTTTATTTTCTTTTCTTTTCTTTTCTTTTATTTTATTTTATTTTATTTTATTTTATTTTATTTTATTTTATTTTATTTTATTTTATTTTATTTTATTTTATTTTATTTTATTTTATTTTATTTTATTTTATTTTATTTTATTTTATTTTATTTTATTTTATTTTATTTTATTTTATTTTATTTTATTTTATTTTATTTTATTTTATTTTATTTTATTTTATTTTATTTTATATTATTTTATTTTATTTTATTTTATATTATTTTATTTTATTTTATTTTATTTCTTCCTGCTATAAGTTGGCCATTTCATATACCTACCCCGAATACTGCGTTGCAGACACCATTTTGTTGTTGTTGTTGTTGCTGCTTGCTGTAATTTATGGCCTTGAATCTCCCTGCGTTTTGTTTTTGAGTTTCACTTTTTTTTTCTTCTTTTTTCCCAACTTTCAGTTTGCCTTTTGCTGTTGTTGTTTTTCGATGATTATGTGAGTAATGTCTGTCCGTCCGGTCAGACGTCTGCTTCAGTTCTATAGTCGTCAGTTATTCGTTGGTTGTTGCTGCTATTATTTCCAATTGTTGAGTTTTGTGAAATGTTTACAAGGGGAAAATGCTTTGAAGTCATCTCAAATGTTTGGAAATTGTGAAAAATTTCATGGTCAATAATCCCCCGTCTGTGAAATATGTAATTTTTTCTAATACTAATGAAGTGTCATAAAAGGGGTAGGTGATTGAGTTCTATCGGTAGTATAGGGTGTGTGTAATCATATGGCAATTCAATTTGAAATTGCATTTGTTGCATGGTGAACGATTTCGATTGGTGGGGGTCTATGGACGACCTGTTTGTCTTCTGCTCGAAAGCAACTGGCGCGATTTTGTTTATTTTGGAATCGTATACTTTTTAATTGATCTTTTCTTGGAGTTGCAAATCGTGTCGAAATCAAATTTTCATTGAATTACAAATTTATTGCTCATTGCGCCTATTTAAGGTCAACTTAAGGTTGTACAGGGTGTTTAAATTTTGTATTTAAAGAAACACTCTTTCTGAACGACAGTTTATCATTTGTTTATTAAAATATTTAATAGGGGCTCTAAAATGTATGAACGATAAATGTAATCTTGCAACTGTTGCATGGTTAGACCAAATACAGGGTGGCCCAAATGAGGACCCACTGATGTGAAAGAAAATCAGTTTTTTCAATAAGTTCAGCCAACAAAAAATTATTTTTCTGAAAAAAATAGAAAAAAAAAATACTAAAGCCGGATTAGTATTTCGAACATTGTGAATGTAGCAAGCGTAGTAAAGCGTTTCGTTTTTTTAAATTGTAAGAGAATGAAGAAAATTTGTTCTGAAGGAAATATTATTTGTATTTGAATGAAGCAGCGCCGGTCATTTAACAATATCGCGTTCTATGAGAGACAACAACACAGTAAAAACATATTTTGATAAGTCTTAACCGATTTGAGTCCGGTGAAGATGGTTAGTTGAGAAAAACGCTTTTAGCGAATATTTAACTTGAGAACCGAGGTTAGATTAGACCCGCTGGGTCCATCTGCCAGACTTAAGCTCGAACACACTTCAGCTAGGATAGCGCAGACTGGGAAGACCGAGACTCCAGTGGATGGACCAAATGAAAGAAGACATGCAAATCCTTGCTATGTCAAACTGGAGGAATCACACACAAGACCGAAATGCCTGGAAATCATTTATTATGCAGAGCCAACTTAAGTAGGTAAATTACACTTCTGAGTGACACTTCAATCGAATCGGACAAGCCAATTGCAAATGACAGACTTATTTTCAATAATTTTTCGAATTCCCCCACTGAGAATTGATAAAAGTCAATTTTTTAAAAAATTTGACGTGATACAGACATTCCACGAGTCTGACTGCAAAAAATCAGCTCGATTGGATCACTGAAAAAGGGTTAAAAAAAAAATCACACAGGCCACTACGAGCTTCATAATTCAAACTTAAAAAAAAAAAAAATCTGACGTGTACATGAAAATCGCCGATACACGTGTATTTTTATTTTTTCCCCTCTTTCCGAAAAAGTAAATTTGGTTCATAGGACACGGTGATATGATCCTATCGCTCGAATCTGCTGAATTTTCTCCACCGACAATATGGATAACAGTTTACAAGTACTTTTTCCACAAGAATAAACCGTCAACTGTCAGATGGGTACCGCGTTTGTGGACAACAAATGGTAATTTGAATTGTGTGATCATTTCAAAGCAATTTTTTTGGCTCTACAATTCAAATAAATGTTTAGTTCGATATTTAGCGGCTGGTGAAACCTGGCTTCATTACCAAAACCCTGGAATGAAATTGCAGATGATGTACCTGGTCACAGTGCACCAAAGAAAACCAAAAAAAAAAAAAATGTGGATCGCCTGAAAAAGTGACATCGTATGGTTTGTCCACCTCGATTGTCTTGGAACAAAAAATCAACTATCTCAGGGGTTCAGTATATGGCCTGAACAAATTAAACGCAGAAAAACTCAAAATACGATCTCGCTTGGCAAATATGCTTTTCAAACACAACGACACATCTTATGGACAAATCAAATTCCGCATCCAACATATTGTTGCGATCCAGTGACGACATCCTGATACGAATTTCGAAAGACTTTAGCTAACGTATCGCAAGAAGGACATACTGAAGTAATAAACATAACGACAAAGTCCAACGAGCAACAGTCCCTACTGAGACATCAAATGCAATTTTTATATAAAAACAAGTGTGTTGCCATGTTGATGTTTGAACAACTCTCGTATAACAACAACAAGTACCCAAAAATTCCGTTTATATCGAATTGAAGTAAAACTAAATTGTACATGCAACACTCCCACCCTCCACCACCCCTTTCATGTCTGGCCACCCCAAAACGGGTGTCGCATATACGACTGGGAGTGTGCATTGGCCAATGTTGGGGCAACGATGGAGAAGTGCGGCCTGTGGTGTAGACCAACTGTCTGGTTAAGTTAACTTATGGTCGGAATCATTTTTCAAGGTTAACTTCACTCAACTTACAGTCACCCACATACTATGAACTGTGTGCACGTGTATATATATATGTGTGTGTGTGTGTGTGTGCAGACAGCCAAACACAGACGCTCACACATCAAAGCATACTGTTGCAAATAAACCGAATAAACCCAAAAAGAAAAACCAACAACAACGACGACGATGACAAAGCATATCGGAGCAGACGGTCGTTGCATTTTGTGGGCGAATTTTAGTTTATTTGTTGTTTAAGGACTTACTTCCACACACACACACGGAGAGTAAAGGAACCGAAGGACCTAAGAGTGCAGTTGATTGTGTTTTTGCGTCTCTGAACTTGGTCGTCGGTTACATTCGATAAAACGCCAAACTCAGAGCAGCACAAACGAATGCAAAGAAACGTGAAAGCATCTAGCACCACAACGACGACATTGACAGAGTCAGACAAAGTCAAATCGATTGCATAGCTCTTCATCCCCATTCCCATGCCCATGCCCATCACATTAACGTCTGGCTGACTGAAAATATAAGGATATTTTGTCTGAGGATTTGTTACTGTCTGTGTCTTTCATTCACGGCAACCTTTTGTTAAAAATTAATGGTGGCTGGAGAATGATTTGGACGGGTTGGATGAATGGCCAGAGATTTGTTGTATTTGAGTGTTTATATGTTTGGTTTGGCCATTATGACGTCTTCATATGGCAAATGATAATAATAGGAATATTTACTTGTTTTTTCCCCTCTCTGTTTACATTCCTTTCTTTGTGTCTATAATTTTGACGTGCTATGTTTATGCATTTAATTCTAATGCATTCGATAGAAACGTGTTCAACACTCTCAATTCGAAAATATTAAAAATTAAAAAAATATTTATTTATTTATTTATTATTAATTACAATACAAAGTAAATTTATATTCTAATTTTTGGGTCCAAGGGTAAACCGGGTGACACAGACCATATGTTTAGATTTTTGCAGCGACAGACCAAAGCCTCTGGTGGGAATCGAACCCACAACCCCCACGCTGAAAAAAAATATATTTATAAAGATATAGCAAATTCGTTTGCGCCACAAGCCTTGGTGCTTGATCACAAAAAAAAACCCATCTCTTATAAAATTTTTCGTGGTTAGAAAGAGAGAGAGACAGCCTATAGAAAACATTTTAAGTTGTCACATGGCTAGATTAATTTCATTTTATTCTTACGATTTCTAAGAAAAACTAAATAAAATGCCGGTTTTTCCAAAAACACAATCCTCATTCGAATCTTCTTCTTGGGAGAAATTCATTTTATTATAAAAACAAAAACCTGTCAATTTCAACGGACAGATTGACATACATGTTAACAGCTTAAACCAGATCATACTAGCATTTTTTAAGTGTCATTAATCACAGTACATTATGCATCGATGAGTATTACAAAGGATATGACAAATTTAATATTCACTCCGTTTTGTCGGAGGGTGTAAAACTTGCGTGAATAAAATAAGAAATTATAATAAATGCCAGACATTCAAAGGATGGTGAGGTGCATTGCTAACAGACAGACTGTCTGTCTGTCTGTCTGTTGTGATTTTGTAGTTAGACAGTTTAAATTTACATTACACGCGCACTCACATTATCAGGAATACGCACACACTTCACTATGCAGTCGTCTGTGGGTTATAAATACACCCACCCAACTAGACTCTTCTATGCGTGACTGACTGATTCATGACTGTCCTGGCCAAACGGCTGAAGGTAGAATCCTGAAATTTGGAGAGTATGCAGCCCTTGCATCCTAGACATCCGCTAAGAACGGATTGGAAGGGGGTAAAAATGGGGCGAAAACGGGTAAAAGGTGTCCCCAAAACCCCTTAAATTCGCAAAAATAAAAAAAATTCAAATATTGTAATTTTTTTTGGAAAATTGGTCCACGACTACGATTGGCAACAATAAGTGCAAATGAGCTAGAGATGGGGCGAAAAATGGGTCAAAAATAGATAAAAAAGGGGGAAATTTAAAAAAAATGGCGAACAAAAATTTTGTAAAAACGTGTGGAAATAGTTAGAGAAGGGACGAAAAACGTACCAAAAAGGGATAAAAAAAGTACAAAGGGGGAAAAAACAAAAATATGAAAAAAAATTTAATAGAATGTCCCAAAAAAAAAAAATTGATATAATGGAAAAAGGGGGACTAAAAGGCTCCAAAACGGTCCTAAAACTTGTTTAATATTAATGAGAACTAATCTGCAACAGGTGGAAATGGGCCAAGACGGGATAAAAAAAGTTATAAAAAGTGATAAAAAATAAAAATAGGGTGAAACAAATTTTTGCAAAACATGTGAGTAATAGTTAGAGAAGGGATGCACAAGTGGCAAAAAACTTACCAAAACGGGATAAAAAAATCGCTACAGGTTGAATGAACTAGAGATGGGACGAAAAAGGTGCCAAAACGGGATAAAAAAGGGTGAAAATTAAAAAAATGGTAAAACAAATTTTTGTAAAAACATGTGGATAATAGTTAGAGAAGGGACGAAAAAGTGGTAAAAGGGATAAAAAAGTACAAAGGGGGGAAAACAAAAGGGTCGAAAACGGTCTCAAAACTTGTGTAATATTAATGAAAAACAATCTACAACAGGAAAAGTTACAAAAAGGGTGAAATAAATTTTTGCAAAACATGTGAATAATCTTAATATATATTTACCCTCGACACTGATTCACTGATTCACTGATTCACTGATACACTGATACACTGATTCCCTGATTCACTGACTCTGTCACGCAGTACGTAGGAATTTAAATAGGCATTCTATAATAATTCTATAAATAATAATAATAAAAAAAATAATATTTTTTTTGTAGAGAAATTGTGTTTTCCCCAAATTTTTTTTTTACCAAAATTTTTTTTTTTCCAAAATTTTTTTTTCTTACAAATTTTTTTTTTTACAAAAATTTTTTTTTTCCAAATTTTTTTTTTCAAGAAATTTTTTTTTCCAAATTTTTCTTTTCAAGAAATTTTTTTTTTCAAAAAAAATTTTTTTTCCACAAAATTTTTTTTTTTCAACAAAATTTTTTTTTTCCACAAAAATTTTTTTTTTCAACAAAATTTTTTTTTTTCAACAAAAATTTTTTTTTCAACAAAATTTTTTTTTGTCAGCAAAAATTTTTTTTCACAAATTTTATTTTTTTTCGAAATTTTTTTTTACAAAATAGTTTTCTCAAAATTTTTAAAATTAAGTAACAAATACTTTCTCAAGCAAATTAACGGGCGCCATAGGCGCATTACAACTTACTAGTAGTTAGATAAGGGACGAAAAAGATCCAACGTACCATAAAGGGGTAAAAAAATTATAAAAGAAAAAAATAAAAAATGTGTGAAAAAAAATGTAATCGACAGGAATGGGCCAAAAAAAATAATGGATGTAATGGAAAAGGGAACTAAATGAGAAATAATCTACAACAGGTGGAAATAATATGACGAATAATGCGGGCATTTGCTAGTACACCTATAATCAGGTTGGTATGTGTAACATTTTGTTTGCACACCAGACGGCAATAAAAACTCTAGCAACACTCATACGCACCCGTGTACCACTACCCACTGCAGTGGTGCGTATTAGGGTTGTAACGAAAATATGCAATGTTCAACTTTGAAGTTAACTTTAATATATTTTACCATGAGACTGAATTTTCTGTGAATTGAATTAAAATTTTTTGTTAAATTTTTGTTACTTTGAAATAAATATTACTGGAAATAAGTACTGCATAATTGACTCTGACATTCCCAAAGATTTTCGCATTCTTTAAACGATTCCTTGTAATATTTACATTAGCTAAAAGTAATTTTTACTATTCGCTTTCGCATTCGCTTTCGCTAAACACACATTCGTTACATCCCTAGTGCGTATGAGTGATGGAGGGCAAAATATTTGAATTCAGGATATCCGTTTATTGTGCGTGACTTTATTGTGTGTAACATGTGACGAAAATAAATAAAATAAAATAAAGGCGCCCCGGTAGGCGAGTTGGTAGCGTGCATGCCTATCAGCGTGAGGGTTGTGGGTTCGATTCCCACCAGAGGCTTTGGTCTGTCGCTGCAAAAATCTAAACATATGGTCTTTGTCACCGGTTTACCCTTGGACCCAAAATTACAATATAAATTTACTTTGTATTGTAATTAATAAATAAAATGAAATAAAATAAAATAAAATAAAATAGAATAGAATAGAATAGAATAGAATAGAATAGAATAGAATAGAATAGAATAGAATAGAATAGAATAGAATAGAATAGAATAGAATAGAATAGAATAGAATAGAATAGAATAGAATAGAATAGAATAGAATAGAATAGAATAGAATAGAATAGAATAGAATAGAATAGAATAGAATAGAATAGAATAGAATAGAATAGAATAGAATAGAATAGAATAGAATAGAATAGAATAGAATAGAATAGAATAGAATAGAATAGAATAGAATAGAATAGAATAGAATAGAATAGAATAGAATAGAATAGAATAGAATAGAATAGAATAGAATAGAATAGAATAGAATAGAATAGAATAGAATAGAATAGAATAGAATAGAATAGAATAGAATAGAATAGAATAGAATAGAATAGAATAGAATAGAATAGAATAGAATAGAATAGAATAGAATAGAATAGAATAGAATAGAATAGAATAGAATAGAATAGAATAGAATAGAATAGAATAGAATAGAATAGAATAGAATAGAATAGAATAGAATAGAATAGAATAGAATAGAATAGAATAGAATAGAATAGAATAGAATAGAATAGAATAGAATAGAATAGAATAGAATAGAATAGAATAGAATAGAATAGAATAGAATAGAATAGAATAAAATGAAATAGAGAAAGAGAAAAAAAATATGGAATAAAAAAAAAGAAAATAAATATTTTATGAAACCCTTAATGACGAAAAAATTGCAAAATTGTTTTTGGGGTCCATTTTCATGTCATGTATGTGACTCTTTTTCACATGTTGTCGTCTTACACTTATTCGATATTTGGGGAAGATGTTGGAGGGGCCCTTCAGCTTTATTTTAAGAAACCAATTGGTGTCATAAATGTTAGCAAACATAAAGGTCAAATACATATTTCTTTGCACTTTTTTTTATAATTCTCTAAAGCATATATAACACCTACATATCATCAATATGCGCGTAATTCAGACAAAAACTTGCATAGTGTCTGGCACAGAACTGACGCAATATGGACAGCTTCAACTTTTGAATACATTTTCCTTTTGTTGATAATAAAATATATTAATTACGTAGCTAATTTAGACACATTTTTTTTTTTTTTGGCCTGTTTCACCTTCTGCCGTAACTACACTATTCATTATAATTTCCTTTTTGGTTAACAACAAAGAAAAGCAAAATGTAGAATTTTAAATAAAATTTGTAAATAAATACACTACGCAATAGCCATTTTTTCCCAGGGATGATTATGGTATTTTCTGGTGCAATTTTCAGTACCGAACTCGAAAAAAAAATATTTTAAAAGCAGTTTTTTAAAAACAAAATATTCAAAAAAAAAAATATGTATCCATTTGTTTACAAAGAAATATTTCTTTATGATTTCCGACAGATGCACGTTTATTATTTTGATTTTTATTATTTTGAAATATTAAAAAAAAATTATGGGGGTAGTGGATGTATTTGATATTTGACAAAAGGGTGAATAACTTCCACATTTATCCGCTAGTCAATATTACTTGTTTTCTTCCATAGAGTGATATCTACACGAAAATAAACTAAAAATTTTTTTTTTTTTAATTTTCCATTTTAATTTGCCCACAAATTTAATTTTCACTATGTGCTATACTTTTGTGGAGCCTAATCTGATTCCGCCAACCTAACCTTGCACCTAATACCCTCCTGGCATTTTTATTGTGCTCCCATAATTGCCTTCCTTAACTGTCCTAGTCACTGATGTCTCTAAGCAACATTGTCGATATTTCGCATAAATTTCCATTGTTTGCATCATGAAATTGATGGAAACGCAGTGTGTTTGTGTTTATCACAACGCCAATCGGAAGAAAGTACACTTTGACATTTCCAAAAAATACTTGTCCTGTTCGGTTTGTTATTGTGCGTGGGATGTACATCAACTTGTCGTGTATGTGACGAGCAACAATACAAACATAAAGCGCCCGGTATTATGGGTAGATGTGATTTTCTTTGTACATTATAACTTGAGGCCTACAACATCACACAAAATGATTAGAGACGTTTGTGCCACAGCAAATAATCGAAATAAATGAAATTATATCTGTGATGTACAATGAGTGACCACAAGGCTTTGGTCTGGAATAACAGACAAAACAGGGGACACGGACGGAGTATTTTGGGTATTGCCTACGGATCTACAATGTCGCACGGCATCGGAGTTCGAGACTCATTCTTGACGCACAGAAAATGCAGTATCCGTTGCCTGGCAGTCGTACATCATGAGAACATCCTGGTATTTATTAATGAACTTTGCTTATTCGGTCAATAAGAACAAATTTTATGGGAGTTTTCTGGAAGTTTGGCGGGTCTTTCCCATATGATTTAATATTTAAATTTTCGAAAATTGCTGCCGCTTTGTAAATGTTATTTCACTGCTCTGGTCAAAACTGTCTCCAAACGGAGCATGGCAAAGTTGCTTAGAATCATAATGATGATGTTGATGATGATTATGACGTTTCTTGTCTAGAAAAGATTCATAAAAAGAATAAAATGAAATTTTCTCGTACGCACATTCTATGCTGCACTGGAAATGTTTTATTTTCCCATTCGGTTAAATAATGTAAACTCAAGGACATGTCGTATGTCAGCCAGCCACCAAATGGAATGTGTTCTCCACCGGCATCCAGACAATTTTAATGTGATTTGCTCGATGCCGGTGTGAATGGTAGTGGTGGCGTTGACGATGAATGAAGCAGCGCATGTGAATGTCGGTGTGTTGGTTTTGGCACGCAATGGTAGCACGTGTCGCATTTGAATGTTTATATTTATAATGTGTTTATATACATACATATGTAGGTATATTGGGATGGGTCCCTTAAAATAGTATGTGGTAGGCCAGTAAAAAAAAACTTAACATCAACATTAGTTATCGTCCCTCAAATCTGCTATGTACATTTGTTAATCTGTTTAGGTGTGGGCTACGCCCTACGCCAGTCTAAGCAAGATATTAAAAATAAATGAATTTTAGGATCTATGACAAAATCTTCTTTCATTTGAATACCTATGTGGACTGAGGACATATTGATGGTCGGCATGATAAAAGGTTCCTGGCCCAGATTTTTCTAATTCCTACAAACGACTCCATATTTGTATTCGTGAGGAAATTGCCATGTCTTAAAGAACATACAACATTATTTGTTAGGAATCAGGAATCAGTTAGGAATTTATGCGTGACAGGTTACAAAAATGATTTACCGCTTAAATCGTTTATGCTACTTCCAAAATATATTGACAATCACCTGAAATAATGGAAACTAGCCAATCTAATGTTCGTCATTACTTAGTGTGTTGGGGGGGACACTGTCTGACATGTCTGTCTGATAATTTGTGTTCTTTATGTATTTTTTCCAATCCAATATTTCGTCATTACTTTTGTATTTCTGAAACTACACTTACCTTAATAAAAATATGATTCTATCTATTGATTAGATCCTGAGGGCTAGAGTGCAATAAAGAAGAAGGTTATAGGTGTGTATGTAAAACAGTTTGAACGCATTTCCAATATAAAAACAACATTCAGTTTGTCAGTCCTTAAAAATATTTTAATTCTACTTCAATATTACACCGTGTTACAAAAAATAGATTTTTTTCTGTCCTATGAAACACATATGCACATATTCGGAAAGAGGGGAAAAAATAAAAATACACGTCAGAATTTTTTTTTTTTAAGTTTGAAGTATGAAGCTCGTAGTGGCCTGTGTGAAAGCCTTTGGACCGATTTTTAACCCTTTTTCAGTGATCCAATCGAGCTGAGTTTTGGCAGGCAGACTCGTGGAAATGTCTGTATCACGTCAAATTTTTTAAAAAATAGATTTTTATCAATTCTCAGATTTTCTTGAATTTTTATTATTTTTAAAAAAAAAAATAATTTTTTCACTTTTCTTAGCATAACTTGAAGAGACTCCACATTTTTAAACTACTTAAGCGTTACGAAAAAAAATGTTTTTTGACTGAAACCTTAAAAAAAACGATAACCATTTTAAAAATAAACAAAAAAATTTACGAAAATCCGAGAATTGATATAAATCTATTTTTTTTAAAAATTTGACGTGATACAGACATTTCCACGAGTCTGCCTGCAAAAAATCAGCTCGATTGGATCACTGAAAAAGGGTTAAAAATTCATACTTCAAACTTAAAAAAAAAATTCTGACGTGTACATGAAAATCGTCGATACACGTGTATTTTTATTTTTTATCCCCTTTCCGACAAAAGTAAATTTGGTTCATAGGACAGAATGTGTGTAACACGGTGTTATTAGAGAATCTATTTATTTTGTTTTTTTAATTTTTAATTTTTAGTTTTTTGATTTTTAATTTTTAATTTTTAACTTTTAATTTTCAATGTTTAATTTTTAGTTTTTAGTTTTTAATTTAAGTTCAAGTCGAATTTGACTTACTGTTCCTTATAAGAATTTTTTACTTCAGCTAACTACCAATGGTACTATTTTTTTTTTTTTTTTTTTTTTAAAAAAAAGGAAATATTTTTGTGTTTGTTTTGTTTGCAGGAGAGTTATACGGAACAGTTTCGGAAGCTACAAGTGTTCTTCATCGGTACCAGTTGTAATGATTTATAATGTCTGTTATAGTTTTCCTTAATTAACCCTCTAACCGGCAAGATCGCCTTGTTGCGGTCTTCAATAATTGTGTTTAATTTCATAAAAATATTTCATAAAAAATATTACCCTATAACCGGCCACACAGAAATACTGGAAAATACTTGCAACCTGTTTTTTACCAGTTTTTGTTTCTACTATGTGCTGTAGTTTTCCGAAATTAAACGAGAATTATTGCTTACTGTGGCAAACATTAAACCAAACAAAACAAACCTTTGTTTATGTAAATCATTAATTTTATTCCGCATTTGATTCTCTAAAAGTATTCCTTTTCTATTTGCTTTAAGAATATATTTAAGAACGAATCGTATTTATTTTCTGTAAGTGCGATTGTTCAGCTTAAAGTTAGAACGTCATTTTTATTCTGTTTCCTGTCTAGAAACCACAGATGAGGCCAGATTTTTTTTTTTAGAATTTACAGCCATACTTTCTTTGCCCGTCTTTAGGATTCTCGGGTGTGTTCCACTGAACGCTTACCATTACAAATATTCTTTTTTTTTGTCAGGAGAAAAGAGTCTTTGACGTAATTTCTCTCTCTGTGTATCGGCAGTTGTATTCATTCTTTCGAATAATATGAAATTGTCTGGTTCTGTAATCTTAATAGTCATTCCCCAATGAACTAGAATTAATTAATAGTTCAGCACACTTAAGTACTAACAAACAAAAACTCTAAACTGTTTTGGGCCACACTGTAAACACCAGCGTTGCCTTTATACTTTGTGTAAATATTTACATTGCATAATACTTAGGCACACAACATTTCGCATTTTATTTATATTATGTGTACAAAGAGACACACACAGTTATTAAACAACTGACGAGGGCGGTTAATTTCTGTGGATCGGAAGTGGGCATACGCAGTCTTGGGCCCCACAATTGTTGAACGCTGTGGAAGACGCCCTCTGACTCTTTGTAGAACATTGGGATTCCCATTAAAATCCCACAGATAGAAAATGTATTTATTTTGCATTCATATATTTATTGCATAAAATTATTATTTGCAAATGTCACCACCAAGTTAAACATAACGAAGTAGAATATCTTTTGAAAAAATTCGGGGAATCTTCTGTGAGATTAGTTCGGGAAGAAAAAAAATACCATTTCAGATGGATGGATATTGTGTGTCGAGTTGGAGTACCTTTGAGTGGAGATGGAGGGGGTCAAGTAAGATATAACTCTCTTAAAATCTAAAAAAAAAAAAAAAAAATAAATTCTATTGGAAATTGTGTTTAAGTTGGTATTTTTAAGAGTCCAGTTTTGTCGTGAACCTTTAAAAGAATTTATTTTTTGAATACCATTTAATTGGTAATTACTCAGACGTGCTTCTCCTCACAAAAACAAACAAGTAAAAGTATCCATGAATTATTTGCCAATTACACGAATTTGAATTAAAATCATTCAAATTGTATATGAGAAATTAATTAATGTTAGTTTTTTTTCAATTACCAACACACATAAATCAGTGGATAACCTTACTGCCTTCTTGTAAGAGAGAGAGTAGGCTCTCTTGTTAATATTCACGAATGTGTGTTCTGATTGTTCACTCAATTCTTGTATTTTTCAAGCATTGGGGTTTTGAAAATTGAAGAAGGCACAGAAAATGTGTAGAAATGAAAAACCTGAAGAAAAATCAAAATAAAGAAAGAGAAAAACTAAAAAATAATCTCAATGAATTAAATTAAACCCCATCAAACGTTTTTCAGCGACGGTTTCCCGCTTGTAAAAGCTGGCGACTTCACAAGTAAGAGATTAATCTCTAAGCCATGTAAATACTTCGTTCGAAAAAGCCTAAGCCGTTGGAATGAAGTTCCCCGTCTGTTCCTTCATGGAATGTTAAGGGAAATAAGTAGTAAGTTTCTCACTGGAAAATGAGCCCGAAAACTTAAATCTAAGTTATTTTCGCACTAACATTTCATAATAAAAACCAGCCCCAGTAAAAATATGAAATTAAGCCCCAAAAAAATCTTAAAATATCGTGTTGCTGTTCCACGTATAATTTTTGGCTAATTTCATTAGGCCAAAATATTTCCTCCTCGGCGGTTTTAAGGAAAAGTCCCATATTTTTTGGGGGGTTATTTTTCATCATTTCACATGACCCCAATGAAATGATGAAAAATAACCCCATTTGACTCGAAGTGAAAAATAACCCCAAAAGTACAAAAACTGGAAAAATGGACCCCATAAATTTAATTCTTTGAATTGTCGTCATCTCACATCTCCAATAACTCCAATTTTCTGTATGTCGAAGCACTTCTTGTGGCAGTTAAGGTGACAAATTGCCTTAAACAATTTTATAAGTAATTCCATAACTCAAAGTCTCCGCAAGTCGAACTTTTCTGCTGGATAATGATGTTTCCAGTATTTATTAACTGTGACTTTTTAACCGAATTATTGTTATTTTTAGAAAATTTTTCCAGTCTCACTTTATTCACGAATAAAAATGGTTTCTGAGAGATTTTATCTTTTTAATTGTTTTCGGACCAAATTTAATTTTTTTTTTGTTCAAATTTCGTGTCTTTTTTAGGGCGACTCTTCATTTGGTTAATTTTTTTCCGACCAATTTTTTTTTTTTTGGTAAAATTTCGGATCTTTTTTGTGTAATTTTTCAATTCTGATTTTTGTGTAATTTTTCTTTGGGCGATTTTGCATACCGCTAATTGAAACCATTACAATATTTGTGTTTTTATTTCATTCTTTACTTTGGGGGCTATAGTGCATAATGAAAACCGGACGCAATTTTGGAACTTTTAAATTTCTCGTTTCTCAAATACATCCAATTGTCCGATACTTAAGATCAATATCTTAAAATAGTTTCGCACTCCTTGTCTACAAACTCCTTTACAGAACTCGAAATTTGTTTCTAGATCAAAAATTACAGACTTCTCCAACCGGACGCAAAGGGATTTGCCAGACTCGGCAGTAATTGCTGCGAAAAACTCAACACACTCACACTTTCTTACCAATACACACACATTTGTGGTGTATGGCAACCTTGTGTTTTTGTTCATTGCTGCGGACGGCAACAATTCTTGAGAGAAGTTACTCTTGCGATGACATTTTTCAAATGAACATGCACACGTGCACATGTAGATCCTCAGTTGTTTTAAGATGTTTTTCGATATTTTTCGTTTCTTTCGAAGAGACTATGTGTACTCTACTGGCAACAAATTAATTGTACGTGTACTGGCAGGCTAAGAAATTCCAGATTATCAGCAGTGGAAGAAGCTGAAGTGAATTGTGCTGGCAAATGCCTTTAAGTAGGCACGCGAATCAATGATTCTCATTGCAAATTCTTTGCATGACCCTAAATTCGTTGTGGTCTCTCCGACAAATGCAGTTTTCTCTGCGGCACAAAACCAACAAACAAACAAAAAGGCGAGTGCATTTTCACAGCATCAATGTCGGCGTTCACCTTTAGCGAACACATGGTTCTCGTCAAACTGTCCAGACAGAATAAAAAATGGAAAACAAAAATAACCCCAAAAACAGAAACAAAAAAAGTAAACGAACGTCTGACATCAATGCCATGCAACAATGTCGCCGAGTCAGAGTCCGACAAACCAACAATTTATATTGAATTATTTTCATTTATTTCATTCAACTGTCACTATGACAGTCCAGTCCAGAAACCAGGCACAGAACAACAACACCAACAAAATATGTTACCAGACAGGGCCAGAACGGGACAGCGCAGACAGATGGAAGAATGCACAAAAAAAAAATGCAAAGAAACGCTTTAATAAATCGAAAATTTTTAAAACAAAACGAAAGACCGGACAACGATGAAAAACCGAATCGTGCCTTTTGATAAATGAGTTTTTAACCGAATGGTGTCTGGATGCGGTGGATGTGGCCGGGGTATGTATGTGTGTGTGTGTGTGTACCTCGACTGGCCCAGCCAGGCCTTGCCTGGTGGCAGACAACACTAACAACACTTTGACTGCATCTCAAGCTGATGCAACGCAGGCAGGCGGCATACAGCATACAATCGTTCGGCGGTGGCATTTGCAACAGCCAGACAGTGCACAGTGATTTCCAACCACAACAAATCGCATAATTTTCAATTGTGAACAAACTCTGGGTTTCAATTACAAGGTGGAAAACATTCGCTGAAAAATGTTTGACGATCTTTCAAATCTGGGTTTACCTAACACAACACGGCCGTCCACGGAGGTCGTAATAGATTCCTTCTGATATGGATGTGGCCAAAAACCAAATGACCTAAAGTCAAAAAACGTTAATCACTTGGATGGATACGTACATCGATTTAATGTATTTGAACATGATTTCTAAATTTTGCATTAATCAATTAATGTACATCAATTTAATGAAAATTTTACATCAATTTGATGATAACTGTACATCAATTTGATGAAAATTGTACATTATTTGATGAAAATTGTACATCAATTTGATGAAAATTGTACATCAATTTGATGAAAATTTTACATCAATTTAATGAAAATTTTACATCAATTTGATGAAAATTTTACATCAATTTGATGAAAATTGTTGATGTACAATGAATGAAAAGTGTAAACAAATTTAATGAAGTTTTTACATCAATTTAATGAAAAGTGATGAACATTTTACATCAATATCAATTTAATGGAAAATTGTACATCAATTTAATGAAAATTGTACCTCAATTTCATGAAAATTGCACATCAATTTGATGAAAATTTTACATCAATTTGATGAATATTTTACACCAATTTGATAAAAATTTTACATCATCGCATTCGCATTTTTGATGTACAATGAATGAAAAGTGTAAACAAATTTAATGAAGTTTTTACATCAATTTAATGAAAAGTGATGAACATTTTACATCAGTTTTATAAACATTTTACATCAATTTAATGGAAATTGTACATCAGATTAATAAATAATTTTACATAAATTTGATAAAAATTGTACATCAATTTGATGAAAATTTTACTCCAATTTGATTATAATTGTATATAAATTTAATGAAAAGTGTACACAAATTTAATGAAGTTTTTACGTCAATTTGATGAATATTTTACATCAGTTTTATGAACATTTTACATCAATTTAACGGAAATTTTACATCAGATTAATAAAAAAATTACATAAATTTGATGAAAATTGTACATCAATTTGATGAAAATTTTACATCAATTTGATGAAAATTGTACATCAATTTGATGATAATTGTACAGCAATTTGATGATAATTGTACACCAATTTGATGAGAATTGTACATCAATTTAATGAAAATTTAAAATGCACACAGTAGTTTGTGACATCGATAATATTGGCAACAACATTAAATAACCGTAAACATTTACTTAGTGGTTCGTGCATTCCATAATTCGTTCTGTGAAACAGTTTGGCAAATAAATTGTTTTTCCCTTGGTACATCCTTAATGTTTTCTTTGTTTTTCTAACCACTGTGCTGCGCACATCAGCATTCGCATTCGCATCCCCAGCCACAGTCACTGTCCAAAAAAAAAAAACAACAACGTTTTATAATAAACTTGACCATCAAGAGGGAAAAGAACCTTGGCTGCCAATTTTTTGTGTATGTGTTGTTTTTTTTTTGCCGTATTTCCTCTCGGTGCGTTTGTCTGCATCAGTGTCTGGGATATTGTTTTTTTTTTTTCGTTTGTCCATGCCCTTTCCTTTGGCTGTTTGAATGTCTGTTTGTCTGGCCGGCAGTCTTTAAATATTTTAACAGCAAAAAAAAAAAGAGACGACAACGAATAAGAAATGCAACTTTAAAGTATGTCTACATTTTGTTTTAATCAACTGCGAGCCCAGATACGAGCGTAACAATCAAATGTTGCATGATGCGACCGAGACGCAATTGTGCAGCTGCACATGCGCACAGTCGGCCACAAAGCTGACAGACAGCCGTGATGCTGGCCGTTGCACCGGTGCGCGCTATCGCAGACAAAATCCCCCCGCCAAAATAAAACTCATTCCCCAACGCAGGAGATTATTGTGGTGGAATCAAGCGCATCATTTATTTTTTGCAATGGGAACAACATTGTTGTACATTTTGTAACGATCTATAAGAGGCTTCATTGTAGTCAACGCAATGTGCGAGGGTTCATCGGGGAGTCAATGACGATATAGTACAGTATTGAGATGTCCTTAGATGCTTTGTAATATATTAAAAACTAGTAAGTTGTAATGCGCCTATGGCGCCCGTTAATTTGCTTGAGAAAGTATTTGTTACTTAATTTTAAAAATTTTGTAAAAAATATTTTGAGAAAACTACTTGTAAAAAAAAATTTCGGAAAAAAATAAAATTGGAAAAAAAAATTTGTGGAAAAAAAATTTTTGCTGAAAAAAAAAATTTTGTTGAAAAAAAAAAATTTTGTAGAAAAAAAAAAATTTTGTTGAAAAAAAAAATTTTTGTGGAAAAAAAAAATATTTTGTTGAAAAAAAAAAATGTTTGTAGAAAAAAAAATTTTTGTTGAAAAAAAAATGTTTGCTGAAAAAAAAAATTTTGTTGAAAAAAAAAGTTTTTGTTAAAAAAAAAATTGCAAAAAAAAATTTTGGAAAAAAAAAATTTGGGGAAAACACAATTTCTGTACAAAAAAAAATATTATTTTTTTTATTATTATTATTTATAGAATTATTATAGAATGCCTATTTAAATTCCTACGTACTGCGTGACAGAGTCAGTGAATCAGTATCGAGGGTAAATATATATTAAGATATTTCGAATCAAGAGTTGTTCTGTGGGCCTAATCCAACTCGTTGGTCGGATGGGCCTTATTTCTCTGAATTTATTTATAAATAAAAAAAAATATCTCGAGCCGAAGGCCTCGTTGCCAGTGCTCTCTCATTACATTGTATTGTACTTTATTATAATATAATTTTTATAAATAAAAACATATCTGGCTCTGCTGCTCAGATTTGAGTAGAAGGATTATGTGATTTATGTGTTCAATTTGATTCGGTTCGGACATGTACTTATGAAACTTTCCGTGTGGCATGATCTATTTCAAGAACATTTGCATCTGAGTGATTACCCTTTCAAAGCACAGGTTTAACCTATTTTTCAATTTAATTACAATGAGCTTTGCTTCTGTTAAAATGTATTTGAAATGGCCACTGTTTTGGCATTTTCCATACGATCTCACCGAACTAATCTCCGTTTTTACTCGTGATTATTTCATTAATCAATTTTAGAGGATTTTTGAATTAAATTCTATAAAACTAAAACATTCCCTCACATTATTCTCAAGTATCAACTCAACTCAACTGTGAAACTTTATTTGTTATGACTTCTCACAATTGAGTTGGCCTGGCGATAAGTTATTAAAAATTGTGCCTGTTTGTAGAGAACTCAGTGACACATTTTAATAATAGTTGCCATTATTTCGGTTTGAAGATAAGCGTTGGTATTGATTTGTTTTTCCGCTATCACGTGTTCTCCTCTACACCACTTTAAGGACTAAACGGTGAAATTGTCTCATTCGAACTAATCGCTTATCTGAACACGATATAATTTGTTCGACTGACTTTTGTTATTATTTTTTCTATGGTTTTATACTCTATTTTCACTAGCAGGTGATGCCCCCCTATACGGAATGGTATGCACTGTGTTGGCGATGAGAAATTAAGGGTCGAATCTTAAAAAAGAACCCCAATGCAAAATGACCCAAACGGATGAAATGGTCGCATTTTTAGGGTAATTTTTATAATGTGAATAAGCCCCACCGTAAAACGTATAATTTACTACCCATCAAAAATAAAAAGCTGCCCCATAAAAAATGTAAAAAAAAATATAAAAAAAGGAAATTAGGTCCCAATTGTAGAAATGACCTCTAAATAAAAAAAAAAACCAACGCACATTTTCTGCTAAAAAAAAAAGACAATACGAAGAAAAAAATAATTTAGGATTATTTTCTAATAATATTGAATTTGGGATCTCTTTCCATTATGCGAAATGGCTCCAAAACCAAACAAGGGGAAAAAGACCCCACAATTAAAACAAAAAGATGGCTACTTTTATTAATGAAAAATAGACCCAAATTATAATAGAAAAATTACCCCAAGTTAAATGGAAAACTAGAGTTTCCAAGGCATTCTAAATGAAAAATCGTCACTGAATTCTTGCAGAAAAAAAAATCCTCAAAATGGCGAAAAATCGTCACATCTGGCACCACCGATAGAGGGAGTTGCTTGTATTGACATTTGTCTCGAACTTGTTACAGCTGGCAGGAAAGAAGGCTCCCTGAAAAACGACCCCAATTCAAGATGTTCTCAAATTTGATATTGAAAAATTGACCCACTGGGCAATTGCCCCCAATCCAAAGTAAAAAAAAAACTTTTTCCAAAAAAAAAATAAATATATTATAAAAAATTACCCCATAATAAAAAAAGAATTTAGAATTATAAAAGTAAAAAAAAGTAAATAAAAACTTTTTCCAAAAAAAAAAATTATAAAAAAATAACCCCACAATAAAAAAAACCCACCGATACGAACAATAAAAAGAATTTAGAATTATTTTTTAATAATATGGAATTTGGAGTAATTTTTTTCATTATGCAAAACGGCACCAAAAACACAACAAACACAACCACAAACCACAAAAAAAACTTTTAAAAAATTACCTCAACTCAAATGGAAAAAAATGTTCGTATTGGTGGGCCCAATTTTCAAATTTGAAGCGATTTTTAAATTGTTGGTTTGGACTAATTTTTCAGAGAGCCTGGAAAGATAGTTGCTGGAAGAATATTTCACATACGAAACAGTTCGCCTGTAATCCGAATTTTTTCCTGTGGTGCACCCTACAATCAATAGGCCATTTATCATAATAGCAACGCAAAAGGTGAACGCTGAATTTTAATGTAATTAATGTAATTACACGACTTTCGAAACTGGCCGATTTGTATGGGCTGACAGGAATTTTATGAATTTATATTTGTAAAAATCTTGCGTGACTGACTGACTGATTCATCACATCCGCTAAGAACCGATTTTTTGGAAATTCGGATTGGAAGGGGACAAAAATGGGGGGGAAACGGGTAAAATGTGTCCCCAAAACCCATCGAAATACGCAAAAATACATGATACTCGCATATTGTGATTTTTGTTGGAAATTGTCAAAAAACAGATGGAAATGTGTTTGAGATGGGCCAAGGTGGGCTAAAAATGGGATTTTTTTCTGAAACCAATTTTTGGCAAAAACCTGTGGACAATAGTTGGAGAAGGTACGAAAAAGGGGTCAAATGTAACAAAACGGGATAAAAAAAGTGCAAAAGTAGAAAAAGGGACCAAAAAGGGGGGAAATTATAAGGGCGTTTAAGGTTCTGAGTCGGTATAAAGCATTTTTTTCTTCTGTAAACCAACGCAATTAAACAAATATTTTGTGTTGTACGCTTACGAAGTAGCGGGTAGTTTCTAGTCAATTTATACAAGTGTAGCAATAGAGGCTAAGACAGACCTCACCCTACGGGTAGGAGGGTATATATCATTTGATACGGCTCAAAAGTGTAACACATAGAAATATCCACATTAGCACCCAGGTGTCTTGAACCAAATTCGATTTATGACTTTCTGTATCGTTTGAGCCATGTCCGTCTGTCCGTCTGTCCTGCTAGTACGCACGATAACTTTCGAAAGAGTTAGGCAATCAATCTGAAATTTGGCATGGCTTAATATTTTCCCAAAACTGCTTATGGGATTGCATATGGGCTATATGGCCACACCCGTTCGGGTACCTCCCATACAAATCTACTATTTCGCCCACTTTAGTAATCGTGTAATAATATCAATACGCCCACACCCATCTTGGCCAAATTACGTATTTGGTAAAAGTACAACTGGATAAAGTTTCGAACAAAAACTTGGAAGTCTGGCAACTCCCCTTCTAGTACCTCCCATACAAATGTACCATCCCGCCTACCTCAGAAATCGTGTAATAATATCAACATGCGCAAGTTCGATCTTGCCCAAATTTTCTATTTAGTAAAGCTATAGCTAGACAAAGTTTTGGACAAAAACTTGGAAGTCTGGCAACTCCCCTTCTAGTACTTCCCATACAAATGTACCATCCCGCCTACCTTAGAAATCGTCTTATAATATCAATATGCCCAACGCGATCTTGCCCAAATTTTGTATTTAGTAATGATATGGCTGGAAAAGGTTTTGGACAAAAACTTGGAAGTCTGGCAACTCCCCTTCTGGTACCTCCCATACAAATGTACCATCCCGCCTACGTTGGTCCACCGACCCAAGACGAATGACTGGTGAGTTATGTGCATCTCACATGCAAATGGAGACGACCTCCGCTGGAAAGTTCTAGTCCAAATTATCTGACCTATTTTAGTGTCAACAACTGGAGGTCACGAGCAAACAAGAGCGAAGCGCGTGTTTTTTTTTTGAAAACCTGTTAAGATTGTGAATTAGTCACCCTAGATTTATCAGTCATCTGATGGTGACTACATGTGTATGCAGTGTGTTGACACTCATGGCTTAACAGGGCTGTCTGCCTGCCAGTCGGATGACTTTGTTTTTCAAGTCTAGAGAACCTGGTGCCAGATAAGATAGACAAACATAAATCGCGTTTCACGGTAGTTCATAGTAAATATTTACTTAACCGCTTTAAATTATGTTTGTATATTTTTCCAATATTAATAATTGTTAGTAAGTTGAGGCGGTACAGTAACTACAACTAGCACTAGCAGTGCACAACTGTTTACACAATATTATCAGAAGTGCACTTATGTATCGGCGAGTCATGGAAAATGGAATGAAATGCCTACCTTGGTTGTCTGTCTAGCATTGGAGCTTCTAATATAAAGCAATTATGGAAGAAACCACGGACATGGCACACACAGTTTCAAACTGAATTGACTTTAAGCAGAGGTGGGCATTTTTGAGGGTTCCGTAAAAAAAAATAATCGGCAATTGATATGGCAACACTGCGATTTTACGCATAAACCAAATGCTTGCAGTGAAAACCCAAAAATGAAATTTGTGTTAACGCAAAACATCAAAAAAAGAAATTGAAAATATCCGGTTTTTTTTGGTCCCTTGTCGACCTTAAGTTAAACTTTCACCGGCAAACTTAACATTCACAGCCTAAGCGACGAAGTCGAAAGAAACAGTTCGCCTGCTTTCTAAGGGACAAACAGCTGATTTGAAAGCCACTAAACAGCAGCTTGTCGCCTGCTATCTAAAGGATACACAGTAGGGTGGAGTGAAAACATGATTTTTTTTTAATTTGAAAAAGTTAACCTCGGAAAGAGATGTAGTCTGGGGTCCTAATGAGGGGAAAAATAAAGAAAAAAATTTTAAAAAAATTTTAGCGGTCGCGCCACTCTCTCGAAATTTGGAAATTATCGCTATTTTGGCGTTGATTTTAGAAAAATCCTAAAAATTAACGACTTAACTTATTCGAAATTTAAAAGTTTGAGCTTGTTCAGTGCCCAAACAAAAGTATTTGAGGCAAATATGAGGATAATCGACTAATATCTGTAGCTTTGGTGGCGATTTCATTGTTCAGTCAATTTTCTGAAGAAGGGACGATTTGACTTATTTTACTTTTTGAAATTTTTGAACAATGAGAAAAATTTTTTTAAATTTTTTCATGCCCTTATTTCATTGTTTACGCTATTGCAAACATTTATTGACATACAACTTTTTAGGATTTTTCTAAAATCAACGCCAAAATAGCGATAATTTCCAAATTTCGAGGGAGTGGCGCGACCCCTAAATTTTTTTTCTTTATTTTTCCCCTCATTAGGACCCCAGACTACATCTCTTTCCGAGGTTAACTTTTTTTTTTGAATTTCACTCCACCCTATTGGACAATTTGCTATCGAATTTCATTAAAAAGCGACTTGGAAAATAATTGACGCTTACGTCTTTTCTGCGGCCATAAGTCCAGTCAAAATTTTAAGACAACTGTATACATGTATTTTTTTTTATTAGTAAACTAGCTATAATGCGCTGCGCTCAGTTGGCCCCAAACCACCCAAATATTTTATATGATTTTGTTTCTTATTAAGATTTCTTAACATTTGTTTGCTTTGTTTGAGCCGCATCGCCAATCCGATAGTGCATCATTAAGTCCATACACCTGATATTGTTTATGAACGGAACTTAAAATGTTACATTTGCTTTGCACTTGCCAGACATTTAATAAACATTGCAAATTAATAATTACAGGCCTTTGTAAAATTCCACTTTGTTCGTTTCGTTTCAGCTACCGTCCTTGTTGTTGCTTTTGCTGGTTGCTGGTGATGTGTTTGGTGTTTTCGTCGAAGTGTCACCGCTCGCTGACGCATTTGTGCGAGATACGTTCGAGCGATAAATATCGGTCGCTTTGTGCATGCAAGTTTCCCTTTTTTTTAAATTACCCCTCGTGGGCCATTTTGTTGGCCGTTACAATGTATCGAGGTAAACTTGGCCCGATTGGTTTATGCCCAAGTCTCGACACGTCACACGTTATCTCTGTTAATTGTTGTTGTTGTACGAGCAATTTCTGGTTAAGCGTATGCCCGCCCGCCCGTCCACTCTGTGTGTGCAAAAGCCCGCCCAGCCGAGGCGAGGCGAAGGCAAATCAACAAAGTTGCGTTGCCACTATCAGACGTCGTTGTCTGGCGGGGTCTGTCTGTGGCTGTGGTATTGAAACAGTATTTTGTCGCCTTTCATTCAGCCACCACACAGTGGGGTAGATCATATCCAAAGTGGGGATTATTAATTTATTTTTTTGTATTAATTGCAATGCAAAGTAAATTGTTATTCTAATTTTGAGTCACAGACCATTTGGCAAGACTTTTGCAGCAACTGACCAAAGCCTCTGGTGGAAAGTGAACCCACAACCCCCGACGCTGATAGACTAGCAATCGGTACCAACTCGCCTATCGGGGCGCTTAGAAGTGCTTATACATAGCACCGTGTTACAAAAAATAGCTTTTTTTCTGTCCTATGAACCAAATGCACATATTCGGAAAGAGGGGAAAAAATAAAAATACAAGTGTATCGGCGATTTTCATGTACACATCAGAATTTTTATCATAGGATGGAGTATATACTAAGTTTGTCATTCCGTTTGCAACACCTCGAAAGAGTGATCTGCGACCCTATAAAGTATATATATCATCGGTCAGTGTAACATTCTAAGACATTCTAGCGATGTCCGTCTGTCCGTCCGTCTGTCCGTCTGTTGAAATCACGATAGAGTGCGAACGACCAACGCTAAGAAGCTGAAATTTTGTACGAAATTTTTTTTTGCCCATAAGCAGGTTAAGTTCGAGAATGGACAATATCGGACCAAAGAGGAAAAAGTTCCCCTTTACGGGACTAAATATATCCCGGCCATAATCAAATTTTTCAAATATTTTTTTCACTACATCTGATTTTTTTTGGTAAAATTGTTCTAAGTTTATATAATTTATAGATGGGGAAAAAAATCCCAAAAATGGGCGTGCTCATGGGTTCCGTGGACCCTTGGGGCCCAAAAAAGGGCCCATGATAAACATGCGCATATGGGTATCGAAGTGCAACGAAATTTACTCACGAACCCAAATATGCCTTTATTTTCATGATTTGCCTAAATTTTTGGATCCGGTTTCTGGGACTATCGGGTCACCAGCGGCCCAAAAACCGTCCCTTGACAAACATGGACATATGGGTATCGAAGTGCAACGAAATTTACTCACGAACCCAAATATGCCTTTATTTTCATGATTTGCCTAAATTTTTTGATCCGGTTTCTGGGACTATCGGGTCACCAGCGGCCCAAAAACCGTCCCTTGACAAACATGGACATATGGGTATCGAAGTGCAACGAATCCATGATGGAGGGTATATAAGATTCGGCCCGGCCGAACTTACTGTTTGTCCACTTGTTTTTTTTAATTTTGAAATATGATGCTCGTTGTGGCCTGTGTGAAAGCCTTTCGACCGATTTTTAACCCTTTTTCAGTGATCCAATCGAGCTGATTTTTGGCAGGCAGACTCGTGGAAATGTCTGTATCACGTCAAATTTTTTAAAAAATAGATTTTTATCAATTCTCAGATTTTCCTAAATTTTTTTTTCCAGGTTTCAGTTCAAACAACATTTTTTTTCGTAACGCTTAAGTAGTTTAAAAATTTGGAGTCTCTTCAAGTTATGCTAAGAAAAGTGAAAAAAATATTTATTTTTTTTCAAAAATAATAAAAATTGGGGAAAATCTGAGAATTGATAAAAATCTATTTTTCAAAAAATTTGACGTGATACAGACATTTCCACGAGTCTGCCTGCCAAAAATCAGCTCGATTGGATCACTGAAAAAGGGTTAAAAATCGGTCGAAAGGCTTTCACACAGGCCACTACGAGCTTCATACTTCAAACTTAAAAAAAAAAAAATTCTCACGTGTACATGAAAATCGCCGATACACGTGTATTTTTATTTTTTATCCCCTATCCGACAAAGTAAATTTGGTTCATAGGACAGAAAAAAATCTATTTTTTGTAACACGGTGTAATGAGCTCAAAATCAGCCCAAAGCGGAAATAAAAAATGGCCCCACATTTTAAATGTTTTTATTTTAATTTTGTTTTAAGACAAACACTCAGGGGATGCCCCCTACAAAAGCAATGCATTGTGTTAAGAAATTAGGGTATCGAATGGATGAAAGAGCGAGTAGTGCTTGTTGACATTTCTTTTCAATTTCCGAATGTCACAACTGACAGGAAACATACTTGCTGGAAGAATATTCCACATACGAACGGTTCGGCAGAAGAACGAAGTTTCTCTATTGACCGTCGTTCGGTCAACCGGCCATTTGACAATGAACGGATGAGACTACCTGGAAAGCCGCGTATTCCGGCTAAATGTTCCAACATCAGGGGCAAGACGACGGATATCTGAGAAGCAGATACCGTGAAAATATCTATATCTTGCTCTATGAAAATGTATCAAAAATTCAAATCACAATAGTATATTAGTCAGTGAGAAACCACTAGATGGACCACCCGGCATTTCAAGACTGTGAGAGTATGTTTGTAGCCACTGTGCAACAGTGATGACAAAGACTACGACGACTACGACGATCATCATCAGCCACATGGCCATGGCATGGCAAAGGATGGAGTTGTAACCAAATGAAAACACATGCAGCTAAATGAAAATCAATGGCAATTATTGATTCCATTCACTACAATTTATATCGCAGTGTATGGTATCATTGCGCTGGAACGGAGCTTTCAATACATCACTTTTGTGTGTGTGTGTGTTTGTGTGTTTTATGGACACTCGGTTTGTCGGTCTGCCTGTAACTGGATGTCGTTGTCGATGTCTGCGTCGTTGTCTGGATCCACGTCTGCCTAATTACTTTGTTGCAAAAGTAGACCAGACCTTAGGCCACATGACCAGACAGATATCCAGACAGTAATGCTGTTTTTTTTTTTTTAATGGGTGGCACGAAGTTTCGACCCATGACAATCGTCGGTTGGGTTATTCGCATTGCATTATTCCAATGTAATCAGACCGGCAGACAAACACAACGCCCTGATTGGGGGGAGTAAATTACGTTAAATTGTTTTTGTTTTTTTTTGTTTACCACCGTTTGATTCATGAGTAGTTATTATTTGTACATTGTTGAAAAGGGGAGTAAACCGTTGCCCGCAATAACAACACCTCAAGGCAAAATAACAAATAATCAGCCACTGTACTAAGTACTACAGCCAATCCACAGCATTTGCATTATTTTCAAATATTTAAAAGATTTTTTTTTAACGCTGAGCTGTTTGCGGACCCAACTGGGTCATCTGTAAAAATAAATCAATGAGAAAATATCCCCGTCATATTTGTTGGGTGGACCACTAACGCCACAGGTGCTAACTTCTGATGGTTCCCTGGCATAGAATGCTCTCATTGGTGTACCGAAACTGTCTGATCAAATGACTGACCCATACACCCATACATACTGTAGATAGCTTGATGTTAGATGGAAAATCCTGACAAATAAAAAATACTTTTTTTTTTTTATCTAAAAATATTGTTGAAAAAAAAAATTTGGAAAAAAAAAAATTTTGTAAAAAAAAAAAATTAAAAAAAAAATTTATGGAAAAAAAAATTTTGATAAAAAAAAATTTTGGGGAAAACACAATTTCTGTACAAAAAAAAAATATTATTTTTTTTATTATTATTATTTATAGAATTATTATAGAATGCCTATTTAAATTCCTACGTACTGCGTGACAGAGTCAGTGAATCAGGGAATCGGTGAATCAGTGTCGAGGGTAAATATATATTAAGATTTGACCTTGTCGATTTCGGAATACAGCCAAGCGATCAAATGACTTTTGTCAGAACGGAATTTCTGTGTACATATTTGGGAAAACTTAAATGTTCTAAATATCACCAAAATGAGAACAAAAGAAAAATGTCAGCCAAAAAAACAAATACGCGATTTTTGAAAAAAAAAAATGAAGCTGAAGCAATGTTGATTTTCGTCACACATAAGAATTAAATCTAGTTGGATCTTTTGAAAACTATTTAATTCTTTCTGTGGGCCTATATCGGAAACCAGACCTGGTTTGTTTAACTTAGTCTGATCAAAGGCGAAATTTGGCATAAAAACTCAATTTCATTTCCCCTCTGTATTTATAAGAAGAATCATACTTTATTTTTAGTTTTAATCAGTGTATTGTGCACGACCTTCACTATCAGTCATTTAATTTTCCGAAATTTCGTTATGAATTGCAATATTGAAATAATGCAATCATTATTTTAACGCCCTTCGATTATCAATCGCATGATTTGTCTGTCTGTGAAATTATCGCGTACAAATAATCGCACACAATTAATTGTGGCGACTACACTCAGCTTCTGAATGAACTGGGCAAATTTAATAATCGCAATTTCATGGCATTGACCTTATCTCCAGAATGTAAGTGGAAATTAATACATCGTAGTACGAAGCGAATAAAACAAAAAAAAAACAAAAACAAAAAACTACAACTCATCGCTGTATATTCTGACTGATTACTGGCAACATTAACGTTAATTATTATATGCACATACATATATTCAAACTTCGATTACAAGTTAATAAGAATATATTAAAAAAAAAAAAAACAAAAAAAAATCCCAAGAATTATGAAACAATTCATGATGAAACTTTGATAATTTCTTATCAGTTGTTTGCGAGGAGATGTATGTCGAAGTTTCTGTCAGAATTGCAAATAAGTGATTCACAAATTTGTGTATGTATGTAGTCTTGATACAATTCAGTTACAGATTGGAGCATCCGTCGGAGTCTGACAAATTTGCCCGGAGTCAGAGAATGGAGTCGAGAGAATTGTTCCTCTACGACACCGAGTTTTTTTTTGCTTACATTTGCCATAAAATAAGAAAAAAATAATAAAAACAATTTTTTTTTAATATATTTTTTAAAACAATTTTTTAATAGTTTTTTTTTAAATATTTTTCTTCAAGTTTTTTTAAAACAAAAATGTTTTAATGTCTTTTTAAAATATTTTTTAAAACAATTGTTTTTTAACAGAAAAATTTTCCTCATATATTTTTTGGAAAATGTTTAAATATTTTTTACAACAATTTTTTATTGTTTTTTTAAAATATTTTTGTAAAATTTTTTTTTTTTTAAACAAAAATATTTTATTAGCTTTTTTATATATTTTTTAAAACAATTTTTTAATAGTTTTTTTAAATCTTTTTCTTCAAAATTTTTTTTTTTAATTTTTTTAAAACAAAAATGTTTTAATATCTTTTTTAAATATTTTTTTTCAAATTTTTTTTTTTAAATATTTTTTAAAACAATTTTTTTTTTTAAAAACATTTTTTTTCATATATTTTTTTAAATTTTTTTAAATGTGTTTTTGGAATTTTTTTTTTTAAATATTTTTTAAAACAATTTTATTGTTTTTTTAAATGTTTTTAAAATTTTTTTTTTAAATATTTTTAAAACAATTTTTTTTAACAAAATATTTTTTATATATATTTTTTTAAAATCTTTTTAAATATTTTTTGGAAAATTTTTATTTTTAAAACAATTTTTTATTGTTTTTTTAAATATTTTTTTTTTTTAATTTTTTTTTTTTAAAAAGATGTTTTAATAGCTAAATATATTTTTTTCAAATATTTTTTAAAACAATTTTTTTTTAACAAACATTTTTTTTTTATATATATATTTTTCACAGTAATGGCTTGAGGAAGTTTTAGCGATTTATTGAATTACGATTTTTTTTCTAACGTTTTTCAACGTTTCAACAAAATTTAACCAAACAAAAAAAAAAAACTGTCTGCTATAAAAATTTAAGGTTCCTTTCTAAAAAAAAAAACTAAGAAAATGTTTTTGCTTCAATGTCTTAAGGGCAAAGCCCTAAACTATATTTAGGAGACACAAAAAATACGAATCCGTTAGTTTAGAGTCTTGGTACATACACTCAAAGGTGATGTTGCGAAAATACATCGCTGAACAAATTTTGATTTTCCCTTGAATTTGTCACTGTTTCCCTGTTCTTTTAATGGTTCGTTCGCATGACATCGGTCATTTACGTTATCAAACAACAAAAGTCCAACGGCGTCAATTCGCAGGTCCGAGTTGGCCAATTGACACGCCGAGACGGCTGATAACACGATTACCGCATTGGGTGAGCATAATATCGATTGCGGCTTAGGTCGCGTCGTCCCGCTAATATCCAAGATCAATCAAGTCCATATCTTCAATCACCGGCCATAGAAAATGTTTTATCAGGCCCACCAATGGCAGCATTTTCAAAGATAAATAGTCAAATTATGCCGCTGTTCCAAAATCCTCACCGAACGGTCACTCCCTGATGATCAGCTACATTTTTTTTCGATAGCCAGATGCTACAGTTTTTCTTGTTAACATAGACGACGAAAAAAAACGAAAAAATGCACATCGTCAGAACAGATTATTTTTCTAACCAAATTTGTGTCTAATTCGAGCTCGTCTAAGGCCCAAACTGAGAAGCGATAACATGGCGAATTGTCGTGTGCCTTTTATTGCTGAAGCAATTGGCCTTCTAAGCGAATAATACGAGATCTTTGTTCAAAATTCGCATTAAGCTGGTGCGTGGAATGTGGAGCTGAGTCGCACTTTCTCATTTACGAAAGCCACATTTTAGTTAGTGATCGTGCCAGTTGTCCACTGGAAAGTGATTCAAAAATAGAGCATTTCCTCCTAACAGCTAATAGGAAAGGCTCCCTTGGCCCATTAGCTCGTAGGGCCTCCTTTAACAAAATTTTTATATATTCATTAGATTTAAATTCCTTGTTTATACGATTCGAATACGATTCAATAACGCATTAATAAAAAGAATTAAAATACCTTAACCACAACAAATAAATAAATATTTTTTTTTTATATTTTTACAGATGACAACATCGACTATGACTAAGTGGATGTATTAGCGGTTACAGTCGTAGGCGGTCATTATATATTCTATCCGAACGCGAAAAAAGGAAATGTCTTAACGCTTTTTAGAGATGTTCGAGAAATACGTTTTTTTTCTGTTGTTGATAGCTTTTAGCCGTTACTCCGCCATCTCCATTATTCCTTATCGAACATATACGAGTAGATCGAGAACAGCAGCAACAAGTGTAAAATTCCTGGGATCATTAACCGCGTCTTTCTACATTAAATACACGTGGATGTAAAATCGTCATCTCCAACATGTTGACAGCAGCTAAGCGTGGTATTAAAACACTCATTAAGATTATGATGTTGGGCCGGACCGAAATTAAAATACCCTCTGGGTAAGTAATGGATTTTAATACAATTTTAATAATAATAACAATTTGCATATATGTATCTCAGTTAGTGCAGTGCAGTATTTTAAGAACGTTTTATGTCGATTTTTTCATTGGGATATTTGGGGAATTTTTTACATCTATTATTGCGAATACTTCAGTTGGCGCATTATTTGCTTTACAATTTTTGGATAATTTTTCATGTTGGCCTTTTCGGTGAATTTTTCATCTGTTTTTGGGAATTTGCCATGAATTATTTGAGGAATTTTTGGGGTATTTTTTATGTTGGCCTTTGTGGGAATTCTTCATTTGGAATAGCGCCGATTTTTCATAAATTATTTGGCAATTTTTTTACAAAATATGTGGGGATTTTTTTTCGGATTTTTGTGTAATTTTTCATGTTGTCCTTTTTGGGGATTTTTTTTTTTGATCTATTTTTTGAGAATTCTTCATTTGGGACATTATTAATTTTTTTTTTGTCGGATTTTTGGGTAATTTTTCATATTTCATTTTTCATTTGGGCGATTTTTTTATCTATTATTGAGAATTCTTCATTTGGGACATTATTAAGTTTTTTTTGTCGGATTTTTGGGTAATTTTTCATATTTCATTTTTCATTTGGGCGATTTTTTTTATCTATTATTGAGAACTAGTAAGTTGTAATGCGCCTATGGCGCCCGTTGAAATATGGAAAACAAATTTTGTTGAAAAAAAAAAAAATTTGTGGAAAAAAAAAATTTTGTTGAAAAAAAAAAATGTTCTTAAAAAAAAAATTTTTTGTTGAAAAAAAAAATTTCTTGAAAAAAAAAAAATTTGAGGAAAAAAAAAATTTTGTTGAAAAAAAAAATTTTATAAAAAAAAATTTTTGTAAAAAAAAAAATTTTGTAAAAAAAAAATTTGTAAAAAAAAAATGTTGGAAAAAAAAAATATTGGTAAAAAAAAATTTGGGGAAAACAGAATTTCTGTACAAAAAAAAAAATATTATTTTTTTTATTATTTATTATAGAATTATAGAATGCCTATTTAAATTCCTACGTACTGCGTGACAGAGTCAGTGAATCAGTGTATCAGTGAATCAGTGTCGAGGGTAAATATATATTAAGATTCTTCATTTGGGACATTATTAAGTTTTTTTGTCGGATTTTTGGGTAATTTTTCATATTTCATTTGGGGGAATTTTTTTTAACTATTTTTGGGAATTCTTCATTTGGACATTATTATATTTTTTTTTTGTCGAATTTTCGGGTTATTTTTCATATTTCATTTGGGGGATTTTTTTATCTATTTTTGAGAATTCTTCATTTGGGACATTATTAAGTTTTTTTTTTTGAATGTCTTTTAATTGTTACATTTTGTATATCCGACCCATAGAGTATCGTAGACACAGATTCTTCACAGTGTAGAGCACGACTTTGCAAAGTCACTGGCTAACCGAATGCATCGGCCATCCAATGGTACGGGATTTGAAAACGTGTCGCCCGGTATAATTTGCCGAACGAGTATTTCTGTCTAGACAGCAGATATTATCGTGTCGTATGAATGAAGTGTCATTGTTCTGCGTTTCTTTCTTTTTTTTTACAATTAATTTTACGATACGTTTGTTTTTTTTTTTTGTCAATTTAATAAACGATTGTGCGCCAATTGTTTCTTTTGTTGTTTAAACAATTTTTGTTTTATGTGAAATGTGTCATTATTCTCTTGACGCATCGACACGTGTTAATAAATTGAATCAATAACACTGTACAACGGCGAGACCGGGATCTACACCTCGAAGCCGGATTCGAATTCCCATTGATGTTTGTCACACTGTGCTGACAAGTATTATGACTTAATGCTGGTGTTTGCTACCGCTGAATGGTAACCTAAACGAATCCATCCGTCTTTTCAGCTATTTAATAGTGTTAATAAAGGGTGATTTTATGTTTGCCATTTGTTTTGTCTGTGCTAAGTTAAGTTCATGCGTGATCTCTGACATGTGACATTTCATCATGAACAGACGTAGAAAAGATTGCAAATCATTGAGTTTTATTTTCAAAACTCATGATCTGTGAAAAATGGGTTTTGCACGTTACCTCCATATCATGGTCGTCGTAATTAACCTGCCGATCGGGCTACTCAAGCCATTTGGAACAAATTTCGCCAGAGTTTCGCTCTAATGGACAGCAATTCATCGACCTGTATCCGTAGAGTGCGTACCGAGGAGATTATCTCTGCTGTGTCTGCCAGCTTAATCTTATTGACAGCTGTCAATAATATTTTGCAAAAAAATATTTAAAAAAAATATAAAAAAAAATTTTTGATTAAAAAAAAGATTTGTTTTAAAAAATATTTATTATATTAAAAATAAATAAAATATTATTTATTATCTCTGCTGTGTCTGCCAGCTTAATCTTATTGACAGCTGTCATTTTATTGACACTGTCATTTTATTGACAGCTGTCATTTTATCGACAGCTGTTATTTTATTGTCATGTTACTGACAGCTGTCATTTCCTGACAACTGTCATTTTATTGATAGCTTTCATTTTCTAGACAGCTGTCATTTCCTGACAACTGTCATTTTATTGACAGCTGTCATTTTATTGACAATGATATGAGTGACATTTTATTGACAGCTGTTATTTTTTGACAGCTGTCATTTTATTGACAGCTGTCATTTTATTGACAGCTGTCATTTTATTGACAGCTGTCATTTTATTGACAGCTGTTATTTTATTTATCATTTTATTGACAGCTGTCATTTTATTGACAGCTGTCATTTTATTGACAGCTGTTATTTTATTGACAGCTGTCATTTTATTGACAGCTGTTATTTTATTGACAGCTGTCATTTTATTGACAGCTGTTATTTTATTGTCATTTTATTGACATTTTATTGATAGCTTTCATTTTCTAGACAGCTGTCATTTTATTGACAATGATATGAGTGACATTTTATTGACAGCTGTTATTTTTTGACAGCTGTCATTTTATTGACAGCTGTCATTTTATTGACAGCTGTTATTTTATTTACAGCTGTCATTTTATTGACAGCTGTCATTTTATTTACAGCTGTCATTTTATTGACAGCTGTCATTTTATTGACAGCTGTCATTTTATTGACAGCTGTTATTTTATTGACAGCTGTCATTTTATTGACAGCTGTTATTTTATTGTCATTTTATTGACATTTTATTGACAGCTGTCATTTTATTGACAACTGTAATTTTATTGACAGCTGTCATTTTATTGATATAGACCTCCATCAATTCAAAACTGGACCGCTGTAAGGTTTATACGATTCGACCCGGCCAACATTAAAGATCAGAAAAATTAATTTCGGTTTATCCAAAAATAAACCGTTGGACGGTTTATGACATTCGGGCCGGTGAACGTTTAACTGAAGAATTCCATAGTTGTTGTTGCCGTCACAAATTAAAACAATATTTACAGTAAATATTATTTCTATATTAAAACAAAAAAGAAAAAAACCCCAAAAAGAAGAATGTTTTTTTGCACTATTTTGCACTGTTTCTTTTAACCAGACAACAGACTCAATGTCTGTTGGAATTCTGTTGCGATTACCGAATATATAAATATAAATAGTGTGCCTCCCGCAATTGAATAAATACAGCGAAGAAAATAAAATTTCCACTGATATGAGTGACGTGTGTGGAGACAATGAATCCAAACTGCCGATATCGGTTGTACCTACATATATGTATGTAGATATTTAATCAAACAGTTGGATTTGTTGTCTACAAACTAAAGACAAGACTGTCATAGGCAAAACTTGCCAGCGGATATTCTGCCGTAATGGCCTATTGTAGGGTTTTTTTTCTCCGTCAAAGTGGATCTACAATTTCTGGAAAAGAAATTCACTATTACATGCATTGAATCAGTTCCATTGAAAGTGTGTGTGTTTAATTTGCCTTTGAATAAGAAACTTGAAATTGAAAGGTCCTGTAAAAGCAGAAACTATTTCCTTTTTTTGGAAGGAAATACAGAATATTTTTTATTACTTCTTTGTCTGTAAATCAAGAAAAATGTATTGGGAACCCCTGAACACTAAATGTCGTTACGCATATTTTGCCTGGGCAATTGCAGAATGTCTATGTTATCCTCCGTAAAAACCAAAAAAAAAATATTTAAAAATTATGGCGGTAACTTCGTGCCAGTACGTTAGGTTAGAGAAAACCGATGCATTTTGCATTAATCCGTGCCATTCTCTAACATCTTCAGAATGAGGTCATAAACCCAGACGCGCCTAAGTACAATCGGCTAGATCAGAGGCCAGACGGAATGCAAACAACCCACGAATAACAACACTAAAATCAATGAATCGTAAATTATTTGCGGTGAAAGTCGTTTTCAAATGCGTATTTGTTGCTTTCTTTACATCATCGACCCGAAAAAAACCGCGTGTAAGTCTTACCCCGTCCCCGCCGTCAATCCCTGCGGTTATCTTTTGGCAGACATAAAGTGCGAAGTTGGAAAAAGATAATTCTGCCCTGGCCGTGGCGGTACAGAGCAAAGGCGATTAAACCCTTTTCGGTTCTTTTTTTCTTTGCTAAAGAAATGATTCTGTTGACAATCAACAGTGAACAGTAAAACGCATTGGCTTGACAGGAATGTATTCAATAAACGTGTAAACTCTTGATTTTTTTGATTTTAAGTACGATTTCATTTTTAATCAGGCGCAGTAACGGTTCAGTGTCTGTGGTATTCTCAGAATCCAGACCATTCTGGAGAATCCAGACCAATGCGAAATTTGCCAACACAATGAATAGTTTGTTTTTATTCAGTTAACCAATTGTAAAAAATGTCAATCATCAATTTCATAACTAGAAAATTGAAGAACTGATGAGAAACTTAACTGAAATTTCTCCTTGTTTATTTCCCATGTTGATTAGAGGATGTTCTATAAAAAAAGGCCCAATAAATAAACTTAATAATAAACATAAACTTTAACTTGGTTTTATTTGTGAAATATTTTTCCACAGAGACCAGACACTTAAATCAATAAAGCGAATTTGATTGTTCTCACAACTCCTTTTCGTATGCGTATTTTTCCTCGTCTGATCGTGTATTTTCCCCCTCGAACTTCGTGTCATCCGTTGCATTTGATGCATTGCAAATACTGTCAAAGACGATTAAACCCTTTTTTTTTTGTTTGGTTTTTGCTAACGATATGATTCATTCGACAATCAACAGCGATTACACGCACTGCCTTTAAAGACGTGAGTTCAATAAACGTGTAAACTTTTGAAATTCTTTTTAGAATGCGATCATTTTTATTTCAGACGTAGTCTAGGTTCAATGGCTTCTGTATTCCCGGATCGATTCCGTTACGAAATTTTCCCAAGCTAATTAACAATTTTTTTAATTTTGTGCCGATTATAAAACGAAATTGTAATTGTTACAGATTTAATGCTCTGGCTGCATTCAATAAACCAGATCACACTACTGAGCTGATCGGAATTTAATCCTCAAACGGCATTAGTTGTGTTTAATTTCCAAAAAAAAAAAATATTATCCATCCTTGCAACCTGTTTTTTTTTTTGTTTACCAGTTATGCACAAACAAATATTTTTACGAAATTAAACACAATTAATGAAGATATCCTAGGATTAATTAATATGGGTATCCTAGGATTAATATCCTAGGGTTAATTAATATGGAAACATAAAGAAGGTGTGACAGAGTAGTGCGTGAAAAACTTCTTCACGAACATCGTCTTCGTGCTAAAGTTCTTTTAACTTCCAGGGGAAGTAAGAGCTTTTGGTCATTCGTAAAAAGGGAAAGGAACAATTCTTCATCTTCTATTTCAACCCTCGTTAACGATGACCAGATATTCACTGACCCGGTTGACAAAGCTAACCTTTTGGCTGAAATTTTTGCAAAGAATTCATCTTTGCCAGAAAGCAGTCAACCACTCCCCGTGATCGGAAACATATCTAGTTCGATGCCTCAGATATTTTTTCGAACACGTGGAGTCAAAGGGGTTCTTGCAGATCTCAATGTAAACAAAATTCTGGGCCCGGATGGTATTTCAGCACTTGTCCTATGTAAGTTCTCTTCGACGCTATCTCGCAATCTTTTCAACATGTCGTATCGTGTTGGTATTTACATTTCACGTTGGAAAGTTGCCAACATTCAGCCGATCCCCAAGAAAGGTGAGACTACAAATTACCGTCCACTTGCAATATGTTCTGCGCTCTGGAAGCTCATGGAGAGCATGGTTAACCACCATCTTGTTAAGTATTTAGAGTCTAACGGCCTTCTAAATGATCGACAGTATGGCTTCCGTAGAAATCGATCTACTGGAGACCTGATGGCGTTCCTTACGGAGCGATGGAGTCGATCCATTCACCGCCTTGGCGAAAGCAAGATCGTAGCTCTGGATATTTCCAAGGCGTTCGATAGGGTCTGGCACGGAGCACTCATATCAAAACTTACTGCATTTGGTATCGGTAATACCTTCTCTCGATTCATATCGAGTTTTCTCAAGGATCGCTCTATACGAGTTGTTATAGATGGGGTCTCATCCAACGAGCATAGGCTGACAGCAGGAGTGCCACAAGGCTCTGTCCTCTCTCCTTCTCTTCTCAAACGTTCCACTGATCCAGCATCGTCGTCAATGTCTATGGCTGGTGTGGATATCGACGTATCAGATACTCTTGATGTTCTGGGCATGAAGATACAGGGTGATGCTCGCTGGGCTAGCCATATATTCGAAGTGTCGAATGAAGCATTCAAGTGTTTAGGCTTTTTAAAGCGGTGCAAGAAATACTTCACCCCATCTGATCTCGTAAATATTTACACCACCTACATCCGACCTAAAATGGAATACAACTCCCATAAATGCGCAGGAGCTCTAAAGACATGTTTGCAGCTTCTGAACCGTGTACAGAGGAGAGCGTTGGTGATGATGGGGGATGGTAGAGTATCCAACTCTATTGTCTCCCTACAGCATCGCCGAAATGTGGGTTGTATAACGCGGTATCTGCTTCTCAGATATCCGTCGTCTGGTCCCTCAAATTAGAACATTTAGCCACAAATAAAATAACTTACAGAGGCAGCTCCGGTGGACGGACTCCGACGGTCACAGTGATTTTGTCCGTCCACGGGCCTGCTGTCCGCGAGTACAGCTTTTACTGTACATAAATGAGGCTGCGTGTAATTTTGCTGGTGTTGGAATTGGTTTCTGACCGCCCACCCAGTTCCATACATGTGTCTTTTGGCCGTGCCAAACTTCATTTAGCCGAGTTTATTTAATTCTCATATCACCGTGTTACACACATTCTGTCCTATGAACCAAATTTACTTTTTCGGAAAGGGGATAAAAATACACGTGTATCGGCGATTTTTTCATGTACACGTCAGAATTTTTTTTTTTTTAAGTTTGAAGTATGAAGCTCGTAGTGGCCTGTGTGAAAGCCTTTCGACCGATTTTTAACCCTTTTTCAGTGATCCAATCGAGCTGATTTTTGGCAGGCAGACTCGTGGAAATGTCTGTATGACGTTAAATTTTTTAAAAAATAGATTGTTATCAATTCTCAGATTTTTTTTAAATTTTTTTTTTATTTTTAAAATGGTTATCGTTTTTTTTAAGGTTTCAGTTCAAAAAACATTTTTTTTCGTAACGCTTAAGTAGTTTAAAAATTTGTAGTCTCTTCAAGTTATGCTAAGAAAAGTGAAAAAAATATTTTTTTTCCAAAAATAATAAAAATTGGGGAAAATCTGAGAATTGAAAAATTGTTTTAAAAAAATTTGAAGTAATACAGACATTTCCACGAGTCTGCCTGCAAAAAATTAGCTTGGATGGATCACTGAAAAAGGGTTAAAAATCGGTCCAAAGGCTTTCACACAGGCCACTACGAGCTTTATACTTCAAACTTAAAAACAAAAAATTATGACGTGTACATGAAAATCGCCGATACACGTGTATTTTTATTTTTCCCCCTCTTTCCGAATATGTGCATTTGGTTCATGGGACAGAAAAAAATCTATTTTTTGTAACACGGTGTATTTTTTCTACAAATCGTTTGTAACCAAAATCCGCCACGGATGTTTAATATCATTTTCATTATTCAGCGGAAACATGTGTTGTCTGCTAGAAGTGTGAGTGTTTCCACATCAACGGCTTTTGATGTTTAAACTCAGTTTTATGGAAAACTAATCGTGGTTTAACTACGATCTCATTTATTGGCCCTAATAAAGGATTAACCCTGACCCTGGCACCAATTGCTTTCTTCGAATCCTGGTACTATTTCCAATTGTAAATAATCGCTCATTCCTTGAGTACAACCGGATTTTTACAGAACTCGATGAAATTTTACCGATGATGAAATTGGATTCTGGACCACTGTGCGACGCATAACTGAGAAACTTTGTTCTTCAGCCGATCTGTTCTGATCTCTTACACAAATCATTTGTATGGAGTCCGATAAAGCAGGGTAAATTTGTTTGCAACTTAATTGTTAATGTCACTATAGAAATCTAATTTATTTATTTTGGTACCTTTTCGACGACAAAAGTACCATTTGAAACCAAAAAAAATACCTTTTCGTCATTCTCATTTATCATCCCTGAAATACACTATTTTCCTGTCGTTAACAGTGCACAGCATTAATAGAGTCCCCCTTAATCAAAAAAAAATCTAGCTACTCCACACATTACTGGACGTTAAACATCTCACAAATCAGTATGCTGAGTTCGATAAATTGTCTATACTCGCTGACAGGCGTCTGGTATTTTAATATAAAGGATTCACTTTATTTGAGGATTAATAAAATTTGGGTTTTTTCCCTTAAATAACCAATGGCGATGAAAAACATATATCGGCCAACTCTAAGCTATTAAAGCACTGCAATCTCCCTTACTAGCCTGTGGGCTAGATACACCGCTTGCCGCACCAAAAAATCCAACATAAAACCGCTGGTTTCATATTTCGGCATTGCCTGAATACGCTGGCAATCTAAGCCAACTAACTGAGCAGAGAAGCCACAGCATGACACGATTTAGTTGGCTGTCAGTGTTTAACGAGTGCATTGCCCTCTGCTCCCAAATGATGTTGACTGGCCGGCTGGCTGGCTGACTGGCTGGCTGACTGGCGATTGGAGTTATTTTTAGCAGCAAATCTTATTTTCGCACAAAGATACCCACAAACACACGCAAACAATCGCCATAAATTTTATATTTTCTGGAAACAAAAAGAATAATGAACCCATCCAACGCATCTCTCGCTCTCGCGGTCTCTCTCTCCCTCTCTCTCTCTCTAAGAAATCGAAAAACGAAAAGCAAACGCGACATCCTTGATGCACACGCTGCAAGTGAAATACAATCAGAGCTATAAATAAAACCATAAGAAGAATTGCAATTGTCCGGCTAAACGTAACCAGTTCGCATAAACACCCGTTCCAAGCGACAGCAGCCGCAGCAGCAGCAAAGTGCAATAAAAACCAGTTTATGATGCACTTCTTTTTCGGGTGCAGAGGGGACGACGACACAAGCAACCGGCAAACTGAACGATGCAACGACAGCAATATACGCTCACTTCACTTCGCGTCTGTCTGACTGACCGGTAGTCTTGCACTGAAGTTGCAAAATGTCCACTGTTGCCCCGCCATTGACCGACCATCGCCATCGCCATCACCACCACCAACAACACAGCATGCAATGCAACCAAGAAGCACCAGTCCTGGTGTGTGTGTGTGTGGATTCTTGGCATACAGCACAATTGCAACATCCGTTGGAGTCTTCGTGTGGTGAAGTCTCCAATCTGCAAATGGGTTCAGTTGGGTTCAAACAAACGTCAACGGCTTCGAATTCGAATTCGAATTAGAATTCAAACAGACAACGTTCAGTTGTTGCCGAACTGTAACATAGGAAGTAAGCAGGGAGTGAAAGACGCCTGGTGTGGGATATCAAAAAATAATGTAGGCCTTTTCACTTCCCGCCACATTCAAAATGGATTCAGAATTTATAAAAGTTTGCTTCTTTTGTTTTCGAAACTTGAGTGAAAATTGAGTGTGATATTTCGAAAATACCAAAAAAAAGTTCCATCCCGATTGTGCTTTTAACAATCTGTAAATTGGGTCTGAATTGAATGAAGCTTTGCTGGATCGTTACCAATGGATGGGGATGCTAGCTGTTCATATTGGGGATTTAACGAAAGACGATTTAGCGAAAGCGAATATTCAACTATATTATTTGCGAAAGCGAACTTCGTTACTACACCCCTAGTTCCTATAAGGTTCCCATAAAACAAAGGTTGTCAAGATATCGAATGTCGAAGTTCGAAGTTCCGGGTACTTGAGAGTTTATTGGAAACCAATCATGGCTTCCGCAAATCTGTATCGATTACCTAGGCTTTTAGCTAGGCTGGCAAGTAAGCGCTTTATGAATAACATTACTACACCGAGCCAAAAGTACAACGATTTTTTCAACCATGTGTCTGGTTAATTTTTTCACGGTAAATATTTGATTACAAAGTCAAAATAACGTTATATAATGTCAAATTTACATGAAAAATAGTTGAGGTTGATTTTTTCGAGAGAGAGAGAGAGAGGCTGAAAAATGTGCGAAATAAACAACAATTCAAAGATCATTCGGCTATGTTGTGTCGAAGTTCTTGAACTGCTTTTTGGTAGACGAAGTTCAGTATTATGTTAGACGAAGTTGCAACAAATGCGATTATCTCCCCCCCACTCATTTTTCACTCTTCCTTTTCTCTCAAAATGTGAGCGCTCTTTCAAAAAAAAAAAAAAACCACCACCAAATGCTATCTTCACTGCCTGTTGAGCTGTTGCTTTCCAATGCATGTGTTTGCTTTACTGCTTGATTTTTTGGGAATATGCGCCACTAAACAGTAGTTCTCGTTCACTTGCAAATGGGTAACGATGACGAACTGTAACAGCTGCCGAAACCTTGCCTGCAATCAAAGCAAACACAATTCGTGAAGCTTTTTTGGAAAATTTATATTTCTGCAAAGAAATAGAAATAAATCAACGATCTCGAACAACAGAAACAAACACTGTAGTATCTTAATATATATTTACCCTCGACACTGATTCACTGACTCTGTCACGCAGTACGTAGGAATTTAAATAGGCATTCTATAAATAATAATAATAAAAAAAATAATATTTTTTTTTTGTACAGAAATTGTGTTTTCCCCAAATTTTTTTATTCCAAAAATTTTTTTTTTTACAAAATTTTGCTTTCAACAAAAAATTTTTTTTTTTCAACACATTTTTTGTTTCAACACAATTTTTTTTTTGCACAACATTTTTTTTTTCCACAAAATTTTTTTTTTTCAACAAAATTTTTTTTTTTCCACAAATATTTTTTTTCCAAATTTATTTTTTTTCCAAATTTTTTTTTACAAAATAGTTTTCTCAAAATTTTTTTTATTATTTTTAAAATTAAGTAACAAATACTTTCTCAAGCAAATTAACGGGCGCCATAGGCGCATTACAACTTACTAGTTTAATAATATTAACGATTTCGTTGTTAAATTGAGCATGCATTGTTTCAATAAATTAACAATGACATTTTTATATTAGCAATTGTCATGGTTAAAAAATTCAACAATGCATTGTTAAAACAACAATAATTATTTTTATATCAACCAGTTTCATGGTTAAAAAATTCAACCAGCGAGTAGTTAAATTAACTATTATTATTGTTAAATACCAGTCAACAAGAAGATGTTCAAATTAACCATATATAACGTAGACTCCCAATCATGTTTAGTTATGGTTAAGTAAACCTTATAAAGGGTGTTTTTTATTGAGGTACAGAACTTCGAATTGAAATAAAACACAAGAAAATCGTTTTAATGTCCATCAATTTGGCTTTATTGGAAGGATAAATTTATGCCATTAATGTTTAAATATGATTTCGGGCATGTGGCCGCCGCGGCTGGCTCGAATAAAGCCAATTCTACAGGTCCAATTTTCAACCACTTGTTGGAACCACAACTCATCCACATTCATGCCATCCAATTCGGGAACAAAATAGTCGGTTATCATGGCTCTATACCGGTCTCCATTAACGGTAACTGACTCTCCAGCATTATTTCGGAAGAAGTATGGCCCAATGACTCCACCAGCCCATAGAGCACACCAAACAGTCAGTTTTTGTGGATGTAATGGCATAAAATGGACGGAGCTTGCGGTGAACTTCGCGAACTGAACCATTACTTTCGAAATAAATTTGCACGATTTGCAAGCGTTGTTCTTTTGTCAACCTGTTCATGATGAAATGGCAAACCAAACTAAATATTAATCACTTGACAGCTGACAAAATGGCCGCCAGTTAAAAAAGTGATGCCAACTTAAAGTTCTATACCCCAATAAAAAACACCCTTCATAAGGTTATTTTTTCTCTCTGTGTATTTAAAACAAATGGTTTTCTTTACAAAGGCGCTTCAAGAAACATGCACTGAACCGGGGATGTCAGATTTGGCGATTTCTCGCCAAAAGTTTTCAAAGTCTTTGGCGACTAAAATTTGGACTTGGTGAAATGCCGAATTTCATGGTTTTTTTTACTATTTTAGGGGATTTTTGTAGAAATGCTCAGCTCAATGTTTTCACGGACTTACAAAATTGATATTTCACTCAAAATCACAATAAATTTAGGGCCAAAGCTTTCGATGAGGTTTCCATCAATGAAAAAAACGACAACATTATTCATTAAATTACCAAATTTTCCCGAATCTGTGATCTTACAGATCCACTTATTCTTATTTTTTACCAAATTTTACACAAATTTTCCCGAATCTGTGATCTTACAGATCAACTTATTCTTATTTTTTACCAAATTTTACACAAATTTTCCCGAATCTGTGATCTTACAGATCAACTTATTCTTATTTACAATTATCGCATTTTTATGATATTTCCCATATTTCCCACTGCGATCAAGGGACTCGTAAACTTGTCCTTTTTCCTTGAATAGACCAACATTTAATTCACTTACTAAATGAAGTGGAAGTAATTGCATTAAACACTTGCATTTTGGCCACATGAAAATGGAACGTCATGTTAGGAATGCAAATGAACCTGGGTTGGCTCCCACACACTGGCACGCCGCTAATAGACAAATTGTTGCATACACCAGCTTTCGATGAAACATTCCCGTTGTGGATGCGACTGGTGGCGGGAGGAGGTGAGTGCAAAGTGTAGTATGTTGGTGCAACAACAAGGAAACTTAACTAACTGACAAAATGAATTATTGCAACAGAATGTGTACGTTTGCCGGTATGTTTGTGTAGGTGAACTTCTTCCCCCACACACGGATGGGAGAGTGTGCAGTGGTGATGTCATTGTAAAGGATTTCTCTGATAGGTGTTCTTGGTGGCAGGGGGTCGCCAGGAAGACAGTTTGATAAAGTATTCCTACTGTTGCACATTCACACACACACACCGACACCCAATCAGATGAAATTTATTGTATAAAAGTTCTTTAATGAGTTATTGTCTGGATATCCTGTCTGCCTGTCTGCAAGTTTACAGGTTCATAGACTAGACCCCAGACGACACTTGCTTGCCACATCCACACCTACTGCGTGCGACTTTCGTCTCAAATGTGAGTGAGTCTGGATGTTCCTGTTCTTCTGGGGACGGTATTGTTGTTCAGCCAAAGTGTCAATTTTACACATGAATTTGCCCACTTCCTCCAGCCGGCAACGAACCAACGAAACTTTACCGTAACAAAAGAAGAATTTGCACAGTCTGCTGCGATGCCTTATTTCCCTGTTGTTCCGGTTTTATACACTCAAAAGAAAATGTGTGCCATTTTTAAGGGGCAAATTAAAATTTCCACCTTCCACTTTAATTAAAAAATTAAATGAAAAAATTTTATTCTTCTTGTGGATTATTTGTATTTGGTTTTTTAATTTTTTTAACATCAAGTCGAAAATTTGATGTCATGTAAATGGCCGCCGCCACAGTTGATTGCCACATTAGGGGCCAATCGCAAAATGTATAACATTTTCTGATAGGAGGAATACTTTTGCGCCACCCTGTACATACATTTCCGAAGTTGAATTATTTTTTGGGTATATTTTTTTTATATTTTCAGTTTTTTTTTACTCATTTCATAAAATTTTTATTTTTTTTTTCGTATAAAAACTTTGCATCTCTTTCGGATTGGGAAATTTTAAAAAATTGAATTGGATTTTTCGACTTGAATTTGTCCCCTTTTCCACAGGCAAATTTTTATTTGGCAAATTCTGAGTTTGTAGGCGAGAGGGGTGCGAGGAAGAGAAACAAAACTTTGCCTGTTCAGAATTTGCGGTACACGCAAATTCTGCTTTGCTCTGTTCGTTGCAAACAATTTTGTTGACATTTCCTTTTTAACCTATTCGTTTTACTGACACACAGCCGGCTGACTCCATATCAAACGCGGATTTTGTACAATCCAAAATCTCTTTTATTAAATTATGTTTACACTCCTTGTCCATTATTGCACCGATTTTAAATTATGTATACACTTCTTCGAAAAATTCTTTAAAATGTAAACACTTTTGACGTTTCTTTCTTTCTTTTGTATTTTGATTCGCAAATTTGGCAAAGAAAAATTTGCTAGTGGAAAAGCAAGCGAAAATTTCAAAAGAGAAAACAAAAAATTTGCCAAATAACAATTTGCCTGTGGAAAAGGGGACTTTCCGAAGTTGAATTATTTGTTGGGTATATTTTTTTTATATTTTCAGGTTTTTTTTCACTCATTTCATAAAAATTTTCCTTTTTTTCGTATTAACACTTTTCATCTCTTTCGGATTAGGAAATTTTAAAAAATTGAATTGGATTTTTCCACTTTGTCAAACGGTGTCTCATAGATTTTAAGAGTGATTGTACTACAATTTATTTATTTTTTTATTGTAAAGTGTAGATTTTGAATTGACACATGTTGAATTCTGAACATCGTACATAGTTTAATTTTTAGGTAGTATTGTATTTACAGAAGTAGAAACAAAAAAATCGCCCGGGAATTGCCGGATTAAAAGCACTAGTCGTGAGATATATTGGCCACGCCAGAGTCTTATCCCCTATGGAGAATAGAGAAACTCATAGAAAGACTCCCAACGTTCCTCAACCAGCCAATCGTCCAGTCTGACCAAGGGCGCCACCCGACGATCGTATGGCACACTGGAAAGCACAGCCGTTCATTCAAAACAAGAATATCCCCGATTTATTAATCTGCTTTGCATCCCTTTTGAACAGCATTTTCTCTCTCAGCGTATGTCAACATAGAATTATTGTAGTTCTTATTATCACATTGTTTTAGCTGTTCAGCCATAAAGGAGCAAAACGAAATCCCGCCAAACGGAGACGAGTCACAGGCAAGATATGATAAATTGCCTAGAACTCGAACACACACACAGACATTGCGGCAAACAAAGTTGGAAACTCGTCTCCAAATCACCTTCCAAAAAGTCTCAGCTTATTCTGCAATAGACAACGGAAATATCTCAGATATTTAAGGTCTATTGTGGGGCCCTACAGCATAATTTGAGTAGCCGTCCTTTTTGCATTTCAATATTTTAATCCTGACTGAAGTTTACATGACATAGTGAAGATTGTCTATGTCCTCTCACATGCGCAAAATTTCAAACAATCCACACTGAAAACAGAATTTCTTTGGATTAGCAGTCGTATATTTTTAGGGTGATAGATTTTACCCATAAAACGTATTAAATTTAAATAATGAGACTTATATGAGCTGTTTTTGGCTACGATCGTAACAGAGTGTTTCACATTTAAAATCGATGAAAGGAATGTTTTTTTTGTTCCGCGTGTTCCGCGTTGATCTCATTAAAGCGAATTTACTGAAAACCTTTTCCGTAATCTACACTACTTGTTTTGTAGAAGCCAAAATCAATCTGGTAAATGTCCTCCGATTCCAAAAAAAACTGCACCTTAAAGCTAATTTGCTCATATTTTTAACTAGCTCATTGTTTTCCCCCGCAATTGTGTTGGACACAAATTATTCATAAAAATGTAAAAACAATTTTCACACATTTTTCTTAACAGAATTTTTTTTTATAAATTGTATGAATATTATTGTAACGGTTTGGGTGTAAGAAATAGGGTTCTTTTTCCTTAAAGGCGGGATTATTTTGGCCATAGCACCGGCAAATTAATTCCGATAATAATAAAACTTGACCTGGGGAGAATGGAAATTTTGCTTATCATTTAAGCTGGGTACATAAGTTGCAAAACTTAATGAGAAACCAATAACTAATTCACGTTTTGGCAGTAAATAATGTGAGTTTTAATTTAACCTCATCTTCCAATTGTGCAATTCTGTCTGGGTAAAAGTTACACCGCCCAAAATGGTCCTTCGCTCCAATTACGTTTTTGTGCAAAATTTACTTTTATGGGACGCTGCGCCCAAATAAAATAAAAATATGCAGTTCTCCTCTAAATTACGAAAATAAATGTGGGACTAGGGTGCAGTGGGGGCGTGGCATCGACAAAATTGACCCGCCCACTTTTTTTTTTGGCAATATTGTACTCAAATGAAAGGTAATGTCCTCACCAGTTGAAATGTGTATTTTTTCTTTTTCGGACCATAACACCGTGTTACACACATTCTGTCCTATGAACCAAATTTACTTTTTCGGAAAGAGGGGAAAAAATAAAAATACACGTGTATCGGCGATTTTCATGTACACGTCAGAATTTTTTGCAGGCAGACTCGTGGAAATGTCTGTATCACGTCAAATTTTTAAAAAATAGATTTTTATCAATTCTCAGATTTTTCTAAATTTTTTTTAAAATGGTTATGGTTTTTTTTAAGGTTTCAGTCAAAAAAAAAATTTTTCGTAACGCTTAAGTAGTTTAAAAATTTGGAGTCTCTTCTAGTTATGCTAAGAAAAGTAAAAAAAATATTTTTTTTTCAAAAATAATAAAAATTGGGGAAAACATGAGAATTGATACAAATTGTTTTTAAAAAATTTGACGTGATACAGACATTTCCGCGAATCTGCCTGCCAAAAATCAGCTCGATTGGATCACTGAAAAAGGGTTAAAAATCGGTCGAAAGGCTTTCACACAGGCCACTACGAGCTTCATACTTCAAACTTAAAAAAAAAAATCGGACGTGTACATGAAAATCGCCGATACACGTGTATTTTTATTTTTTCCCCTCTTTCCGAATATGTGCATTTGGTTCATAGGACAGAAATTTACTACACATGTTCTCTGCGAAACAAAAGAAAAATATCGAAAATCATCTGGAAAACAACTGAGGGTCGACATGTGCACATGTGCATGTTCATTTGAAAAATGTCATCGCAAGAGTAACTTCTCTCAAGAGTTGTTGCCGTCTGGGCATTATTCGAATGCACATCAAAATCCCATCACACCATTGCAGCGTCACATGGCTCCCATGGCTCCGAGATCCCATTTGGCTGTGCAATCATGAAATTTCGTCTAAAACGATTTCGTTTTATTCTGTGTCACCTTTAGTTTTCCGAATCCATTGTTCGGCTCAAAGAGTTCTCAACAGTTTTCCTGTGTCTTTCATTAAACCCATTGAAAAGTTTGCCATTGAAAATGGCTTTGTCACAAATAACGAATTTACTGTCTAGACATAATGGCGGTAAACTTTTCGAGGGCAACTATTTGTGAATTCGACATTTCTTTTGGTTACATTTTGACAATTCTTTTGCATGTGCGCCGGTACGGGCAAAACTTTGGGGGGGGGGGGGGGGTGGTTGGTTGCAATTATTGTGTGGAAATGGCAAGAATGTCATTGTATAGGAATATTTGGTTCATCCACTGAATCATATATTTATTCACCATATCTCCGTGTGTTGCCTAATATAAAAAATTGGGATAAAATGTGTGAATAAAAAAGTAAGAGCGAAAAATATAAAAAAAAAACATTTTCCTCCTGAAATTGAAAAATTCAAAAACTGGTCAATTTTAGACAAATTTTAATTTGTAAAAATAATATTTTTTTTTTTTTTGCCTAATATAAACAATTGCTATAAAATGTGTGAAAAAACGTAAGAGCGAAAAATATAAAAAAAACATTTTCCTCCTAAAATTGAAAAATTCAAAAACTGGTCAAATTTGGAAATATTTCTAAAATATATTCAATTGTCCGTTTTTCAGTGTTGATACCTTCAAACAATCGTTTACTCTTAGCCTACAATCAATTTTTTACAGAACTCAAAAATGTTTACCACATCAAACAGTTACAGACTTTCGACCAATGGAATTGGTTTGTGGGCCACTGGGCGCCGTTAGACTTTTGCTAGCGGGATACCGTGACCGACCGAAGTTGTGTGAATGACCGAATATCGAGCAAGTCATTCGAATGGAGCCAGATACCGTCACTACTGTCTTGGAAAATTGAGTTGACAGGATGCCCTACGGCAATGTCAGCCACATGAGTGAAATGGCTCCGTAAACAGGGGCCTCAATGGAAAATGCCCCCAATTCATGATTTGTCGTTATACAATAACGGATCAATGAAAAATTAAAATTTTTCTCATACTTTTGATTTTTTTGGTTAAAAAAACCCTTTTTCCAAATTACAAAAACCTATTGTTGTTGTTTTTTTGGGGTTAGGTTAGGTTACGTTAGGTTGAATGGAGGATCGGTCATGTGCCATGACCGTCTCATGTCGCTGACATACACCTAGGCCAGCAATTCGGCCTGTGGTGCGATCCTAGTTTCTTCTACAAATTCCCTTCCCCTTTTTTCTACGTTAGGAATTCGGTCCCCTCTATAAAGTTCCTTAAATTCCTTCCAGTCTATTGCTTTGACGACCGACAGGTCATCTAAGGTGTCCTCTCCTAATTGGTGTCCTCTCCTGACCTGTCTCGGCGTCCTCTCCGCATGCCCTGCATTCTCAACGATTCGATTTGGTAACTGGTATACTAATTCAGTCCTCGGTTTGTGGATGTACATTAGGGTGGAGTGAAATTCAAAAAAAAAAAGTTAACCTCGGAAAGAGATGTAGTCCGGGGTTCTAATGAGGGGAAAAACAAAGAAGAAAAATTTTAAAAAAAATTTAGGGGTCGCGCCTCTCCCTCGAAATTTGGAAATTATCGCTATTTTGGCGTTGATTTTAGAAAAATCCTAAAAATTAACGACTTAACTTATTCGAAATTTAAAAGTTTGAGCTTGTTCAGTGCCCAAACAAAAGTATTTGAGGAAAATATGAGGATAATCGACTAATATTTGTAGCTTTGGTGGCGATTTCATTGTTCAGTCAATTTTCTGAAGAAGGGACGATTTGACTTATTTTACTTTTTGCAATTTTTGAACAATGAGAAATTTTTTTTTAAATTTGTTCATGCCCTTATTGTTTACGCTATTGCAAACATAAAACATTTTAGGATTTTTCTAAAATCAACGCCAAAATAGCGATAATTTCCAAATTTCGAGGGAGTGGCGCGACTCCTAAAAATTTTTTAAAATTTTTTTCTTTATTTTTTCCCTCATTAGGACCCCAGACTACATCTCTTTCCGAGGTTAACTTTTCCAAATTAAAAAACAAGAATGTTTTCACTCCACCCTAATGTACATCCCTGCGCCTGCTCCTAACTCGGATTTGTGTCGAAACAAACAAAATTTGTCCTTTGCATTTCTTAATGCCGAAAAATCGGCAACATTTGCTACATAATTTCTGCCAACGACACATTTCCCAACTGCCTTCATACCCAATCGAATTAATTTAATTAAAATAATTTGTATTAGCCTAATGTCGTCTCCGTTTCAATTAAAACTCAATTTCACAGTCGGTGCCCGCCAGTCTGAAGTGTCTGCGCCTCGTAACCTATTAACCATTTATCGAGTGTGGCATTGATGTCTGTCAGCATTTCCTAATCCCCGCTGAGCCCATTGTCTGTCGCACGCTATGACGCATATGGCCCAAATGTGTGGTAAAAAAAAAAAAAGATAACAATGAAGAAGAACAAAAACAACAACAAAAGAATAACAATGTTTAATATGCAAAAATACCTTGAAAGTCTAGACGGCAGACATGCAAAAAAAAATACTTGCCAGACAAATATTAAAAGAAAAAAAAAATTAAAACAAAACTCACAAAATATCAAAATAATATTTTGTTTAAATATGCATTTGTCATCATTGTTGGATAGTACGACGTGAGTACGTAGTGTGAGTGGCCGTGTTTGTGTGTGTGGTCTTGGGTACCTTCATTGGAATTTGTGTCAGTCTTGTGCCTCTGTCTGCATGCCTCCACCACCCCGATGGCCGAACGTCTGCCTGCCTGTCTGTATATCTGCGTTGGCGCGACAAAGGGCCACTGCCAAATGAGCTAACAATTTACAAACTTACTGTCTAAGTTTAACTAATCTAACAATTGACATTTTGCAAGAGATATTCTTTTAATCTGTCACAGATTGTGAAGCTTTTCAAAGTATTGGCAAATTATTAAATTCAACGATATCCATGTGTTCAATACGTTGTTGTTGTTGATTCTAATCGACACCTGGCCACACTTAAAGTCGAAGGGTTTCTTGTGTTAGAACCGTGTTGAATTCTGAATATTACACCGTGTTACACACATTCTGTCCTATGAACCAAATTTACTTTTTCGGAAAGGGGATAAAAAATAAAATACCCGTGTATCGGCGATATTCATGTACACGCCAGAATTTTCTTTTTTTAAGTTTGAAGTATAAAGCTCGTAGTGGCCTGTGTGAAAGCCTTTCGACCGATTTTTAACCCTTTTTCAGTGATCCAATCGAGCTGACTTTTGGCATACAGACTCGTGGAAATGTCTGTATTACGTGAAATTTTTTAAAAAATAGATTTTTATCAATTCTCAGATTTTCCTAAATTTTTTTTTTAAATGCTTATCGTTTTTTTTAATGTTTCAGTTCAAAAAACATTTTTTTTTTCATAACGCTTAAGTAGTTTAAAAATTTGGAGTCTCTTCAAGTTATGCTAAGAAAAGTGAAAAAAATATTTTTTTTTTTCAAAAATAATAAAAATTGGGGAAAATCTGAGAATTGATAAAAAATTTTTTAAAAAAATTTGACGTCATACAGACATTTCCACGAGTCTGCCTGCAAAAAATCAGCTCGATTGCATCACTGAAAAAGGGTTAAAAATCGGTCCAAAGGCTTTCACACAGGCCACTACGAGCTTCATACTTCAAACTTAAAAAAAAAAATTCTGACGTGTACATGAAAATCGCCGATACACGTGTAGTTTTATTTTTTCCCCTCTTTCCGAATATGTGCATTTGGTTCATAGGACAGAAAACCCTATTTTTTGTATCACGGTGTTATTTATGTAAGATAATTTCATTCGTGTGATTGCCTCGGAGGAAGGCTTCGCTGTAACACCTCCCAGTCAACTCAATTTTCCAAGACCCCGGTGACGTTTTCTGCAATCACGAATGACTTGCTCCATATTCACCTTAAGCGCCTGAATTGTTAATAATTGCATACATCGGTCCTACCTTACCCCAACAAATGTCGAACGGCGTCAAATTGCAGCTGCGAGGTCTTCAATTGACATTCACCGAGACGGCTGACAAACGTTTACAGAATTTGCTGCACAAAAGTTCGATTGTAGTGTGGACTGCACAGAAAAAAAAAAGACAACCAAAAAATTTCAATGAAAATATTTGTACAAGAATTTCATCACTTCTCAATGAAACTATTCGTTAATATGCTAAAAAATTTGTCAAATATTGAAACGAAGTTTGATGAAATGTATCAACAAAACAATTCATCAAATATTTGGATATTTTTAATGAATTTTTTTGTTGATCCCATTTATCAAATTTCGTTTTAATAGTTGATACATTTTTATCATATTTACGAAAAATTTTATCAAATGTTGAAAGAAATTTGATAAATTGAATTGACAAAAAATTTTATATTTTTTATGATTTGTATTTTGGTTATCTAATTTATAAAATTTCTTTTAATATTACATACATTTTTTCGTAAATATGATAAGCAATTTACCAAATATTAAACAAAATTTAAAAAAATATAATATTTTTCGATCTATTTTATGAAATTTCGTTTCAATATTCAATAACATTTTTCATAAATATGCTAAAAAAACGAAATTTGATAATTGTTGATGAAAAAATTTATTGTTCATTTCAAAAATATTTTTAATGAACGACATACAATTTTTTATATGAAACTTTCTTCATCAAAGATAGTTTTGATAAACAGTATACGAATATTTTCTTTAAGTTGACAAATTGTTTTATCACAGGATTTTCAATGAATTTTTTGTTTGAATTCGTGAATATTTTCATTGAATCGAAAAATTATTTTTGTCTGTGTGTGTTGCATTGCGCTCTAACCGGCTGAAATCATGAAACCATGTCTTCAACCATCGCCTTTTAGAGCTCACCGTTAAAATACTCCAATGGGGATATGATTCTGACTTTCTGTCGAGATTCTATTTCCAATCAGCCACAGTGGACCTTAAATGAAAATTAAAATTTAAGTCCAAATTCCGAATAAATCGTTTCTGAAATTGATTTTGGACAAGTGTGATATACACATTGATTTGGAATCACAAGAGCTATCTATGGTACTACTGTGGACCCAGCATATATTTCCAGTCGGCCAGAGTGGGCCTTCTTTTGTCACTCTATGTCCAGTTACAAATGTTCTTAGTAATGCTCATTTTAGGGTCAACTCCAAAACGTACCCTGTTGGAAGCTTTTGTTTTATTTAAATTATTTTTTTTTTTCATCCGATCGGTCAGACATCGTAAATATATATATATCACTGTTAACCACTTGACATGGCTCTGTTAACTCCCTATACCCGCTCTGTTAATAAGGCGGTTTGTGTCGTGTACAATTGTAATGTGTTGGGTTCTCGAATTATTTTATCGAAGGTAATTTTTTGCATTTTATGACATTCCCATTTCATTTATAGCCCATGAACAATCAAAAAAATTTGGTTTAGAATTAAGTATATATCAATTTTTTTTGTCATATCGTTAGCTTAGTATGCAAACGTGCTAAGTCCACTTTTTACGAAAATTGCGATTTAAATGCAGAAAAATAGATGCACAAAAAATACACCGTTTACACACAAAAAAACTACCGTTATGTCTATGTTATTTGTTGTTATGCAGTGGTAAGCAAATGTGTCAAGTCCACTCTCAACGAAAGAGGACGCAGACCACGTCTTGAATATACAATTTTTTTCATTCAATCCATTCTTTGTTGTTAATTGACAAAATTGGCTGGACTAATAGAAGAAGATAACTGCGTTGAAATATTTAAAAAATATTCAAAACAAAATAAGTTAGAAAGTGTTTTCTTCCTCCTGAACATTTTAAAAAAATTGGACTTAGCACGTTTGCATACTAAGCTAACGATATGTAATCTTATCTTAATATATATTTACCCTCGACACTGATTCACTGACTCTGTCACGCAGTACGTAGGAATTTAAATAGGCATTCTATAATTTTCTATAAATAATAATAATAAAAAAAATATTTTTTTTTGTACAGAAATTGTGTTTTCCCCAAATTTTTTTTTTACAAAATTTTTTTTTCATCAAAAATTTTTTTTTTTACAAATTTTTTTTTCCGAATTTTTTTTTTCAACAAAATTTTTTTTTCAACAAAATTTTTTTTTCAACAAAATTTTTTTTTTCAACAGCATTTTTTTTTCCACAAACATTTTTTTTTCAACAAATTTTTTTTTCCATATTTCAACGGCGCCATGGGCGCATTACAACTTACTAGTTATATATATTTACCCTCGACACTGATTCACTGATTCACTGACTCTGTCACGCAGTACGTAGGAATTTAAATAGGCATTCTATAATTCTATAAATAATAATAATAAAAAAAATAATATTTTTTTTTTTGTACAGAAATTGTGTTTTCCCCAAATTTTTTTCCAAATTTTTTTTTTTTCAACAAAATTTTTTTTTTTCAACAACATTTTTTTTTTCATCAAACTTTTTTTTTTGAACAAAATTTTTTTTTTTTCAAGAAAACATTTTTTTTTCAAAAAAAATTTTTTTTTTCAACTACATTTTTTTTTTCAACATTTTTTTTTTCAACAGAATTTTTTTTTCCACAACATTTTTTATTCAACAAAAATTTTTTTTCCACAAATTTTTTTTTTTCCAATTTTATTTTTTTTCCAAATTTTTTTTTTACAAAATATATTTTACAAAATTTTTAAAATTAAGTAACAAATACTTTCTCAAGCAAATTAACGGGCGCCATAGGCGCATTACAACTTACTAGTAACAAAATAATTGATTTAAATCGTTTTTATTTATTGTGGTGACAAACCGAATGGGATTTTGCGTTGCACAACAAGAACAAATGGCGGAAATATGACAACGTACAGTTGCCATATCATCAACAAGACGTTGTCGGTGTAGTACCGCAATTGTGAACATCTTGTTTGGCAATTTTTACACAAATCGTTGACAAAATTGGAACATCTTTGACGATTTGGCCACATACACGTAACGATAGACTTTCGTGCCCGTATGTTGTCAGTTCAGGCACGTTTGGTCATACTTTTTCTATGAGTGTAGCTCTTGCCGACCGAGGAGAAATATTCTATGGACGAGTGGTCCGATATGGTTTGATCGTACGTTTGAAGACTGCCCAATGCCGAATATAAACCGTACTTTACAGCATAACCTCTAAAAGAGCGCGGTTCCAGCATAATGGTGGGAGCGTGTTTTTCATATCAAGTTGTAAGAAGACTAAGGATTCCACCTTGTACTCGCAAATCCTGCATGAGATAATGTCACAATAGGCCTGGGAATGGTTTTGGGTCGTCCAGCGGGACAGTGACCCAAATCACACCAGCACATTGGTTCAAGGTCAATAAAATGAATGTTATGGAGTGTTTCACACAGCCGTCAGATTTGAACCGCCTTGAACGTCTATGGACGACACTAAAACTCACTAGCAATAACGAGCTTTGTGAGCTCGTACAACAGATATAAAACTCGATTTCTCTGTCAACATTGAGTTAATTCAATGGGAAACCCTTGTGCGGCAGTTAAGGACCAAAGGACATTCAACAGATTGCCCAAATTCGGCATTTAGTAAAGTTATAAACGGATAAAGTTTTGGAGAAAACATTAGAAGTCTGGCCACGCCCCTTCTTGTATCTCCCATACAAATGAACCAGTCTGGCAACTTAAGAAATCGTCTAATAATATTACAACGCCCCACGCAATCTTGCCCAAATTTGGTATTTAGTAAAGTTATAAACGGATAAAGTTTTGGAGAAAACATTGGAAGCCTGGCCACGCCCCTTCTTGTACCTCCCATACAAATGAACCAGTCTGGCAACTTTAGAAATCGTGTAATAACATTAACACGCCCCACGCAATCTTGCCCAAATTCGGTATTTAGTAAAGTTATAAATGGATAAAGTTTTGGAGAAAACATTGGAAGCCTGGCCACGCCCCTTCTTGTATCTCCCATACAAATGTGCCATCCCGCCTACTTTCCAAATCGTCTAATAATATTACAACGCCCCACGCAATCTTGTCCAAATTTGGTATTTAGTAAAGTTATAAACGGATAAAGTTTTGGAGAAAACATTGGAAGCCTGGCCACGCCCCTTCTTGTACCTCCCATACAAATGAACCAGTCTGGCAACTTTAGAAATCGTGTAATAACATTAACACGCCCCACGCAATCTTGCCCAAATTCGGTATTTAGTAAAGTTATAAATGGATAAAGCTTTGGAGAAATCATTGGAAGTCTGGCCACGCCCCTTCTTGGTATTCGGTATTTAGTAAATTTGTAACTAGGTGAAGATCTACAGATAAAATGGGACCCTAAGCCACGCCTGTTCTGGTAACTCCCATGACAAACGCCCACTAAAAAACTAGCAACCAAATTGGTTTTCTATGAATTTCGGTATTTTTCGATGGCCACGCCCACTTATGGATTTCGGATACTGCATGTGTGTGGTGTTTATGCGTCTAATCGATCCGATTCATTTGAGCCAGGTGCTTACATCCTTTATGGGCTACCTTAGTTGCTTAGCTATCGCATCACCTCAGTAAACAGTCACAATATGTATTTCTGTTTTTTTTTTGGTCCTTCGAACCGTTCTAAAACTGAAAACCCCATGTGCCCTGGTTGAAGCATACTCTTCAAACATTTTCAAACTGCATTTTCTTTACTAATTCCAAAAAAAAAAACAAGATGTTTTCCTAAATTCAAATGTTCGCTAGTTTCCAAGCATTGAAAAACGTCAACGTCATAGTCTAGAGTCTGTTTAGCTGAAATTGTTGGAAAAACAATTTAAAAAAAACCAAAACGAAATCCAACTTTATTTGGTTTTTGTTTCCAAGCAATTCCGCCAATTTAAATGCATTTTAACGAACAGAAAATTCTTTCGGAGATTTATGATGCCTCTAATGGTGGCCAATAAAGTTTTATTTTCGGCGACCATAAGTCTTCCACACTCTCGGTGTCTGTTACACACACCCTGGCCGTGGACGTGCAAAACGGAACACATGCCATGTTGGCTAAGTCCGCTGGTGAAGGAATGCACATAAATTTTGCAATACGAGTCTTTGATGGTGGGCCATAAACCATCGAAATGTCACGACAACCCCGTAAAAAATTGCCATCAAATTGATACGAATGAGACGTCCCAGCCGACAGACACTCAACGCCTGCCTCTCCGGCCATTGCTTGACAATTTTGGCCAACATCTGATAGACAATTACACCATACACACACACACACACACACTTGCATTCATATTTCATTGAGAATCTTTTGCATTTATTGTAATATGGGAAATATTGAAATGCCGTCAGTGCGTTGAATGGAATAACCTGTTGGAATGTCGTTTCATGAACTGCAACAATAGCAACCAACAACAACAACAAAAACAAAAAGTGGAAATTAAAAAGAGCAGACAAAAAACACAAACGTCGCATTGTCTGTAATTAAAAAAATGACACGAGTTGAAAGTAAATGCAAGTGTGAGTGTTTGAGTTTCTTTTTTTTTTCTGTTAATTTATTGCCCTTAACGACAACTTGTGGTGGGCAAGAGACACAGATATCAAATAAAAATTAGCCATAATTAATGCCACGAGTTTACGAATGCATGTCTGGCATTTTAAAACAGTTTGCGATATTCAGAATGCCAATAGCCCGGTCTGGGCCAATGGCCACAGAGACAATACGAGCAAAACGACACGTTGACCGATTAACACGGTTAAAAGTGTCTATAACTAATAGAGCGTTGAGAAGAATGCGAAACAACCACAACAACAACAATATATGTATATACATAAATGACTTTTGTAAATGCAAAATGTAATCTTGATTCGGTTTATCTCCATTAGCCAAATCGTAATAATCCGAAAACGTGCATTAGCTTCATTACAGCCTGATACCTTTGAAAACACTGGAGTAAAGAAAAAAGTCGGCCTCAGACACTTTTTAAAAATTTGGTAATGACATCAGGTTTGGTTTTAATAAGCAGCAGTTCCGTTTTAAGCAACGTTAGCTTTCAAAGCCGAACTAATTTGTTTCATTCTAATAAATCGTTGAAGATTTGATTGGGATATCTGCTTCATCTGCCATGAAAGGGGGGAAATCGACAACTTTTTGGAAATAAATTTTATTTTATTTGGAGAGACAGGTTTGGTCAACAAGAATTTGTAAATTTGAAAAACTCTTTGAAATTCCGATGGGCCAAACAAATCATTTAAGAGTCAACTAAGCGGAATAATTTTATTTTATTTTATTTTATTTTATTTTATTTTATTTTATTTTATTTTATTTTATTTTATTTTATTTTATTTTATTTTATTTTATTTTATTTTATTTTAATTTATTATTTTATTTTATTTCTTTTTATTTTATTTTTTTTTATTTTATTTTATTTTATTTTATTTTATTTTATTTTATTTTATTTTATTTTATTTTATTTTATTTTATTTTATTTTATTTTATTTTATTTTATTTTATTTTATTTTATTTTATTTTATTTTATTTTATTTTATTTTATTTTATTTTATTTTATTTTATTTTATTTTATTTTATTTTATTTTATTTTATTTTATTTCATTTCTCTATCTATAAAATTCCGATGGGTCAAACAAATCATTTAAGAGGCAACTAGGCGGAATTGTTTTATTTTATTTTATTTTATTTTATTTTATTTTATTTTATTTTATTTTATTTTATTTTATTTTATTTTATTTTATTTTATTTTATTTTATTTTATTTTATTTTATTTTATATTTTATTTTATTTTATTTTATTTTATTTTATATTATATTATTTTATTTTATTTTACTATTTTTTTATTTTATTTTATTTTATTTTATTTTATTTTGTTTTGTTTGACAACAGTTTCGTCTCACTTTACTAGAACAGCACCGTCTTTACACGTACTGTTATGATCTTTGGTGATTTTAGTTTCCTTTTGATCCCAGTTCTACAACGACCCATTCCGAACATTTCTAAATAAAAAAAAACACAACGTGACATTATTTTTACGTTGCTGTCATAACACAGCAACATTTAGACAGAGAAAGGGCAACATTTATTTTCTTTTTCTTAGACACCAGTAATCTGACATCCAGCACGAAATCACCGTGCATTACAAAGAGCACCGAGCACAGAGCACGGCCTGCATTACAAAGAGACTTTACAGATTCCACTGCCACTTTGTCTTCATTGTCACTCATTCTTTCTGCCGGCGATGACACACATCGAATGTCAGGACATCGTCAGACAGCCAGCCTTTTTTTTGCAGTCATGCGCGCGCGTTGTTGTACAATACAAAAAGAAAAACGAACACGACACCACTGCGTTTGAAAACAAAAGATGAAGTGAACTTTTCTGTGTAAGCTGAAGGCGGAAAAGTGACAAAGGTTTAATTAATGGAGAGAAAAAAATAGGAATTTCGTTAAACAAATAAATTGGCAAACAACAAAAATATTTAAAAAAAAAAACACAACATTTAAGAAAATTTACGTTTGTTTATAAATTTATTTTGGTTTTCTGAACAGTCTTGAACATTTAAAAAAACCAACATTTAACAAAATTTACGTTTGTTTATAAATTTATTTTGCTTTTCTGAACAGTCTCATTTGCTCAGACTTTTTCTCGTTCGCTACAAATTGTGAAAATTGGACGAGTTATAAAATGGGTTTTACGACTTTATACTTGTAACGGGTGGCGCAAAAGTAATCCTCCTATCAGAAAATGCTATAAATTTTGCGATTGGCCCCTAATGTCAGTGGCAACTGTGGCGGCGGCCATCATATTCTCGACTTGATGTAAAAAAAAATTGAAAGACCAAATAAAAGTAATCCACAAGAAGAATCAAAGTTTTTCATTTTTTTTTAATTACAGCCAAAAAACATCGGTAGATTACTTTTGCGCCACCTGTTATATGAATCTTAGAGAAATACGTATGGAATGTTAGACCAAAGGAAACAGGTTTCCCTTCTGAGAAATATCCATTACAATTTTAACGTTTCATGAGAAACGATCGAATACGTTTTACTGAAACAAGCCCTAAATGTAGATGAATCAAAGTCAAAGAAACAATCCTGAGTTTTACATATAAGTTTTCTCCTAGTTCCCTCCTAAATTGACAAATTCCCAATTTCACAAATCGCAAGCAAAACTTGCCAAAGTGTTTCCCGATGTCTTCTTGACACTTTACACCTATCAAATCATCGTCTCGGCAGAAATTTAAAAAAAAAAAATATTTATATTATTTTTATTTTATTTTTTGGGCCAAAAAAACAGATTTTCACAAATCATATTATTAAAAAAACATTTTTTTTAAAAAAAAATTTTTAGCAAAAAACAATTTTTTAAAAAAAAAATGTCAGCAAAAAAAATTTTTTTAAAAAAAATATTTCCCAAAACAATTTTATTACAATTATTTTTTCAGAAAAAAAATTTTCCAAAAAGTTTTTTTTATTGCAATGAAAATGTTTTCTTTCATACAAATTAGTTCATCGAAAAAAAATTAACATTTTTAATACAAAAAAAAGGCAGAATGGTGGAAACTACAGCAAATTTCGTAAAAGCAAAATAACAATTTTGGGTATTCCCCCCCCCCCCCCATTTAAGGAAACATTCCTCTATGCTTGCTGTGCCACAAATTTCACTGCCATTGAGTTTTCGTTGCCAGTCGGCCCGGCCAGTAGCAAAAATGTGTGTGTGTGCTTTTCGAACAATCACTGTCCACTGTGTAATGACTGGATTAATGTTTTCAATGTCGAATACTAAGCCCAGCATGTAAGCAAAATGTTGTTATTTTTTTTGTATTAGTCAAATCGTCTACTCTGCACCTTAGGAAAGATTCCATATTTAATATACAATTAATCTTGCCTGTCAATAACTTGAATGTTATATAAGATTTCCGCGCCATTCGTATCAAAATTGCCATATACACCCAATTATATTAATAAAGTTTGTATCGGAAACTTTCTCTTTACAAATTGCGACCACCCCCCTACACACATCTCGTTCGCCGAGATATGAACACAAAATACACATTATAAGGAAATTCATCAAATGGCCAGCAATCAATCAAACTTGTTTGGCAAATTCATTGCATTGCTTAAATGACACAGAGAATTCTGAAAATCAGCTCACACGATGTGTGACGATGATGATGACGATGATGTGCTTGTAATTGATACGTACTCGTGCATAAATATCAATAGAATATGTCAGTTTGCCAATGAATGAACGAACGGCCAGCCGACCAGCCGGCTAAAGCAGACCAAATCAAAATAAATGTCTTTCAATAGACCGTGAGACACAAAATCATTCATCCGAACATCGGCCAAATGACGATGATGACGATGATGATGATAATGATGATGGCGGTAAACATCACCACGAGACCTCCGGACCAGACTGAAAAAAAAACGACAACAAAAACACGTATGCTACATACGTTGAGACATCATTATATTGGACTCGTAGTCTTAGTGATGTTCATATTTGATTACGTTACGTTTGCTGCCGCTAATCGTCTACACACAACACAACCAGAGCTGTGAAGTCGGAATTTGACAAATTCGAATTATTGAGGCTCCGACTCCGAGATTTTTACTTACATTTCTCATAAAATAAGAAAAAAATAATTGAGTGTATATTGTTAAATTCAAAGTTTTTTTTAATGGATATAAACTAATATGTTGTTGTTTTTTGAATTAAGCTCGAGCTTAAATAAATAATAAATTAAAAATATTTTTTTTAAATATTTTCAAAAACCCGTAATCGAAAACCCGAAGTTTCCAATCCCATTATTTGGGGCTCTGGCCCAAAATAAATTTAATAATTTCAAAATGTTAAAAAGAGAGGCGTCAGAGAAGAAGATTTTTTTTTTATTGACAACATTTTCGATAAATGAAGTCTCAATGGGTATGGCAATAAACAGAATGGCCGAATATGGACCGAACAGCAGCCAGAGGAAATAGCTGACAAAATAGTCGGTTATCATGGCTCTATACCGGTCTCCATTAACGGTAACTGACTCTCCAGCATTATTTCGGAAGAAGTATGGCCCAATGACTCCACCAGCCCATAGAGCACACCAAACAGTCAGTTTTTGTGGATGTAATGGCATAAAATGGACGGAGCTTGCGGTGAACTTCGCGAACTGAACCATTACTTTCGAAATAAATGTGCACGATTTGCAAGCGTTGTTCTTTTGTCAACCCGTTCATGATGAAATGGCAAACCAAACTAAATATTAATCACTTGACAGCTGACAAAATGGCCGCCAGTTAAAAAAGTGATGCCAACTTAAAGTTCTATACCCCAATAAAAAAAACACCCTTTTCAAACACCAAACACGCGTTTTACTTGTGTGTAAACAAAAAAAAAGACGTATTTTTTAGCGTGTACGATTTGAGTCCTCTAGAATAGCGTGTTCTAAATCAATTTAACACATAAACTCATATTTTGCAGAAAGGATATTTGTGTCGGTACTCGTGTATCGACTAACCGGAAAGTAATACCTATTCGGTTACTCGCAACACGAATGCACACATGTTTGTACAAACAACTCAGGCACAGAAGTTCGTTTTCAATGTCTAGACATAAACAATAAAACAAAAATATACGTTTTTGTTTTAAATTTTGTTGCTGCTTTTTGGGTTTTTTTGTTGTTTTTTTTTTTTGGCAATATGTTTGTTGAATTTTTGTTTGTTTTAATTTTGTTTTTGTTTTTTTTTTGCTGCTGTCGTGATTGTGTTTCATTATATTTGTCGTATTGTATTGAATTGTAAAAAAAATGTTCCATGTTTAGTATGAAATGGTTGGCAAGCGAAACAAATCGAAATGATAAACATTGTGGGTAAATGGTGGGGGGTGGGGTGGGGTGTCGTTGTTCGGAAAGAGGTGTAGCTATAATTAAGGTTATTGTGTCCCACTAAAATGATGTGCATGTGGACTTCCACGGCTTCGAAGAGAGTGAGAGGAAAAGTTGGCAGTTATCTAACAGATAACACATCCAACGGCTGAGGCTGAGGCTGACTGAAGCGAATACATTTTAAGAAGTGTTTGGAAACTTTTACGACTGAACACAGTGGGGAATTTTATGAACAAAACATATTAAATCACTTTATTTCCGTCTCGCCAAACACAATTCGATATAATGAGAACAGTGCTTGTTCTATCGTTGACACAGAAAACGGCAACTGAGCCGCTGTACTACTTCAACTTTATGTTTTGATAAGAAATAATTCCGTCGCTATTCGGTACACCAACAGATATTTTGTACACTATTGTTGAAGGCAATTGGTAAATTTGGGAAAAACCACATACTAATACATTATTTGTGAACTGTCTGAGCAGAAGTTCGCATCAAACACTACTGTAATTGGCATTTTATCAGGAATATTAACGTTTTTTTCCCCCATCTGCAATAATCATGTGGCAATCACTATGAAAATTAATATATAATTAAATCTAGAAAAATGAAATCATTAAATATTGAAATTCTTTTGGTAAACGCTGACAAAAAAAAATGGTAATTTTAACAAATTTCAGCAAACAAGTTCTCCTCAAGCATATATATATATATTTTTCCATACCACAAACATTAACTTGTTTGTAGGTGATAAATATCAAATATACATGTATGCAGTTTTGTGTAACTTATTTTTTTTTCAATTTCTGAATTTCTATATAAGGGTAATTCCAAAAAAAATGACCCCTTACAGCTCAAAAATAAACTTATTATTTGTTATGTATTTTTCCGCTAATATTACACAAAACAAATGTATCTGTCATTTTCCGAAGGATGAACTTAAATTTTCTTTATACTAACAAAAATATATGTTTTTTTTGTTACCCACAATAAATGAATTCAAACACAAAAATCGTATATTTTTTTATATTGTAACGACCGTTACTTTTTAAAAACATTTTTTTTGGGAACTAATTTTCTTTGATTGGAAAATAAACCTATTACTTAAAGAAAACATTACAAAGAATTTAATGAGATTTTTTACTTGACACATCCTGTGCAAAATTTTACAATACATGATATTTGCTTCCGAAATTTGAAAACAGCACATTTATAAAGTAACGACCGTTACTTTTTTAATGGTCAAAAATAGTATTGAAATTAGATTTTTTATGAATTCTTTTGGCTGCTACCGATGCTTGAACTTTCGAAGGTCCAAAATTAAGCAATCCTCCTGACATATATTCTTAGGTTGGAATTTTATTTCAAAAATCACCGAAAATCGGTAACGACCGTTACTTTGGAAACACCCATAACAATTCATCTTATTCTCTCGGTTATTGCTTATATTTAAAAGAGCGTAGATGCAAAAAAAAAATTACGAAAACAGCTGCAAATACACATTTATGCGCACCTAAATGTTGTATTTTGTTGAATTTAATAAGTTCGTTGTCAGTTTTTGCCCAAACACGCTATTGCTTATACACAAATATGTAATACTAATAGCAAACAAGTTATATTTACATCCAAACAAGCTTTGTGTAAAAGGAAATAAGCTTTACTTGCTACAAACACCAAACACGCGTTTTAGTTGTGTGTGAACATTAAAAAAAGACATATTTTTCAGCGTGTACTATGTGCCGAAAAAAAAAATTGATCACAAAAATTTTTTTTACAAAAATATTTTTTAAAAAAATATTTATACTATTTTCAAAATTTTTTTGGGCCACAACAAACAGTTTGTTCACAAAACATTTTTTTAAAAAAACAATTTTTAAAAAAAAATTTTTTTTAAAAAAATAACGTTTTTAAAAAAATATTTTTTAAAAAAATGTTTTGTGAACAAACTGTTTGTTTTGGCCCAAACAAATTTTAAAAATAGTATAAAGTTGCCTTCAAATTATATTTGACACAATATGTTACAGAGACCGGTTTTTTTCCTCAGTGTAGTGTATTCTTCAAATATGGCGAGTTTGATAGCAATTTGGAAATAAATTAAAAAAAAAAAATATTTATATTATTTTTAAATTTTTTTTAGGCCACAAAAAGAGATTAGTCACAAAACTTATTTTTAAAAAAATATTTTTTAAAAAAAAATTTTCCGCAAAAAATTTTTTTTAAAAAATAACAAACAATTTTTTTTCAGAAAAAAATGTTTCCAAAAAAATTTTTTTTTTTTTTAATTTACCATTATATCTATAACACTTGTTTAGCTCTCATAATTACCTTTGATTTGAAATATGGCAAAATTATTGTTATAACAATAAAGGTACATCCTACGAAAATTAATATTTTTTTTTTAAAAAATGTATTCAGAAATTTTTTTGCTGGTTTTACGAAAAAAGTTTTTAAATGGAAATGCTTGTTCCATTATTTATCGAACACGATCTCAATAATGGTGCTGCCTCGGCTGGCTTCGCAGTAGCGCATCCTCTGAATTCGATTTTCAAAGAGACGGTTTCTGGCTCCAGTAAAAAATAATAAAAATAATAATAATATGCATAAGAAAAACAAATGGTTAGGACAATAGTTGATCGCCAAAATCGATAAATCGAATTAATCATTTTCGGGTTTCAAAATCTAAAAAAAATTAACATTTTTAATACAAAAAAAGGTAATTTTCATTGGAGAAAATTCATGCAATATGAAAAATGGCGGCAAAATGTTTAAAACCTAACAATAATATACAAAATAAAATACAAAGCCCGAAGCGGATGAACGTGTTCATTCAATTGAGTCAATTTGACCTTATAGATGTTGAATGGTTGACGTCCATGTTCTGGGATTTAGTCGCACACTCGTGGCAACACTCACATCAATGCGTACGATGAATCATCGTAACGAAAACACTCCAATTAATGTGTTCTTTTTGTAAGTCTGCATTATTTAATGAGCTTGAATGAGCTCTATGTGAAATGTCTTTCTAAATGATGAGATTCAGAGACACAATAGAAAAAGGGAACACCCTAAACATAAACACAATCGAAAACTCAGTTACTCTTTCTTGTTACCGTAAATGGCCGAACAAATATTTCCAGATCGTTTATTAACGTTTAATTCAATTAACTAATGTTGGTTACAGCCAGTCGCCCACTGGCATTTAGCAAATCGCCTTGAATGGATAATGTGTTGGTGTGTGTGTGCTGTGTCATTGCATGTGTCCTCTTCTTCTGCTCTCTGTCAATTTCCGCTTGGATGCTTTCATGACGATACTGTCGAATGTTATTATTGCCGCCATCATCATCATCATCACCAGGTTGTTTTTGCTTGGTTGTCTACTTTCCCCCTTTTTGGCGATTTCGACAATGGCTGGCTGGTTGTCTTTTTGTCGGTGTCTTCCGTCTGGTTAGCATCGTTGTCGTTAGTCATATCATAAAATGAGAATGGCAAACGAACCAAAAAAAAAAACAGAAAAGACAACAAAAAAAAAACTGTTCCAACGTAAGCCGACTGTTTCACACGAGCACACTTCACTTTAAGCTTTTGCCACATTCTCAGAGGGGGGAATTAGTTAGGCCATTTGAAAAACCACGAATTATTTTACACTGAACTTTGGTTCAGTTTACAACAGTTTACAATATGGTTCTTTACACATTCCAATATCGTTTGTCAAAAGCAGACATGTTACTGAGCAGAAATGTCAACACTGTTTGACATTATCAGCTGTCAAAACAATGTTATCGATATCGATAGCTCTCATGCAGCTTAAAAAATACCCTGTACATGAAAGTTGTATAGTGGCTTTGTTGTGCTTCTAAAATATGTTACTACATTTCTTTTAACTAACCAACAAGGGCCCAAGCAAGCTATGGCCTAACTTTTGTCGCCCGCTTATTTATGTGTTGTCTATGTGTGAATTTGTAACTGTTCGTCTGCTGCCCGTATTAGTTCACTTTGTTTGCCTCTTTCGGCGTTCCTTCAAGAATCCCCGACAACACCCTCACTCACTGGTGCACAGTGCATACAGTGGCGCATTTTCTTATAAGAAAAAGACGCATATAAGAATGTTCTGCAAAAATGGCATTGGCAATAATTGATTGTAAGAAAAAATCGCATATAAGAAAGAAATGTTTTGAATTTAATGACTTTCTTATATCCGTTATCTAATCTGTAATGTGTAAAAAATTGTAGGAAACTTGAAGAAAACAGAGAAAATTTGCACCAGTGAATAAAATATTTATTTGGATCAATAAATCAATGCTTGCCATTTACTTTTTAAAGCTTTGCTTCAGGCAAATTTCTGAAAGTCTAATTTTGTCACACTTTTTGCAACATTTCAGCCGGTATCTCATCAATCTCAGGTGAATGTTGTCTTCCGGGGCCCAAAAAAATTTCGAAAATTTATTTTTTTTCTAAATTCCGATTATTCCATATTGGGCCCAAACAAGTCCTTGATCATCGAACGGTACATTGTTCGTAACCTTGCGGTCATCAAAATCTTTGAAGAAAAACGTTCCAATGCTGATCCTGATGAAGAAACATTTTGAATAAAGAAATTTTTTTTATTGAAACAAAGTTTATGTTGAAATAAAAATTTTTCAAAAATTGTTTCAATTAAAAAAAAATTTTTCATTTCAATATTTTTTTGTTTTCATTAAAAACAAATTTTGCTTCATTAGTTTTTTTTTCGAAATTTTTTTTTTCTAAATTCCGACTTTTCCATATTGGGCAAAAACAAGTAAATGATCATCGAACGGTACATTGTTCGTAACGTTGCGGCCATCCAAGTAGAAAATTTTTGAATAAAGAAATATTTTACTAAAAAAAAATTGTATGTTGAAAAAAAAAAATTTTCATTTCAATAAAAAAAACTGCTTTCATTAAAAAAAAAAATTTAATTTCAACATTTTTTGGTTTTCATTAAAAAAAAATTTGCTACTTAATTTTTTTTTTTCAAAATTTTTTTTTTCTGAATTACGATTCTTTTTGAATAAAAAAATTTTTTTTTATTGAAAGAAAAATTTTTTTTTTAATAAATAAAACTGTTTTCATTAAAAAAAAATGTTCGCTGCATTAACATTTTTTAAAAAAAATCTTCCTAAACTTTGAAAAAGTACGGTTCAATGATGACCCTGAAGAAAAAAAAATTTTGAATAAAGAAAATCTTTTATTAAAAAAAAAATTTTATGTTGAAAGAAAAAATGTGCATTTCAATAAAAAAAAACTGTTTTCATTAAAAAAAAGAAACAAATTTTATTTCAATATTTTTTTGCTTTCATTAAAAAAAAATTTTGCTTCTTAATTTTTTTTTTTTTTCGAAAATTTTTTTTTTCTGGGTTCCGATTCTTTTTGAATAAGACATTTTTTTTATTTAATTTTTTTTTTTTTTTTATAAATGGAAAAATTTTTATTTCAATAAAAAAAAAATTTTCATTAAGAAAAAATGTTCGATTCATTAAATTTTTTTAAAAAAAAAATCTTCCTAAAATTTGCTGCCATCAAAGTCTCTGAAGAAGTGCGTTCCGATTATGACCCTTACACTGCATCAAAATCATACTTTTCCCAGCGCACTACCAGTGTAATAACTCAAAATGAACTTTCCAGAAGAACTTTTAATTAATTACTTTTTCAAAGTAACAAATTCTATTTCACAAAGACTTAAATGAAAGTCACTCCACTCAGACCAAGTACTGCACCACAACAGGTCAATGCAATGCAAAGTGTTGCCAGATCTCCGCAAACAGCATGAGCCTCGTCGCCGAAGACAAATTTTGAATAAACAAAAAAAAAGGTGATCATCTTCCAGCTTTCTTAGGCCCCTGCAGCCCCAGAAACGACTTTGTGGTAGCTCTAAAAAAAATAAAAAATAAAAAATACAAATGCAAGTTATTCATTGTATTTTGTTCTTTGTCGTTTTGAAACCACTGTGTGAAATTAGGTTTGTAGTTTTTGATTCGGCGTACCTAGGAAGACGCAATGGTGGTTTCGGTTGGGAGGGTTCAGTGATGGACATGTTGGTCTGGTTCTTTTGCGAATTCTTGTTGATTTTCAAAGCGTGCTGCACGTTTGTGGCATATTTGGCATATTACGTGATTTTGTGTGTCCTTGAAGGTTTTTTTTTTTTTTTTGGTTGGTGTTGTTGTTACTGCTGTTTGTGTGCTAATTTTGAGTGAGTGTGTTTTTTTTTTGTTCAGTCGCAATATTTTCCCCACATTGTATTCGTATTAGGGGAACCGCTATTGCTAAACTCACACACACACACACACACGCACACATGGACACTTAACACACAGAAACGATGTGGCATTTTGTGGGTCATTAGGGAAGTGTTGCTGTCGTTGTTGATATACATATGCCGCAATTTAGATTTCCTCGAAGGGATACGTGCCAGACAAACGAAGAAAAAACAACAGCAACAACAACCATAAACCACCACCAGAAGACCTAATGTTATTTGATCTAATCAAAATGTCTCAACATGAGAGAAATTGTTACGTCAACAGGAAATAATCGAAATTAATCGTTGCCATATATTTTGCCGAAATGAGGGGGGGAGTTTGAGGGAACCTACATGTGAAAATCGCATGTTTTGAGGGTCTTGGGCAAACTGGCGCCAACAAAATAGATTTATACGTATTTTGGATTTCTTCACTTGGTGAAACGAGTTTCTGTCTGGAAATTTCCCATGAAAGCTGAACTCAAAACCAAAGGTTTACAAGAATATGCGGTCCCTGTGTGTTGACATCCAGAGTTTTAGGCATTTGGGATCACATCGCTCATTTACTTCAATATTGTCACAATTTAAAATTCACTTTTTATTTTTTTGCTCAAGAAAAAGTTGTAAATTTGTAATTTATGTTGACTTTTGCTCTGCAGTGTATTACAGTGTGTGTGTGTAATTTTTTAAGTCATGGACATATAACCATATACGGAGAACAAGACTCTCTCAGTCTCTCAGTTTTGCCCAAAGTCATGCGCTTTTTGATTTGAAGCCTCGGTGTGATTTTTTGAAAAGGGTCAGCTAATAAAATTCCAATTCGTCTTTACATGGTTCGAGGTATTTTAGAAAAAATATACATCAATTGAATTGAATTGACCACCTGTACGTATGAGTGCTAGGCTTTCACATTAATATTACTCATACGCTCCAAAAATTGACTAATGCTATTCTGGAAAGCAAATGGGAAGTGATACACGTTTAAGAAGCAATGCCAGTTCACATAATCTAGAAAGTTGTTTATCGAGATCTTAGGTGCATTTTGTAGTTGACTGTTTCCTTGAATTTAGAACGGTTTGCTACCCATGGACCTGAACAGGGGAAAAAAGCTTAAACAAATTTTACCTTGAAGATGCATTTTTTTTTGAATTTTTCTATTCACAATAACAAGAGCTACAACTTTGGCTTGAAGATGAAGTTTTTTTGAATTTATATGTTCACAATAACTTGGATTAAGAGAGTTAATCAAAATTCCAAACGGTTTGCAAGATATGAGCCTGAGAAAATGAACAGTTTTTTTTGCAAAAAATTACACCTAGGCCCCAAGTATCTTAATATATATTTACCCTCGACACTGATTCACTGACTCTGTCACGCAGTACGTAGGAATTAAATAGGCATTCTATAATAATTCTATAAATAATAATAATAAAAAAAATAATATTTTTTTTTTGTACAGAAATTGTGTTTTCCCAAAAAAATTTTTTTTCAAATTTTTTTTTTTAAAAAATTTTTTTTTCAACAAAATTTTTTTTTCAACAAAATTTTTTTTTTCATCAAAAAGTTTTTTTTTCCAAAAATTTTTTTTTTCGACATTTTTTTTTCCACAAAATTTTTTTTTTTCAACAAATTTTTTTTTTCAACAAAATTTTTTTTTTTCAAGAAAAGTTTAATCAAAAAGTTTTTTTTCCAAAAATTTTTTTTTTCAACATTTTTTTTTCCACAAAATTTTTTTTTTTCAAAAAATTTTTTTTTTCAACAAAAGTTTTTTTTTTCAAGAAAAAATTTTTTTTTCAACACCTTTTTTTTTCCACAAAAAATTTTTTTTTCAACAAAACTTTTTTTTTCAAGAAAAAATTTTTTTTTCAACAAAACTTTTTTTTTTTAGCAAAATTTTTTTTCCATATTTCAACGGGCGCCATAGGCGCATTACAACTTACTAGTATGATTATATTTTTACGTGTTGCACTGTCTGCAAAAAAACGCTCATGTCCACATTATTGTAAAATGTGCTGCAGAAAAAAAATCCCATGTCTATTTAAAGTACTTTTGTAGTTGCAGCATTAACAAAGCAATTCATTTTATGTCCAAAATACATTCTCTTTAAACCTTCAAAAACTCAGAAACACAATTATGTGACTTGAGATGTTTTTGCTGCATACTGACTATATGTCAGGCCTCTCGTTTATACGGGCGGATTTTTCTGTTTCTGGAGTATTCCAAAACACACATCAGAGTCAGAGTCTGATCAACAGTTCGACTTGGTGAAAACTCAATGCCAAATTTTGTATAAACTCCATTCTATCGATACACCCCAATGTCCCAATGCTCAGACGTTCAAATCGACATCAGTCGGTGGAAAATCAAAAGACAGTCACTTGAAAGGAGAAGAGAAAAAAACCCCTGATAAGAAACATTGGATCGGCAAAAATCACAGACACTTGTCTAACTACCACTGACACAAACGGACCGACAGATATACACGCACTCACACACACACACACACACATACCCACCTATGGCTGCGGCGACCAGCTTAAATGAGAACAATTGAGAATAAGAACGGAAAAAAAACACAACGAGCGGCTAAAGTTCAGACACTTTTGACGGTGGTCGTGCATCAACCGTGGTCGCTTTACATTATTCAATTGGGTCGATCGTGTAAGCGGTGCAGCACAGAGGGCACAAGCTGAACAGAACAAATAAATGGGGATAGTAAGGAGCTACAAAAAAAAAATGACATCTAGGCGATTTTGTCCCATATTTTATTGAATTTTTTTATTTCATAAAAATCTGCTTCAGTGGAGAATAATTTGGCATTCGGACATGTTTGACGTGGATAATATAAATGGGCCTCAACAAATATGTCACAGAAACATCAGATCGAGGGGACGGCGTTAAGTTTGTGTGGGTAAATTGAACAAAAATGGAAGGTTGAATCCGTGCAAAGGGTTTGATCAATACGTTCGTGAATTTCGGAGCTATCCGCGTTGTTTATTAAACAACAGCCTGACAAGACTGACTTTGGCAGCTGTTTAAAATTAAATTATTTTACACATAAAAATCATTTTAACCGCAGAAAAACTTAATAAGTTCTAGCGCGACTCGGCGCCCTCCATTGCTGTAATCACACGGAGCCCTAACGACTTCGAACATTGAGCCCAGCTAACTGAAATCCACTGCCTGTAAAGGTTTTGTCAGATAGGCAAGTGATGCTGGTGCTTTCGATTTTCGGCTATGTGGCGTATGAGTTATTTTGAATATGTAAAATAACGCATACGTCTCAGTATGATGTTAACACGACAAAGTAGTTGGCAATTCGTCAGAACAGCCTCCTGCAACCGCTACAAATACGAAGTCATTTCGAAAAAGACACGTCAGACCTTCAAATTGCCTTGACTCGAACTGTCATAAAAATATAAACGTCGGTCCAAAACCTGTTTCGTTTGGCAACTAATTTCGTCATATTCTTGATGATTGAAGGAGAAATCACTTGTGCAAGTTTATTCAGGTGGCTGCGTTGATTGGATTGGCAATAACTCAATTTCTTAAAAAGAGCTTTGCGACTGCAATTGCCCGAGATTGTAGAAAACCTTAAGGATGGACAATTTTTTTTTTTTTTTTAATATCACCGTGCTACAAAAAATAGATTTTTTTTCTGTCCTATGAACCAAATGCACATATTCGGAAAGAGGGGAAAAAATAAAAATACACGTGTGTCGGCGATTTTCATGTACACGTCAGAATTTTTTTTTTTTTAAGTTTGAAGTATAAAGCTCGTAGTGGCCTGTGTGAAAGCCTTTCGACCGATTTTTAACCCTTTTTCAGTGATCCAATCGAGCTGATTTTTTGCAGGCAGACTCGTGGAAATGTCTGTATCACGATAATTTTTTTAAAAAATAGATTTTTATCAATACTCAGATTTTCCTAATTTTTTTTTTTTTTTTTTTAAATGGTTATCGTTTTTTTTTAGGGTTTCAGTTCAAAAAACATTTTTTTTTTTCGTAACGCTTAAGTAGTTTAAAAATTTGGAGTCTCTTCAAGTTATGCTAAGAAAAGTGAAAAAAATATTTTTTTTTCAAAAATAATAAAAATGGGGGAAAATTTGAGAATTGATAAAAATCTATTTTTAAAAAATTTGACGTGTACATGAAAATCGCCGATACACGTGTATTTTTATTTTTTATCCCCTTTCCGAAAAAGTAAATTTGATTCATAGGACAGAAAAAAATCTATTTTTTGTAACACGGTGTTATACACACACAAAAAAACCTCGACCGCGCTTCTCCATCATGCCATTGAGAACTTTTACCTTACCCCGCGTATATGTGCCACAAATAATTGCGTTTACATGCCGCAATGTACAAACACTTGTACATACACACGCACCCAGGTTGAGTGTGCCTGAAACGCCGGTCGGTTTTAGGTTGCATTGTGGCTAAACTTCAAACAAAATGCCGCACTCTGTTTTTTTTTTTTTTTTTTTTTTTGCAACCAAAACAAAACGTACCACATAAGCCCTCCAAGTGTCCAACAAACGCTAAACCAGGCCGACCAGACCAGGCCACAGCAGACACACGTCACCGCACCTCACCTTAGAGTACCTGGTACAGGTGTGTTAATTGCATTAAAATATTTGTAATTGTTCCAATGTCTATTTTTTTTCACTTCTTGCCCCTTCATTTGCGCGTAAGTACAACGACTGTTAGTGGTAAATTGCGTTAAGGCCACAAATGTCAAAAGGAAATGCCGCCTCTTTGAGAAAACGAATCCAAAGAGCGGCACAAAAAAAGACATGTTTACAATGCGGCGTTTGCTTCTTTTCTTTTGTGTACGGAGAACTTTTCCTCCATGCGTTTTATTTAAAGATTTTGTTGTTTGCAAGTCAGAGAAGGTAGGATGGACTAAAACTGACCGTTGTCCAAATACATAATTATTACAGAGTTTGAGCTGTTTTACGAAGGGTGATAGCTTCCCTAGAGATGACCCTGTGAGTGGCTTGTGATGTTTGCTATAGAAATGAGAAATGACCCTGTATGTGCCATTGAACTAACCCTATTCGTCTTTGGTGGTACCACCCCTAGAAACGAACCATGCGTCCCTTGTAGTACCGCCCATTGCTCTCTGGTGGCACCTTCTATGTGAATGGTCGTACCCGTCCCTTGTTGAAGCTTCCGAAGTATATTCTTTTCCGATGATCACAATTTCGTTAAAAATTGGCAAAATATTCGAACATTATATCACGTCAAATTTTTTAAAAAATAGATTTTTATGAATTCTCATATTTTCCTAAGTTTTTTTTTTTTAAGGTTTCAGTTCAAAAAACTTTTTTTTTTCGTAACGCTTAAGTAGTTTAAAAATTTGGAGTCTCTTCAAGTTATGCTAAGAAAAGTAAAAAAAATATTTTTTTTTCAAAAATAATAAAAATTGGGGAAAATCTGAGAATTGATAAAAATATTTATTTTTTATTTATTTATTATTAATTACAATACAAAGTAAATTTATATTCTAATTTTTGGTCCAAGGGTAAACCGGGTGACAAAGACCATATGGTTGATAAAAATCTATTTTTTAAAAAATTTGTCGTGATATAGACATTTCCACGAGTCTGCCTGCCAAAAATCAGCTCGATTGGATCACTGAAAAAGGGTTAAAAATCGGTCGAAAGGCTTTCACACAGGCCATTACGAGCTTTATACTTTAAACTTAAAAAAAAGAAAAAATCTGACGTGTACATAAAAATCGCCGATACACGTGTATTTTTATTTTTTATCCCCTTTCCGAAAAAGTAAATTTGGTTCATAGGACAGAATGTGTGTAACACGGTGTTATGAATGAACATCCGATCACTTCTCCCAAAAAAATGCCAGTTTTCTTTGAATACCAAAATAAGACCTCTTGTTGGGAAAACCCTGTACGTTATAGGAACCAGGGAAGCGACGACAACAAAAGCCGATGATGATGATCAAATAATTTACTAAGTTCTAAACAGATTCAGAACAGAACCATAAGGCGTCGATTACTTGAAGAGAGAAAAAAAATCACAAAATTCAAAGAATAAAAAATTAAAATAAAAAAAACCGAATTAATTTCACAAAGAAATGCAGAAAAACCCCTGGAAGTTTTGGAAACACATACTGTGATGAATTCAAATTCAATTTGTTGGGGGGCAGATGGTAAACGACGTCCTCCCACCAAAGAACTTGATCCTCGGTTTAGGCTAAAGACCATAAAGCATGTGTGGGGGGCTTATTAAGAAATGGACTGCATTTTCCTGGTTTCATGTTGATCCTATTCGTAGGATAACTCAGAAAATGGACCAACATTTCTATCAAGACATTATGACGATTACAATGACACCATTTTGAGGACTCGTATCATAAGTCACCAGTTAAGATTCCCCCAAAACAGCCACAACGAAATCCAAGTTGGCAACGTTGGTCGTCAGTGGTTGAATAGGTTTTGTTTGGCTGTTGGTTATTCGCTGTTATTGTTGCTGTCGCTGTTCGGAGTTTTCTTTTTTTTTTTAACCCTGTGAACACGACGGACTCGTTCAACTCTTCCACTGTGTGGACTGTCTGCCAGCCAGCACGACTTCCCCGCCATACCGACTTCCCTGTCTCAGTCTGCATAGTCGCCTGCACGCTTTCCCCGTTGTTTCGGCTCTTGTTGCTGTTTCTGTTTCAGTTTCAGTTTCCGTTTATTCTCGTACATGATGAGGATGATGACGACAACGATGCGTCGTTCGAAAGGCGACTGTTGCAAACGAATATGAATGACTTAAACGTGTATGTGTGCCCAACCGAAAAAACGAAAGAAAAAACAGAAAACAAAACAGCAACAAAACGAACCGAAACGAAGCGAACAAAAAAAATAGTCTAGACAGCGACTAGACTCCATAAAAATAATTATTATCGGTTGCAATTTCTTTTATCGCTCGTTGTGCCGACGTCGCGTCGCGTCGTCATCAACATCTTCGATACACTTGCACTTGCATTGAGTGACTGACGAACTGACTGGTTGACTGACTGTCGGTCATCTGTCGGACTGGTTTGTTGGCCATTCGTTCGCCATAAGAAATATAAACTTTTGGGTAGCTTCGTGTTACAATTGCCGGCACAGCCAGCAACAACCAGCTCAGCACAGTTTAGTATTTTTTTTTCAAACATTCCGGCAGTTGCATTTGATATTAGTTGTTCAAGTTGGACAACATGTATTGTAGTAGGGAGGATGAACAGCCTGCTAGGCCTGTGCAAGTGAGTATATGATGACCTGGTGGACTTGAAATTTTCCATATTCACTCATTTGAGCAACCAAAAACCAAGTTAACATTTTCCACAAATTCCAAAATTAGGAGGAACCACACTTTTGTAAGGAAGTAACAATGGAGGCGTGTCAACCCGAGTGTCATGCAACAAATTAGAAATGAAAACAGTTCCATCTTCCGGTTCACTTTTCTCGCTGTAATGAAGGTCTTTATAACAGAGCCAACCACAAGGATTGGCAAACATTAAAAAAAATATGTTTTAAAATCCAATTTGGAGATGCGGGGCATCGATCCCCGTACCTCTCACATGCTAAGCGAGCGCTCTACCATCTGAGCTACATCCCCATCTGAAAATACAAACACTCATTGCTAAATTGAAGCTCAAAATTATGCAATGCATTTGAATTCATTATACGAATCACGTACTCTACTCTACGAACAACTGCAGGCAAATGACTTTAAGCTTTAACATTGAGGGCTAACGTCTTAGTTTGAAAGCCGGTCTAGGAATTTTATAAACAAAAAAAATGCGGTAATGATTTTATGCAGTAAATGTTCTGTGATATGGTTCTTAGGCATGGCATAGAATTTGTCAAATTTTCCAAAAAAAAATAAATTAATAGACTTTATTCGAAGAATACGATTTCTAACAATGAATTTTGCCATTTTCAATCCCAATTGTGCCTCAGAAAAGAGAAGAGAAGGGCCGACAAAACCAATTTTCGATACTAATCAAAGATTGCCAAACACTTTGTTGCGAGTTTCAGCTGTCAGAAAGAACATTCAGTGAGATAGAAAACAATTAATAATTGTAAATGTTAATGTTGGAAATTTTATATTATAAAACTACAGACATGACCGATTGTCTTGAAATAACAAAATTGGAAATATTTTAATCTTTCATTGAGTTGTCGTTTGACTGACTGTTTTATAGCAGTTCTGATAAACGTTTCGCAAAAAAAGGAATTTCGTGTAAATACATAAAATGTATTGAGTTGTAGACGAAATGAAAAACAATATAAAAAGGTGACAAAAATGAAAAATTGTGCCAAATGAGCAAAATGAAGAATAACCCAAAAAAAAAAAAAATAGATGAAAAATCCCCTAAAAATTCCAACACGACAATGTCCGCAAAAAATTCTGAAAAATTCCCCCCATAATTTATGAGGTCCAAAATCCATTTCTGCCGGCCAAAAGTCTGTAAAAATTAATGAGAAAAAATGATAAGTTCGACTTTTTTCACTGCAATTTGCAATTTTGGGCGGGGAAAAGTTAGCCCCAAAAATTGTGGAACCAAAATAGTTGCCACAACCAAACACAATTGATAATAAAATAAAGTTGAGTACAATAGCTCTGCAAATGAATGAGATACAGTTCGACAAAGTCGAAAACTAACTGCCTGTTTCCATAAAACGATTTTGTTCGTTCGTCACAAATCGTCCATATTGGAAGCGTTATAAAATGGGCTTCAGACATTATTCAACTCTGCTTTTCAGATATATGTTAGATATCGACATATGGAAGGCAATATCAAAAGAAGAAGCTCTCACTACTGATGCAAATCTATTTTATTGCCCCTTCAATTTGGACATTTTTCGTTTTATGGAAACAGACAGTAAATTACATTTGTTCAAATTTCACAATTTTTAATATAAAATTTTTTTTATTTTTTTTTTAATAAAAATGGTATATCAACATCGAAATGTGTAAAAAAAACCCTAACAACAAAAATATAAAATCAATCAAAAAAATACGAAAAGTAGTCAACTTTGGAAGTATTTCTAAAAAAACAAAAACTTCTTGCCCACAACCAATTGTTTACAGATCTCCAACATGTTTACTAGATCAACATGGAAATGAATTTCCCGACTACCTTGGCAGTTGAGTAGGCCAGGCCGTATGACAAAAATTTTCATAGTTCAAATTTCTGCTTCTATGCAAAGTGGTATAAAACCAAAAAATATATATCTAGAAATTTTGAAGAAATTCTTAATTTTGTTTGGGCTATTTTTCATAATGAAAAATGCACAAATTTTTTTGGAATTGTGGAAAATTGTTGAATAAGAAATAGATCCAAAATTGACAAAAAAAAATATAGAAAACGGGACAAACAGATGATAATTCATTCAAGATATGTAAAAACGTTGATAAAATGTGTACACTTGAATCACCCTCCCTAAAATAGAGATCCAAATCTTCTGAGAATTAGTCCTAAACCAGACCAACACTTCATATTTGTCTTTATATGAGATCCAAATAAAACAAAATGCTCTCAATTTGATAAAATCAAAAAAATAAATATTATACTAATTTTAGAAAGCTTTGCGGTTAGTCCGTCGCAAAAAAATACCCAATACAAAAAAAAATACCCAAAAGGGAAACCAAGTTCGTGGTCAAGTTGAGAATGTTATTTTTAAGCGGTCTATAAACAAATCTATAACTAACACTTAGTCACAGATTTATGATCGCAACGAAACCGGCAGCTGTGTGAATCTATGCAGTCGTTTACCAACACGAACAAGACCAAGTCTTGCGGCTGGCTCAAATATTGTGATGGCAATAGAAATCGCTTCGGTGCTTGGGATGAATGTTTTATATAAATGGAAGGCATGTAAAATGACCTCAGCAAATTATGTGAACTTTTGTTTTTTTTTTAAATTTGGGGTGGATTTTTAAAAACTCTTGTCCAGGATACTTTCAGAGTCATTCCATCTTAAATAGTGATCGGGATAATCAGAGATAATCTAACCAGGCCAGCTTTTTCGACGCGTCGCTCAGTGGTCCAAAATCCAATTAAATTGGTCACGGATCCAGCAAATGACCTACGATTTTTTTTTTGACTAATAATGCAATGCACTGTGTTAGCGATGGGAAAGGCGGGTATTGGAGGGAGGAAAGAGGGAGTAGTGTTTGTTGATGTTTGCCTTGAATTTGATAATGTCATAGCAGGCAGGAAAGACACTTGCTGGAAGATTATTCCACATACGAACAGTTCGGCTGAAGAACGCATTTTTTTATATTTATAATAATCCCCCAATTATATTTTCCACCCTAATATCGTTGTTAACATGTAACTAATATTTTGGTGGTATACATGTAGCGGTTTGTATCGGCTCTATGAAAAATGCCCCAAATGGAAACTGCCACAAAAAAAGAAAAGAAAAGATGAAGAATTCCCCAAAACAAATCTCATACAAAATTGGAAAACATTAAATATTACCTCAAAAATGTCCCCAATTTTATTTTTTTGGGCATTTTTCATATTAAGAAAGTGATCAATTAAAAATTCTCCAATTTTTTAATTTTTCTTTTTCGACATTTTTCAAATGTGATAATTAGGGTCGTAGCCCCAACTTTCGTTTTGGGGCGACTCTTCATACTCTTTTTTTTTTTTTTTGTTAGAAAAATACACTTACGAAAATCTATTGCTGTCTATTTGGGGTATTTCTCATAATATTTTGGGTGATTTTGCATTGTGTAATTTTTCATAAATTGTTGGGGGGGATTTTTCAGAATTTTGGGGAAATTTTCATATTGACTAATGTTTTGCTAAAGAAGTTTAACATGGCTTAGAGATTGCTCTCTTACTCGTAAAGTCGCCAACATTTACGAGCTGGAAACAGCCGCTAACAAATTTTTGATGTTCTTACCCGGGTTCGAAATCGGGTTATTCTGTGTGATAGTCGGCCGACATTTCATTTACTTTGGGGAATTCTTCTGTTTTTTTTTTTGGGTGTGTATTTTTCATAGAGTAGGTTTTATCCATAAATTCGGAATAATAAACTCCGATTCAGATACGAGTTGGCATTAAAAGAAATGAAATTGTCTCGTCTTTTCAAAAGTTAATGAGAACAAATTTTTCGAGTATTTTCGATTTTATTCGACAAAGGCGAAAAACCTAATTACATTTTTATAAATTTCGAAATCTGAAAAAAGTGAAAACTGTGAATATGAAAAAAAACAATAAAATTGTTTATGTGTAATGTGAACCATAATGTCGAATTATGTTGAAAAAAAAAACCAGTGAAAAAGTTGCAGTCGGGTAAACCGACTTATATATAGTAAAACCATACAAGTATCATATTCCAAAGTATCGGAAAGTCATCATTGTACGTAACCTCTGATGAAATGTCATAATAGCAACCTAACATACCGAATGTTATAGAAAAATGTTGTATTACACGTTTTTTCAAAAATGGATGGAATATAAAGCAGAGTTTTTTCTTGAAAATTGCATCTGGTTAAAGCATTACTAAATATAGAATTCCGGAAAGATTCGTTGAGCGAATTTATATATTTACACGATTTCTAAAGTGGGTGAAATGGTACATTTGTTTGGGAGGTATCAGAAGGGGACCGACTAGAGCTCCACTTTTTTCTGGAGAGCTTTACATGTTTATAGATTTATAAAATACGGAATTTGGGTAAGATCGCATAGAGCGTAGGACAATTATTACATGATTTCTAAAGTGGGCGGGATGGTACATTTGTATGGGAGTTACCAGAAGGGGAGTTGCCAGACTTCTAAGTTTTTGTGCAAAACTTTGTCTAGCTATACATTTACTAATTACAGAATTTGGACAAGATCGCGTTGGTCATATTGATATTATTACACGATTTCTAAGGTAGGCGGGATGGTGCATTTGTATGTGAGCTACCAGAAGGGGAGTTGCCAGACTTTCAAGTTTTTAGCTGAAACTTTGTCTAGCTATACATTTACTAAATACTGAATTTGGCAAAGATCGAACTAGGCGTATTGATATTATTACAGGATTTCTAAGGTGGGTGGAATGGTACATTTGTATGGGAGTTACCAGAATCCCATAATCAGTTTTGGGAAAATATTAAGCCATGCCAAATTTCAGAGTGATTGTTCAACTCTTTCGAAAGTTATCGTGCGCACCAGCAGGACAGACAGTCGGACATGGCTCAAACGATTTAGAAAGTCATGAATCGCATTTGGTTCAACGACACCTGGGGTCTAATGTGGATATTTCTATGTGTTACACTTTTGAGCCGTACGGTGAGGGTATAAAAAATATCCCTCTAAAATGGAAAAATACAAAAAGTAGTCAACATGGAAAATATTGCTAAATTATACACAATTGCTGGATGTTTAATGTTAGTACCTTCAAATAATCTCGCACTCCTTGCCTACAACCATTTCTTTTTTCTTTCCAAAATTCCAAAACGTTTACTAGATCAAAAGTTACAGACTTTTGGTTAGAGGAATTCCATTGTGGTACCACTGTGCGGCGCCACCCAACGTATACGTATCATCGCCCCATCATAAGAAAACAAACAACAACACTCATCCGCCTCTGCGCCACATTGCTTTTTAAGAAAAGACGACGAGCGTCTTTGGTCAATTGCTGAATGCGAACAGTTCGTGTTTAGATTTCTTAACAATAGTTGCTGCCTTCGAGCCGTTCATTGTGGCCTGTTACGTTCTAGGTGCATTTCCCGTTCATGTGTCTCAGTTCGAACAAATCGTCGTTGGCGACAAACATTTGATGCAAGTGAATCTGCAGATTTATAGCCAATACTCACCGCCCGACATCCCAATGACCGTACCAACTACACATATGGCCAACACTTTGCAAACTAAAAGGAAATTTTCAAAGAATTGGCAATACTTCCAATTGTCTGTCTGTCACGGCACATCATAATGATTGACATGAAAAAGGGGTTGCGGTGCGATGGTTCCATTATAAGCACTTGCATGTGAATTCCCGATATATTTGTGTTAAGTCGACCGACCACAAACGTTTCGACTGCAATATACAACAACAACAAAAAAAAAAGAAAGAAGTACAAAATGCCAGACCATTGACAGCTGCTCAAAATGTCAACCGGCATAAACAACAGCTGAATGTAGGCAACAACAAAAGGCACATCGCCTCGTGCAACACGCTCAAATGCTCTAATGTTGAATTATTACCAATATTTAACGACAGCGACTGAAGAGTGACAGCGGCGGCGGCGACGGTAACAATGGCAATAATCAAGCGATTCAACTCATACGTTATGTCTAGACATGAAATAACAGTAGTCGATGCATGGCACAGCGTGAAAATTGTAATGTGTTTGACATTTTGGCGTGACAGATTTGCCGACGCAACTATCTTCGCCGCATTCCCCACTTATTTCCACATGTAGGTGCAAATAGTGTAACTCATATTTAGCTAAAAAAAACCTATAGCTAAACAAACCTGCAGCCAAGAGAAGTCTATGCCTGCACAGTTTCGCAGCCCAAAGAAATCGTTGGCCAAATGAAGTGGCAGCTAAAGATTTTTGTTTGTTTTAATTTCAGTGTAGCCAACATGTGTGGCACATAATCACTTTCTGCCAAGTTAGAGACCGAGGGCGAAGCAAAAGAGAGCGAGAGCGAAAGCCCGAGAGAGTAATGAGAGTAACTGATATTTTAGTTTACGTTTTTCTATTTCCCAAAGGTTGTCACCACTGACTGCTTTGCTCTTCGAAAGTATTTTCCATTTTGTTGTTTTTTAGCTGCGCAAATTGTTAAATGACAACAGCGCGGCAGATTTATCGGGTTTTTGGCCGCTGTTTGAGGGGGAAAAATATACTAAACAGAGCAACAATATGATCCCAGACATTACTAACAGTCTTTTGTGAAACTCATACAAACTGGCATCATAACTGCCGAGTAGCGCCAAGAATGCGTTTTGCCTGACGGTCTAAGGGCCTTTAGAAAAACAGTTGTCTCAATCAATTTTAATTTTTAGAAAATTTACATTTGCTTTTCAAAAAATATATACGGCAGCCAACGAATTTTCATGCAGCTATCGAAAAACTGCCGAAGTCAAAAAAATATTTTGAAGCTTTGGCTGGCTGATTCCGATAAAGCTAAAAACAACTTGTTTTGGCTGCAGCCAACGGATTTTCATGCAGCTATAGAAAAACTGCCGAAGCCCACAAAAATATTTTGAAGCTTTTGCTAATATGCAATGGCTGGCTGTATTGGCTGATTCAGATAAATCTAAAAAATACATTTAGAAATGTTGGCTGCTTTAGCAAATGCTAAATAATGAAAATAAAACTAGCCAAAGCCAATGGATGTCGTTTTTTGTTCATTACAAAAGCTGCAGATTTTTTGACTTCAATTTTAAAAAATATGAAAATTATAAGCTAAATTGATCAGCGAACACTGGTCTCAGAGTCAGTCTACAAAGTTTTGCCATTTTTCCCTTATGGACGACTCGAAGGCGGCGTCGTTGATTATATGGTAGGCATCGGTTTGGTATCTTGGACGATAGCTGCATTATTCGTGTACGCTGACTGAATCAGTGAATCGAGTTGCTTGTAACTTGTTTCGGTGGCCGTGTGCCCCTCCCTGAACAAACTATTTTTTACGGAAAAAGGTTTACTATATCAAAAGTTAATGCATTTTGTAGCAGACTACAAAAATGTTTCTATATCTCTATGAAATTGTCAAGGCTAGTATTCGTAACTAGCCAAAAATATTTTTTTCATTTAGTTTAATTAGTAGCCTAATCTAATTAATTTGTAATCTAATTTTGTGTCCTCCCAGCCGGAACTTAAAAAGTTCAAATCGGAAAGCCAATACGGCCATCTTAATTTTACATTAAAAATACATATTTAATTCCATTACCTAATATTTCTTATTATTTGATGAAAAACTGCAAAACATTGTGGTCGTGATCTCGACCGCTGGTACAAAATCGATTAAAGGCTTTTGGACGCTGAAATTTGATTGTGGAACGGTGTGGGGGCGTTTAAAAGCAATTGGAAATTACTTGAGACATTTTTAAGTAGATTAAACAGCCTGTCCAGAGCCCCATTATAGTTTTCATTATCGACCAGTCGTACAACATTGAATGGCCAAAGTGTCTTACCCTTTTTTATATTCAAAAGCACACGTCTGTACATTAGACTGGGTCACGATACCTCAACAATATCTGTTTTAAATTAACTGTGAGAACTATTTTTTGCTGGAAAAGTTTATAAAACTCTTCTTTATAATCGTATATAATCTATTTTTTTTTTATTTTTGCAAATTTTTAAATAAAGAAAAATGTTTTTTTTTTTGCTTTTTAAAAATATTGTACCAAATTTTTGGGACACATGAAAGAGAACTTTATGTAATGTAGTCAAATCTTAATAGATTCTTTTTTTTTAAATTATGTATTTTTTTAAAAATCTTAAATTTTTTTAAATGATTGTTGTTAACGATTTAAAAAAAAAACAATTTATTGGACTTTTATAATTATTGAAGTTATGGGCAAAACGCTGACGTTGGGTTACGAACAAGGGAACGAACACAATTGGCAACAACACCTGTTTCAAATTAACTGTAGGTTGAGAACAATACGTAGCTAAAATTGTTTGCTCGAAAAGTTTATAATCTTTATAGACGTCAGGAAGACTCGATTACAAGAAAACAAAGAGAATACTCGGGTTTAACCAAAATGAACTGAGTAAGCTAGTTGGGGTCATCACAGGACACACTAGCCTAAGGGCACACCTATTTAGAATAGACGCATCGAAATCCGAGTTAGGAGTAGCCATAGGGATCTACATCCACAAACCGAGGACTGAATTAGTAAAACAGTTACCAAATCGAATCGTTGAGAATGCAGGGCATGCGGAGAGGATGCCGAGACGGCGAAAGTGTACTGTGTCAGTGCCCTGCTTTCTTGCAGGTCAGGAGAGGACAGCTTAGATGACCTGTCGGCCGTCAAAGCAATAGACTGGAAGGAATTTAAGGAACTTTATAGAGGGGAACGAATTCCTAACGTAGAAAAAAGGGGAAGGGAATTTGTAGAAGAAACCAGGAGCGCACAACAGGCCGAATTGCTGGCCTAGGTGTATGTCAGCGACATGAGACCTAACCTAACCTAACCGATAGTCGTATAAACGTCTGCAATAATATTATTATTTTTTATAATTTTGTATTTTTTTAAATAATCTTAAATTTTTTTTTTAATTAATCTTACATTTTTTTTAAATGATTGTTGTGGACCATTTTGTTTAAAATGGTACGTGAATGAACGTACATTAATTTTAATTTTTTATACATTTTTCAAAATTTTGTATTTTTTTAAATAATGTTAAATTTTTTTTTAAATAATCTTAACAAATAACACTGTGCGACAGCCACAATCGGTTTGGGATGAAACCACCGGGGAAAGTTATATCGGTCAAAAAAAGGTCATACGTGTCCCATCGTTTCGTTGGGTCTCATCTAGGAATCGAGATATATCGATTTGAAGTTAGTAAGTATCGTGTAGGGGAATTTGTCACGTTTTTGGCTCTTTTGTTTGACATAACTTGAGAACCACTCGTCCGATTTAGCTGAAATAAATTTTAAAAAACCAAGAATTACAATTCCCTTAATCTGTTCATATATTATTTTCCTTTACAAGTAATAGTTTCCAAGTTAAAAATAAGCGCATGAAGAACATTTTTTTTTTTTTTTTTTATTTTTTTTTTAAATACATTTATTTTCGTTTGTTTGCTCCCTTTTCTTTCTTGCGTGGTGGTTCGCCTACTTGTTTAGGGTCTGTATCGGATGAGGATCTGTCTTCATCCTCGGAGGAAACTCCCATTGTATGTTCTTCTTCTTCATCTTCATTGTCGATTTTCGATTTCGATCGATTTTCATGATTTATGTCTCATTTTGGTCATAGGTTATGTGACTTTACGTGAAAGTAATAGGACTTGACACTTTTTACCGTTTTGGATTTTTTATGAATTAAAAAAAAAAAAAAAATAATTTTTAGGCAAAAATATTTTTTTTTTTTTCATACATTTATTTATAATTGCGAAACTGTTGCTTAAGTAGGAAAACGGTTTAAGAACAGATTAGAGGAATTGTATCTTAATTTTTCTAAATTTGTTTCAGCTAAATCGGACGAGTGGTTCTCAAGTTATGTCAAACAAAAGAGCCAAAAACGTGACAAATTCCCCTATACGATACTTACTAACTTCAAATCGATATATCTCGATTCCTAGATGAGACCCAACGAAACGATGGGACACGTAAGTTACGTACCTCCACCCTAATATGCCGGTTTCGTACCCTCACCCTAATATCCACGATTATGCTGACAATAGCAATGTCAGCATAATCGTTGAAAAATATTTAAAAACTGAAATTTGACTACGAGATTAATGAAATACGTCGCCTCAATTGATTTTCGCAGACTCATCATAATCGAGTAGTCAATGTATACATATTCAGTATATTTAAGAAAAATTATTGTTAGTCTGTAGATATATCTTGAATAAAGAGCACTAAAGTCAAGTTGGTGTATTTTAATTTATCGGTTCTCTGAAGAGAGCGAAAACCATTAAGTTTTAACTGGCGCAGTCGGTTTTGAACCGGAATTAATTTAATATTAATTAATTAGTAATTTGGTTTATCTGAAGATAAGTCAGTCAACTATAAAAAGAAAAACACAAAATGTCAAGACAAGAAAGTTTTGATATAAACCGCCAAATTGGCGAAGAAATAAACATTGAAGACCTAAAAAAAAAAATTGTCCAACTGGAACAAGTGATTGTGCAACAAGAAAATCTAATGCAGCAACATCAACAAGAATTTCTACAACACCAGCAGCAGCAACAAAATCAAAGTGTATTTAGAGATGAGCGAATTAATAATTATTTTCTTTCACCTAGAGATTTATTGGAACAATTTCGGAGGTTGAAACCACTGGAAACGGGAAATCTTATGCAATTCATCTCGTCAGTAGAGTCAACGATAATGCTATGCGGTGACAATACCGGTCTAATTGAATATGGCATCCAAATAATTCTGAACGAGAAGATAGCCGGTAACAATGCATTTTTAATTAAACAACTTGGATCGAAACCAACCTGGCAAAAGGTTAAGGACACCCTCAAACATCATCTACAACCGAGGCGGACATATGCTGAAATATTCAACAATTGCCGTATGGTTAAGGTAAATAATCTTAGAGAATTATTTAGTGTATTTGAAAAAGCCAAGTTTGAATTAACTGAGATATACGAGTTTGACCCTGAGAAACCAGGAATTTATTTACCTTCTTGTATAGAGAGAGATTTAGTATATATTATGTTAGGGAAGATCGACGGGCCTCTAAGGGCAAATTTGAAAGGTGATGAGTCCATGACAGATATAATCGTAAGATTTTCCAGACTAGGACTGTTAGATGATAAAAGAACCATCAATTTCGAAGACAGGATTGTGCAAAATAAGAATACTAAGAAATATTCAAACAAATTTTCTGAGACTGATAAACCAGATAAAAAAGACAACGACACTTCCAATACTCTTCCCAATTATAAAAATGTCAATACACACACAAACGATAACCCAAACCGCAGTATGCAAGGGGGAAATCATAATAATTCCTATCAGAAAAACTTTAAAAATACTCAGGTCGATCACCAGAATCGTAATCGCAAATATGATACGTACAACTATGGTACGACCACTAGAGAAAACTTATCAGGTCAGACAAAAACATCCCATATGAGTGTTGATACTCAAGGATCTAACCAATATACAATGGATATAGGTAACGTTGAGAACGACAATCAGGAACACACAGAAGTAAATTTTACAAACCAGCCTCTCGATGCAGATTACCCATAGTTGTTTTGACAATAGGTAGACAGAATATCAGATGCCTTATAGATACAGGATCTGACACTAGTATTATAAAACCTGGGGTTCTGAGGGAATCATATACGAAACAAAAATTGGATCAACCTTTGATGTACCGAACACTTACGGGTGTTGATAAGGTCGATTACGAGATGATTACTCCTATCCCAAAACAATTTTTAGCGACAGGTACATTAACATGGAGGATAATAAAATTCCAAAGTGAGAAGTACGACGCTATAATCGGTCAAAATTTTTTGATCCCATTTAAGGCAAAATTAGACATGTCAAGTAAATTTATCAATGTGTTTGGAAATAAAATATTTTTTGAAGAAAATATTGAGCCATTTTTATATGACGAAATTTGCGGTATAGAAAAAGTTGAAGTGAACAAAATTCCAGATAGACTTAGCCTGTCTCATTTAAATGAGGAGGAGAAACGTCATATCAGCGAGGTTTTGTCACAATTCAAGGACATTTTCTATAAGGACGGCGATGATCTCTCAGCGACAACAGAAACTTGTCATGAGATTATCACAACCTGCAACACACCTATTTATTCAAAGATATATAGGTACCCTGTAGTCCACGAACAGGAAATACAAACACAAATTCAGGAGATGCTTAAACAAAACATTATTAGGGAGAGCAATTCTCCATACAATAGTCCATTATGGATTGTTCCCAAAAAACTGGACAACTCCGGGGTAAAAAAGTGGAGGATAGTCATCGATTATAGAAAATTAAATGAAAGCACTGTTGACGACAAATTTCCTATACCAAATTTATCAGCTATATTGGATAAATTGGGAAATGCCCAATACTTCACCACAATTGACCTGGCTAAAGGCTTTCACCAAATCCTTGTTAGAGAAGAGGACAGGAAGAAAACTGCCTTTTCTACGCCTCAAGGCCACTATGAATTCGTCCGTATGCCATTCGGGCTGAAAAATGCCCCTTCAACTTTCCAAAGGCTAATGAATTCAGTGCTTCGAAAGTTTATCAACAAAATTTGCATTGTCTATATGGACGACATTTTGGTCTTCAGCACTTCTTTAAAGGAACATACAGATAACCTACGTTTAATTTTTAAGGCAATAAGAGATGCAAAATTAAAAATTCAGATTGATAAATGTGATTTCCTGAGGAAAGAAACTCGTTTTCTAGGACACGTTTTGACAGACAAAGGAATTAAGCCTAATCTTGATAACGTAGCCACGATCCAAACCCTCAAAATACCTTCTTCGCAAAAACAGGTAAAATCCTTTTTGGGGATGACAGGATTTTACAGAAGATTTATTAAGGATTATGCTAAAGTAGCACATCCTATGATAAGATATCTCCGAAAAGGAGAAACAGTCAATATAAATGATCCGAGTTACATACTAGCATTTCAAGTACTTAAGGACATGGTGACAAAATCACCCATATTGAGATACCCGGACTTTCGGAAAAAATTCAAGATAACAACCGACGCTAGCAACTTTGCAGTAGGTGCTGTATTGACACAAGAAGGTCATCCAATTGCATACGCATCAAGAACTCTTAACGTTCACGAAACAAACTATTCCACGATCGAAAAGGAATTGTTGGCCATAGTATGGGGTATCAAATACTTCAGACCTTACGTCTATGGGAAAGAATTTGATCTCGAAAGCGACCACCAACCACTTAAATGGTTGATAGCGAAATATTCGGGAAAAGATATATGCCCAAGACTCCAAAGATGGTTAATTGAATAAGGGGAATACAATTTTAAAATCGAATATATAAAGGGTAAATGTAATCACATAGCTGATTTCCTTAGTAGAATAAATGCCGACACAAGGGAAATTAATGCGCTTGATCCTGATAATATTCATGATTGCAATAATTCAATGGACGTTGATACATGTCACTCGCAGGAGGAGAACCTGAACGATGATTTCCCATACCTTGACACAATTGTTAACAGGTTTAAAACACAAATTATCCTTGTAGGACATAAAAATGAGGAACTAAAAACCGTCTTTGGAAATAAGCGAATTTTTATTGACAAATCAGATTTGGACCAAGGGGATATAGCTAATATTATTCAAAGGCATGTTAACAAAGGGAAAATTGGCATATACTCTACAATCGGAGACCACAACTATTGTAAACTTCAAAAAGCCCTCATTGAGGCATATTCACGAAGCGCAAATATGAAATTCGTAAGATGCTCTTATTTAGCGACTGATATTGAAGATGAGGATAGTCTTAAGACACACATATCTCATTTTCACAAGCTTGAAACGGGACATTCGGGAATTTTACCCACATTTGAAGGTCTTAAGTTTCAAATATATAATCCAATCATGAAAACTGTGATCCAAAAAATTATTGGAAATTGTTCTATTTGTTCCTCAGCCAAATACGACAGAAATCCAATAAAACCAAAATTTCGTTACTCAGAAACCCCCAATGGTGTCAATGACATTATTCACGTTGACACATACACAAATTCCAAACACTCATTTATCATATTCATAGATAAGTTCTCGAAACACGTCATTTGTTTCCATCTACCAGATAGAAATAGCCGGACAATTGTTCAAAAAATTAGAGAATTTCTCGCCATAAAAGGAAATATCAGAAAATTTGTCTTTGACAATGAATTCAAATCCGGTAACGTAACTGACTTTCTACATACCCAAAATATCGATTACCATATTACAAAACCCAACAGCCATACCGGTAACTCCGATATTGAAAGGTTTAACAGCACAGTTACCGAGAGAATTAGGGTCCTTAATTTGGAAGAAAAGCTACCTATAACGGAACAAATGACAAAGGCTATAACACATTATAACAACACGTTTCATAGTACAATTAGATGTACGCCCTTGGAAGCACAATCCGGGAAAATAAACCCTATTTTAATACAAGAAAGAATACAGAAAATGAAAGAAAGAACTATAGAAAAGGCAAATAGAAACAAAGAAAACTATGAAGAAACCCGGGATGTGGGATACATTAAAAATTATAAAAGTTTAAGACACAAAGAAGAACCCAAGTTCAGGAAACAGAATCTCCATAACATTCACCCAGTCAATATAAAAAGGCCTTCAAAATATTCACAAGTTGAACTTCTTTCAGACAATAATGTTCCTAATAACAATGACAATGCCCTTCTTGGTAATGACAGACATGAGGATAATACCAATACCTGACGATAACGGGTACACCACTATTAACATGTTCACAACGGAAATCGTTAACGAGACGGATATTATACTTCATGTAATTCAACCGATGGAGATCAGACATATCATTGACGCTATAGAGGAAAACACAAAGAACTTTGAAAATAATTATAACAATGTGTTACAGTCAGAAATAAAGACATTAAGATCCAAACTAAGGTCCATTATGCCCACAGGGAATAGACAAAAACGAGGATTATTAAACATTGTAGGATCGGCTCAGAAATGGCTATTTGGTGTCATGGATGAAGAGGACAGAGAGAATATACTGAATCATCTAGAAGTCGCCAGAGCAAATAGCCATAATGTTATTGAGACAATAAATCAACAAATATCAATTAATACTCATTTCAATGAAACATTAGATCTGATTAGATCAAGCATTTTAGAGGACAGAAAACAAATTAGTTTAGCCATTAATAGTATACAAACTCAAAATTCCGACATCAGTACTCATATATTATTTAATGAACAACTAATGAAATTGAAATTTTTGGAAAATAAAATAGATCAAATACAAAATAGCATCTCATCAGCGAGATATAATATTTTTCAACCGTCTGTATTAACATCAGACGAAATAGATAAATATAAGATCGATTACTATAGACTTAAGCTCATTAAAATGGGAGTTCTCATTTATAATAATAATTCCATAGTACTGGCTATTAAAATACCAAAAAATTATATTGTAACACAAGTACAAATGATCATGCCAATGCCAAACAAATTATTTCGTCAAATTGAAGAGGAAAATGAGTTAATTGTAAATATACAAGATACAATTTATACCTATTACCCAAATAAAATGTTTAAAGAACTACATTTAACAAGACATTGTATATTTAAAAATAATTGTAAGTTAATAGCAAACAATCAAACGATAATTGAACCAATAGATGATGAAACAATAATTGTGAAGAACTCATATAATACAGAAATACAAAACAAATGTAATTCACAAAACACTAGCATAAGTGGCAATAATATGATTGTATTCTCAAATTGCGAAGTAATAATCCAAAATGATAAGTTCTACAACAAAAAAGAAACATATGTTGAAAAATTTATTGTTAATTCTACAGAAAATATTAAAAATTTTGAATATAAATTAAATTTCAATGACATTCTTACAAGTCAATACAAAAATATTGACAAAATTCAGGAAATACAATTTCATCAAAACTTATCTTATATAATCATTATTATACTTATCGTGTTTACACTAACATTTTCAATTGTAACAATTATTTACACTAAGAAAAGAGCTGTAAAAGTTAAATTCATTGAAAGTATTCAGGAGAATACTTTGACAAAAGGGGGAGGAGTTACGTACCTCCACCCTAATATGCCGGTTTCGTACCCTCACCCTAATATCCACGATTATGCTGACAATAGCAATGTCAGCATAATCGTTGAAAAATATTTAAAAACTGAAATTTGACTACGAGATTAATGAAATACGTCGCCTCAATTGATTTTCGCAGACTCATCATAATCGAGTAGTCAATGTATACATATTCAGTATATTTAAGAAAAATTATTGTTAGTCTGTAGATATATCTTGAATAAAGAGCACTAAAGTCAAGTTGGTGTATTTTAATTTATCGGTTCTCTGAAGAGAGCGAAAACCATTAAGTTTTAACTCGTATGACCTTTTTTTGACCGATATAACTTTCCCCGGTGGTTTCATTCCAAACCGATCACTGACCCTTACCATTTGTCGCAGAGTGTAATTGTTGTGGAACATTTTGTTTAAATTTTTAACCAAATTTGTACGTGAATGAATGAATTTTTTATAATATTTTTTATAATTTTGTATTTTTGTAAATAATATTAAATTTTTTTTAAATAACCTTAAATTTTTTTTTAAATGATTGTTGTGGACCATTGTGTTTAAAATGCTACGTGAATGAACGTAAATTAATTTGAATTTTGTATTTTTTTAAATAATCTTAAATTTTTTTTAAATAATCTTAAATTTTTTTTTAAAGAATCTTAAATTTTTTTTTAAATAATCTTAAATTTTTTTTTCAACTAATTTTGTGCAACATTTTGTACAATTTTTGTACGTGAATGAACGTACATTAATTTTAATTTTTTATAATTTTTTTATAATTTTGTATTTTTTTAAATAATCTTAAATTTTTTTTTAAATAATCTTAAATTTTTTTTTAAATAATCTTAAATTTTTTTTTTAAATAATCTTAAATTTTTTTCAAATAATTTTGTGCAACATTTTGTACAATTTTTTTTAATAATTTTGTATTTTTTTAAATAATCTTAAATTTTTTTTTAATCGATTGTTGTGGCCCGTTTTGTTTCAATTTTTTACCAAATTTGTTCGTGAATGAACGTACATTAATTTTAATTTTTTATATTTTTTTTACAATATTTTTTTAAATAATCTTAAATTTTTTTTTTAATAATCTTAAATTTTTTTTCAGATAATTGTTGTGGAACATTTTGTATACATTTTTAACCAAATTTGAACGTGAATGAAGGTACATTAATTTTAATTTTTTTATAATTTTGTATTTTTTTAAATAATCTTAATTTTTTTTTTAAATAATCTTAAATTTTTTTTAAAATAATCTTAAATTTTTTTTAAAATAATTGTTGTGGACCATTTTGTTTAAATTTTTTACCTAATTTGTACGTGAATGAACGTACATTAATTTAAATTTTTTATAATTTTGTATTTTTTTAAATAATCTTAAATTTTTTTTTAAATGATTGTGTGGACCATTTTGTTCAAATTTTTAACCAAATTTGTACGTGAATCCAATAAATGGAAAACATTAATGCAATTTTTTGGGACAGCCATAATTATGATAGTTATGGGTAAAACGCTAACGTTTATTGGCATCCACGCACATAATCCATAATACAGTGCTGCTAAAAAGTGAAATACGGAAGAGTTAAACCATTTCCCTTGTAGGTTTTTTGGGTACGTATTAAATAGATTCAGCATTCCTAAAATATGTCGGCACCATTCAAAACCACAGGACCTACAGCATTCTGCCATCGTCCCTAAATAATTCACGACTAATATCAGCTGCAGATTGTCGTACTTCGGAAATGTTGGACCGCAGTGAATGAAATTTCTTATAGCGCCTTGGGATCTCATCGACAGCAGCTCATTTATTTGGCCAACCCACTCTAGGACACGTGTGTTTGTCCATGTAAAAATACAAACACGTTTATTGTTAAAGCGTGTGAAATTGTCAGCCACTAACTATTCACAACAACATAAGTTTTGCAAAAAAAAAAAAAAAAAAAAAAACAACAACAAATGCATTTGGTTGCCGTCAAACACATGCAGACAGCCAGCCAGCCAGACTGACAGACACTGTCTGCATTTCGTATTCCGCTCTTCAAAATAATTCCCCTCTTTCAAGTTCACTTCCATAATGGTCAATTGGTTATTACAGAATCGGACATATATGGTGGTGGTGGTGGAGCTGATGGTGGTCATCAACGTGAAACAGACAAACAGCTGTTTCTCCTTCCGCCGTCAGTTCAGCCATAAAACTGAGAAAAAAAAAGTCAACACCACACCACATCATTTTTTGCCGATGCTATTGTGTCTGGAGGTTTGCTGTTGTTCCTGCTATCCTTTTTAGTACAACCCGCCAGACGACAGACATGTTGTCAATGTCAGAACTGACACTGTTGGCAATGTGTTCAACATTGCATGTCAACAATTGCACATTTAGATGAAATTTTCAACACTCACTTCACCCGGTGCAATTTCATAATCTATTGAGTGGTATCTGCTTGAGAGATTGCTGCCCAGCAAAACATTTAAGGCGGAAGTGTGTGTGTGAGTGTGTTTATGAAAAACCGAAAACAGATGGAAAAAAACGCCCACATGAAAATTTCCCCGAAAGTTCTGAAAAATCCCACAAATAATTTATGAAAATTTGTCCAAAATCAAACAAATTAAATATTACACCGTGTTACAAAAAATAGATTTTTTTTCTGTCCTATGAACCAAATGCACATATTCGAAAAGAGGGGAAAAAATAAAAATACACGTGTATCGGCGATTTTCATGTACACGTCAGAATTTTTTGTTTTTTTAAGTTTGAAGTATGAAGTATGAAGCTCGTAGTGACTGTGTGAAAGCCTTTCGACCGATTTTTTACCCTTTATTAGTGAATTTTGTTTTTCAACAAAATTTTTTTTTTTCCACAAAAATTTTTTTTTTTAACAAAATTTTTTTTTTCAACAAAAATTTTTTTTTCACCAAAAATTTTTTTTCCCAATTTTATTTTTTTTCGAAATTTTTTTTTACAAAATAGTTTTCTCAAAATATTTTTTACAAAATTTTTAAAATTAAGTAACAAATACTTTCTCAAGCAAATTAACGGGCGCCATAGGCGCATTACAACTTACTAGTTATAAAATAACTGTCGAATAAACTTCCAAAGTCCAAACAGTTATCTATTTCATTTCTTGTTTGCCAAATATTTCCTAAAGTTTGGGCGTTATTTAATTCTTTATTCCTCTTGGTCCTTACTTCATTATTATTGAGATTTCCGGTTTATTTACTTTCGTTTCATTTGGTTATTATTTTATTTCAGGGAAATTTCATATCGCCCATAATTTTGTAGGTTCTGTGAAAAATTTCCCCAAACAAAGAAATCCCAAAAATATATGAAAAATTCCCACAAAAGGTCAAGAAAAATCCTCCAAGTAACTTATGGAAAATTCCCCAATGTAAAAAATCTGATCGGTGACAGAAATAGCAGCTTTAAAGAAATATTTCGAATATGCTGTATTTTTTCTAAATGTTTTCCCAATTAAAAGTGGAAGCTTTTTTTGATTTTGGTCATTTCAAGTTTACTTTTTTAGTTTACTGTAGGCCTCTTGAAACAAATTGGCGACATATTCGTTTATTTTGCCAAATGACCCAAAAAAAAAAACGAAAATTTAAATATTATCTAAAAATTATGATGAAATTCCAATTTTTTTTTTTCGTGGTATGAAAAGTGTCCCAATTTTGTTTGGGCCTTTTTCATTTTGTGTTCCAAAATTTATCACTTGGCCTTACCCAACTCCATTTGGTTTACAATGACATGTGGTAAATGAAATTAAAATTTATATTCAATAAAAACAATTACAAAAAGTGTTGATACTTAAAAATATGGACAAATTAAAAACAAAACATCAATGCTTGTCATATATTTAGTTCAAAGCCAACGAGCCGATACAATACTGATATGCCGACATAGAGTGGATGTAGCGGTAAGATTATAGTGAGAATAGAGACTGAGAATTTGGACAAATGTAGGATTGAGCGGCCTTGGTGTGTGACCGGTTCATATTGAGGAAGAACATTGGAAACAAGTTTTCTCTAACTGCCTGAAGTAGGATTTCGAACGAAAATCTAAAAAACCAAAAACGTAGGCTCCGTTTCAAAGCGCTCCATCTTACGGTAGCCAAAGAACGTCCCACAATCTTGGGGCCACAAAACATTATTTATGGCGTTTTCAGGAACATTTTCAAAGAAAAAATGGACCAATGATGCCATTCTAAACGGTCACTCTTTAAGGATGCATTGGCTGCCCTATGATCAAGTGTGGTTTTCCCAGATGTGAGAGTTGTGCAAGTTGTCCAATCGATATGGACCCGAATTTCCCAAGGGGAAACAGGGCGAATGTGCAGAGACTGCTTTAAACTGAAAATGCTCTAAAATGAAACTTAGAGCGTTCCAAGAAAAATCCTCTCCAGCCATCTTTTCGATGAATCTGTACCTGTCTTTGGCCGGCTACCCTCTACATGGGTGTTGACCGTTGGATAAAGTTTACAAAAAAAACCCCCCTAACGGAGGCTATTTAAAAGTCGATACTATCTTTGAGTTTATTCAAATAGCGCATTGCATTGTTGCCATTTGCTGTCTCCACATTTCATTTTATGCTCTTAATTACATTTATTCTCGCCAGTTAGACGGGCAATTTGCATGTCTAGTCACGATAATTTCCCACATTTATAACAACAACAACAAAACACAACCCGGAAGTAAAGTGGGCAGTACAACTTTTGCCCTGGTCACAAATTTCTATGCCTCGAGGAAAATGTGTATATTTAATTCAGTTAACCGAGCTCAACAGCAGCCTAACATCACCAGACCGACCACCAATCGCGGGGATGTGGGGTGGGGGTATTGCGTCGCAAACCTTCTGGGTGATATTAAAACTTCAGTGGAAAGAAAATTCAAATTGAAAACATTAATTAAACGAATTATCAGCGTAATTGAATATTGGATCAAATTTTATTTGGAAAGACACGACGCTTATTTAAGGCCTACCTTTATTGGTCTGGTCAATATCTGAAATTTCCAACTACATACAACACGTTTACTTGTTGTACGAGGGGCGTATAATCAGATGTGGAACAGGCAAAGGGGAGAACTTAGCTTCCACCAATTAAAAATTGCAAGGCAATCGAATCAGTCGCTATATGAAATATGGGGGGGGGGGAACTACGATGAGAATGATCGTAAATAATAAGCCGCAATTATCAAACTAATTACTTACTTACTTATTTCCATTAACATTCCATGAAGGAACAGACGGGGAACTTCTCTCGAATCAGTGAGCTGTGTACGATATAATTTTGTAAACTCCCGATTTAAAGCCGGCTTCCGAACGGCTTATGCTTTTCTAGAGAAGTTTTACATGGCTTAGCGTTTGCTCTCTTACTCGTTAAGTCGCCAACATTTACGAGGTGGAAACAGCCGCTGAAAAAATGTTTGATGATCTTACCCGGTATCGAACTCGGGTTCTTCTGTGTGATAGTCACCTACCTACCACACCACGGCCTTTCAAACTAATTACCTCAATTAAACATTATTTCCGTTTTAAGCCAGTCCTAACGCCCAAAAAGAAGTAAGCGCGAGAAATAAAACATTTCCAGGATATGCGTTTTTGTGTGGTCAAGAATAAAGGCGTGTGAGGTTTACGATACAATTGTATTTGCTATATCTTTGTAAATATGAATTGTAAATATGCATTTTTTTTTTTTGGGAATTTAGAGCGTTGAACTAATTTCTGTAGAATTTCATTAAAAATCGAATATTTAATAAAATTTCGATTTCGACATGAAACCTTCACCAAGGTCTTGGAAAATTGTCAGGATGCGGTTTTGCGAAGCCAGTTATTTCAATGAAATCCTGTTCCATAAATAACAGTGGACAACAAAATTATTTTAAATTTTTTTTAAAAAAAAAAAGGGGCAATTTTTTCGGACCTCATTTTTCGAAATAAATTCTGTTTAAGATTATCGTTAACCTTTGCCTTCAGTAACATTTAATCCGAACTACAGTTTTGGAGTTATAAACCAAATAAAGGCTAACAAGAAAATGTTTTTATTTTTTTGTTGTTGTCCAGTGTAATTGAAATATTTCCTCTACCATACTGAACAGATTGGATTTTTTTTGTTGATTATTTTGAACTAGTAAGTTGTAATGCGCCTATGGCGCCCGTTAATTTGCTTGAGAAAGTATTTGTTACTTAATTTTAAAAATTTTGTAAAAAATATTTTGAGAAAACTATTTTGTAAAAAAAAATTTCGAAAAAAAATAAAATTTGTGGAAAAAAAATTTTTGCTGAAAAAAAAAATTTGTGGAAAAAAAATGTTTGCTGAAAAAAAAAATTTTTGTTGAAAAAAAAAATTTTTGTGGAAAAAAAAAAATTATGTTGAAAAAAAAAATTTTGGAAAAAAACAAATTTTGGAAAAAAAAAATTTTGGTAAAAAAAAAATTTGGGGAAAAAGACAATTTCTGTACAAAAAAAATATTATTTTTTTTATTATTATTATTTATAGAATTATTATAGAATGCCTATTTAAATTCCTACGTACTGCGTGACAGAGTCAGTGAATCAGGGAATCAGTGTATCAGTGTATCAGTGAATCAGTGTCGAGGGTAAATATATATTAAAAGATAAAAACAAAACTTCTATTTGTATCACCCTTTATTAATTTGCGTAGCATTTTCAGATTTTGCTTTGGTCCTTATTTGGGCTATTTTTTTGTTTTACCAAACTTATCATACTAGCCGCCATATATGGCATGTTATGGATATTGACAATATTTCCAATCATCTCGGGCAGCATGTGGTCGTCCGAATAACAACAACAGCATTACAACGCAGCCCACTTGATCGGACCAGACCATGAACGCACAGCCAACATTCACGTCCGACTTACTGAATGCGACACAATCGCATGTGTCACCACACACAAACACACACACGCACACAAGTAACGGCAGAATCTAAGGCTGACGTGGAGGGTCATACAATTTTACGTTGAACGGAAAACTGGGAGCCAGACACACTCTGCATTTGTCCAAATCTACGATATTTGCACACACACACGTCTATATCCCATACTTTATCAATAAATTGAGGGGGGGGAAACGCTCCAAAGTGGGATGTATGCAAATGATGGTGAAGCGCTGGTGCCATTGCCTATTCATTGAATGCGACACCCCGGACGGCAGAGTGCAACGTGTGGCATGAGTGCGCTGTGTTGAGGTTAACACACATTTGAATTGCCTGATGTCGCGTGGATTAGAAAGAAGTCTGTCGGTGTAGGTCTGGTCTGGTCTGGTCTGTTGAATTTGGCGTTTGTAATAAAAACAAACGTACAAAAAGATATAAAGTACATAAATGATTATGCATGAGTATGGGTGGTTCCATATGAAAATTTGTGAGCTTTTTCGAGACAAGTTCTTCTTCAACTGCCTTGTTTTATTAAATTACACTACTCAACAAAATGAAAAAAATTTCATGTACTCCGGATGCGATAATTTTTTCTGTGTAGATAACCTTGACATGAGCTCGAAAAACGCAATAAAAAAATTTTTTTTCGTTTGGTTTTTTTTTTATTTTTTTTTTTTTAAATTTGAAAAAAAAATTTTTGGTTAATTTGTTTCGTCCGGCATAACTCGGGAACCACTAGCCCGATTTAATCGAATTAAATTTTAAAAAATTTAAAATTACAATTCCCTTAATCTGTTCATATATTGTTTTCCTATACAAGCAACAGTTTCCAAGTTAAAAATGAATATATAAAGGAAAAAACTTATTTTTTGCCTAAAGATTTAAATTTTTTTTTTTTAAAAAATCCATAAAAAATCCAAAATGAAAAAAAATGTCAAATCTTATTACTTTTACGTAAAGTCACATAACCTATGAGCAAAATGAGACAAAGATCATGAAAATCGATGCACGCGTTTCGCTTTTATTCGCAATTGAGTAAAGGTATGAATTTCAAAAATTTGCTCGACATATGCACAACTTTGTCTATGGTAAGGTTTTTTCTTTTTTATTACAAAAAAAATTTAAATTTGTTGGGTGACAAAAATATATGAAAATTTGAAACGCGTGCATCGATTTTCATGATCTTTGTCTCATTTTGCTCATAGGTTATGTGACTTTACGTAAAAGTAATAAGATTTGACATTTTTTTTCATTTTGGATTTTTTATGGATTTTTTAAAAAAAAAAAATTTAAATCTTTAGGCAAAAAATAAGTTTTTTCCTTTATATATTCATTTTTAACTTGGAAACTGTTGCTTGTATAGGAAAACAATATATGAACAGATTAAGGGAATTGTAATTTTAAATTTTTTAAAATTTAATTCAAAATAATCGGGCTAGTGGTTTCCGAGTTATTCCGGACGAAACAAATTAACCAAAAAAATTTTTTTAAAATTTAAAAAAAAAAAAATAAAACAAAAACCAAACGAAAAAAAATTTTTTTATTGCGTTTTTCGAGCTCATGTCAAGGTTATCTACACAGAAAAAATTATCGCATCCCGAGTACATTTTAACTGTTGACTAGTGTTATCTGGACTACGATCGGAAAAACCAAATAACGAAAAATCGCCTTGTGTTCAGCTCTCTCATTCGGCATTCTCAATAAATAGCATAAAGGGTGTCTCAGTACGAATGTACTTTATCATTTAAAAATAAAAACAATAGTTGTGCTTTTTTTTTGTCCATGACTGTTTCACAGAGATGTGGCTGGTTTATTCGCCTAAACGCGAGATTTCACAAAACCCCAAAGAAAGAAATCGCAAGGTTTTCGAATTGCCTGATCTTGATGGCCAGTTGACGTCAGACGATCTTGAGATAATTTGTTGCGGATATCGTTGCTGCAATAAATCGATTGTTTCATACGCAGCGTGGCGTCGTCTCGCTGACACCACATGTCGTCCATGTTCCGCTAACCAATATCGTTCACTGTTATTTTCAAAAAAAAAAAAGTAAGGCCAGACCAGACAGTGGCTCGTTGTGAGAGTGCATTTGTTTCTCATCGATTGCCTCAAATTCGACAGTTTTGTGCATTCACAAAGCCATTCGGAGGGAAATGCGATTCATCTGAGAAGATGATTTTTTTTTTTTCCTAAAAAAAAATAGCATTTAAGCGCCCCGGTAGGCGAGTTGGTAGCTTGCTTGCCTATCAGCGTGGGGGTTGTGGGTTCGATTCCCACCAGAGGCTTTGGTCTGTCGCTGCAAAAATCTAAAACATATGGTCTGTGTCACCCGGTTTACCCTTGGACCCAAAAATTAGAATATAAATTTACTTTGTATTGTAATTAATAAATAAATAAATAAATAAAAAAAAAATAGCATTGACTTCACTTTGCTCCATTACAATTTGCCGGCACTTTCCATCGTCTGCTGGTTTGAGCTTCTCAGTAAGCTTAAGTATTTTGGTACGCTGTCTAGTGAAATTGGGGGTTGTTGAAACCGACGACACTCGCGTTTACAGCAGCAATGTCTACAAGAGACCGACCGACCGATACATTGGCACACGGAGGTCTTCCGGGTATCGTCCATACACAGAAAAAAATACGGGCCAAAAATATTCAATTACTGTCGTAATTGAAATTAAGCTTGGATATCAATTAATGTTGTAATTGAACTTAGAAATTCTTGGTGAAATCAATGTAAAAAATAGTAAAAAAATCAATTACTTATTTAAAATTTGAGTAATTGAATTCACAACTTTTGTAATTGGAAGAAAATCAATTAAAAAAGTAATTGAATTAACGAATTCCATACAAACTTCGTAATTGATTTCAAAAATATGTTTTTTCTGTGATAAGTGACTCAGTTTCTTTCAAATTGTTTACCGCTCTTCGACTGAAAATTCTTTGACGTTTGCGAGCGGCATAACTTTCAATTAAAAACGTGGGTATGGAAGCGGAAAACTTGTAGCACAGTGACTTCTACACGTTGTAATTTATAGACTCACTGATCGGAACTTCAACAGTATAAGATTCGAAAATGAAAATAAACCAAACTCCGTTAAAAAATAAACTCATTTCCGTTTTTCAATATTGACCCCTCCTAGTGTATTAAAGTTCTCTTCCCATGGTAGTTCATTAAATCCACATGAAACAAGTTCGATCCATCTGACGTTCATAAAAACATTTGTGAGGCCACGCATATTTTATGCCCCAAAAATATTCAGAAATTCTTTGAAACTTTCGTAAGCTTCAGCATATGAAAGGTCCAAGTCTCCCACATCGCAGTCCGTTGTGGATTGTGGCGATTCGTGTATGCGAGTGCGTGTGTGTATGAGTTTTTGGAGACCGACACAAGTCACATAAGATTTCGATTGCCGTCGCCGTCGCCGCCTGTGGGGACGGAATTGGAAGGCAAACAGTCCAGACATGGATGCACGTGTGGTTGTATCAGCAGACAACAACAACAAACAACCACAACGAAACCGGATGAATTCGATGTGAAACGAAACTAACGCCAAAGACAAAGTCAGCAAGCAACCCAACCAACCAAACAATCACCCAGCCAGCCAGCCAGCCAGCCCAGTCTGCCAGTCTGGGCCAGCGACGAACGGCGCAGACATACCAGACAGTCTGACGCTGTTGGAGCCCACGTTATGTTGTTATTTGTATCGTCTGTTCGTATGTGCCTGTGTGTATGGGAGAATAGTGAATGTAGTCGAACTTTTGCGTGGACAGACTGATTTTATTCAAAACGAACGTTCACAAAACGGCCGCAGTCATGCGAAAAAAAAAAGTGAAAGAAAGAAAGACACAAATAGATATCAAGGGCAAAAGCGCCAACGAAGACACGCTACATCGCTACATCGAGGCTAGACTGACGGGTGTGTGAAACAACTAAAGAAGAGAAAGCAGAATTTGATTCGATTTAAATCGATTATAAAGACAAAAAGTCCGATGTTTGTAAAGATGTCGCCCACCCATAGAGTGGGAATAGCAATTGACTGGAATACTCCTATGTTATTTAGAAATCAGTCAAACTTGACCTTGGCTTTTGTAGCTAAACACTCGCAACATGCCTAAGCACTATTTCTGAGATTTTGTCGCTTTTTGTAAAAAGAAATTAATTACTAATTACACTAGTCAACAGTCAAAATGTACTCGGGATGCGATAATTTTTTCTGTGTAGATAACCTTGACATGAGCTCGAAAAATGAGCTGGTTTTTGTTTTATTTTTTTTTTTAAATTTTAAAAAAAAATTTTTGGTTAATTTGTTTCGTCCGGCATAACTCGGGAACCACTAGCCCGATTTAATTGAATTAAATTTTAAAAAAATGAATTTTATCAAAATGAGACAAAGATCATGAAATTAAAATTTAAAAAAAAAAAAAAAAAAAAAAAAAAAAACCAAACGAAAAAAAAATTTGTTATTGCGTTTTTCGAGCTCATGTCAAGGTTATCTACACAGAAAAAATTATCGCATCCGGAGTACATGAAATTTTTTTCATTTTGTTGAGTAGTGTTATTAACAATTTTGTCCAGTATGTTGCAGTAGACTGATTACCTATTTAATTTCCACACATTATGACTCATGATGACAAAAAATCATACATTTTTGATCCCCAACCTGGACAAAGCGGTGTCAATGCAATGACAAAGTAAATTACTGTGTATATTCTGGGTAGGGGCTGTACCAAAGGAAGCTACGTTTTGGGTTCAAAGTAACGACGACACATTTACCAGAGACACGACAAAGTGCATCATGAGTGGACACATCACCCGAAAGTAACATGAGCCGCTGGCAGCAGCGCTGAGTGAAATTATGCACAGACATGCATTGATTGTCTCGAAAACTGCAACTTCAGTACGTAATGAGGAGAATTTATTCAACTACCGACAGTATGTGCCATGACCATTGTAGTTACACATTTTTTTTTTTTATTTACGTATTTATTTTATTTTATTTTATTTTATTTTTTTTTTTTTTTATTTTATTTTATTTTATTTTATTTTATTTTATTTTATTTTATTTTATTTTATTTTATTTTATTTTATTTTATTTTATTTTATTTTATTTTATTTTATTTTATTTTATTTTATTTTATTTTATTTTATTTTATTTTATTTTATTTTATTTTATTTTATTTTATTTTATTTTATTTTATTTTATTTTATTTTATTTATTTATTTATTTATTTATTATTAATTGCAATACAAAGTAAATTTATATTCTAATTTTTGGGTCCAAGGGTAAACCGGGTGACACAGACCACGCTGATAGGCAAGCACGCTACCAACTCGCCTACCGGGGCGCTTGTTATTTTATTTTATTTTATTTTATTTTATTTTATTTTATTTTATTTTATTTTATTTTATTTTATTTTATTTTATTTTATTTTATTTTATTTTATTTTATTTTATTTTATTTTATTTTATTTTATTTTATTTTATTTTATTTTATTTTATTTTATTTTATTTTATTTTATTTTATTTTATTTTGTTTTGTTTTGTTTTGTTTTATTTTATTTTATTTTATTTGTTTATTTATTTATTTTATTTTATTTATTTACTCACTTTACATACCTCCATCGTACTTAACACAATATGAATTCTACTGTCCTCCAGCTACGACGGCGGTCACTTGGGGTTTTCGGGTTAACGCATGGTTGTTGGTGATGCTGTGGCCGAGTCTGACTTGCATTTGTGGTAATCCTGGTTAAGTTAAGTTCGAGGGTACTTAGTCTTCTCTAATACTACACTGACAGACAGTCACACACACTAACACATTACAATGGAAACGAACATTCAACATTAGATTGGTTTCACCGCTCATGAGTGGGAGTTGCTAGAGGATGGTTCACCAATCTCCGCATGAGAGCGCGCGCATACAAATGAAATAGCCATGGATGCACATTAGCCAGGGCCACTTTTTACAGTTAGCCAGATGTTTACTGCCACCGCGGGAAGCATCCGGTGTGCCTGTGCATACAATTATCTCGGAACATGACATGGATTTCGAAGAAACGTGACTGTTACTGTTGCCTTCAAAGTCTGTCACGAAGAAACAGAAGATGTGGTGGTGTGAGTTTTCGGCTACCACAGGTCATAGACACAAAGCGAAATTACGAGGACCTCACAAATGGGGTGATTTCGCTGTGAGAACATTTTAGTTGGCCAGCATGAAATGTAGAGGAGTCCAAATTGAATGTGACACGATACCACAAAGTCAATGAGCTCATGATGATGGACGCTGTAGCGCATGCAATGCAACAGCAGGCACTTATTCCACATTTGTGGAAGGAGTAGAGAGCAAATGGTCTTCAAAGAAATAAGGATTTAAATAGATTTTGTGGGAGACACTGTTCATGTGTTTTTTTCTTTTATTTTGTCAGTACGTTGAATTTGTTTGTTTTTTTTTCAAAAAAATATAAAAAAAAAAAAATTAATTCGATTTATTTTTTTTTAAATATTAATTTGAAAAAACCAATTCAACTGACTGACAAAGAAAAGACAAACAAAAACAAATGTTTCTTTCCCCTTAGTCTGTGACATTGCCAACACACATTTTCTCCGCCCATGTGGTGTGTTTTCTCCATGTTTGGTATCGATGGTCACCATTTTTCTGTCGCCGAAAATACACCTTGCAATGTGATTTGACAATTATGTCAGATATTGAGCTGCTGCATTCAAATGTATTTTTGAAATCGGAATAAAACATGCTGTTTTTTTTCAAAAATATTACCTTATGGTCTGACAGACGTGATAATTCTTAGTTTTTAATCGCAACCTTCTCACAATTAGCTTTAGACTCTATTGCAGTCAGCGAAAATTGTTTTCAATTGTTTGCTCAGTGTTAATATAAATTTTTCAATTTCCATTTTGTCCACATTTATTTCTTCTAATAAATTTAGAGATAATTTTTTAATTTGTTTTGTTTTCTCTACTTTCTATTCCTTTGGCCTTCTTTGACCCGAATTATCTGCCTTTCCCGAAACTGCTTATCAATTATTAATTGTCTCTCCTCAATTTATTTCAAATGGTTTGTGTCTTCAATGTCCACCGTTCCCATTGTCCACATTACTATTAACTTGATATTCTCTGATTTTTCATAATTTGTGGCATTTTTTTGTTGTTTTCTTTTTGATTAATTAAAACTATTTTTTCAAAAATAGTAAGGGCGGTCCAATTATTTTTTTAAATATTTTTCTCATTATTCGTCAGATACTATTGTTTTTTTTAAATTTATTTCATTAAATTAAAATATGTATGTATTTATTTATTTTAAGTTTTTAGTATTATTTTCTATTTTGATGCGTTTTAGTACATCTTGGTCCTTGTAGTCTGCTCTCTGTTGCCAAACAATCATTTTGCCATCAAACGTTGGAATTTTTTCAAGGCGCCTGAACAAATATCTGTTGCTCCCAGAAAGGATAGCAGTAAAAACTAATTTTGGAGATGCGGGGCATCGATCCCCGTACCTCTCACATGCTAAGCGAGCGCTCTACCATCTGAGCTACATCCCCACATGAAATATGCAAACTTAAAATAACATGTTTGAATTTTGGGCAACTGCAGTTCATCGATAACCGTTTCAAACCGGTTCGATTGGCAGTATAATAAATTCACCAAAAGTGTCACATTTGAAATTAATGGGATTGCATAAATTTACCCTTAAATTATCGATGAGACAACATAGTTATTTGTGAAACATTGGAGCCAGCAGTCAGTCAATATTGAAAGAATCTTAATTTTAGTGAAACAGAAACATAGAATTGAATTTTCATAGAAATTGTAAAATGTTTCATAAAATAATGAAATATTTCATAGAAAGAATGGAACGTTTCATAGAAACTATGAAATGTTTCATAGAAACTATGAAATGTTTCATAGAAACTATGAAATATTTCATAGCAACTATGAAATGTTTCATAGAAACTATGAAATATTTCATAGCAACTATGAAATGTTTCATAGAAACTATGAAATGTTTCATAGAAATTATGAAAATATTTCATAGAAACTATGAAATGTTTCATAGAAACTATGAAATGTTTCATAGAAACTATGAAATGTTTCATAGAAACTATGAAATGTTTCATAGAATCAATGAAATTATGAAAATATTTCATAGAAACTATGAAATGTTTCATAGAAACTATGAAATGTTTCATAGAAACTATGAAATGTTTCATAGAAACTATGAAATATTTCATAGAAACTATGAATAATTTTATAGTAACAATGAAATGTTCCATAGAAACTATAAAATGTTTCATAGAAATTATGAAAATATTTCATACAAACTATGAACATTTTTTAAAGAAACTTTTATATACTTATATTTATATGCAGTTCCAATTCGATTTAGTACGTGACTCTTTCGTGATGTTATGACTCTACATTACACAGTGACAGTGTCGTTGACAACATTTAAATAATACTTGCGTATTTAAGTGTCCATTTTGTACGTGGGGATGTAGCTCAGATGGTAGAGCGCTCGCTTAGCATGTGAGAGGTACGGGGATCGATGCCCCGCATCTCCAAAAATAATTTTTAAATAATTTGGAACATTTCAATATTATGTTCAATATAATCCTCCTCCAGCTAAATACTATACGAACATTCCAATAGTAATTATCTAGTTTAGTTTGATGTACAACCTATTGTTGGACCGGGATTTCTTTATAACTGATTTTTCAAGCATCTCGGTCTGTGCGTTCTTTCTTCGGTTCATGATGCCAAGGATAGTCATATCTTGACCTATCCGGCCTGGGTCATCCATGATCATTGTCGTCTGGAGGGCGTATTTAAATTGAGTCATTTATTACTTTCTTCACATGCTTTATCGTCCGCTAACAAAGCTGACGAAAATGTCCTTCCTAATCCTCAAAACATTCAACGGGGGGGAGTCCCGTCAGCAGATTCCCTCCCATTTCCATCTCTACACGAAGTTATGCCTGTAGGCGAGTCTGTCTGGAATACTGGCAAAAACTATTTCTGGAGATGCGGGGCATCGATCCCCGTACCTCTCACATGCTAAGCGAGCGCTCTACCATCTGAGCTACATCCCCACATATAAAAGGTCCGCTTAAATACTCCACACATGTTTGGACTTTACAACTGGCATTTCATCGATAAAGTGCTACGGCTGCACGAAAGAGTCACGTACCACATCGATGAATTGCATTGAAATTGAATTAAACCAACGAACCAGTTTTAATCCATTAAACTCACACTTCGTTCGTGAATGTTGTTTGCAGTCGGTAGAGTCAGTCAGTCGGTATGGATTGCCATAAGACCGCATAATTACTTCGCTAATATAAACTTCGTTATCTAGCAAAAGAGCATTTAAACATTAAAGTTGAACGAAAACAGTGACCTTTTCAAATTAATTCCCAATAAAGAAAAACTTCGTTATTTTGTGATTCGTTATACAGAGTTTTGACTGTTTTTGACTATTTTTATGCAGTGTAAAATAGTCGCTGCAACGTCCTACATACTGGTGGCCTTTTAAAATGCTACACACATAACGATGGCCTACAATCCGCTGTTAGTTACGAAATTACGTTAGGCCCACACAGCGTATTATGGAGGACGTGCTTGCGAGCATTAAACGGTTTTTGAGGGATACACTTTGAATGTACATAATTCACTAAGTTTTTTGTATAGCACACAAGTAAGTCATTCAGTTAGTTCGAAGGGTTTCGTATGGGGGGGATGTAGCTCAGATGGTAGAGCGCTCGCTTAGCATGTGAGAGGTACGGGGATCGATGCCCCGCATCTCCAGTTCCTGTTTTTTGATTTATTCCATTAAAATGGCGTAGAATTAAAATTATATTTTTTTTGCCATCGAAAATTGTTTAAGACCATGACTGCGTATGAGATTCTTGCACAACTTGTACACCATTTGCATGACTCTGAGTGAGACTAGGTAAGGAGTCACCACTGCCAGAGGTCTCACACAAGGTGACGGCTTATCTCTGCAACTTCGTCAACATTCTGTTGTAACCAACAGATAGAGCCTTGAATAGGCCCCGTAAAAAGGGACGTTAATAAATGAATGATAATAAAAGTGCCGTTCAAAATCAGAGTCTCATCGACACTCATCCATGCCAATGGTTTGCAGTTGTAGTTATTTGGTACGTGACTCTGTTGCCGGTTTATAAAAATACACCGGTTTGAAACGGTTCACAAAATTCAATCATTTTTAGCTTATTGAAATGTAGATATTTTCAGGTGGGGATGTAGCTCAGATGGTAGAGCGCTCGCTTAGCATGTGAGAGGTACGGGGATCGATGCCCCGCATCTCCAGTTGCATTTTTTGATCCTTCCCCCAAAATACAGGTTTGCTATTCTATTGCAACACCTCACCGTTGACCGCAGTGTTTTCTCCAACATAAACCCCACCTAAGACTAACATGGCTAAGACTAAGGATATTTTGTTGCATGACTTTCGGATTTTTCAATATTTGTTATTAGTATTTTTCAAAATCATTCTATCCTCATCGACAGCCCAACGATATTTGTATGCAGCTGCGATAATCCGGTACGTGACTCTTTTGTGAATTTATAGCACTACATACGGCTAGCCAACCGGTTAAAAACCGTTATGAATGAAATGCATTTTGCCAATTCAAACGAAAAATAGGTGGAGCATATTTCAGTGGGCATAATTTATGTGGGGATGTAGCTCAGATGGTAGAGCGCTCGCTTAGCATGTGAGAGGTACGGGGATCGATGCCCCGCATCTCCAAAATCAGTTGATAATGTTTTTTTTTTTTTTTTAAAAAAATACTCTCTGATACCAATAGAGTATTTAAAAAAAATACATGCTTTAACTCCTCCATATGTTGCAGACTTGCCGCATTACCCTTGCCGCATTTCATTATTACCCTTGCCGCATTTCACTTTCCAACTCCATTTCTATTACGTGGACCCACATTCTGATGTTGGACTTTGTGATAGCATGTTTGGGCGAATATTTCTACTCCTGCTCATATCAATGTTCACAGAATGTGCTCATACCAATGTTCTCAGAATAGTTAGCATAATAATAATTTGTTCCTTTTTTGGCAGCTCCTGACATTTGTCGCATGCACACCTGGCTTTTTACACCCAGCAGCGTTATGTTATGGGCAGCACACTTCGTTTCGGTGGCTCATTTGCTGTTATGTGAAAGTGGTGTACGGTAAACTTTTCATCGTTTGTCGCATATCGCATGGTCCACATTAAAATGTCCAAGGCCGACATTAGGTTTTAATTGTTTATTTTTTTCACTTCCATTGTATTTCTTGTCAGCATAATAATTTCCCCTTCTTTTGGCAGCTCCTGACATTTCTCGCATGCATACCTCCTGGTTTCACCCAGCAACGTTGTGTTATGGGCAGCACACTTCGCTTCGGTGGCTCATTTGCAATTGTCGTTGTGTACCGCAGATTCAAAGGAAGCGGTCTTTGGTAAAATTTGCATCTCATGATCCACATTAAAATGTCCAAGGCCAAGGCATTACGTGTTAATTCTTTCCGAGAGATAAACTATTGCCCCACCCCACGTAATAATATCAGCCTTTTTGCAACATTCTTCTAATTGGTCATCATTAATTACAACCGAAGAATGAGTCACGGTATGTTCCTGATCTCCCTTCTCCACACCATGCCAACCAACGTTGCCGTTGTTAAAAATCTTTGCCATATCCGTGGCAGGCATGCGGATCGTCATGGGACGTTGACGCCTTAGATGAAGGAAGCACTGCTTAATGAAGCAGTTTTACGATCGCTGTAAGTGATTGTGCACGTAGTCGCGTATTCGGAATGGTGCCACCAGACACGACCGGCCGGCCGGCGCTGTCATCCCGTCCTTACAACGATATTCCATTATTGACAGCCGTTGACGCTCATGCAGACAATGTCCAAACACACATACACACATATGTATTTATTTTGCAACATTGTATGCTTATGATTAATGCGGGCGATTGACGATATTGACTTGTGTCAGACATTTGACGCCAAGGGCAAATCATGTGCTGGCTGCTGCCGATGACGTTGTCACTGCCACCCTGGACAATTGTTGTTTTGTTGTTGGTGTAGTTGGAGTGATTGTGATGGTTTTTTTTTTTTGTTTGGACTTAAATGTAATCTGATCACGTTTTCAGTTATTATTCATTCATGCCTACTTTGTATATGATAAATTGAAGTTCAGGTTTCTCTTTGAGGTTTTTTGAAAAACAAATTTTATTTTTGGCCCACACTTATATTTTTTTTTTATGTGAAACAAACGCGATATTGTATACCCTCCACTATAAGCTGAATGCTGTATATTTGGATTTTGTAAGCCATTTGTAACATTTTTAGGGAGAAATATTTTCCTCCGCCCATCTTAATATATATTTACCCTCGACACTGATTCACTGATACACTGATTCACTGACTCTGTCACGCAGTACGTAGGAATTTAAATAGGCATTCTATAATTCTATAAATAATAATAATAAAAAAAATTATATTTTTTTTTGTACAGAAATTGTGTTTTCCCCAAATTTTTTTTAACCAAAATTTGTTTTTCCAACATTTTTTTTACAATTTTTTTTTTACCAAATTTTTTTTTTACATTTTTTTTTTTTTACAAAATTTTTTTTTCCAAATTTTTTTTTTCAACAAAAAAATTTTTTTTTTCAACAAAATTTTTTTTCCCACAAATTTTTTGTTTCGAACAAAATTTTTTTTTCAACAGAATTTTTTTTTTTCAACAAAATTTTTTTACCACAAAATTTTTTTTTTTTCAACGAAATTTTTTTTCCATATTTCAACGGTCGCCATAGGCGCATTACAACTTACTAGTTTGTAATACTTTGCATAGCACGGGCAGACGGACCGGAAACTAAGGCGAGTTTAGGTTCAGTTTACAACGGGGCAGTGGAGGTGAGCCATTCTATTCTATAACAGAAATTAGAAAATCATATTTCTGCTATTCTTAGACTCTATCTCACGCTGTGCTGCGTTTGTATGCAAAATAAACAGCATTCAAATAATCGAAAATATTTCAAACTTAACCCTTTTAGGACCATAAGCTTCTGGGGACTTTCCCTTTATCATTTTGATATGAAATAAACTTGTAAGCATCTTTAAAATAATCGAAAATATTTCAAACTTAACCCTTTTAGGACCTCAAGCTTCTGGGGACTTTCCCATTATCATTTTGATATGAAATAAACTTGTCAGCATCTTTAAAATAATCGAAAATATTTCAAACTTAACCCTTTTAGGACCATACGCTTCTGGGGACTTTCCCTTTATCATTTTGATATGAAATCAGCAGAAAGCAAAACCATTCAAAAATGTGAAAACAAATTTTGCTTATACGAGTTTTGTTATGGGACACATGTGTCCCTGTGGTCCTTAAGGGAGCCAAAATGTATTTTTTATTATATACGGTAGTGTATAGGGTTTTAAATAAAATTTTAATTTTGCGATAAATTGAAAGAAAGAAATCATTTTGTCTATGATTTATAACGCGAATAAACTTCCTAAACTTTATGCGGTTTTTGAAAAATTTCCATCACAAAAATGTGAGCCTTGACTTGAATACATGTATAAAGGGACACCTTTATAAAGGGTGTTTTTTATTGAGGTATAGAACTTCGAATTGAAATAAAACACAAGAAAATCGTTTTAAATGTCCATCAATTTGGCTTTATTGGAAGGATAATTTTATGCCATTAATGTTTAAATATGATTTCGGACATGTGGCCGCCGCGGCTGGCTCGAATAAAGCCAATTCTACAGGTCCAATTTCACTGAACAAAAGTTTGTGATGAAAATCAGCATCGAGATGAATCTCATTTTCGGCCCATACACCAAAATCACGACGCATTGCATGGTCTCGCGGCTTTAATTCTTGCACAAGCTGGATCTTGTAAGGTCGCAAGCCAAGATCTTTGCGCAAAATCTTCTATAAAGTTGATGGACAAAGCTCCAATTACTGTGCACGGTGGCGAATCGATTCATTCGGACGGAGCTTGCGGTGAACTTCGCGAACTGAACCATTACTTTCACGTCAAATTTTTTAAAAAATAGATTTTCCTCTCAGATTTTCCTATTTTTTTAAATGGTTATCGTTTTTTTTAAGGTTTCAGTTCAAAAAACATTTTTTTTTCGTAACGCTTAAGTAGTTGAAAAATTTGCAGTCTCTTCAAATTATGCTAAGAAAAGTGAAAAAAAAATATTTTTTTTTAAAAATAATAAAAATTGGGGAAAATCTGAGAATTGATAAAAATCTATTTTTTAAAAAATTTGACGTGATACAGACATTTCCACGAGTCTGCCTCCAATCAGCTCGATTTGATCACTGAAAAAGGGTTAAAAATCGGTCCAAAGGCTTTCACACAGGCCACTACGAGCTTTATACTTCAAACTTAAAAAAATTCTGGCGTGTACATGAAAATCGCCGATACACGTGTATTTTTATTTTTTCCCCTCTTTCCGAATATGTGCATTTGGTTCATAGGACAGAAAAAATCTATTTTTTGTAACACGGTGTAATGATAAAAACAATCAGTGTCATCATCAATGTCGGCCGACTTACCACTTTGCCAGAAACGTATGTTGGAAGCCCTAGGTAATGGAAGATTTACGCCATAATCAGAACTACTTTTTAGGAAATAAATAAATACGTGTTCAAAGTCATCGAATTTGAGATATAGGAAAACTCACAATTTAACAACGTATATACTGGTTAGACTAACAAAATGATCAATCAGCGGACGTGTTTGGGCTGATCTCAGTTCGCTTCCACCTATTTTTGGTCAATTCGCAATGTCAAAAGAAGATTTAAATGAAGTCGTCAACTATCGAACTGAATTTCGCAGGAATGTCGCCGCACAATTTACATTTCAAAGTAGAATCAGTAATCAGAACCGACCAAGATTTTGTAATGGAACCAGACTTAAAATCTAATGAAGCACCTGATTTCAAGGATACCGATGATTTCAAACCATTTGACGTTCCAATTCAAGCGTGTCCAGTTTACAGGTCGCAATGACGACGAATACATCGCAAGGCCAATCATTGCAAGTCTGTGGCATAAACCTCAATTTTCCCTGTTTTTCACATTGACATGCCCGACAATCGGGAAAGACAAAAAAGGTGATTTATCGGCACGATTTGTGATGATTGCATTTAAATATATTTTTTAAAATTTTTTTTAAAATAAGAAATTCCAATTTGTTCTAACCCATCAAAGTCCAATTGGAGGGTGTAAACTAGAAATTATGCCACGTTGATGGCTAATTTTAGTAAAACTGCGCCGTTTCAATATCCATTCCACATAACTTTCACTTGTTCGAATCTGTTCGGAAAATTCGAAATTCAGGTGCCCCTATTGTTGAGTCCAAAGTTGGAGTCCCACATACATATGTTTGTTTGGGGTCTCCTCTAACAGAATCCATTACAGGATTTTTTAATTTGATTTAATTTAGGAAATGGTCTGGCCAGAGAAATATGGACCGATGACGCCTCAACAAATCCACACCAAACAGTGAATGCTTTGGAAACTGTTTCACACTGACGATGATCGTTAGCTGCCACAGTTAACTAACCCATCGCACATTTGTATCGGTTTAAGGGTATTTGCGATTCGACCCGACCCGTCCCGAACTTACCACCCATTTACATTCGGTGGTTATCATGGATTTCATTTTATATATGGGCGTCTGTCCGTCCCCCACATGAATGTCTGCAGCATTATTTACGCATTTAATCTTAAGCAGAAGAAGCAAAACAAAAACAAAAATAAAGACAAACACGCAAAAAAAAAGGAAAGGAAAAGGCGGACATAGACAATGCTGCAACATTGTTGTCGCCGGTTCGTCTGAGGTGGTGCATTCATTGTGTCGTTTTAATGCATTACGACGGATTAACATTTCGCAGAATATTTATAGCCACAGTTATCGTGGCACACTCGCACTTAGCCAAGTGTATGTAAATACTTGGTTAAGTACATATGTACGTATGTATGTGTATGGTTGGAGTCGTTCTTTGACTCCGATTAATTAGAGTTACAGCAAAGCGACTAAGGTGTTCAATACAATGTAATACGAGTATGGCGACAAATTGTGTGTGTTATGCCCAGTTTATTATGCGGCGGCACTGCGCTTTGATCGTGACCACATAGGCATAATAAAGTTCATAAATTTTGTACAGAAATTGTGTTTTCCCCAAATTTTTTTTTTACAATTTTTTTTTTTAACAAAAATTTTTTTTTTACAATTTTTTTTTTTCAAAAATTTTTTTTTTTCAACAAAATTTTTTTTTTCCACAAATTTTTTTTTTTCAACAAATTTTTTTTTTCAACAAAAATTTTTTTTTTCAGCAAACATTTTTTTTTTCAACACAAATGTTTTTTTTAAACAAACATTTTTTTTTCAACAAACATTTTTTTTTTCAACAAATTTTTTTATTTTCCATTTTTATTTTTTTTCAAAATTTTTTTTTACAAAATAGTTTTCTCAAAATATTTTTTACAAAATTTTTAAAATTAAGTAACAAATACTTTCTCAAGCAAATTAACGGGCGCCATAGGCGCATTACAACTTACTAGTTCTATTAGAATGTCACAGCTGAATTTCCTGTACAGTGTGTCGTCCGATCATCCGGCCACTTGACAACGAACGGATCAGAGTCTCTGGAAAGCCGCGTATTCCGACTAAATGTTCTAACATCAGAAACAAGACGACGGCTATCTGAGCAGCAAATACAGTTAAAATATCTATAGAACAGCGAACAGATGACGGGAGACAATAGAGTTGATTACGGTGACCATTTATTCGCCAAGAAAAAAAGTGTACGTGTTAATTTTTTTTTTATTAATTTTATTAAGAAACAATAAATTATATGCCGTTCTAAAGTCAATACGGTGCTTAGTACCGGGAAACAAATATATACGTAATAAGTACATAAAACATCAAATAAACTTTCTTATTATCTTAATATATATTTACCCTCGACACTGATTCACTGACTCTGTCACGCAGTACGTAGGAATTTAAATAGGCATTCTATAATTTTCTATAAATAACTAGTAAGTTGTAATGCGCCTATGGCGCCCGTTGAAATATGGAAAAAAAATGATGTTGAAAAAAAAATTTGTTCTTGAAAAAAAAAATTTTGTTGAAAAAAAAAAATTTTGTTGAAAAAAAAAATTTTTGTGGAAAAAAAAAATTTCGATAAAAAAATTTTGTAAAGAAACAAATTTTTGTTGAAAAAAAAAAATTGTAAAAAAAAATTTTTGTAAAAAAAAAAAATTTAAAAAAAAAATTTTGGTAAAAAAAAATTTCGGGAAAACACAATTTCTGTACAAAAGAAAAATATTATTTTTTTATTATTATTATTTATAGAAAATTATAGAATGTCTATTTAAATTCCTACGTACTGAGTCAGTGAATCAGTGTATCAGTGAATCAGTGTCGAGGGTAAATATATATTTTAAGATAATAATAAAAAAAATAATATTTTTTTGTACAGAAATTGTGTTTTCCCCAAATTTTTTTTTTACAAAATTTTTTTTTCAACCAACATTTTTTTTTTCCACAAAATTTTTTTTTTCAACAAATTTTTTTTTTCCACAAAAATTTTTTTTTCAACAAAATTTTTTTTTTCAATAAATTTTTTTTTTCAACAAAATTTTTTTTTTCAACAAAAATTTTTTTTTTCCACAAAAATTTTTTTTTTTCAACAAAATTGTTTTTCCATATTTCAACGGGCGCCGTAGGCGCATTACAACTTACTAGTTTCCTATATTTTTCCAGTGAGTGTATTTGTATACCCTCATCCCACGGGTAGGAGGGTATATCTCATTTGGTACGGCTCAAAAGTGTAACACATAGAAATATCCAGATTAGACCCCAGGTGTCTTTGAACCAAATTCGAATCACGACTTTCTAAATCGTTTGAGTCCGTCTGTCTGTCCTGCTAGTATGCACGACAACATTCGAAAGAGTTAAATAATCACTATGAAATTTGGCATGGCCTAATATTTTCCCAAAACTGCTTATGGGATTGCATATGGGCTATATGGCCACACCCCTTCGGGTACCTCCCATACAAATCTGCTATTTCGCCCACTTTAGAAATCGTGTAATAATATAAATACGCCCAACGCGATTTTGTCCAAATTTTGTATTTATTAACACTATAGCTGGACAAAGTTTTGGACAAAAACTTGGAAGTCTGGCAACTCCCCTTCTGGTAGCTCCCATACAAATGTACCATCCCGCCTACCTTAGAAATCGTGTAATAATATCAATATGGCCAACGCGATCCTGCCCAAATAGTGTATTTTGTAAAGCTATAGCTAGACAAAGTTTTGGACAAAAACTTGGAAGTCTGGCAACTCCGCTTCCGGTACCTCCCATACAAATGCACCATCCCGCCTACCTTAGAAATCGTCTAATAATATCAATATGCCCAACGCGATCTTGCCCAAATTTTGTACTAAGTATAGCTATAGCTAGACAAAGTTTTGGACAAAAACTTGGAAGTCTGGCAACTCCGCTTCCGGTACCTCCCATACAAATGTACCATCCCGCCCCTTATAAAACGAGTAATACTATCAGTATGACCAACGCTATCTTGCCCAAATTTTGTATTTAGTAAAGCTATAGCTAGATAAAGTTTTGGACAAAAACTTGGAAGTCTGGCAACTCCGCTTCTGGTACCTCCCACACAAATGCATCATCCCGCCTACCTTAGAAATCGTGTAATATTATCAATATGACCAACGCGATCTTCCCCAAATTTTGTAATTAGTAAATATATTGCTGGAAAAAAATTTGGACAAAAACTTGGAAGTCTGGCAACTCCCCTTCTGGTAGCTCACATACAAATGCACCATCCCGCCTACCTTAGAAATCGTGTAATAATATCAATATGACCAACGCGATCTTGCCCAAATTTTGTATTTAGTAAATGTATAGCTAGACAAAGTTTTGCACAAAAACTTGGAAGTCTGGTATCTCCCCTTCCGGTACCTCCCATACAAATGTACTATCCCGCCTGCCTTAGAAATCGTGTAATATTATCAATATGACCAGCGCGATCTTGCCCAAATTCTGTAATTAGTAAAGCTATAACTGGATAAAGATTCCGACAAAAACTTGGAAGTCTGGCAACTCCCCTTCTGGTACCTCCCAAACAAATGTACCATTTCACCCACTTTAGAAATCGTGTAATAATTGCCCTACGCTCTATGCGATTTTACCCAAATTGCGTATTATGACATTTCATCAGTTGTTACATCCAATGGTGGTAGCTTCTTGACTTTCCGATATTTGAAATATGAGACTTGTTTGTTTTTACTGAGGATGAGAGTATATATAAGTCGGTTTACCCGATTGGTACCTTTTAACTGGTTTTCATTATTTTTTGCTGCATAGTGCAATTCCCAGAACCGAGCATGGCAACACAGAGGACTTCTGCCTTTTTGCACGATACTAAGTCCGAGTTGTTAAGGGAATTTTAAAACTAGCTTTTAGCTCAAATCGATTTTAAACTTCAAACTGTGTATAAACACGACAACAAATTGATCTCCCACTGGCAATTCGAACCAGTGAAACGAATGCTGAAGAATTTGCTCTTGACAGAATAGAAACACACGCCAACCTTTACAGCGTGTCCCATGCCGCACACTGCGCCGCCAATCGTCAATTTCAGATAACAAAATTCCATTGATTTCTGCTATTTGTATAACAAAAAAAAAAACAGAAATAATTATTTACTCGATATAAATAACAAAATATTTGTGGTATTTGTCGTGAAAACAAAGAAACAATTTGTTCGTGTGTCTCTAAACGAACCACAGACACATATAAACACCACGGAATAAGCAAACAAGTGCATCCAATTCGAGGTGAATGTCAGAAAACAAACGGACAACAAATTCCAAAGATACTCGTAAAGTGATCTTCAAATGGAATGCAAAACAAAAGACGACAAAGACACAACGGCCCAGAACAGGTGATGATGAAACAATTTGCCACCAAGAGAATCTTTTCGCCAGGAATGCCACCGAATGGGGAACACTGAATTTAGAGATCGATAACTCCCAAACGACTTTGAAATGGGCAACATTGTTACCTCCGAAACGAAAGGTAAAACGTTGATGTACGTTCGAATATTTTCGATTCAGTGAAAAGGAATTGAGGACATTCCTCAGCACTTCGTTTTCATCTGTTTGGCGGAATGAAATGTGTGAGTCTATTTTTAAGGCGTGACAAGAATTTCACACGTTTCATTGAACAATTTCACAAGTATCGGAATTCCGGGTTCGTTTTGTTTTTTGTTCGACTCAATTCTCACTGTCAAGGTTAATGTGAACGTTTTTTTATTGAACTTCTCTAATCGCAAATTTATCCAGGAAAAAAGGGTGACGTGGGTGAAAATGGTTACGGTGAAATTGGTTACTGCAGGCTACCGTGTCACAGTAAGGGAATTCGATTATTTTGGAAATAAATCTAGCATTTGCAATTGGCCTGATCGATTTCATCTTAGCTGAAGTGTGTTTGAGCTTAAGTGTGTACGATGGACCTGTGGGTCTGGCCAAAGATGAGCTATAAAGGTCTAGAATTGGATAGCTCGTTTTCGGAAATGTTGATTTCCGAAAAAACTGTATAGTCAATTTGATTTGATATAAATTTCAATTTGAAATAACCAACTCATGGCACAATAACTAAAGGTAGAGGCATGCAAACAGCTGATTAAAATTTTTTCATTTTGACAGAATTTTGATTGTCAAACTCATTGTTCACATTTCAATTATTGGTTTACTTCTTTTTTCAAATTTGGAATACATTTTCATATTAAACATTTAAAACAAAGAATTATATTACAAACAGCCAAACAAAGAAGTTTGGGACTTTCAAAACTATTAGAAATAAAGTTCTAGTTCGCTAAAAATTGTGCCATGAGTTGTAACTGTCTGCTGTCTGACATTTACATGTCAGAATTTGACAATCAAAATACCCAGGGTTGTATCTGAGTTCTTGTTGTTGGGCAAATGACATGAACCAACTCTTTAAAATGTTTCATTTACAATTGTAAAGCAGTTGTGTTGCGTATTTTTGGTTGGAGTTTTCTTAGTCAAAATATATGTACATCAAAAATATCTTGCCGTGACAAAAAACACCTTCTCGACACGATATTCCTTCTCGTGACCAGAAAGAGAATCGGACAATCATTCAAGGCGTCGGTGTCGAAGTCAGCCGGTCAACGAATACGCCAACGTGGCCGGCAGAACCTTTTCATTACACCGTGTTACACACATTCTGTCCAATGAACCAATTTTACTTTTTCGGAAAGGGGATAAAAAATAAAAATACACGTGTATCGGCGATTTTCATGTACACGTCAGAATTTTTTTTTTTTTAAGTTTGAAGCTCGTGGTGGCCTGTGTGAAAGCCTTTGGACCGATTTTTAACCCTTTTTCAGTTATCCAATCGAGCTGGCAGACTCGTAGAAATGTCTGTATCACGTCAAATTTTTTAAAAAATAGATTTTTATCAATTCTTAGATTTTCCTAAATTTTTTTTTAAAATGGTTATCCTTTTTTTTAAGGTTTCAGTCAAAAAACATTTTTTTTTCGTAACGCTAAAGTAGTTTAAAAATTTGGAGTCTCTTCAAGTTATGCTAAAAAAAGTGAAAAAAATATTTTTTTTTTCAAAAATAATAAAAATTGGGAAAAATCTGAGAATTGACAAAAATTGTTTTTAAAAAATTTGACGTGATACAGACATTTCCACGAGTCTGCCTGCCAAAAATCAGCTCGATTGGATCACTGAAAAAGGGTTAAAAATCGGTCGAAAGGCTTTCACACAGGCCACTACAAATTATGTTGAAAATTTTTTAACAATTAGTTAGTAAATATATTTTGGCATCAGAACCGGTCAACCCCCACGGGTCATCCTTCATTGGAGTCAATCAACTGCCACAATCAACTGAAATTCGGATCGGCCGATTAGAACTAGATAAACAGAACAAATGTGGCACACCAAAATTACATCAAACATTCTCATTGCGATTTCTTTCATTGCCCATTGAATTTCAACCCTCTCAGCGTGCAGTTCACTAACCCAGAGAAGCTGCTACTGTGGCATAGAAATGTATACGATTTTTTTTTTGTAGGCATATGTATTTCTAATGCTTGAAACGGGAAATTCAAAGGAACGTTGACTCCTTATCGCTGTAACAAAATTATAATCATCCATTTGCAGATGTCACCTGCATTACTGTCGTACCTTTACATACCGTACATAATAAGCTTGATCCATGAATTTAGAAAAGTCTCAACGCGCAATGTCGCCACATTTCAAAGACATGTGAATTTGCTGTCATGGGCTGAAGCTGGAGCTTTTGAAATATAAACCAAATCCAAATTTAACATGAGCTGCGACGCTGCCAGGCATCGGACAGAAGCAACACCATCATTCAGCGTTGCACTCAGACAAAAGTCATTCCACTGACAGCCTAGACAACGAAAACAGACACAGATACCATTTTTCTTTTTTCGACAAAATGTAGGAGGAAATACAAAAAAACAAATCTATTTGCATTAGAGCCAGGGTTGCCAAATTGTTGGTGGGAATTTCGCAATAACACATTATAACACCGGAAGGATGAAGTTCTTGCAGATTATGCACGTCATTCTTAAAATAAAAATAACACCGTGTTACAAAAAATTGATTTTTTTCTGTCCTATGAACCAAATGCACATATTCGGAAAGAGGGGAAAAAATAAAAATCCACGTGTATCGGCAATTTTCATGTACACGTCAGAATTTTTTTTTTTTAAGTTTGTAGTATGAAACTCGTAGTGGCCTGTGTGAAAGCCTTTCGACCGATTTTTAACCCTTTTTCAGTGATCCAATCGAGCTGATTTTTGGCAGGCAGACTCGTGGAAATGTCTGTATGACGTCAAATTTTTTAAAAACAATTTTTATTATTTTTGAAAAAGAATATTTTTTTCACTTTTCTTAGCATAACTTGAAGAGACTCAAAATTTTTAAACTACTTAAGCGTTACGAAAAAAAAATGTTTTTTGACTGAAACCTTAAAAAAAACGATAACCATTTAAAAAAAAAATTAGGAATTTGACGTGATACAGACATTTCCACGAGTCTGTCTGCAAAAAATCAGCTCGATTGGATCACTGAAAAAGGGTTAAAAATCGGTCCAAAGGCTTCAACTCAGGCCACTACGAGCTTCATACTTCAAACTTAAAAAAAAAATACTGACGTGTACATGAAAATCGCCGATACACGTGTATTTTTTTTTTTTATCCCCTTTCCGAAAAAGTAAATTTGGTTCATAGGACAGAATGTGTGTAACAGGGTTTAATACAAAACAAATAAGTTCTAGGGTTAAATGAAATGATTGAACTGTCTTGAGAGAAGATTTCGTGGTTACGTCAAAAGTCCCGGGAATTTGTTTGGAACTTCGTTGAATTTGTTATCAACCTTCGGAGAGAAACGGGGATGGCTGTGGTTCAAATTCAAATCGCGCGGAAAGTTTCAACTTAACATGGTGGTTATATTGCAATCTGGTGCAGTTAAGCTGCAACATGCTTAACTGGAAAATATCGGCTATCTGAAACTTAAGGTTCACAGATCTTCTTTCTTTCAAACAAACTTCTTGAAACAACAATTTAAACCAAATTGACAATTTTATATAAAATGAGACGACGCACAGCTGTCAGAATCAAATTCCACCGGTAAAAAGTCTATAACTTTAGATCTAGTAAACATATTTCAGTAGATTGTAGGCAAGAGATTATTGAAGGATTTTTTTTAAAAATGTTCATAGAAAAATTTTTTTTTGTTCATTATAAACATTTTAGATCGAAAGTTACAGACTTTTGGCCAATGGAATTTTGTTGTGAACTGCAGTTCGACATAGGCGCCAGTTTTTGGAAATCTGTTCATTTGCGTGAAACTCCTGGCTAGCCCCTCAATTGGCGAGAAGTCACCACATTTGTCAACCCTGACTAGAGCACCCATACATGCAAGAGTGAACATAGAAATGATATGCAGCGTATATTTGCATATATGGTGCGACAACAACACGTGCCATGTTGTCAACGTGCACGTTAGTACATTAGAGTGGTTTGCCAAGTAAACTATTAATTTCGGTTTTATATTTGTTGGACAAGTAGGGTCTAGTGACACCGTTTTGATTTAGTTTACCACACCACTTTGAAGCAGTCTGTGGTCACGGTGACTCATAACCAGTTCGTAAGATTGAGGGATTTAATGAGGCTTCTCAGGTCGATAGTCGATATTTGGATAATATGATCGAGGAAGCAAGGCGAAATTAATTAAACCGCCGGTTTACCAGTGCAGGGCATCCGCAGAGGAAGTGTTCCACCGTCTCTTCTTCGTCTGCATCTCCGCAGCTACGGAAATTTCTTCTCCGATTTATGTAGTTAAACCACAGCAACTGTGAAATCTCCGCAGGAGAGTTCCTACTTGGTCAGGCTAGGGCAAAAGTCCTAGGGGCTCCTGACGACCAATGATACAAAATTAACTACCGACTACGGTGAGACCACATTGCGTTGTATATAAGAAAAATCATAACTTCAATTTTTTTTTCCTTCATTACCTTTGGGGCTCCGCCATTCTATGTGAGCATTTGTGCTACTTCAGATATTCTCATTGCGAGCTGCCAAAGTTAGTGCCGTGGAATATGACATAACCTCAATGAAAATAATACGAATTTTCATTGTGCGCATACTTCTACATGTCCCGATTCACACTAGGCAATTTTAATTGCTGCAATTCGCATTTTGTTGTAGAGAGAGATGAGGGGAATGGAAAGGATTTTTTTGGTTTTTCATAGTGCGAAGTTGGCTGCAGATTATTTTGACATTTTGAAAGGCATTTGCATTTAAAAGTCCCGATTCACACTAGGCAATTCTCAGTTTGTAGGAGAGAGAGGTAATGGCAATGGAAAGGGGAAAAACTTGCTCGGCAATTCCTTTTGTGTTTTTCGTAGTGTGAAGTTGGCTGCTGATTATTTGGGCAATTGCCGAAACCGAATTGCCTTGTGTGAACACAGGATGCAAGTACAAAAGGGAATCATAACTATGTGAAACGGGACTATGTATGTCCAAATTATAATAATTGTTGTTTATCAAAAATTGAAGAGAGGTGTCAACGCAGATGATTTAAAAAAAAAACCTTAATTCTAAATTATCTATTATAGTTTATCGAGAAAATCGATATTAACATCAGTCAATCATCGGTTTGCGACTCCACTGATATCACACACTCTCAAAATCATTAGTTCTACAGGGTGGCGCAAAAGTAATCCTCCTATCAGAAAATGCTATACATTTTGCGATTGACCCCTAATGTCAGTGGCAACTATGGCGGCGGCCATTTACATTCTCGACTTGATGTAAAAGAAAAATTAAAAGACCCAATAAAAATAATCCACAAGAAGAATCAAAGTTTTTCATTTTTTTTTAATTACAGCCAAAAAACATCGGAAGTTTACTTTTGCGCCAACTGTCACTACCTAAAATTTGTTCGATTGGTTGGCCCAATTCACACGGGATTAATTGTTCTGGTCTAACATGGCAGCTTGTAGGCATTTTCGGTGAGGAGAGTCGTTTTTGGTTGGATTAATTTTTCATCCAGCTACAACCCCGCATTACCAGAACAAAACTAATACATGCACACTTATGAAAACACAGAACCTGGTTCTGTGTTTTACTACTAACACACACAAAGCTGTGTATACGTATACAATTTTAGTCAGATTAATTAGTCTCGTGTGTTTTGGAAAAAACAAAAGTTGTTCGGACTAAAAATTATTCCCGTGTGAATTGGGCCATTGAGTTTATAATTTCGACGCGTTCAAGTCGCTTACCAAAATGAGACGTCAATAGTCGCTTTGAAACGACAACTTCCCGCGTCTATTTCATGTTGTTCTAGTCTTTTCGAGGCAACGCTTCATTTGCTGGTCATCATTGATTTTGGTCTCCAACCTAAAAACGCGGTATTTTTTTCGTCTCAGCCTAAGGTACATATGTTTTAACTTCACTTCGCAATCGCTGACTTGTGCTACGCCAACAAATTTAGAATAAATTGCAAACACTTAAGCCAAAACTCTATAACGAAATGTGACTACAGTGATGTGTGAACAAAATACAACCATCGAAAATGTGACAGAAACGATAATGAAACAGCGAAGATGATGATGAGGGTGAACAGGGAGGACAGGACAGAACTTATGCCTGCCACTGTTAGGAAAATTTTGCGTACCTTGGATCCGTCGTCAATAGAATGAGGTACTGCGAATGATCATGCTGGCAAATTGATACTACTTCGGGCCAAGCAATTAATTCAAGAACAGAGCGCAGAGTATAGAAAACGCTGTTTCTATCCGTGGTTTTTTCTGGCTCATAAACGGAGCTGGGTGTGAATTCAAATAAAATTTGGAAATACCATTTAAAATTGGCTAGTTACCCAATTTTTATTATTTTTGAAAAAAAAAAATATTTTTTTCACTTTTCTTAGCATAACTTGAAGAGACTCCAAATTTGTAAACTACTTAAGCGTTACGAAAAAAAATGTTTTTTGAACTGAAACCTTAAAAAAAAAAAAAAATTTGGGAAAATCTGAGAATTGATAAAAAATCAATTTTTTAAAAAATTTGACGTGATACAGACATTTCCACGAGTCTGCCTGCCAAAAATCAGCTCGATTGGATCACTGAAAAAGGGTTAAAAATCGGTCGAAAGGCTTTCACACAGACCACTACGAGCGAGCTTCATACTTCAAACTTAAAAATAAAAAATTCTGACGTGTACATGAAAATCACCGATACACGTGTATTTTTATTTTGTATCCCCTTTCCGAAAAAGTAAATTTGGTTCATAGGACAGAATGTGTGTAACACGGTATAAGCAATAAACTGAACCGGGGTTGAAAAAAAAAATATTTTTTTTTTTTCGTTAAAAATGCGCCTATTATTTCTACATTAAATTGTTCACTTCCACCTATTTGGAAGTTGAAAGTCGATGAAGTACGATTTTTTTGAGCATCTGTTCTAATTTCTCGTCCGGACACCGTGTCACGGCAACGCGATGAAATGCCATTCATAAGGTTTAGTGGAAATAAAACAGGAGACTTCTTTAAGCGGCTTAAAAGAAGACCCAGTTTATTTCCTGGCTACAGTCGCCCATCCGTCCCGCCCCGTCACCTAGCCCCCCCCCGTTGAGTGACAATCTGTGGCATACAACAGACAGAAAAACACTCGTCCTCCACACGCACATACACCGACCACACACGTATGCACAAAAGAAGAGAGAGAGAGAAAAAGGACGAACAAACGAAAGAGTTCACTTTGTAATTCAAATGTTTTTTGCAGTTGTAAACATCGGCGGAATGTTACTATATTCGTTGTCGTTGTAGCGATTGGAATGGGGCGGCGGATGGGTGTGGGTGTGGTTGTGGAACATCAAAGGGATTCGTTTCTATTAACTGCACAAAGCACAAGTTCCTCTGTGTCTGGTACAACGTAGTCCAAGTGCGTGTGTCGCAGTTGTCATTGATGCAGCTGCTGCTGGCGCCGTACAGTAGTTGCCGCTGTGTGTACTTGCAACAAAATTCACATGTGAAAACGCTTTTGAAGATGAACGTGTTGTTGCTGTTGCTGCTGCTGCTGCAGTCTTCACTACAGTTCCTAGATGGCACACAAACAAAACCAAGCCAGCCAGCCAGCGATCTAGTGAGCGTTTTGAAGTCCCTTTAACATCTTATGAACACTCCAGTACCCACATTCACTCGTACTTATGTCAGGCATTCCCCTCAAAAGGATGCGAACAACAACAACCTAAGAGAAATTTACCAAGCGAAACGTACAAATCGCTGTGTTAAATTATCCTTTGCCTGCAAACAAATTACAATCGAAATCTTTTCAAATTCAATGAACTTTTTGGTGTACAAAGGACTTTTTTTTTTGGTTTGGCTTGATTTCGATATTCCCCACAAGTTGCAGGTGATATTTAAATTGCCATAAATCGGTTTAGCAAAGAACAACAAATGCAATGATATTGCCCAAAAATGTCCAGTTAACAAATTGACTGCGAAATTTAAATACGACATTAATTGAATTAATATAAATATTAATTGGAACTTCACTCTGGTGAAGTTTAGGGTAAAGCTACTAACCGCCCCAACTTAGTGAACTCTGTGGGATACTTATCAACTTACGGCATACCTCTGCATGGTAACTCCTGGGCAAAGGTGTTGCGGCTGACGATTGAGAGATTGAAGTTGTGCCTATAATATCAACCTAATCACCTGGGGGCATTTCTTCATCTAGCCTGTTTCGCCAGAGCTGGATAAGTATAGACAATATAGTTAATGGACTACTCCTCCTCTTAAGCCCCACTGCTTCAACAAACTTCAGTCTCCTGTCATGACGGACACCACCAATAAGACATTCGATATTACAAGCGACTGCATTGTGTGTGAACGTTTCTTATCTTATCGGACCACATCCGTATGCATTGAATTTGTGCATTCCAGGCTGGCCACATTCATATCTTCCCCACCCAAGGACGGATGAAGAAAACCATTAGAATTGCCCCCATCTGCCTCATCCAATAAACCTTCAAATTATGAATTTCGTTTCCTCCAGGATTGTTGGAATCCATTGATGAGTCCGAGGTCAACATAAAAATAATTCCTATTTTGACCATATTTAGCACGGTAATCTCATGGGACCGATAACCAACTAAACTCTCTGCCGATACACCATCTTAGCCCTGCCACTTTAAATACCCAAAGTCGAAATTCAAATGCAGCTAAATATAAATAATAAAAATCATTCATTGCATGTCCACCCCCAAGCATTCCATAATAATTAATTTAACAGCGCGTTACTGCTAATTTTCGAAACAATTAAAACTCAATTTTGGTTGGCAATGCCAAAGAGCAGCACCACAAGTGCCGGCAAAACTAAATAAAGTTCACTTTGCATAGACCGCAAATCCTTTCGTTCGTTTCGTTTGAAGTAAGCGAAGTTAAATGAAACTTTGATGTCATTTGATGTCAAATATATAGTGGGCAAGACGTAATGCGATCTACAACGACGTGGACGTGTGCTCTACACATTTAATATATGTTCATACGGATGGTCCTTGCGTTATCGCTTCTCGGTGTCCTCAGAGAGTTACAGTCCTCAGAGAGCGACAATACTCAGATACACAGAGAGAAAAATTAACCTTATATAAGGTTAACTTAACCATAAATAAACATGATTTGGAGTCTACGTTATATATGGTTAATTTGAACATCTTCTTGTTGACTGGTATTTAACAATAATAATAGTTAATTTAACTACTCCCTGGTTGAATTTTTTAACCATGAAACTGGTTGATATAAAAATAATTATTGTTGTTTTAACAATGCATTGTTGAATTTTTTAACCAGGAAAATTGTTAATATAAAAATGTCATTGTTAATTTATTGAAACAATGCATGCTCAATTGAACAACGAAATCGTTAATATTATTAAATACTACAGTGTTTGTTTCTGTTGTTCGAGATCGTTGATTTATTTCTATTTCTTTGCAGAAATATAAATTTTCCAAAAAAGCTTCACGAATTGTGTTTGCTTTGATTGCACGCAAGGTTTCGGCAGCTGTTACAGTTCGTCATCGTTACCCATTTGCAATGATTTCTGCAGCAATTTTCGGTATAATAAGTGTCCTAACTCTATGCGAGTGAACGAGAACTACTGTTTAGTGGCGCATATCCCCAAAAAATCAAGCAGTAAAGCCAACACGTGCATTGCAAAGCAACAGCTCAACAAGCAGTGAAGATAGCATTTGGTGGTGGTTTTTTTTTTTTTGAAAGAGCGACATTAAGTGCTCACATTTTGAGAGAAAAGGAAGAGTGGAGAAAGAGGGGAGGAGATAATCGCATTTGTTGCAACTTCGTCTAACACAAAGCAGTTCAAGAACTTCGACACAACAGAGCCGAATGATCTTTGAATTGTTGTTTATTTCGCACATTTTTCAGCCTCTCTCTCGAAAAAATCAACCTTATATAATGTTAACTCAACTATTTTTCATGTAAATTTGACCTTATATAACGTTATTTTGACTTTGTCATCAAATATTTACCATGAAAAAATTAACCAGACACATGGTTAAAAAAGTCGTTGTACTTTTGGCTCGGTGTAGTGCCGATCTTTAGTTTCAATAGGATGTAGTTTGCGATCCTTAATAAGGGGGAACAATAGTAGGTCGCACCATGCCCTTTAATTTGGAAATTTAATAAAATTTGAGTGTTGATTTCAAAAAAAAGAATTTTTGTTTTTAGAGTGCCCAATTGTAATGGCAATCAGACCCGCTGGGGAAATCAAAAACAAACAAAATGTTAAAAACCAACCCAAATAGTCCCTTCTTCAAGAAATGAACTTAACATTTAAATCGAGCATCCTCTTGTTTGTCTCAAATACTTTTAGTTGGGTACTGAACAAGCTCAAACTTGTAAATGTTGAATGAAAGTTTTATTATTAATTTCGAGGTTTTCTTTCCATTTCAAAATTTGAAGGTCATGGCGCCACCTATATTTCTTTCCCCCTTATCAAGGATCGCAAACTACATCTCTTTCCGAGTGTGGCTTTTTTTTATATTTCACTCCACCCTAGTGTGTAGTTTCATCTGTGATTTGCATATGTACCACTTCATCGAATGTAGGGTGTACTCGCAAAACACAAAAGAATTGCAATAGAGAAATCTTAAGAAAATTACCATTATAAAACCTAAGAAGTCAAATAGGCGTCGTCGTCGTCGACCTCGTAATCTGTTGGCGAGAGCGTAAAACGTAAAACGCTTCACAAAGAAACTATAACTCTCTGTGTAAACGCAGACCAGCATTTGCTTTGAACATTTGTGAAGATGCGATAATAAAAGAAAAAACCTCACTCTGATGAAGGCAACAAAGCAGACTTTGTCTTTTTCAACGTTACACACACACGTAGAGGGTCTGCCATATAAATATTTTTTTTTTGTTGAAAATTCTATAAAAAAAAAAAAAAAAAACTGGATATTTTCTCAAATTTCTTTTTTTATTTGAAAGTACAATTCTTCCGGTTAATAATGGAAAATATTTTCATTCAAATGGCTGCCTCGGCTGGCCATGCAGTAGCCTAACGACAACATCTCGTTCTGCGGCTGATAATGCGATCTTCAAAATCAGGGCGCAAAACATCGAGTGTAGCTTGGGCTGTGTGGCACATCGTGCCGTCCTGTTGAAACCAAATGTTGCCCATATCCTCCTCTTAAATTTTTGTTAACAGAAATTTGTTCAACATGGCCCGATAACGAAATAAGCACTAGTTGGAGAAAAAACGTTAGATGGCGGACCCTTTAGAAAACCTTAAGAAACTTTTCAGCCGGAATCGTTGAGCTGCGCAAAAGTTTTTCCATCTGCGGTTTGGATTGTGATGAATTTGCGTTCAGGATTTACATTTCTATGAGTATGTGAGGGTGTGTGTGTGTGTCTGTGTGTGTGTGCGTGTGCAATCAATTGCAGGCAGTTTCATTTGAATGAAGGATAAAGTTTTTGTTTGACGTGATGATGACGTTGTTTGTCGTCTCAAATGGCTGTTGTAGTGTAGCTTGGTGTTGGTTTGCGATAATTCAAGGATAGCAGACATAGAATTTGAAAATAATACATATACATAATAGATTTAAAGGACCTTAAAATTATATATTTCCTGGATTGGAGAGGATACGTTTAAGAAACAATGGCTGTACCGTACACCACACAGGCACGCCAACTAACTAGCATCGGCCTGTATCTTCATGCCCAGAACATCAAGAGTGTCGGTTTCATTAAAATACACACCAGCCATAGAGATTAACGATAATGGGAGATCACGTGGAACGTTAGTATGTTAGTTAGTAGTTAGTAGTCTTGCTTGCATCTGATCCCACTCGTACAGCGTTTGAAAATCGCGATTATGTGAGTCACTCATCGTTTGCGTTATGCCCTCCACCGATGATCAAATGGATGTGAATGACAGAGGTATCTGTCATCCGCATAAGAATAGATTGGGTTTACAGTCTGACAGGTATTCAATGGAAACAAGAAATGGGGAGGGGAGAGAGAGAGAGAGAACAGAACCTTGTGGCACTGCTGGGGTCCACCTATGATCAAAACAACACGAATAGAGCGATCTCTGAGAAAACTCAATAAGAATCGGGAGAAAGTATTAACGACATCAAGTGCAATTAGTTTTAGTATAAGTGCAACGTGCCACACCCTAACAAAAGCCACGGTCCACAGAGGGGGAATTGCCTTTGTTCGAAATTTCACACAGAGCTAGCTGCAGATTGTTAGAGCTTAAGTGTGGAGGAGATGAGCTACACGGTCCAAAGTTGGAAAACTTGCTTTTCAAATCATTTTAAATTTAAAGTATAGAAAATTTACTAAAAAAAAAAAATCTCAATTTGGGTGATTTTCACAGAAATAAAGCGTAAAAGCCGTTTCATAACACCGTGTTACACACATTCTGTCCCATGAACCAAATTTACTTTTTCGCAAAGGGGATAAAAAATAAAAATACACGTGTATCGGCGATTTTCATGTACACGTCAGAATTTTTTTTTTTAAGTTTGAAGTATGAAGCTCGTAATGGCCTGTGTGAAAGCCTTTGGACCGATTTTTAACCCTTTTTCAGTGATCCAATCGAGCTGATTTTTGGCAGGCAGACTCGTGGAAATGTCTGTATCACATCAAATTTTTTAAAAAATAGATTTTTATCAATTCTCGGATTTTCCTAATTTTTTTTAAATGGTTACACTACTCAACAAAATGAAAAAAATATCATGTACTCCGGATGCGATAATTTTTTTCTGTGTAGATAACCTTGACACAATAAAAAATTTTTTTTTCGTTTGGTTTTTGTTTTATTTTTTTTTTTTTAAATTTTAAAAAAAATTTTTTGGTTAATTTGTTTCGTCCGGCATAACTCGGGAACCACTAGCCCGATTTAATTGAATTAAATTTTAAAAAATTTAAAATTACAATTCCCTTAATCTGTTCATATATTGTTTTCCTATACAAGCAACAGTTTCCAAGTTAAAAATGAATATATAAAGGAAAAAACTTATTTTTTGCCTAAAGATTTAAATTTTTTTTTTTTTAAAAATCCATAAAAAATCCAAAATGAAAAAAAAATGTCAAATCTTATTACTTTTACGTAAAGTCACATAACCTATGAGCAAAATGAGACAAAGATAATGAAAATCGATGCACGCGTTTCGCTTTTATTCGCAATTGAGTAAAGGTATGAATATCAAAAATTTCAAATTTTCATATATTTTTGTCACCCAACAAATTTTAATTTTTTTTGTAATAAAAAAGAAAAAACCTTACCATAGACAAAGTTGTGCATATGTCGAGCAAATTTTTGAAATTCATACCTTTACTCAATTGCGAATAAAAGCGAAACGCGATTTTTTAAAATTTAATTCAATTAAATCGGGCTAGTGGTTCCCGAGTTATGCCGGACGAAACAAATTAACCAAAAATTTTTTTTTAAAATTTAAAAAAAAAAAAAAAAATAAAACAAAAACCAAACGAAAGAAAAATTTTTTATTGCGTTTATCGAGCTCATGTCAAGGTTATCTACACAGAAAAAATTATCCCGAGTACATTTGGACTGTTGACTAGTGTTATCGTTTTTTTTAAGGTTTCAGTTCAAAAAACATTTTTTTTTCGTAAAAATTTGGAGTCTCTTCAAGTTATGCTAAGGAAAAGTGAAAAAAATATTTTTTTTTCCAAAATAATAAAAATTGGGGAAAATCTGAGAATTAATAAAAATCTATTTTTAAAAAATTTGACGTGATACGGACATTTCCATGAGTCTGCCTGCCAAAATTGGATCACTGAAATCGGTCGAAAGGCTTTCACACAGGCCACTACGAGCTTCATACTTCAGACTTAAAAAAAATAAATTCTGACGTGTACATGAAAATCGCCGATACACGTGTATTTTTATTTTTTCCCCTCTTTCCGAATATGTGCATAGGACAGAAAAAAATCTATTTAAATTCTGGTTAAAAAATCTGGTTAAATTGTAAAATTCTAAGTAATTTGACGAAAACAATTATTGATTTTACTGTTTTACCATTTTAACAGATTGGGCATCTGCTGAACATTTCCAACCATCCAACGCACGTATTCCCCTTAACTTTCCAGGAAGGAAAATCCAGTGAACTTCTCGCGTATCAGTGAGCTAGACATGACTGCCTAAAACCCCCTCCGAACGTCTAATATCTGGTCATAAGTAGCAATAGTTGAGATAGAAGAGAGAACTTGTCTCAACTGCATCGAAGCACAACTACTTTTGTTCGTCACTGTACTTACCTCGTTGTATGTATGTGTATATAGAGAATTACATCTTATACACCTTTAATCGAATACACAACCGTGCAGTCGTCCAAAAATACATGACTTTATTACGATGATGTCCTCTACTTAACATCGAAAGGACAAAATGCAATGAACTTTCGGCGAACACGAGCAAAAGCTGTGCATCGTCTTCCCTGCTGCAGTCGCTGGAACCTGTGTCAGTATCAATTTAACAAATTGCGAAAGTAATAGGGAAGGAATGCCTCTACCTACCTACCTGTTGACTAACTGAAGCAGAAAGAACAGCAACATGCAGTTGAAGGATATCCACAGGCAGCACACTCACACCAAAGGACCCCCTTTTTTGTATTAACACAATTTTCTAGAAAACATTTGGTTAACAACAATTTACGAGTAAGACATACTACGTTCGTATCAAATTTCATAGATTGTTCCTTCCCTGTTTTGCTGTTTTTTTGCGAAAAGGAAGTCAAGACATTTTCAAATACGCGAGGGAGGACAATCGGACGGACGGACGGCAAGAACTGCATGTCTTTCAAAAATCCTTGAACCACACGCTGCTCACATCGACTGGATGGAGTTCAATAGTCTTTCAGTTCACATGGGGTTAATACGAACCAAAATGAATAATGCAATGCAGTCGATGCATTCATTGTCCGCCGCCGTCTTTGTTCGCCGAAAGTGCAATGAAGGCAGTTCAAAATGTTCTTCTCAAGGACAAATGAATGTGAAATAAAGGATATTGTGTGTGAGAGTGCATTATTCAGTATGTTAACCGCATCAGCACGAAGGATGCAAGCATGCAAACTATGCCACGCAGTGCAATGGTGTGCAGCATTATTGGTTGCGTGGGGCAGTTGTCGCCAGCGTACACTACTCGTATTTGTATGTGTTTTTTTTTTCAGTTTAACAAGGAATTGTTGTTCATCCGTCCAGAAAATGTTTACTGGTATTTAAAATCGTATTTGTCGGCAACACTTAAAGTTTTGAAGAGGGTGAGTTTGATAAGCGAAGCGCGGTGACCGTTTTCATTTGGATAGTTTTGAAAGTCCCTTGGAACTATTCGAACAATTTTTTCAATCGAAACAAGTGTGGTATCAAATTAAAGCTGGACTTTAGGTCTATTATTAACCCACTGAACGTTGTATGCTACGATCGGTTTCACTGGATTGTGAAGAAGATTTGGAAATCAAAAAAAAAAAATTTATTGTATTTTATTTAAATGATCCTCGCAGGAATGCAGGATATCAAAATAAACCACCTCTGAGGCCTCCTGCATAGCTCAGATTGGTTCAATAGCGACTAATCTAATCAAATAAGTTAATTATGTGTGACTTCACTCGCGACGCTCGGATACACGACGGTATGGACATAAGTAGGCTCACAGCCGTATGCCTGCACAGGTCTCCATACGGTCCACAGCATGGTTGCGTGGTATCCCAATTGTTCTGCCTTTTGCGTGAAGTTCACATCAGGCCGGCGAAGGAATTGTTGATTGCGAGTCGATAGTCCAACGGGCATTTCGGGCAAACAAATATTTTCCATAGACGAACTATTTAGGCTATACAGCATTTACTTTGGAAATATGTTTACACTAGTAAGTTGTAATGCGCCTATGGCGCCCGTTGAAATATGGAAAAAAAAATTTGTTGAAAAAAAAAAAATGTTTGTGGAAAAAAAAATTTTTGTTGAAAAAAAAAATTTTGTTGAAAAAAAAATATTTTCTTGAAAAAAAAAATTTTGTAAAAAAAAAAAATTTTAAAAAAAAAAATTTGGAAAAAAAAATTTGGGGAAAACACAATTTCTGTACAAAAAAAAATATTATTTTTTTTATTATTATTATTTATCTTAATATATATTTACCCTCGACACTGATTCACTGACTCTGTCACGCAGTACGTAGGAATTTAAATAGGCATTCTATAATTTCTATAAATAATAATAAAAAAAATAATATTTTTTTTTGTACAGAAATTGTGTTTTCCCCAAATTTTTTTTTTCCAAAATTTTTTTTTTACAAATTTTTTTTTAAAAAAAAATTTTTTTTTTCGCAAAATTTTTTTTACAAATTTTTTCTTTCAACAATTTTTTTTTTCCACAAATTTTTTTTTTCAACAATTTTTTTTTTTTTCCACAAAAATTTTTTTTTCAACAAAATTTTTTTTTTCAACAAATTTTTTTTTCCACAAATTTTTTTTTTCAACAAATTTTTTTTTTCCACAAAAATTTTTTTTTTCAACAAAATTTTTTTTTTTTTCCACAAAATTTTTTGTCAATATTTCAACGGGCGCATTACAACTTACTAGTAGAATTATAGAATGCCTATTTAAATTCCTACGTACTGCGTGACAGAGTCAGTGAATCAGTGAATCAGTGTATCAGTGAATCAGTGTCGAGGGTTAATATATATTAAGATTATTTCCCAACGTTGTACAGTGTGACTGAGAGCAAATCAAGAAAAACATTCGACCAAAATCCATGCTCAAATGCTCGATCAGGAATATGTATTGGACGGACAATGATATGGTTACAGTTAGGTTACAGTTAGAGCTCAATCTAGATATTGAGAAGTAGTTTTGCTATCGGAATCGTATAGTAAACATTCAGAGCGCTCAGTTCTGTTAAAAAGGATAATATGTTTACACAAATTTCCCAGATTGTTAATCCAGGTATTCCAAACAAAAATCAAGGAAAGTGAATTGAGAAAGTGTTTCGTCATATCTATTTAATAACACCGTGTTACAAAAAATAGATTTTTTCTGTCCTATGAACCAAATGCACATATTCGGAAAGAGGGGAAAAAATAAAAATACACGTGTATCGGCGATTTTCATGTACACGTCCCAATTTTTTTTTTAAGTTTGAAGTATAAAGCTCGTAGTGGCCTGTGTGAAAGCCTTTCGACCGATTTTTAACCCTTTTTCAGTGATCCAATCGAGCTGATTTTTGGCAGGCAGACTCGTGGAAATGTCTGTATCACGTCAAATTTTTTAAAAAATAGATTTTTACACGTGTATTTTTATTTTTTATCCCCTTTCCGAAAAAGTAAATTTGGTTCATGGGACAGAATGTGTGTAACACGGTGTTTTGATTAAATTTTCTTTGATTTTTGTCTCTGTGTTTAAAATATATTTCGAGTGTTCCTCTCGATTAGTCATCCGTCACACTGTGCATCGTTCAAGCTTAATCTTGACCTTCAGTCAATAGACTTTCATTGTCAAAATTAAAACCTGATTTAAAAAAAGAAACCACCAGAAGGACCTGCATTCGTTTTGGCCAACATGATTCGTCCTTTTCATATGACTTCGCACACGAAATTTCAATGAAATCTGACAAAGTTTTGTGTGTCTTGGCCGTGGTGTGGTATCACTCAAGTCCAAAATCCTGCTTCAAAACCGATTAAGACCATCAAACATTTTTCAGCGGCTGTTTTCCACCTCGTAAATGCTGGCGACTTTACGTGTAAGAGATCAATCTCTGAGACATGTAAAAGTTCTCCCGAAAAGCATTAGACGTTCCGGTGTACAAGAAAGGAGACAACCACCGTGTCTACAAGCCAAACCTATGCACAGAAAAAAAAAAGTGGTTCATTTATGGACTTAGGGGACCATATTTTCTTGCACAGTGTAAGAGATGTATGTAAAATTACTCTAAGATCGTCAGTAAAAAATAGGAAGCGACCGGTGGAAGGGCCAACTGAAATAAGACATTAAAAGGCATTCACAATCTCAAGGGATACATTACGTTGAGATTTAAAAAAGGGATGGAAAACCGATTAGACCTTTAACATTACGATCATTGCTGTAAAATAACGTAACTTGATTTTCACTGTATTTAAACAAAACTCTAAAATAACGAACTTCTAAAAATGCAACAGCAGCAACATCGACATTGTTGCAATTCACAAAAAATGTCTAGCTGGAGTAATTGTAAATATGCCCGAGTGCAAACAGTCGGTCGGGTAACTGAAGTGAACAATGAAATTTCTGTCATATTTGCAAAATGATTCCAGACATTCTTGACGATGGATGGATGACGACGCTGACGATGACGATGGTGGTGATAATGCATAGCACACTTCCAGCTGGGAGGTAACAGAATCATCATCAGCAGCAGCAGCAGCAGCAATCACACTAACTGACATCCATTGTTGTCTGTCTAACCGTGTGCAAGTCCGTCCGTCCTTCCATCCGTCTGAGTTTGTGCATTTTTCAGTTAAGCACACTCCCCATCGCCGTCGCCCGCGTCCGCGTCCGTGTTCGTCATCGTCGTCGTAGTAGTCGAGAGGAGTACTCTGATATTTGGTTTAACACTGTCTAGCCAAAGTCTAGACAAGTGCATACCACGAAAACAAATGTCGAAGTATTTATGTATGACTACATGCATAGATAGACACATACATACATACATATGTATACATGGGACTGTATGTTGTATGCAATGCAACAATAGCAACAACAACTCCACTGACAACAGCATATTTCCAACATAAAGTCTCTGTCCTTCCGTCCGTCCGTCTGCCCGTCCGTCCATCCATGCTATACAGTTATAGGATGGATGGATTTTTTATGAATTTTTTGTTCGCTTGGTTGAATGTTTTGTTTCCTTTTCCTGTGGCCGTGTGTGCGTTTTGTGTTGCCAGGATCTGTTTCACTATATTTTTTTGTTTTTTTTTTTTGCAGCCGCTCAAATAAGAGAATCCCTTGCAGGCATTATAACGTTTTCGGTGTAGGTGTTTAGTGATGTTCAAATGCGACGGACAGATTCAACAAAACAAAAAGTGCAAATTCAGAACACAAAAACCGTATGTCCTATTGGCTTTGAGATGCCTTACAGAACCGAACGATTCGTTGGGATTTATGACAAAGTGGACTCGAATGTGACATTTGAGTTTATTTGGGTCAAGTATACAAAATTGCGGGTTTTACAAAATCACATTTACAGCAGAGATTGTACAGATTGTTGAAAAGGTTTTTTTAATAATAACTTTTCTATTTAAAATAGACCCGTTTTTTCAACCTAGGGTCCATTAGTCTAGATCCTTGTTTACTTCTCCGCTAAGTGTGTTGGCCCTTTAAAATATGTGGGCCGAACGACACTAGATCCTCAGTACAAATAAGAAGCGACCTATCCCAACCATTTCCCAGCACCAGAGCTCTCCCAATTGGAATTTTTTAATAAATTTGTAGAGTTAATAAAACCGATACACTTACTTACATATTTCCCTTAACATTCCCTGGAGCAAGTGACGGGGAAGAGTCTCTCCAATCAGTGAACAGTGCACGATATAAATTGTATGCTCACTGACCGGGACCTACTGTTTAAAGTCGGCTCCGTACACTGAGGAAAAAAACAAGCTAAATTTAAGAAAAACGGGCTTAAAACAAGTCGAAAACGTCATAAAAGTCTGTTAAGCTCGAAAAAGCTAAAATCAAGCCGATAATCTTAATTTTAGAACGAAAATTCTTAACCTGATTTCAAGCCGCTTCATTCTTCTTTTAAGAATAAAAATCTTATTTTAATAGTTTTGCGTTCTTGAAATACGCTTTATATAAACTTATTTCAAGTATGACTCAGGCTAAATTTAAGAATGTTTAGTCTTATTTCGAGAATGTTTAGTCTTATTTTAAGAATGTTTCCTCTGAATTTCACGCTCTTCGAAATTCGAAATTCGAATGTATTTTATCTCACAAACCCAGCAAACAAAATGAAAGATAATTAATAGTGTTTTTTAAATTATTGTAGTTTTATTAAAAAATTCATTTAAAATAAAGAAAACTCATATACATTTGTGTTCGTAAATATACTTAAGTCTAATAAATGCTTTACTATTGTTAATATAATATACATGTAAAGGAGGGCTAGTAAAGTTACATATATTTATAATGTTTACATTTTCTGTTTTTGAACTTAGTCTAGGTTCAATTTCATATGACTGAAAATGATTATCAAAGCATTTTACGTTAATTCGATATCACACAACATAAATATTTTCATTTTGATGTAAAAAAGTTTTAATTTCAAAGAGATCAATAGAGGTTTTCCTAATTGCTAGAAAATAATTAGGTTTATAAAGCGTACTTTTATAAGTTAGTTCGTCAATAATGTCTACATTAGTAAAATTTATATCTGGTACTTCAATTATTTTTGAAAAAAAATCATATTGTCTTAAATCAACAGTTTTCGAGGATTTATAATTAAAAACAGGTTCTAATGAGTTCTCATGGTCTATCAAAAAACTTGAAAATTTAATTGCAGATTTAATTGCTAATGAGCGAGAAGGATTTACTCTAGATGTAATGTTATTTAAATACATTTTTGATTCTTTATGCTTCGCCTCAAAACGCATGCTCCACATATATTTCAATGGATTTTGGATTTTTGCGCCCTTTCCTTGGTATGAAATAGTAATCCTTTTAGAAAGAAATAAAATAGCTTTTGGTATACATACATATGTAGTTTATCAAATTAACATGTGGCTTACCTCAACAGACTTTTCATTTGGAAAAATACTAACAATTTCATTTAGTAATACCAAAAAATCGTTGTTGTTGATTACTTCTTCCACAATGATGTTTATCAATTCATTCCTGTATTCGTTTGTTAAATTTTGCTTTTAATTGTAAAATTCGATAATATTCTTTCCCTTTGATGTTTCATTTAGAATTACGCTCAAATCTTTTGTCAACAATTTTCCATAGATAGACAAAGTTGCAGATGAAGTGATTAAGGAGCTGTTTTTTGGATATTGCACAGTTTCCAGCCAGTCCTCTACTTTTGATGGCATTGACATAGTACCTTCATCTAGTCCAAACTATGATAAATATCTTTAAATATTTTTTTATGATTAGATTTTCTAAAACACAAGAATTTCTACCTGCTTTTTCTTCCAAACAAATAATTTCTCGCGAAATTCCATGCGCAGCCCTAATGGAGGAATAGCTTCCTTTATGTCCTCTTTTCGCATGAACTGTAAGCTTCTAAAAGTCACAGCAGCTTGAAAATATCATAAAAATGAAAGATGTATAGAGCATATAATAAACAAATACTTACCCTTTAAATATTCAAAGACAGGTTCCAAATGGAATTCTTTCAATAGTTTTCTCAAATTTTCCTCATCTTGGTTTTCGCCACAATGCTGAGACTGTTCGTTTTCAACATTCAATAGCACAAACTTACGCGAACTTTTTTCCATACTTTCTTTCCCCGGAACATACGACGGGTTTTCTTCCGCCGTAATAACTTCTTCAAAGGCCAAAGCCATCCAATTACCTGCGGTGCTTTCATCAATATTAACTATTCGACAATTTTCCATTACCACAGTTTATTGTTTCTCTTCTTTAATTTAATTAGTTTTCACTATAGCACGTGGACACTCTGAAAGAATAGCAAAACTAAAGAAATCACCGCATACTGAGAGTGTTTTTTTTTTATTGTAAAATCGTTTCGGATTAAATTCAGCATGTCAGGCTTGTTTTAAGAATGCTTTTCTAGACAAGTTTTACATGGCTTAGAGATTACTCGTTAAGTCGTCCGCATTTACGAATTGGAGTCCTGTCTCGACGTTCTAAGCAAACTATTGTTAAGCACGTCTATTTTACCCCATGCTTCTTTATGAAGCTAAAACACGTGAACATTGGATAGCGGATAAAGCGATGCTGGGCGTTTTGCGAGGAAAATGTCAAATGCTCCAGCTAGAAAGGCGTTAGAAGACAAGTTCAACGTAAAAAGTAAACAGAAATGACCGGGAATCCGGTGGAAGGACCAAGTGGCCTGGATGATCCAGTTTAGCATTTGATGAACCAAAAACAACTATTTCATAATCGACATTTGTTCCCGGATACGATTTAAAAAACAACCAGTTCATAATTAACAATTGCTGGTAAAGGGAGGGACCTACTATTTAATGCCGGCTCCATAGATCTAATGATTTTTCTCCCTTGGCTTTGTACAGATTAATTTAAGTAATTTTTCATAATTAACAATTGCTGGTAAAGGGACCTACTATTTAATGCCGGCTCCAAAGATCTAATGATTTTTTTCTCGATAAGCATCCCTTGGCTTTGTACAGATTAATTTAATTAATTTTTCTTATATTTTTATTCGAATTAGAATACGGGTTTATTGTAACAGTGCTGTATAGTTGAAGTCATCTGAATTAACTGGACCATCCCGCCAACATAACCAGTCCACCACGTCTGATGTAGCGGATACTTATGCAAACTACAATTAAATAGGATGAGCCGCAGTAGTTAACTTCAGGCTGTGTGTTTTTTTTTTTGGTTAAATTTGCATGTTATTCCATTCCACTGTTTTGTGTACTTTTTTTCGTTTTATTTCTTTTCACCTTTTTCACCATGATTCACATTTGCTGGGCCAAAACAAAAAAACAAAAAAAAAGTGACATTTGAATTTGTGAGCCACCCCTCACCGAGCAGTGGTGGTGGTGAGTCAAAACGGAAACAGACAATTGCAAAGCTTAAGCAACAATAAACTCAAAAAGCATTTGCAGAGCCACCCCAATATGGAACCAGACATAGGAATAAACATATTTTTCAACTTTCGGCCAGTCAGGCAGACAGCCGGTGATTTGTTGCACTGACTGATTGTGGTGGCGGTGAATATGCCAACAGATTGAACTGTTGTGGCTGGAACGAATATATATGGCGAAATATTCATCGCCCATTTTCGTGATTTCAAATAAAATTAGTATAACTTTTCCATCAGGATGTTGAAGAAATGTCACCATCAATTGTCACCCTGTCGAATATGTCTTATAGTGGTGAATGGTTCGGTCGATCTCATTCACAAAACTATTTGTTATCGGAGTATCGATCGCCTTTTCTCAATCTTCACTTCTTATGGACCTTTTCCGGGAATTGACGGAGTTTGAATTGGATCCGTTCGTCGAGTTGGACTTTAATCTTTTACACGTTATACTCAAAAAGAGTATGTAAACGATGGGTAAGATACTGATGTCCTGGTAATTGGTAAGGTATCCGTCCAATTTTATTGTCTCCCTTTAGCATCGCCGGAACGTGGGCTGCATATCGATGTTCTATAGACATTTTAACAGTATCTGCTCCACCGATATCCGTCGTCTTGTCCCTGGTGTTAGGACTTTCAGCCAGGGACTCTCCATTCGTTTGCCCAATGGCCGGTCGATCAGACAACACACCATAAAGAAAATAGCCTGAGATCGTCTGTTATCTCCATGGTATTTTACAAACCCGTAACTGCCTTTTCGCTAATTGTCTCAGTTTCTGAATCCGCATCTATTTGGGGTCTTTCTTTATACAAAAAAGAAAACCCTGTCTTATTACCAAAATCGTTTAATTTGCCAACAAATGTGTACTCCAGAAATAATTACAGATCTCGCAACTGCAATCAATATCTAGTTGACAGTTATTAAATATAGATTTCTTCGAAAATAGCCTAAGAGCTTTATAATTTGTAATGTATAATTTATTTTTTAAAACTGTTTCTATTTTACCGAATTCCTTTAATTACCCAAATGAAGTAATTGAGCGGGCTCCTTACATTACCCTATCAGGAGAATTACTCTAAAAGCTTAAGATTTTCCACAACGGAATTAAGCGGGATTTGCTGTAAAAGAAAAGCTAATTATACCCATAAGACCCAAAAGTGAAACACATAGAAAAATGTTCATAGGTGTATTTGAACCAAATTCGATTCATGACTTTTGAAGTCGTTTGAATAATGTCCGTCTGACCGACTGGTACGTACGATAACTTTCGAAAGAGTTAAACAATCGCGTTTTGAAATTTTACAGGGGTAAATATATATATGGACTACATGGCCACACCACGTCAGGTACTTCCCATACAAATCTTCCATTTCGCCCACTCTACAAATCGTGTAATAATATCAATATACCCAACGAGATCTTGCCCAAATTTTGTACGTAAGTGAAGCTATTACTGGATAACGATTCTGAGAACAAAATTGGAGGTCTGGCCACGCTCCTGCTGATATCTTCCATACAATTCCGTACTATTCCGCTCACTTTATAAATGATGTATTAATAATACTAAATACTGCGTATGCGATCTTACCCAAATTCTGTATTTAAGCTATAAACATATAAAGTTCTGATACCTTCTATACAATTATTACCATTCCGCCCACTTTATAAATAGTGTAATAACATTACTCTTTATCGTGTAATAATATTAATAAGTCCAACGCAATATTGTCAAAATGAAGTATTGAGAAATACTAAACACAGTTTTCAAGAACAAATTATTTCTACAATAGTTCATTTACTACAATAGTGTAACAACTCAAAATACGATTATTCAGGATAGCAGTTTAAAGTTTTCAAATGCGCCTTACTTAGAAAGCAGAGGGGGAAAGATAGGTTTCCCGAACAAACTAGAGCCCTAACATATCTTAATATATATTTACCCTCGACACTGATTCACTGATACACTGATTCCCTGATTCACTGACTCTGTCACGCAGTACGTAGGAATTTAAATAGGCATTCTATAATAATTCTATAAATAATAATAATAAAAAAAATAATATTTTTTTTTTGTACAGAAATTGTGTTTTCCCCAATTTTTTTTTTACAAATTTTTTTTTCAACAAATTTTTTTTTCAACAAATTTTTTTTTTACAAATTTTTTTTTTCCACAAAATTTTTTTTTCGACAAAATTTTTTTTTTTCACAAAATTTTTTTTTCAACAAAAATTTTTTTTTCAACAAAATTTTTTTTTTCAACAAAATTTTTTTTTCAACAAAAATTTTTTTTTCCACAAACATTTTTTTTTTTCAACAAAAATTTTTTTTTTCCACAAACATTTTTTTTTTCAACAAAATTTTTTTTTTAACATAATTTTTTTTTCCACAAATATTTTTTTTTCAACAAAAATTTTTTTTCCACAAATATTTTTTTTCCAATTTTATTTTTTTTTCGAAATTTTTTTTTACAAAATAGTTTTCTCAAAATATTTTTTACAAAATAGTTTTCTCAAAATATTTTTTACAAAATTTTTAAAATTAAGTAACAAATACTTTCTCAAGCAAATTAACGGGCGCCATAGGCGCATTACAACTTACTAGTGTTTATATAATACATGAAGAACAAACTTCAACTTAAATAAGAGATTTCTTGAGCAAAAAAATAATAAGTGAATTTTGAAATGTGCCATTATTGAAGTAAATGAGCTATCTGTACTTCGCTCAATGCAATATTAATTAAACTATGTATTTCTTACATGTTTCCTTCAATGGATACGCCAATAAGCAGAATTGCCGAAGAGCAGCCAGGGCTGTTCAATTGCTGGCAATTTACCCTCAAGAGCTGGCAGTGACAAGTCTCGTTTTTGGCTCAATGGGTATGCAAATAAACAGAATTGGTCAGATTACCTCAGATTTTTACAACGATACATATTTATTATAGGAATTCACATCTGTTTTGCAAAAGGAATTGGCAATTTAGATACGAATCTAAATGTCCTTGGAATTATGGCATGGGCTACAGTTTTTGTGAATCAATTCCCAAGCCAGTTAATGTGATTGAAATGACGAATTTGCAGTTTATACATTTTTTTACAAAATATACAATGCAGTACAAAAATGGAGAACATTTTTTTTATTAATATGGTTTAAAAAAAATTAATGGTCATAATTAGAAAATATCCATTTTTGTACTGCAGTTTAGTGGTACTATATAATTGTATAGTGGTTATTCATAACAAGATTTGTTTTTGCCTAGACTTTGTTCAAGAATCAATTATTGTTTGTAATTTGTTGTTGTAACTTATTGTACATAGCGGACAGCTTCTTGTACTCTTCTTGAAAGTTCATTTCGCTATGCCAGTCTTGCACAAGCGTTCACATTCGCGCAGAGACCCGAAGCGATTGTTATTGCCACCACAGCCGCCATATATAAACTTGCTGCACGTATTTGTCTGGCTATTGTAGGTGAACGACGGTTTGTGTGCTTTGCAGTTGCCAGCTACGGATGAAGGCAAGAAACATTCGGATGCTATTGAAAGGATCAACACAAGTTCTTTTAATACCATTAAAGCACTAATTAGATACAAAGTACAATCTTACAAGGTTTTCGGGCAGACGCTGAAGAAACAAGGGCAATGCTTACAACGGCCACAAGGACTACGAAGTTCATTGCAGATTTACACATCGTGTACTGATAGAAGTTCTGTGTTTGTGAAAAAGAAATTATTAACTGAATTCATATTGCACTACATGTCATATTTATACAGTTGAGAAAATCTTTTCTTTGCGATCTAAATAAAAATCTGGTCTGAACTAGTCTGAGGTGTGAGTTACGGATTTGCAATGCGACACTTTACAAATCTGTAGCATATAAACAAATGACTGAGTGCTGGTTATAGATCTGTTTCAAAAATAAAATTAGCCGAGTAAATGCATTCACAACTTAATCCTTTAACTACTAAGACCGTCTACAAACGGTCACCGCTAACAGTCACTTCTAATAGTTAAAGGTTTTGATTTCAGTGGTTAAAGGGTCAACCACGAATTTGCCTTTCATTAGTTACACTTTCATTATTATTAGTTTAATCACACAAATATATCTATTTACTAAGTAAAAAAGTGTATCATCGCCGAAGCATGTAGAGTTGTGGTGCCCACAAGTTGGAAACCGATTATTTCAGTGCCTGTTTTTTTGGGTAGTAATTCCATCTGTATAAAATGTTTCGTACGAAAAACGGTGAACTTACATTACACTTGAGATCCCTAATTGACAGAAACGTAAACAGCTCTATGGATAATATTAGCAGTACATACTAACGCCCAAGTTGTGTAGAAGAGATAAAAGTCACACATTTCTTCACAACTTAAATGGAATGACAAATTTCCTTACAATTATGACAGTGTTTGTAAATCAACCCTTAATATTGAAATAAAATATCAGGCGTATTCATGAGATCGCAATGACTAATCTGAAGTTTATTCCATTTTTATAAAATTTCAAATATCTCACTGACGGTGAAAAGTCTATTTAAATATTTCACAACAAACAATTTTTATTGTCCTGTGTTGCTTCGTTAGCAACTAGTAGTGCTAACTTTATTTTGACATTGTACGACTTTTTGTACTCTTTGGAGTGACTTTCGTTTGACCAGTCTTACACTTTCGTTCACATTCACCCAGCGAACCGAAGCGATTTTTATTGCCACCACAACCGCCATATGTGAACTTGTTGCAGCTATTTGTCTGGCTATTGTAGGTGAACGACGGTATGAATGCCCTACAGTTACCAGTTACAGATGGAGTTAAGGAACATACGGCTGCTCAGGAAAAGACATGTTATTATTACAATTTCTAAATCAAGTTCAAATTACAAACTTACAAGATTTTTGGGCAGAGGCTGTAGAAACGAGTGCAGTGATTACAATTGACACAAGGACTATGAAGTTCAGTACACCTTTGCACATCGTGTATTGATCGAAGTTCTGTGCTGGTGAAAAATAAATTATAAACTGAATCACTACACCGCGTTACACGCAATATTTATACAGTTTGGAAAATCTTTTCTTTGTGCTCTAAATCAAAATCTGTTCTTTTTTATGGGTGCATCTATTTAGGAGTGAGTTATTATAAAACATAAGCAAATGACTAAGTGCTGGTTATGTATTTGTTTAGTAAGATTGTTTAGAAACTAAAATTAACCGAGTTAGAATTGTGAACGCATTAACCACGAAACCTGTTCACAAATGGACGTTTACTAAGTTAATATATCGCGACTTAAGATTGAAAAGTAGCTAAGTCCACATTTGGCCTACGCCAGAAAAGTTCAAAATAGATCGATTTGTAAAAGCCAAAAAAATCTTGTTTTGTTCTACTTAACGGCTGAAACGTAAAGGCGATAATTATTCCTCTTGAAACTCAATATGAGATGTCATGTAGTATCTACTGGTGTTTTTGGAATCATGTGTTAGTTAAGTACCATATCCGTAGAACGAAATGAATCGCTTTACGACTGCACAACGTTGAGAAATAATGAGAACATATTTGTTTTTCCAAAGCCAATGCTATCTAGCCCAAAAGTGCGTTTATTGAACCGAAGTTTCAATAACCAGACATGTTGAAAGAGAGAGTAACTATGTTCATTATAAAATAGAACACACGCCTCCGTATAAATGTGAACTGATGTTTTGGTCACGGTATTTATTTAGAATCATTTATTACACGGCTGTCACTGTCCGCATTCATTTCACTACAACTGTGAGTGTAAAATTGTTATGGGTTATTTGCATTTTTGCCGCGGATGCTAATCGGTGTTTCAGGGGGTTTTGCCTTGTTTTAATGAGTCGTTCTGTAACATTTTAAAACCTAACACGTTTGACGATTTAAGTCTCCTATCACAATTTCATTTAGATCATGTAAAATTGTCAAGAATTAAAGGCAAACTTAAATCACTTTAGACGTCGCAAAATGAACGTTAAGTGCATTTCTTTTAATTTCTAAAATAAAACTTTAATGCATTAAAACTATTTAATAATATGCTAATATACTATTAATAACTAGAATATTTTACATGGTTCTAAAGAGTTTTTCTTTGAATGGATGTGGCAATTCTTCGACTAGGGATATGGGATTGGCGCAAACCGCCACCAGTTCCTCAGGACTCAACCAGCCTAAGTGTAGCAAGTGCTGGAAAGATATAGACAATTATATGACCGACCGTTCACTTTGTTTATTTTTTTTTCTCGTACAAAACTCTTACCTCATATGTCTTTTCCATTTTCAAACGCAAACAATCGACTTTACGATCTTCAGCGTTTACACTAGTTCTTGCCTTTTTTAATGATTTCGATTTTGAATTTTCCATCACTGACTCTTCGATTTTATCCTGAGCTTTACATTTTTCCAAAACAAATAATTTCGAATCGTTTTGCATAACGAAAATATTTGGATTGCGGGAATCTACGACGATACTGGTAATGCAGTGGTATTCTGAATTTGCCACAAATCGATCCAAATCCGAGCAGGTGAAACACATTTCATCCAAGTCATATTCAATGATTTTGCCATCGGCAAATGCCGCTACCAGCCGGGGCTGTTCAGCATGTACGGTAATAGCAGTAGTAGAAGCGGTATAGCGAGGCAAATTAAGGAGGTGTTTAAAATGTTTCCCCTTGTGTACCGACCACACGGCTATGGAACGGTCGGCACTGGCGGCTGCTATGTAAGAGCCACACGGAGATACGGTGAACAATTTGATTGAATCCTTGATATGTTTGCTGGTGTCAATGCTTTCAACAAAATCTAAGGACGGAGATATTGAGATATCGAGAATATTTCCATCTGATGCTGAGAGCATGGCGAATATCGATATTTGCTTGGTTACAGGATTTACAACCATCAGACGCATTGAATCGGCTATGAAGTAGACATGCGATGCTGCTGACATTTGCTCGGGTAAATCCTTAACTCTTACAATTTGTGTGGCACGTTTGTTCACACCGTCAGTTATAGCAGGTACCAAGTGAAAAAGTCGTATTTCATTGTATGTAGAGTAGCACAGCCAACGACCATTGGGCGAGAGGGTAGAGCAAACTATGGTTTCATCATTCTTGCTTTTCAATTGCAAAAGTTTTTCAGGTACTGCCTCTATGGCCAAAAGTTTTGGGCCCACTGAAGTATTGCAATTATTGCTTGTCTCTCCCGAATCATAATTTCCATTTGTTGAGCCCATACGCCAAATTTCCAGCGAATTGGGATAGCGTAGCAGTAACAGACGCTCCACTGAAGCGACTGTCACGCAGGGTTGCTGAAAGAAAATAAATATAGGAAATTAATAGAGCTGTCTATTCGTTTTGAGCATTAAGTTAAATAATAAGTCATTTATGTAGAGTTCTTTTTACACCGATTTTGTACTATTATTAGCTGTGGAACGGTGTGAAATCAAACACCTTCTGCACATCACGTGATGGTCACATTCTACCGATGAATTATGCAAAAGCATAGAAATATAAGTTTCATTAGATGTATCCCCTAAACTTTCTGGGTCTCACGAATCAATCTACCCGTTTTTAAAGGCTTTTTCAGATAAGAAACGCACATCTTCCATATAGTCATTGTTGACCCGATATTTATAAAACGCTTTGAGTACGAGTTTGACATGTTACCCATCAACAAGCAACAAGCGATGTTGAGCACTCTGACTTTTTGTATGTAGTCCAGACCGAATTCTACTACGATATGATCATATTTCCAAAATAGTTCCGTACGTTTCTTGAACTGACGAGTTCACTCGGGGCCGACGATTCGGTCGATTGTTGTCCCCTTAAGTAGAAATAACAGTTTTAGAGGAAAGTTGTAGTATGCAACAACCTTTGCCTATACTGTAGGCAAAGAAGTAAATCCAGATTCAGAACCGGGTAAGGCCATCAAACATTTTGCTGCGGCTGTTGTCCACCTCGTAAATGCTGGCGACTTTACTTATCTAGAAAACCATTAGCCGTTAAGTCCCGTTCTGTTAGTATACACAATTGTATCGCACCCAGCTCGATTCGAGCGAAGTTCCCCGTCTGTTCCTTCATGTTAAGGTAAATAATGTTAAGGGAAATAAATAAGTAAAGAAGTTAGGTGTTGTTAAAACAAAAAGAGTTCTTTATGAATTTGACGAGGAGTTTAATTGGAGCTTCCGCTAGATCCTTAAGGTCGTTAAAGACCATGTGCCATAAATAGTCTCGACGATAATCTTGTAGTCATTCAAATGAACATAGTTCTGCACTGTATCCTAATAAAGTCACGTTTGTTTAAAAACATTTAAAAACTCACCTGTAAAAATGGACCGTATTTCTCAATTTTCGATATAGACCTGTCTACCGACGATATACCCAAATAGCCATCAACTCCACCCGAATATATATTATCCTGAACACACACCAAGGCCTTGACATCATGATCATGGACGCGCCGTTGCAAAAACTTCACCCATCTATAGAAAGACATATCATCTCGCCTTATCTGTGTTTTACAAAATATTTTAATGGTGGGTTCTATGCCGGCACAAAACACTTTATTTTCTTCCTCATTGACAGCAACCGTTAGAACATCGACCTTTGAGACTGGATAAGTCTCAATTTGTGAGGCCGTTTTGCCATCCCAAATAGTGAGATGACCCCGAGAATCACCCGAGATTATGGTGAAGTCATGTAAAACTTGCAGAGACCAAACAATGGTCTCCAGAGGACTGGACGTATTGCCCTGTTTGGACGTGACCGTCATTTTATGAATAGCATGACCGGTGCGTGTGTTCCAAATACGTATGGCACCAACAGAACCGGTCACTAGAAAGTTGCCTGTTGCATCAAAACGACAACACAGCACACGGCCTTCTTGTTTGTCGAACAAAGACTTGTACTGGAATTGATTGTTCTCGATGTCGAATATGTTTATATATCCTTCTTCGGTGCCTAGGGCAATTTCGCTGCCCTCACGATTAACATCCAAACACCAGATGGCGTTTCCAGTTACGTGTTGCTTGAAAATGGGCTTGAATGTTTCCAAACTCCACTCGATCAACTCGCCGCTGAGGCCAGCACTAAAAAGACGATCGCCACTCCATGCTAGACCTTCAACGGAATTATCGGGCGTCTTTGGTATAGTGCGCTCCAAACAGGGCACATGTCGGACATCCCAGATCTCAATCGATCCATCGTTTCTGAAATTACACAAAACTTTTACAAAGGGCTTGACTGATTTTCGCGCGTTTTACCTGGATACTGCCAACTTCTTCCAAATCGCATTGTATGCCATGCTCTGTATGGATCGTGGCTGCAGATTATAGAACCGGACATTGTGTATATGAGTGCGACCTTTCGTCGCACACTCGCTTTCACTCGATCCTTTAATTTGCATGGCAATTTTAATTTTGTAATAAGCTTCACAAGTTTATTTTTATGTTCCGACCGATGTTCCAAAACAATGTTGGTGCAGTTGAACGATTCACTGAAATGAATTGACAACACGTGTAGCAGGGATGGTAAAAAATGACAGTTGGGTACTATTTAATAAACAAACGTGATTTGTGTACCATTTGAGAGCATTTTTTTATTTTCCTCCACACATGTTGACATCGCGCCGATACTTTCATACATCAGATGTTCAGATGTAATGCGATGATGACACGGTACATCTGATGCATAATCATCGTGTGTAGAATGACGGTTTCAAAAAAACGGTACTTCAATTTTCTTCAATCAGTCAGTCATTTAGAATTGTGAGAGCGTTAATATCAGTGTCAGACGAAATTGTAATTACTGTGTCCCTTTTAAATTTTCGACACAAAATATTTGTTTTTCTGTTTATTGTCTTTCTATCTGCTTCTGGATATATTTCTTGACATTTTCACTGCAAAATTTAGTTTTAGCATCACAAAGAACTGTGACGAGCAGTTTTTTGTATCTTTTATTTTCTCCGTACACATGTTGACGCTGCGACAATTACCAGAAAATGACACTCGATTTCGTAAAAACGGTACATCAATTGAATCAATCAACCAAAAAAGTCAAACCGATTTTGATTTTCATGGTTTGATTGATGGTTATGTCAAAATCATGTATATGTGACGCATACACTCTCATTTTCACAAATGCATTCAAATATGATCATGCATCAGGTATATCGTGTAAACACCGCATTACTTAAGAGTTGATGTGTTTATATGATTTTTGGATTGTAAGGCATTATTCTTCTCAGCACTCACTGTAAAAAACTTCTAAACGTCGGAACCGCATTTTCTATGACCCCGTTTACAACTTATCGGAGCGACTTTCTTTGAATTTTGCTCGAGAATCGGTGTGTGAGAAATGTACTCAATTCATGTTCATACCTTCATGTAAATACTGTTGGAACAACCGCCAACCATTAAACTACTTTCAACTTAATGGCGAACTTACACGTCGCTTTAATATCACAACATTATTTGTGGATAACTTCAGGTTCACTCCCGATGGTCGCTTTCCAATATCGATAGTTTGCAATTTTGAAACGACTTGAACAGAAACCAATCGTTTACTGACAGAAAAAAAATTATCGATTTTTTTCGATAGTACAATCTATAGTTCGACAACTACCCCAAAATTAAAGCTGTGATTTGTGTCTGTGTTTCGTCAAAAACCCAAAATTGTTAATAATTTTTAGGCTCGCTACGTACTAATTAGATTAACAGTTCGTCTTGAAAGGAAATACCAAAGGAAATGAAGTCATTCTATCAACGTAACTAATTTGGAACACAAGCACATAAGGAATTCTACTAGGCACAGGAAAAAATATGGACTTGGGTATGGGAAAATTCGCGAGAGGTTGGTATCAAATACACATATATTTGTTTGAAGTATAGTCCACAATATCCTCTTTATTGTAGTTCTACTCCTGATATGCACCATAACTTTAGTGTTTTTCGAAGCAGAGTCTGCTACCACCTCCAAAGTTTTTGAACTTTCCGATAGATTTATAGATGTACGCCATGAAGGACAGTGGCTGGTAATGTTTTATGCTCCCTGGTGTGGTTATTGTAAAAGAACGGAACCTGTGTTCGCCTTGGTGGCACAGTCCTTGCATGCTACTAATGTTAGGGTGGGTCGTTTGGACTGCACCAAGTATCCGGCTGCAGCAAAAGAATTTAAAGTACGCTCATATCCCACCATCATGTTTGTTAAAGGCAACATGGAGTATACATATAGCGGCGATCGCAGCAAAGACGAACTGGTCGATTACGCTCTGAGAATGAGTGGTCCGCCTGTTCAGCTGGTCACTCGAACGGAGAGTGTTGACATGCTCAAGGGGTCGCACACCATATTTTTCATGTTTGTGGGTTCCCAGGATGGCATTGTGTGGGATACGTTTTATGGGGCTGCCGAGAATTACCAAGAGCACGGTTTCTTCTATGCTACATCGGAAGATATAGCGGCCCAACACTTTGAGTTTGAGCAGCTGCCCGCTGTTATTGTGTATAAGGAGGAGCAACATCATTTCTATCCACACGCCCACAAGGCTCACGAAATGGATCCATATTTGGTGAATGAAACTATTCATCAATGGGTCAATGTGGAACGATTTGTCGCATTCCCAAAAATAACTCGATTCAATATCAATCAGTTGATTAAAACGAAAAAATATCTTGTGGTGGCGGTTGTGGCTGAGGATAAACTCAATCAGGTAGCCACACATGAGTTGGAATTCCGCGATATGGTAGAAACAGTCATACGCAAACATCGTGATCGTTATCATGACAAATTCCAATTTGGTTGGGTAAGTTACACATAAATATAGTTTATTATTCCCTCCACCATGTTTTGTCATAAAACTTTCATCTTGTAAAAAGCGAGCACAACCTCTGCAAAGGATGATTGAGAGTAGATATATATTTTTTCTATATTCATATATCTGAATGAGTTTTCAAATCGTCCACGACTTAACTATAGATTCTACTCTCAAACCGCGATTCTATTTTTTTACACCACATTGTGATTTATTAAAAATACACCGATCGACTTAGCAAAATTTGCTGAATTCATTTGCCAAAGTCCATGCATATGTACATGTATTTTTTGCAGCCGAAGTACAGGTCTTAAACATATGAAATGGTTCACGTTAGTATTGTTCAGGATACGATTAGTCTATGTTTTGATTACATTCTCATACAAATGTACCCCAATATGGGGTAAAACTGACCAACAAATTCCAATGAAATTTGGTTATTAATATTTTTTTTGATTAGTGTTCTAATTTACTTCAGCGGTACAACGTTGGTATTACAGACTTGAGTTCGTAAGATCTGCAGTCGTTTTCCACTTCTTCAACTTTTAAAGTATGAGAGTAATCTCTATGCAATTGATTGAAGTTCCCCGTAGTTCTCCTTCATGAAATGCTAAAGGAAATTCCAACCTGAATTACGAATTCGGATTTAGTGCACATCTTATTTATTTCATTTAATTTCTTCCAGAAGAAACTATAGGTTAAAAACAGAACTATGACCCAATTTTAGTCACTAAAAATAGAGTTGGTCCAAAAACAGAAATTAACAAAAACATCAGTATGAATCTCCATTTCTATTGTGTGACCCACTTTCCTCAAAACTGCCCAAGAAATTCATGTTGGAGGGTATTTTCGTACTAGCCGAATGAAACAACGATTTGTATTGGTTTTTTATATTTTATTACTTTCTTGCAGATTGGTGATCCAAGCATTGCTCACTCCATCATAATGGACGAAATGCCTACACCGCACATAATAGTCATTAATTCTACCACACAGAAGCACTATTTGCCCGATGATGACCCCCTTCAAATGACACCCCAAGCTTTGCACATATTCCTCGAAAGTATTCACAATGAAAGCGCCATAGCCCTGGGCGGAGATACCTACTTTGTGCGGGTCAATCGTGCCTTGTTTGAGGCGAAAAAGGCTCTGATCGAAATGTGGCGCGGCAACCCCGTATTGACATCCGTCATATTTGGCCTGCCAATGGGATTCCTATCACTGATCTTGTACTCAATTTTCTGTGGTGATTGTCTAGTCACCGACGAGGACGAAGATGAGCATGAAAAGAAAGAGTAGATGCTTCCAAAGAGCTTGCAATATCAAGTGGAACAAAAGCTACATTAGCTCACCTGTTGCAGAATATAACCATCGTAGTTGAAAATCTGTTGAATGTAGTTTTTAGCGTGCTAAGTTGATATGCCAAATTTTCTAGTCCAATGTACGTATGTATGTATGTTTTATTTTGAATTTATTATTTTCAGATCTCTTTTCAAGAAAAAGCTTCTTGTACTCTTTTTTTTAATTTTCTTAAGGTTTATTTTTTCTTTCTTTTTTAAAAGTATTGTATCTTGTATGTATTTTTTAAGTTAAGAAAAATGTTTTGCAAATGAAATGAAACTAAAACTAAAGAAAAGTTAATGACTGAACTTTTCTTAATCGAAAGAAAGCCTATTGTTATTAGTTCCCCCTATGGTTATGCGAGGGACTAATATGTCAGCAGCCAGCCATCAGCATCCATAGTCCTCGTCATCAGAGTCTATGGCAGCACGACGTCTATCGTATTTAACAGTACTCTTACTTTGCGGCATTTGGGCATTAACGCTTTCTAAAATATTCACAAATTGTGCATCATCAAGCTTGCCTCTCAATTGGCCGGATTGTGCCATTCGTAAGACCATATTTTCAAAGATAGCCGCCTTTTCGGGTTTACTGATTTTTAAAGTGTTTACTGAAAGTCAGAAGAAAAATTTGTATATTGCCAGTTAATAAAACCTGCGATTCTTTAATATTTTTTTAAACTTACATCTGGCCCTGGCCTGTTGGTCCAATACCTGAGAAAGTATAGAATGTTTCATCTCTTCCTGCTGCCGCATTTGCTCCTCTTGTGCCTTTTGTTTTTCTGCTGAATTTCCTCCACCAGAGCCACCCTTTGTGGGAATAGAAATAAATAATTAAAAAGTTATCTACAAATAAGTAAAACCGGTGATACTTCCAAAACTCTTGAATTTAAAGTTTTCGTTTGATGTGAATTTCAATAAAAATAACCACTAAGGAACAAAGTCGGTTGTTTCGACATTCAAATCGACTTTCCCATAGCGTTATTAATGTCGGGGACATACATCGGGAACATTACAAACAGACAGTGTGGTGAATATGCATGGGTTGTACCAGAAGGGGTACGGCACAGATTCCAATTTTTTGTCGTATAGTTAATCTTACATTAATATTCCTACTGAGGGGTACAATAAGTTTCCATTTAGAATTTCGTGTGTGATTTGTATGGGAGATATACTTTTTTTTTGTCGTCGCTACGAGTATAAGACGCGTAATGTAAACGTAACAGAATTACAATAGCGGATGGTACATGATGGAGCGTGTCAGCCGCCCCCATCTTAATATAAATATAAAAGTGCGATATTTTAACGAACTTCGTTCATTAGAAATAAAATCTAACCGGCAATAACACTCTAAGGATGTTCTCGTTGGTAAAAAATATTTGGTAAAAAAAACAGATTGCATTTTTTTAGTATTTCTGTTTGGCCGGTTAGAGGGATAATATTTCTTATGAAATTAAACACAATTACTGAAGATCGCACTATGGCGGTCTTGCCGTTTAAAGGGTTAATGTGAATGGGAGGTATAGGAAGTTGTGCGGCTAGGTTCCTGTTCCCAAAGTAATAGCTTAAAGTGCAGTGAAGATATTGCACGATTTCCATAAGAGGTCAATTGTAAATAAAGTCCCACCAGAGTTCCGAGTTTCGATGATAATGTTTTCAGTCACTAATTGGCGAAAACAAAAGTAGACGAAATGGTACATTTACATACATTTGGTATTATAGATCTGTCCACGGCAATTGGCAAGAACAATGTAGGATAACGTTAACATGTCGCATTTGGAGTTCTTTTGCATTGAGGAGACATCTTTGTTCGCCAATGTGATAATAGAAAATTTGAAGTATTGTGAATTTTGAACAATAAACCTGTGATGCGTTAAGAAATAACTTGTTGGGTCTATTCCAATTTGACCGGTAAAACATATATATGATCACAGTTCTTGTATATATGTATGTATATGTGGCAAGAAGAATAGCATAAACCACGCATCGTATGTAAAATTTGGCTAGATAGTTACGGTAATGATGGTTATTCGATCGGTGAGCTGACATGGTTTTATAGGTAACCTATGCGACTATTACACAACAAGGCTCGTGTCCTAGTAAGACCTATTTGTTAGCTACCGTTTTTTCTTCTTTGTAAGAGAGTTAGTAATACAAAATTCACAGTCTGTTTCATCATGTCATCTGAAAGGGGGTTATTCGTTCAACCGGGCACATGTTGGTTTTGTTGCTGAAGAAATCGCCACCAAGAAGCTGTTCCCTGTATAGTCACTCAACATTGAAACGCCCACCACCTTCACCCATTTTTCACATGTTATTCCTTAACAACCAAAACAATGACTCACTCATTCCTGGAAATTTGCCCAAGAAAAGCAATATTGGCTAGATATCATTATTTCCCAATAATATTCAATTCTAACCATTTATGGTATTGGAATTTTCCTTTTCATTCTTATATTTTCACACTTTCCATAACATGTGTGCCTTCTTAGGCGATTGACCGGTCTAACATACATTTACCTTAGAGATAATAAAAATCGATCAATTCTTTTCCACCGCAAAATACTCACATATTGTGACTGGAGTTGAGCCATACGCTGGGCACGGATTGAGTCCAAATCATCTTCCATTATGATAATTACAAAAAATTATTTCTAAATATTTTATTTGGAGATTATTGTCATTGAATGGAGCCAACCAAAATTTAACGACGGTGGCGGCGAAACTGATATCATAGGCGGCGGCATTTGCAGTACGGCTTGTATGTTGTTTGTATGTAGTTAAATAGTGGTGACGTAGCGTATAGTGTAATGTCATTGCGAACGATTACGTAACATTTTCATAAAGTTCCATATGTTCTTGACATAAACAAGACCAGCCATATGTATATGGATCGATGATATATTCGTAGGCCTGACAGAATGTGAAGAACTAGTTCTATTGTAATTCCATATAATGGGATTTCAAACTTATTTGAAATCCAAGTCAGCAGATCCAGCCACATTAATGAAATCGTGTTCCAGAAATAGAGAGAGCGTAAGATCCGGGAAAAGTATTTAATCCAAATCAGTTCTGATATAATCTGATACTTTAAGAAACTACCTCGCAAAACGCTTTAACCGGAAACGAAAACGTTTTGCAAATGGTCTTTAATTAACTGAAATTTTATTGGCAAGCGGTGACTACCATTTCAACTCCAGCAATCAAGTCGTTACAATTCTGGAGTTTTTAGGGGAGTAATTACATTATGCAACAAAAAAAGATTTGTAATGAATAACGGCTCTACTATTCTGGTGTACTAGGTCCTCTGAGAACAAAAATAGTCCACATTTGTTATTCTACGAGTAGGAGTTTTTAAAACTCAATTTCTGTTAATATTTTTTTAAATTGATCTCTAAATTGTCTTTAGGGACTTTTTTTTAAAATCACAAAAATTCGAACATTACAAAAAGCAGCCATACATCATTAAAATCAATCGAAGATTTTCGCTATAATTTACAATTTAGGTCCTACTCTAACTTGAAATCCCATACAAATATACAATTTTTATAACGATATATTTGTATGGGAAGTACCAGAAGAGGTCTTCAATAAATTGTGAATTAAAACCAAAATCCTCCTTAGCGTGTTTTTTGTAAGATATGTGAAAAGTTTAATCTGAAACTTATTACAAGATGTTTCCAATAGTATTCCAAATTAATGCGTCATGTCACGTACCGAGATACGATGCGTCCACGTATTGAAACCTCAGCTCTTGATCATAGACCTGTACATACATTTATTTTTCACAATAATAATAATCTGAATAATTCCGATGAATATCTTGATGGGATCACGTAACTTTTTCCTTTCTATCCTTTGGATATTCTTCTTCTTCAGCGTTTTGTGCTTCAGCTATCATCGCAAACGCAACACTGAACATTTCTGCATGGTTTTCTTTATATATTTGTTTTGTTTATATGAACTTTATCAACTTTGTACGTTTGAAACTTCATAAAAAAAAATTTGCAAATTGTTAGCCAAACAAAACAACTGACTTCGAATATTCCAAATTCTCTCTCCTATATTACTATTCTCCCCGTTTGTTTAGAACAGGAGGATTTTTTTCTCGAAAAAATAAATTCCCCGGAAATTATCTCCCGGGGACTATTCAGAATCGGGCTGTTAATTTAGTGACCAATTTCAAAGAAAAACGGTCCAGTCGTTTTCGACTTCTGACAACAAATTGTAAAAATATACATACAAAAAAAAATATCCACCGTTCTTTTTACTAGGGGACCATAGTATACCCGAATTGTATAGTGGTTTTACATTAATTGTAGGCACTATGCAACGTGATAGAGTGGAATAAACAAATTATATGCTGGAATGCTGGATATGTGTAGTTTTATATATTAAAATGTTTTTTTTAATAATTAAAAAGTTCCTGTAAAAGAATTTCTAAAGATTTGTTTTAATTAATTTTATTTTTTTTGAATAGTTTTTTGTGGTAATCCAATAATAAATAAACACGCATTCGAAGTTTGTTTTTTCTTATTTGGCAAATCAAATGAATAGACAAATTTTTGGTATAGAATGTATCAATGGGGAATCTTAGATAAGCTTAGCCAGTCTAACAAGTATATATGTATGTATGTACGATGTATATCTTCTTATACGTATAAACATTGATAAATATTGGTTTGCTTTGTACTTTATGCAACAAAAAAGTAAATTATATGATATATAACAATACATTGGAATGGTTGAGAGATCAAAATTACACGTCGATGTATATATGTATGTATATATACATGTATATATGAACATATAAATATCTGTATGTATAAATAATGCTAAATTAATATATAGAAGAACATTCATTCTCGATATAATTTGTGATGCTTTCAGGGACATGGTGGCCCCGCCATCAGACAGAGAGAGAGTTAGCGAGAAAAGAAACATTAGATGTAGCTGAATATTACATTAAAACAATACACTAGACAACAACAAAAATAATGAATAACCACTATACAGGAATACACGGATCGTACCGTTTCGATCAGTACCGTTTCTCTACAGTACTGAACTATTTGATGTCCGATTTCAATCAATTAAAGATTTTTAGAAACAGAATTATTAAAAAAACCGCTGAAGATATGAGAAAAATGTTATAACCGTTGGAATTTGACGGAAGTTTTTCTCAGAACCAAGGTTTCCAAATTTGGGCCCCTGTAGCTCATCTCTGGCTACAACCGCTGGGCCCATCGTCCAGACTTTAGGTCAAAGACACTTTAGCTAGGTTTGTGTGATATCTTATTCAGATCTGACAACTCAACTCGAAATGACTGATTTATCACCACAGTAGGTCCCGGTCAGTGATTATACAAATTATATGGTACACAGCTCACTGATTCGACAGAAGTTCCCCGCCTGTTCCATCATGGAATGATAAGTGATGTAATTATAACAGTATAAGATTCCCGAATCTATCATTAGCGGAACTGAAATTTTAATTTGCCTTTTTATAATCGGTATTTAATATTACCTGTTTTTTTTCAAACCAAATTGAGCTCTCTCTCTCTTTTTCCCAAAACAAAGAATAAACGGAGAATCAATAACTTCAATCTTACACTGCAACTCTAGATTATCTTTGGGTTTATGCAAAACTTGCGACCGATAAATGCTGCCATTGGCCCTGTAAATAAAAACAAAACAAGAGTTTTAATGCGTGCCCTTTGAAGCAAACATATCTCAGTCTTTACACATACCGGAATGCCCATATTCCATCCAGCACCTGCTGGATTATCTTTGGTTATGCCACAGCGTTTGCAAAGCACTCCGTTCATAGCAACAGCCCAGACCTCCGTACCCACAGATACGCATTTAAAGCCCACATGTGTATCGGTGTGTGGTGGTATATTTGCAACATTAGGAAGGAACTGCCAATGTGAACCTTCGGGGAATGTTCTTGTCATTTCCTTGCGTACAGCCAAACGATTTGTGCTATCTAAGGCCCAGACTCCGGCCTGACCCACAGAAATAGCTTTAAATTTGGTGCCAGTCGGAGCTTCAACGGGTTGCCAAGCATCGCCTGCAAATACATAAATGTTTTCCATATACTCTGTTAAGTTCCCTGGTGAGCAACTTACCTAAAGGATTTTGTTGTGAAATTCCATAACGATAAAATATTGTACCATTTTTTCCCACCACCCAAACTTGGCCTGTGGGCGAAATACTTATACCTATTAGTGGCTGTTCACTGGCAATATGCTCCCAATTTTCTCCTTTGGGGTTTAACGATGTTACTCCATACCGGTAGAGTACATCTCCGTTGGATGCTATGGCCCAGGCACTTATAGGTATCTCATCGATACCTTCGCTAATCACACTGTCGCTGTCATTTTGCAGTACTTGTAAGGCGGCATCGAGTATTTTTGAATGACTTAGTTCTTGCCAGGGACCGCTAGTCACCAGGCGACATTTCTTCAGCCAACGTCGACGTCTCACACAATCTGTGAGGCGTTTTTGAGCATGATAAGTGGCTGGGAAATCAATGGCATACTGCCAACCCTCTTTGTCGCAACCACCAGGTATGTTATAATCAATCGCCCAATCAGATATCCATTCGTAGTGCGATGACAACAGTTTGGTGTGCTCCTTACTTCGCTTCTGACGTCCTGTTATATCACTCCACATAAAACGATCCGTTGGCAAGCTCTTGGTGGTAAATCCGCTGATGGGATTCCAGCGTTGATTTTCATAAACATAATAGTTGTGGGTGTCGATCATGGAATTAATTTTACCCATACTACCTTCCAGGCCCTTGAGAAAATTTCCACCCCAACCGCCGTTGTACACCCAGGCAGTATTATCGCATGTCATGCCCCATACCACACCCGTACCTGCCGAGCAGGTAAATACCTTTTTGATGTGTCCTCCAATTTGACGCCAGAACAAGTGCTGCAGATTCACAATGACCGAGGGGCAGCGATATATAACATTGAATAATTTAACACGGCCGCTCACGTAGAGGCACGTTATCGAATCGGGGTCAACGCGATACTTGTAATCCACAAAATACGAATTATTCACCATAACTGCATAATGATTTTCTAGAGCCCTGTTGAGGTAGGAAAACAATGGGAAGTTGAAAAAAATGTAAACACAAGTTTAAATATGAGATACTGACTTAATTTTGAGCGTGAATGTTGTTCCCGGGGCAAAGACCATTTTATCGTAACGTGTTTCTTCCTGCCATTCGGAGTTTTCCATTGTGTTGAGCACAGTTGTTTTTTCGTTAAATCTGGAAGGTATAAGTGATCATTTGGAACTTCAGGCTGGACTTGTAGTTAGAAATAAAAATTAAACATATGAGAAGAACGATTTGGTGAACTAAATAAACCATGAATTGTGGTAATAAAAACCACATGGTTGATTGTATCGACGTTGAGTAATCTCAAAGCCACAAGGAATGGCTCTTAGATATTAAAAATCTTTTTAACTTCATTTAGACCGATAATCGCGTTCAGCAGCGTTGACAGTAGTGGTTTTACCATATATCCAATTGAATTTGATACAGCAGTTTGAAATGGATAACGATGTTGCTCGAAAAATCATTTTTATATTGGCGGCTATGTAAATAAGCAACACTGTCAAGAGGTTCGGAAAATACGTCGAGAAGCCAACGATAATGTTATGCGAACAAGCCATTAATGATTCATACCTAAGGTGATAACCGTGAGATAGACCCAGAAACCATCAGTATGGTATTGGTAAATTGGTTTCGTTTTAGGTTATACTGTCAACCCAAAACCTTGATGAGGGATTCTGGTTTATCTCACATATAGCTTGCTCGATATTCGCCTAAACGCTCTGACTCGCTAATAGATGGTTCGCATAGCATCGGTCCTTCCGTAGAAAAAGTGTAACTGCGTTAAGTCCGAGGTCCGATTGGAAAATCCGAGAAGGCAATGCATCCAAGGTCTTAAAGCGATCACGTGCGGTTTTTTCAAACCCCCTTTGGCTATAGTGTTGCTTGTTCACATATCCACCGTTAGTCAATTTCACTTACTCTCGATACTTATCCAGACTAAGTCGTGCGATGATCACAGAAAATAAATATTGGATTTACCATTTCTTCTTTACACACAATTTAAAAAGCTTCAATCGCTACTACGAAAAACTTTGGAATGGAAGAGGGTAAAACCAGTATGGTAATAAAACAAACATACCTCGGATTGATGTGCATGGCAATAACACGATGTTTTTCAACTTTGACGCCCACTTTGATCGAGGAATGACATTGTAAATCGAAGCGTATTTGATCGGCATCATCATAAACACAACCCGAGATTACCAATTCTGAACCACAAGGCATACTAAAAAGTTTCAAAGTCAAATAATTATATACGTTTCATACGTTGCTGTCAACACACTTACCCATTGTATAACGTATTGTAGTACGGCGTTTCCAACGTGCTCACATCCATCTCATGCTTATAACTATTCGTCGACGGATCCCATTGCTGGGTTTTCATATTGGCTGGATCGACAACGAAAACATCTCCTAGATCTGTGGTAGTCCAGATGGAATTGTTGGCCGGTTTACCCATTACCTCGTTTATTTGACAACACACTGAAGTCAAGTGAGACAGCCAGTCTTCCATTTCCGTATCGCTGGGGAACAGCAAACGAACTGGTGAGCAATTTGAGGGTAAGCAGGTGGCATGTATGGCAAGACGTGGCGATGCCGGTTCACTGCAACATTGTACGCAAGTTATGGCCGATAATGAGAATTGAATTTTAGTGGTAACGCCATCTGGGTTCAAAACTGTGAATGTGCCCGAATCGGAATCCTTTTGAGTGGTAGGATTTTGCGAGGTGGGTGTGGTGGGTGTGGTGGCTGAGCTGCCGCTAACCCATTCAAGTTCTATGAGACAGTCTTCAAATTCTAGTGTACCTGGGCGTATGTAACGCGCTTCAGCAGATTTTATCCAGGAAGAAAGTTCGACAGCCTTTTCATATTTTGCTATATTCGCCAAAGAATTAAGTCTTTCTTGTCTCTGACGCAACTTTTGCAAAATTTCTTTGCGCCATGCTGTATCAATATTAAGGTGACAGTCTGGCGAAGTCTGATCATTAAACCAATTGGGCAAGTTGTTGGGATTCACAGTAACAGCACCGGCCGCCACAAATGACCACATAACTTCACACTCAGTCCAAAACTGGGACCCTGCAGAAAGTTATTCCATTTCAATTAACTGAACAAATGTTTCATAACAACGGTAGGATCACTTACCTGCATGATCGTCATCATCCAGAAAAGCATCTGATCCATGATGCATAGAATCAGCATCGAAGACGGCCGAATCGCTTTCCGGATGGGCCTCAGTGCCTACCATTGATCCAACGCTACGTACCGGTGACCAAGCTCGAGGATTTTTTAAATGTGTTTCATAAGCCTTTCCTGTCACCTCGGCCACTTCTGTGGTACCAGGAGCACTGGAGGCATGAGTGAGTTCTCGTAAGACAGAAGTCCGTTTCTTATGGCGTTCATTTAGATTCAAGCTGCCAACGTTTGGTGGCGACTCAGAGTAGTGTCGGTACAGCTCGCCTTTTAATCTAGCAGGACCACCGTTATTTGTCCCAGAAGAGGAGACACTGGCTACGACATTTTCTATCGGAGCACACGTTTCTACTACACCCTTTTCCTTCTCCTTACTGTAGAGATTGGAGAAACTCTGTTGCTTAGATCCTGGCGTCGATGAGCTACCACTTCTACGAGATGCTATGGACATGGAACTTGACGTCCGACTTATTTGCATGGGCAATTGTATTTGGCGCCATTTCTTTCCTGTTGGATCCGAGGGACTGACACCGAAGCGGTAGTAGAGAGCACGATCAGCCGAGCCAATGGCAAAAACCTGTGGAGTGATGACATTGTAATCAAGTTTTAGACTGACAGCAATAGACGAACAAGAAAAATTCCAAAATCATTGAAATGTGGAATTGAAAAGGCCGTTTTGTTTTTCGTTTACATCCAAAAGTAACTATTTAGCAACGTATTACACACTGAAAGTGTTGTACTTGGATTTATACCTAAAAGCTATACGGACAAATAGAACAATTTGGAAAGAGCATGTATACATGATTCCAAATGTGCAATAAGGTTTAAAATATGTTCGTTGGTCATCATTACTGGCCAAACTAGGAATAAATTAAGTAGTGGTTTTCTCTTCTGAGATTTGTTCAACAACGGGAATTGAAGCCTTTTTACTAGGCCACGGTAAACTCTAGAACATGCCCGCCATCATACAAAACGTATGTTTTAATTTATCTTACCTGATCATTGGGTGCTACCGAAACCATGGATATATTGCCAATCATTTCCACCCAACCACTTCCTATTGCCGCATCTTCACACACACCGGCCAGGTCCCCTTTGATACCACGTCTAAACCAAACACTGCAATCATTGCAGACACACCAAACGGCATTCGTGCCCACCGACACCTGAATGATCTTCAAACCACTGGTCGGTTCTGTGCCATTAGCATGCGAAGGTGGTTTCACGTCCAACCACGAGTCACCAGCAAGATTTTCTCGCGTAACACCAGAGCGTACAATGACACGACCATTGAAAAGAACAGCCCACACAAGGCCGGTTGGTCCAACGCTTAGCTGCGATAATTCACTTGTTGGGGGTGTAGAAATAGTGGTCCATCGTAGACCCTCAGGAGCAAAGGCGGAAACACCACCGCGAAACATGGCCTGCGGAAGAATTAAGGTTAAGAAGACGCTTGATATTTTGCTTAAAATGTAGTTCTATTTACCCTTCCATGAGCTGTTATGGCCCACACAACAAATGTACCAGTCGCCGAATTCGGAATGTTCGTTCCACCTATCGCCACATCGGTGAATGGTTCCTGCGTTGGATCTTTGTGCAATGGTGCCACAGCACACCAACAATTCAAAGCACTGTAACGACGAAATCTCACCCACTTGCGACGTCGTACGTATGAATTCCATGATTTCTTTGCAGAATACGTTGCAGGAAAGTCTAAGGCATACATCCATCCATCTTCGCCCAGGGAGTGGCCATCCAAATCTAACTCTAGATGCCAATCACCATCCCATTGCCAAGCCATCGAAGGCAGACGAATCTTCTCAATAGATCTTTCCTGGTGGCCGTCTGCTGACGAGTACTTATAACGGTCAGTGGGCAACAGAGTCTTCGAGAAACCTTCGATAGGCAACCAACGTTCGTTTTCATATGATTCCTCCTTGACGCGTATGGGTACATCGAGGCCATGAACATGAACATAAACTTGACGGTCGCCGCCAATCGCCCACATGAAGTTTGACACTGCGGAGATTTTCTTGAACTCCATACCATTGTATGGGAATTCTCGCCATGCTGCCGAACTGGTGGATAATGTATAAACTCTTCCCTCGCTGCTGTTGCCAAATAACAGGCTACTTGGCATATTTCTGAAACAACCAGAAGTTTTGACGTAGAACGAATGAGGTGTTTGGAGATTGTGTTGTCTATTGTTATTCCCTTATCGAATGTATTGTGGTTTGAGGTGTCACGGTCGCCTCAAATATAGTCGTCCACTCTGATGTCTTATTTCTTACTAGACAAGAATACACCATACCCTTCCTTCTAGAATCACCGGCGCCTTTCTAAGGAGTTTTCTTACTACAGCATGAGCCCTTCCTTTCTTCCGTGAATGTATGTGAGGTGAGTCACCCTCTGTAATAAGGAGTTTTGACCGATTATTCCTCTTTGTTGTGTTATCGCTACTCGTCTTTCGTGATTATAGGCTGGATAATTTTTAGTTATATAGTCCAGACATTATTCTATCTGCAACACTATTTTCAGTTTATTTGGACTTTTGTTTAGACGAAGACGAAGGACACATTAAATTGTGTACGTGCAAAGTCTGAAAGAAGTCCTGAGCAAAATGTTCAGTTGCCAACTAAATATAACAAACAGCTGTTAACAGCTGATTACAAGGGTTGCTACAAACAAAAACATTCGTGTAATCGCTCAACTAACAGAGAGCGAAGCGACGACGTTAAAATGACAGTCGATAAAGTTGATAACGCGGTTAACACCCTCCACCACAGTGTCAAATTTGTCATTTCGTTCGCAACACCTTGAAAAATGTTCCGAGATCATATGAAAGAAATAAAGAAATAGTATATTATTGATCTGTGTTAATTTGATGGACCACTCAGAAAAGGCCGCCCAGGAAATTAGGTAAGACTTTGCACTTTTGAATGGGGGGAATATAATTTTTTAAAAATGTAAATAATATAAAAGTAAAAAAAAATAATAATTCTAAAAAATAAAAATTTTACTTACGTGGCTCTATAACCTGTTGTTGATCTCGGCCTGCCTAATAGTTGATTTCCAAGCACTTCGATCTTGTGTGTGCTTTCTCCAGTTCGTTTTACCCAGGATTTTTATATGTTTTTCGACTTGGTGTCTGCGATTACCGTCGTAATTGTCATCCAACGCCTTTCTGGCTGGAGCATTTGCATTCATTCGCAATCTCTGTATTATGATGCGCTTAACTACGTACATGTCGGGATATAGCTCATCCATCTCAGGGTTCTTTCGACGCTTATACTCCTCGTTAACATAGATCGGGCCATAGATTTTCAGAAACACCCGCCATAGCTTTTGCATGTACCCATGTTTCGGCGCCATGAAAACGCATAAGTTTGATATTGTCCTCGATCACCATCAGATCCATCATCGCCGTTTTCTTCTCTATTCTGGAAAAAGCATCAGTTACAAATCGCTCCATCTTTCCGACAATGTCAATGTCCTCCGCATATGTGAGGAGGATGTGGTCTTTGGTGCCAGTTTTATTAACATCTGCTCTTAATAATAGTTTCTCCATCAGTGGGAGGATAAGCTGTTACCCTGTCGAAGACCTCCTACTGTGGTGAATGATTCAGAGAGGTCGCATACTACTTTTACTGAAGATGAAGATCTAGTGTCCCTCAAAGTAGAATGGCGAACAAGTTTTGATGTGATATCTTATACGCAGGCATAATTTCAAACACTTATTCGACTTTATAGTCCATGGTCTTTGTTTTCATGGGCCTTTTGTAGAAATTTGGCGACGTGTGAAGATTTAGTCAATAGTTGATTTATTTGGTTCATCGATTTTGGGCATTAATAGTTCGCACATAATGCTAGATAATACTTATAGACGGTTTTGTCTCTTTTCTTATGAATCCGACATAGTATACTGAGGTTCAAATCATCTGGCATGCTTTCTTTCATATCAGTTCATCTACTCCGGCCTTAGCTAGCTACTCCGGTATTCAGTGAATACTCCAGCATAATAACAGGGAAGCCAGTGAAACCAGGAAATTCATTTTTTTTTACTGAAATCATGGCGTAATGAGAAGATTGATTCCCCCTTGGAAGATTGGGTAGATTTAGTGCAAAATGCTAAATGCAGAATAATGACAGAAAACCCACTGTATAATAAAATAAATATGGAGTGTAATAGACTTACAATTTTTTAGATACAGTTGGACAAAGTCGGAAACTTAAGTTACGTTTTTTTTTTTCAAAATTCAAAATCTTAAAAAGGTGAAAAGTGAATTATTGCAATGTTAAAAAAAAACTAAAAACAAAAAATATAAAAAAATGATCCACCTAAAATTAAAAATACTAAAAACAGTCAACTTTGAACATGCATATTTAATATATTCCAGTTTTTTTAACGTTCAATTTATTTTCTACAATACACAAACACGTTTACTATATCGAAAGTTATAGACTATCGACCGATGGAATTGGATTCTAGACCAGACTAGACTATCGTCAGTCAGACGTGTGGGTATGATTCAAACCAACAAGCGTTGCTACAGATGGTGTTCTAGGCTGAAGTGGTGTTACAATGCAATGTTTAGAATTTGTCCCATAGAACTGAAGTTCTGATGACATATTGTTGTTTTTGATCCGTTCATTGTAGTTGTATCGTCAGCGTAGTTTTCCATGATTGGTTTATTATTTTATTATTTCACATAATTGTAAATATACAATTGCCGTTGGTGTTTATTCAAGTATGACACAAATTCTACAAAAAGGGTCATCATTTCCACAATTATCCGTAGATTTTCTTCATATATGGCTTGTTTTCTTGAATAGCAATTCAATAGGTTTCTAATAGCTATACGGATACAAAATCAAAAAATGTTTTTTGTGCATGTGTTTTCTTTGTTTGATTCAGTTCTCGTTTAATCACAATAACAATAACACTTATTAGACCAATAATTATTGGGTACCGTAGAAGCTTACGAAGCGGATCCGTATACCTTGCCTGCAATTAAAAAACAAACGCATAAAGCCTAGTAGAATTTACTTTTTTTAAATTTGTTATGCATTTTTTTTTGGGGCAACAAAAAACGATTTTGTTGCATAGTGTATTCAACTCCACTGTAGACAATTCGGAACATCAGATTCATTTTGAAGGGGGTGGAAATTCGGAAAATGGTGACCAAACAACGGTTTTAATACAATTACCGTGTATTATTCGATGTCAATTGGTCTGCGATTTTTTGCAGTTACACTTTTTTGTGGGGTACCATGATGGACAGACAGCGGTCGATTCAGGGTTTTTGGGCGATAACGAGCAAACAATTCGTGAAATAAACCCAGAATCCTTTACCAGGGTCATGGAAAATTGATTGAAGTCAGCCAAAGCACACGAATGAATTAAGAGTTGCATACAAATGCCTTGAGAAGTTGGAACTCAAAGATCCTTGCTTTTTTCTCTTACTCCTGATAAACAGAACATAACTCTTCGTGTATACACCTGTATTAAATTACAGAAATGGCTATAAGAAAAAAAACAAGACACATTTCAACTAAAACAAACGTAAATTAAATGTCATGGGCAAACATGAGGTGAAAATAACAAAAAAGCCAAAAGCTAAAAAAAAAAAACAATTCATTAAAAGTTGAATGTCCTTAGTTCGTGGCAAGTAAATGTGAAAAGAGTACAGTGGATAAATGACATTTCATTATGGGTCATTTGCTGATTGTCATAGCAGACAGAGTCATTTAACATTTTTAGCCTCAAACAGAGACGAAGGTGTGCAGTGTTTCAATGATTATTGTTGTTAAATATGTATATTAGAAATACCATGACGAATATACACGATTCCACTTTTTCGTATGTTACAGGAAAATGAAAAAGTGGAATGCCATCACATTTAGAATTTAGTCATATTGAGTATTTTGTGATTAATGAAAGCAAACACGACTTCCATTTTACTTGGGCCAGCAACTATCGAGCTCCAACAGCTACCTGAATAACCTATAACGTTATACTGGTACCTGGGAAATTTCTTACCAACCATCTGTGAGGTCATCTCCTAAATGCAAGAGATTGTAAGTTAACCCAAGTTTACTAGGAGGTACAAGGTAAAGAAATTTAGAGTGTCGTGGCTGGACGGAGTGGAGCTGAAACTAACAACGGAACCGAACTACTTAGGATTATTTCCGGACAGTAAACTCTCATAGATAGAATAGAAATGGAGACTACGAACAGTTCTCACACTTGGGTGAACCGTGCGGTGGTAGAAAACAGTAGTAGACATAGATGGATCCAAGAGAGGCCGGCATTCAAGCTCCGGAGGCATTTTCCGGCAGTACTATACCTAAAGGAGACAAAATTACATTCTATGTCAACAGTCAGGAAACAATGAAGGCTACAACAAGCCATCAGGTTTCGCCTAGGATATTTAATGAATGTAAGCAGACTGGATGCCAGGACACTGCAATATTGAAGAATGACTTTTATATGGTCCTTATTTTAACTTTCGAAATTAATGGTCAATCAAGCTACTTGTACCTAACGTACAAATGACTCTACTCTAGCTTAAAGTCGATCAAATTTCCCACTTGTGTTGGATACATACTTGCTTGCTTTATAAGTGAACGGGTGCATACCATCATTCATTTTTCGTACACAAACTTTTGAAGTAACTCTCGTATTGGCCTATACATGAATCGGTCAGTCGGTCGTATTCATGCATTGTTAGGTTTTAAATATAATCACAAAAATAATTTACTGCGAGACCATATTCATATTCAGAAAATGCTTTTGGCTCAAGTTCTTTATTTTACCCTTTTCAAAGTGAGCTTATTGTGTATGCGTTTCCATATACCCATATATATACATGCATATGGATATTAGACTGGTGAAATAAGTGGGACATTTTCCAAAAATTATTTATTTAATTATTGCTATGAAATGTTGATAATTAGGGATTTGATTTGAATTAGATTTTGGAAGGATTGAAAAGTGTCATATTCTCCGTCTCTAAGTACAGTAGATTCGTACCTGTAATTCTTTACGAAGTTATTAAGTTTGGTTAGTTGGTGTTTCTTTAAAGAAATGATTTTTTTTTCTTTAATTTATTTGGTCAAGTCGTTGTAAAAATGCCCATTGTAAACATAATAATATAAACATAACAAAATCGTACAACTACTTTTCCTTTTCCTTTTCAATTTTTATTTGATTTTTCGACTTAGTTTGCTTCTTATTAAAATATATTTGTTATTTTTTTTATAATTTTTCAAAACAAACTTGTTTTTGGAGTAATCCTTCATTGCCACACTGCTCGATGATGTTATTAATAACAAATTATTCTGTTGTTTGTACCTCCCCATCTGACCTTAAATTGGAATATATACAACTTCTCTCTTTGAAAAGGGAATCGTAATGATGGAATATATACATATACCTTCGGTTACGGGTACTTACATATGTTTATACACACATAACTTCATTGTATGGCTGACTTATTGTTACGTTTGCCTTCTTTTTTGTACCCTTTGGCCCGGTAGAAGGATTAATAATTTTGACATTCTGTTGGTAACATTCGGCTGGGATTTATGACGGTGGCGTGAGGTACCAAAGTTTTTTGGTTTGGGTGTTTATTTCTTCTTACATTTTGGGTGAACCGGAAAAGAAACGTTTTCATTAATATTCAAAGAAAAACCCCCGTAATGGAGTGGTGGTGTTTTTCGCTTGGTATAGTTTGTGAACTTTTTGTAAACCCCATAACCGTTCCAGTTCTGTCCTACGACTTTAAGTGTAGGTTCATTAACTTTTTGTAGACAATTTGTTCATTGTCTGCTGCACTTGTGCAAAAAGGACAAGGTATACACGAAGTTTCCTTTTCTTAGGTGGCGTATTTATGAGAATAATCATATTTAATTATTCTTTTCTTAAATACAGAAAAGCAGCGTTTGTGGGTACTACAGGGTGGCTCTGATAAGTCCTAGTGACCTGGTGTTGGTGGTCTTGCAGTAGCAGTTGAAGCACTATTAGAATTTTATGTGGATACGTTATATGAGCAGACTTTAAAATGAACTGCAGTGGTGTTATGGGCCGGAGCAGCTGCGAGTTCATTTTCCATATTTTAGGAGCATCACTCCCAGGACGGTCGCTAACTGAACCCAGTTCCTCAAAACGGCGGACAAATCATGGACGCTCTGGGCGCTGATCTTGAGTTAAAATATCAGCGACAATTTCACTGCGTCACATAAGTTGATCTTTGAGGAGAATAGAAAAAAATCCATAGTGTTCAGTTTTAAAGTAGAAAAAGAAGAAGCGGGGAATTGCAACAATTGGTGTCTCTGATAGCGATATTATCGGTTGCATGTTCGAATCGGAATTGTTATCGGTGTTTGGGGTCATAGGAACTAATTTATCGGTTCTATTGTCGGCATCAAACTGATCAACCGACAGCTGGTTGATCTTTTTAGTTTTTTTTAAGATGGTTTGAATTTTGACACAAAATATAATTGAAATATTAAAAAATTAAAACATTTAATAATTTTTTCCCCAAAATAGGAGAAAACATAGAAATAAAATGCTGAATGATTTTTTCATGCGTGGAGTATTTCAACTTCTGTCAAAAAAAAAAAAAAGAAAACGCAACGTTGCTGACTGTTGAATCTCGCAGAATATGTTGGACGGGTGTGCTTAAACCAAAGACTATACAGAGGGCAGACGTCCCAAGTTGTTTTTTGACACAATAGTTCGGCCAAACACTCTGGGTGTCAGTAATTGGCATGGCGATATTTGAAAGGTTTTTAAAGCAAATAATTTTTATTTTAAAACAAATACTGTTTAAATACTTGGAAATGTTCAGCAACGACTTTGGACGTCTGCCCTCTGTATGGTCTTTGCTTCAACCATGTTCCAACCACATTTCGAAAATGTCTTTATTTAAACGGTATTGTCCGGTCGAACTCACAATGTATACCAACACGAGATCCAATGGATTGCTGTGATCCCTCAATATTTTTCGATTTGCCTTTTCACAACCTTCTGTTTACATCGATGAAAACGATACTACAGCTTCAACCATTTGTTTAAACTTTATTGCACAATTTGTAATGTGACAACTTGCCAAAAAGGAACTAAAAAGCGTAAACAAAACAGCTGATTATCGGTTTTGAATCAAGGCAAGTGGATTTCATGACATCAATTCATATTGGAATTGGTTTTCAATTCCGATTAATAAACAATTCCGTCTTGGATTCCGCAATAGCCCTGATTCGTATCACTTGGTCCAACCGTACTTATTTCCCATAACATTCCATGAAGGAACTGATAGGTAAACTTCTCTCGAATCAGTGACCTGTGCACGATATAATTTGTGTACTCACTGATCGGGATCTACTGTACTAAAGCCGACTCCGAACGGCTAATGGTTTTCTAGAGAAGTTTTACATGACTTAGAGATTATTCTCTTACTCGTAAAGTTGCCAGCATTTATCGGGTGGAAACAGGCGCTGAAAAATGTTGGATGGTCTTACAAGGTGTCCAACCACACAACGGCCGTCCATTTGGCCCCATCAATATATGAAATTTTCAATGGGTTGAAAGGAGGATTTTTTGAATAAGTGTTTTTTTTTTAATTTTCCTTTTTAGTAACACAATGCAACAAAGAAAAAAAATTGTCTGGAAATTCAAAAGTTATTTTTAGAATTATGGATAATGTTTTTAAACCTCCGATTAGTGATCCACCCATTACAGTTAGCACGTCCTCAGCTACCTTCTAAAATTGTCTTTAAATGTGTTATTTGCGTCGGATGTACCTTTATTATTTTCACTATAATTTTGAAAGCAGACGTCCGATAGAGTAATAGAAAATTAAAGGTAATTATGTGGGCTTAATATGCTGTAAACATCATTTGTATACGAAAACAGCGATTAAAGAGCAGTAAATTAAATTATAATATAATAAAGTAAATGTTATAAAGTAAATTAAATTATAATATAATTTAATTTATAACATTTTATTCCTGACTATCAATCTCCCCTTTCCATAGCGATATTTGAAGGTGAAACGATTATGTTAAAAAAGTTCGTTTCTAATAGAAATTTATGTATTTCGATGTCTTCTCGATGAAGTTTTTCAAACGACTCTAACAATGCACATTTTTCAATGAGAACTTTTACAAAGAAATGATTTTCTTAAAAACTGAAATAAATCAAAAGTAGAAAATACTACAGTAGTTCAGCTACAAATGTATGGCCCTGTTTGCATAAGTACCACAATTTAAAAAAAAACGCTGTTTTAATTTTGCCTCATTTTTGCCCACTGCTCCTTAACTATTGCTTTTATATACAAATTATATAAGCGCCCCGGTAGGCGAGTTGGTAGCGTGCTTTCCTATCATCGTGGGGGTTGTGGTTCCAATTCCCACCATAACCTTTAGTCTGTCGCTGCAAAAATCTCGCCAAATGGTCTGTGTCACCCGGTGTACCCTTGGACCCAAACATTAGAATATAAATTTACTTTGTATTGTAATCTTCTTAATATATATTTACCCTCGACACTGATTCCCTGATTCACTGACTCTGTCACGCAGTACGTAGGAATTTAAATAGGCATTCTATAATTTTCTATAAATAATAATAAAAAAAAAATAATATTTTTTTTTTGTACAGAAATTGTGTTTTCCCCAAATTTTTTTTGACCAAAATTTTTTTTTTATAATTTTTTTTTTTACAAAAATTTTTTTTTTACATTTTTTTTTTCAACAAAATTTTTTTTTTAAAAAAATTTTTTTTTTTACAAATTTTTTTTTTTCAACAAAATTTTTTTTTTCCACAAAATTTTTTTTCCAACAAAAATTTTTTTTTCAACAAAATTTTTTTTTTTCAACAAAATTTTTTTTTCAACAAATTTTTTTTTTTCAACAAAAAAATTTTTTTTTCCACAAAAATTTTTTTTTTTTCAACACAATTTGTTTTCCATTTTTCAACGGGCGCCATAGGCGCATTACAACTTACTAGTTAATAAATAATTAAATAAATATAAAAATTATAATCATAGTATTTTTCTTAGCGCTTGTAATAACCTTTATAGTCGGATCGGACGTCTACTTCCAAAATTATAGTCAACCTAATAAAGGTACATCCAACAAAAATGCCACTTTTATTGAAAATTTTATATAAAATTAAATAAAAATATTTTTTTTTTCGAGTTTAAGGCCCCAAAAATACACCGGAAAATATTTTAAATATCTCCTGGACTACATGGCTGTTGCATCGTTATATTGTTTTATTCGACAGAGCAAACATTCCCATTAGTGTTGACGGCATCTCAGGAATGACATGGTCAATATTCGCTTTAACGGCCTGATTCGTTAATTGATTGTTGTTGATTGTTCACGATACATCACCAAAGAAAATTTTCTTTAATTTAGTTTAATTTATTATTTTAAATATTTGGCCGTCTTTCTAAATTGTTTAATTAGTTTTAAATTGTTGATTAAGTTAGGGAAAAGACCCATTACTGGATTAGGGTATCGCAGCATTTATGGTCAACCGGTCGACTCTTGCACATTCGCATTTTCTATTCGTGTAATTTCCTTGCATGACATTCGTTTTCACTTTTTTTTTTTTTTTGAAACAGTCTCTGATTATTATTAGGAGGTGTTTGTTTTCTTTTCTTGGCCCTTTTCAACCTCCCCACTTCCCACTTCTCAATACATCAGCCCCTCTAATAAAGCGAATAAGAGACTTTAATAATAGTTCATCGCAAGCCATAAACACACACAGACAAATTTCGTTTTCAACCGTGGCGGGCAAGTTATTTACAAGAACTGTAAAATGTGTGCGTACGTTTTGTGTTCAGCAGAAGGAGCTGCCAGGGAAGAGAACTCATTATGGCCTTTGGCTAATCATAGGCCTCTGGTGGGTCATATGTTTTGCTGCCAAGGCTCTGCTTTGGTGCGTAACCAACTAACGACGTTGAAGTGTATGGTAGGGTACGCCTCTCGTTTGTAAACGTCTTCCGGTTAATCGAGTCGGCTCGGATTGACTGGAGTCGGTTGCCTGCTTTAATTTGTTGTCGATTTATGTGTGCGTGCTCGTGTATTTGTGCTGTGAAAGTTTGTTGGGTGGTGGTAGGCAGGGGATGTTTGCTGTATGATGCGTGTTACCTTCGGTTCAGAGTTCGGAACATATGAGTGGTTTATGCGTCTGTTTTTGTTTGTTGCTTCTATGGGGGCTGTTGTCGTTTCGGCGAAAGAGGTTTGTGTAGGACAAGGGACGAGTTCGCTTTGTTCTTTTTTTCGGTGTTTTTTGGACCCAAAATTAGAATATAAATTTACTTTGTATTGTAATTAAATAAAATAAAAATAAAAAATAAATAAAAATAAACAAAGTCTGTGTAGAAATTAAATTGGTGTACAGGTGTTAATTAAAGGATGACGATGTCAGCCATTTCAATTTCAATGCCGGAGTGTTGCAAACAGAAAAAAAATGGTGCATCATAATGAGTTAATATAAATGGATGTTGCCATTTAACTAAATCACAAGGTTAATTTGAAATGAGAAATTAAACATATTTATCAGCCATTAACTGCTTCGAATATATTTGGCAAATTACAGAAAGTGAGGAGTTTTTTTTTTTTGGGACTTTGTTGGTCACATCCATCTTTCAAATACAATACAAAGAGTGTATAAAATATAGCAAAGTGCCAAATTTAGGGTATCTGAGAAGGACTTATGTAGATTTTTTTTTGAATTACCCCATATATATCTCTCTTTCTCTCGAACTTTTAGTCGCAAGCTCAATGATCTTCAGTAGTCTACTCACCTATTGCTAGTTGTCATTTAGAAAATAATGCAGCTGTGTGGTTTATATTAATTTATATTCACATTTTTCTCTAATGAGGTGCTAAGTGCTCCAGCTTAGTGTCTTCATTTCCATTCTATTACATTCTATTCTGCCCATCAACCGACATGTATGTGCGTTTGTCAATTCTTCCTTTCCATTTTAGTTTCGAAGCGCTTAAATTGATTAAATATCTTTGTTGCCAAAAAGTATAAATTTAAAAAGAAAAATCGAAAAATCTTCCGTTAAATACGGAGTTTGTGACCGGCGTCACCAGTATTCAAAGTTAGATTTGCGTCACCATTGACGTTTTAAGTTTTGTTCGGGATCACCCATCGTCGGATCTTCGTTGAGCCCAGTTATGCCATCGATATACATAGTTCAAGGACTGAATATGAAAAAAAGAAACATGGTTAAGCGCCAAATGCGAATAACAAATATTTTCTTAAATCGTGATGAATATTTCGATCCAAGTATTATTCTCCTTATGGTCCATTTTATAGCAGTCGGAATCTAATTGTCATTTTCATGCCCACTGTATTCCCGAAATTACTTAACTTAACAGATTTGTCAATTCCTAATCGTAAGTAACTATATTTTGTCTTGCGGTGACTTTTTTGTGCCGAATGAGTCTTTCGAGTTTTTTTTTTAAACTCCTGATTCAGCGTAAGCCATCACACGCTTCCATTGCCCCAAGCATATCAATTTAACCCAATAAACCAACCCGCTATTCCCGGAGAGACAATTCGTGAATTCCCTCTTGAATACCTTCTTGGGGTCATAGATCCGGTTGAGATCCTAACTCCACACGGATCGGAATTATTTTTACGATTGAGGTGGTAAACCGTAGTAACCATAAAAAAATCCCATGGACCGTTCCCAGTTGATCAGGCTATAGCAATAGTCTTAGAGGCTCTTGGCAAACTGCTGCTACGGACACCGGTGATGACGAAGTTTGTGGCCAGTGTACACTGACTGCTTGGACAAATTTATTTCTGTGCTCAAATGGAAATCGATGATAACCCACTGTGCGAAATATAATAGATATATGTAGCATACACTCAAAAAAAAATGTACTAAATTCTAGGAAAAATGTACTACAATTCAGGAAAATTGCTCTTCATATGGCACCAAGTATCTCCGTACTCAATTTTAGACCGAAATTTTCCATAAAATAGGTATGTGACACCACGTTAAAAGAAGTATAAAAGTGTTTGTTATTAGTACAATATTGTATGTTAGTGTACTAAAATGTATAACAGTGGAGTAAATTTTGAAATAATTTTAGTATGTTACGGTATCAGTTTGAATAATTTATAAGTTAAAAAAAAATAAAATGAGGAAAATCTGGCATATATTTGGGACCGTTTAATACTTAAAATGATACAATGCTGGACTGCACTCTAGTTCGTTTGGTATTAGAATTGAAAATCGTATTGAATGTACGGACGGTCAATAAAGTCGAACAGTATCAAAAACTATATGATTTGATAGAAATGTAAAAAACAAGAAACATTTACTACTTTTATTTTTAAATGTTTGGCATTTATTAACATCAATTAGTATACAATTGTACTCTTTCTTTATATAAAAAATGGTTATATACAAAATAATTAGTTTAGAAACCACTGGTATACAACAAAGTTTAACGAAAACACGTAATAATAAATATGAACATAAAATTGGTGTAATAAATATTGTACACAATGTAGTACATTTAATATATTCGTTCTCGAGTGGGCTGTATCCTGTTTTTTCCTTAACTGGAAAAGAGTATTAGAACGTTATTCAAAAACAAGCAATTCACCATCACAATCAAAATTCACAGTATCTCATCTTAATCTGCTTCTCAGTTTGATAGTTTTGAAACGGTGACCTAAATTCTAGATATAAAAAAATAAATAGATTTTAATGTTTAATTAATACAAATTGAAATTAAATTTAGTTCAACCGCAAATGATCAAACATGTGTACAAGTTCCTGTTATTGAAGTGAAGTTTAATCGGCGACGTTCCAATGAATTTATTGTAAGAATTGAAATGGACCATTTTTCAAAGATCATATTTCATTTTCGTTTTTTTGGATACATGCCCAAAATTTAATTTGATTTTTATCTTCGATTTTTTTTCCATTATTTTTAACAACTATACATTAAAAGCGTCCTTAATTGAAAATTAAAATTCGCCAACAATTAAAACAATTAGAAGATGTACTTCAGGTTTCCCTACGGCTTAATAGACTGTGACGTATCCTATCATTTTATTGCTAGTAAATACTATCGTATATTTATCATTTACATTTGTAACTTTTGGAACGTTGAATTCTTAAAATAGGCGGGCAAGTAAGGCGGCGAATGTAGCGTTGTACCGCGCACCTTATGTGTTGTATTATATTTTTTTCAATATTATTGTGTCTAAAAGGTCACATTTCCTTGCCACGTTTACACCTCAAATTCAACGACCGAATATAAAGTACCGAACCTTACAGTTAACTATGCAATAAACAGGATAATCACAGTTATTATTCAAAAGCTCAAACTTTAAATTGTTTTATTGATGGCATATTTTACATCAACAGAAATATTGTAACAAATTAAGATTTTTGAAATAAGAAAGAAGAAGTTTAAAAAATAGCGAGACAATGAATTATTTCGCAGTTTAATACGATAATATAAACTGGATATTATGAATATATTCTTCTGTACTTACCTTATTCAAAAACAATGCATCAACCTTCTCAAAAATAAGCTGCTTTCAAAACTCCCATTAACCAAATCTGCTGCATCCGGAATTATTATTGACCTTTCCCTCTCTCTCTCTCTCTCTCAAAATCTGTTAAATTAAAAAATCATCCCATTCAAATAAGACAAAAACAAATAAGAAAAACATCTTGGTCAAAGAAGAAGAACAAATGTGCATTATTTGATTTGTGCATCTTTTTGCATTTAAACAAATGCGAAATACAACATTGAATTATGCCAAAAACGAAGTTTGTAATGAATTTCTAAAAATGAAAGTCATCCTAATGCACATGTGCACAACTTCTGTCTTAACTAGAAAATAATTAAACATCGGATTTACTTACCAGTTTGCAATTCAATGCCGCCGATAAAATGTCACAATATTCATCACAAAAAGGCTTTAAAAATTTATTTCGTTCAACAATTCTGCCTACAAAATTCACAATGAATAAATCGGAAAAATTCTGAAGTCTTATTGACAGTTGTATTTGAATGTATGTTTTGGTTTGGTTTCTCTGTGATATACATACATACATTCAAAGTATTTGAAACTATATTACTTTTTTTTTATATTAAAAAATATTTGAGGAAAAACACATACTTATTTTAAGTATGTAAATTTTTCGAGCATACTCAAATCTGTTCAATTTACTACGGCTGAGTATTATTTAAAGGGTGTTTTTTATTGGGGTATAGAAATTTAAGTTGGCATCATATTTTTAACTGGCGGCCATTTTGTCAGCTGTCAAGTGATTAATATTTAGTTTGGTTTGCCATTTCATCATGAACAGGTTGACAAAAGAACAACGCTTGCAAATCGTGCAAATTTATTTCGAAAGTAATTGTCCAGTTCGCGAAGTTCACCGCAAGCTCCGTCCGAATGAATCGATTCGCCACCGTGCACAGCAATTGGAGCTTTGTCCATCAACTTTATGGAAGATTTTGCGCAAAGATCTTGGCTTGCGACCTTACAAGATCCAGCTTGTGCAAGAATTAAAGCCGCGAGACCATGCAAAGCGTCGTGATTTTGGTGTATGGGCCGAAAATGAGATTCATCTCGATGCTGATTTTCATCACAATTGGAAAATTGGACCTGTAGAATTGGCTTTATTCGAGCCAGCCGCGGCATAAAATTATCCTTCCAATAAAGCCAAATTGATGGACATTAAAACGATTTTCTTGTGTTTTATTTCAATTCGAAGTTCTATACCTCAATAAAAAAACACCCTTTACTACTCACAAGTATAAATGTATTTGCATTAAGTACATTTTCTGGTCTCGTTTGGAGTACTTTTTGGAATTGAATTTAGTACGAAGTTTTTTTTGAGTGTAACATTTGCTGTTCTACCATTTATATCTTTTGTCAGACGATTTTCAGACGATCAAGAATATCTGGCAAACATGCTTCTGATTTCCTTATCAATATTTATCGACGATCGTAAATGTTTCTAATCTTATTCATGGTCAATTAAATATTCATGGCCTATTACTAAACGACTACAATCTGATATTTGAGCCTGAGGTAGTTGTTGTTTTCTGTATATAGTCTAATGTTTCAACGGACCTTTCGTAATCAGCACAATCATCTTTCTATTAATGAGGGATTAGATGAAGACCAAACACTTAATATCTCGAGATTGGAGCTGACGGCCTTATCGATGTCGATATGTTTTCCTCGTGTGGTTTTTGTGGCAGTTGCCAGAGCTGTGGAGTCGAAAAATTTGATCGACTCCAACTCCGACTTTTATTTACTTACATTTCATTTACATACAATAAATACAATATGTAAAACAAGTTCGTCTGTTAATATTTTTTTAAAATTTTGAATATTTTCGATTGAAACTGAAACTGCAAGATAACTCGCATCTATTGACAAAATAAGCCTAAAAAGCACTGGGGTTTCCTTACGATTTTGAAGGAGTGAGATATGCAATGTTCCAAATATATATGAGGACTACAGTAGAAGGTCTAACACGTATGTGGTATTTCTTGGCAATGGGATATTTTATAAATAGCAAAAAATTCCAGAAAAAAGTCCTCTCTCGTCGAACAAAAATGACACTGTACAACACGCATATTCTACTTGAAAACGCAGTTGAAGCTGTGCTGAGTGTTTTTGAGAGAAAACTGCTTTTGCTAAATCGATGATGTTAACGAGGAGTATAGACGTTGAACGAACAGTCACCTATATCCCGACGAGATTGCGAATGAATCCAAACGCTCCAACTAGAAAGGCATTGGACGACAAACACTACGCAAGGCGCAGACAGGGAAGACCGAGACTACGATGGAAGGACCGAGTGGAAGAAGGCATGTCAACACTTGGTCTGACGACCTGGAGAAGCCTAGCCGAAGACCCAAGTGCTTGGAAATCATTTATTAAGCAGGCCAAGACCATGCTGCCATAAGCAAATTTCCCTCGTGTCCCTTGTTGTTCACCCGGGCATATAATTGTTGCATGCATTTATTTCCATTAAAGTAGTCATCACTCATACGCCCCGCGTAACTGTAGTATTTTGAAATAATCTTGATTCATATTTGTCCTAATGTATACGATGATTTTATTTTCAATTCTTTTTTGGATTTGCGTCCAAAAGTCATTTACATTTGATATTTTTTAGACTTGTATACGTGAATCTTGTTGATTCGTAACAGGGAAAATGTGTGAAGTCAAAAAGAAATGACAAAAAAAACCCATCAGCAATCAAGCAAAAAGTCATCGTGTAAATCGGGTCTATACATATATTTTGAATACCTTTTTTCTTTCCAAATAAAATTGTCTATGTAACACGCTACCTTTTTGTTGTTGTGCCATCTCATTGTACATGCACTTACTGCAATTACACAAATGGTGGCAATATTCTTCAATTACAAGGGATTTCAAACTCACAACACTCAATTACAGTCCAATATAGCAACACCCACTTTTCGCCAGCAAACCTTTAGACACCCTGTCCGTAAAATAGCAGTCTTTAGTCTACGGTTCAGACATAAATTTCCTAATTAAACATTGGCCATAAAATCATCGTCGCCGGATGCCTGCTCTGTGGCTGGCGACCAGTTCTAAAGAGTGGCTCTTTGTTCCAATAAACTGCAGAATTTATTGTGGCGCTTTCATTTGAAATCAAATATTCAAATGAGCAAATGTCCCATAAAACTTAAACCAACGGCATAGTGGCCTTCACTTCGCCTCACCACACTCCACGCACGCATACACACGCACACACACACACATTCATGCATAAACATATTGTAGTTTGTGTCGCTGTGCTTTGTTTACTCTCGAAATGAAATTGGCAAAGAAAGAAAAACGGAAAAATAAGGCAAAGAAAATCAAACATGAAATATCAACAGTGAGTGCTTGGCAGCCTGTTAGTACTCAAAAGACTGCCAGGCTGCCAAGTGGAAGAGTAAAGAAAGTGGCGGGTGCAAACACATCTGTGTGTGTGAGAATGTGTTCTTGATAAAAAGCAACATGTTTCTTTTCATTTGACATACCCAACACACACAGCACTTTCATACAAGCTCGCACAAGCGATTCTTAAATTTGTGGGAACCCTGAGTATAATAACTCCAATTTGAACTTGCTTTTGTATAGCACATGAGTAGAACATGTGCCAGATAGAGAGAGAGAGAGAGAGTGGGTGTTAAGTGGATTACACTAACGGATAAAATAATTCTCAAACCTGAAGTTTTGTTAATAACTTTACCACGGCATACTGGTACTGGATCAAATGGATGATCAATGTAAACTTCCAAGACGATGTAGAGTAACGAGTGGTCCTTATTAGGGCTATATAGTTGCAACCAAAAGTCAACTTTTCGACATTTTGACTTTTTTATAAAATTAAAAATTAGATTTTTCGACTTTTCTAGTTTTTGTGACTTTTAAATTGAAAATAATAAAATTTTATTCAAACTTATACAAATTCAACTTTATAACGTAATAAATGATAAAAAAAAAACAAGAGATCAATTCAGTTCCACTTTATGGTATATCAAACGCAAAGTCTACTACGATTTGACCAGCATGTCCTGTTCAATAGATCGAAGAAAAACGAAGAGTTACCTTGTTTTTTAATATGAAATGTGATTACAGTGCCCAAATTCTTCGCTTATTGTAGCCATAAGATTAGCTCCACTGACCGAATTTATTCTGACAACGTTCCTGGACGTATAATGAGCTTTTAATAATGTAAAGATATCTTATCGTATAATGAGCTTTTAATAATGTAAAGATATCTTTGCAGCTATCAAAATAGGCATCATTGTGGTTTCTAACCTTTCCTGAAACGAGAATAGCGAGGAATACCTCGACACCTGACGTTTGGTTGAATGTAAGTGCCGATCGTCCAAATCTTTTCCTGAAACGGTGGATTTTAGTGGATAGAAAATCAAATCTCTCAAATCTGAGGTCAGCACCGCAAGCAAGTCTGGAAAACAATGAATATGAAATCACATATCTCCGATCTAACCAAAGGCTAGCCCACTACGGGGGCACTGAGGTCAGCTCTAACTCGCTATCTCTCACATAAATGTCCATCTCAGGTGTTGTGCAACTAAAGCTGCTCTACTTTTAAGAGAAACCAACAGGCTTAAACACTAGTCCTAGGGACACAGCTCTAATCTAGGAGCAGGGTGGTATTGAGAAGAAGACTGATCACCGATAACTATCTTCGAGGAAAACCTTCAAAGTCTATTAAACATATAGAGGAATAGGCCAGAGATTCAGTCATGAAAGTGGATCAAATCTCTATCTCTACAGACGATTCGAAAATGGAGACTGGAACGTGCTGGGGAGTTTACTTTGAAACTTAGGCAATAAAGACATCGTACATCTAGCGTTCGTAGTGTGTTCAAGGCAGAGATTAATTGCAATTGATATGGGAGCCAAATATATTTCCCAGCGGAGATAATTTTTTTTTCAATTTAAATGTTTATTGATGTCCCATGAATGATATCTAATAGAATTTATCTTAATATTTGCAAGACCGCGAGGCCTAAATGGCTTGTATGATTTGAAAGCGTTGCCCGGATAACAAAATAATATTAAGTCAAATTGAAGTTCCGTGGTGAGCACATGACACCGCCGAGACGGCTGCTAAAACGAACCTCTGATACCGAAATTCATTCATTCATTTTCCTGATGAATTGTGAGTTGTTGATATCGATGGCGATTCGATTTTCTAGCACTGGGTCGCACACTCTCAGCTCCGGGATCTCCATTGTCGTGAGTGCCCGCCCTACGATGTTGTCCACTTGCAAGACAGACGCGGTGGTTGCCCCACTTTGGCCAAAACATATTTTTAAAACGCACTATTTGAGCTAAATCGGAGATATGATACTGAGTTTTTATGAAGTTTTCAAATAGGAAAGAACTGCCAGTTTTGAAACAACTTATTACACAGTACAACATTTTTCAGTTCGTTGATTGCCAACTCAATTCTGAGAACAGTATGTGAAATTATACCCAAAAAGAATAATTTCTGCATCATTCGTTTTGTCTTCTTACCTGCCGAAATATTTTTAATATCGATTTGAAGTTAGTACTATCGTATAGGGGAATTTATCACGTTTTAGGCCCTGTTGTTTGACATAGCTCGACAGCCACTAGCCCGATTTAGTTGAAATAAATTTTAAAAAATTAAGAATTACAATTCCCTTAATCCGTTCATATATTGTTTTCCTATACAAGCAACAGTTTCCAAGTTAAAAATAAGTTTCCAATAAACAATGAAGAACAATTTTTTTTATTTTTTTTTTAAAGTCATAAAAAATACAAAACGGAAATAAGTTTCAAGTGTAGTTACTTTTTCGCAAAGTCACATAACCTATGAGCAAAATGAGACAAAGATCATGAAAATCGATGCACGCGTTTCGCTTTTATTCGCAATTGAGTAAAGGTATGAATTTCAAAAATAAAATAAAAATAAAAATTAAAAAATTATCATGCAAAAAAAAAAATTAATTTATAAAAACTTTATGAAAATAAAATAATATGCAATTAATACGCAATTATAATATGCATAAAAACAAAATTCAGAACATTTTTTCAATTATTGGCAATATCCATGCTTGCAGAAGTTGACGCAAGTACTAACTTCAAATCGATATTAAAAATATTTCGGCAGGTAAGAAGACAAAACGAATGATGCAGAAATTATTCTTTTTGGGTATAATTTCACATACTGTTCTCAGAATTGAGTTGGCAAATCATGTGTTGTACTGTGTTATTCAACAGAAAACAACCCGTATCGCTGGTATATCCACGATCGACATTTTAAGGCATTGCAAACGGTGTGTTTTTTGTTTGTTGGTATATTTGTGATTTCCGAATTATGCTTGTCACTGTTCTTTTATTCGAATATTTATTTTCGTGGTTTTTTTGGGATCTAATTCCAGTTCATGTTACCGAAATCACAATTCAAGCGAATCAGTTTGTGGTCACTGGAATTCCATTCACCCGATTAAACCTACGAGTCACAGACACACATACACACTCGTGCATGTGTATGTATGGATACTAATGTCCAGCATACGGAATGTGGACACCGATTTTTGGTTACATTGTCAACTGAGTATTTGCGCCGCAAAACCCAACTGAGCAACACTCTCTCACACACACACACACACACACACACACACATACACAGCACACATGTGTTCGAAATGATGACAGTAAAGCCATTAAATTGGCCATTATGGACAATTTTCTTGGACCCTTTTTGTTTTCGTCGTTTCATAAAAAAACATATTTATATTTTGATTTGAAAAGGGATACTGAATTTTAATAACTTTTTATACTTTTTGTACGCCACCGCCCGGTCGTGGTGGTATTGGAATTTCAGCCATGACTTTGTCTATGGTGGGGAAAATGGTGGCAGTGTTATTGGATGGTGTTTTAGCTATTTAAGGGTTGTTGTTGTTTAGTAATGCTAATATGGCCAGAAGTTAATTCTGCAAGAACTTAGCCAGAGTTGACGTTATACTAAGCATGTTTTAGCATGTATGAAAAGTTTAAATGCCAAGTGAACACCTCGCAGTTGAACACGAACGTATTGGGACATGGACATGGATATGAATGTTTACACATGTACAAACACATGAGTACCCGTACACACACACACACTCACGGTTTCGCATATATATAAACTCACCTGTAAGCGGAGCCAATACACGTGAAGAAATGGTGGGTTCAAATGGTTTGAGGGGCATTTCTTTATCTGTAAGTTTGATTTGTCATTGTTCGATTTATCAAAATAAATTTCAAGAGCACACTTTTGGGGTTTTAAAATGTTATAGAGGAAGTCAGTGTTATCAGTGAGTGAGGTCCACTTTTAGGCAGAACTACACTGAAAACATTATCTTTGTAAAAATGATTTTTATTATTCGAAATGATTCTTATTTTGCTTATTTATTCATTATCACTTACAATGCAAAGATCCGATTTACACGAAAACTTTTTGCTTGATTTTAAAATCACCATTTTCAAGTGTGTAGGCGAAAGGTGTAGAGATGATTGCGAGCTAGAAAAAAACTCACAAATTACAAATTTGAATTGTTTTTTTTAAATTCTTTTCGACTTCACAAATTTTGAGGGTTTTCTCTTAAATTACTTTTTGACTTCAAACATTTTGAGGTTTTTTTTTTAAAAAATGTCTTTTTGATCAAGTTTTTACAACCAGATGAAACGTGAGGGCTTCGTTAGTCGTCCGTTGGATGAAAATCAAAATATTTTGATTTCAGCTCATGTTGGCCAACTTGGTTGGCATTCCACATTTTTGTACGGGTGTTTGGAAAAAATAACTTCAAACATTTTGAGGTTTTTTTTTAAAAAAATGTCTTTTTGATCATGTTGTACAATCAGATGAAACGTGAGGGTTTCGTCAGTCGTCCGTTGGATGAAAATCAAAATAATTTGATTTCAGTTCATGTTGGCCAACTTGGTTGGCATTCCACATTTTTGTACGGGTGTTTGGAAAAAATGACAAAAAATCAAAAACGTATTTGATTCCATTGTGCCTCAGTTGTGGCATTTTAAGTATAAAAACAAAATAGTGGACAAAAAAATTATAAAATAATAACGTATGCGTTCATATTTCCAAATGAGATTGGATAAGAAATTGGTTGACAAGTTGTAGTGTGTCAGGAGAACGACCAACTTGGCTGTTCAACTCCGTTGTTCAACCAGTTGTATCGTGTGAGGGCCGCATTACGCATCAACAAGATTTAAGTATAAACGTCAATAAAAAAATCAAATCAAACGCAGTGACCATGACACAATAATGAAAGGTAGTGGCAATTGGCCAACAACAATAACTCAGATGCAACCCTAGGTATTTTGGTTGTCAAATACCCGATTGCGGCAATTTTTATGATGCCTGCGTTCAGACAAGGAAATTATTTTTCGGCATGTTTTGTTTTCACTATTGCCTTTTCAAATGCAAATGACTTTCAAAATATCAAAATACGAAAAACGCAATAGGAATTGCCAATACGATCAAGTTTTTCCCTTTCCATTCCCCTTACCTCTCATTCCAGTAAACTAAGACTTGCGGCAATTAAAATTGCCTACTGGCACCATTTTTTTTTTTTTTTTTTTTGAAATTTCATTTATAATTTTTTTTTTTTAAATTTTTATATGAAATTCATTTATAAAGTTTTATATAATTTTAGAAAATTAAACAGAGCAAAGAAAACTTGTATCAGTAACTGAAATATATAATTGGATCGTTAAATCCAAGGCACATTTACAAGGTAATCTTGACAATCAGCTGATATTTTATTTTTTTCATTTGGTCTGTAAGCGAATGTGTCATTTAGAAATGACGTTTTATTTCTATTTTGAATATGACGTTTGAAAATTCAAATTCATACGTTATTGGTTTTTTATTTTGAATTGAATTATAAAAATTCAATTTGAGATATTTTGTAAGTTGAAATTTGTGGAAAAATAAAAATAAATAAACATGAGAAAATGCAGCCTTTGCAATAAAAAAGAAGTGCCCGTTTTATATTTGTCAACAATCAGTCAACAATATAGAATTTGTTGACATTTTCATAACAACTTCAATCAGATGTCGTTGTCTAATCAAAAACAAATTGCATGTTGTTATTGTAGTGTTGTATTTGTTGTACCTGATGCGATTACCTTGTAAATGTGCCTTGGTTAAATCAATGCCTGCCATTTACTTTTCTCCAACATTTGAGCTGGTATTTCCCCATTGACACATTTAGTTGTGTCTTCCAAGACCGCAATCAAAGTTGGTCTGGTCTCTATAGACGACAGACTTCAAATGGTCCAGTAAAGTGAAACTCGCCTCTTGCCATGGTCTAGGGTATCGTGTGCTCTGTCGCCTGTGATACCGTCCTGTCGTATCCACATGTCAGCCACGACCGAATCTTCACTCCGGGAAAACGAAATCAATTTCGGCTTTGACTCATGTCACGAATTACGAGAAAACTGGCAAAAACTTAAGACTAAAAGAACAATTATCGAAAAATCACCCGATACATGGAGATATGGGTTATTAAATGTAACACTGCCATTTTGATACAATGCAACAGAGAGAGAGAGAGAGAGAAAGATAGATAAGGAGACATTGGGCCTTTTTACATTGAAAATGCTGCTGGAAACGCCATTTCGTTTAACGACTAGGCTTGAGGAACAATTTTTTGTGTGGCCGGGTATTACATATGAAGACTTTGACAGTAAAACCGCATAGTCCAGGGATGTAATTCACGACTCAGGTGAATATCAAGCAATCAATAGAGTGAGATAGAGTCACAAACCGTCACCAACATTGTGGAAAATTGGGTTAACATGCCAAGCCAGCCGAGGCAGCCACATGAATAAAATCGCCATCCACAAACAGCGTGAATTTTAGATAATATGAGGAATAAAAATATAATTCTTGTTTTTGAATTTTCAATAATATACATGTACTTATGTTTGCACAAATAAAACAGTGCGCCAAAAAAAAAAAGAAAACCTGGCAAATGATAGTTTTTTCTGGTAGGTGTTGCTGAATCAAACAAGAATTTGTTTTTGAAAATTCCCAAACGCCTTCAAAACCTTGAGTTACGGTAAAAAAAACACGGGTTTCATGCCTCATCGGATTGGGAAATAAGAAGAAGAAACTGTGGCCCTTCAAATGATATACCGTCGAATTCGGATAAGCGCAAGACTTTTAATTGAAAAAAATCGCTTATTTGAAAATGAAGTTTAGTAACGATTGTTCTGATTTTCCCATGCACTGTACTTCGCATAAACGAAAATCCGCTGTATTGAAAAATCAATTATGCGAAACACATTCTTCATACAAAGACATAAACTTATATAAATATTATTATGAATGTAAAACAAATGATCTAAAACAATTATGTGTCAACCACACTTAAGACAACTCATCTGAATGATAATAACTGACTATTTTCATCCAAGCGCATTAATGTTGAATTTAAATTTGACATACATGTATTTTAAAAATGTGTGTCCTTTTTATTGAAAATCCCGCAAAGGTGAAAAACATTTCTTGTTTTTTTTCTTCATTTCTACTTTTTAAATAACCGTGAGTATTAATTTAAATAACTAGTTTTTCAAAACCCTTCCTAAACTTGTGCGCCACCCTGTAGTAAAATTCGAATTACTCCTCATTTTATTGTCATTATGATCTGTTGCATTGAGAAATTTCTTTGTCCTCCAGCTACCACAGACTTAATTCCTTGAGTGTATCCCTAGTCGGGACATTAGTGTGCGTGTATTGGAGTTCTAATAAGTCGATGTTATTGTATTAACACACACACACACACACAAATGGACGCGGGTCAGTTTATAGGGAAAACAAAGGAACACCAACCGAAAGAGTAAATGAATGAATGAATGCAGGGCATAGTTGGTGGCCACCACAAATGGTCAAAGGTAAAATGAAACGCGTTTCATGGATTCAGTTGCTAAATAGCTGCGTGATCCAACACGTCTTATATAAAACGCTAACAATACAGAGGGGAAAAAGACCGCTATAAAATACGGAATAGTTTTTTTCCCCATACCATTTTTTTTTAAATATTGAAATCAAAGTAAACTAAAATATTAACAAAACACCAACAAAAAATTCAATTTAATAAACAAAATAATTTAAAGGAAAAAACCAACGGAAACGAAATAAAAAAAAAATTCAATTCAGTATTTGCACAAAATTAGAATGGGTTGTGCGAGTAGTACGCCTATGGTACAAACAGCCGGAAGTGACATGTTAAAGGCAGCCACACATGTTGCCGACGATGCCACAAAAGCAGCAGAAGATGCGGTACAAGGTAAAGCACCGGGGCAGGAAGGGTGTCACACACATACACACACACACACACACACTATCAACAACAAGATGCAAGGATAACAATACAAACTGTTGTCTAAACATTTACTCATGTGGGTGATACGTGTCGGATTGTTTGAAAACTGCCATGTTTGTCTTAGCACAGTGTGACATAATTAAAAAAAAAAAAAACTATGTGAAAAAATTCGAATTCCAACATTCCAACAAGTACATATAATTTCGTGCAACCGATTCTTAGCTATTAGAGTCGTACAAGTTTCGAGAAGTTTCAAATCGACCCCTCGACATCGACTGTGCGGTGCTGAACTTGGAGTGCAATAGTCTTACTCAATATTAAAAATTGGCGATCGTTTAATGAGAAAATGATTAGAAGCGTTGTTAAACTGTGTGGAAAAAAATGTCGACACAAAGATTATAGAACCAATTTCGAAATGATTAGAAAAGAAAATATTGCTCATAGAATTAGAACCTGCCAGAAATTATACTGAAAGAAAGTTTCGACCAAAAATTATTTAATTACATTATAAACAAAATATCCCTGGTGTCTGTACAACGCTCGCATGTCACTGAAAATTCCCAGAGCTTTTTCAAAATGATTTGTGCAAAACATTAAACTTTCCACTACGACTCATAAACATGTTATTGAAGTTCGCAAAAAAAAAAATGATAAAGGAAATGTTTCACATTTCATATTTAAATTGTATTTACATCAGAGGAAATTTGTTCAAAAAGAGATTTTTTTTTAACTGACTAACACTCAGGGGATGCCCCCTATAAATGCAATGCACCGTGTTAGCGATAGGAAGGAAGGTTCTTGGAGGGGGGAAAGAGGGAGCAGTGTTTGTTGACGTTGGCCTTGAATTTGATAATGTCATAGCAGACAGGAAAAACACTTGCAGGAAGATTATTCCACAAACGAACAGTCCGGCTGAAGAACGAATTTTCTCTATAGTGCGTCCGTCGTCCGGTCAACCGGCCATTTACGGATGAGAGACCCTGGATAGCCGTGTATTCCGGCTAAACGTTCTAACGTCAGGGACCAGACGACGGATATCTGAAGAGCAGATACCGTTAAAATAGCTATAGAACCGGGGTATTCAACCCACATTCCGGCGATGCTGAAGGGTGACAGTAGAGCTGAATACCCTACCATCCCCTATCATCACCACCGCTCTCCTCTGTACACGGTTCAGAAGCAGCAAAGATGTCATTGGAGCCCCTGCCCATATATGCGAGTTGTATTCCATTTTAGGCCGGATGTAGGTGGTGTAAATATTTACGAGATCAGATGGGGTGAAGTATTTCTTGCACCGCTTTAAAAAGCCTGAACACTTGAATGCTTCTTTCGACACTTCGAATATGTGGTTAGCCCAGCGAGCATCACCCTGTATCTTCATGCCCAGAACATCAAGAGTGTCTGATTCGTCGATATCCACACCACCCAAAGAGATTGACGACGATGCTCGGATCAGTGGAACGTTTGTGTGACAACAAACAGCACTGGGTCTTTTGTGCATTAAAATCTACTCTGTTCATTTGGCCCCACTCACAAATCGTCGCCAAATCGCGGTTAAGTGAGTTATTGATCGTTCGCCTTCTGTCCTCTATCTCCGAGGGACTTGGTTACCACTGGCAAAATAAGACATGTCTCAAAAAGAAATCACTAGATGGTTCAGCCGTATCGGCCTAAAATGGAAAAAGTTTTCCATTAAATTAGGTAACGTTAATTTGGTCTCAAGACTTGGTTTGTGATACCGTGAGTTCCAAAATATATCCTGGATTTCTTGCTACCGGTCCACTATTTGTCAGCCCAACCGTCGCCGAAAAGAAGTCGGAGAGCATTCTGCCCACATTAACTTTGGAGAGACATATCTTAACTACTTGAAATCGTAGGCCAGACTTATTAAGTCCGCAAAAGCCGGGCGATAGCAGATAGTTTCCAGGCAATCGGGAATTTTTTCGCCGTCTTCCCGGGACTTGATTTTCTTTAAAAAAAACATAAAGAAAAAAAATTTATTTTCCAAAAAAAAAAATATATCTCAAAATTTTATTTTTTTTAACCAAAACTTAAGTCTTTATAAAATAAAACAACAAAAAACTATTTTTCCAAAAAAAAAAAATCGCAAAATGTTTTGTTGTTTTTTAACCAAAACTTAAAAATCTTTATAAAATAAAACAAAAAAATACTGTTTTTCCAATTTATTGTTGTTTTTTAACCAAGACTTAAAGATAAATAATTCTGGCATATTAAAATCTTGAAATGATTAATACAATTTTTAAGATCTTCTGATCTTACATTATTTTCTTCGTGGGATTGTTGCAACCAGGCGATTTACAAAACAAAACAAAAAATTAAGGGGAAGGCTTTAATGAATAACATTATGATGGAAAGTCGCACATGCGTCCACGATTACGCTAAAAAAGAAAACTGTGAATAAAAGAGAAAATCCTCCATCGAGTTTCATGGTCTCTATCTCATCTATATTAATTGTAAGATAATGTGTTAAAACAATTTAAAAAGACGATAATTTAAAATAATAATAAAATAATTTAAAAAGACGATAATTTAAAAAAATATTTTCGGCAAAAAAAAAATCCAAATTCGTGATTTGATTTTGTCTGTAATGTTGCTCATTGGCAGATGATATAAATCTAAAGCGGATTTTTTCTTTCACATAAGAAAATCGGATTTACTGAACTTAAAATTTATATATTTTGACCGTGTGTTGCCTTGGGCCTATTTCGGAAACCAGTCCAGGCATCTTCTTTTTAGTGCGTTGAAAGCATTTGAATTATTTAAAATTTGACAATTTCGATTTAGCTGGACAAATAATGCAATGGCTTGTAACAGGACTTGACTTCAAATATCTGGAAAGTCCAGCCAATTACAGTCCATCGGTCAATCCTATAATTGTTCATTCTACGGTGCAACAGTTATTACAGATATAAAATTTGCCCAGTCGAAATCGCACACTGTGATTTGTTATAGTTTGTGTGAAGCTCCGCCGGTTTTCATGGACTCTTTGCATTTCTTGTTTCGTTGCTGTCAGCCACACACAGCATTGCAAACAATGGAAGAAATCGTATTGTAGCCGTGGTCGTACTTTATCATCCCAAAGTGTAGGTACTTGTCAGCTGTTGTTTGTTGTTCCAAAGTGACAGTTTTTGCAGTTCGCATTTGATAAAAATAAACTTGCCACAGCAGAAGACACCACAACAACAGAATATTCTGCAGCCACCCCTCCCTTGTGCGGTGTAGAAAAAAGGCCTGTATTCACAGAAAACAAACCGACCAAGTGAGGGGGCAAAACAACTAGAAACCATTCAAAAAAACTTTCTGCAAAAAACACTTGTAACGTTAAACGTTAAAGAGCTGAAATGCTAAAAAGTTGTTGGCTGTTGAGAATACTTCTGCCGAATGCCAGGCACTACATGAGGCGGGGGTCTTAGCAGTGGACGCTTATGAATTGAGTAGCGAGTGGAATTGTTTTGTGGGCCATTACATAAATTGGTCAATTATTTATATTGAGCCACTCAATTGTGCTACGCATTTGAGGACAGAGTAAGCGCTATAATGACAGGATGTTATGAGTTTAGACTGATTTAACAAAATTCCCCAAGTTAATTAATACGTACGTATGTATTTGACACAACATTCCACGATGGATTCGTTGGAGATCAGCTGTCAACGAAAGTGAGCTCAGCGAATAAAACACTTTTGAATTTGCTACCTTGAAGTGAGTATTTCATACAGACTAAGTATCTCAGTGATACTAAAGAAACATAGAACACAGAAAAAACATATTTTTGAAATCAATTACGAAGTTTGTATGGAATTCGTCAATTCAATTACTTTTTTAATTGATTTTCTTCCAATTACAAAAGTTGTGAATTCAATTACTCAAATTTTAAATAAGTAATTGATTTTTTTACTATTTTTTACATGGATTTCGCCAAGAATTTGTAAGTTCAATTACAACATTAATTGATTTCCAAGCTTAATTTCAATTACGACAGTAATTGAACATTTTTGGCCCGTATTTTTTTCTGTGAATTGCCAAGGAATATTTACACATGAGCACTACATTCTACTATCTATTAATATTCCTACTGTGCGCGTTTGCTCTGTTCTTATGTTCGCAGACCATTTTCTTTCTATGCAGCGGCTCCTGACGACTATCACTTGCCCTTTTCCCCTTAGCGATGTGTATCAGCTTGATTGCTTTGTCGTCAATGTTAACGAAACAGACACTCTTGTTCCTCCTCGGATATCCTCGGAATGGTTGATCGCAAGACGCTCTTCAGCCGAACTGTTTGTATCTGGAATAATCAATTGAAATGTAAACTGAATCAATAAAAGTATTAATTGAATTAATTAAAATAGTAATTGAATCAATTAAAACATTAATTGAATCAATTAAAACATTAATTGAATCAATTAAAACATTAATTGAATCAATTAAAACATTAATTGAATGAAATAAAGTATTAATTAAATCAATTAAAATATTCAATTACTACATTCATTGAATCAATTACAATATTATTTGAATCAATTGAAATATTAATTCAATGAGGTGGACATAATTGAGTGGAAATAATTATTGAATCTATTAAAATATTAATTGAATGAAATAAGGTATTAATTGAATAAATTGAAATATTAATGAATAATCTAAAATATTAATCGAATGAGGTGAAATATTAATTGAATCAATTAAAATATTAATTGAATCTATTTAAATATTAATTGAATCAATTAAAGTATTAAATGAATCAATTACTATGTTAATTGAATCAGTTAAAATATTAATCGAATGAATAGAAATATTTATTGAATCTATTAAACTATTAATTGAATTAATTAAAATAGTAATTGTATCAATTAAAATAAGAATTGAAACAATTAAAATATTGAATGAATCAATTAAAATGTTAATTGAATCAAATAAAATATAAATTATAATATCAATTAAAATATTAATTGAATCAATTAAAATATAAATTATAATATCAATTAAAATATTAATTGAATCAATTAAAATATTAAATGAATCAACTAAAATATTAATCGAATGAGGTGAAATATAAATTGAATCAATTAAGATATTAATCGAATCAATTAAAATATTAATTGAACCAAATTAAATTAAATTATTAATCGAATCAATCAAAATAGTAATTGAATCAATTGAATTACTAAATGAATCAATTTCTATATTAATTGAATCAATTAAAACATTAATCGAATAAATAGAAATACTATTTGAATCTATTAAAATCTTAATTGAATCTTAAAATAAAATCTTAAAAATAGTAATTGAATCAATTAAAATATGAATTGAAACAATTAAAATATTGAATGAATCAACTACTATATTAATTGAATCAATTAAAATGTTAATTGAATCAATTAAAATATAAGTTAAAATATTAATCGAATCAATTAAAATTTTAATTAAACCAATTAAAGTATTAATTGACACAATTAAAACATTTATATAACTATTTAAAATATTAATCGAATCAATTACTATATTAATTGTACCAATTACTGTATTAATCGAATCAATTAAAATATTAATTGAATCAATTAAAATACAAATTGTTACCATATACTTTAATAGTTTATTTATAATTGTATTTGTTATATTTTTTCACAACACTTACTCATCCTGAATGTTTTTTCAGATTTTCACGGAAATGTATTAAGATTTGTTCACAGTTTTCTCAGAATGCTGCCTAAATTGTGTGGAATGACAATGACGCTAGGTTGGCATATTCTCTACAATTAAGCATGCGATAATAGGCAGCTTGTAACGAAAACTCACCTAATGTCAATGTCAAAATACATGGGCTTGACTACCCATTGGCTTTCAGTGTTGTGTGCAATCGTTACGGGTGAAACTGTAACGTCTGATTAAGTACAAATCTTTTAAAGCCAAGGTCCCGTGAATTCAATTCACCGCCATAGGTAGAGCAAAACAATTTCTACATAGCACACTGGTCTAGAATCAATTTTTTTTGGCATAAATTCGAATAATGCCGATAGAGGCTTGCAATTTTACCTGTTTGTAAGGTATTCCAATAATATGAAATTTACGAGTTTTTGAGGTGATCGGGCCACGCCCACTCCCGCCCCCAGATGAACTACAAATCTTAGTACGATTAATTTCACAAATTTTCGTATGACCTTTATTGTATGGGAACACTTTCCACAAAATGTTGATAGATATTTATTTGTGTATTCAAAATAATGTGAGGAAGTTTCATTAGATAACATAGTGTGATTTATTTGCAATAGATGGCGCTTTTCAGGCCATAGACCGCTTTGGGCCAAAATCGGCGGTCAGAAATTGAGCTAAAATAAAAATTTAAATTTTATGAGTTTGCTGGAATTTGCTGGGGAGATCTAAGTTTCCACAAATAATAAACACATTGACGAATACTTTAACGTTTAAACTTCCGTGCAAGTTCATGCCCAGACCCAACTTTCCAACTACCAAACATATAGGTTATGTTGAATAATAAAAACATAATAACATAACACTCAAGAATAACGACAAGGACACAACAAAAATTAAATTTTAAATAATGTATGTAAACTACTTACCTTGATCTTCAATTTCCATTGCACAACTTTTGTATACTTTCCTTTTTAAATTTTTACTGTTAATATAATTGTTACACTGTTTTGACTTCGAAGTAATAACACGTGCTAAAACATTCAACTTGCAATGCTTGCCAAACTTGCAGTGTTGCCAATAACTTTTTTTTATTTATTATCGATGATTGCTTGGAATGTTGCCATTGAGAAAATATGTAAACTTTTTACAATTTCTTAATTTTTTGGTTTCGAATTTATGCCAAAAAAAATTGATTTGGGACCACAGTGCATAGGTGGAATAATAAATTTGTTTTCCAATTTTGTCTGGGTGGAAATAAGGGAAATTCTTCGAAGCGAACCCATATGTTGTAGAGATTCATAGAAAATATATGTATATCGATACCACAACAAATTAATAAGGATTTTTTTATAGCCCACGTAATGTGTCCAAAACTCCTTGATAATCCGATTTCAACTAGTCACGATTTTTATTCAATATGCAGCTCGGATTTTTGATCCCTTAAGCATTTCTTGGAATGAAGGCAATAATCAACTCATAAAATGAGTAAATTGCGTGTCAAATATAAAAATAAACAAAATTACATACGTACTTATATACTAATACACTTACACACACGCACACGATACATAGCCATTTATATAAAATACCAGCAACTAAGTGGTCAGAAAAAAAAATACATATCTACATACAAACATTCGAGTAAATAAATATGCACATAAATAAGAATTCATACCCGAGCTGGACGATGGTAAGAGTTTCGTGCGGACTCTTGTAGACGTTTGTTATGTTGATCCACATGAAGTTGTTGCTCTAAGGTCAATGCGACACTGAGCTTACAATCTTCGGAGGTCATCATCTCACGGCTGCTCACCAACATTAAGGGGTGCACCCTATTAATAATTGCGAAGGAAATGCCAAAGCAAAAATAAAAAAATTCGCGTATGTGAATGTCAAATGGTGCAAAAAAAAAACAAAGAGAACGACATTCGGGAAATTCCAAGGAACGGAATGTTCTTTTGTTGGGGTAAGATGACATTCGGATGGAAATTATAAATCATGGTTATACGATAGACTTCGTTTGTCCTGGAGATCAATAACAACACGCTCAAAATGGTAATTTTAACAAATTTCAACAAAGAAATTCGCATCATTTAGTAAGTTTGTCGTCTATTTTTCCCAAACACGCTATTGCTTATACACAAATACGTAATATTAATAGCAAATGAGCTATATTCATATCCGAATAAGCTTTGTGTAGAAAGAAATAAACTTTACTTGGTGCAAATGCAAAAACACGCGTTTCACTTGTGTGTAAACATTAAAAAAAACGTATTTTTCAGCGTTTTAAGTATTATTGTACGCGAATTTACGCGTTTTCAAATAAATAAATAAAATAATTAAATACACTTTCGGCTCTTCCACAGTTGGCAATACTGGCTAGGAATCAATAGCTGAATCTATCTCTGTCTGTCTGTACGTAAACCTATCTGCTCCCCACACAAGGCCTTATCATTTGCAATCAATGCAACTTTTCATCAATCGAATATGTTGTGAAATTTCAAGATAATCTGTTGAGGTTTAGTCCTTGTACAGGAGATTCATATTGCAATTACACTCAGTTTATTTACAGTTCTTATTCTCTCAACTAAAAAAAATAGGAAACATTTCAAAATTTGTATAAAAAGTTTCAAACATTTTTTTATGAAATATTTCATAGATCTATTTATTTGAAAATATTTCAGTGAAATCTACAAATGGGAAGTTTGAAAATTTTCTGTTTTGATAACTTTTATACAGACCTCGATGATATATTTTCGTGTTGAGGTCTGGAACATGAAGACAATGTTAGAGAGCCCAATGTTGGTAACCTGGATGTTTAGAAAACGTCGACTAGGTCAATGTCAAACTTAATTTAAGTTGAATCAGCCAGTTAGAAATGAAGGGTATTTATTTAATTAATTTATTATTAATTACAATACAAAGTAAATTTACATTATCTCCCAAACTATTTGTTCAATCTAAAAAATCTTAAAAAAATCGTCTTAATCAAATTAAGGTACTCTATTGATGAGCAAAATTTCATGGAAATCTATTTTTTCTAAAAAAAATCTAAAATTTTAATGGGTTAACCCCTTTGTTAATTTTTGGTCGAAATTTTTTTTTCTTCAAATTTTCAATTTTTTTTTTACTTGCGTGTATTCTGTATTTGAAATGATGTCATTATCATAGTTATAGTTGTAGTTTTAGTTGTAGTTGTAATTGTAGTTGTAGTTGTAGTCGTAGTTGTAGCTGTAGTTGTAGTTGTTGTACTACTACTTGTAGTGGTACGTGTAGTTGCTGTTGTAGTAGGAGTTGTTGTGGTGAAAGTACTTCTTAGTTGTATCTCATTCAAGTCTTTATTTTTGAGAAAATCCATTTTCCAAATCCAATTTCTCAAAAACTATTTGTTCAATCTAAAAAATGAAAAGATCGTCGTGTTCAGCTTAAGGTCCACTATGCATGAGCAAAATATTAACTAAATCTATTTTTTAAAAAAATTCTAAAATTTGGATGGGTTAACCCCTTTCTTTTTTTTTTGGCCAAAATATTTTTTTTCGAATTTCCAAATCTTTTGTTCTTGCATGTATTCCGCCTTAAAAATGATTAAGTTAAAAACAAATATAATTTATATAACGTTATTAATTACCGATTAATGGTCAAAAAATATATTTTGAGAGGACCCCGCCGGATACGTAATAAATCCTTTGAATACTATTGTATCATACATCTCTCATTAGGCTAATAATAGTCCTAAAGTCTGGCTTTAATTTGATACCACACTCGTTTCGATACCCTAAGTCGTTTCTGAAAAATTAGCCAAACAGTTTCAAGGAACTTTCAAATCTCTAATTTTGAGAATACCCATTTTCAACCCTTACTCCTTAGACAATAAATCTTGTGAAAATGATGGTAGCCTAAAACTCTCAGTGGGTTAATTGTAGTTCTAAAGTTTAGCTTTAATTCGATACCGGACTCGTTTTGATACCTTAAGCCTTAGCAGAAACATTGTACAAATTGTTTGAAGGGATTTTCGAATCTCTAATTTTGAGAAGAACCAATTTTCTGAAGCAAATTTCTCCCAAACTATTTTATTAATTTCACTCTGCGACAAATGGTAAGGGTCAGTGATCGGTTTGGAATGAAACCACCGGGAATGGAATAAAAAAAAAAGTCATACGTGTTCCAGCGTTTCGCTGGGTCTCATCTAGGAATCGACGAGTGGTTCTCAAGTTATGTCAAACAAAAGAGCCAAAAACGTGACAAATTCCCCTATACGATACTTACTAACTTCAAATCGATATATCTCGATTCCTAGATGAGACCCAACGAAACGCTGGGACACGTATGACCTTTTTTGACCGATATAACTTTCCCCGGTGGTTTCATCCCAAACCGATTGTGGCTGTCGCACAGTGTTTCCATTAAAAACCTAGTCACGTACATTGGTGACCATGAAACACTGACCGACGCACAGTGGCTGAAATTTTAATTTTGTTGGCCAAAAGTGTAATTTTATTTTTTCAACGATTTTTAAAATTTGTAGCTTATATAATGTTGGTGGGATTATAGTCTTTAGTTATTCTTATTAGTATTAGTGTTAGCGTTAGTGTTAGTATTAGTATTAGTATTAGTATTAGTATTAGTATTAGTATTAGTATTAGTATTAGTATTAGTATTAGTATTAGTATTAGTATTAGTATTAGTATTAGTATTAGTATTAGTATTAGTATTAGTTGTAGTTGTAGTTGTAGTTGTAGTTGTAGTTGTAGTTGTAGTTGTAGTTGTAGTTGTAGTTGTAGTTGTAGTTGTAGTTGTAGTTGTAGTTGTAGTTGTAGTTGTAGTTGTAGTTGTAGTTGTAGTTGTAGTTGTAGTTGTAGTTGTAGTTGTAGTTGTAGTTGTAGTTGTAGTTTTAGTTGTTGTTGTTGTTGTTATTGTTGTTGTAGTTGTAGTTTTAGTTGTGGTTTTAGTTGTGGTTTTAGTTTTAGTTGTAGTTGTAGTTTTAGTTGTAGTTTTAGTTGTAGTTGTAATTGTAGTCGTAGTTGTGGTTTTAGTTTTAGTTTTAGTTTTAGTTTTAGTTTTAGTTTTAGTTTTACTTTTAGTTTTAGTTTTAGTTTTAGTTCTAGTTTTAGTTTTAGTTTTAGTTTTAGTTTTAGTTTTAGTTTTAGTTTTAGTTTTAGTTTTAGTTTTAGTTTTAGTTTTAGTTTTAGTTTTAGTTTTAGTTTTAGTTTTAGTTTTAGTTGTAGTTGTAATTGTAATTGTAATTGTAATTGTAGTTGTAATTGTAGTTGTAATTGTAGTTGTAATTGTAATTGTAGTTATAGTTTTTTTATATTACTTTCTGAAAAATTGGACAAATAGTTTCTAGGGACTTTCTCAAATTTTGAGAAAACACATTTTTTTAAACTCATTTTCTCGCAAACTATTTGTTCAATCTAAAAAATGAAAGCATCGTCTTAATCAAATTAAGGTGTTCTATTCATGAGCAAAATTTCATGGAAATCTATTTTTTCCAAAAAATCTAAAATTTTAATGGGTTAACCCCTTTGTTAATTTTTGGTCGAAAATTTTTTTTTTCAAATTTTCAAATTTTTTCTACTTGTAGTTTTTTTATATTACTTGCTGAAGAATTGGACAAATAGTTTCTAGGGACTTTCGAATCTCAAATTTTGAGAAAACACATTTTTTTAAACTCATTTTCTCGCAAACTATTTGTTCAATCTAAAAAATGAAAGCATCGTCTTAATCAAATTAAGGTGTTCTATTCATAAGCAAAATTTCGTGGAAATCTATTTTTTCCAAAAAATCTAAAATTTTAATGGGTTAACCCCTTTGTTATTTTTTGGTCGAAATTTTTTTTTTTCGATTTTTCAAATTTTTTCTACTTTCGTGTATTCTGTATTTGAAATGATGTCATTATCATAGTTGTAGTTGTAGTTGTATTACTTGCTGAAGAATTGGACAAATAGTTTCTAGGGACTTTCGAATCTCAAATTTTGAGAAAACACATTTTTTTAAACTCATTTTCTCGCAAACTATTTGTTCAATCTAAAAAATGAAAGCATCGTCTTAATCAAATTAAGGTGTTCTATTCATAAGCAAAATTTCGTGGAAATCTATTTTTTCTAAAAAATCTAAAATTTTAGTGGGTTAACCCCTTTGTTATTTTTTGGTCGAAATTTTTTTTTTTCGAATTTTCAAATTTTTTCTACTTTCGTGTATTCTGTATTTGAAATGATGTCATTATCATAGTTGTAATTGTAGTTGTAGTCGTAGTTGTAGTTTTAGTTGTAATTGTAATTGTAGTTGTAGATGTAATTATAGTTGTAATTGTAGTTTTTTTATATTACTGGCTGGAAAATTGGACAAATAGTTTCTAGGGACTTTCGAATCTCAAATTTTGAGAAAACACATTTTTTTAAACTCATTTTCTCGCAAACTATTTGTTCAATCTAAAAAATTAAAACATCGTCTTAATCCAATTAAGGTGTTCTATTCATGAGCAAAATTTCATGGAAATCTATTTTTTCCAAAAAATCTAAAATTTTAATGTTAATTTTTGGTCGACAATTTTTTTTTTCAAATTTTTTCTACTTGCGTGTATTCTGTATTTGAAATGATGTCATTATCATAGTTGTAGTTGTAGTTTTTTATATTACTTGCTGAAGAATTGGACAAATAGTTTCTAGGGACTTTCGAATCTCAAATTTTGAGAAAACACATTTTTTTAAACCCATTTTCTCCCAAACTATTTGTTCAATCTAAAAAATGAAAGCATCGTCTTAATCAAATTAAGGTGCTCTATTCATGAGTAAAAATTTCATGGAAATCTATTTTTTCCAAAAAATCTAAAATTTTAATGGGGTAGGTAACCCCTTTGTTAATTTTTGGTCGAAATTTTTTTTTTTCAAATTTTCAAATTTTTTCTACTTGCGTGTATTCTGTATTTGAAATGATGTCATTATCATAGTTGTAGTTGTAGTAGTTGTAGTTTTTTATATTACTTGCTGAAGAATTGGACAAATAGTTTCTAGGGACTTTCGAATCTCAAATTTTGAGAAAACACATTTTTTTAAACCCATTTTCTCCCAAACTATTTGTTTAATCTAAAAAATGAAAGCATCGTCTTAATCAAATTAAGGTGTTCTATTCATGAGCAAAATTTCATGGAAATCTATTTTTTGCAAATTGCAAAAAAACACTAAAATAAGATTTCTTATTTCCCTTAACATTCCATGAAGGAACTGACGGGAACTTCTCCGGAAACAGTGAGCTGTGCAGGATATAATTTGTATACCCACTGACTGGGACCTACGATTTAAAGCCGGCTCCGAATGGCTAATGTTTCATAATCTTCTTGCAAATGTAAAGATTATTCGGCTCGAACGGCTAATGTTTAAAAATATTCTTCTTCTTCAAAACGTTTATTATTCACGATCAACTAAACACTCAATTTAACTAACTGAAACCACTAAAACTAAAACGATTGCGCCCCAATGTCACTGTGCACTCCACGACTTAACCACTCCTCTTTAATGTAATCGAGTTCGAATACTTGAATGTGAACGACTTTGGATATAAAGTTTTTATTCGTTAACAATAAATTGACTATTGATTTTATTGAAATGGCCGCACAATAAATACGCTCTTTTTTTTTATCGTTTTCATTTCCTGCAGGTGTCAAAGACTCAGTGGGAAAAACACTGGAAACGGCCAAAGAAACGGTGGCCGCCAAGGTGGAAGAGGTCAAGCATGACGTGGAGAGCACACTGAAAGAGAAAGTCCACGACTTGGACGATGCCAAAAATGCATTAATGGGGAAATTGCATTTAAATGCGCCGGATGCCGGAGCAAACACACAAGATGCCGCCGAGAAAGAGAATGTCCTCAAGGCGACGGAAGCGGAAACGAAAAACCTAACGGAAACAATGATGGGCAGCAGTAGTGGTACTGTGAGCAATGAAACGGATACGGTGCGGCTGGCACGTGCCGATACGGAAACAGATAGTTTGAGAACGTCAACGCCGGAACCAGAAATCGAACGAGCCTTGGCCAATGCAAAAGCGAACAGTGGCGACGGCTCTGATGACAATCCACCCACACCCATACCCACATATTCGGAATTGGAGAACCTTGGCAACGAACTGTTACACCAGCAACACGATGCGGTCAATGACACCGACGGTCCGTCGACCAATGACCCACTGATGACGGCAGCAGACAACATGAGTACAACGACGATGACGACGACCACCACCAACACCGCCAGCACAGATACCACCAATACCAATGCCATGCAGTGAGTAGGTTGATTAGTATTGCCTGTCTGTCTGTCTTTCTCACTGTACGGTGTTTTAAATGTGATGTGTGAACTGTTCATTAATTCCTCGTTCGTTCGTTGCTCTTTTCTGTTCAACGTAATTTGTGTTTATGTATTTTTATGTAGAACATAATCCATATTTGAAACATGCAAAAACAAAAAAAAACAATAACAATTACAAAACAAAAAAACGTAAAATGACATGCATAATTTGGCTAATATTTTCAGCAGCAACCCTCCCGTATTGTTGTAGTTTCAATTATGCCATTCTATGGTCATTGCACTTTTTTCCAGCAATTTTTTTCTCTTACTTACAAAGTAATCGTAATATAAACATACATACGTACATAGAATACATTCAAACACATATTAGATTAATGAATACATATTCAATAAGCAGCAGTAGTTAGTGGTAGTGTGAGTGTGTGTGTGTTTTCCTATTTGTACCAAATACGAAATATATTTCATAATTAATATTTTATATCGATTTCCAGCACAAAAACTCGTTAATTTTTATTATTCGTAAGCGTACATTGGAGAACAGCCTGTAAATACAAAACTCCAAATATGCTTTAATTTCTCCATTGATATTTGAAATATGTGGTTTGGAATAATTCATTAGGGAGCCATTTGTATTTTGTTCTAAAACTACACTAGGACGTGTTGATTTTGGACGGTCATGGGTCAGTTTGTTTGGGATTTTACGGGTCCCTGCCTCTTGGATTTTTCCTGCTCGGTTTTCAACAACAATCTTTAGAATAAAATAGTCGATGTTTTGTTACGTATTTTATTGTTTTTTTCCGCTCTATTGTTTTGCTCGCTTATTTGCCTCCATTTCGAAATCCCCGTTACTTTTTTGCTTCTAATTTATAAAAAATTAAAGAGATAATACTTACCCCATTTCGTTTAATTAATCAATGAATTTGGCTCCTCTCGTATTACAATCTGGCCATTCCAATCAATTCCGAACTGCCAGCCATATAAGAAACATACAAATTGCTTGTTTTACTTCACCCTTCGAGTCCACCACCTCCACACAAACAGAATCACATTCAAATACAACGTTTGTCAATTAAGCAAAAGATGTGATTTAGGTTTGGTTGAGAAGAGGACACCGATTTGCTTCGTCTCATGTCCTTGGGCATACACATTAGCCAGTATTCGACCTGTGGGGCGCTCTAGTTGTTCCCGGGATTAGTCTCGAAAAGTTACTTAGTAGGTCTGTACTATTGACATATTCCTTAAAGATGTGAATAAATTTATAAGAAAAATATAATTTATTTTATAAGCGTGTTTCAATTTAATCGAATTCAGCTAATTACCCAATTGAGGTAGTTAACGGAAATCGTTTAATTAATTGATCATACAGCCACATATATCACAATTACAATCGATGGACGATTTATGCTTTTACTCACAATTTAGTGAAGGCTCCATGTTTGCCATAAATTTGTTTGCAACTCCGTAGCTGTACCTTGTAAACTGAATAAAAGCTGTCAAAGATTACAAATATTTTAGTGATTAATTTTTAAAAATTAATTTCAGCAATACCTTCTCAAATAGTAAATTTTGTTTCAAAAAACTGAAATTTTTCCAAGCAACTATTTTTTTCAACTCCGATTCAATTCCTTTCGTAAAATTTGCCCTTTGTTGGCTGCAGATGGTCCCCATGTTTTGACTGTCAGCCGAACCATGACAATAAATAAATCGCTGTCGGCTCAAACGTTTCCAGCCTTTGTTAGACGATTGAACGGCTCTTGGTTGAATTTGAAATCATTGACAATCGCTAGAAGAAGAACCAGAAGAAGAATCTGCCATAGAAAATAAAGTACTACTGAAAAAGAAACTCAAACTTGTTGGACACCATATTTTCCTTTTAGCGCTATACTTTTAGTCCCAATTTAAGCGATGACTTTTTCGCGTTTGAGTTTTTTTTTTTGACACTTTCTTTTGAAATCGAAATAAAATACTACTGAAAAAGAAACTCCAACTTGTTGGACACCATATTTTCCTTTTAGCTCTATACTTTTAGTCCCAATTTAAGCGATGACTTTTTCGCGTTTGAGTTTTTCTTGATACTTTCTTTTGAAATCCCTTCGTAAAGTCATAATCATTACCAACGATGGGTGTTTAACAACCAATATGCGTGCCTGTTTCCGAAGTATATTCTTCTTTTGTACAGGGTGGCGCAAAAGTAATCCTCCTATCAGAAAATGCTATAAATTTTGCGATTGGCCCCTAATGTCAGTGGCAACTCTGGCGGCGGCCATTTACATGACATCATATTCTCGACTTGATGTAAAAAAAAAATTAAAAGAACAAATAAAAATAATCCACAAGAAGAATCAAAGTTTTTCATTTTTTTTTTTAATTACTGCCAAAAAAACATCGGAAGTTTACTTTTGCGCCACCTGTTATAAACAAAAGAAGAATAAAGTTGACAATGTCAGAAAAATATTTTTTTTTTAATTTCCAATTAAAAATTCAAATTTACCCCCAAATTTCCATTTTGTTGTGCTACACCTCTTACTTTTTTTTTCCAATTAAAAATTCAAATTTACTCCTAAATTTCCATTTTTTTTTTTTTTTTTTTTTTTAAATTTTCAATTAACCCTTTCAGTGGCTTTGTCAAATATATTCGACACTTCATATTATGTTTAGCACGTAAAAAAAAATTAATTGCCACGGAAAGGGTTAAATACTCAAATTTATCGTCGAAAGTCTTGCCTGCTCATCCTGGGTGGAAAGTCACCGTGTAACTTGGCTCAATGTCAGAAAATAATGTTTTTTTTTTTAATTTTCAATTAGAATGTCATATCTACCCACATTTGGTGACTGTAATGCTACCCCTCTTGCTTCTCTATCCCCTTAGCCAACAAGCATCAAAAGTCTTGTCTGGTCACCATGGGTGGAAAGTCATGTAACGTTTCTAACTTTTTCTAACTTCTAACGTTTTTAATTTTTTAGTTTTTAATTCATTTGTTCTTCAGTTCTGAAAATAGAGAACAGTCGCTGGGGGGATAAATCGGGTGAATATGTTCGACGAGGTAGAGATTCGTAGTGGAAGATCAGTTTTTTTTGTTGATAAATTGCGGCTTCCACTGGAGTTTGTCCAATATCAGTGAATGATATTCGCCGGTGATTGTGCCAACCTTTTAAAGAAAATCACAGAGAATGACAACGCATTTACTTACTGGGTTCAAGTTCATCCGGAATGGCCCATGTTGAGCTGCTCTAAGGACCCAAACAGTCGGGTGGTCGTGTGTCTGCCGTTGCCGAGTCTATAGGACTTTGTAAGCACAAACTGCGAGGTCTTCGTGCAAAATTCGCCCCAGGCTGCTGAGTGAACTGTTGAGTTATTTGGCCCCTGCCAAACCCACATATTTCAATATATCACCACATACATACCTACATAGTTATCTTATGATTACCTACTAATAGCAGATCTTGTCGTAATACTAATACTAATATTTATAACTCTCTTTTCGAATACCCATACCCATGTATATATTTTATAATGTTTCGATTATTGATATAATAAACTCTTGATGGTTTTTTTAAAACAACTTTAAATGTAAATAGATTTTTTTTTTCGTATTTAATAAAACCTTTATAGTTTCAATCTACTCGACACAAATGCATAACTGGCAAAGAAGAGCAAACAAAAAAAAAACAAAAAAATACTTACAACCGACATAAAGCGGGTGCCTGCTTATACATAGAGCAACTAAAGCAAAATACTTGTATTTCCACACAATTCGTAGAAAAAGAAAGCCCGCCCCTAAAAGTAGTTGATGAGCCCCTACTCCAACCACTCACCCATCCACCAGTCCTCAAGTGTAAATACCCATCCATAGTCACCACTACACCACTCCATAACAATTATTGATACTTAGCAAATTTGTCACCAAAAATAAACCCAAAACAACTGTTATAATTAGCATAACACCAATGCCGTTAGCCCCGACAACATCTCTCGCCTCGGCGATAGCAACTACGACGGCCAATGCCTTTATGGGCTTGACGTCATCGACGCCGCCGCCATCGACGACAGAAACTCAATCGAATTTACCGCCGATCAAGTCGAAGGCGGCCAAAAGGGAGGAGAAGCTGGCGGCCGACAGATCCAAACAGCAGAAATTGATTCAGAAGCTGCTGGAAGAGAAGAGGCCCAGCACCACGGAATGGGAGAAGTACGCCGATATGTTGGCCCTTTTCCGCAAGTACAATCCACACGATGCCTTTCGCCGTGGCGGAACCCTGACCAAATTCAATGGCCATGCTTCACATGTGGGCGCGGCGCCCATTAGGGAAAGGCGGGGCGATGACGACAGCAGTGATACCACCTCGAATTGGGGCCACACCAGTGCGGGACACCGCACTAGCGGCCGTCCCATCGGTCGTCCACATCGTCCCAGTAGCGCCCATCATCGTAACGCCCCGGGCATGGCGGCACGACGCAATAGCAACAGCATGGCCAGCGGACGGAAATTCGATTTCAATCCAAGTCGCTCGCGCCTCAATGATCGCGGTTCTAGCAGTGTAAGTTCTGGTCAACATTTTCCAAATATTCCCAGTACCGCAAGCGCTTATCGTCTATCGCCCTCCCTTGGCACACAATCACCAACGCATGCACACGAGAGTGTTAAATCTCTCCCAGAAAAGAGATCACAACACTCAGCCCTAGGTACGTACACATCGCAGCGTTTGGAACCCCTGTGGCAACAACAGCCAGACTATGGTGAGCAGCAACCCAAAGCGCGTCACTTTCAAAATGCCCAAACACCACAAAACCTGTCACTGCCACCCGATGCAATGCTCCCTAACATACAACAACACTCAGCACTAACCCGTGAATCTTCCAATACTTCTTTATCTAGTCGAAACACGTCGCGCGGACACATACGTTCGTATAGGTCGTCCATGGAACTGAGAACACCCCACCACCAACACGAACACCCGAGCCCACCTGTACGGAATACCTCATCGTTCCTAGCCACGCCACGTACCTCACCGTTTAGTATTACGAAATCGTATACGGATCTGTACTTTAGCAGCAGTAGCAATAAGGAGAACGAAGCGTCCTTCCAAGCTGACCTGAGTTCTATAGCGCAACAACGGCAGCTCCGCGATAAGAGTCCATATAAAATTCGTGATCGTTGTGCAGTTTGTTGTAAAAAATATATAAAAACCTGATGAAATGATACAAATCGGAGTAAGAATAAGAATCGCAGAAGAATGGTTGTTTTATTTTTGCAAGTTTTTTAAAAAATCGGGTGAGTAATTTGTACGAAAGCAATTAGAACAAGTCGATAGAATATGGTTTCTTTGGCAGTTAACTGGTATATGAGCGTTACACTCACAATATTATTACAGTAACGGACTGTAGTTTATTTAGGAAGTATTCCGTGCAGTTGTTTTTAACTTAAAATGCATTTAAAATTCTAAGAAAATTTATTTTTAACTGAATCTAACATTTATTCAAAAAACTAAGTGCACATTAATACGGATTTTCAGTTGCATTTGATATTGGCAGTTGTTTACGTTAAAGTATTTTGTATGTAAAATTAAATGAAACTGTAATTTAAAATGACTGAAAATTTACTTAAAAACCGATCTACTTATTTTTCATTTCATTTTAACAAAAAGTTCATATAATATTAAATGTTAAAATAGCTGCCTTAACTATCAAAAGAACAAGTCACGGATTCCGTGAAAATATAAGATTTTTCCTTTGTTTATGCTATTTTTACTATCAAAAATTCAACTGTGAATTCCGTAAAAACAAATGATTTTTAAGTTAATTTACATAATTCAACTACAAAAAAATTAACCACAAATTCCGTAAAAACAACAGAATTTTCAGTTAATTTAAATAACAACAGCAAAAAAGTTACATGTTACTGCGAATTTTTGATCAACCAAACAAAACAAAAAGATGAAATTATTAAAATACTTAAGCGCCACGGTAGGCGAGTTGGTAGCGTGCTTGCCTATCAGCGTGGAGGTTGTGGGTTCGATTCCCACCAGAGGCTTTGGTCTGTCTCTGCAAAAATCTAAACATATGGTCTTTGTCACCGGTTTACCCTTGGACCAAAAATTAGAATATAAATTTACTTTGTATTGTAATTAATAAATAAATAAATAATTAAAATAGTTAAAATACATAAAATAACTGAAAATTCTGTTGTTTTTACGGAATTTGTGGTTAATTTTTTGTTAGTTAAAATACATAAAATAACGGAAAATTCTTTTGATTTTACGGAATTCGGGGTTGAATTTTTGACAGTATAAATAGCAGAAGCAAATGAAAAATCTTTTATTTTTAGGGAAGTTATGACTTGTTCTTTTGATAGTTAAAATAAATGAAATTATGGAATGTCAGTTATTTTTACGGAATAAAGTCAGCCAATATTTTAACATTTAAAATTAAATGAACTTTTCGTTAAAATTAAATGAATATTAAGTAGACCGGTTTTTAACTGAATATTCATTTATTTTATATTACAATTTCAGTTAATTTTACGTACAGAATTTTTTGAGTGTAGAAATCAGAAACGGAGAAAATGTTGAATTGGTTTTTTTTTTGGAACAGACATCCAAAATGGTCCCTTCAACAAAATATCATAGTGAGTTTATGTAGTCCAAACCAAAGACTACACTCATAGAAAAAGTATGACCAGACGTACATGAACATGCGGTCACGAAAGTCTATCGTTATTGCGTATGTGTAACACGGTTTTGTGAACGATTTGTGTAAAAATTGCCAAACAAGGTGTTCACAATTGCGGTACTACACTGTCAACGTGTTGTTGATGATATTGCAACTGTACGTTGTCATATTTCCATCATTTGTTCTTGCTGTGCAATGCAAAATCCCATTCCCATTTGTCACCCCCATAAATAAAAACGATTTAAATCAGTTTAAACAATTCATTTTATAATTACATATGACCAAAATATAAAGGGTGTTTTTTATTGAGGTATAGAACTTCGAATTGAAATAAAACACAAGAAAATCGTTTTAATGTCCATCAATTTGGCTTTATTGGAAGGATAATTTTATGCCATTAATGTTTAAATATGATTTCGGGCATGTGGCCGCCGCGGCTGGCTCGAATAAAGCCAATTCTACAGGTCCAATTTTCAACCACTTGTTGGAACCACAACTCATCCACATTCATGCCATCCACTTCGGGAACAAAATAGTCGGTTATCATGGCTCTATACCGGTCTCCATTAACGGTAACTGACTCTCCAGCATTATTTCGGAAGAAGTATGGCCCAATGACTCCACCAGCCCATAGAGCACACCAAACAGTCAGTTTTTGTGGATGTAATGGCATAAAATGGACGGAGCTTGCGGTGAACTTCGCGAACTGAACCATTACTTTCGAAATAAATTTGCACGATTTGCAAGCGTTGTTCTTTTGTCAACCTGTTCATGATGAAATGGCAAACCAAACTAAATATTAATCACTTGACAGCTGACAAAATGGCCGCCAGTTGAAAAAGTGATGACAACTTAAAGTTCTATACCCCAATAAAAAACACCCTTTATGTGTAACACGGTTTTGTAAACGATTTGTGTACAAATTGCCAAACAAGGTGTTCACAATTGGGGTACTACACTGCCAACGTGTTGTTGATGATATGGCAACTGTACGTTGTCATATTACCACCATTTGTTCTTTGTTCTTTGTGCAACGCAAAATCCCATTCAATTTGTCACCCCAATAAATAAAAACGATTTAAATCAGTTTAAACAATTCATTTTATAATTGCAGTGTGGTTTACACATTTAATTATAACATCATGCTATTTGCGAATTTTGCCAGGAGAAAAGTTTATTGCGCAACTCAGCACGAAGTCCTAATGGAGCCATGGCTTCCTTGGCGTCCTGCTCCTTTCAGATATGGCAAACTTCTATATGTAATTTGTGGGGCTGAAATAACAAAAAAAAAAATGTATGTGTAATTGAATATTGCAAACGATTTATTTACCCTTTAAACAGTCGAAAATTGATATTGAATAATTTTTATGATAATTGAAATAATTTTTGCTCATCTCTTTCATCTTCAGGAAATTCCGAATTTCCGAATGTTTTAATGGCTCTGCCTTTTGTTATTCTGCCGCCACGAGTAAACATTTGTTCGGTGGTCCCTGTAGTGGTTTCTTCTTCAATCATATGTTTGTTTGACAGTGACAGCTCGAAATACTGACAGAAAAGTCGTGAACAATTTGTGGTGGTGTGTTTTATTTACTGCTGCGGACGTCAACAGATCTTGAGAGAAGTTACTCTTGCGACGACATTTTGCACATGAACATGCACGTGCACATGTAGACCCTCAGTTTTTTTCCAGTTGATTTTCGACATTTCTCATTTGTTTCGAAGTGGATTTTGTGTACTGAACTGGCAGCAAATGAGTTGTAGGCATAATGACAGAGTAAGTTGTTATTTACCCAGCATTTACACTGGGCAGTGATTGTTCGAAAAACTCAATACACACGTTTTTACCAACTGCCAACGAATATTCAGACTATGTGTTAAGTGAAAAGAAGTGTGCTTCGAATTGAGGAATCATGCCGATTGCTAGTGGACAACACGCACGGCCTCCGTCGTTCTTTAATGTGCACTGACCGTATTTCGAGCGGTGAAATACCCAGCATCCACACCCATCACAAGTCTATTGTCTGGGTAAGGCGATGTTGAGTCATCACACATGACTACGGCACATACATACCGGCTTTTACTTAGCTGTCGTCTAAATAGATTTCTCAAGTACATAATCTAGAAGAATAAAAATAATCTTCTGGCATACAGAACTTTATATTTAGACAGATTGTGGCTAACGTTAAATAAAGCGATACCGCACACCCTACATAAAGTTAAGGTGCCGATTACTGAATGCATTCGTATAACCCTTGCCCTGAAAGCTGACATGTATACTATGTGAGCTGATTATCTGATTGGGTTTATAGCTGGGCAATATCAACACATGGACTGAATTGGTCGATTTGTCTAAGAGGTCGACAATTTCTTACAAATAAGAAATTCTAAAATATTTAAAAAATCAATAATGCCGGGTAAACATTTGTGGGATCTAAACCGGAACATTTTCGAGAGGACTCGTTCGTATTATTTGTTAATGAAATTAACAAATATTATATTATATATAAATATTATTATTTGAAATATTTTAGATATACCAACTGGCATAGCTAACATGTTTTAAAACGTGATTCAAAGGCCATCGATATTTTGTTTTTTCAGAATAACATACAAATGAAAGCGTTGCAAAAATTAAAAAAATCCCCAATGAGATGAAGATAAAAAAAAATATCCCCCAAAGGCAAGCTTAAACAATTAAATAAACCCCAAATGAAAATATTAAATAATCCCAAAAAAAAAGTGTGAAAAATCATTTGGACGTTATTTTATTGAAAATTTGGGTATTTTTTCAGAATGAAAGAAGCCCCAAAGATAGTTTATTTGGTTTATTAATTATTAAAAAATAAATTTAATTTTTTATTTGTGGATTACTTCAGTAAGTTTGAGTGCTATTTGATTGTTTTTCTTTTTGGGAAAATATCATTTTCAGACTGAAACAAACCCCAAAGATATTTGATTTAATTTTGTTTAAAAGTAAATCTAAACAGTTGGGAAAAGCTGTCATTCATGATTACTTGCTGATGACTATCAGCTGTCAAGCCAGAGTTATTGATATCGAGTCTTCTCATGTAGCTTAAAAAACACCCTACATATAGAGTGTCATTTTGAAGGTGAAGAGAAATACTGGCCTGTCATTATTGGAGAAGACAAAATTTTTTTTTTTTTTTTGCTAATGTTTTATTTTTGCCCATTTTGAAAACTTTGAATTTATTTGCATACCATTTCCCCGTAAAATGGTTAAAGGAGTCCTCTTTACTATATTCAAACTTTTTATATAATACCGATAACCATCAAATACTTTCATTAAATAAAAAAATAAACCTTAGAAAAAGAATCGAATTAATACTAATAATAATAATAATAATAATAATAATACTAATACTAATACTAATACTAATACTAATACTAATACTAATACTAATACTAATACTAATACTAATACTAATACTAATACTAATACTAATACTAATACTAATACTAATACTAATACTAATACTAATACTAATACTGATACTAATACTAATACTAATACTAATACTAATACTAATACTAATTGAACAAATAGTTTGGGAGAAATTGGTTTCAGAAAATGGGTTTCATTTCCAATTTTTCAGCAACGCACTAACCTATAGAAACGAGTGTGGTATCAAATTAAAGCTAGATTTTAGGACTATTAACATTAGGATTATTAACCTGTGGGAGTTTTGTGCTGCGACAATTTTCACACGATTTATAGAGTATCCCATGGTGCTCTCTCAAAATGTCTCTTTTGACCATAGATCAGGAATGACTAATGTTATATAAATTATATTTGGTTATAATTACATCATTTTGATGGCAGAATACATCCATGGGCTAAATATTTAAAAATTCGAAAAAAAATATTTTGGCCAAAAAAAAACAAAGGGGTTAACCCATCAAAATTTTAGATTTTTTTGGAAAAATTTATTTCTTTGAAATTTGGGTCATGCATAGCGGACCTTAATCTGAACAAGGCCCTTGAAAGTATTTGTCCATTTTTCTCAACCATCAACTATCGACTTGAGTGTGGTATTAAATTCAACTAAAAGTCCGAGTTGCTTTTACGAAATTTTAAAAATGAAGTTTTGTGTTGGTTGGGTTTTGACCATTCTGCATTCTGTCACTCTGTTACCCACGACCCTTTTATTAACCAAACACATCCCTTCGATTAATGTAATTTGTGTTCTTTCTTTTGTTTTACTTTGCCATTGTGCGGAGAAAGTATTAAAGTACTTTTACTTTTACTGATCATTTTTGTTTGTCTGTGTATATCCCGGAGCTTTATCGTAAAACGTGTCACACAACGTTCGGCAGGAACAGTTTCGCTGTGGGACGTTTGTGTGAGTGGTAAGCGCATAGCGTAGCTGGGTGTTAAGAGTTAAACATCGGTCCAAAGGCTTTCACACAGACCACTAGGAGCATCATACTGCAAACTTAAAAAAAAAATCTGACGTGTACATGAAAATCGCCGATACACGTGTATTTTTATTTTTTATCCCCTTTCCGAAAAAGTAAATTTGGTTCACAGGACAGAAAAAAAATCTATTTTTTGTAACACGGTGTAATATTACCAAGCCTTTGACAATCTTCACCCAATTTTGTTTTGAGTTAGATAAACTATTCGAGAAATAAATGGAACTCTAGTCATGCCCCCGCTGGCAGTTCCCATACAAATGCACTATTCCGCCCACTTCATAAATTCTAATTTTTTTTCTCAAAAATTCGGTCGGTATTTGTTGTGTCATTTTACCGAATATAAAATCCGTGACCACGCCCTCTTTTGGAATTGGTTTGCTTGGAAATATATTCAGGGTGAGGTAGGTGCCCCGGTAGGCGAGTTGGTAGCGTGCTTGCCTATCAGCGTGAGGGTTGTGGGTTCGATTCCCACCAGAGGCTTTGGTCTGTCGCTGCAAAAATCTAAACATATGGTCTTTGTCACCCGGTTTACCCTTGGACCCAAAATTAGAATATAAATTTACTTTGTATTGTAATTAATAATAAATAAATAAAATAAATATTCAGGGTGAGGGTCGGATTACCCGACAGAAACTTGCTCACTTGTTTTGCCGCCCAAATAAAATAAAAGCCTCAGGTCAATTAACAGATTCGCCTATTAGAACGATGTTCTCCAAAGGAGTTCATTCGCCTTATGTCGACATAAGTGGTTATCGTTTCAATACAAATATGTCCAAGTTTGCCTTAGGCCGTTTATGATTAACAACAATGCCGTTCAAAACCAATTTCAGCTTCTGTGTGCAATTTGTCAAAATCATTATTGCAGATTATAAAAGCTGGCAAAAGTTGTAGCGTTACTTCTGATAACATCAAATAGAATCTGCTGCAGATGTTTTTTCTTTTTAAAGTACTATATCTCGTAAATGCTGGCGAATTTACGAATAAGAAAATAATCACCATGTAACACTTCTCTAGAAAAGCATTAGCCGTTCGGAGCCGGCCAAAATTCTATTGCGCACATCATGCTGATTAAATGATCCTTCATTTAACCCTCCAACCAACTTTTAATACAGCCCACCGCGTCAACTTTTATCATAGGGAATCAATCATAGTACACTCCTGTGCCAAAATAACTCATAATTTGTTAAGTTGTCTAAAATAAAAAAAAACTGGGAAATTCTGTAGCCTTTTTTGGTTACAACTCATAGGGTTAATGTAAAAAGGTAACTAGACTAGAGTTAGAGGTATCTCTCGGTCATTGTACGCCGTTATATTTTTACAAAAATATAAATCCAACACAGTCGCTTTCATTTTCAGTGACTAAGTAAATGGGTTTAGTCGTCGTTTATATTTGCAACGTAAAACATTTCGTTCCCTCGGCATAAAGTAAGAACGCGTATAAAAAATATGCCAAAACCGAAACCAGCAATGGATCCCGCCCAGGCTCTGCTACAGCAAACTATAATATTGGAAACTATCTTCAAGTATCTCAGTTTGGAAGAACAGCTGGAGTGCGTGGACATCTGTGAGTCATTCAGTTATGTGATCACCAAAATTCTGTGGAAGAAGAAATACCGCAAACTGAACATCTATAAAACGCCCTACATCAGCGTTATAACCAACACCGTGTCCGAATGTGATGACGGAGCGCGCAATGAATTTCAACGTATCCAAGAGTATAAGGAAATGTTGAAATATGAAAAGTGCAATGTGTTCCTAAAGCAGATTGCCCGAAGTGTCCGCCATTTGCGGGTGTTCTCGGAGTACTTCAGCTTCCAGCAGAATCTGGGCGTCGCCTTTCGCAATGTGCAAATGTTTAGCAACATCTGCTCGTTGAGTTACAATCAAATGGTGGTGACCGGCAATCAATTGACGCTGATAGCCCACAACTGCTTGAGGTTGCAGAAGCTCGAGTTCATTGAGTGCACTTGCGATCAATTGCTGCCACTGATACCGGGCCATAATTTGGACATACAGAGTTTTGCGGAAATGCCCCAACTGCAGGAGCTGATAGTGCACAGTGAATTGACGTCGCCTCGACCGGAAATGAACGGTGATGTCCTGTATGAAATGTTATCACACCTAAAGCTGAAATGTTTGATTGTGAGAAATATTGAAACCGTAGACAGTGGCGCTGACACTGTCCAGATAGCCAATGGCCACTGTTTAAGGGTTCTGAATGCCGGCAATATTGCATTGAGATTGTGGCCGGACTTCAAGCATCATCTGCGATATTTTTCCAATCTCAATGATCTCACCATCAGTGTCACGGACTGCAACACGTTGGTTAACACATCGCTCATAGAGATTCTGGCAATTAACTGTCTCAGTCTGGAAAGGCTGTCGCTGGAGAACTGCGACCTCTACGTTGAAGAGTTTGGCGTTCTGAAGGCTTTGCAACATTTGTCACTTCTCTCCTGCGGCGGCTTTACCGCCGGCCACCTGCAACAGGTGTTGGGCAGCCTGCATCTCAAGTCGTTCAGTCTTATCAGTACCCGGGTGTTGGGCAACATCACGGACATTTATGTCTCACCCTCGCTGGAAGCACTTACGGTCGATACGATTTACTGTGCCTGCATCTGCGAGGCTCTTCAAAAGTCCGTCAACATAATGGAGAATCTGCACACGATCAAATGGCTGAATGGCTGCATCAACGACAGTTGGATTACCGACAAATGTCCGAATCTGCAGGTACTTCATATACCGAATCCCTATCATCTGCGTCATCGTATCCTGAAGATGGCATCACTGCAGGAGCTGTCGTTTACATCGTGCAATGGATTCTCATGGTGTTTCCTGGTGGTTCTAATCAAGAATCTGCCAGTGAAACATTTGAACGTTCACACAATCGACACCATCGAAGATCTGAAGGAGATACCGCAGAATGCTTGCAGGGTGAGGACGTCAATGGAGCGCATCGTAATACCGTATCGCATCTTTAAGACGGCCCAAGACTTTTGGATGGACTTGCTGAATCTGAATCGCGGCCTAAAACTCATCTTCTATGGCGAACATGGACAACTGCTCAATACGAATTTCTTGCGTGGTTTATTGAGATTTCCGCATGTGCGCGATCATTTGAAATGCCTGAAAATATGTGGTTTTCCAATGGGTGAGTTTATATGAACACCAGAATTTGGTGAAACAAATCAAAAAAAAAATAAAATAACCCCCGAAACCAAATAAAATATCTATGGAAGTTATTTCATTCTGGAAAAATACCCAAATATTTTAAATGAAATAACCCCCTATAGAAAAAATGAAATAATGACTAAAAAGCCCAATCAATTCAATAAAACTCAAAAAGAAAAAAAGTCAACTAACACCCGAATTTAGTGAAATAATCCTCAAATAAAAGAATAAATTAAGAAAAATAAAATAACCCCCGAAACCAAATAAAATATCTATGGAGGTTATTTCATTCTGGAAAAATACCCAAATATTTTAAATGAAATAACCCCCTAGAGAAAAAATGAAATAATGAATAAAAAGCCCAATCAATTCAATAAAACTCAAAAAGACAACAAGTCAAATAACACCCGAATTTAGTGAAATAATCCTTAAATAAAAAAATTAAATTAAGAAAAAATAAAATAACCCCCGAAACCAAACAAAATATTCTTGGGGTTTATTTCATTTCGGGCTTGTTCCATTATGAAATACCCAAATTAAGTGAAATAATCGCCAAATAAAATGAAAACTGAAATAACCCCCCAAAATATGAAATAAAACTCAAAAAGGAAAAAAATCGAATAATCCCCGGATTTTGTGAAATAATCGCCAAATTAAAAATGGAATAAAAAAAATTTAATAATTTAGTGAGATAATCGCCAAATAAAAAATGGAATAAAATAATTTTAATAACAACCAAAAAAAAAAAAAAAATAAGATTCTGGATTAATAACCAAATTTTGTAAAATAATCCCAAAATAAGAAAATAAAAAAAAAAAAAAATTAAATAACCCTCAAAACCAAATAAAACATCTTTGGGGTTTATTTCATTGAAGGGGAAAAAATAACCAAATGTTTAATGAAATAATAGCAAAATGTTTAATAAAATAACGCCCAAATGATTTTTCTACATTTTTTCTTGGTTGATACATGAACCAGATTTATTTTTTCGGAAAGGGGATAAAAAATAAAAATACACGTGTATCGGCGATTTTCATGTACACATCAGAATTTTTTGTCTGTATCACGTCAAATTTTTAAAAAAAAATAGATTTTTATCAATTCTCAGATTTTCCTAATTTTTTTTTAAATTGTTATCGTTTTTTTTAAGGTTTCAGTTCAAAAAACATTTTTTTTCGTAACGCTTAAGTAGTTTAAAAATTTGGAGTCTCTTCAAGTTATGCTAAGAAAAGTGAAAAAAATATTTTGTTTTCAAAAATAATAAAAATTGGGGAAAATCTGAGAATTAATAAAAATTGTTTTTAAAAAATTTGACGTAATATAGACATTTCCACGTGTCTGCCTGCCAAAAATCAGCTCGATTGGATCACTGAAAAAGGGTTAAAAATCGGTCGAAAGGCTTTCACACAGGCCACTACGAGCTTTATACTTCAAAATTAAAAAAAAAATTCTGACGTGTACATGAAAATCGCCGATACACGTGTATTTTTATTTTTTATCCCCTTTCCGAAAAAGTAAATTTGGTTCATAGTACAGAAAAAATCTATTTTTTGTAACACGGTGTAATAACCCGGCAAATTATGAAAACTCCCTTTGGGGTGGTTATTTTCTTTGGGTGTTATTCCCTTTCTAGTTTCGGGGGTTATTGTGTTATGAATTAACCAAAATTAGGTCTGTGCTAATTGAAGAATTCCCACAAACAAATGAAAAAATTTCCCACAACGAAAATGTACCCAAAAATTATGCAAAATCTCACGAATAATTTATGAAAAAGCGACGCATACGGCGCAATTTGATTGAAGAAAAATCTGTTACCTTTGATCTAGTAAAAATTATGTGGATAACATTATGATAGCAAAGCTGTCTTATATTAATATTATATTAATATTTTTTCATTATCTTTCCCTTCTGTTCTTTCAGATATCCACGATCTTCAGAATAGTTTTGAAGGTACCCTACATCAGCTGAACACAAAGACCAGTCATTATAGATCGAGAAATACGAAATTTACAATTGAATTATAATATAAAAATAAACAAAAATATATAACTAATACAAATATATTTTTAAACATTCCATGTGGTTCACGAGTTTTATATTGCCCTGGGGATAATGGAACGTCTGAGGATTTTTAGCTGAGTCTGGAATATACACTCCGTTAACATAGAATAGCCTCATCTAATTTTGTACTACATTTTAGAGATTATAGAACTTTTCATAAACTCTTCTCCAAGTGTAACATTCTTAATTTTAAAAAAAATGTTCTGATTCCGCTATTATGAAGATTTGAAATTAATCGATTGAAGATAACGGTATTTTCTACACAATTTTCTTAATAGTAATGGAAAATATGCTTTCTTTAGTGTAAAGTTAAATTAGCCACAGCACATAAAAACAAAAGGTAAATAATTGACCAACTTTTTATTGTTAATCCGATTTATTTATTTATTTTTAAATGATTTTAGACTTAATAAATTTGTTGTATGCCCTCCTTTGTTTAAGATTTCATCGACAATTCTGCTATTCATGGAGTCATAGAGAGATTTTAGGTAATACAACGAAATGTCCGACCAGGCAACTTTTATTGCATCCATTAGCTCATCTCTGGTCTGTCTTCCGCCTTCATACATTTTTCGTGTTAGCCATCCCAAAACATTTTCAATGATATTTAAGTCCGGAGAATATGCTGGCCACGGGAGTATTTCAACGTCCTGCGCCTGAATCCAATCCTTTACTACACGAGCTCTGTGAACTGGGGCATTATCTTGTGGGAAAATAAATCTAAGAGGCCCAAAGACGTTCACAAACTCCACAAAAGCATTTTGTAGTAGGTCTTTGTCATTTGCTCATTAATGAAAACTAAACTTTGTTGTGCACAGTCCATGACATGTGATCCCTTGCAAATTGTAACCTCTGGAGTTTACGGGTCCCATTAAGTGGGGGTTTCTTTTGTAGTTTTCTTCGTTTTAGAAACTCTGAATGAAAAATCCCCCCAAAAGCCTAATGAGAAATTTCCCCCAAAAATTCAGGAAAATTTATGAACAATTACCTAATGCAAAGTCTCCAAATATTTTGAAAAAATTCCCCAGAAAAACAATATTATAAAATATATTGACTTCCCAAATATTCCCAACAAAAAAACCCAAAAATTTACCGAAAATAAAAAATTGGTTAATTTTTCCTTTTCCATTTCTTTTGGCATTTTTCTTATGAAAAACAAAAAATGAAATGTTACCTAAAAATGATAGAAAACTCTCCAATTTTTGTATGAGATTTTTTCTGGGGAATTCTTCTTTTTTTCTTTGTTGGGGTACTTTTTCAAAGAGCCCAGAATTACTACCCAACAAATTAAAAAATCTGTAATCATTCACTACAATTCGTAAGAGGAACGTGCTATTTTGGTATTCAAAGAAAAGTGTAATTTTAACGAGCAAGGTATACGGTTAATAATGAAAAAGAACATCAGCTAAATGGCCAAAGTCGCAAATTACAAATTTGAGTTTCTTTTAAATTCTTTTTGACTTCACAAATTTTGAGGGTTTTTTAAATACTTTTTGACTTCAAACGTTTTGCTTTTCAACATTCTTACGAATCAACTATGGCACAATAATACAGGGTTCGCCAAATAACTTTTTTTTTTTTGAAAATTCTATAAAAAAAGATCAAATTTCTTTTTTTATTTGAAAGTACAATCCTTCCCGGTTAATAATGGAAAATAATTTCATTCAAATGGCTGCCTCGGCTGGCCATGCAGCAGCCTAGCGACATCAGCACTGCGGCTGATAATGCGATCTTCAAAAACAGGGCGCAAAACATCGAGTGTAGCTTGGGCTGTGTGGCACATCGTGCCGTCCTGTTGAAACCAAATGTTGTCAATATCCTCCAAATATCATTTTCGAAAAAGTAAGGTTCAATGACCCCGCCGGACCATAAACCGCACCCAACAGTCACACGTTGAGGATAGAGAGGCTGGCTTTTCAACAATAACTCTGGGGTTTTCCGAGCCCCAAATGCGACAATTTTGCTTGTTGACGTTGCCACCGAGGTGGAAATGGGCCTCATCAGTCAAGATGATTTTTCGATGGAATTCCGGATCATTTTCATGCAAGACACGATGTTGTTGATGATCGGCCGGCTTGAGTTCTTGTGTTAACTGAACTAGAAAAGCCTTAAGGCCCCAAGTGTAATGACTTTTTTGGAATGCCCAATTCCAAAGAACGACTAGGAATGGACAAACCTGGGTTTTTCGCAACACTTTGGGCTACAGCAGCAATAACCTCAGTTGTTCTTGAGCGACATGCACGGTAGAGTGGAGTGAAATTCAAAAAAAAAAAAGTTAACCTCGGAAAGAGATGTAGTCTGGGGTCCTAATGAGGGGAAAAATAAAGAAAAAAATTTTAAAACATTTTTAGGGGTCGCGCCACTCCCTCGAAATTTGGAAATTATCGCTATTTTGGCGTTGATTTTAAAAAAATCCTAAAAAGTTTTATGTCAATAAATGTTTGCAATGGCGTAAACAATGAAATAAGGGCATGAAAAATTTCAAAAAGTAAAATAAGTCAAATCGTCGCTTCTTCAGAAAATTGACTGAACAATGAAATCGCCACCAAAGCTACAAATATTAGTCGATTATCCTCATATTTGCCTCAAATACTTTTGTTTGGGCACTGAACAAGCTCAAACTTTTAAATTTCGAATAAGTTAAGTCGTTAATTTTTAGGATTTTTCTAAAATCAACGCCAAAATAGCGATAATTTCCAAATTTCGAGGGAGTGGCGCGACCCCTAAAATTTTTTTAAAATTGTTTTCTTTATTTTTCCCCTCATTAGGACCCCAGACTACATCTCTTTCCGAGGTTAACTTTTTCAAATTAAAAAAAAAAACATGTTTTCACTCCACCCTAATGCACGGGTTTTATTCTTCACATCACTAACTTGTTCCACAACAGCTCGATTTGTTCCACCAATTTCTGTTTGGAGAACCCTGCATAGTGAACAGCCTAATCATTTCTTAACTATAACTATTTTCTAACTCCAGGGAAAAAATAAGTGTGTAAGAGGTTTTCATTTTACCTGACTCTTGATACTTTGAAGGCGTCCACAAACAACATCTTTTATACATTTTATTTAAGGGACTCCTATGTTTCTTCAGAAAGCTCTCCACTTGGCAATGGCTGGCATTCTATCTATCTATCTTTGCCATGCACCCATATTTTATGGACTGTCGGGGTCAACTTCTTTTGTAGAATTGACATTTTCTTTGCAGTTGAAAACATTCAAGATCGTTCCCCATCTTTTCACAATTTGATTGGCAATGCTGACTGATTTCAGTTACTACATTTAGTTTGTAAACATTTTGAAATACTAATCAGTGCAACATTCTAAGACGATCTAGCCAGACAGTCGTCTGTCTCGACAATTCAGTTTGTTAATATAAATAGAACAGTCGTAGATCGGTTGGAGACGCATGAAGATGCTCTCTCTCTCTCTCGAAACTGCAACACATTAAGGGCCGGTGACTTATCGTTTACAAATTCGAACGACATCTATATGCAGATCGGTAGCGGTATTTATGGAATACAATGTGGTTACTTGGTGATCTGTCATTGCCTTTATTGTCGGACATCTGATGAGCTGGCAATGATCGTGTTTACACTCCGTCAACAGTTGCGTGTGCGATCTTCGATCAGTCACTTGATTGGAAAAGAACTGGAATACTATTTGTTTTTTTTTTTTCAAATATCGAAATTGTAGTATGCGATATTCTGCCGAATCATGGCTAATCCGTGCTCTGTGACGGCATTGGACAAGATATTGCAAAACTATCACCTACTGAAATATATCTTTGAGTTTTTGAGTCTGAAGGAACAGTTGATGCTGCAGGACATCTGCTGGTCATTCAACTATGTCATTGTTCAGCTGATATGGAAGGTGAAGTTCCGCACGTTGCACATGCATCAAACGCCCTTTGTGACAATAATAACGGATGCCCGGCTGCGGAGTGGCGGCGACGGCAGTGAGCAGCCAAAGGATGATTACATGGAATTGAATAAAACCAAAGAGTCGAAGATTGCTTTGAAATTGCAAAAGTGCAAACAATTTCTGTTGGCAAATGCCTCGAATGTCCAGTTTCTCAAGGTCTATTCGGAGTATTACGATTTCATGGGCACGCTGGCGGAGACCTTGAATAATGTTCATATTTTTGATAATCTGTTGCAGTTGAGCTACTACAAAATGGTGGTCACCGATGAGCAGGTGAAATTGTTGGCCCTGCATTGTCGGAAACTGCAGAAACTGGAGTTCATTGAGTGCAACTCGGGCGATTTGCAGCCTCTTATACCCGGCGGCAATATATTCATTGATCATTTCGTCAATATGCCGCGGCTGGAGGCATTGATCATAGAGAGTGGCCCGCCGCTGACGGGGCCACAAAATGAAATGGAATGCGCGATTCTGCTGGAATTGCTCAACGAATTGCAGTTGAAATGTCTGCGATTGAAAAATCTGACCATCATCGACAGCCGGTGGGGCGAGAGCACGGAAGATCTGCGACAGTTGGATGCCAGTGGTGTGCAAATTCTCGATGTCGGCTGTATATCAGACGAATTCTGGCCGAAATTCAAGCGTTACCTGAAGATGTTCTCCCAACTACGCGATCTGTCCATAAAGGTGGCCAACTGTAATACCGCCTTCGATCTGGTGACCGTGGAGAATTTGGCTGCCACCTGCAAAAATTTGGAAAAGTTATCTTTGGAGAATTGTGATCTGCATGTGGATGATTTCTGTGTGTTTGCCAACCTGAAACAATTGTCGCTGTCCGGCTGCGGCGGCCTGACCTTTGCCAATCTGCAGGAGATCATGGGTGGCCTGCATTTGGAGCGTTTCACATTGATCAACACCCGTATCATCGGTGACATTAATCACATCTACATCTCGCCGACGCTACAGTCGATTACCATCGACACCATTCTCTTCACCGTCATATCGGAGGCATTCCAAAAGTCGTTGAATAAGTTCGAGAACCTACACACCCTGAACTGGTTGAATGGCGACATCAATGACAATTGGATCATCGACAAATGCCCGAACCTGAGGATCCTCAACATACCCAACCCGTATCTGTTGAGGCGCGTGGTGTTCACAATGAAATCGCTGCAGGAATTCACATTCACCTCGTGCAAAGGTCTGTCGTGGCGTTTCATATGGATCCTGGTGAAGAACTTGACCCTGCGTCGTTTAAATCTGCAGACGCATGACCTGATCAACGATCACAAAAACATTTCGGAGTATGCCAGTACGACGAAGACAACGCTGCGAACGATTATCATACCGTTTGGTATTTTCAAAATGGCCCAGGAGTTCTGGTTGGATTTGCTCGACTCGAACGAACGTTTGCAGATTATTTTCTTCGGCGATCATGCGGAACTCTTGAACGTGCCATTCATTCACAATTTGCTTAAGCATCCCCATAGACCGGCTCGCTGGAAACACATAAAAATCTGTGGATTCACTTTAGGTAATTTCCGAATTACAATCAAGTTCAGGTGTTTTATATTATACGCATTTCAAATACAGTCTTCTGTATCAAGGTTTCATTAGTTGTAGGCCGTAACTTTCTTGCGGTTGTCGACATTGCTCTAACGATCGGCAATTTTTTTCATTTATTCATCAAGTACTTGAAATCTTAACCGAGAGCATAAGAGAATGAACAAGTAACCGATTCTAATTAAAAAGTAGCCATCATCTGTAAAGGTGATGACACTAATAGGAATTTCCCACAGTTTAAAATGCCCTCTCTTATGGCTCTTCTCTTTCTGCCAACCACTAGACATTAGCTTTTCTTTAATTATCATATTTTCTAGAAATATTCAAAGCACATGTAATTCTCATCATTCTTTGCTGTCTTTTACAGATATCGATGACCTGGAAAATAAATGCATGGAAGTCATACAACAGCTGAATACTAATACAACACATCTGAGATCGCGAAAAATGAAATATACAATGGAGATCTGAAATATGTACGAAATTGGAACGAAATTATACAGTATAATTTATTTAAAAAAAACAAACCCAAACAACTTTGACGAAGAGTGTTTCTATTAATCGCTAGTTAGCTGTAACCGGGATTCTACTTCGAGTCGAAAGTAAAAAATGTGGAAATGAGAGAAAATCGAGTGAAATTTAAGTTGTGTCTCCTGAGTGGATTTTTATTAAGATGTCCACACTTGTTGTCTGTGTTAGTAGCTGGGAGTGGCCATTGCCTAACTTTAATTACAAGTATCGATATATTTGAGGTGTGTTCTCAAAGGGAAATCATAATTTTACTTTGTTAAGTTGACACTATAACCTGTTATTGAGCTGGGCCTGCTAAATTCACAATTTCTTCCACACCTCGAGGCTGCACTTGCCGGCCACTTTTCAGCGTGAATTACAATCCTCTACTCGATAGATTTTGCAGAAACATTGACAGATCCCTGTTGGATCCATAATTCAGGCCGAAGAAGCATATTTTTGTAAAAAAAAAAGACATAAGATCGTTTGTGGCTTTTAATTTGTTATTTCGCATACCCGATCAAACCAACGGTAAATGAAATACACAAATACCACACTGATCTTAAAATCCAACCGCATCAGATAGCGCCACCAATATCAACAACTAAACATTTCACGCATCAGCCTCGCAGTAATCGCTTACAAAGTTCAATTGTTGTTTAGTATTTAGTATTAACTTACCTTGATTATATCCTTGAAGTTGGCCGTTGGTCTCAAAGTTTTCACATCAAATAGGGCCGTCTCACTAAAAGAAGGCTTAAAACCGATCTCCAAGTGAAGATTTTCCCAATCACCGGATGAGAGATAACCAGCAGTCAAGTAGAGTTCAATGCGACTGACATCTACAACAGTAGGAAACAAAAATAAATAAATAATAAAGAAATAATAATAAATAATAAAGAAATAATAATAAAAAATAAAAATAATAAAAAAAAAGAGTTTCCTAAAATCAGCAAAAAAAGGTAAAAAATATGTTTTGTTTAAAATTGCCATTTTCGTCGGGTGTACCATTATTATTTTGACTGTGATTTTGAAAGGAGACCTTCGATCAAACATAACAATAAATGAAAATAAAGATTTTTATGTGCGCTACAAATATTCTAAACACGATATTTTTATACAGCAACGGTTAAATAGCAGTGGAAAAAATTAAAAAGAATATATATATATTTTTAGAAAAAAAAAAAATGTTTGAAAAAAAAAAATGTTAAAGAAAAAATTTTCTTTTTTTAAAAAACAAAATATTTTTTGAAAAAAAAAAATATTTTTTTATAAAAAAAAATATATTTTTTGAATTGTTTTTGGTCTTAAATTTGTTTTTGGTCTTACAGAAAAAAAAATATATTTTTTAAATTTGTTTTTGGTCTTACAGAAAAAAAAATATATTTTTTGAAAAAAAAAATATTTTTTTTATAAAAACAAAATATATTTTTTTTTCTGTAAGACCAAAAACAAATTCATAAAAAAGTTCTAAACTTTTTTAATCTTTATCGAATAACAATTGCCCTTTCTAAGTCATCCATAGTCTCAGAAAGTTTCTGTCTGTTGAAAAATAAAAAAAAAATTTTTGAAAAAAAAAATATATTATTGGAAAAAAAAAATTCATAAAAAAGTTCTAAACTTTTTTTAATCTTTAAAGAATAACAATTGCCCTTTCTCAGTCGTCCATAGACTAAGACAGATTCTGTCTGTTGAAAAAAAAAAAAAAATTTTGGAAAAAAAAAAATATTTCTGATTTGAAAAAAACAATATTTCTGAGAAAACAAATATTTTATTTTATTTTTTTTGTTACGGAAAAAAAATATTTTGTTTTTTTCAATTTTTTCCGTAAGAAATTCATAAAAAAAGTCAAAAAAAAAACAAACTTTGCTATTCGGGGTTTTTTAGTAAAAGGTGTTAATAGTTGTTATTTCACAATAGCACATGACAGTAAACATTTTATGGAAATTTTTGTAAATTATGCTGTGGATGGGCTAGTTTCTATTGGATGACTAAAATATGAACCTAGAGGTAAAATGAAAAATGGTCCCAAATTGGGCCATTTGCATTTATTGCATTGGGGCCATTGTGTATTGGGGTCATTTCTCAGGGAGCCTATTCATGCATGAAGGTATGATTCACAACATTTTGAACTCACAGCAGATATTTGCTTTCAAAATTACAGTCAAAATAATAAAGGTACAGCCAAAGAAAATGACAAATTTAAAGAAATGTGGGTGTTTTTTTTTTTTTTTTTAAAAATCAAAAATGTTACCTTTATTAATTGTTGTTTAGCTCTTAACCCTAGCATTTCATGTATGTTAGCACACAATTAATTAAAAATTGTTCCAATGACTACAACGCACACGGTTTCTGTTTAAACACACAAATATTTCTTTTATTTTTAACATTTTTATTTTCTTTTTGCTTTGTTTTCGGTTTTCGCATCTTAAAGATTAGTTTGGTTTTGTTTTCTAAACAAAATACTTGACATTCTGATTCTGATTCTGGTTTTTATGGGTTGTTATTGTGGTTGTTGTGTTACTTTAAAAATCTAAATACATTCAGTGGCTTCCGTTTCAGTTTCAGTTTTAGTTTCTGTTCGTACTTTTTGTTCTTATTTTTAGAAATAAACACATATAAAAAATTGCACATTTATACACATTGAGTTGTAAACATTTAAAGAGTTCTCCTATACCTTTGTTGAGTTGCAATTGTTGTTGGGGTTTTTTTTGTTATTATCAGTAGAGAGATTTATACAAACATATGAACTTATTTTCGTACTAGTACACTCGTACAGATACATGTGTACTTACAAATAGGGAATTATTTGTAAATTGTATTTTTAAATATTTTTAAATTTTATTTGTTATTTTCTATTTTTGCTGTTTAGTTTAGTCATAAGTACCATTGCTTTCTTTGATTTACTGTTTGTTGAATGTTGTGTATTTTTGTGTGTCTTCGTGTCGTTCCGATGACAATATAGTACAATAATTCAATGTACGACCTTGAGAAGTTCGACTTTAAATTATTTCCTGTATTTGTCATGTAATTTGTAATGTTGTAACTAGGGATACAACGAAGTTCGCTGTCGCATTTGGGAATGCGAATTATTCAAATCATTTCAAACATTCGCTTTCGCAAAAAAAAAAAGAAATTGGAATATTCGTTTTGCATTCGCTTTATTTTTGTTTGCTTCAGAAACTGGAAACGGAGTTTGAAGTATTGGCATGCAGATATTGTGTGATTTTAACCATTGTGTCGTAACTATTACTATACATACATACATATTTCTAAAATAAACACAGTGAACTAAATTTTCGATAGATTCTAAATAGTTTTCAGGTGGTTTAATTTCACATTGATTGGGCACAGTACAGATATTAGCATAATTATTAGAAAGTTTCAAATGAGGTCATGGAGAATGATAAATTGTCTTTCCAGGCGATATTTTCGTTTTTCCTCGTACTCTGTTTGATTTTATATTCCCGACTATGGCGGCTGAGCGACCTAATCGCGACCGGGAGGCGCCTACGCCTTAACCCTAGAAGGGTACGGTTAAATTGTAGGCGCTTATAGGTACCGATGAGTAAATTTTACTCACTTCAGAATTTTAACGTTATTATTATTAACGTTATTTATTATTAAATTGTCCACAAGCACGATAAATCAAACAACACCATTCAATGCTTTCGGCAGCCGACTAATGACAGAATGGGGCAAGCACTGCTAGTGGCTTGACTTTCACTGTGGACAACCTGCTGATTTACGATCAAATCTATTCCTTATGTGAGTAAATTTTACTCACAGTACCCTTCTAGGGTTAATCGCAGGGCCAATGAAAAATGGGGAATTTTTGGGGAGATTTTTATTTATTTTGGTAAATTCTTCATTTGCAGAAGTCGATCTTTTTTTCTTTTATTTTTGTAATTTTTTTTTTAGAGTTACCTCTGAAAGGTAATTTTTCCTCTCTGAGGGTTATATAAAAAACGATAACAAAAATTAGGAATTCCCCAAAAAAATCTCATACATAATGAAAAATTCTCCAAAAAATGACCGAAAAATTCTTAAGAATTCCGGTTTTTTTTTGTGGTGATTTTTATTTATCTTGGGAAATTCTTCATTTGTAGAAGTAGATCTTTTTTATTTTATTTTATTATGTGTCAACCACAAGAAATTATGTGTCAACCACATTGAAGACAACTCAACCAAATAAGTAACAACTTTCATCCAAGGTTATAAATATGAAATTTTAATTTCTACTTACATGTATTTTAAACGTTGTGCCACAAGTTTGCATTTTCGTTTCATAGAACAATTTCAAAAGTACACAATCAGTTCGTTTAAATGAAAGAAGATTAATTTAAGCGAAAACCCAAAAATTTTTGGAATTCGACTGTATTATAAAAAAATAATTATGCCAATATTTGTTTATAGCCCTTTTTAATTTGCCTTGGATAGTTTTGTTGGGTTTTTCTTTTTTTTTTTGGTATTTCGAGCAAGAAAAGTGTGTTTGTTGTTCACAACTTAATTTGTACACAAACATTTACGAGTATTACGGGTTGTGAGTGTTTTGGCTTTAAAACATTTCTGTGTTTTATTTGTAGTTTTATGGCAAATATATTTTTGTGTTGTTTCTCAACACTGTGATTATTTGTTGATGGTTTCAGTCTTAAATTTAGCATTTGATTGATTGAGTAGGTTTTACTTTTACTTTTTTTTTGTCTTGAAATTATTAGCTACAGAGCGATTATAGTAACATTTGTGAGCAGTTGAATTGTCATTTCCTAAGCGTATTTACGTTGCCAACTAAAATCTAAAACGTTATTGCGTGAACATTAATGATTTCCAAATGGAATCGTTTAAAAACGAAAGTATTTTCAAGGTGTGTTATGTTTTTGTTTTTTTGGTATGATGCAGACTAAAATTATTAAGGAAAATGGGTCAGAATATGTAATGCGAACCGTAAAAATTTGTTTTTGCTGGAAAATATTGTGATGTGCTTCTTCAAAATCTGACAAAAGGGCAGGTTGAACAATGGAAAATAAAGTGGGGTCGGGTCACACCAAAGATATTAGGGAAAATGGGAACCGAAAAAATGTGTATTTGAAAAAGTATTAGAAAAATTTACTTTAGTTACAAGTCTTAGGCACATCCCAAAACGAGACATGCCCTCAAGCAATGCAAGTAAGTGCCGGGAGCAATTACGAACCACATGTCTACAGTCAATATTTTAATATTGTACCCAATAATGTATCAAGTATTTTCTTTGCCTACATTTAAATTAAGTGTCTCCTAATTATGTACACAAAATCATACATGTATTCCCAACAAAGACTCAAAAAATCTAAATTCAAATAAAATTGTTTATGAGACATGAGTTAGATGGAACACAGGCCCAAAAAATGGGCATTGATTAATAAGAAATGTGAGTTTTAATGCGCCTGCTATTTTGACCATTTGGCCATAAATCTACAATCTTTTCAAATGACTTAAATTTATTAAATTTAGTGGAATTTTTAGCAAATTTGCACATAAAATGAAATTTTTGGGACCGCCATCACTGCTAAAGTTATAATCTGTCTGTGAAATTTCCCAAATCGTTAAACGTTTAGGTGCGTTTTAAATATTTATTTATTTTTTTTGAGTCTTTGGGAACAGAAAATAAATTATTTCGAAGTACATGACTGGGTAAATACAAATCTATTTTCACAAAATGATGTATTGAATTAAATAACGATAAAGCCCTGTCAGTTGGTTCATTTTGTCCATAGTTTGTACTATGGGCATCAATGTCAAAATATATACTACGGGGTCTTAGTGTTCGAACCGGGCCATGGACATTGAACAATCAATTGATCCATGAATTAGACCATGTATAAACGGAGGGACTGACATTTGTCTCCTGTTCTTTAGAGTTTGCAAATCAATGTTCTGACTCAATTTCAAATCATTTTGATCGAAATGTTAATTAATATTGAACAGCTTGATGTGTGCGTTTGAATGAGGTGAATTGCATTTAAAACTTGTAATCTCCTTAATTATGTCTGACAGTGTAATTCACTCAAATACAGAAAATGTGTGGGAGTGTTCATTACGTTTGGCTTTTTTCTTTTTCGAAACTTAACACAAATTTTATTTTTTAAAACTTGTAACATAAATACACACATGGCAATGTAGCCAGGGCTTTAATTGAATTCAAAGTGCCTTTCATGGTAATTGAATAAATGTCAATAAAATAGAAAACTAAAAAAATTCAATTTGCATAGAATGCAATTCAACGTTTAGCATTTAGATTTAATTTCAATAGACTATCAAAAACAACTGATGTAAATGATAATTTATATTAGATGAATTGATTTCGAGTAATGTGATACTAGGAATATTCTTGTATTCCTAGTGTGCATGAAATTCTGACTTGTACATTTGCTTACTTGTCTATCAAAGAGCGAAGTGGCAAGCAGCTACACAAACCTTTACAAATGAATTTTAATTGAAGATGCCCCGGTTGGGCGAGTTGGTAGCGTGGTTGCCTATCAGTGTCGTTTAGATGCAATCCGTAAACAGATTTGTTAAAATTGAAAGTTCTATAAGAGTGTTTTATTTGGGATTTTTGGGTTGATCAGTGTTGATATTTTCTGATATGTGGAAAAGAAAATATTTTCCGATAAATTGTTACTAATTGTACTTTTTTTATGTCTTCATTAAACGGTAAAAAACTACATACACATGTAATTTGTATAACGTGTGTTTGTGTATTTGTTGTTGTCATAAATTTGCTTACACTAAATCTAAATACATTTAGAACACACTTACCTAAAAACAACGTCAATTGTAACGATTTACTTTTTTCTAAAGAGAATTTCATAATTTGTTGGTTTTGATTGGTTTTCCCTCCGGTAGTATGGATCATGGCGATGTTGTGAGATGTGATGAACAGAATTGAAAACAAATTATGTACTTAGAACGGCTACACAACTTTAAGTTGTAAAGTAATTTCAGTATTTCTTTTCTAAAGAAAATGCTTCCGCATTGCGCAAGTATTCGCTCATACTGGCGCGTTAGCAGAGGTCGGCTGCGTTGTTGTGTGTGCTTCCGTTACCGTTTCCGCTTTCATGTCTTCGTCAATTTGCAAGACGGTGTCATCGGGCGGTTTTGTCTCCTCCGACTCTGCTTCCGCCTCCGTGGAATTGAGATTATTTTGTTCCAGAATACTCTCGGGTATTGAGAGAGAACTGGACTTACGCTCAGCCAGTGCAGTCTCACTGTCTGCCTTCAGCAGTGTTGTGCGCCGTTCGTTGATGACCTTTTCGGAATCGTAGAAATCGTTGTTATGCTCCACGTTTCGATGATCTGAACGTATGTAGAAAATGGAATCGTCGTGTTCTTTGGGCTTTTGCGATCTCGGCCGATCATAGGTGCGCGAGGAGAGACTACGCTGGAGATTCTTCAAACGTTCCTGCTGCAATGGCGGTTTGGTTAGTTCGATGAGAGCGGCATTGCCCATCAGTGGCAGAGAGTCGGGTCGGCATTGTTTTAGGATACCCGGTCGACTGGGCGATTGAATGCCCAGCGCTGCAGTCGGCGGCGGAGGATCGACGGGATTAATGGTGGTGGGCGATGTTGTGAGTGAGGATTGATTTGAGCCCGCTAGAGAAACTTGCATATTTTCGTCCAACACTTCAATACCCTCTTCGGGTAGACACGGTTCCAAACTGGATTGACCGGAGAGTTGTCGTACGGAGGCCGGAGGTTCGGAACAAACGGAAAGTTGACTTCTGTGGGAGATATACATTACAATGAGGGGTGGGGGAATGCAAATGTAAATAGGTAAATTTCCCTGAGACTGAGTGTCTTAGATTTTCATAAATTTTTTTCATTTTAAAACTTCCATACTCACCGAAACTCCTTTTCCACCGAGGGCGTTGTTGACGGTCCTGAGCTATAACGTTTCGGCGAACGTAATATGGATTTGGGTATTACTTCTGGACTATGTAAATCTACTTGTATACGTCGGGAATCTATGCTAGAAGCTCGACTCATTGCTGATGTTCGACTGGCTATGGAAGCACAACGGACCGTCCAGCGGCCACTGTACGATGAATCGGACATTGTGGAACTTCTGCAAATGCAAGAACACAATAAATCGATGACATATTGTCAACCCGCATATTAAACCATCGTCTGATTACCTGCGATTGCCCAATGGACTGGAGGGTGGCTTATCCTCCTCATGTTCTATGGGGTTCTGACGTGCCAGCACATGTCTCTTTGCCGTATCCGAACGTTTGGTTCTCTCCGCTAGCCGCTCACGCTGTTTCTCATTTGAACGGCAACTCTCGTCGAAAGAGGCCGCATGCCAGTACTGTTTGTTGTTCGGCGGCTGCAGCAGAGCACACTGCACCGAGGACGTACTCTCCCGTGTGGCTCTTTGAATTAAACTATTACTAATACGGGTTCCACGATTCTTTAACTGGCGACCACTATTGTGGATCGCCGTCGAGGACGTGGAGGTGGTGGTGGTGGTATTGGTGGTGTTGGTGGTATTGGACGTTGTAGGGCGTTGGTTGTGATTGGTGTGATGTTGATGGTGGTTGTGGATGTGATGATGATGATGGTGGCGATGGGTTCGATGCCGTTTGTGTTCCAGCAACAGCAGGGGTTTGTGGTTCGGCGAAAGTAAATGTGATATATTAGTGGAATAGGCGAGGGGTGGTGAGGCATGATGAGTGGAGAGATTTGGCACAGAACCAGTGTAGGTGAGACGTCTCAGTTTTGGTGAAAAGCGAGCAGATGCACTAATTCGTTTCGGAATATTTTATGTTTTGTTTATTTTGTTATAATTTGGCAACAACAAAAAAAGTGTTTGATTAGACGACAGTTTAAAGTCAGAATTGGATCGAATTGGTTGTCATTGGTGGACATGTTTTTAGGTAATTAAAATTTTCAAAAAAAAAATTCCAAAGCATTAAAGTGAGAATATTTTGAAATTTTTGATTTTATACAAAAGAGTAAGCAAATAGCATGGGGGAGAAAGAGTGGAAGAAATATATCGGTTGTAATTCATCAATTGACCTGTACATACCTGAGCGATTTGGAGAATTTGATGAGTTCAGCTGTGAGAGCTTCGCGATCGAAAGGCGCCGGTGTCGTTTGGGGTTGTTCGGTGGCAGGTGACGATCGGAAAACACCAAATTGTTGATCCCATCGTGTAGTTTGATATTGTATGCCTATAAAACAGTAGATTGATTTCGAAAGTGGAATTGGATATTATATTTATTTATTTATCCTATCGTGAAAATCCGTTTTGAATGGTGATTTTTGTTCGACATTTTTTCGAAGCGAACAGAAAATATTGTATACCACATAAGCAGGTATGTGTTTGTGTGGAAGCATACTATGTTTCGATACCATTCTAGCATACAATTCCATGATTGTGTACCACGTTATATGGTAGAACATATTTGGTTGGCATGTTGTAGAGAATAACTCCGAGAGCGCAACGTTTTGAGTAGAAAAATAGGAATATGGCTCTGATTTATTTGCATGTAGAATGATAAACGTGCTACACATTTTACTGATTTGCTGCGAAAATGTGAATAATAAAGAACATAAATATATGTAGGCATACAATCACATAGATGTTTGTACATAAACATATGTTTGTTTGGGAATGTTTCTTCTGTTTGCAGATGCTTCGAACATTCTTGCAAAATACGTTCGGCACACAGAGTCCGTTTATTCTTCCGTGTAATCAACTAAATGCAGATCTTCCTACAAAATGCGCCGCAAAGATCCAGTATTGTTAAAATGCAGACCTACACCGATTTTTAACCCTTTTTCAGTGATCCAATAGAGCTGATTTTTTGCAGGCAGACTCGTTGAAATGTCTGTATCACGTCAATTTTTAAAAAAAAATTGATTTTTATCAATTCTTCGATTTTCCTAAATTTTTTTTAAAATGGTTATCGTTTTTTAAGGTTTCAGTTCAAAAAACATTTTTTTTCGTAACGCTTAAGTAGTTTAAAAATTTGGAGTCTCTTCAAGTTATGCTAAGAAAAGTGAAAAAAATATTTTTTTTCAAAAATAATAAAAATTGGGGAAAATCTGAGAATTGATAAAAATTGTTTTTTAAAAAGTTGACGTGATACAGTCATTTCCACGAGTCTGCCTGCCAAAAATCAGCTCGATTGGATCACTGAAAAAGGGTTAAAAATCGGTCGAAAGGCTTTCACACAGGCCAAAGACGAGCTTCATACTTCAAACTTAAAAAAAATTCTGACGTGTACATGAAAATCGCCGATACACGTGTATTTTTATTTTTTATCCCCTTTCCGAAAAAGTAAATTTGGTTCATAGGACAGAAAAAAATGTATTTTTTTGTAACACGGTGTTAGTAGTCGAACAGAAATTACATGAGAACGCAAATACAAAATGAGAAGAGAGTTTTTTAAATCTGACGGTCATATTTATTGGTTTATAGTTACAGGCTGGCCCACGACGTCTAACATTAACGTTCGCTTGCTTTCTATGCGACAAACAGATGATTTATGACCGAGTAACCATTTCCAGAACAAGACAGCGAACAAAGGAGCCTACAAAATTTGCGATTACTTTTGAAATTGTTGATCTGGCTACATTTTCAATCACTCAGAAAAGGTTATGTAAAGGAACGTTTAAATGATAGTGGGTCGCTTTGTTATGCGAAAGTGAATGACCTCGTGGGTAAGGCAGTTAGTATTTCGTGTGGCCCATGAGGTCACTTAAAAAAATAAAATCACACAAATGCAGATGGTCAACATCTTTTAACATAATTTTGTTGTATTCCAGGGAGTGCAAAAAGTAATTGTTGCGCGGCCTAATATTTTTGTAATCCATTTATTTCCGTCGCGCTATTATTCTCTCCAATCTAATCTAGTTTAAAACCTTTTAATATTTTATTCTTTTTCGCTTTTTAATAATGAATGCCCACATCAATTGCTTTAGATTTAAATATTCGCAGTTTTCCAACCAAATATGTACCTTCAAAATTTGTCTTCTAATTTACTTTTTTTGGTCTGCTGCATAGTGTGCTTTAATTTAGGTTGCTTTTTGAAATCGTGATGCAATGTTATAATGGCTTAATACGGTGATCGAGTATCAGTTGCTCAAATCCATCGCCATAGAAAGCCAGCATATCACCACATCATTACCACGTGGCACGACGCCTTTCGTTAGTAAGTGCACCAAATGGGTAAATATTTAAAACTAGTAAGTTGTAATGCGCCTATGGCGGCCGTTGAAATATGGAAAAAAATTTTGATGAAAAAAAAAAAAATGTGGAAAAAAAAATTTTGTTAAAAAAAAAAATGTTGAAAAAAAATTTTTTTGTTCAAAAAACAATTTTTGTTGAAAAAAAAAATTTTTTTGAAATAACAATTTTTTCTTGAAAAAAAAATTTTTGCTGAAAAAAAAATTTTTGTGGAAAAAACAAACTTGTTGAAAAAAAAAATTTGTGGAAAAAAAAAATTTTGTTGAAAAAAAAATTTTGTACAAAAAAAATTTTTGTAAAAAAAAAATTTTTTTCAAAAAAAAATTATGGAAAAAAAAAATTTTTGGTAAACACAATATCTGTACCAAAAAAAAATATTAATTTTTTAATTATTATTAATTATAGAAAATTATAGAATGCCTATTTAAATTCCTACGTACTGCGTGACAGAGTCAGTGAATCAGTGTCGAGGGTAAATATATATTAAGATGTATTGGAAATAAAATGGACTTACCTACGGCTCGTCTTTGGGATGCCGAGCTACTTTGATTGCTGCGTACAGTGATCTTGCTACCATTAACGCCGGCTCTGAAACGAGCCGGCACAACTTTGGCCGCCGAATCTCTGGCTTCAAATGTCATCACACATGAAGCCACAACGATAAAACCGCCAAAACCCATCACAATCGGCCCCACGTATGCGAAATTATTGAGATGGAAACCTTTCAGATCATTTTTCACACGCACCGTGGCATTGCCACGTATTTCGGAGCCAATTGATAAATGGTCCGCATAATAACCTGTCCATAAAAGAGACAACAACAACAACAACAATGATCCACATTATAACGGCGGCAAGAATATGAGAAAGTATTTCGTCCAAGCTTAAAGCGATTTGTACTTACCTAAGGTCGCCATGCCCGCACCCACCAGCAGCAGGGTCACACCCAAAATCAGGGCACGACACGCATGCCACAGGCATTTCGATGACATTTTTCCGCGCACCACCTGCACATTCCATGTTGCACCTGAGGCTGGATGTGCGCGACGCAAATTACCCAACGAATGTTTGCGTCGTTTGCTGGCCGCCACACTACCGGCTGAACGCCGTGAAGGCATCACATCGGTTTCTGTGATTATCTGCAAGTACCGTTGCTTGCCCCGTCTCCACCGTCCTAAGCGTTACGTTTTTTCTCTGTTATGGATAAATTCGTTTTTTCCAATTATTGTGATTCTGTGTAGAAGGCGACAAGCGAAATAGATAAATAGATAGGAAAAAATGGGTTACGACAATTGGAAAGTGCTGAATAAAGGCTGATACAAAACTTTATATAGTTTCTATATTCCGATATTTCATGGAGTTCATCTTATATCAATTGTGACAAATGAATTTATATTAAACTAGTAAGTTGTAATGCGCTTGCTAGGGCGCCGTAGAAATTTGAAAAAAAAAAAAAATTCTTAAAAAAAAAAATTTTTTTCTTGAAAAAACAAATTTTTTCTTGAAAAAAAAAATTTTTGTGGAAAAAAAAAATTTTCTTGAAAAAAAAAATTTTCTTGAAAAAAAAATTTTGCGGAAAAAAAAAAATTTTGTAAAAAAAAAAAAAATTTGTAAAAAAAAAAATTTTGGTAAAACACAATTTCTGTACAAAAAAAAAATATTATTTTTTTTATTATTATTATTTATAGAAAATTATAGAATGCCTATTTAAATTCCTACGTACTGCGTGACAGAGTCAGTGAATCAGTGTCGATGGTAAATATATATTAAGATATCAGTGTTTGACCTAAATGTTGTTGGTCATGAATACATTTTTATTCTCAATAGAAATGACCCATTGTCCCGATTCACACACTAAACAATTTTAAATTGTCGCAATTCTCAGTTTGTGGGAGATAGAGAGAGAGAGAGGAAAGGCGAATGAAAAGGGAAAAAACTAGCTCGTACTGGCAATTCCTTTTATGTTTTTCGTAGTGTGAAGTTGGCTGCAGATTATTTTGCATTTTCCAAAGCCAGTTTGCATTTGAAAAGGCAGTAATGAAAACAATAATGGGCCTAATCGAATTGCCTTGGGATTCATAAAAATTGCTGAAAAAAAAATTTCAGCAAACGAATTCGCATTAAACATATAAATATTTTTCCGTACCGCAAACATTAACTTGTTTGTATGTGATAAATATCAAATGTACACTGCCCGACAACCGATTAGCACACTCTCTAACCTATCAGTTTAAAGGCAAATAACTCCCTACTCTGAATATGTTTCATACTCATTATTTTTTTTCTTTTATTCTTCATCATTTTCACTCATTCTAAGAATAACTGTGAGCTCTGGAAATGTGCCGTTATTTTGGTATGCTTTTTTCTTTGAAGTGTGACCAAAAATGCATGCATTTTTTTGGGACAGCCGATTAGCACATTTTCGCTTTCGTGTCAGTTTTTGCGCGTAAGCTGTCTTGTTTGGGTGTTTAAGTTTATTGTTTATTTATTGGGACCAATTATCAATCAAATAAAGTAATAATGGGAAAAGGAAAACCGTTGGATGAGTCTGAAAAAGGCAAAATAAAGGCTTACAGGGAGTGCGGCCACTCGATTCTTCAAATATCGAAAAATATTAAACGCAGCCGTAAAGTTATTACCTCATATTTAAAAAATGAGGATACCTATGGGAAAAACATGAAAGGTCGGCCCTCATCAGTAATAACAGCAGCTGACAAGCGATTCATATTAAGGCACGCATCTAATTCTCATGACTCAGCCGCCAAAATAAAAGAAAAAACTGGTGTTAAAGCGTGCGTTCGGACTGTGCAAAGAGTTATTTCGAATGCTAAACATATAAAACGTCTAAAATTAAAAAAAAACCACCTTTAAACCAACTTCGAAAGATGCAACGTCTCGATTTCTGTCGATCGAATATGACCTGGACCAAGGAGTGGGAGCGTGTAGTCTTTTCGGATGAAAAAAAATTCAATTTGGAGGGTCCTGATGGATATGCCTACTACTTCCATGATCTCAGAAAGGAAGAACATACTTGAGATCGATTGCACAACTGTGCGGGTAGTGTCATGGTGTGGGGAGCTATTACTTACTTTGGCACTATAGAACTGCAGTTTCTAACCAGCCGTATGAATGCCATTGTGTACAAAGGTGTACTGAATACGGCTTTTCCTGCAATCAAGGATATTTTTGGACCCTTGAAATGGAAGTTCCAGCACGACAACGCACCTATCCACACAGCCAGGATTGTAAAGTCCTGGATTGAGGGTCAAAACGTAGAATTACTAACTTGGCCGCCATACTCGCCCGACCTAAACATTATAGAAAATGTTTGGGGATGGCTGGCACGGAAGGTGTACGAGTCCGGCTGGCAATATTCAACTGAAGCAGAACTCATTGAAGGAATAAAAAGGTCCTGGCAGGCTATTTCACTCAATTATTTAAAAAAATTATATGACTCCTTACCCAAGCGGATGTACGAAGTCATACTTAACCGTGGAGGCTCAACACATTATTCATTTTTTTTACAAATAAGATCTTAAATATTGAAATTATTATTAAAAATAATTTGAATGGAGTTTGAACCCATTTTCTTTTGCTATTTCAAGTGACTGTGCTAATCAAAAGTCGCAAAAATAATAGTGAATTTTGTATGTTAAGTTTGTTTAAATTAATTTGAAATGTTATTAATAAAGTTAATATCCTATTTACAATTTACTTTCGTGTGAAATTTTATATACTTTTAATTGAAAAAAAAAATCATCTTAAAAACTTTATTCGTTTTCCTGATATTAAGCTCCTAAGACGGGGAGCATAGGGTGTGCTAATCGGTTGTCGGGCAGTGTATATGTATGCATTTTTGTCTTACTTTTTATTTTTTTTTTTTCAATTTGTGAATTTCGATATAACAATTCATCTTATTCTTTCGGTTATTGTATTTAATTTAAAGATCGTAGATGAAAAAAAAAAATATGAAAACAGCTGCAAATACACACTTATTCTCACTCAAATTTTGTACTTTGTTGAATTTAATAAGTTATTTGAGTATTTTTTCCCAAACACGCTATTACTTCTGCCCAACTACATAATGAGAATAGCACATGAGTTATATTTGCAGCCAAATAAACTTTGTTTAGAAGCAAATCCACTTTACTTGATCCAAGCTCCAACAAGCACGCGATTTGCTTGTGTGTAAACATTTAAAAAAACACAGATTTTTCTGCGTGTAGTGTGAATGACAGGGACATGACAGTGTGAGTGAGTAAATATCTGTTTCGGAAAACTCACAGACATGAATGCAACTGTAATGTTTACATTTGGTTGAAATCTAGAAAAAAACGTTTGCACATACTATGCTTTTCAAATTGATTCTTTATGCATTTCTGGCTCAAAAAGGAAATTGTAATTCGCAGAATTGCATTAAGAGATAAATTCAAAGTAGTCAAAGGATAGTCTGAAGGCAACCGGAAACACTGGTTGTAGGCGAGTGTATCTGTCAAACTAATCGTGTGTATGTCAATGTGATTCTTTACTCTGTGAGTTTTACAGTCTACTTAAAGGTAAATGTTTATGGGTTCATCAATACAAATCGAACATCCATCAATATTTACATTTCTTGTCCATGCCAATGCCACGAATACAAAGATATGTAAACGAATCGATACGAACGTCCAGGTCCTTTGATGTGCATAACAAACTGGGAAGAAGGGCAAAATCCATGTCATCGGTAGTGGGGGTGCTGATTTATTTTGGGTGGTATTATGTATTCACTTCTTTTGTGTGCAGTGGAATGGTAATTTTTGATTCTGCCAAAAATATAAGATTAGGTATTTGCCAAATTCAAATGTTGGATTTTTTTTTTGTTTAGTGTGAATGCTAACAAAATGTTGAAACCCATTCATAACCAGATTGAGGTTTCAAAAATGAAATGAAAACCATGTATTCCTTGTAAACGGCTACTTCGATTACTAATTCCCCCCGTAATTCTCTTCGAAACAAAAGAAAAATATTGAAAATCATCTGAAAAAGATTTAGCGTCTACATGTGCACGTGCATGTTTATTTGAAAAATGTCGTCGCAAAAGTAACTTCTCTCAAGAATTGTTGCCGTCCGTAGCAGCAAACAAAAACACAATGTTGGCCCACACCACAAATTGTCAAAGTATTTTTTTTTTTTTTTCATAAATATGATAACATTTTGTTTTTAGCACTTCAAATACTTCCGATGAATTCTTTATTGACAATAATTCACAAATGTTTAACTGTTTTTATTACGACAAAATGGTCAAAACACAATTACACAATAAAATTATCCCATAAATTGACACACAAAATATGTTGGAGAACTCTAACATTTGTCTCTGCTGCATGTGCCAAAATTTCACTGCCATTGAATTTCCGTTGCCAGTCGGCCGGCCTGTAGCAAAAATGTGTGTGTATTGGTAAAAAAAAGTGTGAGTGTGTTGAGTTTTTCGAACAATTACTGCCCAGTGTAATGGCTGGGTTATCATTTAAACATCCACACTCAAATAGTGAACATTCTTGTGAACATTTTCAAATCCGCTCCTTTCGCCCAACTATCTCTCGTGTCAATGACTTCGTTAACGAATTCCCCCCATTCACCCCAACCTTGTATTGCATCAATTTCTAAATATTTTAAAGTTGATTGCAAAAAGCCCACTTTGTTATATTGTTTTCCTTTTGATAAATATTTTCCCATCTACGGTATTTTTTGTTGTGAATAATAGACCTCATTCCATCCACTGCCATCCCGTTCCGTTTCCTTCTTCAACCGACTGCAGTCTGTCAAGGTGAACTTTTTTTGTGGTCCGGATGTTAAACGTTTATTGCTGAACTTGTTCCTTAATGCATTTCAATATTGGCTTTCGATGAAGACGGCAGCATGAACGTATTTATATCACACAAATGTTCTACTGTTTTGTAGCTGCCCATCTGTGGAATGGGCAGTGTAGGGGGCCCTCGAATTATTGAAACTTTTAATTGATTCATCAAAAATACTTTCATGATTAAATTTAATGAATTACAAGATAATGGTTTTCAGGCGGTTCAAGTGGATCGTTTATAGGATAATCTACTCAATGCATTGTGAAAAAGTATCTCAGTATGGAAACATGTTCATGAAATTCAAATTCACTTTTTCAGAAAATTACGATTCGAGAATTTCTGTTTTTGCTTTACCAAAAATTAATGTAAAACCTCACATCATCGAATATGGTTTGGCCGAGGATTCTGGTAAAGGATGTTCTTCATTTGTGTGTAGCCTTTAAAAATATACTCATCTACTCATAAGCACATTCTGAATAGATTTACCAAAAGGAATGCGAAATAAGGTTTTAATTGTGTACCGAACACCTCGACGAAAACTAATTTATATTCCTGCCGACTATTTTCATAATAACCAAAAATGTTCATGAAGGGTGGTCGAGCAGACAAAAAAAAACTTTGAACCTCTCTTAAGTTGACCGAATTTTCCCATATTGTTTTGGCCATAGAAATGCCAAATCGATTCCGATTGCTATAAATTTATGAATACAGTGAAATTTATGAGTACAGTCAAAAAACCAAATTAGTCAAAATCCGATTTTTTTTAATTCTTTTATATAATTTTAAAATTTATCAAAATAACCTAAAAAGAAAAAGCAAAAAAAAAACACCGCTAAAATTGAAAAAAATACGAAAAATATTTCTGAAATATAAACAATTACATCGAAATGTTTAAGGAAAACCCTAAAATTTAAATACTCAACAGTAGTCAATTTTAGAAATATTTCTAATTTCCAATTGTCTGATTTTTAATATTAAATTAAAAAAATGAAAATAATCCCCCACTTCTTACCTACAACTCATTTTTTACAGAACTCAAAAATGATCACTAGATCAAAAGTTGCCGACTTTTGAACGATGGAAATAGAATTCGCAGAGATTGACCATAGGATTTTCGATTGTGGTGTGGCATGGCGCGCCTCCTTCGGACACCAAGTCCGCTTCTTCAGTCTCCGGCCACAAAAATAGTATTCGCCGATACTGAGCACACGATTGTCGATTGTGGTGGGGGCTGTGTGGCATGGCGCGCCATCCTTCGGATACCAAGTCGACTTCTTCACTTGGATCTTGTGGATCTTGCGAATACAAGCAATTTATTTATAATCAACATGTATCAAAACATGTTTCTACTTTAATCCATTCACGACCAAGACATTTTTTAAAAAAAAAAAAGCTTTTATATTTTATAAAAAAAAATGGACCCTGATTTCAAATTCCTTGACATTTTTAGCTTTACGTAATCCTTTTCTCTGTGCCATATGACATCGCTGGCTATGAATGGGTTAAGGTTGTCTCTCCTAAAAGAAATGGTTTTTTTTTCCACCTCCGTCCAATTAATTGGGTTATACCCAAACTATTTGAAATGCGATTACAGTCAAGTAAAGATAATTAGCTTGGAAACGGAGTTGTTACAAACTCCGCTAAGAAACAAAGAGAACCATATCTTTAATGAGAAAAATTGTATAGTCGTTGCAACTTGAAAGTTTGAAAAGTTTTGTTTCTAAATGTTTGTTCCTGAACATAAAAAAAAAATGTTGCTTTTCTGAAACATGAAAAACATACTTTTTTCACCAGGCCACTCGACGGATACGGGTTCGCAACTAGTGCTAAATTGGGTCACATTTGCTTGAATAGCCCGCTCGGCCATATTTGCAAGCGTTGTTCGTATGTATTCATGGCGAAATGGCGAGTCATTTTCCACTTTCACACATGTCACGAATAACGCGAGAACTAGCAAGAAATTAACATTGAAATGCCAGCCGACCGACTTTAGTTTTGCGTTACAGCTTAACAGTCTACTCCACACGCTAAAAAAGGTAATTTTAATAAATCTCAGCAAGCAAATTATGGATCAAATATGTATATATTTGCCAGCAAATGAGTTGTATTTGCAGCCAAATAAACTTTTGTTTCGAAGCAAACAAGCTGTACTTGATACAAGCTCCAAACATGCGATTTACATGTGTGCCAACAGTAAAAAAAAAACACAGATTTTTCAGCGTGCAGCCAGAATGGCGTTGGGCGAATTCATAGCCAGCGATGCAAGAAATTAACATTGAAATGCCAGCTGACCGACTTTAGTTTTGCGTTACAGCTTAACAGTCTACTTCACACGCTAAAAAAGGTAATTTTAACAAATCTCAGCAAGCAAATTATGGATCAAACATGTATATATTTGCCAGCAAATGAGTTGTATTTGCAGCCAAATAAACTTTTGTTTCGAAGCACACAAGCTGTACTTGATACAAGCTCCAAACATGAGATTTACATGTGTGCCAACAGTAAAAAAAAACACAGATTTTTCAGCGTGCAGCCAGAATGGCGTTGGGCGACAACTATCACGGCAGACACAGACTGGACACAGACCGAGGCTCTGGTGGATGGTTTTTAAATTTGTCAATCTCTATACATTAATTCATTATCTTCTCTCGGTTATTGTTATTATCTTAAAGAGCGTAGAGGCAAAGAAAAAAAGTGCAGAGTCTGCACATATTCAGACTCAAATGTTGTACTGTCTTAAATTTAATAAGTTTTGTGCGTGTTTTCCCCAAACATGCTATTTCTCATACCCAAATACGTAATATTTATAGGAAATAAGTAATATTTACATCCAAATTAGCTTTGTGTAGAAGGAAAAAGAGTTGTACTTGCTACAAAGTCCAAACACGCGTTTTACTTGTGTGTAAACATTTAAAAAAGACAGATTTCTGAGCGTGTGTAGATTTAACAAATGGCGAATTTGCTTTACCGGATTACAGTGAGCTTACGAACTATTTGCAGGTCGTGGCCAACAATGGCGAATTTGCTTCAGAATACTCCAATGTCATTTGTGTGTCAGGAAGTTCGACCGTTAAAATATCCAATTACTCAAAATCACGCAAATAAATCAATAATTTGAAATTAATAGAGCTTTTTTTTCTTCTTCTGCTAAACATTTTGCCAAGTCAGACTATTATTTTAAATTGCGTACAATGTGCGGTGTATGGCGGAGCAGGGTGAATGTGAACTTTTGACATTAATGAATGAGAAGAACGTGATGAATTCAAAAACTTGCAACAAATACAGTGAAAGCTTGGCTGCGACATTGTGGCATCGTATGTTAGTGAGTGGGTGAGTGTAACATCAGCCAGACAACGAATGCCACGAATTTTCAATGTGAGGTGTCCTTCCAAGACAATTCTCGTCCGTCTGCCAGATGGCAGGTGATATTTTGGGTGGGCTTTAAAAACTTAACGATATCAGTAATTTTAATGACAACTGTATTTGCACGGCGGTGTACCTTGAAGAATATAATCGCCCTGGAATGGCATATCATAAATGTAAATTTCTTATGTTGTTGAATAACAAACAAAAAAAAAATTCTCAAGTGGCAAATATTGTATATACTCGTAATGTTTGCGTAGTCTCATTCCCTCTAAGACACATACATGATTTATGTGCGAAATAAATAACTGTTGGGGTTTTTTGCTTAGAAATTAAATGCCTAGAGGTAATTTTTTTTTTTTAGAAAATTAGGGTAGACAATAACTTCATATATCCAAAAAAAAAAAAATATATATATAATTAAAAAAAAAATTAACCAAAAAATATTGGCCTAGGCCAATGTCCATTCTGTCGATGGACAACAATTTTTTTTTTTTTTTTTACCAACACTCAGGGGATGCCCCCTATAAATGCAATGCACTGTGTTAGCGATGGGAAATAAGGGTATTGGAGGGAGGAAAGAGGGAGTAGTGTTTGTTGACGTTGGCCTTGAATTTGGTAATGTCATAGCAGGCAGGAAAAACACTTGCAGGAAGATTATTCCACAAACGATTAATCTTTGTATTTTTGTCATTTTCCGTATTTTAAACTATCTAACTGAAAATGGTTGGTTGATTGCGATAGTTCGGTAATTAGAAACCTCTTAGTATCACTATGATGCAGACACCTAAAGAGAAAATCCTTATTGTTTTTCTTTAGTAAGTGCACGTAAGATTTTTGTAAAAATTATAGTTTGCAGCCAGTGTGACACACACCTTCAACAACCCTGCCTCCGGTATGATGGCAATAGCATTTTGGAGTATCTTAAATTCGGCCCATTTGTACATGACCAAATAGACCAGGTTTTTTATGTTTAATAAGAACAATTGAAATGCCATGAGCAAGAAATTTGAATTCATTAAATAGTATCCTTTCATATTAACCCATTCATAGCCAGCGATGCCATATGGCATAGAGAAAAGGATTTTGTAAAGTTAAAAATGTCAATGGATTCGAACTCCGGAACGCATTTTTATAAAATATAAGGCGCCCCTGACCAGGTTTTTTATGTTTAATAAGACCATTTAAAATGCTATGAGTAAGAAATTTGAATTCATTAAATAGTATCCTTTCATATTAACCCATTCATAGCCAGCGATGCAATATGGCACAGAGAAAAGCATTTTGTAATGTTTAAAATGTCAACGGATTCGAACTCCGGAACTCAGTTTTATAAAATATAAGTTTTATAAAATATATAATGGTAGCGTGCTTGGTGGTTGTGTGTTCGATTCCCACCAGAGGCTTTGGTCTGCCGCTGAAAAAAATCTAGCCATATGGTCTATGTCATCCGGTTTACCCATGGACCCAAAATTAGAATATAAATTTACTTTGTATTGTAATCTTAATATATATTTACCCTCGACACTGATTCACTGACTCTGTCACGCAGTACGTAGGAATTTAAATAGGCATTCTATAATTTTCTATAAATAATAATAATAAAAAAAATAATATTTTTTTTTTGTACTGAAATTGTGTTTTCCCCAAATTTTTTTTTACGAAAAATTTTTTTTTCCATAATTTTTTTTTCTCCAAAATTTTTTTTCAACAAAATTTTTTTTTTTACAAAATTTTTTTTTCCAAATATTTTTTTTTCAACAAAATTTTTTTTCCAACAAAATTTTTTTTTTCAACAAAGTTTTTTTTTTCAGCAAAATTTTCAGTCGGCTGTAGGCGACATTTAGGCGCCACCGTCGTTTTGACGGCTTCAGTCGACTTTTAGTCGCCGGCGAGAATTTCAATTCGGCTTCGTTCTCTGTGTAGATATCGACGATTCAAACTCTCATGATGTTGTGGTCAAGAAAATACAGGGTGATGCTCGTTGGCCTAGCCATATTTTCCAAGTGTCAAAAGAAGCATTCAACTGTTTGGGGTTTTTTTTTTTTGAAACGGCTCAGGAAATACTTCACCCCATGTGATCTCGTAAATAATTGCACCACTTGCATCCGACCAACAATGGACGGCGAGTCGAAAGACATCTTTGCCGCTGCTGGACCGTGTACAGCTTTACACTAAGAAAAACACAAAAGCAATTGCCAGTACGAGCAACTTTTTGCCTTTCCACCGCTGTCTCCGACAAGTTGAGAATTGCCTAGTGTGAATCGGGACTTAGGACTTCCAGCCGGGATACGCAGCTATCCAGAGACTCTCATCCGTTTATTGATCGGACGACACACTATAGACAACATGCATTCCTCAGCCGAACCGATCGTATGTAGACTAAACTGAGAGCTATGTTATTCTGAAATTCAAGTCGAACGTCAGCAAACCGTACTCTCTCTTTCCCCCCCTCCAATGGCCCAGTACATTGCATTGTTAGGGGGCATGTCCTTGGTATATCTAAAGAAAACAAGCGCAAGGTCCAAGTGCTTGGAAATCATTTACTAAGCTGTCCAAGACCACCTTTTTTTATATTTTTTTTAAATTGTCAAATAAAATTTACTACGAAAGAAACTACTACATAATCGCCCTCATGCACCTGTTGTTGTTCTGGTTTGTTGTCAGCAGTGGTGGTGTCGCTCCGTGTGAGTGTGTGTGCTAAAGATGTGAATAAAACAATAGCACCGGTATAGGCAAGCGTTGAAGCTCAACTGTAGCAAATGCAAGTGTAGTGATGCAGCATTTAAAAAATAAGCGGATTAAAGAGGATAACAATTCCCGTCTATGTCGGGATGGTGTGTTTGTGTGTGTGTGTGTTTGTGATTGAGTATTGCCATTATCTGTTGGAGTATTTAGTCGAAGGATTTTCCTTATTAGGGAAATGATTAGCGGTAAATCAATGGGGCTTCATGCCATAAGATCCGATACATATTCACTTATATATGAGCATTTAACTACACACACGCACAGGAATTTTAGAAATATCTTGGCAGTATTTAGTACAAAATTATAAACAATTATACCATGAAGCTCTTACAGAAATATACAAAGTTCAGCGAAATTTGATAACTTTTTTTTTTTTAATATACACCATCATATAGGTCAAAGGATAACTTTTGTTCGTAGACTTATGAAATGTGAGAATTATCTCGTAGCTTTTTTAATTAGGTACATCTTTACGACGACTATTTTTGCTAAGGGAAATAAAATAACAAAAATCGAACTATCATAGGTAGATCAAAAGAACCTGGACGCATTGCAGGATAAAAAACCACACGTTTCCAGCAAAAACATTAAGAAACGCTTACTGTTTGTAAAAGAGCACCTGAAGATACCCCTCAGTTTTTGGAAAAAACTAAATTCTATGGAATGACGAATCGAAGTTTAATTTTTTTCGGATCAGATGGAAAATGTTATTAAGACGATTAAACACGGCTGGGAAAATTTGAGGGTATGTGAAGAATTCAGTTGATAGATATTTTAACGGTATCTGTTCGTCAGATATCCGTCGTCTGGTCCCTGAAGTTAGAACATTTTGCCGTAATACTCGGCTATCCAGGGTCTCTCATCCGCTCATTAAATGGACGCCCTATAGAGAAAATTCGTTCTTCAGCCGAACTTTTCGTATGTGGAATAATCTTCCAGCAAGTGATTTTCCTGCCTGTTATGACATTCGCAAATTCAAGTCAAACGTCAACAAACACTACTCCATCTTTCCTCCCTCGAATACCCTTACTTCCCATCGCTAACACAGTGCATTGCATTCATAGGGGGCATCGCCTGAGTGTTAGTTTACAAAAAAAAAAAAAAAAAAAAAGACCAGGCCAGATTTTCTATGTCGAAAACAAAGACTCGAAAAAATAATGAAGGACAGTTTGGAATTCGATACGCCCTTCACGATGCCGGACTTAGGTTGCAAGTTTACCACGGAGATTGACCGAAGTGATTAAAAATAACGGTTACCAGCTTATTTTTTATTGTTGTATTATCATATTAATTTTTAATTATTTAATTATAATTTCTGTGTTCGTTTCTAATTATATGACCACCATATTTTTGGGGTCAGTGAGAAAATTAAGTCAGCCAGGTTCAGGAATAAAACCAAATGTAAACTGTATGCCCAGAAGACATCGTATGAACTGAATCTTATAATATTTGGTGCATATTTGCTTAATTTGTATTGTATAGGAGTCGCGGTGATACAGAAACCCGATTTAAAAAGCAGCGTTTCCAATTATATGACCAACGGAGTTAAAAAAAACTATTCGTGTGGATTAAGCGATTCGAGCAACTTCAATATATTTAAAACTAATTCATAACAATTTAAAGCAGCTTTGTTAAGACAAATTTTTTAAAAAAAATAAATACAATGTTTACACATTTTTTTTTCGTAACAAAGCATTATTATTAGATATTTTAAATTGTTCACATGTGGGAGATGCCCATATGTTATTCTAACAGATTCCGCTCGAAATCTTGACAGAAAGTCAGTATCATATCTCCGTGAAACGAAATAAATCATTTTACGTTTGTGTGGCTTTACTAGAATAACTCCTATTGCAATTAGCCAGCCAACAACGCTCGAAGCTTTAATACAGCACTGATCTAAATGTCGACTTGGGCTCTTCTTGTCCAAACCGCAGGAAATTTCATCAGATTTCAATGAAATTCAGTTTGTGAATTTACTTTGGAATCGAGTCAAAAAGTCGATAGGATCTATTTATGTTTTAATATAGTCCGGTTCAATTTTCAATTAAATTCAGTTTGTGATGTTGCGTTGCCCATTGAGTGGACCATGGACTAAGGAGGTTTAAACATATGGTTGGAGTGAAAGAGATGTACTTTGCGGTCCTCAAAAAGGAACAGATCTGTGGTTTTCACGAATAATCGCCTAAGTATATTTTAGGGGATTTTGAGTTGTTTTCGATTAAAGTAAACTTTTTATAATTTAAATGTATCGTAACTCTGTTTTCTTTGTTAATAACAACTTCAGTTAATCTGTTTGAGTAATAGCTATTTTCCCGACGCTTGGAAGAGGGCTAAAATATGTCCACTACAGAAAAAACCGAGGATTTCTGATATAGGCAATATACGACCAATTTCCTTGTTATCAAATGTGGGAAAACTTTTTGAAAGGGTAATAATGGAAAAGATGGATATCGATGTGGAAAGAACATATATACCAAACTACCAATTTGGTTTTCAGAAAGGCCACTCAACGGTTCATGCATTGGCAAAATTTCATGGCGATGTTACCAGCAATTTGAGGGAACGGAGATGTACGGTAGCGGTTTCTCTTGACATAGAGAAGGCGTTCGATAGGGTGTTTCAGGAAGGGATATTATTTAAATTGCTGAGGATTGGATTTAGTCCACATGTTGTAAAACTTTTTCAGAGTTTTTTTACGAATCGCGAATTTTATGTTTATATGAATGACACTTGCTCGTCCCCAGGTTCAGTAAATTGTGGAGTTCCTCAGGGATCAATATTATCTCCTCAACTCTATAATATTTTCATAAGCGATTTCCCCCACGAGTGTTCGGACTCAACAGGTTTACTATATGCCGATGACTCTCTATTATATGCCCATCATGAATCACCAATTAGTGCCCTTTCTAGCGTTTCTCGACACCTCGCGGAAGTTCATAGATATTATGAGGAGTGGGGTATCAAAATTAATATATCCAAGTGTGAGGCTATATGTATACGGAATGCTTCGGGTAAGTGTAAACGATATGTGGTACCGGAGAGCAAACTTTTGAGACTGTTTCATAATGGGATTGAGATACCTTTCAAGAGACGTATTAAATATCTTGGTGTCCACTTTAATATACTCATGAAATTTAATGAGAATGCTAAATTTTTTTTAGAGAAGGCATGCAAAATAAAGGGTTCGTTTGGGAAATTGTTCCATAGCAAAACTTTTCCTATTCAAACGAAGCTGCTGTTATATAAAGCATGTATTCGTCCTATAGTTTTGTACGCCTTCCCTGTTTGGTTTACAATTTCTCCAAGCATTATGAAGAAGATGGAGATAATGGAGCGCAAAGTCCTTAGACTTTGCACTGGTAAACATTTTGTACACAGCACGAAACGATATTCTAATAGAATAGTCTATGAATGTGCAGGTATCATTCCTTTGGCACAATATAGCTTAGAAATGTTAAAAGGATTTGTTGACAGCGTTCCTCTCCTTGATAATAGTTTGATAAGAAAAATTGCGGAAGATCAAGCGGAATGGAATTGGAGTAATTCCAGTTACCTTTCTCCGATTGGTTACCCCAGTTCTTTGGATTCTCACCTGACAACACAGACCTTTTTTGTTACTGCCTGCCCTGGTACAAATAGGGGTTAATGTTTTTTTTTCTTTTCCCCTTCTTTTTATATATATATATTTTTTTGTTTTTCTTTTTCTGTTTTATCATTAAGTTCTAGTCTAATTCGTATTTTAAGGTAGTTTAAGTTAATTTTTGTAGCATCTTGCGCTACAGTTATGTTAATGCCGGGAGCAAGCATGTTTTCATCTAAGAGTTACTTAAATACATATCTTACCCGTTATGACAAAGCATGACACTGTATTATCTATCTTATTATTTTAAAACAATACATTATAATTTTAAATACAGCTTTTGTTATTTGATATATTCAATTATTATTTAAAAAAATATGTAAAAAAATAGTCTCAATAAAATTAATTCTAATTCTAATTCTGTTTACAGAAGCCGCAATTTTAAAAAATATTTGTTTTCGCTCTCCTAAGAAGATTACTATTACAACGTATGTTGTTATTCGTGAAAACCACAGAAGTAAGGACAACAAATTTAAAAAAAAAAAAATTTGGAGATCAGGTCACCCATTTGAAATTTTTTTTTTCTCCAAATAATTTCTTGTCAGTAAATATTCAATATTTGAAAACTAACAAGTTAATGAAAAATTAAAAAAAAAATGTATGGGTAAAAAAATAACTAAACATTTAAATCGATACCAAAGCTACGACTATTGGTCGATCATCTTCTACCTTGTATTTGGAAATTTTGAATAAGTTGATGTATTTCAAATCAACACCAATATAGCAAAAATTTCAAAACCTGAAGGGAGAGAGGACGACCCTTGAAATTTAAAAAAAAAACAAATTCCTTTATTTTTCCCTTATTAAGGTTTTCAAACTACATCCGAATCAATACCAACCAATACCATCGGATTCGGCCATTCGCTTTCTACTCCAATCAACTTACACGAGGAATATCTAACCAATATCGGTTATATTTCTGCATTTAAACCGCCAACCTTAGGCAATACTTCAGCAGACTATATCTAAGGATAGCAAGCAGATCAATCTGCCGGACTTTCGGTTACCTTACGGCCTTACTTTCTTGAGTATGCAGTATAAGCTTTATAACTAACTACTAAATAATATGTAAATCTGTTGTTTTCTTCACTCAATTCAATATATTCGAATTATATAATTCAAAACCATTGTTTGAACTTTCCTTCTACCTAAACTATTATTTCGTTAAACATTTTTGACCCTCTAAAGACATGTTTTTAGGTCACGCCTTGGCCGAAACTGCCACATTTTTTCCCGGACCCCATCTTATAAATAATGTAACAACATCCCGACAGAAACTTACACACACAATTCAATTTACATACCGACCAGATGTTACCCACAAAATGTACGAAAGTTCGTATGCACACACTGGGCATCATCTCCCAGCGTATCCTGTGGGAGAGAGTGATAGGTCATGTTGTAGTTGTTGTTTGTTGATGAATGTAGCGAAATGCCGACATTCGCTGTGACATTTCTCAAATGTCACTAACACCACCACCACAACGGGCAGAGCAGACAGGACAACACTTAACGACACTGAAACCATTTGAAATGGAAATTGCAAAGAAATGCTTTGGTTGGATGGATTTTAATAAATTGTGGGCTGGCTTTTGTAATAAACGCCAGCATTTCGTTGGTATTCCTCAGCATAATGAATGTGATTCTTGATATACGAAACTACAGACACACACATACACACTGGGCACTTGTGCACATACAGACAGACATACATACATACATAGGTATGTAGTCGGGTATATACTCATTTATATGTCTGTATGTACACTTTTTGTTAAGGCCACCTTTTGTTGTTCGGTTCATATCAGATTGAAGCTGGCGAACAATGCGAAACGAATTAATATTAAAGGTAAATTTCAATTTATTTGCCTTTTTTTTTGCAAAACACTAACACACACGCACACGGGCATGGAGTGACATTTTCCATTGGCATAATGGTGGGCGAAAAGGTTGGAATCTGAACGGTATGAAGAGGGCTTTAGAGATTTTCTGTAACACACATATGCATACACTTATATACATACATAGGCATGTATGTATGTACACACTTTCGATTGTTGATGCTATTTATTTATGTATTTTTCTCATTTGTTTTTTTGTTGTTTGTTAACAGTCGGAGATGAGGTTAACAAGTAATCCGCAATTTTTTTTTTTTATTCTTAAACTGTTTCTTTCTCCGTTAAGGCTGACGATATTGAGACACGCACGCACAGTTACGAACTCCATTTGGCCATTGGCTATACATATAGCCATAGAGACAGGCAGACAGACAGGAAAGGATAGACAGACAGACAGACAGATATGAAGTTTGAAAACATAAACAAAATGTTGCCTTACACAATTTTGTATGCCCGAACCGACTGACTGTGAGTGATTTTTTTTGATTTGTTTTGTTTGCAGCAACCGTTCAACTTGTCCGTACACCAAGAGCTAAAGCGCGTATCTGCTTTTGGGTGCCCAATAAACGTGAGATACAGGCAGACATCCTGCTCAGCATCCTATTACTTAAAGCAGCGACAGCAACAGGCTTGTGCCACAAACTGTTATACTCACACACTCAAGAACGAACACATAGCCAAAGAAAGAGACAACACTTCGTGGACCCATAACAGTATGTTAACTGCTAACATATAACGCTAAGCGGTTAACATAATGTTAAGAAATGTATGTCCAAAGACCATACCGAGGGCAGATGTTCCATCAAAGACCGTTTGATATACAGACGACCTAAGTCGTTTGCTAAATAGTTCCCAAAGGTGTCGTATGTGCATGTTGTCAGCATAAAACCAGTGATTTCCCTGATCTCCTTTGTAAAACTGTCAAATGGTGCCATGTGTAGTCTGGAGTGTGCATTACGAACTAATGCCACAGAAAAAACGACTTGCCACGTCTGCCCTCTGTATGATTCCCTCTCGTTTTCTGTGGCATTAGTTCGGCCACACGCTCTAGCCAAAGACTATGCAGAAGGGCAGAAGTCCCATGTTATTTTTTAACACATAGTTCGGCTATACACACTCTAGATGTCAGTAATTGGCATGGCAATATTTGAAAGGTTTTCAAAGCAAACCAATTTTTTTGTAAACAAATACCTACTTTTTAAAACAAATACTGTTTAAATACCCTCTTGGAAATGTTCAGCAAACGACTTGGGATGTCTGTCCTCAGTATGGTCTTTTCTCTAGCTGTCAGTAATTGGCATGGCAATATTTGAAACGAATTTGAACGGTTTTCAAAGTAACTAACTTTTTTAAAACAGATACTGGTTAAATGCACGTACACCCTCTCTTGGAAATGTTCAGCAAACGACTTGAGACGTCTGTCCACTGTATGGTCTATGGTCATAAATTGGGTCATAAATGTTGACTGTTATAACTATATAACAGAAATGTCATTGGTAACTGTTCTATGTGGAATTTCCACACACGCGACATCTACCGTTATAGAGTGGCACCTATTGGGACGTTATAATTATACTAGTAAGTTGTAATGCGCCTATGGCGCCCGTTGAAATATGGAAAAAAAAATTGTTGAAAAAAAAAAATTTTGTGGAAAAAAAAAATTTGTTGAAAAAAAAAAATTTTGTTGGAAAAAAAAATTTTTCTTGAAAAAAAAAATTTTGTGGAAAAAAAAAAAATTTTGTGGAAAAAAAAAAAATTTTGTTGAAAAAAAAAAAATTATGTTGAAAAAAAAAATTTTTGTGGAAAAAAAATGTCTACGTACTGCGTGACAGAGTCAATGAATCAGTGTATCAGTGAATCAGTGTCGAGGGTAAATATATATTAAGATATATACATTAGGGTGGAGTGAAATTCAAAAAAAAAAAGTTAACCTCGGAAAGATATGTAGTCTGTGGTCCTAATGAGGGGAAAAATAAAGAAAAAAATTTTAAAAAATTTTTGGGGTCGCGCCTCTCCCTCGAAATTTGGAAATTATCGCTATTTTGGCGTTGATTTTAGAAAAATCCTAAAAAGTTTTATGTCAATAAATGTTTGCAATAGCGTAAACAATGAAATAAGGGCATGAAAAAATTTAAAAAAATTTTTCTCATTGTTCAAAAATTTCAAAAAGTAAAATAAGTCAAATCGCCCCTTCTTCAGAAAATTGACTGAACAATGAAATCGCCACCAAAGCTACAAATATTAGTCGATTATCCTCATATTTGCCTCAAATACTTTTGTTTAGGCACTGAAGAAGCTCAAACTTTTAAATTTCGAATAAGTTAAGTCGTTAATTTTTAGGATTTTTCTAAAATCAACGCTAAATTTTTTAAAATGTTTTTCTTTATTTTTCCCCTCATTAGGACCCCAGACTACATCTCTTTCCGAGGTTAACTTTTTCAAATTAAAAAAAAAGCATGTTTTCACTCCACCCTAATATACATGTATAACAGTATAATTACCATAACTTCCCCAACTAGCGACATCTACAGTTATAACGTTATGTCCTTATATACGAAATGTTCACCTCATAAGGACATTCGGTATAATAACGTTAACATATGTATATATTCAAATCTGACATGTGTAATCTTCAGTTACCCTGTGTTTCTACCGGATGTTTTCAAGCATATTGAATTGCCGAATTTAGTTTAAAAAGCAGCCAGGGTCTGCTCAAGAACTAACAATGCACCATGATTTAAATAAATATCGCAAAACTGACATTTACAGCTGACATTTACAGCGACATTTACAGCGAACAGCTGAGTTGCCTCTTACCAAGTTGAACTAAAGAAAACGTAAGGAATTTGATAGAAAATCGCGATATCTAAGCTAACGAAAAACTTCACTGTCGTTTGATACAAAAAAAAATTACAATCAAATGTTTGAGGTCATCTCCTGGTGACTTGAAACGTATGTGGGTTCCAACGAAAAATACTTCCGTAACGAAATGGTGTAAATGTAATTTTCAGGCCGCTGATTTGGTTGTGGTGGCACCCGTGGCTACCAACATCTGTAGAACATTTGAGACGTCCCGTAACCGACCCGGGGTAGTTCAGTCTCCTTCAAACAGTATAAGGCAATGGTAAAATCCATACACTGAGGGAAAAAAGACGCTTCTGTACAAATGTAATGTGTTATGTTCTCAAATTATCCGTGGGTGCTGACACCCATTGAGTTCAGCAGAGGTATTAGTTAGACCTCAACCACAAACCAAGAGAAAAGTCATGGTCCACATAAATCGTGCTTCGAATTGGCGAATCGGCTGACTAGTCTTGATTAGAGTTTTTGTCCCGGGAATTCCCGGGATTCCCGGTCATTTTTTTGTCCCGGAATCCCGGGATATTACTCGGGATTTCCCGGGATTTTTTAAATCTATTTATAAATCGCCGAGACATCAACTTATTGACCGCTGATGTCATAACAAACACTTTATGTAAAGAAATTTCATCAATACATACGACTCTAGGCCAAACAATGTACGAGGCTTTAACAAATCGTATTGTTGAAAGAATACATACTCTCATCAACTATTTAAAAGATCCAAATTTGTTCACCAATGATAATACAAACAATTTGTTTACTTTTGAAACAAAAAACACTACTATTTCATATGCCGATAATTTGTATAGGCGCATGTTTACTGATCCAATGAACTCTTCGAATTCAGAATTTAATATAAATGAATGCATTGTTTTGCCAGAACAGTCTTTTGAAGAAATTTTAACTAATGCTATAAGGACTGTGTCCGAAAATTTGGCATCAACATCTTCTGTCAGTACTGTGTCAATTAAGAAAGATTTAAAATGTTTTGAAGGAAGTGGCAAAAGGACCGAAAGCCTTTATTGTCTATATAATGCTCTGTTGACAGTAAGACCCACGTCTGTGGAGAGTGAAAGAGTATTCTCGCTATCTAATCAATTTGTTACTAAAATTAGAAATAGGTTTTCCAATGAAACGATCGTTGCATTAAGTGTCCAAAAAACTTATTTTAAATCCAAAATGGAATAATTGTACGCTTAATCCTTTTCTATATATACCTACATTACTTTTTTAAACCAAAGTCTGAATAATTTAATTTTTGTTTAAAGGCATTGAATGTGTTATTTATGTTACGTATTTAAAGCAAATTTGCCATTGATCTCTCAAATGTGATTTTTACAATAAAAAATTACTTTAAAAGCAAAAAAGTTGTTTGTTTAACGAATTTTTAATTTGACCGGGATTTCCCGGAATCCCGGGAATTTGAAAAAAAAATCCCGCTGTCCCGGGAAATGAAAAAGGCCGGAAAAAAAAACTCTAGTCTTGATGGTCCCCATCTTGTTTAGTATAAAGTGGCGTTGGCTGTCGCATTGCAGCAGTACTTGTGCGATAGAGTACCATAGCAGGCCTTCGCGGTGATAATCATGTATAACTCATGACATTCTGACCGATTTGTTCGAAATTTGGGTCATATGAAAGAGAACACTACGAACTATATTATGCTGTCGAATTTAAATGTTCTTCTTTATATTTTTTTTTAAACAATTTTTAAATTTTAAAAGAAAAAAAAATTTTGTAAACAAAATAATTTTTAAAAAAAAATATTTAAAAAAAAAAATATTTAAAAAAAAAATAGTTTTTTAATCAGATTTCTGGGACCACCATTACTGATGAAGTTATGGAAAAAAAACACTGACTTTGGTCGGTACCCACAGCATCATCCGCGAGTATATTCACCATAACGCAGTCTGTGACATTTCCTAAACACCCCAACATCTTATCGAATTTAATAAGAACAAAAATATTGTATTTGCCATTTTTCAACATTATTATTTTATGCGAGAACCGTACAAACTGCGAATTTATTTAAAAAGCACGTCTATAAAGGAGCTAAACACATTCTCCTAAAGTAATTGATCCGTTAGTAATTGATAGAGTTATTGAAACAAATTTGCCGAATCTCTTGATCTCATGAATGTTATTTTCGATTTAGGCAAGAAGAAAACTGCATATGACCGAAGATGGTGTATGCAAATCCGCACCGAGCAGTTTACAGAGCCCAAAGTAACATCGATTCGCCAGCATGATCCTTCGTTTACAGTTGAAATAATTATCAACTGTAAACGAAGGATCATGCTGGCGAATCGATGTTACTTTGGGCTCTGATTATAATCACTGTTGATAATAACGCCCGCGACTCTGTGGCCTTCATGTAGACTCAGCGGTTCTCGGTCAGTTTCATAAACGCATTGGGTCTTATCCTAGCTCACAATAGCAACAAATTAAATTTAATTTAAATTTTCAAAAGTAATTGGATCAATTGTAATTGTTTTTTTTTTTCTAAAATATTTGTTTCTTTTCTTATTAAGAAATCAGGGAATTGTGGATTAGAAAAGAAGCGTGTAATGTGTGTCTCCTACTATTTGTAAGTCCTTTCATATGTGGAATTCTTTGTAGAGTGATGTACTATTCCTAACTTTCGGTAAATTATATAAATATTTTAGTTTAGTTCAGTTTATTGTTCAGCATAATGATTTTACAAATGACACTACGAACTAAAGAGTTTAGGAAATTTAAATTCCTTTTCTACTTTGTAGTTTAAATTTAATGTGTGATATTTTGAATGCAACTATGTTGCGTAGGAAGGAAAAATTTAACAAAACCTATTTAAATCGATTTTTATAAAATAGTCTAACAAAAGGGTAAAATTATACTGAATTTTGGGAATTTTGACATCGACTATTAAAGTTTATTAATTCTATCATCCACAAGATCAACGCCAGCAAGTGTGTGTAAGCCTAGCGTGGAGTAAAAAAAAAGCCATGGAAACTTCGGTAACAAAATCGGTCAGTAGCAACGTGCTGCTATTGAATCTTTTAATATATATTTACCCTCGACACTGATTCACTGATACACTGATTCCCTGATTCACTGACTCTGTCACGCAGTACGTAGGAATTTAAATAGGCATTCTATAATAATTCTATAAATAATAATAATAAAAAAAATAATATTTTTTTTGTACAGAAATTGTGTTTTCCCCAAATTTTTTTTTTACCAAAATTTTTTTTTTCCAAATTTTTTTTTTCTTACAAATTTTTTTTTTACGAAAAATTTTTTTTTCCCAATTTTTTTTTTCAAGAAATTTTTTTTTTTCCACAAAATTTTTTTTTTCAACAAAAATTTTTTTTTTCAGCAAAAATTGTTTTTTTCAACAAAAATTTTTTGTTTCAGCAAAAATTTTTTTTCCACAAATTTTATTTTTTTTCGAAATTTTTTTTTACAAAATAGTTTTCTCAATATATTTTTTACAAAATTTTTAAAATTAAGTAACAAATACTTTCTCAAGCAAATTAACGGGCGCCATAGGCGCATTACAACTTACTAGTATTTAAACAATTGGGTACTTGAACTCGTTAAAATATGTAAGTAACGGTGACCACCTCAAATTGATATCCTCATTTTAATTCGATTAGAAACCACATCGGAGTTTATATTTATATGGGGGCTATTGAAGAATAATATTCTGGGAAAGATTATTTCTAAATTATAAATCTTGGGATGGGGCAAGTATTTCGAAGAATTCGAAGGCATCATTAGGACCTTAGCAACAGCAAACATTCTCGAAAGTACCGCTGTATAAACTGTATTCCGGCCAACAAATCCACCTTTGAAAAGGGGTAATTTTATGGGTGGATTTCATATTTCACCTTTTTGAAATAAATTCAACAGACCTTGTGTTGTAATTCAGACATGAAATTCAACAAACCTTCATAAACTCAACATATATTTTAAGGGGCATTGTCCTTGGGGAAGATGAAAAGCACTAAGGACTCATTGAAGTGGCACCGAGCAATGGGAGAATGCTAAAAACACACAGAGAGCGTGAGAGAGAGAGAGATAGAGTAACAAGGCGACGACAACTCTCCGATAGCCGAATGAAGGCATCAATGAAAAGCTTTAAACCGCAGGGCGCCCGATAGCTAAAAATCACAAAAATTTCGTAAAGACAAACGGATTTTTCAAAATAGTCCCAAACGAAGGCTAAAACCGAATTGACGTACGCCCAGACGCGCCGCTGACGGAAGGATATCTGATATCAAGTCAGCCGACATGAAAATTGTCCACTAAATTATGCACACTAAAGGAAAAGATTATGTGAAAAGAACCGAAAAGGAAATGAAATGAAATGCTACTAACGACAACAAAGAGAAAAATCAAATGATTTACTGAAAGTAAACAAAGAAATGCCAACAAAACAAAACAAAAATAATTAAAATTTGATTTCAAATACAAAATTCAAATTACGATAAGTACGTTAAATTATTTAACTGCATGCCGGGTGCCACATTAGTGCTAGTGTTATTCGTGTGCGTGACGGATCATTTGAGGAATATGATGATGCGGCCGCAAACATCAGTTAATGGGGCTCGGATTCGGGCTGGAGCCTGGCCGGCTTGAAGTGTTGTCGCGGGCACTTTCTTTAGTGTAAGTGTGTTAGTGTGCCATCGTCATCGTAGCTTTAAAAAGAAAGGGTAAATGTGGAAATCAAAGGGAAATTTGAAGCCACACTCGCACACACACACGCACACACGTACAGACAAATATACCTTTGCTTTCTTTTGATTTGTTTTTGGAGGCTCTTCAGCTGTAGGCTACAGCTACCCAGCCAGCAGTTCGCAGGACTCTTTTGGATACAAGTCTCTCTGTGTCTGTGTCTGTTTGTATGGGCGTGCGTGTGTTTGTGTCAGTAGCTCGGTTTCACTGACTGAGTGAAAGTATACGCGTGTGTGGTTGTGCAAGGATGTTAAGTGTTTTTTTTTCTTCGCTTTTTACAAAAATGAAATGATTTCACAAACGACTACAAAATACATTACAACACACATATGAAGCCATCAAAAAAAAAATGGCATAAAAGAAATCAAGAAATGAAAGCTTAAATCGCGGTGTGCGTGAGCATGTGCGTTTCGTTAAAAATAACACATTAAAAATAATGGAAAGCAAAAAAAAAAAACGTCAAAGATATGTCTGCCGTCACATATACATATGTGACTAATCTAATATCGACGCACGAGTGTTCCCCTAAACCTACACAACCATTAATGTTAATATCCATTTTGCTAGCCTGTCTAATACAAAAAAAACCCACACGATGGGTATTATCTTTTTGTGATTGTTGAATTTATAATCGTCCCTTCCGCAATCCACCAAAATAAACATATCAACATAAACCACCACCCACCCACCAAGTACGGCATGATAAATGAATTTCATATTTTGTTGCAACCTCTAAATGTAAACGAAAACGAACGAAATAAAAAAGAAAAAATAAAGCAGGTCGTGTTGACACCGTCAATCCCATGGAACCGAATCAATTCGAACCCTAGAATAGAATGCTGACATTTACAGCCAAATAAAGATAGCGCCGCCCAACAATGCTAAAAGATTATAATAAATGACAAATGCCTAGATTGGATTATGTCCTGGGGGACGCCAACCAAGCGAGAAAAAGCCCAAAGTATGTTTGCGTGTGTACAAAAGAAAATCTTAATGTATGCACACAGTGAACATGTTTTTCAAATTCAATCAAATATCAAATCCAATCGAATACAGTCTGGAGTGGAGTGTTTGTATAGCAGACTGAGGGATTATGACAAAATAGTTATGATCACAAAAGATTTCAGTCGAATGGAAAATACTATAATTGAACCGAATACGAGAGCCAAAACCGAAAAGCGATCAAATGAAAAAAATTATATCTGTGATGACAAAGAAAAACAACTTATGTCGAGAAAAAAATATAAGCCAAAAATAGCAATATCAGCAAGTGATTGAAAAACCATATTAACAATAAACTACGTGAATAATACTGAAATCAAGGAAATTCTTTATAATTTCATCAATTACCTGTGTGATCCAAATGAAGTTCTCTCAACAGTTACGAAGATGATTGTTATCTGGAATTATAGAACATTATTTGGGTATTGAGAACAACTATCCTGATGATTTTAGTATAGTACATACCACCACTGTGTTCAACTCATTCATGCCATTGAGATTATTGTTGTGTAATTATAATTATAATGACCTATAAGTTGTATCCGTGAGTGTGAATCTGAAAGAAAAAATTGCAAAAACAATATATGCATTAATGGAAATGCAAATAGTGATTAATTGAAAAATAATTCAGCGCGACTATGAAAACTTTCCGGGGAGATAATTCCCGGAGAATTCATTTATTTTTCCCAGAATAATATCCTGTTTTTCTAAACAGATCGGGAGAATAATGATGAGGAGCAGATATTTTCGATTATTGGGAGTCGGATTTTTTGGTCCGTTCATAATTAAAGGATTTTTATCTGAAAAAAGGAAATTCCCCGGGAATTAACACCCCCAGAAGTTTTCATAATCGTGCTGATTATCAACTCCAATAAATTGTTTACCCGTGAAAATGCAAGCTCAATACTCGGGTAATTGAAAAAAATTTAAAGTCTTACTTGTCAATACTAATCGATAATATACGTAATACAATTTTACAATTATTGTAAAGAAATTAAAAATGTTTGCAAACGAATTTGAATTTTTTTTTAAAGTAATTTATAATCTCAAAAGTGGCACAAAAAAAAATCAATTAAAAAAGTATTTGAATTTGCAATTTTTTTTAAATTATTTAAATGGTTCAATTGACGTTTTAAGATATTTTTGGAAAACGTTGCGCCATATGTAAAGGGCGGACGTCTGAAGACATTTGCCGACGCATAAGTTCGGCTGTAATTATTATCTATTTTGTTGAAAACTATTTTATACGATTAAAGTAGTTACAGAGCACTAGCAGCCAGGGTTATCAGCTCGTGTGTTTTAATGTGAGTAATTAGCATGGCACCATTTGACAGGATTGCAAAGAAAATACTGTGTTGCTTTCAATATGGTCTAGAGGGCACAAACAATAACCAAAGGCGATTGTTTGCCTTTGATTATCCAATATAATCCGAGTCCGGTTATAACGAAATCCTAGGGACTCGACAAATTTGTTCGTTATAAGCGAAGTTCTTTATATCCAGTGTAAAATAGGGTAAAAGCAAAACTCTTGGGACTTAAATAAATGTTCGTTATAGACGAAAGTTCGTTATTAACGGTGTACGTTATAACCGGACTCGACTGTAGTTAATATATTCATAATGAAATATCCCTCGATTTCCACAAATGAAATGTGAACAGAAAATTCGATATTTATTTTCACTTAGGCGGTATGATCATGTGAGTTCACATGTCAATCAATTCTTGGGTTGTTCGTTTCGGGATTTTATTCATTACCGGTCTCTTATCTTATTTTACAAAATTTACAAATATCAAACTCCGACTTTTCTAGCTGGCTCGTTTACTTTCTGTCGTTCATCACGTGCCAACCAACTGATTATTCCTAGAGCAGATGGATATATGAATAAGTCATTTCGAGTAAGAATTGCTAGGTTGTTTAATTTGCTCCCCAATACATTGAAAGTATTTTCAATGACTAACAATACATATCGCATAAAGCTTCTTCAACATTTTTCTTTAATTTCGACGACGTAAATTTATAGATATTTTTTTATATTTTATTATTGGGAACTATAAAATTTGACTGTTTCATTTTCTTGATCTTATTTTTGCTTTAAATACAAGTACTTGATTAATTTAATACTTATGCATCAAGCTTGATTCGTTGTTGCAGTTTTCGATTTTTGTTCACATCGGAGTAGCACATAATTTCCAATTTTTCCATAACAAGTATATTTTATTTTTATTATTTTTAATGTAAATTATTATACCTTAAATAGTTTTTGAATTCTTGGAGTAGTTTTTATTGTAATTTATTATAATTGGCCGTGAGGCTTTAAATTACAAAATCTGTGCAAATAAAATGAAAAAAAAAAATGAAAATGAAAAATTTATTAAATAGTTCGACTCGATTTCATACGAAATTCGGTCCACCTTCTTATTGAGACATTTTTGGGTGATTCGTCATTTCAGATGTTGGCTAATTTATTGTCACATACGTACATGTTTACCCCAACATCTTATGAATGAACAGACGGGGAACTTATAAACAAATCGGTAAAAATAAAAAAAAATGAGTAGTTAGACAATGTTTTCTAAACATGCAACTTTAAAATTTTTGAGGTAAAAAATAAACTACACTGTAAAGTTATCCTGCAATAAGTGCGAGTAATTGTGACTGGCGGGCATACTGATCACTATATTCTGATTTAAAACTATGTAATCGGTCCCACATGCAGGCGAACTACTTTTGGCTTAACACCATTTTACATTTAAGCAACAGCTACTTTTTGTATGCACGCATTTTCGTACTACAAGCAAACAAATATGCTTGAAGAAAACAAATTGAAATATATATGTCCCATTACTTTTGTCCATTTTGTAATTTGTTGCTGTTGTAAAGAAGGATAAGACCGAACGTATAGTTGTAAGCATAACGTTCGTTGGGTCGATAGGAAGGCAATGTAGTCGAGGACGGCAGTTGCCAACTCATGGTCGTCGGAATTTCATTGCGAGAAGGAATGATCGTTAAACTAAGGATCGTGCTGGCACATCGATGCTATTTTGGGATCATTAAACCAGGAAAGAACACAGCACTCTCTAGAAGAACTGTGAGAATGATCATTCAAAAAATTTACTAATACTAGTAATATTCCCCGCATAATCTTTCAAATAAAAATTATGTTTTCGTGTCATTTCACAAGTTGCAATTTTATTTGTATACCAATCGATTCAGAATCACTCCCAGAACCGATCCAGCGATATTTCTCTCTATTAGTCCGTATGTTCTATTCTATTCATGGAGTTGAGAATCGATAACGAGGAAACAATTGAAATTTAACATTGATGGTTTAATACGAGCTCTATGATTTTCGATCTTAACCAGCGTTGTCCAGTGTTAATCAAATTTGGTACAGCTATACATAAGTTACATAAAATCGCTACTTCTTTCAATATATCCCACATATTAACGTTCGTTTAAGGTGAGGCCAACTGAGAATCCACACATAATGAAATTCATACTGGGCCTTCAAATTCAAGGTGTTTCTTCAGTAGTGTTTTATTTGTTTTGACCGATTTTATATATATATTTTTTGTTTTGTTTTAACAGTTGTCAAGTGGAAAGTATTCAATTCAATTTTCGCTGAGAACCTTATAAAAATAATGAAAATCTTCCACGTCGATATATGAAAACCATATTTTGAAGAAAAAAAAATCCATTTCTCATGCGATGCTCATTTCCATTTGAATGGCTCAAGTGTGTGGTAAGCGTAAACAAACTAAATTCCCGCAATTGGCATTGGGAAAATCCACGACAATTTGTTGAGAAACCTTTACATTCCTCAGGAAGTTCCATTGAAATGACAAATGGAATAAAAATGTATTCTGAGGTAAAAAATAAATGTAAATTACTGCGATTGTTATGGCTTTAATTTGATGTGTTTAGATTTCCATGGGAATTTACATTTCGCAATGAAGGATTTTTTTTATGAATCATAAGACTCACTGCATGTTTCCATAAAACGATTTTGTTCGTTCGCCACAAATCGTCAATATTGGAAGCGTTATAAAATGGGCTTCAGACATTATTCAATTGTGGTTTTCGGTAGTGTTTTATTAGATATGGACATCGGGAATACAATCTCAAAAGAATGAGCTCTCACTACTGACAAATATCCATTTGTGTGGCGCCTTCAATTTTGACAATTTGTGTCTTATGAAATCAGGCAGTTAATTTGTAACGTAGTTTAACAAAATTAACTAACATGATTAAATAATTTCGGCTAATTACCCATTGCGTTTAATAAACCAATGAATTTTTTCACCGGAATGAAGTTCACTTTGCATTTCTCTCACATTTTATCGTTTAATACGTTCTTACTACAAATCTGCCAAGAACAATGAATTCCTGTTTGCCAAACATACAAAATAAAAAAAAAAATAAAATTTGAATTTAAAAAAATCACATTGCATACGAGTGATATGAATTATTTTCAAAAAACAAAATATAATTTATTTTATAAAAATGGTATTCGATTTTCAACCAAATGGGGATCTTTCAATAACCTTAATTACTCAAAAAGCTTCAGATGTTCAACGAGGTCACTAAGTGTTTTAGCATTAAAGCCGATTTTGAACATTTTACAATTGGATTCGAAACAATGTTTTGAAATGTACACAGATTAAAGTGCAAGGGTTGCAAACTGCTGTTTAAATACTCAACAGTAAAGCGTTTTTAAATAGTCTGTCCAGTGAACGGTGATGAGATGAATAATAATTATTCCCTGTAGATAAACGTTGTAGGGAAAGTTAAAAAAAAATAATGTGGAAGTTATGCAATTGAAATAATACAATAAAACAAGTCAAGTATTATATTCGAATAAAACAGGGAGTACACTTAAACTACTAACCCCCCCAACTTTTTAAAATCTATACTAGTATGTGCCTCCAGATACTCTTGCGGGTTAGAGGGGTTAATTTGGGTTATGGTCTTCTGGTGCGAATTAATTGAAAACCAGTCTGCAATGCATTTTCTAGCTTTTATGGCTGGCCCAGCAAGCATCAACCAGTATCTTTATGCCCAGAACATCAAAAGTGTCTGATTCGTAGAGAGAAATTCTGAAAATTGTACTGGGAACTATGGTAGTTGTGCATAATTTGTATTTGTAAGCAAGGACTCACCCTGACCTACGCTAACGTAGGCTTTGTTTTCCATTCAAATGCATACTTGCTGTCATTAGTCGGAACTAAATCCCAACTTTGACATGCAAAGAAACAACCATAAAGCTTTTAAGGATTTGGTTGTGCATCCTTTTGAAAATTCCTATTTTCGAATAATTTCCGTAGTGAAGTCTATTAAGGCCAACTATCAAAGTGGTTCATCATGCACTCATTTCAAACAAATCACTTTGTAAAATTGAAATAATTGTCGATCGTGAAACCTGTCATTTTGGAACGAAGCAAGCAGTAAGCTTATCTAAGAAAATCGAATAACTGTTGAATTTTTCATATGGCTCCACTTAACTAAAAAAAATCAAGGATTTGAAAATAAAACTGATTATATAATTTTCATATTTTTTTTTTTAAATACATACTACGAAATCAGTTGAATATGAAATTAGTCTCCCTAATAAGTTTAATTCTTTCTAGGAAATGACATAAGTTCATATCGAAACCGCAAAGCTGTCAATCGTCGACATAAACCCGATTTTACTTATCCCAATTACGCTTTAGAGCTTCATTACTTCAGCAATATTTTTCCTTGCTCTAAAATTTAAAATCAATATTTCTTTAAATAAATCGAATATCATGAAAAACGTTCTATTTATATGGACATGAGTTTATTTCATAAGCGTATTGACCGACTGTAGACCTTAGAACATTATTGCCTATGAGTTTTTGGTTAAACATACACACTTGAGCATTCCACTTAAATCCATCCGAACAATAAATTATGCAATTACTATGAAAATTGACTCATTGGATTTTCCCCAGTGTTTAAACTCTATTATGTGTATTCAAATTTAAGTACAATCGATTTGAAACAAATGACTACAACTCAACAATGACTATTCGAGCGACATTCGTATCCGTAGGTGAGCAAACATCCCTGTTGCCTTGGAGATATCAATCAAATAATATTGTGTTATTATAACGATTTCAAATAAAAGTGACAGCAGCACAAACAACCAATTCATGTTAAATGAATGACATGGCGGGGGCGAACATTACGGACGTTGTTAGGGTACATGGCAGGCACTGCAGGTATTCCCTGTGGGCTTAGAGATTATTCGAATAAACGCCAAACGATGGGTAGGAAACGAAAAGTATTAACTACATTAGTCGGTTTTAGATTAAAATCTTCAGCTGATAATATTTTGACAATTCTAATACAATTCTGTGTTTTTAAGAAAAAAAAAAACGAATTATTAACTTCTCAGAAGACTATTATTAAAATTATTTATATTAGCTTTTTTGAAGTTTTCGTATGTGTCTTCAATTCCCTAATTTGTTTGTCAATTTTTCGGATTGTTATCCGGTACACCATGTCTTACCGGGGTTCGCGCAACAAAAAAACAATAGGCATACAGAGGGCAGACGTTCCAAGTCGTTTGCTGACGCATTAGTTTGGCTTCAAACTCTGGATGTGGCACCATTTGACAGTTTTTCAAATTAGATACTGTTTTTTTACTGGTGATTTCGTAGAAAGTACGCATACGCGTTCTTTGGAACTGTGATCGACCAGGTGAATTTCTGACATTCTTAACTGAACTCATTCTTCATATTCCACCCGTCCTCTCCACCGTCAATCCTCTACCATTTCCTCCCTCCATCATTCGATTCATGGCTTCAGTCTGGTCATAAATTTCTAATTAAACTCCTTTCGGCAAAACTCTATCCGTCACTTGAAATTCAAAATTACCAATCATCAAAAAAAACAAAAATTGTTTTTCTGATTGATTCTTGTAAAATGGCCCAAAATACATGTCTCTGCAAAATTGTACACTTCAATATCCAAAATTTACAATTTTATAGGCGAATTCCTACACGACGTAACAATAGGAGTGTTTAGGTTTGAGAACAGTGTTTGACTTCTCCTGTGAAGTTATGAAAATGCTTGTTAAGTCATTTTGGATTTCTGGTGACGACATGTTTCTATATCTGTCTTTTATCTCCTTGACAATTTTAGTAATTTTACTGAAAATTTTCATTTTCAATATACAAATGTATTTCCAGAACATAAAAATCCAACATTCCAAATCGATTTGTTTCGCATTCTAATCAAGCAATTAACGGCAGGAGGATATACATGTGAACAATTTAAATGTTATATCGGCCATTGTTCAATTATATTTGATTTTTGTATAGGACTGTGTTTCAATAGACTGGGTCACTGTACATTCAAATAAAGCCTTATTTATGTTGTAAATCAATAAAGAATAGTCAAATGATTAATATTGGAAATATTACTGGTAAATTTGTTTATCTTGGTTGATTTTTAGATTTTATTATCAACAAAACCATTTCAACAGACGATTTCAACCCTCAAAAACATCATGCAAAACCTAAGAATTCTCCATTAAACAAAAATTACAGAATTTTTAATTAAAAATATTCACAAGCTAATATCAGAAATTATCTGGTAGCCGCCGATCATAACGCGGTAAACCAAGGTGCTTATCCTGGAATGAACATCAATACATTTTCAGTGGCCGTTATCCTGGTCGTAAATGCCACCGACTTTTCGAATATGAGAGAAATCTCTAAGCCATGAAAAACTTCTCTAGAAAAGCATGAGCTATTCGGGAACGGGTTTAAAAAGTAGGTCTCGGTCAGTGCGTATAAAAAATTATATCGTACACAGCTCACTGATTTGAGAGAAGTTCCGGCCGTCTGGTCCTTCATGGAATGTTAAGGGAAATACGTGCAAGAAAATTGGAGTTCGGACTTGCAATTTATCTATAATTTTATTAAATACAACTAATTGGAGTAATATTTTTGACTCCAGTCCATGCCTATACTAATACAAAATGTTTAAATTATATTCATTGATTGCTAATGTTTGGGTATTTATTTCGATTTATAGCGACCCACTCTTATAGACCTGCATTTGTACAGGGTCCGCCAAATAACATTTTTTTTTTAAATTATAAAAAAAAAATATCTACTGGATATTTTCTCAAATTTCTTTTTTTATTTGAAACTACAATCCTTCCGGTTAATAATGGAAAATAATTTCATTGAAATGGCTGCCTCGGCTGGCCATGCAGTTGCCTAATCTAACGACATCAGCTAATGCAATCTTCAAAAACAGGGCGCAAAACGTCGAGTGTTGCTTCGGCTGTGTGGCACGTAGCGTCGTCCTGTTGACACCAAATGTTGCCAATATCCTCCTCTTCAATTCAACATGGCCCAATAACGAAATAAGCACTAGTTGAAATAAAAAACGTTTGATGGCGGACCCTTTATAATCGTTTGATACATAAAATCGATGTGGTCAGTTGAAGTAAATGGGTTTCCAACAAACACAAATAACTATTTCACCATAAAGCCGAAGGGGAAATCTGTTGATTTGTTTTAGAGTAATTAGTGAAAAAAATGTGCACAACAAAAACATTTCAAATGTATTTCGATAGAAAGGGAAAAACTAAATTGAACATCTGTTCTGCGAATTAAACACTAAAAGCGAATCTATGTCATTTCAGTTTCAATATTATAATTGACAGTAGAAATGGAAGAAAACAAACAGAATACTGATGGATAGGAAGAGATGGATTCAATTGCATATAAAGAGGATAGCGAAGAGTATGACGAATATGAGCGTACGTACATATGTAGTTCCCTTCAACTGCCATGAACGAACAGACGGGAAACTTTTCTCGACTCATTGAACTGTAAAATTACAGTGTACTTCTCTCATAAGCGGACAAAATGCTCAGTCCCGTAGGTGTCCGCTTGTGAGAGGGTACACTGTATTTTGTATCCCCTACATTGGCGTAGGAATAGGGGTGCTGGGAGGTGATAATAAATGATCTGAGGAATTTCCTGTATAGTATGGCTTCATAGGGACTTGACAATTAAGATGATACTGTCAATTTATAATTTCCATGGATGAAATTCTCCTCTAGGGTCAATAGGAGGATATAACACTTCCAATAAGAAAATTATATAACTGACGTGTGTATATATTATAGTCTCTATGATCAGATAGGTTGTAGATCAGATTTCCATCTAAGTGTATTGATATTCTGTGAGACTAACATTTAAGGGGTTGTGGATTGTATTCTCAACATGGAATAACAGTCGAAAATTTGGACCAGTAAGACTTTTCAACGCAGTCAATAACCCCCTCTCCTAGATTTTATCTTCATTTCCAACTAATACTGGTTGTAGTTAGAAGTGTTCCACTCTATTTTCGCAAGGCTCGACATGCAACAATGTGATTTGGAGAAGGCCTTCCCAAAAAGTATTGAGATACAAATTTGTTGGAACAAATTTACTTTACTGACATTGCTGCAATTTGTTTACGTATCAAATAAAATAGGTCGACAAATATAAAACTCTGTTTTTTGGACCATATTTCCATAAAATTAACCATCAGAAAAAATTGAATTTGATGTCGCCTCGCATGGGTTAATGTATCATAAGTTTGGACTTGGGGGAATTTTTTTTTTGTAACTTACCTCATCGAGTCTTTTAACACATCATCATTTTTGAAAGCAGCGATCCTATGTTATACTTTAATGAGTACGCTGCCATGATAAGAATGTGCATGGCTGGGATGTGTGCCAATTTTTTTCTGGGGTTCGAACTAGGTATTTCGTTTGTAGTACTCGGAATTTTTAAAAAATTCGATTTCAATTGTACACTTTACACTTGTAATTTGACGTACGAAATGAGTGACTGGGTTGCCAAAGCCACGTACTTAGAAAAGAGTTGACATAATTTGTAAAGATTTGTTCTCACCTAAATACGAGCGCAAACAACTGTATTAGAACAATTCATATAAGAATGTACAACAGGACCTGTGCCAAAAGAAGTTCAACGAATAGATTGGTTAAAATGCCCCACCCTCTCAAAATCCTGAATATCGATTGGTGAGGGGGAAATGCTTCTTGTGGCCCTAGGCCCCAGAAAAATAAAAAGTCCTGTTATACTCGAATATTAGGGGAAAAAACACAAAGATGGAAAGTCAAACAAAAAAGTATGGGTACTCAAACTTCATGAAATTTAAAAATTCCCAGACAAAGAAGGTTTTTTAAAAAAATAACAAATACAATTTTAAGGGACAGACTAAAGAAAATCCAGCGAGCAGACGTCCCAAGTCAAATGCGACACCTTCACCCATAGATGACAGATATGTTTTTTTTTCTACCTCTGACGACCTCTGGAGTTTGCAGCCGAATTAATACATTTGAAAATAGACTAAGGTTTCTGCCCTCTTCACACACGTGACAAACGTCTCTCCGATATACCACGTATGGTACAGGTCTCTGCATATAGAGCAGAGAATAATTTTGAAAACTTTTATTTTTATTGTAACATTTCACAAACACACAAAATTGTGGGACAAAAACTCTGCAGCAACTTTTTGATATTTTGTCGCTGTACAGCCGATGCCGTGTTTCTGTCTTGTCGCTTTCACTTGCCTTTTGACAGAATCCTGAACAGCGTTGCCGTTTTGCGCTTTTTCCACCAAATTTGGTCGGATGGGTTTTAAAATTTTATGATTTAGTAGGGGGGTCGATCCAATTCGATTTTGGTAGATTTAGGATGTAATCGTGAATTTGACTGATTTTCATACAATACACAAACATGTATAATATTAAGAATTGTCGAGCAATGAGAAAGTTTAAGATTATATTTTATATCTTGTTTTTATAAATATCAAGAGATTTGACTTTAAACGTGAGGACATAAATAACTCCAGAAAAGTTTCTATCAAGTGAAGATTTCTCCATTTGAACCCTTATTCAAAAATTTTGTGATCTTTGGTTGGAATTGTTACACAGTGGAATTTGCAACTTCTCATAGAAACGAATGAAATATTGGATTTAAATATTAATTATTTTTGGAAGACAATTTCTTTAATTAAAACTAGTTTAAATGAACACTGTTTTGTGGACGGTTGAATTCTGCTGCGGCAGAACGTAAGTTTTCGTCACTTTCTTTAAAAAAACTAAGCTCAGAAACAAACTAAACCAAATACTATCAATAGCATTATGTTATGCAAGGAGCTTACACAGCCCTCAGCTAAAAGGGACATGAAGAATTAAAGTTACATCTCAATACCCTCAAAACTTAAGACTTAGTTAAACTTCATATTTTATTATTAATATTAAAACATGTGTTAATAAATAGTACATATTTTAGTAACAGAAAAGACTGAATTCATAACATAATTTTTGTTTTGTCTTAAAAAAAACGCTACAATTAATGTTACGAGAACATTAAAGTCCATTTTGATTTATTTCAAAATTTTGTTCAGCTACAAGGGAATTTGGTCGGTGTTTTGGAAATTTTTGGTAGGCAATAAAATGTTTGTAGTGGCAACTCTGATCCTGAATTTTGATCAATCGCCGCAACATACAAATTTCATTTTTATTTTATTCGTTTCATAGAATAATATATTTTACAAGCAAATACATAATAAATATACCAAAGTCGAACAAAACACAATTAAAATGCCTAATAATAATTTTAGAATAAAATCGTCGTTGGTTCGGTCGAAGTGATGAAAAACAATCAAATTAACTCAAATCAAAAAACCGTATGAAAAAATGCATAAAACTGATTCATATTTGCTCAAGTATGTAAAGCATCAAAATGTGGCTTAAGTTTAAAAATGTTGCCACAGTTGTAATTGAAACGTTTCATTTGTTGCTATTAACTCTAATACTGGGGAATACATTCCATGTTCTACAAATTGACGATATCCTCGTTATGGCATCAGCAACAGCAACAACTATAACAACACAACCGCCATCATCATCATCATCAAGTGCAGCAAAAACAACTCTAACTGCAGCAGGAGTTGTAGTCGGAGCCGTTGCAACATCAACAGCATCATTGACGTCGTTATCAACGTTGCCACTGCCACAGTCACCATCCACCGCCACATCGTTGTGGGATGAGAAGGAGATTGCAACAAATGCAGGCAAATTACTCACTTTAACTCCGAACACAGCTGAGGCAATAACGGGTAAGTACGCAACTAGAGTCGAAAGAATTTAAGGACTTTTTCACTGTTCCCGCAAGGGAAACATTCTAACATGAACAACAAGGAAGAAGTGTATGATGAAGATGAATATAACAACATAAATAAAATGTTCTATTTTGGGGTTAACTAACTTCATGAGGGGGGAATACTTTGTGTGAAATTATATTTGCCACACGGCGGTGCATCGCAGCAGCATTTTTAATGAATGAAAAATGAAATGTCACACATATCGAATATTGAAAACATGGCTGGGAATTGAATTTGTGTACTTGGAAGTACACTCAGAACAAAAGATTAGTTAGTAGTTTCGTTGTTGGTTATGAAAACTCCACACACGATTTTTTCTTGAGAGGGAAAAATACCTATTACAGACAAACAGCGGTGGGGTTAATTGCAGTCCTTCTAAAAAAAATGGGCAAAATTGCAAAACTCACCGAAAAAAATAGAACCCTTCAAAATAACCCCCTAATGACTAACATCGAAACCATGGTTTGTGGCCGGGGCCCATGGGGGCCTGATTACCTATTTGGACAATAGGTTATTAAAAAATCGTGATATTTCTTTAAAATGATTGTTCACCTGCGGCGCAATTTATAAAACACAAATCTCTTACTAAATCATTACAATGACTCTACCTGGCACCTCCACTACCATGATTCGAAAATTAATTGCATTTTCCAAGTCGTGCCGACATTTCCTTCCTGAGTACCACATTGTCGTTTTTCCATGCCAAATCACCATGGTCCCCAATTTTAATTTCGAGAACTGCATTTCATTTTAGATGTCAATTTTGCCACAAAAACTCTACTCGGAGAAAACTCGTTGTTTGGTTTATATTTGAAAAATACAGAGTGCGATATCTATTATATCTCTATAGGCGTATTGAATATTTTTTTTAATTTGGTCTTTTACACTTTTTATATTGACCACAGTAAAAGCTGTTCTTTTTGTTGCGTTTTCCATCTCCGTGCGGTGTAGCGATGATTTTGGCCAGAATGTTTGCACTGAGCTTGTCAAGATTTATCCATAATCAAGTTTTGTTCTCCCGATTTTAGGAAACTTGGTGCCTCAATGTTCACGAAAAATAACTTTCTAGTTTCCAGACAATTTGTTTCTATTTATTTGTTGCACAGTGCCATTCAGTACATTGAAAAATTGAAGTATTACAAAATTAATTTTTGGTATTCAAGAGTTTATGGTATTAGAAATGTGTACGAATATTGGCATTGGGTCGGTAATATTGAATATTTTTTTTTTAATTTGGTCTTTTGCACTTTTTGAATACCACATCAATTTAGGGGCCATTTATATTGACCACAGTAAAAGCTGTTCTTTTTGTTGCGTTTTCCATCACTTTTTTAGCATCTCCGTGCGGTGTAGCGATGATTTTGGCCAGAATGTTTGCACTGGGCTTGTCAAGATTTATCCATAATCAAGTTTTTTCTCCTGATTTTATGAAACTTGGTGCCTCAATGTTCACAAAAAATAACTTTCTAGTTTCCAGACAATTTGTTTTTATTTATTTGTTGCACAGTGCCATTCAGTACATTGAAAAATTGAAGTATTACAAAATTAATTTTTGGTATTCAAGAGTTTATGGTATTAGAAATGTGTACGAATATTGGCATTGGGTCGGTAATATTGAATATTTTTTTTTTAATTTGGTCTTTTGCACTTTTTGAATACCACATCAATTTAGGGGCCATTTATATTGACCACAGTAAAAGCTGTTCTTTTTGTTGCGTTTTCCATCACTTTTTTAGCATCTCCGTGCGGTGTAGCGATGATTTTGGCCAGAATGTTTGCACTGGGCTTGTCAAGATTTATCCATAATCAAGTTTTTTCTCCTGATTTTATGAAACTTGGTGCCTCAATGTTCACAAAAAATAACTTTCTAGTTTCCAGACAATTTGTTTTTAGTTATTTGTTGCACAGTGCAATTCAGTACATTGAAAAATTGAATTATTACAAAATTAATTTTTGGTATTCAAGAGTTTAAGGTATTGGAAATGTGTACGAATATTGGCATTGGGTTGGTAACCCATAATACCAATAGGAGGTTTTCTGACCAATTGCAAAAATTAAGTTCTGACTCATTTTCAAGGCGAGTGGAATATAAATAAAATATTCTGCAATGTGGGCAGGCATAAATTTGATTAAACGGTTCCCAGAAATTATTGTTTAAAGTGACAATAACTGATTGGATCTGGTAAGCGATTTATTGCAACAATTAACAATCTGCTTGTTTTTGCATTAACCAACGAGAAGTCCTGTTATGGAACAATCGTCGATATATTTTCATTTAATTGAATGTATATCTTTGTATTCAACCTTTTTAATGAATATGAACTAATATTGTATCTATTTAAGCTCGAGCTCGTTGTTTTGTTTTTATTTTCTTTGTTTATTTTTTCAATATTTCGTCGAAAGACATTTTCCAGAATTAAATTAACAATTAAAAATACGGTATCGATGTAATATCGTCGTCATTGAATATCACACTGCACTCTCTTTTTCCTTATTAGCATTCTGTAGCTATGCGCGACGTCGGCTGTGTCTGTTTTGTAGTTCATTCGTTTCTCTGCTCCTGTGTTTACTATGTCTAACATTTCCAATGTGAGTCTTTTGTTGTAACGACTCTCACACTGTAAAACATAAACATTCGCAAGCTCAGGATGATGTTTCTCCGTCGCACAGTGTGTAGCCAGTGCAATTTTGTGTGTCAAATTGTTGTTTCTGGATGTGATGTCTTTGTTTGTTTTTCGTAGTTTCGTAGTACCACAAATTGTGGAAAATATTATAATGATACTACGAAAAACAAACTAAAAACTCGATTATCAGGGCACAAGTCTTGATGTCTGACTTGTGCCCTGATAGTCGAGTTACTCCCGAAACAACAATTTGACACACAAAACTGCACTAGCTATACACTGTGCGACGATGTCGTCATTCCATTTAAATATTCTGTCATCTCCTACATTATCTTTCTGGTATGAATATATGTATCATACACACACATAAACCCCATTTGTTGTACATATATATTAGTTCGCTGTGATAACTTTACTTAACTTAAATATCAAATGTCATTTCACAGCAGACGAAAGGAAATAAGGGACATCTTTGGCTAATGCAGACATTTCCTCGCTTCATACGATCGGACAGGCAATTATTTCTTTAGTTCTTATGGAATTCATACCGTTGCCAATGACGCAGGAGGAGTAGTGTTGAAAGTATTTTATAAGAGTGTCCGTTACGACACTTAACATTTTCCACACAAACTGGGAAGTTTTTCAAACGTTTCTCACTTCTTCCATTGCACACTTGATGGGCACTGTGTTGGGCTTTAAATAGAATTCACACTTTAATGGACTGAAATTAATTTAATTTTAACAGTTTTTAATTGCACATGGAGTTGGAATGTAACAAAAGTTGATGATTAAATCGTGGAAGACTTATGTGAATTGTGCAAATCTGTTGTTGCTTTGTGTACTCTCACTCCACTGGGTGGAAGGAAATATTTGAATGGAAACGGCCAAATTCGTTTCAATGATTTTAAGCTGTGTCTTGTGTATCTTTACGGCTGGTTTAAACGATAACCTTTAAAGGGAGTGAGAAATATTTTTGAATTTTACCATAGATTGAAAATTGTCTATATTACCATATTCAACTAAACTGGGCGACAATGAAACGTAAAAACCAATTAAGATGCTCAGGTCCTTTGGATAATAATATAGCCGGAGTGCCTTTCATGTTTATTATTTCACAACACCGCAAATTTTGACGCTGAGTTTGGGTTCATACGTTTTCAACAGGACTGCGCTTCCAGCCACACATCGGCGGCTACTGCGCACCAAAATATTTCAACCCCTAAGCAGGGTTTAAAAGCACCAGTCCGCTAACCATTAGCATCATTTTGCTAAACTAATGCTAACAATCTTTTCCACAAGCCAGAGCTAAAACTAATGTCCGACTAACGTTAGCTCGCGTTAGCGTTAGTCAAAAAAATGACACACCTCTGCTAACCACAATTGACTAATGTGCTGCTAAAAATTTGCTATTTTTGACTAACCATTTTTCGTTAGCAAAAAATTTGAGCTGGTTTCAGTGTTGTCAACGGAACATGACGCAAAGTATCCAATAGTGGTACCGTAGTGGCGATTTCTGATTCTACGAATTTCTGATTCTATTATTTCAGCATTTTCAGAGTTCGTTATGCATCTCCTCAATCCAATGTTAAATGTGGAACATATAACATTCCCGTTGGAAGTTAAACGGATCTAACCATGTGGACTCCATTATGCAGTGATTTATTAGTCATTGTACATAACATTATATTATATGTATAAACAATATGTAAATATATACGAGTACCTACCTCGAATTATTTCTGTGCTATTAATTTCACTTGTTTTTATATATATACCTTTAACAGCTACAGAAACGCAATATTGTTTCATGCGATTTTTTAAAAACACAACTTATTGTCTATCAAAGGTAGGCAACACCGTACTCGAGCCGGACACAATTTTCGGTTACACACAAAAACCGAACCAAACACACAAGTCGAAAATAGTCACCAAATTAGCACAATTTAGCAAAGACGTTAGCAAAATCAGCAGTTGCTTCTTCTTCCATTGCTAATAATATATGCATATTTTGGTTAGCGTTAGTTTATTTTGCTAACGCTAACTGAATAATACGACTAATTTAGTTTTAGCATTTGTTCGCATATTAGTTTTGACTTTTTTATGCTAAAACTAATTGACAAATTCTGTACTTTTGACTAAAATTGCGTTAGCATTTTAAACCCTGCCCCTAAGTATTGTTTGTTTACATTAATTTGTTGTTGTTACAGCAGATGACAGTGGTGTCAATTTGGCGTTTTATATTGTAAAATACCGTTTTTTTTGTTGCAAATTTGCAATTACATTTGGTATTGTTGACCTGGCAATTGGCCCTTTTTTCACAGTCGTTTGGAATTGGTTTCGGTGGATGTTGGCCATGTCCATATCGGACCTGAACTTACCTTTAAGTTCAGGTCCGATATGGACATGGCCAACATCCACCGAATGCCAATGGTGGTTTCAGGGAAAACGCCGGCTAGCCAAATTTGTTTGGGTCTTGCAAAGGTCTTATATAAATTGATGATTCTCCGTTCCACATATGTGGTAATTTTGCTTGTTAACGCCGCCTGAAGCTGTGGTTCACGGTAAACCATTCGGGCGACATGTTTGGTTGGAATTCTAACCAGGATTCCAATCGGGTGTGATAGTCACACACACTGTCAATTACACCATGGTCATTCATAACCTATGTACGCACTTGTATTATTTTCTAATTAGATACCACAATTGACCTAATTTCGAAATGTGTGAGATAAAGGAACTAAATCTTGTCATATATAAACCCCCTTAACTTAATTTGTAGTGGAGAACTAATTGTAAAGTATTTATAGTTAGATCAATTGCCCTCTGACTGAGTTTAACTACCTCAATTTCCTAGAAATTTAATTTAAATTGTATCTGCCATTCATTAATTAATTTAACTTTAATGATTTCAGTGTGTCCCTCTTTTATGAAAGTATTGCAAAAACTGACTTCTCGGTCGGGAAAGATAACCTCTGTAACCCAGTGTGTCATTTCATCGAATACACTGTTTTTGATCGGTTATCGCAAAAAAAAAAAACCGAAAGAATTAAAATAATTAATTATACTATAGGAAAACAATTATCACAGTGTTTGTTTAACATGAACAACATCAACAGAGCATCGAGGATGTCCGCAGATACAGCAACAACTACACACAGACAGGTGTGTTCGCATAGACAAACACACACGAGGGTATTGTGGAGACATCCGTCATAGGCAGATAATAGACCGCAATACAGCCTTCAACTCTTGCATGCAGTCCTTGAATATTTCACTATTTATGACTGTGTGCATATGTGTACTTGTGTGTGTGTGTATGTGCATGTTGACACACGTTCCTACAATAACATTTACTCAGGCCCTGTCAATGTTTGCCTTCATCCGTACAGACATACCTACATTTGTGTCAAGCATATGCATGCATGTATGCGACAAATACACTCTCACAAAAAGTAGCACAGTGTTCATACATAATTTATGAAATTATTGTAAACTCTGTGTGTTTTTGTGTGTTGTTGTTTCTTTGCATATCAATACCATTTAAACATTAATTTATAAAATTCCAACATCAGGATTCGAGTCGTATTCAAATAAAACTCATGCGAATTTTAACAGTTGTGATGTATTTAAATAGTGACGATGGGAGACGATCCGGAAAAGACAGGACGAAAGCTCTTACTCATGAATACCCTCTAAACCTAGTACCGGTGTGATTGTTTTTAACCATGAATTGTAAATTGAATGTTTTTCTTCAAAAAACAAAACAAAAACAAAACTTACTGCCAGACCTGGGTGGTCCAACGAAAATCTATGCGATGGAAAGCTAGTCACTCAGTTTTTCATAGAAAAGCGACCCACTATATTTTAATTTATATTTTGTCAGTGAGTGCAAATGTCAAATAATTGCAAATGTGCAAAAAAAAAATCGACATTTTATCATTTAAAACACCAAGTTGACGCCACTGACATCAGCTGTGACCACAACAAAATAAATGTAAACAAACACTTGTTGGTGGGTTGAAATATTTTTTGATTGTATATTTTGGAGGAGAGTGATGTCCAAGTTTCCCGGAGACGTTTATGGTTCGTCTCAAACTATTAGGCGATGCTGGTATAGAAAAGGAAGTTTGTGGGCCCCACAAATCTGCTGTTTGTCGCATAGAAAGTAAGCAAATATTAACGTTCCACAAAACATTGGACTGATTTTTATGAAACATAACATTTTTGGAATCCTCGTGAAGGAAAAAGAATCAATTCGTGTATTGTTGGCGACTATACAAAATACCAACAATGTAATGGAATGCCCAACTGTGAAAAGGTGGATACAACCTTCATCAAAAAGGTTCGTCGCACGCTCGATCTTGATCAAACATTGGTGAGCCGAGCACTACATAATTTGAAAGAAATGCATTAGCGTATCCGATATTGGACAAAAACCAGATGAGAAGAACAAAATTACATAAGTGTATTTTTAAATTTTTGTCCATTTCGATTTTTATTCGAAATACGACAACATTCACGATAAAACATGATATAATTTATGTGACAGTCTTCGCAGTAGCGCATCCTGTCAACCCAATTTTCCAAGAACTTGGAGACTGTTTCTGGCTCTATATCACGAATGGCTTCCTCGCTTTAAGGGCCTGAATTGTTAATGGATTATTGGTATAACATCGGTCATTTACGTTACCCCACAAATGGCTTTAAAACGGAGATGGAGATGGCTGATAACACGATTACCATAAAGATCGTTTGTGGCGTGGAATATGTTCATGGTGCGCCATCGTGCTGAAACCAAAGATCTGCCAAGTCCATGTCTTAATTTTCCGTACGGGTATTCAGATTTCCAGATGCGGGGATTCTTCTCTAAAGTTTGCTTTGGGCATTCGGAGCCAACTAAAACAATGAATTCCGTTCAGTATGTATATAAATTAAATCGTGCAGATCTCACAGATCTGTTAGCGGTTCCCTGTCGTTGCCTTCATGGACTGTTAAAGAAAATACTTACGAATCCTAGAGGAGAACATTCTGCGGCCGGCCAAGGGACAGTTCATATCAGCCAATATTTTTGGAAATTGTTCATGTAACTTTCCTATATTGTATTGACCCTTTTTTTAAATAAATCCTTTAACTATTTTGTTAAACTTTTTCGTCTGCCCTTGCAAATGAACACCGCTGTGCCAAAAATATACGTTCAAATGGTTTTTTTTTGCTTTGTATTTCGTAAATATTTTATAAATTCGTATATTGTTTACATAGTGTTGACTTTTTGCTGTTTATTTACTGTAAATTTGTTTTTATAGCACGTTCGTAAATTATTAAATCAATAAATACCATTCGTAATTGGCTTGAAGGTAAAAAAAAAATAATTGTAAATGTTTTCACTACCGTACTAATGATGGTGCGGCTATAGGGTGGTACAGCCCTATAGCTATGAAGTTATTTGCGAAATTCACGGGAAATTTGCAAGTAAAAAAGCATAAGGTTGTGCCCTATTTTCTAAGTAAACACATAAAGAACAAAAAAATGAATTAATTGATATGAAATTTAATTGAAATTTTAGCCTGCACATGGAACTGTAGTTTATAGCAAACAAAAGACATGGTCTCATTGCAGACCAAAGGACTCAGCTTTTCCAAGTGGCTCTATGGCTCAAACTGCAGATGCGGATGGTCGTGGGGCTTCAATTGCTGAGTCAGCGAATAATGTCCAGTTTTTGTGCAAAATTCGCATCGGACTGCGTATGTTGGACTGAATGTTGAGTTATTGCGACCGATGGCGAGTTCCAAGAGTTAATTACTAAATCCCCTCCCTCCCTATGTAATTTAAAGCCGCCTCTCCGTCTGTATAAGATATTCTGCACGGATGTGCCACTTAACTGCGGAATTCCCTCAGCATTCCAAAAAGAAATATACTTCTTATAAATCTGTGATCTGTGCATGATGGAATTTGCATTCTCTTGATCAGTATTTATTGTTTAAACATCAAGCCTTATAATTGAAAATTCTTTTCAACCACCATATTCCCCCACTGTGTTTGCTCTGGTAGGACGCGTATTATTTAATAATTTATTCAATATTTATTTTATTATTTTCTATTCAACATTTGTTTTATTATTTATGGGAATATTGGAAAAAATAAAATCAATACACAAGCATAAAATATTAATTGAAAACCATTGCATATGAAAGAAATCAACAAATTGAAATGTCGACAATGTGTATTATTTGATTATTCGGACAGCTTTACTTCATGCGATTGCCCTGGCATATGTGTGTGACAGTGGTCTAAGTCACATTTAATAACTTGACATATACAAGAGAAAACTCAATTCCGACTAGCAGGCATTCCTTGCTTTGAATTTGTAGTCTCAAAAATAACTTAAACATGTTTTCCTCATAATTCGAAAAGAGTCAGATATGAAATATTGCTCAAATTTCTCAAACCCAGTATTTGTTTCCAATCAGTTGGAATTGAATAGAATTTCTCCATGTCCTTAATCAAGTTTTCCTGCATGATTAGACGCAAACCCAACAAAGTTTGGTTTATTTTTTTTTAATTAAACTGAAAATTGCCGTGTCCTCGTTGTTGTTGTTTTGTGGTCAACAAACACACTGGACCAAAATAAGATTCTAATGTTCGCCGTTCTTTGCACTACGAATGCTCTCGGTTGCAATGGCTTGACCGATTGTTGTCTTAACCATTCCGACTATAAACTTTAACCAAAGAGATGCTTTCCTTTTGCCATTCGTTTCCTTTTAGTCCAATCAGGCTTTGGTGTATTTTTTTTGCTGGTCTTCAAGTTTGTTTACAATCATATCTACATCCATTCGGGTATGTCACTACTGTACATGTTGTTTCTTAATTGACCCATATATTCTAATCATGTCCAACATTCCTTTCGGTTCCTTGTGTCCCATGTCCTACATACCCCTTGTTTTGTGGTCATCCCTCTCTTCCTCTTTGGCTAATATTTGGTTTCATGCTCTAGTATGTTGGCGAACATGTGTTGGCCAAATGTATGGTCTTCGTATATTTCCATGATGGACAGTCTTAATTAAAAAAGTTTCTTTTTCTGCTACTTAAGCATAATTTTTCAAACCGATATTTACATTCAAATGCTTCTTCAGTGTTGTATTTATTTTGGTTCGACCAATGGCCGACAAAGAGTATGGGAAAGGTTGCCGTAATGAAATTGAAACTTTTTTTTTTACATTCGAAGGCATATTGGAAAAGTTTAATAGAAATTAAAATAAAAATGTGTGGCTTTAATGTGTACGGAATATTCAATAATGTTATGCGGATTAAAGGTCGGTTTTCGGGTTTTTGTTGTTTGTTTTAAATTTGTTTAATAACAAACGCTGATCAAAGCAAAACTCCCACTGCCCGGGAACATGCCAAATGCTTAGCAATTTTGACATACAACGTATTTTCAAACATTTTAAGATTTAGGTTATTTTATACTGAGATTAGCGGCTTAAAGGTGCAGTGAACAATATGGAGCTGTCGATTTCGAAAATGGCATTGGATTTTCTTTACCATATTTGGTTTACAAGATATCGTTATAATATTTATAATTTGATTATATACATGTATTAGTTTTGCAGTTCATAAGTAAGAAATTTTGTTTTCTTGGGAGGATTTTATTCCGCGTTACGTGAGTATCTGAAGCCATAATAACGTTTGGAAACCGTAATGCTTTCAACTACCAGACGGATATCGGATAATTATGGAATTTTTGTCTTTTATAATGACTTTTTTTTGTGGACTTACACATTCTGTTTGATCGTTATAGTGTTTCCAACTATTGGACGGACGGTATAGTTTTGTTGTCATAGCTATAAATAAATATTTGGTAATCTGATGGACAAACATTTTTTGGTATGGTTTTCCTATTTATATTTTTAATACGTGTTCAAATAACATGAGGGTATTTCCAAGTCTATGACTGATAATTATCAATCGTGGATTTTTTTTTAAAAATATTACGCTCTGGAAACACATTTTTGATTGAGGAGTTCAAAGTCTTTGAATTTCGTGTTGGTAAATTCTAAGAACATCCGAGTGCTGTAAATGTGTTGCCAAGTATTGTCCCACGTAAACTCGGTTTCAGAACGGCTTGTTTCCAGAAGGGTCGATTGAGTCACGGATGATCTTCGTTTCGAACTTAAATTTAGAATTACATTTTTCAGACGAAGTTTAACTGCGTTTGAACTACAGTGTGGTAGCCATATGATTTTAACACTATTCAAAGAAAGAAGAATAATCACAATTAAAATAAGAATTGATGTTGATTTGCCATTCGAAAACAAGGAAACCAGTGTGCTGCAAGTTCAAATAGCTCTCAATTTGTATCTGATCTGTTTTGCCTGATCTGATTTATTTGAAACTGCGTTGCACTATGATCTAATTAATTGGACCAACGTCTATAATACACTTTAGACACGCCTACTAATGGTGTCAAATCGCATGATCTTGGTGGCCAGTTTCGAATTGACGGTGACATTCGTTCCCTCGTCGTTTTCGGACCAAAGATCGCATCAAACAGTGACTTTTTGTGGATGTTCAATTACTTGAGGATTCTCCGAACCCCAAATACGACAATTTTGTTTATTCACATACCCACCGAGCTTCATAGCCATAAACCATAATCTCCTCTTAAAGTACGATCTGAGGCTATGCCAGAATCACAATTTTTGTTGTAGGTCTTAATAATTTCGACGCGTTGTGTGATAGTTAAGCGATCCATTTTCGTCAATGTCAGACTGACAACTAAAAAGAACAAACAACAACTTAACTGACAGATGTCGAATTCCAGCCCTATACTTTTGAAACCACGAAATGGACAGCCCTATACAAAAATTGTCGAAATTTGTTTCTGTGGAAAAGTTTTTTTTTATAAACTTTTTTTTTTAAAAAAATTCAATTTTTGGGGCATAATTTTCATAATGGCTAGGCAGATATGTTGAAATACATCTTAAAAAATTTACCACAATATTATTAATCTACGCCTTTAGTCCATTTTAATTAGTTACACCTCTGCTGATCTGCGGTCACAGCACGTAGTTACTTTCTTTGGAAGGAAAGCTTTTTTTTTTCAATTTTTTGAAATACTCGTCCGATTTTGTTTACCGAAATGAATCTCTAAATTATGTTTAATCATTGCCCTTTGTGCATTTAATAGTTTCGGAGTTATAAATAAATTTAAGGCAAGGGATCATTAAATATGACCAGTTCTCCTTCATACACAACTGTACTTTTTCGATATTTCCCCCAAGAAATTCTCAACTGAAAATTGAAAAATATATGATTTTGATACATTTTGCTGGGGAAATTGGGAAAATGTTTGTTATAATTCTGTTCCCTAGCCTATAGATTCATTAGATTATAAAAAGTGGATGTGGACTCAACAACGTTGATTAAGACGTTTAAAATATTTGTTTGGCTTTTTCAGAAATTATGGCTTAATGTGAGAATTTGGTTGAATTATTAATAACAGTTTAAGGAATATTGGTAAAATGGAAGTAAAGTATAAATAATTTAATTTCCCGCAGATATTTATTACAGGCAATTGAAAAAAGTACTTTATATATTCGTAAGCGGCCCATCTACTCCTACTGCTGCTAATGCCAAGTTTGGGTTATTGCAATTGACAGACTTGATAAGAATGTGCTCATCACAGAGACAAGTCAGTATAGAAATCAAAAGACTTGTGCCTTTTTTTTTCTTTTTGATAAACATCAGTCACTCAAATAAACTTTGGTCACTGTCCGATTGTTGTTTTTTTTTTCTGTTTGCTTTTATTTTTGTTATTTTAATAATTTTATTTATTTTTTTTGTCTTTAGCAATCGAAAGCAAAACAGAAAGTGATTGATGAGGGTATAGCTGAATCGTCAATCGAAGAGTTTATTGCCAGGAGCAGGCTGTAGCTGTCACGTTAAAGATTTTGTGTTATAAAAACAAAAGTATGTAAACATATTTTAAACAATGTTTTTTTTATATAAATTTAATTTTTTATCATTTTTTTATTTCATCAAGGATAATAATTACTGGCCGACCTGGCATAGGAACGAAAATCTATGAAAATGCAGGCGAGTCACTCGCATAGCCTTACATTGTGAGAGAGTGCAAATGTTGCCAGGTCAAGAATTCCTAAAATAATTGGAAATTTGCTAAGGAAAGAAAAAAAAACAAAAGGCCAGGTTGGTGCTGGGGTCATCAACAACATAAATGTAGATAAACAACATTTTGAATTGGAAATGAGTCCTCTATCGCTCAGGATGATCGGATTTGCCGCATTTGTGTACGAGGCCTAGCCCCGTAGACGAATATCAAATAATGGAGGTCTTTTTTTAACTCAACGGGAATACAGGGTGTAATACGAAGAATTGAAGTAATCCCCATCCGTGCCAATTGTCCAAGAGCAGACTTGTCTTTTTTTCTATCAAACGAAATACAAAAAAACACGTGAGTACTTTTGACATTTTCGTTCGCAGAAAAAAAGTTAGGCCCCGATTTTATCCGGAAATGCCTACGTTTTCTTTCGTTCGCTATGTGGTTCTGCAGACTACTAGTGGCTAGCAAATCAGCTGTTTTTTGTATAGAAGGCATGCGAACGTTAACGTTCGACAATGTGAGACAGGCAGTGAGGGTTCTTGCAATAATTTTTAATTACATTGTGTGTTTAAAATTGGAAGCAAAAAAAAATCCAGTGTACACTACTCATGTTAAGATGTAGGCATGTGCGGGGACCCGATTTTTCGCATTTTAAACTCTCGCATCGTGTGTTCATGACATAGAATCAAATTTACTTCATCTAGATCGCTGTGAAATTGTATTCCAATGAGTCAAGTCTTTAGAAATCCCACAATTATAACCAACTTACTTACTTATTTCCCTTAACATTCCATGAAGGAACAGACGGGGAACTTCTCTCGAATCAGTGAGCTGTGTACGATATTATTTGTATACTCACTGACCGGGGGGACCGACTGTTTAAAGCCGGCACCGAACGGCTAATGCTTTTCTAGAGAAGTTTTACATGGCTTAGAGATTACTCTCTTACTCGTAAAGTCGCCAACATTTACGAGGTGGAAACAGACGCTGAAAAATGTTTGATGGTCTTACCCGGTTTCGAACTCGGGTTCTTCTGTGTGATAGTCGCACACACTGTGATAGTCCCCCATTGTGGTCGAATAGTGGCCACAATCGAGTTCAAAATGTTTAAACACAAAGATGTCCAATAAAACAATTTAGACAAAATATATATGAATATAGTGTATTTTAAAAGCTCTACAATGCCGACAACAACTTCCCCAAACATCCTTTGTCTGTTAAATTGTTCACAATTTTTTCCCGTATTTTGCATACCGGTCACGAGGGAAAAAAATGAATGCTATGACACCGCATGGAAGAACATAATAAATTCCGTTTAGTAGTCGTACACATGACTGACACTTCCTTGTCACATCAGTTTTTCTTTTGTTGCTGCCTTTTTCAGTTGTTTTCCTTACATTTGCTATACTTCGATTCGACCAGTCGGTTCTTTCTTTTGCTTTCCTTGTTTTGGGGCACATTTTGATGTAAAATTCGTTGAAGGTTCGTTGATTTCGATAAAAAGAAAGAAACGTGTACAAGGCCAGCTCCCGTTTCTTCTTTGTCGTTCCATGCTCGTATTTCCGTCTCAACTTTAAAGTAACAAAATGAGTTTGGCGAAAAAAAAACAACACACGCATACATACAACATGAATCTGTGAAAACCATAGATAAAAACTTTGTTCTTTTGAAAGATGTGAAATATGTATGCAACAAAAATATGAAAAACGATTCGGTGAAAGGCAACAAGAAAAAAAAAAAACAACAACAACACAGAAGAAGAAAACTGACGAATAATGAACATTTTAAGTAGACCTTGAAGTGGTCTTTGCCTACAGGCAGAATTTGCTAAGAGTGAGTTTTTAGATTTTGTAGAAGTAAACGTATATAGATATATATGTATTTGTGTACATAGTTACGAATAAATCGATATTTTTGTGCCAAAACCGAAGAGAGTGGATGGGAGAAAATAGCTAGCAACAGGAAGTTTGGTTGCGCCAAAACTTGTATACACTCTACAATGGACGAATGATCAAACTGGGAGGTGAATTCACTTACACTTCACTGCGCCAAATCTTGTATACACTACAATGGACGAATGATCCAACTGGGAGGTCAATCCATTTTTGCCTGAATCTGTTCCTTTAGCATAGAAGTTAATCTTCATAACTTTGTAGTCGTATGGCCGATTCCCCCTTGACACAATCATAAAAGGTGTGCCAAATACATGTTGAAAATTCCAAAAACTTAACAATATTGTGGAATATTGTTGTTTTATTCGCTAGAGCACATATTTCCATTACAGTCAAACTTCCATTCCATTCCATTATCCCGTACAAAATTTCGACTTACGGAGACTTTGAGTTATGGAATTAATTATAAAACTGTCTGGAAGTGCTTCGACTTAAAGAATATTCGAATTATGGATGTTATGGAAGTTTCACTGTATTTGTGGAACACGATTGCATTCATGTGGCTGCCTCGGCTGGTTTCGCAGTAGCGCATCCTGGCAACCCAATTTTCCAAGACCTTGGTAAATTTTTTTGGCTCATGCGATTGGATTGTTAGATATTTGCTTTAATGGCCTGAATCGTCAATGGATTGTTCGCATAAAAATAGTCGAACGATATGAAATGTCAGTTGTCTTCGATCGCCGGCAACAAAAAAGGATTTGTCATTAAAAAATTGAATAATACAAAGAAGACTACTGTGTACGATATCTTATAATAGTATATGTTTTATTTCTTTGAGAGTTACCTGCGACATAATACGGCAGCCTTTAAATTGAAAGTCGAAGGCAAATAAACATTCCTTTTGAAATCAAATTGACAGCAATGACTGATACTTTTTTGTCCAGGCATCGTACCAGCTGAGTGTTGGAAACGACTTTGAATTGGGACTGTCACCGCCAGTCGCTACCCATATACGGTCTGAGACTCCGGATGCCTACGAAAGGGCAATTTGTCTGCCTCCAGGTATTGGCTGTTTCTGAAACGGTACCAGATTCGTCACTGCTACCTCTAGCGGACAGAGAGCACATTTTTATAATCTTCCGCCATCGGTTGGCCAACATTTTCTTTCTAACTTTAAGTAAATGTTGTGTTTTTATAATGTACCATTTAAATTCACGATCTTCTTAGCCTTTGACGCACATATCCAGTTCTCCTAGACCGGCCAAGAGCATTTAATAATAATTGTGCTATTGCGTCCCATTGTTATGTTAAAATGACGACTGGTGTTTCTTCGAAATTCTCGGGCAAGCGAAGAATTTTTCTCTTCCACAAGTTTCTTAAATTGTTCTCCAACTCTCCCACAAGTTTCTCAAATTGATTTGCATTTGTTACTTTCACTTTTTTCCACTTTTTCCATAGTTTTGTACTTTGAAACACTTACATATCGAGTCCTAACCTCGAAAAAGACGAAAAAGGCGTATGACGCTTACGATACAATGAAATTTCCTATATTTCTTTGTAAATATAAATTTTTAATTTTTAATATTTTGGGATTGTCGCCAGCCCGATATTGGGCCAATGTTCTCTAATCCAACTTGTATCCGCCGTCAATTACGCTAGTAAAATCATGAGGACCTACAATTCGACTCTAGTCGTATTTACTTTCTTGGAAAATTGTAACTCACACCGATTCTGCGTAACAAACTTTGATAGAGCCAAACTAACGATTTTTTCCGTTTTTGGTTGCCAAAACAAACAAAAAAATCTTTTGATTTTCAAACAGAAATTTAAACAGAGTACGCCCAGTCTCATATCTACTACTCTACACTCACTTTAGAACATACAAAATATCCATATAAATACCCAAGATTGCGGTATATAAAATGATCGAATTTGCCACCAATCCAACCATATCATGAGGACTGAAAATCCACATAAATTGTTGGAAAATATTGCCCCACGCATATGAATGCGCCGTGCCCCGACCCACCGCCTTCGTCGTCAGTCAATATACCTCATCAGCATTAATGAAGCATTTGATTGGCTCTTATGAATTAGACGAAATGTGAATACGAAATCATCTCCGAGTAACCTTTTTATCGTTGTTTTTTCTTTTTTTTTGCCAATTTACAAATACTTTTTACACATTTCACATGTGGGTAACGCGGGGGGTAAGGATCTGAAATCTAGCTATTCTTATTCCTAAGTAGCTGCTAAAACGAAATGGCGCATTGAAATTGAAAGGAGCTGAACCTTTTGCACGGCGACGAAGACGTTTTCTTCTTGGGTTGATTAATGGAGGGGTAGTAATTGAAATGTGGTTCATGCAAAACCAATAAGAATTTGAGATTTTGCTGAAATTAACTTTTCAAATATTTGACTAACGAGAGGGATGTTGTTCTGTTCTGTTCTACGTCAGCTAATGAGGTCGGGCATGATGGGGCCACATGCGGGCACATGTGTATGTCTAACGATTATAATATGTACATAGAAAACGATATCGATGAAAAAACTGATTACCCAATACATGTTGTACGTATTTCTTCCATCTCATAGTGTTCATAAAATCAAAATGTTTGGCGATTGGAAAACGAAAAACGTAAATTGCCTATGTGCCCTTAGGCGAACATTACGAATGAAAACGAAAATGTTGTTAAAATAAACTGCATTGAATGAATTTTGCAATAGGATTAGATGTCACATGGTTGTTGTTGTAACAGTTCTGCTGATGTTGCCGAAAGTTCTTGTCTGGGGAAGAAACTTTCCGGTGGATACAGCCACGACAATCGGATCTGCGCTCCGAAACGATCCGAGTTCATCTCGGCCAAGGATTGTCAACCCAGCGACAGCTGTATCTAGAAGTCGAATGGGGTTTATGTTTAGTGTTGCCCTAACACTCTGATTAGTGAGTCTCTCCGTTGGCCTTCAAATTTGGCACATCCAAAAGGTCCCCAGGGACCTTCTCACAAACAAAGGGTTTAAGGTTGGTGGCCCCACTGTACAGTTGGCGTATCTTTACTCGCGGAGTTGTGACAGTTAAGCCCGACTTCAGTCTCTGCTCCAGGTATATTTTGCATCTTTGCAGTTTAAACCAAGGTCCCTGCCTAAAATATTCTAGTTCGTCGAACAGCCCGAATCCAATTGCTGCGAAATATTTTTTTTTTTGCCATTTTGAATTGGCTGACCGATTAGGTTGATATTTCATACAGACCTAGCTGAAGTGTGTTTGAGCTTAATTTTTGGAAGATGGGCCCACTTTAAATTAAAATTTCCGCCAACTTTGAATTTATAGACCAATAGGCCTATTTAGGTAAAAAAGATGGTGGTTAAGAGACTCTATAAAAAATTACCAACAAAAAAAAATAAGAATTCCCAAAAAAAAATCTCACACAAAAAAAATTTGACAGTTTTTATAATTTTTAGGTAATATTTAATTTTTCGTTTTCATATGAAAAATGCCCCAAAATGCAATAATGAAAAATTCCCCATTTTTTTATTTTGGGGAATTTTTTGTTTTTTTTTAATAAGAGGCGGCTCTATATAAAATAGCCCAACAAAAAAAGTATTCCCCAAAAAAATTGGAGAGTTATAAAAATGTTTAGGTAATATTTCATTTTTCGATTTCAAATGAAAAATTACCAAATTTCTTAAAAGTACGATGGTACAACTATGGCTTCCGTGGTACAATTTATAAATATTTCCAAATCGTCAATAAATATTATGTTTTGGCGACGATTACAGTTTACTCACGTCCTCAATATTAAAAAAGATGGATTTGATAGTGACCATTCAAATACCCTTTTAACTTTTGATTTTACGTCCTGCAATAGATTTAGTAAAAGGGTGTACCTACGGTCAAATTTTACAAGAAATTTGTCCAATAATACTTCCAATAATGTTTCTTCAAATCAAATAATTTGACAAATCATTTTGATGCGAATCGACATCTTTAATATTTATGTAATAATGACACCAATAGCAGCAATCCGTCATTTCTTTTACTATACGAAGTTCTGATGAAAAATAAGTTTGTTGTTTGGGGGATTTTTCATTTATTTTGGGGAATTCTTCATTTGCGACATTCTTCATTTTTTGTTTTGTCCATTCATAGAGCCCATACAGACATTGTGTCCGATACATTGTGTCCAAACATTGTGTCCGATACATTGTGTCCGAGACATTGTGTCCGAGACATTGTGTCCGATACATTGTGTCCGATACATTGTGTCCGAGACACATTGTGTCCAAACATTGTGTCCGATACATTGTGTCCAAACATTGTGTCCGATACATTGTGTCTGAGACACATTGTGTCCGATACATTGTGTCTGAGACACATTGTGTCCGATACATTGTGTCCGATACATTGTGTCCGATACATTGTTTCCGATACATTGTGTCCAAACATTGTGTCCGATACATTGTGACCGATACATTGTGTCCGATACATTGTGTCTGAGACACATTGTGTCCGATACATTGTGTCTGAGACACATTGTGTCCGATACATTGTGTCCGAGACACATTTTGTCCGAACATTGTGTCCGATACATTGTGTCGGAGACACATTGTGTCCGATACATTGTGTCTGAGACACATTGTGTCCGATACATTGTGTCTGAGACACATTGTGTCCGATACATTGAGTCGGAGACATTGTGTCCGATACATTGTGTCTGAGACACATTGTGTCCGATACATTGTGTCTAAGACACATTGTGTCCGATACATTGTGTCTGAGACACATTGTGTCCGATACATTGTGTCCGAGACACATTGTGTCCGAGACACATTGTGTCCGAGACACATTGTGTCCGAGACACATTGTGTCCGAGACACATTGTGTCCGAGACACATTGTGTCCGAGACACATTGTGTCCAAACATTGTGTCCGATACATTGTGTCTGAGACACATTGTGTCCGATACATTGTGTCTGAGACACATTGTGTCCGATACATTGAGTCGGAGACATTGTGTCCGATACATTGTGTCCGATACATTGTGTCTGAGACACAGTGTGTCCGATACATTGTGTCTGAGACACATTGTGTCCGATACATTGTGTCTGAGACACATTGTGTCCGATACATTGTGTCTGAGACACATTGTGTCCGATACATTGTGTCCGATACATTGTGTCCGAGATACATTGTGTCCAAACATTATGTCCGAAACATTGTGTCCGAGACATTGTGTCTGAGACATATTGTGTCCGATACATTGTGTCTGAGACACATTGTGTCCGATACATTGTGTCTGAGACACATTGTGTCCGATACATTGTGTCTGAGACACATTGTGTCCGATACATTGAGTCGGAGACATTGTGTCCGATACATTGTGTCTGAGACACATTGTGTCCGATACATTGTGTCTGAGACACATTGTGTCTGATACATTGTGTCTGAGACACATTGTGTCCGATACATTGTGTCTGAGACACATTGTGTCCAAACATTGTGTCCGATACATTGTGTCCGATACATTGTTTCCGATACATTGTGTCCGAGACACATTGTGTCCAAACATTGTGTCCGATACATTGTGTCGGAGACATTGTGTCCGATACATTGTGTCGGAGACATTGTGTCCGAGATACATTCTGTCCAAACATTATGTCCGAAACATTGTGTCCGATACATTGTGTCTGAGACACATTGTGTCCGATACATTGTGTCCGATACATTGTTTCCGATACATTGTGTCCGAGACACATTGTGTCCAAACATTGTGTCCGATACATTGTGTCGGAGACATTGTGTCCGATACATTGTGTCCGATACATTGTGTCGGAGACATTGTGTCCGAGATACATTCTGTCCAAACATTATGTCCGAAACATTGTGTCCGATACATTGTGTCTGAGACACATTGTGTCCGATACATTGTGTCTGAGACACATTGTGTCCGATACATTGTGTCCGAGACACATTGTGTCCGAGACACATTGTGTCCGAGACACATTGTGTCCGAGACACATTGTGTCCGAGACACATTGTGTCCGAGACACATTGTGTCCAAACATTGTGTCCGATACATTGTGTCTGAGACACATTGTGTCCGATACATTGTGTCTGAGACACATTGTGTCCGATACATTGAGTCGGAGACATTGTGTCCGATACATTGTGTCCGATACATTGTGTCTGAGACACAGTGTGTCCGATACATTGTGTCTGAGACACATTGTGTCCGATACATTGTGTCTGAGACACATTGTGTCCGATACATTGTGTCCGATACATTGTGTCCGAGATACATTGTGTCCAAACATTATGTCCGAAACATTGTGTCCGAGACATTGTGTCTGAGACATATTGTGTCCGATACATTGTGTCTGAGACACATTGTGTCCGATACATTGTGTCTGAGACACATTGTGTCCGATACATTGTGTCTGAGACACATTGTGTCCGATACATTGTGTCGGAGACATTGTGTCCGATACATTGTGTCCGATACATTGTGTCGGAGACATTGTGTCCGAGATACATTCTGTCCAAACATTATGTCCGAAACATTGTGTCCGATACATTGTGTCTGAGACACATTGTGTCCGATACATTGAGTCGGAGACATTGTGTCCGATACATTGTGTCTGAGACACATTGTGTCCGATACATTGTGTCTGAGACACATTGTGTCTGATACATTGTGTCTGAGACACATTGTGTCCGATACATTGTGTCTGAGACACATTGTGTCCAAACATTGTGTCCGATACATTGTGTCCGATACATTGTTTCCGATACATTGTGTCCGAGACACATTGTGTCCAAACATTGTGTCCGATACATTGTGTCGGAGACATTGTGTCCGATACATTGTGTCGGAGACATTGTGTCCGAGATACATTCTGTCCAAACATTATGTCCGAAACATTGTGTCCGATACATTGTGTCTGAGACACATTGTGTCCGATACATTGTGTCCGATACATTGTTTCCGATACATTGTGTCCGAGACACATTGTGTCCAAACATTGTGTCCGATACATTGTGTCGGAGACATTGTGTCCGATACATTGTGTCCGATACATTGTGTCGGAGACATTGTGTCCGAGATACATTCTGTCCAAACATTATGTCCGAAACATTGTGTCCGATACATTGTGTCTGAGACACATTGTGTCCGATACATTGAGTCGGAGACATTGTGTCCGATACATTGTGTCTGAGACACATTGTGTCCGATACATTGTGTCTGAGACACATTGTGTCTGATACATTGTGTCTGAGACACATTGTGTCCGATACATTGTGTCTGAGACACATTGTGTCCAAACATTGTGTCCGATACATTGTGTCGGAGACACATTGTGTCCGATACATTGTGTCTGAGACACATTGTGTCCGATACATTGTGTCTGAGGCACATTGTGTCCGATACATTGTGTCGGAGACACATTGTGTCCGATACATTGTGTCGGAGACATTGTGTCCGATACATTGTGTCCGAGACATTGTGTCCGATACATTGTGTCCGATACATTGTGTCGGAGACATTGTGTCCGAGACATTGTGTCCGAGACATTGTGTCTGAGACATATTGTGTCCGATACATTGTGTCTGAGACACATTGTGTCCGATACATTGTGTCTGAGACACATTGTGTCCGATACGTTGTGTCTGAGACACATTGTGTCCGATACATTGTGTCTGAGACACATTGTGTCCGATACATTGAGTCGGAGACATTGTGTCCGATACATTGTGTCCGATACATTGTGTCTGAGACACAGTGTGTCCGATACATTGTGTCTGATACATTGTGTCTGAGACACATTGTGTCCGATACATTGTGTCCGATACATTGTGTCCGATACATTGTTTCCGATACATTGTGTCCGATACATTGTGTCTGAGACACATTGTGTCCGATACATTGTGTCCGATACATTGTGTCTGAGACACATTGTGTCCGATACATTGTGTCCGATACATTGTGTTCGATACATTGTGTCTGAGACACATTGTGTCCAAACATTGTGTCCGATACATTGTGTCTGAGACACATTGTGTCCGATACATTGTGTCTGAGACACATTGTGTCCGATACATTGTGTCGGAGACATTGTGTCCGATACATTGTGTCCGAGACATTGTGTCCGATACATTGTGTCCGATACATTGTGTCGGAGACATTGTGTCCGAGACATTGTGTCCGAGACATTGTGTCTGAGACATATTGTGTCCGATACATTGTGTCTGAGACACATTGTGTCCGATACATTGTGTCTGAGACACATTGTGTCCGATACATTGTGTCCGATACATTGTGTCCGATACATTGTGTCGGAGACATTGTGTCCGAGACATTGTGTCCGAGATACATTCTGTCCAAACATTATGTCCGAAACATTGTGTCCGATACATTGTGTCTGAGACACATTGTGTCCGATACATTGAGTCGGAGACATTGTGTCCGATACATTGTGTCTGAGACACATTGTGTCCGATACATTGTGTCTGAGACACATTGTGTCCGATACATTGTGTCTGAGACACATTGTGTCCGATACATTGTGTCTGAGACACATTGTGTCCAAACATTGTGTCCGATACATTGTGTCGGAGACACATTGTGTCCGATACATTGTGTCTGAGACACATTGTGTCCGATACATTGTGTCTGAGACACATTGTGTCCGATACATTGTGTCTGAGACACATTGTGTCCGATACATTGTGTCTGAGACACATTGTGTCCGATACATTGAGTCGGAGACATTGTGTCCGATACATTGTGTCCGATACATTGTGTCTGAGACACATTGTGTCCGATACATTGTGTCCGATACATTGTGTCTGAGACACATTGTGTCCGATACATTGTGTCCGAGACACATTGTGTCCAAACATTGTGTCCGATACAATGTGTCGGAGACAAATTGTGTCCGATACATTGTGTCTGAGACACATTGTGTCCGATACATTGTGTCTGAGACACATTGTGTCCGATACATTGTGTCCGATACATTGTGTCCGATACATTGTTTCCGATACATTGTGTCCAAACATTGTGTCCGATACATTGTGTCGGAGACATTGTGTCCGATACATTGTGTCCGATACATTGTGTCGGAGACATTGTGTCCGAGACATTGTGTCCGAGATACATTGTGTCCAAACATTATGTCCGAAACATTGTGCCCGAGACATTGTGTCTGAGACATTCTGTCCGATACATTGTGTCCGATACATTGTCGGAGACACATTGTGTCCGATACATTGTGTCTGAGACACATTGTGTCCGATACATTGTGTCGGAGACATTGTGTCCGATTCATTGTGTCCGATACATTGTGTCCGAGATACATTGTGTCCAAACATTGTGTCCAAACATTGTGTCCAAACATTGTGTCCGATACATTGTGTCTGAGACACATTGTGTCCGATACATTGTGTCTGAGACACATTGTTTCCGATACATTGTTTCCGATACATTGTGTCCGATACATTGTGTCCGATACATTGTGTCCGAGACACATTGTGTCCAAACATTGTGTCCGATATATTGTGTCTGAGACGCATTGTGTCCGACACATTGTGTCCGATACATTGTGTCGGAGACATTGTGTCCACAAACATTGTGTCCGATACATTGGGTTCAAACATTGTGTCCGATACATTGTGTCTGATACATTGTGTCCGATACGTTGTGTCCGCTACATTGTGTCCGATACATTGTGTCCAAACATTGTGTCCGAGACATTGTGTCCGAGACATTGTGTCCGAGACATTGTGTCCGATACATTGTGTCCGAGACATTGTTTCCGATACATTGTGTCCGATACATTGTGTCCGATACATTGTGTCCGATACATTGTGTCCAAACATTGTGTCCGATACATTGTGTCCGAGACATTGTGTCTGATACATTGTGTCCGAGACATTGTGTCTGAGACACATTGTGTCGGAGGCATTGTGTCCGAGACATTGTGTCTGAGACACATTGTGTCCGAGACATTGTGTCTGAGACACATTGTGTCTGAGACACATTGTGTCCGAGACATTGTGTCCGATATTCGTTTTGTGGTTGTCTGTAATGCAAAGCGACGTATGTGCGTTTAAAAAAAAAATTGCAACCCCGGTTCAGTTTATTGCTTATAACTAAACTGTTTGAAGTTCGATTGCAGTCAAATAAAGACAATTATTTTTGAAACAGAATATGTAAAAAAAACCCTCTATACACATCAGAACAATATCATTAACCCATTCAGGACCAAGACATTTTTTTAAAAAAAAAGTTTTATATTCGAATCCGTTGATATTTTTATTCGCTGGCTATGAATGGGTTAATGAGAACGAAGTTATAGTCGTTTGAACTTTAAAATTGAAAAAATCGAATTTTTGCGATTTTTTTCCCCAAAAAAAAAAAGAAATTGCAACCATAAATTTTTGTTTATAAATTTGTATTTTTCTGATCATAAACCATAGTGTGCATATCTAGTGCCAGATGATTTTAAAAACAACTTGGGTTATCCCTTTACTTTTTCCCTCCGCCCCGCCGAAGTTGACATTTTTTTTTTAAATCAAATTTCCACTTTGGTCCGGAATTTCTCGAATTGCAACGCCAAACGCTTCAAAGTATAGCCCGTTTCTGTTGTGTCCATTAGGGTGGAGTGAAATTCAAAAAAAAAAAGTTAACCTCGGAAAGAGATGTAGTCTGGGGTCCTAATGAGGGGAAAAATAAAGAAAAAAATTTTAAAAAAATTTTAGGGGTCGCGCCGCTCCCTCGAAATTTGGAAATTATCGCTATTTTGGCGTTGATTTTAGAAAAATCCCCTAAAATTTTTTTAAAATTTTTTTCTTTATTTTTCCCCTCATTAGGACCCCAGACTACATCTCTTTCCGAGGTTAACTTTTTCAAATTAAAAAAAAAGCATGTTTTCACTCCACCCTAGTGTCCATGTCTTCTTCACCATTCACCATTTTCTCTTATCAGCTAAGCGTCCCTCAACAGCAAATTTATTATGAAATAAACATTTGATAATTTATCTCAAAAACTGTCATTTTTTCCTTCAAACCCAAAATAACACCTCTTGTTGGAAAACCCCTGTGACTATAATCAGTGACTAAATTATGAATGAAAATATGGACAACTGTCAACATTTTTCTTATATCCCCCCTCAAGTATTAGGTGTTCCAATTTTATAGAGGCTGCGCGGGCTGGTCGCCAAATGCCCACGACCGCAATGTTCATATCAGCAATGACCTCTGAATAAACTATTCAAAACCAAAAGTCGTTTGAGAAATGACAGCTTCAAAGAAAAGTTTCGGATATGCTGTATTTTTAATAAATCCACAAGGCTTCCAAAAGTGTTTGCGATTAAAAGATTCCACTATTACCAGGTGATTTTGAGATTTTACAAACACTTTTTGAGCAAAATACTGTAGGCTTCTTGAAAAAAGAAATTGGGGACTTTTTCATTGTTCAAATTTTGGTTTCAAGCGAGGCTCCTGAATGCTCAAGCCTCCGGTCACACCCCATAACCAATGCCAATAAACTTAAAGAACTCACTTCCAGTTTTCGTTTCATACAACATGGGTCTGAAGACAAAACGAACAATCAAAACATATGAGTACCTCATAAATTGTGTGACACATTTATCTCTTACACAATTTTGCCTGTGTCTCACTTTGTCTCTGTTTTTTTCCGGTTTTTATTTGAATTCATATCCCGAGCATCCGGTATTTGACATTTCCACACAGACATCCCTACAGCTCATGAAGCCAGTTGACATCAGAGGTTCCTCTGATGCCCTCTTGTAGTAATTCTTTAGGAAATATTTGCTCAACAACTCAAATACATCCCAAAACAAGAAGAATTTGAAAAGTCAAACTTAAGTTAACACAAATATAATATCGATTACTCCTACCACAACAGTTACAGACAGACACACACAAAGCATATCGGTCGTTTAGATTCCAATCCATAGTCAGTTAATTAAAGCCCTATCAATATAGGGTTTCCTTGAATTATGCAAAACACAATGACAAAGGTTGACATGACCTCGTTATGGAAAAAAAGTCCTCAATGTGACCCGACAAGTCCGGCTCCTCCATGGCCATATGAAAAGTCATTGAAGAAATTACACAGATACCTAATTTGAATTATGCCACCAATTATGTCGACAACAGAATTCGGCTAATTTTATATAAATATTTAATAATTTATTGCCTGACCTTTGCCAAGTTCATAATTATTGTGGCAAACCACAGCCCCCCTGGTGCTTATTCCAAAAATAGCTACAACCTGGTACTGCACCACCCACGTTACTGGTGCAGTGGCGCACACTTTACTTGGGTGGCAAACTCGAACTGTGCAGACAAACGCGAAACACACCAACACAAAAAAAAAAAAAAAACAATAATTATGAGATCCGTGAAGTGGAAGTTGCTCGTGTATATTTTGCGTTTTTAGTTTGGTTTGGTGCCACAAAAAGGCCCGTAAATTTATTTAAATTTAGGTAAACGTGCAAGGCTTTCACAATGGAATCAAACTAGAAATTAGAACAGAAACAGCCACACAAAAACCACCAACATCATTTGTTTGCTTTGCCAAAAAAAGGCGAATACAAAGAAAAGAAAGCCCATAAACGTAACCAAACAATAGAAAATACTACAAAACAAAGAAATGACATATTGTCCCTGCCCCGAATATTATAAAAAGCTTCCGTGTCAGTTGTGTGTTCTCTATCTCTGTTAATGGGGCACAGCGATCAAAAAAAAAAAAATAACAATAAATAAAAAAAAAATATGTAAAAATAAAATAACCATTTTCACTCTGCTGGATATAAATCCAACATCTGGAAGATATCACGTAAGGATTTCGGTGGAAAGCTCTACGAAATACGGCTGGTGTAGAGCATAAGCCCATAGACCAACCTACCAACCATCGAGAACCTCATCTGATTTACCATTTTGGGCTCGAATGTTTACGCGAATAAATAGAATGGTCGATTTTTGTCCGAAGAGCAGGCAAGGGAAGTTTAAGAGCCAAAAAAATACACTGTTTGGTGGGATCATCGTCTTCGAAGAAGTCACAAGATACTGTTTTCTTTGGCCAAATGGATAAATCGGACTCGATTGATATGTGATTTCAACAGGACACTGCACGCCATACCAGCAGCTATTTGGGGGGCGAGTTTGGTGAGCAAATCGAAGCCCAGCTTATTGGAACGACAATAAGCCCGAAATTGTTTTAGGTCATGTTTTATGCTAGATATTCAGCCCGATTCTGAATACTCCCGGGGAGATAATTCCCGGGGAATTTACATTTTTCAGAAAATAAAATCTTCCTATTTTAAACAGACCAGGAAACAAAAAAAAACCTCTGACTCTGAATATTCGAAATTGTATGTCCCTTATTATTATTCGCTCGGTTTGTTTAGAAAAGGAGGATATTGTTCTCGAAAAAAAAGTAATTTCCCTGGGAATTATCTCCCCGGCTGATTTACTGAAAATAATTTCAAATATACATTTTTTTATCAAAAATCGAACGCTTTTTGTTTCAAATTTTCGTCTGCCAATTTCCTCTTTGGGTAAAACTAAAGAAAAGCTAAATGAAAAATTAAAAATGTTAAAGAAACATCAGTCACACATTTTTGGGGCTGATTTTCGTGCGGTGTTTTCGGCTTCAGAAAACATGACTATAGGGAATTTGCACCACAAACCCTAATATCAAAATGGGCGGCACATTTTCATCTGTTTTGGGGGAACATTTTCTTGTATTAAATATCACCATGAAAATGAGACCCAATAAAGTTTTTCGAGCCTATTTTCATGTGGTTTTAGGTTTACATTTCCTATACGAAAAACTCAACACATTCACACTTCTTTACCAACACACACACATTTTTGCTACTGGCCGGCCGACAGACAAACGAAAATTCAATGGCTGTGAATTTTTGCTTGTCCATATTTTTCCCCCAAACGCTTTGAGAATTTGTGGTGTAGGGCAACACTGTGTTTTGATTTACTAGTGCGGACGGCAACAAATCTGGAGAGAAGTTAATCGTGCGACGACATTTTTCAAATGAACATGCATGTGCACATGTATAGAAGATTTAGATGATTTTCGATATTTCTATTTTGTTTCGAAGACAGGTGACTGTCGTTCACAAAATTCTTGAGCTGGATTTAACAATCACAAAATTGTTTATATTTCACAATCACTTTCAAACACCATGGTGATCCAAAACATGGAATAACCAATTCTAAAATAATCTTCAATCTTGCTTGTCCATACTTTTCCCCCAAACGCTTGGAGAATTTGTGGTGTAGGGCAACATTGTGGTTTGATTTACTAGTGCGGACGGCAAGAAGTTAATAATGCGACGACATTTTTCAAATGAACATGCACGTGCACATGTATAGCAGATTTCGAAGATTTCCGATATTTCTATTTTGTTTCGAAGACATTCAGTTATGTGGAGGACTTCACTTTATTGCCGAGGTGCCTGTCGTTCAGTCCAGCACAACTAATTTTTCCTACGGTGATTTGACAACCGCAAGTGATTGACAATCATGTGTACTCACCTGGCAACAAACTAATTGTACGTGTAATGACAGGGTTAGTGCGTCGTTTTTTGAAATGTTGGAAAAGTGTGTGCCCAAATATGACTTTCACCATGGACCATCTACATCGTAGCCGTGGATATTTGCATGTAACAATCTGTGCAGACATGGATTTATCGATCCCAATAAATATTTCATTCACTTGTTTTTTTTGCTCAAATCCAAACATTTTTATACACTCCATCATAGGATGGAGTATATATGTACTAAGTTTGTCATTCCGTTTGCAACACCTCGAAAGAGTGATCTGCGACCCTATAAAGTATATATATTATTGGTCAGTGTAACATTCTAAGACATTCTAGCGATGTCCGTCTGTCCGTCCGTCTGTTGTCTGTTGAAATCACGATAGAGTGCGAACGACCAACGCTAAAAAGCTGAAATTTTGTAGGAAGATGTTTTTTGCCCATAAGCAGGTTAAGTTCGAGAATGGGCCATATCGGACCAAAGGGGAAAAAGCTCCCCTTTACGGGACTAAATATATTCCGGCCATAATCAAATTTTTCAAATATTTTTTTTCACTACATCTAAGTTCTAAGTTTATATAATTTATAGATGGGAAAAAAATCCCAAAAATGGGCGTGCTCATGGGTTCCGTGGACCCTTGGGGCCCAAAAAAGGGCCCATGATAAACATGCGCATATGGGTATCGAAGTGCAACGAAATTTACTCACGAACCCAAATATGCCTTTATTTTCATGATTTGCCTAAATTTTTTGATCCGGTTTCTGGGACTATCGGGTCACCAGCGGCCCAAAAACCGTCCCTTGACAAACATGGACATATGGGTATCGAAATGCAACGAAATTTTCTCGCGAACCCAAATATGCATTTATTTTCATGATTTGAATAAAATTTGTGATCGGGTTCCTGGGACTATCGGGTCACGAGCGGCCCAAAAACTCAGTTAGTTTTCTTATTTATTGACTTTTTAAGGATCCATGATGGAGGGTATATAAGATTCGGCCCGGCCGAACTTACTATTTGTCCACTTGTTCTTTTTTATCAAATTTACGGAAAATTTCCATGCTTTCAGATTGTACTTTTCGATTTTAGATCCTGCCGAACACCCTGCATCACAGTATGAGGTCGATTGTTATGGCAGCCTGTCCTCCTATCACCTCCATTTTTGAAACCTTTTGTTCCACTATGTTTCGCTCTATTTGTTGTTGCGCCATTATTTATTCCTAACATTTCCTTGGAAATCATATTTTCTGAATTCTCGTTTGTTTTTGTTGGCATGTTGGTTTAAAACAAAAACCGCCTTGTGAGATTTTTCGAAAAAAAAGAAACCTTGAAACATATGTAACGCATGTAACGTTGACAAGTATTTACTACTCGTCGTATGTCTTAATTGGGAAAACAATTGCCTGTAACAAAGCACTGGAGTATTTCTCTTTTTTTTATTACTATTTTAGTTAAGATCGTTAATCAGAAATGACGAATGCATACCTTACGATGTAATCGCATTAGCTTTTTACATTCAAATTGTCTTCGTTAGATATTTTTGATGACATTTTCCGTTTAATAACTACTTGAATTCTGCTGCTTTCTGCTTACTTTCAAGGCCATACTAATTAAGAGCATCTTAATCGTAATTGCGCTCAATTAACGTTCCTAATTGTTGTACAATATCCCTACAAGGCGTAGGTGGTACGTATGCGAGTATGTGTGTGTATATATGGGAGTGGATCGAGTACACAATGAGAAATTCATAGGGCAAAAATAAAAAATGAATTCAGCAAATTATTTATTTATTTTTTAACAAGTTTTCAAAGCTCCGCTGAAATAATTTTTCGTTATTTAAATTGTCATTGGATGTATAGAAAATGTCATCAACGTTGGGGGTTATTTAAAATGTAGACAACTATTAGGACAAATCCTAAATGACATACGCTCAGTGTGTACCAGTGGACTAGCATGTTAAATATTAACATCGTCCAGTGGTCCTCAAACTATTTTGGTTGTTGCCAATACTTTTTGAATTAATTCGATACTAAAAATGAAACAGGTATTATTTTGGTATTTCCGATTTTTGTGACTGAACCCGCACATCTGGTGCAGCATCAAGCATATTTGAGGATATTTGGGTTTTTCTCGCAACATATTTTAGAAACAGCTCATATACACATGTGGACATAAAAATAGGTGTGCACCTTACCTTATAATAATTATTAGTTTATTGAGTTATCATGCTTCAGGTCAAAAAATATTAAAATATTTTACAATTCCAATAACACGAAAAACTAAATCAATATACAGATAATTCAGTAAATTCATTGATTTTTATATGGACAGAAAAATAGGTGTATATTGAAAAACATAAAAATAACATAACAATTTGAGCCATAGTACGGAAAATCTAGCTTCGCGAAAGGTATTTTCATTTTTATCTCTCGTTTTGTTACTCACACTCAGAGACAAAAAAAAATAATTCTCGTGAAAGTAATTTTTATCTACGAAAGTTATCTTTTTTATCTTTCATGAGTGATCAGTACATGCTTTAAAAGTATTGCTCTCTCTAACGAAAGAGAAGAAAAGATAACACTCACTCATAAAAATAACTTTCACGAGAGTTTTGTTTTACATTCTGAGTGCGAAAGTTAAATAAAGATAAATATTAAAGAGAGCACGCGTGAGACAAGAAATATAAAAATACTTGTGTTTGGAAATTAACGCAGGTCTGTTTCTTCTATTGTTTTGTTTGAAGCAGTTGAAAAAAAATGGGTCGTAAGAAGTGCTTCGAATAGAATTGCAATAGAATTGCTTTTTTGTTATTTTTGATTTAATCTTTTTTTGGTTTGAAAAAAATAAAAAAGAAAAAAAAATGTTATCCGCTGAAAGTTTAATTATTTGTTATACATATTTTCGTCCCATTTCGCCGTTGTAAAGGGATTTCCTAAAAATGCAGTTGATGACGAATATTTTTTCTAATGATTAAACTCATGAATGAGAATTAATTTCTAATGAGTAGATATAACTCTCGCGCGAGTGCTCGGTAGATAAATCTCGTGAGTGAAAAAAATATTTGTTCTCTTCATATTTTAAATTACTTTCACGAGAAAAAAATATTTATCTTGAGAAAAATGTATATTTATCTTTGAGGAGAACAATTTTTTTCTCATAAGGTATTTTTCTCTTGTGAAGAGAATAAAAATTGAGTACTCTCCGTACTATGATTTGAGCACAATTGCCAATATTTAAAATAATCATTATGTCTGAATGTTAGTAGCCAGTATAGCCGCCATTATTTTTAAGGACAGCTTGGATTCTCCTAGGCATGGATATAATTAACTTTCTACCATGCTTTCTGAATATTTTCCCATAATTCTCTGTTATTTCTGCAGGGACTAGGCGCCCCGGTAGGCGAGTTGGTAGCGTGCTTGTCTATCAGCGTGGGGGTTGTGGGTTCGATTCCCACCAGAGGCTTTGGTCTGTCGCTGCAATTTTAGCCAAATGGTCTGTGTCACCCGGTTTACCCTTGGACCCAAAATTAGAATATAAATTTACTTTGTATTGTAATTAATAAATAAATAAAAATCTACAGGGAAACTTGGAGACGTGTCGTTTAAGTTCATTCCAAAGGTTCTCAATAGGATTGAGATCAGCGGACTGACGTGGCCAATCAATAACGATCAAATGACGCTCCCGGAAACACTCACTCACCAATTTAGATGAGTGCTTTGAAATGTCCAATGTGGTGGCATGTTTTCTTTAGCGTAGGGAAGCATAACTGTATCCAAAACATTCTTGTATAGAAATCGTTCCATCGTGTTTTCAATGTATGATATATCGGACCAACACCCTCCCAAGAAAAACATCCACATACCATTATATTTCCTCCAGCATGTTTAACTGTTTTTTGTTTTTGTTTTTGGTCTATCTGATATGGAATTCCTTCCCTTTTGGTCGACGTACATTTCTTTCTGCATCGTTACCACACAAATTGACCTTAGTTTCATCGCTCCAGAGGACATTTCGCCACTTGTTCTCACCTTTAGGTCCACACCATGTTTTATGAGCTAAAGCAAAGTGTTTCCTCTTCTTTATATTTGCTTTCCTGAGCAACAACATTTCCTGTTTCATTTGAAATTGATCTGGATGACTTGAAAGGATCTCGCTATTTCTATTTCTACAATTGGAATATCCACATTTCATTCTTAAACAGTGATGTAGTGTTCTTTCTAGAAGTGATTTTGTAACCGCTACTGTAACATTAACTGAAGAAATTTACATGCACCTATTTTACTGGCCACATGTGTATGTTGGGAATATACTTATTTTTTTATTTTATTTAAAAAAACTTGAATTTAATTAGAAAAAAAAACCAAAATTTTTCCGCGGAACACACTTTTGGAAACCACTGGACAATTCCCATTCACTTGATTTATTCAAGAATTCATTTGTGGATCCCCCCCGCGATCCTTGTCTAATTTCAAACATCGTAGTCATATTGTTCTTCGACCCCGTCTAGTGTTCACACCTAACGTTCTCTACTTTAGTTCAGTCAGTAAATGCACGTTACTTTTCCCGGCTTTTGTTTTCGTTTTGGTTGTTTTTACCTTTTTCACATTTCCAACATTTACGGATGGTTGGTGTTTTCATTAAAACTTTCTTTGCCACCTTTATTCGCATCGTCTAATAAAAAAAAAAGTGTTTAAGTAAAAGTGAAAAAGTCATTATTGCTGTTGCTTCAAAGTATTTGTTTGCACCGCCCCCATCCTCCCTCCACCTAACTCGTTTTCGGTATTTCAATTAAATTCAAACAAAGTATTTGTTCTGTAACATAAATAATAATAATAACAAAAAAAAAAAAATGATGGAAATAAAGGATATATTCGAAATAGTACAAGAATAAACAATGAAAATCTCATTATTAGAAGGTTACCTTGAAAGGAATTTCGGTTTCTCTGTTCGATTGACCCACTCCAGGGAAAGGGGGTTTTACAGAACAGAAACAGATAATAAAAAAAAAACAAAAACAGTTCAAGGCAGGTGAAACTCCATATGTGCCAGTCAGACTAATAGTGGTCTAGGTCACATCCTGTGAAAGTGTAATTGGAGGATAATATGTAGGTAATTAGTATGGAGCCGATAATTGGACAAAGGGGCGAGGCACCTCCAACTAAATGCATATTTTAATTTTAAAATATCAGTGGGGCTATTGGGAATTTAATGACCGGATGGTTCCTGGAAATATTGAGTGATAACAGGACAAAGGGGCGTGGCAAATCAATATTTAAATTTTACAATATCATTGGGGCTATTGGGTCTCATTTTTTTTTTGGAAATTGACCTGCAATTTACTGCTGATAGGCGGATGGTTGCTGGCGCAATTACGTGGTAATTGGACAAAGTGGCGCATCTCTGACGATACGCAAGTTAACATTTTGAACCGCCATACCTCACGAACCGGTTGAGGTATGAACATGGTACCGAAATAACACACATCCTGATAAAGTAGACGGATGATAAATGATATGTCTCGCGTAATTCTTTAACGATCGTCATGAAATGACTAATTTAAAAAAAATAAATTAAAAAAAAAAACTCGTAGGCTATTAGATCATAATCGGGCAAAGGGGCGTGGCAGCGACCATACAACTTGCAATTTTGAAGCACCATATATCGGGGGTGTGATGATGAGATTTGGTTTATACGATACTGCAGCAGGTCCTGAAAAAAAAATGTGAACGGTGCCACGCCCCTTTAAAAATCTCTATATCTACCGTAACGAGTATTGCTGTTGACCGGAAAATTTGTAATATTCGATATTTGGTAATCAGTGAGCAAAGGGGCGTGCCACCGCCCATATATCTTAAAACTGTGAGCAACCATATATTTCATGAACTGTTAATGTTGTTTAGAATGCGATTTCGTATGTATGACATTGAAAGTTTAACAAATACGTACGGGAACAAACTGACTTGGGAAATAATAAGCAAACCAAGTGCATTGCAGTAGAGAGAATATTAATTAATATTATTTAATATATTAATATTAATAAAACACCACTTTATTTCTCTAAAATCCATTTCGATAGGCTCTCTGAAAATTTCCCCCACAAAACATTTGGAAAATCCCCCAAACAATTATGAAAAATTACCCAATGCAAAATCGTCCAAATATTATGAAAACTATCCCCCAAAAATTCGGAAAATCCCCCAAACAATTTATGAAAAATTACCCAATGCAAAATCCCCCAAATATTATGAAAAATATCCAAAATAAAAATGTCCCCCAAAAAATTCGTAAAATCCTCCAAAAAATGTATGAAAAATTACCCAATGCAAAATCCCCCAAATATTATGAAAAATATCCCAAAAAATTCAGAAAATCCCCCAAACATTTTATGAGAAATTACCCAATGCAAAAACCCGCAAATATTATGAAAAATATCCCAAAAAATTCAGAAAATCCCCCAAACAATTTATGAAAAATTACCCAATGCAAAATCCCCCAAATATTATGAAAAATACCCCAAAAAAAAATTTCCCCCAAAAAATTTATGAAAAATATCCCAAAAAATTCGGAAAATCCCCCAAACTATTTATGAAAAATTACCCAATGCAAAATCCACCACATGATATGAAAAATATCCAAAAAAAAAATTTCCCCCAAAAAATGTATGAAAAATTACCCAATGCAAAATCCCCCAAATATTATGAAAAATATCCAAAAAAAAAATTTCGCCCAAAAAAATCGGAAAATCCCCCAAACAATTTATGAAAAATTACCCAATGCAAAATCCCTCAAATATTATGAAAAATATCCCAAAAAAATTTCCTCCAAAAAATTCGGAAAACCCCCCAAACAATTTATGAAAAATTACCCAATGCAAAATCCCCCAAATATTATGAAAAGTATCCCAAAAAATTCGGAAAATCCCCCAAAAAATTTATGAAAAATTACCACCAAAAAATTCGGAAAATCCCCCAAACAATGTATGAAAAATTACCCAATACAAAATCCCCCAAATATGATGAAAAGTATCCCAAAAAATTCGGAAAATCCCCCAAAAAATTTTTGAAAAATTACCCAATGCAAAATCCCCCAAATATGATGACAAATATACCAAAAAATTCGGAAAAACGTGTATATTTTTATGATTTAGATTTGTTTTGAAAATATCAAAAAAAAAAAAAAATTTCCAAAAAATTAAAAAAAAAAATGGTAAATTTTTGAGAAATTTTTCATATGAAAAATGGACCAAAAACAAAAAATTAAATACAGTAAAGGCTATATACCCGTGGACGGACAAATTTCTCGGTCCTATGTGGTATTTTTAAAGCCCCATCTGATCTCGTAAATATTTACACCACCTACATCCGGCCTAAAATGGAATACAACTCGCATATATGGGCAGGGGCTCCATTAACATCTTTGAAGCTTCTGGACCGTGTACAGAGGAGAGCGGTGGCGATGATAGGGGATGGTAGGGTATCCAGCTCTATTGTCTCCCTACAGCATCGCCGAAATGTGGGCTGTGTATCGCTATTCTATAGATATTTTAATGGTATCTGTTCAGAAGATATCCGTCGTCTGGTCCCTGAAGTTAGAACATTTAGCCGGAATACTCGGCTATCCAGGGAATCTCATCCGTTCATTGTCAAATGGCCGGTTGACCGGACAACGCACTATAGAGAAAATTCGTTCTTCAGCCGTACTGTTCGCATGTGGAATAATCTTCCAGTAAGTGTTTTTCCTACCTGCAATGACATTATCAAATTCAAGGCAAACATCAACAAACACTACTCCCTCTTTCCTCCCTCCAATACCCTTATTTCCTATCACTAACACAGTGCATTCCATTCATAGGGGGCATCCCCTGAGTGTTAGTCAAAAAAAAAAAAAAAAAAAAAAAAAAAAAAATTAAAATCCGCTGGGCAGACATCTCCCGTGGACGGACAAATCCATTGCGACCGTCGCGGTCCGCCCACTGGAGCTTTCACTGTATTATCTACAAATTATTAAACCCCCCCATTTTTGGTATGAGATTTTTTTTTGGGGAATTATACATTTTCTTGGGCAATTTTTTTTGTCCTCGCTTTTCTAACCTCTTCGGTTAGAACGTCATCGCGTAAATCGGATCTTTTCCATTCAAAATATCATTAAGATTTTCCTACGTTGAAAATTTAAGAATTATGGAATCCAATCGTTGGCCAAGCTTTTCAATTCAGTGCTTATCCACTGATATTCTTCATTTAATGTTTCCACATTAATGTTTCCCCTATGCGAAAACTTCTGGGGGAACATCAAATACTATACTTCCCCCAAATACATATATCTGCTATATTGTCTGACCTGAAGATGTGGGTTACCAAATGAGCTTTGATAGAAGGCTGTGGGCCAATGGCCAATAACCACAATCATGTTTCTGAAGATATATATTTGTTTGATGCCCTCGTCATCGGGCGTTTTAAAACAGTATGCCCAAGCCCAAGAAGGTACGCCAGGTCTTGCCAGTATGGCCACTGGCAATAACATCCCCCATGTCCAGCCATATAATGATAACAACTTTTACAAAAGTACAACTTTCACATTTCTCTTGTGACGAACAATAATTGGCAAAAAAAAAAAACAAAAAAAAAGATAAAAGAGAACTTTTCGCAGACAAAAGGCAGAAACTCTTCGCAGCGTCAATGAACGCCACAGACACACACACACAGACAGACAGACAGACAGACCCACCGTCACCGTTCGACAGCGTATGTTAATGAATTGTGGGCCACATTAATGTTGGCGGTAATTAAATTTCATCAATACCCCAAAGTAATTACTTTACCAATTTGTACGAGTCTGTATTCCAATAAAAAAAACACACACACAACTTTTTGTTTACGATTATTGGCCACACACAAAGAAAGAAAAAAACCAAAAGTTTCCCGCTCAAAGGGTTTTTGCTTTTCTAGAAATGGGTTTGTTGTTTTTTTTTTATATTATTATAATGGAAAAATTAACGGGGGAAATAGGCAAGTACAACGACGTGGCTTCCCATAATTACACCACAAATCCGAACGTTATGTGAACGCTCTGTGGTAATGGAAGCATTTCCTTTATTTTAACTTTTATTATATTCAGCCCAACATTTTTGAGGGTTTCTTTGAAACGAATCCTTTTTGCTCGATGGTAGCAGCTACATTTTTTTTTCATTGCACACTTCAGTGAATTTAATGGAGATATGAGCTCCGTTAATGGAAACAGCTTAAGTGGCAAGTGGGCGGCGGTAAAAAACAGGATCTCTGTAAATTCCGGACCTATTCGAGGAATCGCAGCAATAGAAAGGGGTGATCGCATTACATCGGTTCTTTGCGGTACCCCACGAACAAAAATATCTAAGGACTTCAAATAGCAGTCGAGGTGGCCAACTGACATTGCCGAGGCGCCTGATTGCTTACTTATTTCCCTTAACCCCTCTTACCGGCAATACCACTGGGAGGATGTCTTCATTCATTGTGTTTATTTTCGTAGACAATAAGAGGAATAAAGCTGGATTTGAGATGCATCTGCAGTTTCTATAGATTATGGTTGTTTGAAAATGTAAAAATGTCTACACACATATGTAAATGTGGATAAGATATAAATATTAGGGTGGAGTGAAATTCAAAAAAAAAAGTTAACCTCGGAAAGAGATGTAGTCTGGGGTCCTAATGAGGGGAAAAATAAAGAAAAAAAAATTAAAAACATTTTAGGGGTCGCGCCACTCCCTCGAAATTTGGAAATTATCGCTATTTTGGCGTTGATTTTAGAAAAATCCTAAAAAGTTGTATGTCAATAAATGTTTGCAATAGCGTAAACAATGAAATAAGGGCATGAAAAAATTTAAAAAAAATGTTCTCATTGTTCAAAAATTTCAAAAAGTAAAATAAGTCAAATCGTCCCTTCTTCAGAAAATTGACTGAACAATGAAATCGCCACCAAAGCTACAAATATTAGTCGATTATCCTCATATTTGCCTCAAATCACTTTTGTTTGGGCACTGAACAAGCTCAAACTTTTAAATTTCGAATAAGTTAAGTTGTTAATTTTTAGGATTTTTCTAAAATCAACGCCAAAATAGCGATAATTTCCAAATTTCGAGAGAGTGGCGCGACCCCTAAAAATTTTTTAAAATTTTTTTCTTTATTTTTCCCCTCATTAGGACCCCAGACTACATCTCTTTCCGAGGTTAACTTTTTCAAATTAAAAAAAAGCATGTTTTCACTCCACCCTAATAAATATGCAAACATACTTATTTTTACAGCCAGTTGTGGCAGGTGGAAGGAAACAAGACTTATAAAGTCTTTTATGCTCGAAAATGGAAGACGGCATTTTTTTGTTGACGTTGGCCTTGAATTTGATAATGTCAGAGCAGGTAGAAATATCAGGAAGATTATTCCACAAACGAACAGTCCGGCTGAAGAACGAATTTTCTCTATAGTGCGTTAGATGTCCGGTCAGCCGGCCAAGAGACAACGGTTTCGCTTGCTTCCAAAATGCAATGCATTCAAATGTCAAGAATTTGCCCTAAACAACTCATTCTTGCCACTTGGAATCTAAATAGGTGTCGGTCACATTTTCCTTACCGAACAATTCACAATTCACTCCCTTTGGCTTTGTATACCTTCAACCAGCTCGTAATAAAATAGGAAACTTGTACGTTTATGAGGAAGGAACAGAAGGACAAGAAAAATCCAAAAACACTTCCAGGGGATAATAAAAAGATAATAAAACAAACAACGAATTTATATTCCAGAAAAATAAAGAAATTCCAAAAAACGACAAAAAAGAAGTCCCCAAAGAATGTGTACACCGTACAAGGAAAGAAAGAAAGAAAAAAAACAACGTCAAATAATGGCAATTTCGGAAAGATTTACGGCAGATTATAATGTCGGATTGACGATAACATATCCCTATGTTGTGAACATACATGCATAATAAATACATACATATGCATGTACATGAACATGCAAACGAGCATGAATACAAATATGTGTTTATGTAATTTTATGTTTCACACACACACACACACACACTCACTCACATACATATTTATGCATATTAAAAGTATTCAAAATGAAGGCCAACAAAATTCAAATATGCTGACTGTGGCATCTTTGTAAATCCATTTAAATTTATTGTTAATTAAAAGTATATCCGCCTGTCAATAACATCAGCAAAATGACTAATGGTCATACATTTATACAAGTCTTGAATATTCATTTGTTGGCCATTAGTCTCGACGATATTTTATGGGTAAGGATAGCTGGTCCGTTTCTACTGGCGAACAGTGGAAGTATTAAATATTCAGCGTAAAGGAGTGAAGTGGACGTTAATGGCGTCTTCGAAGGCATGGCGGGAAAAAAGGGCGATTGAATTTGTGTGTAAAAAGATTTAAATTTACCACGTTTTAAATTAACTTGTTTTTACAGTTTTGTTTCTGTTAGTCGAGTTGGTGATCAGAATAGAAATGTTCAAAAAAGAGCTTCAAGCATTTTGCAAAAAAAAAAAAAAAAATGTTTAATTTTTACAGTCAAAAGAGTATCCCATTTTCATTTTCAACAGAAAAACAAGTAGTTCATTGAATAGCGACACAAAATATTGCCAACACTTAATTCACCAAAGGATTTCCTCTGAACTGAGTCGACGTGGATAGTAGGGTGGAGTGAAATTCAAAAAAAAAAGTTAACCTCGGAAAGAGATGTAGTCTGGGGTCCTAATGAGGGGAAAAATAAAGAAAAAAAAATTTAAAAAATGTTTAGGGGTCGCGCCACTCCCTCGAAATTTGGAAATTATCGCTATTTTGGCGTTGATTTTAGAAAAATCCTAAAAAGTTTTATGTCAATAAATGTTTGCAATAGCGTAAACAATGAAATAAGGGCATGAACAAATGTAAAAATAATTTTCTCATTGTTCAAAAATTTCAAAAAGTAAAATAAGTCAAATCGTCCCTTCTTCAGAAAATTGACTGAACAATGAAATCGCCACCAAAGCTACAAATATTAGTCGATTATCCACATATTTGCCTCAAATACTTTTGTTTGGGCACTGAACAAGCTCAAACTTTTAAATTTCGAATAAGTTAAGTCGTTAATTTTTAGGATTTTTCTAAAATCAACGCCAAAATAGCGATAATTTCCAAATTTCGAGGGAGTGGCGCGACCCCTAAACATTTTTTTCTTTATTTTTCCCCTCATTAGGACCCCAGACTACATCTCTTTCCGAGGTTAACTTTTTCAAATTAAGAAAAAAACATGTTTTCACTCCACCCTAGTGGATAGTTAGCCCTACAACTAAGTGAAGATTATAGATTTCGGGGAGTACTTCTATTGTAATTTCTTCTCAGTATAAAAATACCAAATGAGATAAATACTTATCATATCTTATCGCAATAGGAAAGACATTTTTATTTGTACAGTCCTTTTATGGTCTTCTCTGGTCATAAGTGGACACATTTCTCAGTCCCTCATTCATCCGCTTAACAGAGAGTACACTTAATTTGTTATCCTGGGGGAAATTTAATTGCGTAAACAAGTGTCTTATAGAGAAACCGTTTTTTCGGCCCTATGGTTTGTTTGGATTCGTAGACAAATACCCGTTGATTTAAGTCATTATTTGTTTGGAACTGGTTTTGTCGGTCCGATAGAAATTAAAAAAAAAACACCCCTTTGTTAAGAAAATTGTGTGAAAACTGTTTTTGTATTTTCATAAATTTTTCTTGACCATGGTTTTTTTTATGAATTTTATGAATACGGGGGTTTGAATTTAATTTAAGTTTAGGTTTTTTGCGATCATTTCGGGCCCATGTGCCCTGGAGTTTAGAATGATGTAAAAATCTTAAATCGTGAGCACATTTTATTTCCTCTTTAATTTAAGCATAGTTTAAGGGGCCGGATTTTCGGCCATTTGGGGCCCAGGTGCCCTGGGGGTTTAGAATGATGTAAAATCTTTAAACGTGAGCAAAATGTATTTAATTTTTTTACCCATGTCTCACAGATGCTGGTCTTTATGTAGAAGAATCATAGGCTCAAAATGGGGCCATGTCTCCATGCTTAAATGGGGCCTTTTCTCCGGCCCATACGGCCCAACTGGTCTGGCCCAAAATATGACTACAAAAACATGTGGAAATTTGGAATCCCTAAGAAATGTTCTACAATGTGAATCTCATATGTCATCATTTGTTAGGGGCCTGTTTTTCGGTCATATCGAGCCCTAACCGCGAAAAAGACCTAAGCGCCAAAAAGAACATTTTACAGGAAAACGTTTTTTGTCTGCTCCAAGCATTACGTCGTCTGGTGCTTAAGATACAATTGAATTTACTATATCTTTGTAAATATAATTTTCTTTAATTCAAGCGAGTTTTCGAAAGAAAAAAAAAGTGGCGCTTACGTCATTTTTGAATGTGATATACACCAATACCTCGCTTTGCGACGTTTCATTTTGCGACATTTCGCGTTGCGTCGAAAAAAAATTTTGCATCATTTCAGCTTGCGACGTAAAAAATTTCACATTGCGACGTATAAAGAAAAACGACGCTTAAAGGAACTTTTGGAAAAAAAATATGTACAAAGAACCAATGGTTGAATATGTCGTTTTGTTTGTTGTTACTCACACTAACATCTATGTATGTACATACATACATACAAAAAACGTTTGATATCTATGTCGAGAGCGGTATGAGTTCGATATGGTTGATGTTCGAAAATGGCACGATCCTTAACTGATTGCGTAAGTTCCTACAAGGAGATTTACTTGCAACAAAAAAAGAAAACGATCCAGCAAACTTTGGAAAAATATTTGCAGCCATTAGCATCTACATCTACACATCCAACAACTGTTGCATCATCCGATACTCCAATAACGCTAGATTCTGATTCTTCATAATCATTAAAAATCTAGATTATAACAGTACTGAATTTTCAATTTTTTTAATTTTAATGAATTTGTTTTCTTTAATTAAAAATAAAACTATTGAAATAAGTAAATTTTTATTTTAATAATTCCTTTCATTTTTAAGTCTTCATTTTTTATAATATTAAATAATTTTATAAAAAACTAAAAATTGGAACGTATCTTTAATATTTCAGTGCAATTCCATACAAAAGGTTTTCTCGAATTGCGACGTTTTGATTGCGACGAATTTTTTGGGAACCAATTATCGTCGCAAAGCGAGGTATTGGTGTAATTTCTTTTTATTTTGATATGGAATTTCCATCTAACAAGGCCTTTTTTTGTCCATCTCTCAAAATGTCTGAACTGACGTTATTTGTGACGGGCTGCGGGTCTGACCCAAGATTAGACAACAATCAGCGACTCTTGGGATTCGTGAAGAAATTCTCTTTAATTTGAGTCTCATTGGTCATTATTTAGGTTAGGGGCCGTTTTTTTTTCGGCCATTTGGGGTGCATGAGCCAGGGTGTGGTAAAATCGGAAAATTTTTGTCGTGAGATCATTTTTATCTTTGTTTCTCCAAACAAAGCCATTTCAGAATTCCTGACATAATTTACTTACATATTGTCCGTGCTTAAAAGTGGACTTTTTTCAGTCCCTGTGGCCCATAGTGCACATTAGAGCGTACCAGGTTACAAGTAAAAAAAAAAAGTTCGCCGTACACCTTCGAATATGAAGTATTATTTTTATGTATTATTTTTTGAGGTACGCCCTAGTGCACATGCCATATTGTGAGAGAATGTTATTTCGTTTGTAAACCCATTTTTCGCCCAGCGAGACCACGGATCCGGAATTAAAATAATTCCAAACAAAAAAAAAAAAAATCATATTTGGATTCGTGTAGAAAATTTCCTCCTGTAGAAATCCTCTCCTGTACATCGTTTTGATCTGCAAATGTAAAGACTTCATGACATAATTTGCTTTCATTTGTCCGTGTTCATAGGGGCCCAGTTTTCGGCCACCGAAACTCATGGATGTGGGACCAAAATTTAAGAAAAAAAAAGAAAAGAAATCCTATATGGATTCTTGTAAGATAATCTTCTACACTTGAGTTCCTTTTTGTCATTTGTGGTTTGTTGCCCCCATTTTAAGCTGCTGCACATTGCTGGGAATGAGTACTCTTAGTTGGCCTCCGAAATATACACGTTCAGTCGTGGCTCATTATTTGTTTTATTGCCACACTGACATTATATTGCCTTTCGGTCCTTAAACATTTCAAGCAAATCGATTTGATAAACGTTTTTCCAATGACTTGAATACTTTAATGCCTTAACTGTCTGGCGTAAGAAAATATTTATCTGGCGCCCACAAAATGAAACTTCAGCTTAAGCCTAGTTAAGGCATCAATAAAATACACAAAAAAAAAAACAACAACAAAAAAACAACAAACTTTATAAAAGGCCCTATAGCTAACATGTAAATCCCCCCTCCAACTGGATGGGGGCTAATAGAAAATGGCATCGTACCATAATCTCCATGACGTGTAACAAAATACTAATGCTGGAACTTGTTTTATTTCTTTTTCTCTCTTTCTCTTCTTCTACATGGGCTTCCCTATGCCATGCAACACGAAATAGATGCCAATGAAATCGATACTATGATGGAGGACAAGGAGCCTGAAGAAGGATATCTAGACGGGAATTACGTCATGGCAAAACATATTGCTTTGTCAGATGAGTCCACCAGAGTGGCAGCAGTCACGCCAACGACGGAAGCAACGTTATCATCGAAACTAATATCAGCGCCAGCCTCCAAAGCATTCGCATCGTCACCGCCAGTGGCGCTGGTCACACCTTCTATGTCAACCACCACACGTCACAGACACAGTCCCGCGGCGACGTCAGCCTCATCAATGCCACCACCACCGCCATCATCAGCATTTTCAGCATTAGCATCATTAGTTAATCATGGACTTGATGCGAACAAGACTCGATCCGATGATTTATCATCATTGTCATTATTAAGTCTAAACGATACATCAGCAGAATTACAAATCTCCACATCCTCTGCATCGCACTCCCACTCGCACTCCTCATCGTTGTCGTTGTCGTCTGGTGCCTCCGCCGCTGCCGCCGCCTCTCCCAGCCAGGCGACGAGACCAATTCATGCAGCCACTGTCCTTAGGGTTAAAGGAAATGAACAGAATATGCACAACACCAACAGTCATCTGACTGTTGACAATGTCAACGCAACAATTGTGGTGAGTGGCCGTGGCACGGGCGAGGTTGCCGCCAACGGTGGCCATACAAAGACGCCAGCCCCACATCATCATCATCATCACCACAATACAACATCAACGGCCGCAGGACGCAACCACAGTAGCAGTAGTGGCGGCAACAGCAGTACAAGTATTAGCATTGACAGCAGCGATGCCTTCATGACTGCCAGCGGCAACATCGGCGGCGGCGGTGGCGCAGCGGCCAGTAAACTGAATGGCACTGGCACCACAAGGATATCGGCACGTAAAGTGGAACACAAGCATATACTGCCGAAGTCGCACAAAACCGATGCCCCCATGTTAAATTATATTTTTGATACATTTTCATCTGCTAATAAACATCATCATCATGATCAGAGGTAAGTCGTCGACACAAACCAACCAGCAACTTTATTTATTATTATTATAATATTCTATGATTATGATGTGCCTTGGTGTTGTGGTGAATATGAAATCCCATCTCACCAAAGGTCAAAAGGCTTAATTGTGGGGTGGTGGTGTTATACGTTGTCTCTGTCCGATGGAGTAATGCTTGACACCAAAACAGGAAATATCTCACAATGACAAAATGTCCTGGATAGAGGAGAATGAGTAGAGTGAGAGAATGAGAATTGGTAGAGAAACGTACGGTCTGATCAACAAAAGTCAGTTATTCGCTTCGGCATAAAATAACGATCCACCATCTCTTTTCTTTCGTTCGCATAGATTTAGTTTGCTTTGTCGTTCTGGTGACTGTTAGTGAGTCACAAAAGCAGCTGTTTGTCGCCTAGAAAGCAAGCGAATGTTAACATTCTACATTGTGAGTCAGGACGTTAGTGTCTTCGTTTAAATCATGATTTCTTTTTGTTTTAGAGCCAAATAAAATATGTTTATAATTTATATTTCATAATATTACATTTCATAATGTATATGAAACATTTCATAATGTGTATGAAACATTTCATAATGTTTATGAAGCATTTCATAAATATTATGAAATTTTTTAATTGTGTTTCACATTATTTTGGAATGTTTGAACTTTTTTATAATACTTTGCTAAGTTTTTCTAAGAGTTTTTGTTTATGGGACTTTTCATATTTCTCATGACACAATTTATTCGTTCATAGTTTTTTTTTATTAAAATTTCCATAATGTTTTTTAGAAATATTTATAAGTTTTATTATTACATTTCATAATTTATATGAAACATTTCATAATTTATATGAAACATTTCATAATGTTTACGAAACCTTCCATAATGTTTATGTAACATTTCATAATTTATATGAAACATTTCATAATGTTTTTTTTATGAAACATTTCATAATGTTTATGGAACATTTCATAACGTTTATGAAACATTTCATATTGTTTATGAAACATTTCATAAATATTATGAAATTTTTTAATTGTGATTCTCATTATTTTGGAATGTTTGAACTTTTTTATGATACTTTGCTAAGTTTTTCTAAGGGTTTTTGTTTATGGGAATTTTCATATTTCTCATGACACAATTTATTCGTTTCATAGTTTTTTTTTATAAAAATCTCCATATTGTTTTTTAGAAATATTTATAAGTTTTATTATTACATTTCATAATTTATATGAAACATTTCATAATTTATATGAAACATTTCATAATTTATATGAAACATTTCATAATGTTTACGAAACCTTCCATAATGTTTATGTAACATTTCATAATTTATATGAAACATTTCATAATGTTTTTTTTATGAAACATTTCATAATGTTTTTTTTATGAAACATTTCATAATGTTTATGGAACATTTCATAACGTTTATGAAACATTTCATAATGTTTATGAAACATTTCATAAATATTATGAAATTTTTTAATTGTGTTTTACATTATTTTGGAATGTTTGAACTTTTTTATGATACGTTGCTAAGTTTTTCTAAGAGTTTTTGTTTCTGCGACTTTTCATATTTCCCATGACACAATTTATTCGTTTCATAGTTTTTTTTTCATTAAAATTTCCATATTGTTGTTTTTAGAAATATTTAATAGTTTTATTTTTAATTTTTTTATGAAAGTTTTGTTTTGTTAATGAAACTTGATCAAGGATGCAAACCATTTAAGAATTGGAGTTGTTTTGGTTCAGTTGTTCGGAAACACATGTTCTGGTTTTTTAAATGGTTTTTAGGTCCGGATTGGTGCAAAATCTTGTTAATACATCGTAAGAACAAAAATATTTTGTGATGTAATTGATTTTTTTTAAAAACAAAAAATATGTATATATACTTTTTTTGCTTTGAAAAGTCATATGAATTTATACGTTGACTTTTTGCATACGACTGCGTTTGATTTTTGTAAACGTTTATACATTTGTTTTTATTCTTTCGCCTATCAGTACAGACATTTAAAATATATTTGGTATTTCATATATTTACAAGCTTTCACAATTAACCGGAAAGTATTGCAGCAAATAGTAACAATTTTATTTTTTATATACTTAGGTACTATTTTCTACCCCACAATCTTCACTAGACCTTACACCTACAGACAGGAAAATCATGATTTTAAACTCAAGCAAAAAGTCATCGTTTAAATCAGATCTTAGTCGAATATCCTATTCCAGCGAAGTTTGCCATGACAAACAGATTGCATAAAATACCAGAGAATGAAAATTCATAGAGATATGAAAATACGTATCCCTATTATTGGCGATTTGCAATGAAAAACAAAATCCCACTCACATAGAGATCAACAATGACTAAAATATTCAACTTATACAAGAAAATTGCGAGAAAAAAAAGCAAATCCTTCTTAAAGCGTCTTACTTCTCTGTACATAATGATGGATTGTTTTCCGAAGTGCACCTTAAGCTTTCTGTCCTCAACTGACAGAGCAGAAGTTGTAGCTTTGTTTGCGAAAAACAAAATCAGGATTTTCTAAACTGCTGTTGTGATTTTAAGAAACATTGACAAATGGGCTCTATGAGTTCTAACTCAGAAACACAATTATGTGACTTGAGATGTTTTTGCTGCATACCGACGATATGCTAACATTATATTAAACTAGTAAGTTGTAATGCGCCTATGGCGCCCGTTGAAATATGGAAAAAAAAAATTTGTTGAAAAAAAAAATTTGTGTTCAAAAAAAAATTTTTGTTGAAAAAAAAATTTTTCATTAAAAAAAAAATATTGTTGAAAAAAAAAATTTTGGGGAAAAAAAAAATTTTGTGGAAAAAAAAAATTTTGATGAAAAAAAAAATTTTGTGGAAAGAAAAAATTTTGTTTAAAAAAAAAAATTTTGTTGAAAAAAAAATTTGGAAAAACAAATTTTGTAAAAAAAAACTATGGAAAAAAAAAATTTTGGTAAACAAAAATTTGGGGAAAACACAATTTCTGTACAAAAAAAAAAATATTATTTTTTTTATTATTATTATTTATAGAAAATTATAGAATGCCTATTTAAATTCCTACGTACTGCGTGACAGAGTCAGTGAATCAGTGTATCAGTGAATCAGTGTCGAGGGTAAATATATATTAAGATGCTGTCTGGACTTGAAGCAGATGACATTGAGAAATCATATTTGTATACCGTCTGCCACCAGTCAGCGTGTGCTGGGCTCGAACTGAAAGTCGTTATGCCATGTGATCTCGTCGTTTGTTACCGCGGTGTTAGGTTGAGCTCCTAGGATTCGCATCCTAGCCTTAACAATTGGGAAGGCATCTTCAGGGGTTTTTGGAGGTAGCGAATACCGTTGAAGATAGTGGATCGCTGTTTCATATTGTGGGCTTTCCCTGGTCCTTGCTCGTCTTCCCCTACTTGTTATTGCAGGTAAATTCGCACCTAACAGGTCATTCCTGAAGCTACCCACTCTAATGTACGCATAATGTACGAAATCTCATTGCAGTCTATGACATAAAAAACTCCGAAACTCACTCGCAGCCTATTCGAATGAAAGCTGTATGAGTTCACCCCCATCCATCAACCCATCACCTGACTTTTCTTTATTTTCAATGGAAGTCATAAAAGTAAAAATTAATTAAATCATTTTACTTTACATACATATGCGTTACGCACACTCAGCGAAACTATGCCGAATACTACATTGAAAATGTGTATCCACTTTCAGAGGCGTTGTTGGCGTGTGCCACTCACTTTCGGCTTTTCAAATGGAAGTTAAAAGCTTTCCTTTGATGTAGCAAAGTGTAATAAAGCAACAACTGCGAAACGGAACAGAAACACATAAAAATCTTCAACAATAATCAAAAAAGCATACTCATCGACTCATATACATGCATATTTTAAAGACAGTGTCGGAATTCGCAAGGCCTTGCCGTTAGAAGCTGTGAGTTCGTGGAGAAGGCCTTCTCCACACCTTCGCCGTGCAATCTGCCAGAGATCGACTCTTCAGACAGTTGGAAATGTCTGGTTATCCAGATAACACATTTCTAATTTAAATCTTATGTTATGGTATTTTGTAAGATTTTCAATTTGTTCTCAACTTCCACTTACCCGCCTCCGAAGATATTCTTTGCTGGATTTAAACCTGATGGCCGTATGCTGCCTGATGGCCCTACTGGGGTGTCCCTGTGCCGTTAATTCCGCCGCTGTGTTCTTTTTCCATTGTGCCATGGAAGTGAATAAATAAATCCAACAGAAAAGAACAGAGGAGAAACACAGCAAATGAAATCCATTTGTTTTGCTCCCATTGCAGTTTCCGTTCGTTTTCCAAATATTTCAATGACCGACTTTCCACTGTGTGTCACTGACAAATGGCGATGGAATGGATTTACCTAAATTGTACACACTACTTACAAATGTCTACACATGTATTGGTTATGGGTACATTTGTCGATCGGCGTGTGCTTGGAAAGAAAATGTGTCGGGAAAACTTGCATTGTTGAGCTTGACGGGGAGCGCTGGAATATACTAGGTCACTTGGCCGAGTTCGTATGAAGTTAAATGTTATTGGTTGTAGTAGGGCAATAGAAATGGTTTCTGCCAGTGGACATAGTGGATCGTAGAGCACATGAATCGGTGGAGAACATTTCCTGTCGCACTGTTCAGTAGGGTGGAGTGAAAACATGTTTTTTTTTTAATTTGAAAAAGAGAAAGAGATGTAGTCTGGGGTCCTAATGAGGGGAAAAATAAAGAAACAAATTTTAAAAAAATTTTAGGGGTCGCGCCACTCCCTCGAAATTTTGGAAATTATCGCTATTTTGGCGTTGATTTTAGAAAAATCCTAAAAATTAACGACTTAACTTATTCGAAATTTAAAAGTTTGAGCTTGTTCAGTGCCCAAACAAAAGTATTTGAGGCAAATATGAGGATAATCGAGTAATATTTGTAGCTTTGGTGGCGATTTCATTGTTCAGTCAATTTTCTGAAGAAGGGACGATTTGACTTATTTTACTTTTTGAAATTTTTGAACAATGAGACATTTTTTTTTAAATTTTTTCATGCCCTTATTTCATTGTTTACGCTATTGCAAACATTTATTGACATAAAACTTTTTAGGATTTTTCTAAAATCAACGCCAAAATAGCGATAATTTCCAAATTTCGAGGGAGTGGCGCGAACCATAAAATTTTTTTAAATTTTTTTTCTTTATTTTTCCCCTCATTAGGACCCCAGACTACATCTCTTTCCGAGGTTAACTTTTTTTTTTTGAATTTCACTCCACCCTACTGTTCAGGCCTACAGGAATGATGACTCACTCTCCTTGAAAGTACCAAATTCATCGAAAGTACCTTATATGACTTATTTGCTATTAATATTACGTATTTGTGTATAAGCAATAACCGAGAGAATAAGATGAATTGAAATATAGAGATTCACAAATTGAAAAAAAAAATAAAGAGTATCACATACAAACAAGTTTATGTTGGCGGTATGGAAAAATACGAGGTCTGTTAAAAAAATATCGCGAATTTTTAATTTCCTCGGACTACGTGTATTTGACTTTTGATATTTTTCTAGCGTCATGTTGGTACTCATGTCCCTTACTTATGCTGACAACGTCGGCCATTTTGAAGGTTTAGTTAATTTTTGACTGCTGTTGTGCTTGGATGTGTTTTAAGTTGTCTTAGATTTTTATCTATTTTCGAAAATGGATCAAAGAATCTGCATCAGATTTTGTGTGATTAACAAAATAAAGTGCGCTGACGCATTCCGAATGTTGACTGTGGCATATGGTGACCAAACGAACGTTTATCGGTGGTACAAAATGTTCTTAGTGGGCCGAGAAGATGCGAAGGACGAACAGCGTGCCGGACGACCGAGCACGTCAACAACAGACGAAAACATTGATAAAGTGAATAAAATAATATTGGCCAATCGACGAATTACCATTAGAGAAGTGGCTGAGGATCTAAACATATCGATTGGCTCGTGCCATTCGATTTTAACCAATGATTTGGGCATGAGTCGGGTCGCCGCTAAATTCGTGCCACAATTGCTTAATTTGCACCAAAAACAGCATTACGATAAAATTGCTCAGGAGATGTTGAACTCGGTCCGTGACAGTCTCACAAAGGGAGATCAGAGAAAATACAAAATACGTTTTGGAAATATTTAGCAGACGCCTTAACCCTAGGATAGACTACTTGGTCTGGCCAGACCAAATTTGACTTTGAGCGCTTATAATTTTTTTTAAAGGCAAAAATTAAAAAATTGAGGTTGTTGATATCTATAAGCGAGGTATGCTGAATCGGACGAATTCAATTTTGACTCGAAAATTGCAAGCTAATGGGGAGAAATTCCCGTTGGAAAAAAATTACCACTAAACTAACCTCTTGGTCTGAGTAGACCACAGCTATGAGTTTACTCATGAAACCCTCATGAAAGGTAGAAGTTTGGTTTTGTTTTTGCTTTTGTCTTTGTCTTTGTTTTTCTCTTTATTTTTGATTTTGTTTTGATTTGATTTAATACTTATGTTAAGAAATTGAATTTACTTCTTGAAAAATAAACATGAAATTTGATTTTATCAAAAAAGAGGATGTTTTACCTTTTTTGTATAATATTTTTTGTGACCTTTTTACCTTATTTTGGAAGTATGTAGATACAGTTTCGCTTTAAATAACTATGTATAACACATATCAACAATTTCCATATGAATTAAGACCCCATGATTAGGTATACAGTATGTTTATAGCCAAAAATCTGTCTATTATAGTCATGTGGTCTGGCCAGACCAAGAGGTCAATTTAGTGATCGAAAGCTTATCGCCTATCCTAGGGTTAAGGCGTCTGTGTATCAAATGGTCTTTGGTTAACGTTCGACATTTCCTTTTGGCTCAGTCCAATTGTACCCCCATTGTCATAAATTAGATGGAATTCCATCCACCCAAATAATCACACGAGTGCGTTATTCGTTCATTCAAATACTCAACATTTATTTAATTTGATCATTATTTTGAACTTTAACAATTATAACCTTTCGCAAATCCCTCTTGTTCGTAGAAAACACAACATTTCACTTATGACGAAACATAAACTCCATAGATACAAAAAACAAAAACAAAACGAAACATGTTACATAAACCAGACAAGAAATGGCAAATGTCAGCTCCGAAGTCCCACTGAAATTCCTGTTAAATTGTAACCATAATTTTTTTCTTTTCGCCGCAACCCAATTAAGTTGAAGCGAAAGGTGTTCCCGGTGCACGCGCACGTAAATACGTGTAATGTGTCCGCCATCCATTACAATCTGAAAGTTGTGTCATTTAATATGAATTTTCTTTAAAAATAGATTTTCCTTTACAAGTAATTTTCCTTTAAAAGTAATCCTTGTCAGATACTGGGGGGGAAAAAAGTATTTACGCTTTAAACTCGGGCAGCCAGGACAAGCCGAAAACAGTTGTGATGTGAGGATCATGGTGGAATGACTACATATTCCGACAGCACAGTACGTGTCTAGCCGTCTGTCCACCTGTACGGCAGTATTTTACAAGTTAACACAAACATTATCCGGTAAACAAGTCAAGTGTCAAGTAAATGTATGTACTTTTATGTGTGCGTGTGTGTGTGTGGGGGCATTGCTCTTCCCAAAGGACTCTTTTCATGTAAAGTTGTTGCAGGTGTTAAAGTCCACATGTTCACCCCATTGCACGCCCAAATGAAACTCAAAGTCCCGAAGTGAGTGCTGAGCAGATTCATTTGTTCGAGAAATTATCAGCCAACAGGAAAAAATGGAAACTAAACAATCGTTGGAGCTGGATTTTAAACATCCTGCATCATGGACTGCTGTCCTGGGTATTCTGCGGGGTAAACCTATTAAGCGATCAGCCACAAATTAGTGGGCAAAAACTTGAGTTCGGATAAAATTCCGTTTTTAGTGACATCGTGTTCAGCTTTTCCTAGAATTCGTCTTTCATGTTACACAAAGAAAACCGACTACTGATTTTGTAAAATGGATTTACTGGATTTGAAAAGATTTTTTAAAACAGAAACACAAAGAAAACCGACTACAGATTTTTTAAAATGGATTTACTGGATTTGAAAAGATTTTTTAAAACAGACTTAGGCTGTTGTGTTTTGTGACCACAGTAAAATTCCTAGCCATTGCGAAAGCAAATGGTTCTGTTTTCCCTAAAATTTGGTCTAAATTAATTTCGTGTCGCTCTAAATCAAATTGCTTGTTAGTACAGCGGTTGATTGTGGCTGATTGCGATTGTGTTGCCATATTGAAATAACGTACGTTAACCCATTCATAGCCAGCGATGCCATATGATACAAAAAAAAAACGATTTCGTAAAGTTAGAAACATCAAAGGAACTCGAACAAAGGAACGCTTTTTTATAAAATATAAAACTTTTTTTCAAAAAATGTCTTGGTCATGAATGGGTTAAAATGGGCTAATGCACAAGTTATTATACATTTTGAAGAAGACTGACATTCGAGTTTTCCAGAGTTTTCCGGAAAACCACCAGCGTGTGTGCTCATCGGCGATGAGGAGTTGATATGGGAATATCGGATTTCTGGGTGAGGCCGTTAATTTTTAGGAAACTAAACCTATTTTTCTCAAATGACAATGCGCTTTCTAACCGCATGACATTAGGCGAATCCATTCTTAGCTAAATATCGTACAGCCGTCGATATATTTTATCGAGTCCCATATCCATATTTCCAGGTGTTACAAATGAAATGACAAAATAACTATGCATTCCATTCAAATCGATTTTTCAATATAATAGAGTAACTTCAACGAAAATATCTAGAGCATGACATACTGTCGGTTTTTAGTTGGTATTAACATCCATATGAAATAAATGTTTCTGGCAAATGATTTGATAGAAAATTTAAATTGTGTCATACACATATTGACAAACATTGCATACATATTTACACTTCTCATAAGCAGTAAAACAACACAGCTTTTCATATGAATGGTTGATGAGTGTTTTGTTGTTTTTGCTGTTGTGTGTATTCTCTGCCCGATTTTTTTGGGAAATTGTTCATTATGCAATTTTTTTTTGTGAAATTCTTCATTTTTTGTGGAATTTTTCATTGAGCCATTGGAGGTGAATTTTTGGAACGTAGCATAGGCCCATAAAAAGTGTAAAATTTACCACTCCCTCCACAGTTAAAGGTTAATCCCAAAATATTAAAACTTATGAGTAATTTAAATTCAGAAAATCTACGACTTGTGAGTAATTTAAATTAAGAAAATCAACGACGTATGAGTAATTTAAATTAGGGAAATCCACGACGTATGAGGAATTTAAATTAGGGAAATCCACGACGTATGAGTAATTTAAATTAGGAAAATGAGTAATTTAAATTAGGAAAATGAGTAATTTAAATTAAGAAAATGAGTAATTTAAATTAAGAAAATCAACGATGTATGATGAAAATCCACGACGTATGAGTAATTTAAATTAGGAAAATCCACGACGTATGAGTAATTTAAATTAGGAAAATCCACGACGTATGAGTAATTTAAATTAGGAAAATCCACGACGTATGAGTAATTTAAATTAGGAAAATCCACGATGGATGAGTAATTTAAATTAGGAAAAACCACGACGTATGAGTATTTTAAATTAAGAAAATCCACGACGTATGAGTAATTTTAATTAAGAAAATCCACGACGAGTAATATAAATTAGGGAAATCCACGACGTATGAGTAATTTAAATTAAGGAAATCCACGACGTATGAGTAATTTAAATTAAGAAAATCAACGATGTATGATGAAAATCAACGACGTATGAGTAATTTAAATTAGGAAAATGAGTAATTTAAATTAAGAAAATCAACGATGTATGATGAAAATTAACGACGTATGAGTAATTGAAATTAGGAAAATCAACGACGTATGAGTAATTTAAATTAGGGAAATCAACGACGTATGAGTAATTTAAATTAAGAAAATCCACGACGTGTGAGTAATTTAAATTAGAGAAATCAACGACGTATGAGTAATTTAAATTAGAGAAATCAACGACGTATGAGTAATTTAAATTAGGAAATCCACGACGAGTAATATAAATTAGGAAAATCCACGACGTATGAGTAATTTAAATTAGGAAAATCCACGACGCATCCCAAATGCCTGTTTTTTTTGTTATAATTTGGGTAGTGTTGCCACACGAAATACCGAAAGTGTGGATTACTTTGACCAACCTTGACCACTTTTAATTGAAACTTAGATTTACAAAATTGTGGTTTAACTACGATCTCATTTAATGGACCTTAGAGTGCGAGACCCAAACAATAAATGAAGTGCATATGTGTATTCGTTGGAAAGAAATTAAACAATTCATTAGGTTTTCTGTTTTTAGTGTTATTTTTTTGATTTCGATAAAGTTCAAACGGAGACGGATCTTGCCGAAATGGACAAAGCTCAAGTATTGAAAGTCGCCATTTACAGCTTATAAAAGCTCATATTCAATCTTAGACAAAGTCCCTACACATTACAATTGTTTTTACTCCCATGTAACGTCGATTTGAGTTTTCTTAGCACTTGACCGTTTCAGCCACCTTCACTGAAAACGCATACTAATGAAGGTTATTCAAAAATAAATATTATTGTTAAATGGAGTGGCACAAGGACCCTACTAAACTTTAGTCTCTCTCCATACTTGCTTTCCAGTAATTTTGCGAATATCTCTTTTTCTTTGGCAAAGTTTAATCGGCCAAAAGTTTGTCCAAACCATCTGACTGAAAGTGAATGCAAATCTTTCAATTATCCCACATCACAGCTTTATGAATACTCAAGTGGAATTATGGAAAATATTTTTGCGGATACGATTTTCAGAATGTTTGTTTGTGTATTCACCGAAGACTTATTCCGTAAACCGATAAGTTCGTTTATAATGTCATTGCTGTCCTTTGACAAGAGCGTGTCATAAATTCTGATGCATCCTTCTGTGTTATTGGAGCACATGTTGTCTTCTCCCATTCATCCCATTCCACAGATTAATAACAACAACAGTGCGATTTATAGTGGCATTAGTTGGTAATGTCACCACTAGTGCAACATCAATAATAGTGCGACGACTTACGGTGAGATGATAAATGTCACGTCACTGCATTACAATGAGAGAACACAATGTTCAGATGTGCATGCGATATATCCTTTTCAAGCACACACACACACAGACTCACACATGCACACCGAAGGATATCAGCGGCAACCAGCCAGCACCAACTCATCGAGCACTCAACGTAAAAATGAAACAAAAGAAAGAAGAATTAAGAAAAGCTTATCATAAATAATGTGCAAAAACAAACCCTTTTCGCTGTTTTATGCTTATGCTCAGAGGTGTTGGTGTGCGTGTCTGCAGATTAGAGTGGCCCTTAATTGGTCATGTGGTTTCAGAAAAGTTTATTCGAATAATTTACTACTTTAAAGGGATTTTAAATAATACATGTCTGGCCGTTCTTTATCCAAAACTCCACATTTCAAGACCAATCATCACTTGTGACCCACTCTCTTTAACATTCCATGTAGTCATTATCCAAGTGGAAAAACCCCCAATTCGGTGTCTTCGCTATAAATATATTCCATTGATCTTTGTTCACATCGAAAACACTATTAACAAAAGAGGAGCCATCCTAATGTATTCATTTACCAACTGCGATTCCTTCAGAACTAAGATTTTGGTTCCCATGTTTGTTCTGCAAAGTTTTGCATTGTTTGTTCTGCTGTTAATGGATACGGAAGTTTCTTAATACACAAATTGATTTCCACTATTTTCGTCTTATTTTCATCCCATACATAGTCACGGAATAGCTAAGCCAAAAAGAAAATTAAAAAAAAAAGAAGAACTTCTCGTCTCATCTGTTTCCAGAGTGCTTCCATTACGATATTGCCTGTCTTACAGGCTGATGTTTGATTATCATCGATAAATACACTTTCTTCAAAGTAGCTGTCAGAACTGGCAGAAATTTAAGACACATCATCGTTGTTGTAAGAAATTCCGTAGAATTTATTCAGTGCCTCCTCATCAGGGTGAATTTTCCTTTTTTTTTGTAACATTTACATGAACTGATGGATATATGCATGAAACTGAATACCATACAATATATTTAAATAAGGTCAGTTCAAAGAAAAACTGTGCTTTCTTTAGAAACAAATCCACATTGAATGGGGGAATTCGAAAAATGTCACTTGGTTTGTTCGATTTGACTGAAAGCTGAAGCTGGAAGCTTAACTATACTTTCTATGAGTTCTGAACAATGTTCACCTATAAGCTCAGCGTTTATCCAGAATTGTTGAAATTATGTAAAAAAAAACTAGTAAGAATTCCCATTTTTAGGAATTCCGGGATTCTTTTGATAAATCGTCGCCATGGCGTATGACTAATATAAATTTAAATTCACCGTGAATGCGGTATATAATATAAGTATTATAAATAATTAATAATTTATTAATTAATATTACTTATATTACGTATAAGTAATATTAATTTAGAAAATTCTAAGCTGTTTGAGTAGTATTAACGAAGAAAGGCCACGGCGTATAAGTAATTTAAATTAAGAAAGGACAATTTAAATTAAGAAAGTAAGTAAGACGTATGAGTAATATAAATTGAGATAATCCACGACGTATGATTAATATAAATTGAGATAATCCACGACGTATGAGTAATATAAATCGGACAATCAATGCCGTATGAGTAATATAAATCAGATAAATAGGCGCCCCGGTAGGCGAGTTGGTAGCGTGCTTGCCTATCAGCGTGGGGGTTGTGGGTTCGATTCCCACCAGAGGCTTTGGTCTGTCGCTGCAAAAATCTAAACATATGGTCTTTGTCACCCGGTTTACCCTTGGACCCAAAATTAGAATATAAATTTACTTTGTATTGTAATTAATAATAAATAAATAAAAATAAAATAAATCAGATAATCCACGATGTATGAGTAATATAAATCAGACAATCAATGACGTATGATTAATATAAATTGAGATAATCCACGACGTATGAGTAATATAAATCAGACAATCAATGCCGTATGAGTAATATAAATCAGACAATCAATGACGTATGAAAATTAAAATAATCCACGAGTATGAGTAATATAAATTAAGATAATCCACGACATATGAGTAATATAAATTAAGATAATCCACGACGTATGAGTAATATCAATTAAGAAAGGCCACAGCATACAAGTAATATACATTTAAAAAAAATTTGCCCGAAAACATATGTTCTACAATACAACTGGTAGTGTTGCCACACGAATTACCGAAAGTGTGGATTACTTTGACTGACCACTCAAACACCCATTTGAAGTTTAAACTCAGTTTAACTTGAATCTTAGACATACAAATGGTGGTTTAATTACGATCTATTTTTTAGACCTTAGTGTCTGAAATACAAACAATAAAAGAAATACATATGTGTATTCGATAGAAAGAAAATAGAAAAATCATTGTCTTTTCCAGCGGCTCTAAGGCGACAATGAAGCGGAGAGGCCTTTAGATGCTGAGTCAATTCGTATCATATGTTGAGATCTATGGTGGGTTGATGTTCCAGGACTGAGTCGCGATAGATTCTCTGCTCTGCTTTCCTTACAGTGAGTGTTGCCCACCAGTCTCATGAAGAGTTTGCACAAACTTGATAGACCACACTATAAAAAGCTGGATTTTCCTGTTCTTGAAAATGCAAAAATGAATTATTTACTTTTTCATACCCCCATTTTCTATGTGGTGTCGGTTTTTTCGTCCCCTGCTCCTCATTTTCAATACCAATCAATCTACAACTGAAGGGTTGAATGTGAAAACGGGCTAAAAAAAACTCTCCAAGGAGAAAATAATTGTAATTTAAAAAAAAAAACAAAAAAAAACAAAGTCGTTCAATTCGGCTCTTCCCATTCCAAGTATTATAGTCGGCCCATCCATCGTCCGGTAAATAGTCGATGATAACTGCCTGATTGATTATTTCGCAGAGCTAAAATTTTATGATAAACGGACTATTAGTGAGAAGACAAGTTACCCGTCTGTTCTTTCATGGACTGTTAAGGGAGCAGACGATGTTGTATTTAATTTATTTCTAAATCAAAGCTCTTCCCCATATCTCTAATACTCCCACTCAAAATTCTCCTACCTATAACGGCAAATCTACTTAACCAAATGCCCTGCAACCACAAAAAATGTAGCAGAAAAAAACAACTTTTCAGAACCTCTGCTTTACGATAACCTCTCATACTTCATCACCAGCCAACATTCTATCCCAGCCACTGCTATTTAATTGCTCACATCTCACATGCAATGCTATCGTAGCCCTGCATAAATACCGCATATTTTATGAATGCCAGGCGTACGTGTACGAAAAGGATTTGGGTCCCTACGATAAGGAAGTTTATTAAAATGCAAAGCCCACAGCAAACTTCTACAGCCGTTTTTTTTTTATTTCCTCTTCTCTTTGCAACTTATAGTTTACAATGACACTTGTGCCATTTTGTATGTGTGCATATGAATGTCACTATTACCCAACTCACTGCTAACTTGTTGTGTCGTCTTGTCTCCCATTTTTTTTTTCAGATATGGACCACATTTTGAAGATGTTCAGCTGGTGGGAAAACCGACCAATATGACAGTACAAGCGGGTAGTAGTATACATTTAAATTGCAGAATATCCTTGCTGCAAGATAAGACTGTAAGTATTACCGCCTACGCTAGCAACAACAACAACCGTAACATCAAGCACCATTTTTCTTATCCATTGGAAAAAGTTAATAAAAGCAAAGACCGAGGAGCTCCATAAATATTATTCCTTGTAGTAGGAAACTTGGCTTGAGTTCATGGACAGTGGGAGTTTTCCTTGGGCAACAACCAACAACAACAAAAAATAGGGGAAACTTTGTATTGTATACGAGTATAATTTCCATTTAATTCACCGACAAAAACGAACATTAGCAGGGAGGGAACACCAGACTTTGACATTTCTTCGCAGACTCGCACTGTGGTCTTAAACCATTAAAGAAATAATACTTATTATCAATAAAATGATAGCTCTCAATAAATGCCAATGAATGTCAATAAATGCTAATAAAAGTGCCAATAAATAAAATGACAGCTGTCAATAAATAAACTGACAGCTGTCAATAAATAAATTGACAGCTGTCAAAAAATAAAACGGCAGCTGTCAATAAATATAATGACAACTGTTAATAAATAAAATGACAGCTGTCAGTAAATAAAATGACAACTGTTAATAAATAAAATGACAGCTGTTAATAAATAAAATGACAGCTGTCAATAAATAAAATGACAGCTGTCAATAAATAAAATGACTGCTGTCAATAAATAAAATGACAGCTGTCAATAAATAAAATGACAGCTGTCAATAAATAAAAAGACAGCTGTCAATAAATAAAAAGACAGCTGTCAATAAAGAAAATGACAGCTGTCAATAAATAAAATGACAGCTGTCAATAAATAAAATGACAGCTGTCAATAAATAAAATGACAGCTGTCAATAAATAAAATGACAGCTGTCAATAAATAAAATGACAGCTGGCAATAAAATGACAGCTATCAATAAAATGACAGCTGTCAATAAAATGACAGCTGTCAATAAAATGACAGCTGTCAATAAAATGACAGCTGTCAATAAAATAACAGCTGTCAGCTGTCAATAAAATGACAGCTGTCAATAAAATAACAGCTGTCAGCTGTCAATAAAATGACAGCTGTCAGATGTCGATAAAATGACAGCTGTCAGCTGTCAATAAAATGACAGCTGTCAATAAAATAACAGCTGTCAGCTGTCAATAAAATGACAGCTGTCAGATGTCAATAAAATGACAGCTGTCAATAAAATGACAGCTGTCAGGAAATTATTTTTATGAATGGACCTATTTTTATCAGACCCATTGACAGGGTCTCACAGTGCCATACGAGTAATAATACTAGATACCAATATATCTATGAGTTTTAGTTTCTGGGAAATTATTAGAAATTAAATTTCGTGCCGGATCCCCATAAGTTTTCTTTTAAATTTGCCCAATCTACACAATGCGAGACTTTAGGGGCCAATTAGCCAGACCATAATAATATGATTGTCCAATTGAAAGGAAGGACGTTGTTTTCGGGAATCCAAATATGAATTTCCTAGTGGTCGGCAGACAGAAACATGTCTCGTAGAATTGTTTCTAATATTTTCATAATATCTATAAAATGTTTCATATTTTTTAAGAATTTGTTCATATAATATTTTCTTTCTAATATAATTTCTAAGTTTTGAAGTCCTAGAGATTGCCTTCGTACCTCATGAATGCGTAACACACATTTCTAGTTACGATTTATTATGGGTGTCGTGCCACTGTCCTTCACAGCTTAACTCAAAATGCGCAACATGGTGCAACAATGTATGAAGTGTTGTTGCTACCTCTGTTTAAACTTCCACTTCCTGATAATATGCACATTTCCTCAACGACTATAATAAGCCCTTTATATACTTCATTGCACTTTGACTGCGGCCCCGACTCCTTGCCACTTCTGCAGAGCCCGTTAGCTGGCCATATCCTCGTGCTGTCTTTTTGCAATGGGGGGGAAAAATGGAAATGCTTGTTTTCCCCTGCTCACCGGTTTTGTTGTGTTAGGAAATGTATCGTTAAATATTTTGTTTAAACATTTTTCCGTTGTTGTGTTTTCTCTGCGCCTTTTTTTGTTGTTGTTGTTGTAATTGCGTCGATTATGTGCAACAGGTCTCATGGGTGCGCCGCAATCCGGAGGGTGAAAATGCTTTGGATCTGTTGACGGTTGGTTTGCATACGTACACCGGTGATAAGCGTTACAAAATGGAATTTCAATATCCCAATAATTGGCGCCTAAAAATCTTAAATGTGAAAAAGGACGACGAGGCCACATACGAGTGTCAGATATCCACACATCCGCCTCGGGTGATACAGATAAATCTGCATGTGAATGGTAGGTGTGGGCTATGCTTATGGGTTATTCGAGCAATATGAGTAATGTTTTGTTTGTGTGTGTCCTTCATGTTATAGCCCCCAAAGTGATGATTGTGGATGAGTTTGGTGATCCGTTGCAGGAGAAATACTATGAACAGGACTCGACGTTGCAGCTGTCGTGCGTGGTGCGTAATGTGGCCATGTCGACATCGGTGGTATATTGGAAACACAGTGAAGATGTTCTCAACTATGACGTCACGAGGGGTGGCATTAGGTAAGTAAACCAATTATATCAATTATAAATGATATCAAAGAGGGTGGTGTTAAATTGGGTTGGGATTAAAGAAAACTGGTATGCGACGCAATTGGCGTGGTCCACCAATTAACCCCTTTTTATTTTTAAAACAAGAACAATCTTTCGAAGTGATACCTTCTCACTTCTTGCATCTCGTCAATACTATTTGAATCAATCAATCATACTTTTCTTTTGATCTGTTTAGATAATAAAATAATAGATAATAAAATAACAATAAATAGTCAGCTGGAAACTACATTTCCTTTTGCTTTGTATGTGTAACGAACACATCCTCATGTTCTGTCCCATTTGACCTACACATTGGGGTGGAGTGAAATACAAAAAGATCACACTCGGAAAGAGATAAAGTTTGCAATCCGTATCAATGAAAATTAAGGAACAACTTTATTTTTTAAAATTTTTTAGACATTTGAGTGTTGATTCCAATTTTGTTTAATGTTTTAACGGAAATTTAAAATAAAAAAATTATGGCCGAAAAATTGCAATTAGTAAAAAAAACCTTTTTTAAAATAACGATAACACCCGGAACGACACATAGGGTGTTATCGACTAAAATGTTAAAGACATTTTTTTTTAAAAAAAAGTTTTATATTTTATAAAAAGGGTTCCACCCCCTTGACATTTTTAACTTTACGAAATCATTTTCTCTGTGCCATATGACATCGCTGGCTACGAGTGGGTTAATGTATAAATGTAAAATGAATATTTTTTATATAATTAGTAAAATGAAGTTAGCTATTAAACTGCTGTATATCCACTAATTAACCGATTAATCAGGGCTAAACTTTCAAAATAAAATCAGTTTGCTTATACAGTCGAGGCCGGTTATAACGAACTCCTAGGGACTCGACAAATTGGTCCGTTATCCAGGGTAAAATTGGGTAAAAGCAAAACTCTTAAGACTTAAAAAAATTTTCGTTATAGACGAAAGTTCGTTATTAACGGTGTACGACTGGACTTAGTTTCAGCCCTTTTTTTATTTAATTTAATTTAATGAAGGTTTTTTTTTATCATATTTTCCTTCTCCTTGTTTTTTTTTTTACTAAAATATGTTGTTGAATCCTAGAAAGTGTTTTGAAAATATATTTCAAAATTTTAGTGTGGCTTCAATTTTCTTTCTTTTTTTTTTGGAAAAATTAAACCGACTTATATATACCCTCACCCTCAGCAAAAACATACAAGTCTCATATTTCATAATAGCAAACTCAAAATACCGTATGTTATAGAAAAATATTGTAGAGTTTTTTCTCGAAAATTGTATGTAAGTACCAGAAGGGGTGTTGCCAGACTTCCATGTTTTTGTCCAAATCTTTGTCTAGCTATAGCTTTACTAAATACAGAATTTGGCCAAGATCGAACTAGGCGTATTGATATTATTACAGGATTTCTAAAGTGGGCGAAATAGACGATTTGTATGGGAGGTACCCGAAGGTGTGTGGCCGTATAGCTCATATGCAATCCCATAAGCAGTTTTGGGAAAATATTAACTCCTGCCAAATTTCAAAGCGATTGTTTAACTCTTTCGAAAGTTATCGTGCGTAAGCAGGACAGACAGACGGACATGGCTCAAACGATTTAGAAAGTCATGAATCGAATTTGTTTCAAAGACACTTGGGTTCTAATGTGAATATTTCTAGGTGTTACACTTTTCTACACTTCTACACTTATCAAATGATATATACCCTCCTACCCGTAGGGTGAGGGTATAACAATTTAATGGTTATTTATGGCGAAGTAAAGTAGGCCTTCTCCAAAAAATTAACTTACCATTTTGATCGATACCAAAGCCACGAATATTGGTCGATCATCCTCTTCTTTGCCTCAAATATGTACTTTTCTTTGGACACTGAACAAGCTCAAACATGTAAATTTTGAATATGTCGATTCATTAATTGTTAGTATTTTCTTTTTCAAATCAACAACAAAATAGAAAATTTTTTTAAAAATTATTATTATTATTTTTTTTATTATTGAGGATTCCTAAACTATATCTCTTTCCAAATATACAATTTTTAAATTCCGAAAAAAAGTATGTTTTCACTCCATCCTACTACACATGACCACAATAAGAGCAGTACGTCACTGTTGATTGCTTAATAATTACACAAAATAGTTGTTTTGTTGTGTATTAAAAATAGAAATACCTTTTCGAAGAGTTTCTTTCCGCCTTCTTCATCAAGGACGCTTCCTACAAGTACTCCACCTCTGTGGAGTAATCTATGTTTGGTGTATGCCCAGTGAGCCGCTCCATTAACTAGGCTATTATTATAATTTTCTACAATTATCTATAGCGCCTTTTTTGTTGTAATGAATGATAGGTGTAACCTTGTGAATTGTACGGAAAGTCCATTTGTCGTGCTGACACGTTAGTAAGAAAAGGTAATTCATATTAATACGGATTTAAATGACAAAGTTTTAGGTAACGCTGCTACCAAATCTTAATATAGATAGTAAATAATTAGAAGCGGTTTTTTTTACTTTCGGAGTTTCTTAGGGACCCTTACGACCTAACGACGTGTAAATTTAGTTAGCATTCCTTTAACAAATATTCATCTGAGAAAATATGTATACGTATCATGTCCGCCAAATAATTTTTTTTTCCTCAGTTTTCGGAATGAGGTGGACTTATACAATATGACCTTGTTTTTCTTTGGTCACATTTCGGAAACCATTTGAGCTATGGATGTGCAATTGTCCTTAAATTAAAGCTAAAGTACTGTACTACAATCGATGTCATGGATCTAAATATAAAGATGACATTGTAATACTTTTTTGTCTCACATACGAGTTTTCGGAATGAGGGGGACGTTTTAGAAATGATTATATGTTTTTCTTTGGTCATATTTCCGAAACCATCCGAGCAACCGTATTGCAATTGCCATTAAATTAAAGCTAAAGTACTGTACTACAGTCGACGTTATAAATCGAATGAGCCACGTCCACATCTACAGGTTTTTCTTGCGAAATGAAGTATACCTTCAGAATGTACCTTTTCTTTCATATCATGGAAATCTGCTAAGCAATTAATTATATTCCAGATGGCAATTCTATAATTTTAAATGCACAAACAATCTACTACGAAATATTAAAATAAGAAAAAAATTTTTTAGGCCCAAACAAATTTGAGAAATTTAAAAAAATATTTTCGGTCTGCAATTTTGCTGAGAGCAGCAGAGAATTTAAATTTTTATCCTATACAAATTTTCGGATTTAGGGGACATTTGTTAAACTAAAGTCGAAAAAAAATATTTAAGCCTTTTCGAAATTTGAGAAATTTTAGCAAATATTTTTGTCTGTAATTTTGCTGAGAATGGCTGACGCTGTGTTACTTTTTTGTATCTTATACGAATTTTCAGATTTAGGGAACCTTTGTTAAATTAAAGTCGATTTCTTTCCCATATTCCGATTTCTCTAAAAAACAAATTAATCCTCCATATGCGAAAGTGTTTTAGTTTGATTTAATTTAATTAAATGTTTTCCAATAAATTATTTTTTATTTTTCTGTCCATAAATGTATTTATAACTGCAAAACAGTTGATTATGTAAAGAATTAGTATATGAATAGATTAGAGGAAATGTACTTCTTAAGTTTAAAAACTCATCAAACTTTTTTTTTCCATTACTTTGAAATAAGGTACCCTCACTTAATGGGGAATAAAACGGAAATGCCTTAATCGATTTTCCTGATCTATATTGAATTTTAATCATAGGTCATGTGACTTTACGTACAAGTAATAAAACATGACACTTTCTTCAGTATTGGCTGGATTTTTCAAAGATATTTTTTAAAAATTTTTGGGAAAAATGATTTCTTGTTCTTCATAAATTTATTTATGATTAAGTAGAGAAACTGTATATGAAGTGATTAAGGGCAATGTAATTCTTAATTTTTCCACATTTATTTCAGCAAAATCGAACTAGTCCCATCTCGAGTTATGAAAAACTATTTTTTTGACAAAATAGTAAAATTAAGCGAAAAAACCTCAAGACAAGGAGAACATTTAAAAGGTGATTTGGACTGAGAACGCCAAAGCATTTGGGTGTTTTACTATACTGACCTAGTACTTGCACCCTGACTTAGAACATCCCATTTTCACATCCAGACTGATGATAAAATAGTAATACACATGCAATGCAGTGCTGCATTTCCGACAAGTCCATTTGCTGAACTCTACTTGTGTTGATAAGCAAATTAACACAATGTTCATTTCACTTGTGTCCTTTAAACTTTTGCACTGACCCCACAAAATGGTGCAACGTTAACGTTGTGCGAATGAATTGAATGGACATGACTTTTACACACGCCGCCCCCGCCATCATCGATTTCATGTGTTTAATAGGTCACAGACAAAGCCATGTTCTATTTTTAATGTCTACACAAATGTATTTCATTATTCTTTTGTTTGTTGGGTGTTGACTTTATTATTCATGGCGATTGTTGTATTTTGTTTGTTTTTTTTTGTCTTAATTTGCAGCGTTAAAACCGAACTGATGGACGATGGCGCCAATTCAACACTATTTATTGCCAAAATCAATAAAGCCGATTCCGGTAACTATACGTGCTCAATTAGTGAATATCAAAATTACACCATCGTTGTGCATATACTGAATGGTAAGTTTTTTTTTTTTAACTCAAGCAGCCATCTCTCCTAGCCATGACATACAAACACAACTGGTGCATAAATCGAGATACATGCACTGTGGTTCCAAATCTTACGTAAATTGTATGCAAATTTTATTTCAAGAACAATTTCAGGCAAAGTTGTTACAAGTTGAAATAAAAAAAAATAAAAATTTTAATTTACTCAAAAGTGAACTCAAAGTGAATAACATTACACCACAGTTTAGAATTCTTCTTAAGCTTTAAGTGACCAAATTTAATGAACTATAAAAGTTTTAAAAGAATATATAAAAAAAAAAGTAAATATCAGAAAATTGGACTAATGGCGTTTAATGGCATTAATTACCACAAATTTTAACGTTTTATTTTCCATATACATATTATATGATTATTTAAAAAAAAGTTTCTTTTTTTATTTTAAAAAAGGCAATTTTAAAAAAATATTTTTTTGTTTGGTTTGGTAATAGACCACCCGAGTCTGCCTGCAAAAAATCAGCTCGATTGGATCACTGAAAAAGGGTTAAAAATCGGTCCAAAGGTTTTCACACAGGCCAGTACGAGCTTTATACTTCAAACTTAAAAAAAAAATTCTGACGTGCACATGAAAATCGCCGATACACGTGTATTTTTATTTTTTCCCCTCTTTCCGAATATGTGCATTTGGTTCCTAGGACAGAAAAAAAATCTATTTTTTGTAACACGGTGTAATGCACAAAATTTAATGTTTTTTTTTAACAAAACAAAACACTGACAACACAATTACACAGTAAAATTATCCCATAAATTGGCAAACAAAAATGTGCCGGGGAACTCTTACATTCGTTGGGGCAGACTGTGAACCCAATCTACTCCTTTGCGGATGATGGCAACCTCTGTCATTTGAACATCGGCCAAGTCCCTCGGCCCTCGGAGATAGAGGACAAAAGGCAAACGATGAACGACTCACTCAACCGCGATTTGGCGTCGATTTGTGAGTGGGGCCAAATGAACAGAGTCGATTTTAATGCGCAGTGATGTTTGTTGTCACACAAACGTTCCACTGATCCAGCACCGTCGTCAATATCTATGGGTGGTTGACCGGACGCTCTATAGATAAAATTCGTTCTTCAGCCGAACTGTTCGCATGTGGAACAATCTTCCTGCAAGTGTTTTTCCTGCCTCCTATGACATTATCAAATTCAAGGCCAACGTCAACAAACACTACATTGCATGCGATTGACCATCGCCAAATATTATGTGACACCAATTATGCGATTTCAAATCACAATCGCCAGTTTCAACAAAATGTGATTATCAGGACATGGACTCTTTAGACCTATTCCACCATAGAGGTCTATTAGGAGGGAGATTTACAATTCGTTGCTAGTTTGTTGCGTTTCCAACCACTGTCCGAGATATAAACAATTAATTGCCATTCACTCATTCATCATTGTGTCAATGTATCTGCGCACCTTACCCATGGACGGTAATCAATTTAACTGCAACAATATGCAAAAACCACAACAAATTCTTTATATAGTCCAAGTGTTATATATATAAATACATCATAGGAATACATCGGAAATGTATATGAATACATTTGCATTAGGGCGTATGGTTTTATAGATTTGTTAACACTCCAATAACAAGCTGGAGAAAGCATGACGTAACACTAAAGGGAAACTCCATAAATTCGATTTATTTTCTAAGAGTTCTAAGTGCCCGCAGCGTTCTATGATCCTGACTAAGAGCCACAATTCTATTAAATTTAAGGTCTGCATGAATTATTTGTAAAAATGACACCAGCCTTCGACACCAAACATTAGAAGTCAATTTATTGTGGGATACGGTCTAAAGACGAGAGTACATATACACACTACGCCATCTACATAAGTAGGAATGCAAGGACTTGTGTTATATACACACACACATACATACACACACACACATACACACACACATATATATATATATATATATATATATAGTATTCTATAGTACATACTATGAATAGCATGGTTTATATTGAATTACATGTACTTGCGTGTATATAGAGATATCCGCCCAAAACAATTACCACTGTTTGGGCATGAGTTTGTCACAATCAACTATAAATGTGCACATTAGGGAGGAACGAAACGAATGAATATCTTTTGCAAATAGAGCACCTAAGGGACTGAGAATTTTGTCCGCTTATGAGAGGTGTCCGCAAGGAGAGAGTACACTGTAAATTGGGTACACTACACTGAATGAAAATAAATGGTGACACTTTAAAGAGTTTGGTTTTTGAAAATTTAAATTTAAAATTTGTCCAAGTTAATGAAATATCGAACGAATGCCTGCCAAATACTTTTTTCAGATTATTCCATTCAAGTTAGGGCCCAAAGCCACCATTTGCCATTTTTGGCCCAAAGCCACCATTTGCCATTTGTCCTGGCCACACTTCGGACCAAATTCGGTCATTCCGTTTAACTCAAAAATAATTCCCAATTTTACTTTTGGAAATTTTTATGATTCCCTTATGAACTTGCCTCTTGTATTTACACAAGGGGAATTTCTTATTTTCATTGTTGCCTTTTCAAATGCAAACGGATTTGAATGTGTCCAAAATAACCTGCAGCCAACTTCACACTACGGAAAACACTAAAGGAGTTGCCAGTACGAGCAAGTTTTTCCGTTTTCATTCCCCTTACTTCTCTCTCACAAACTGAGAATTGTGGAAATTAAAATTTCCCAGTGTGAAGTCTCGTCGCCGAAGAAAATTTTGTTTTAATTTTAAATTACTTTGAATGTGAAGAGGGTTAATTTGATTTTTCCCAAATAAGGTAACTGACGCATATAATTCCGCAGAGCCATTTTTATTGTCCTATTAAATTTGTAGCGCAGAATCAGAATTTGTGTCACTTGAGAGCAGAGCTCGCAAAATATGGTCCAACAAATTTGTGTGCCCTGCCTGCTCACTGAAAAAAAAAAATGAAACGCAAGCACTCTTTTTCGTTTCGTTCGTGTTCTTACTCTCGTATTTCGGGTTGAGCATAACACAGGGTCTCTTACTGATCGCTCGGTACGAACAGAAAAACTGAGATTCGGTAAGTGAGTCTTTAGATATTTTTGCCTTAGAAAGTTCGTCACAGGCAAAGCATTAAACAGGAAGGGGTGCTCAGTTGTGCGTATGCCCAGCGAACCGAATTGTCAGAGTTCGGTATGAAATTCGATGTCGTATCTGAATTCTATCCGAGTTCGGTGCGTTCTCTCGAAATCTGATGGAATACGTGGTATTTGGAATATCTTAATATATATTTACCCTCGACACTGATTCACTGACTCTGTCACGCAGTACGTACTACGTAGGAATTTAAATAGGCATTTTTTTTTTACAAAATTTTTTTTTCCAAATTTTTTTTTTCAACAAAAATTTTTTTTTCAACAAAATTTTTTTTCCACAAAATTTTTTTTTTCCAAAAAAAATTTTTTTTTCAACAAAATTGTTTTTTTCAAGAAAATTTTTTTTTCCACCAAAATTTTTTTTTTTCAACAAAATTTTTTTTTCATATTTCAACGGGTGCTTTAGGCGCATTACAACTTACTAGTATTATATAGTTAGCTTTGAAAAAAGACGGCATTATAGGGAAGCTCTCTGTCAGAGAAATAGCTCGATATATTCTTGAGGTAGTAGGGAATACATTCACTCTTTTCTCCTTCAAAGATTCTTATCGCCCAAGCGCACCGGTAGCCGAGTTGGTAGCGTGCTTGCCTATCAGCATGGCCTTTGGGGGTTCGATTCCCACCAGAGGCTTGGGTCTGTCGCTGCAGCCATCTAGCCATATGGTCTGTATCAGCCGGTTTACCCTTGGATCGGGAATATAAATTTACTTAATATTGTAATTAATAATAAATAAATAACTAAATCCTTATGCTTCCCACCGGAAATGTTCACATTTTACCGCTCATCCCTAATGTGCACACTTATATGTGTATACATCACTTCACACATACACATGTATGCATAATAGTATATACATTGTATATGCGTATGCGTTTGTAATTGGTACATTGATTGTTGATAATTTAATATAATTAACACCCATTTATCAAATACTTTGTCATTTACTTACATCTTTAATTAACCATTTAATTGAATTTGTTCGGAGAACACCGACACCACCAACTCATCGACGGAGAGACGTATGTGCTTTTACTCGATCCAGTTCAATAAAGTGTTGCTTTTTGTTAGTTTGGGCTGGGCGAACGAAACCAAATCAATCACGACATTCTGCCACCCAGTACATGTTCCAACAGATAGGGGGAGATGTTTGCCAAACACAAATAAATTCAATTCACTGGAGGTAACTTTATTAGCTACGGCACACTTAAGATGTTTTTCTTATTGTAATGGGTTGATAAGATTACGGCTCCATATGTCGGTTACGGGTGTGGTGGATGAAAGTCTTTAAGAATTGAGTTCCGGGTACTCGGGAGATTTGCGTTCTATCAACAGTTTCTAATAATAAGGATTGACAGGTCACCCTCACAAAACACATTTCCCAAACACTCCATCCCCCATTGCAACCTACTGCCTTGTGGAGGGAATGAGAGAGTCTAAGGCTTAAAAATTGTAAGGATTTCTCTTAAATTAACTAAAGTCTGACTAATAATTTGAGCACCTTAGAGATGTATGAGATACAGTTCGGCAAAGTCGAAAAATACAATTGAATTTTTTCAAAAATTTTAGTATGACAACAGTGAACAATTACGTAGAAATGTGTTAAAATCGATAAACTCGACAAAGTTCAATTAAATTTTTTCAAAATTATGTAAATTGTATGAGCTTAAATTTTTTCAAAATTTTAAAAAGTTGAAAATTTTTAGATTGAAGAAAAGGTTTTTTTTTTTAAAAAAAATTTAAAAAAGTTTTTGTGCAAAATTACAAATACGTAAAAATGCTTTAAAAAAATATTGTAAAATGGACATTAAATAAAGAAATTTTTTTTTTTAAATTTAAGAAAGTTGAAAAAACTTTTTTTTGTTTAAAATTACGAATACGTAAAAATGCTTAAAAAAATATTTTCCGCCTAAAATCGAAATATTCAACAAATTCAAAAAAAATCCAATTATATTTTTTTCAAAATTTGAAAAAGGTGAATATTTTTAGGGTTTTTTTCTGTGCAAATTGGGCATTAAATAAAGAAATTTAAAAAAGTTGAAAAAAACATTTATTTTGCAAAATTACAATTACGTAAAAATGTGATAAAAAAATATGTTCCGCCTAAAATCGAAATATTTAACAAATTCAAAAAAATATCCACTTACATTTTTTAAAAATTTGAAAAAGTTGAATATTTTTAGTATGAAGAAAAGGGTTTTTTTCTGTGCAAAATGTTTTTTTTTTAAAAAATTAAAAAAGTTGAAAAAAACTTTTTGTGCAAAATTACAAATAAAAAAAAAATTTCCGCCTAAAATCGAAATATTAAAGACATTTAAAAAAAATTCAATTCCATTTTTTCAAAATTTGAAAAAGTTGAACATTTTTAGTTTGAAGAAAAGTTTTTTTTGTGCAAAATGGGCATTAAATAAAGAAATGTTTTTTTTTTTAATTTAAAAAAGTTGAAAAACCTTTTTTTGTGTAAAATTACAAATAAAAAAAAATGTCTGCCTAAAATCAAAATATTCAACAAATTCAAAAAAATCCAATTATATTTTTTTCAAAATTTGAAAAAGTTGAATATTTTTAGTTTGAAGAAAAGGGGTTTTTTCTGTGCAAATTGGGCATTAAATAAAGAAATTTAAAAAAGTTGAAAAAAACATTTTTTTTGCAAAATTACAATTACGTAAAAATGTGATAAAAAAATATGTTCCGCCTAAAATCGAAATATTTAACAAATTCAAAAAATATCCACTTACATTTTTTTTAAATTTGAAAAAGTTGAATAAAATGGTTTTTTTGTGCAAAATGTTTTTTTTTTTAAATTTAAAAAAGTTGAAAAAAACTTATTTTGTGAAAAATAAAAAAAAATGTCCGCCTAAAATCAAAATATTAAAGAAATTCAAAAAAAATCAATTCCATTTTTTCGAAATTTGAAAAAGTTGAACATTTTTAGTTTGAAGAAAAGTTTTTTTTTGTACAAAATGGGCATTAAATAAAGAAATGTTTTTTTTTTTAATTTAAAAAAGTTGAAAAACCTTTTTTTTGTGTAAAATTACAAATAAAAAAAAATGTCCGCCTAAAATCGAAATATTCAAGAAATTCCAAAAAATTCAATTAAATTTTTACAAAATTTTAAAGGTGGACATTTTTAGTGTGGAACAATTGCGTAAAAATTTTTTAAATGAAGAAATGTTTTCCCCATAAAATCGACAAACACGAAAAGTATTCCGAACTATATCCAATTGGCCAACTTTTAAATGTTAACACCTTAAAATAATCTCGCACCCTTTGCCTAAATCAATTTTTACAGAACACAAAATTTTTTACTAGATCAAATGTTACAGACTTTTGGGCGATGGAATTGGTTTGTGCACCACCGGGCGATGTTGTCCCCTGCCTATTTTGCCATTCCAATTCCTGAGTACAATTTGAATGTCATGGCCGGGACAGCAGTCGTATGTCTGTTCCAGACGCTCGAGCATACGCTTGTCTGGGGGTCTCTGTATGCGTTTTTAGAGTGATACAAAATAATTTGGACTTGATGCGGTTTGTGGTCAGCCGTCTACTGGGACATGTGGGCTTGTTCGCTTGTTCACAACAGAAAGACATTCGAATTGGTGCCTGTTTTTGGAAAAGAAGCAGTGCCAAATTGGCAACTGCAACATCTGATCGCTATCAGAAGTGTCAACGAATCACAGTTGCACATCACATCCGTGCTGATGTAATGAAATTCCCCGAAAAGGCCAAAAATATTTGTAATAAAAATAACATATTTTTTTTTTATTATGTTTTCTTTTTACAGGAACCACAGTGTGGGTTCTTAACTTGTGCAATATTTGCTTAAATTGTGTAATTTGATATAACATTAATGGTTGTTGTTTTTTGTGTGGATGTTTCTTTTTCTTCTTCTTTTCTCCCTTCCGTCTAAATGCCACAGGTGAAAGTTTTGCTGAACTACATCATGGCAACGCCATCTGCTGGCATCGCCCTAACCGCCAGTCAGTGGCAATTAATTTAATTGTTCTTGCAACAATACTGCTGCTATTGCCCGCCTATGTTAACAGATAAAATTCAATGGAACTCTCTGCTCTTCTAAGTATTTGCCATCAACATCGTCATTAGCCATACCGCCATCGTCACCGAAACGGTCAGCGCCAGCGACAGCGACAGACGCCGCCACCATCACTGCCGGCATTATCAGTCAGAGTCAGGACTTTGGGCGGAAGGCGAACTTTTTTAATTGGGTAATTAATTGAAAGCAAACAATAAACAACGACAACAACAACAACAACAAGAGGAAAAAACACAACGTTTTTTTGTGCAATTTATTTACTTTGTCACAAAGACAACAAACAAACAAAAAAACAATGAAAAAAATTGATTTTATTATTAAACTTGTTGTTCTCTTTCTGTTGAGTTGTTTTAGTTTTAATTTTTTAAAAAAAATACAACCAACAAATTCCTAGAAATTGATACATTTCATTATTTTATTAAAGCTCAAAACAAAACAATTTTTTTTTCTATTCAAATTACATAGGAATGAATGAATTTAAGCAACAAAGGCATTTTTAAATTTGCAAGAAAACTGTTTTAAGTTATTCCAAATAACAAAAAAAAAATTTAAAATATTTAAATAGCACACAAGAAAAGTTGTTTTGAGTCGGCCGCAACTGGGTCGGGCATAACTTTTCCTTTGTGACAGGAAGTAAGCAAAAAAAAAATTGTTAAATTTAAGTAAAACTAAATATTAAATTCAAATTGAAATTTAAACACACACACACACCTAATCGTACATACCGACAGACAGCCAGAGCGATGAAAAACTAACTTTAGATACAATTCACATTATCATGAAGACAGAAACAAAGGAGAAACAAAAAAAAAAACAAAGAAACGAGGAAACCCCCTCCAACCCCCAAACAAAAAAGGATACAAAAAAAAAACTTACTGACTTTAAGTCGTTTAAAACTACAAAATATGAAATTGTTTCATTTGGATCGAATTAGTTTTTTTTATATACATGCAAACCAGGGTTTAAAAGCACCAGTCCGCTAACCATTAGCATCATTTTGCTAAACTAATGCTAACAATCTTTTCCACAAGCCAGAGCTAAAACTAATGTCCGACTAACGTTAGCTCGCGTTAGCGTTAGTCAAAAAAATGACACACCTCTGCTAACCACAATTGACTAATGTGCTGCTAAAAATTTGCTAATTTTGACTAACCATTTTTCGTTAGCAACAAAATTTGAGCTGGTTTCAGTGTTGTCAACGGAACATGACGCAAAGTATCCAATAGTGGTACCGTAGTGGCGATTTCTGATTCTACGAATATTTATTATTTCAGCATTTTCAGAGTTCGTTATGCATCTCCTCAATCCAATGTTAAATGTGGAACATATAACATTCCCGTTGGAAGTTAAACGGATCTAACCATGTGGACTCCATTATGCAGTGATTTATTAGTCATTGTACATAACATTATATTATATGTATAAACAATATGTAAATATATACGAGTACCTACCTCGAATTATTTCTGTGCTATTAATTTCACTTGTTTTTATATATATACCTTTAACAGCTACAGAAACGCACAGCAATATTGTTTCATGCGATTTTTTAAAAACACAACTTATTGTCTATCAAAGGTAGGCAACACCGTACTCGAGCCGAACACAATTTTCGGTTACACACAAAAACCGAACCAAACACACAAGTCGAAAATAGTCACCAAATTAGCACAATTTAGCAAAGACGTTAGCAAAATCAGCATTTGCTTCTTCTTCCATTGCTATATGTATGCATATTTTGGTTAGCGTTAGTTTATTTTGCTAACGCTAACTGAATATTACGACTAATTTAGTTTTAGCATTTGTTCGCATATTAGTTTTGACTTTTTTATGCTAAAACTAATTGACAAATTCTGTACTTTTGACTAAAATTGCGTTAGCATTTTAAACCCTGATGCAAACATACACACAGACATAATTCTATTTAAAATACAGGAATTTGTAAATTAAATGAAAAAAAAAATAGCAAAAGAAAAATTGTCCTTCTCACTCTCACACACAGGGTTTTTGGTTTTATTTTCTATTCCGAAATCTTCAGACATGGCATCAATTTTCTATCTCAGACCCAAAATAGATTTAAGTGACAGCAAGTCTCAGAATACCGGGTGTTTCATCTGGTGGCCGAAATGAAGGCACACCATCCGTTTCGTTAACGCCTTTCAGTTTGGACCTTCGAACATCTCGATGCTGGAAGGATCCAAAATACATTGAAGTTTTGGTTTTCACATCTTTTGAGCGGCGGGTGGAATATCTGAGCGAGTTCTGTGTTGAGGATTTAAAAAACGGCTGAGCGCTAGCTGAGAGTTCAGGGTTTAAAAACGACTGAGCGACAGCTGAGAGTTTAGGGTTTAGAAAACGACTGAGCGACAGCGGAGAGTTCGGGGTTTAAAGAACGACTGAGCTGCAGCTGGCAGTTTAGGGTTTAAAAACGACTGAGCTACTGCTGACAGTTCAGGGTTTAGAAAACGACTGAGCGACAGCGGAGAGTTCAGGATTTAAAAAACGAGTGTTCGGGGTTTAAAAACGACTGAGTGACAGCTGAGAGTACAGGGTTTAAACAATGACTGAGCGACAGCGGAGAGTTCAGCTACAGCAGTTCAGGGTTTAAAAAACGACTGAGCGACAGCGGAGAGTTCAGGGTTTAAAGAACGGGAGTTAGGGGTTTAAAAACGACTGAGTGACAGCGGAGAGTTCCGGGTTTAAAGAACGACTGAGCGACAGCGGAGAGTTCAGCTACAGCAGGCAGTTTAGGGTTTCAAAAACGACTGAGCTACAGCTGACAGTTCAGGGTTTAAAAAACGACTGAGCGACAGCGGAGAGTTCAGGGTTTAAAGAACGACTGAGTTATAGCTGACAGTTCAGGGTTTAAAAAACGACTGAGCGCCAGCGGATAGTTCAGGGCGACAGCTGAGTGTTCAGGGTTTAGAAAATGACTGAACAACAGCTAAGAAGTTCTAGATGAGGGTTACAAATGACGGAACAAAAGGAGAGTTTTGAGGGTTATTTTGTGATGTGAGTAGGAAGTCCAAGTCCAGCCTCTTTAACTGAGGATAGTTTCGTCGGCGACACGTCACCCGTTGCCTTTGTGCTGTTAAAACGACGTTGTCCAGGAGTTTCCCCACACGGAGGTCAGATTACACATACAGTGACGGCTCTTTTCGGTTCAATATCTTGACAGAAGGTCAGTATCGCATTTCCTTGGAACGAAATGAATTATTTCCAAATTGTTGACCAAAACAAAATTGTCGTATTTGGGGTTCGGAGAATCCTCAAGCGCTCTTCACCACTAGGTCGTCCCGGACGACGCACTATAGAGGAAATTCGTTCCTCAGCCGAATTGTTCGTATAAATGGAATACTCTTTCAGCTAGTGTTTATCCTGTCATTTGTGACATTCTCACATTGAAAATAAATGTCAACAAACACTACTCTCTCTCTCTCTTTCAACCGCTAACCACATGGCTTCCCCTGAATATTACTTTGAGTAGTAGTCTTATATTTCAGCTCTACGACTCTGAGATAGACTAGCGTTCGCCATGATTGGGGAGATTTATAAATAGTCGACCCGGCCATATACAATTTCATTATAAACTTGATTGGATTTCATTTTTATGTTGATTTTGATACCTACGAGTGTGTGATGTTAAACAGACCCAAAATGAAATGAAGACACAAATTACATACAAATATTTATATATATGTATAAGTATACATATATCTGTTAAAAATATATATGAGTAAAAGGATAACATCAACAACAACAAGAACACAGAATAATCTATCTATATACATATATACTTAGATACACGAGTATATGGTAGTTGTCTAAGCATAGAACTGTAATTAGTTTTAAGTTTATTTAGATTGTACATGAAATTAAAACGAAAACTACAACAAAAGGGGTGAATAAAATCGGAGTGATTGTAATTGTAATTGGAATACCAGATACTTAACAAAACTGTATATTCATTTATTTTATTTTTTTACTTTTTATTTTTTACTAGTTCTCCTTTATTTAACGGTGAGCATGTGGTCAGTGACATGAGACGGTCATGGTACATGACCGATCCTCCATTCAACCTAACCTAACGGTGAGCATGCGATTGCAATAACATTATCAGCATTTTCAGATGCCCTTTCCGCCTAGTAATTGCCGACGATTTTACAAGTAGGAGAATAATCTCTAAACCACATAAGTCTCCTCTGGAGATGATTAGCTGTTGGAAGTCGCCTTTAAACGGTAGGTCCCAGTCAGTGAGTATACAAGTATTATTGTACGACTGAATGTTGTAGGTATAAGGCCCATGGGCCTTAATAGTTGGCCTGAAATCCGGCCGCGATCAATGCGTTTTTGAATGAACCCAAATTGAAATTTCTATTAACATCACTGTTGTGCAACAAACTGCACCTTTGGACTAAATCAAGTGATTCTTCGATAAAATGATCTCCTGAGATGGTGAATTTCGCCTAGCCACCTTTTATTTAAGAATCAAGCAATGCCGGATTCAGCGTCTGATTTACTTATACAGGATGGTTCATAACACACACTAGCCTATTTCATTTTTGAGACCCCCATCCCCCCTTATACAAAAGAATGATCTCCTGAATCCGAATTGAGTGTCCGTTTTGCCCCATTATATTTTCTTGTATTTTTCTGACTTTTTCATTAATTTTCCTAAAACTTTGGCAATTCTTATCCGATTCATTTCATACAAATCATAGATTATACAAATCGAATAAGAAATGGGATAGTTACAGCTATAGAAGCGACGACTTTTTTTTTGTATATGTTTTGTTTTTTTGGATTTAAACTGAAAATTTTTTGCTTATCAAATTCTGTTACTGATTTCTTTTTATTTAAATCCTAATTTATAAAAATCGATGAAAATGTCGGAACTTGTTCATTAGCTCACAAATGCCTATTTTTTTTTTTTTTGCTAATCTGAAAATATATCGCTTATACAATTTTGTTACTGATTTTTTTTTTTTTTTTTTTGTTAATCTGAAAATATATCGCTTATACAATTTTGTTACTGATTTTTCCTTACAGGGTGGTTCATAACACACATCAGCCTATTTCCCCAAAGTTTTTCATTAACCCACTTAGCGCCGACTTTTTTTTTATATTTTTTTTTTTTTGTGATTTAAACTGGAAATTTGTCGCTTATCAAATTCTGTTACTGATTTCTTTTTATTTAAATCCTAATTTCTGTGGTCACAACCCTTAACAGCCTAACTCGAGTTAGGACACAATTGAGTTATTAGCACCATCGTATTCAGCGTATCTAAATTTATTTGCTCTAAATTTTTCATGTTTGTATCTCTTCTAGGAAGGCAATTAATCCTAAAAAAAAAAAAATAAACCTAATAGCTTAAGTTATTTTTCTAAATTACTGTTTTGGCATAACTGCCTAAGTCAATTTAGGATTACAACAAATATAAACATTATTTTTTCATTATTGCCTAAATCAACTTAAGTCGTTAATCGAAAAAAACAAAGAAACAATTTTATTTTCCTAACTTGAGTTAAGCCCTTATTCCGAATTACAATTTCGTTTTTTGATAAACATAAATTGAGTTAAGGTCTTTCTCTAAACAAAAAGTTTTTTATTTAATCTGGAATAATAGCCTAACTCAACTTGAACTTTTTGACTTTCTTTCGTTCAACAATTCATAAGAGCCTAAGTGTCTTTTTCGATAATATCTTTTGACTGCGAGAATAAACAACTATTTTTTGTTAACAACTAAGTAAATAAATTCGTTTCCTTGGAATCTGTAGCAAAGTTTTCCAAAAAACACCTTCTCCTGATTTTCAGTGAAGATTCAAAACTTTAAACTCCTGTACTGAAAATATTGAAAAACAGACTTAGGCTGTTATGGGATGTGACCACAGATTTATCGATTAAATTGTTGGAACTTGTTCATTAGCCCACAAATGCCTAATTTTTTTTTTTTTTTCTTTTTTTGTTAATCTGAATATATCGCTTATAAAATTTTGTTACTGTTTTTTGTTTGTTTTGTATTAAACCTGAAATATTTTTTAGCTGATAAAATTTCGTTACAAATTTTCCCCGTTCTTTTAAATGGGCGGTGGCGCCAACTGCAAATTAATGAAAACAAACTATACGTGATGTGGACACTCAATTCGGATTAAGGATATCATTCTTTTGTCTAAAGGAGGTCTCAAATGTTAATTTTTTTCCCCGAACAGTGTATTCAACTTGAAGGGAGACGGCCCTCTGTAAGGTCAATTCAAAATTTGCAGAGCGTTTATGTCACATATTAGCTTGGGTTAGAACGATCGTTCACGACTTGACTCATGTAGGCCATTACTTGAGTTTGACTCATTGTAATGTCTATTTTTTGGAAATGTATTGAATATAAATTCAATCGGTCGGATATTCTTACACATTTGGAAATGTATCGAAGGTACATTTCACTACCGATTCCTTGTGTAATTTTAGTTGGGTGATTAGTTGTCTTCCCTGTTGTTTACCCTATTAATCTTGCTTGACATCCCCCCTTTTCAGAGCTTTTGCAACCCTTTCTCTATTTTACATTCCATCTCAGCTAATGACATCCCCCCTTTTCAGAGCTTTCGCAACCTTTTCTATATTTTACATTCCATCTCAGCTAATTGTTCTTCCCGGCAAATTAACGTTATAACAAACCGCCATGCCATACATTCACACCGAATTTAGGCGCCTTTTTGTTCTACCTTAAGATCGGAGATGGTTCAATCAGAATTGTATGCTTGACCTGAAGCCAAAGACCATACAGAGGGCAGACGTTGCAAGTCGTTTTCTGATGCATTAGTTCGGAAGCTCACTCCAGATGTTTTTTTTTTTAAACATATAACTTCTTGGAAATGTTCAGAAAACGACTTGCGACGTCTGCCCTCTGTATGGTCTTTGCTGAAGCATTTTCGGGTTCAGCAACCAATGGGATCGAATTGCCTTTCAGTTTTTATTTTGGATTTGTTTTTTTTTATTGTTTTGTTTGTTGTAATTATAACGACAAATATTATTAAAATTTAAAAAAAGTAACTACACAGTGTGTAATAAAACAGAATTTGAAAATAATACAAATGAATGAAATTGATTAATAAACTAAATAATAAAAACAAAAAAAACATATCACTGTCTGCTTGGTACACTTTGGAATGGTAATTGTGGTAAGTAATTTGATTTTATAATAATTCGATTTCATTTTTTTTCTTTTCTGTTCGATGTAACCAGAGAAAGATGCGGTTTTTATCGTTCGCACTGAAGCTGATGTGTTGATTTAATTTGGCTACATCTTTAATATTAAACGACTTGATATCGTACGATTTTTTCAAAAATCTGCACCCTAAACTTTATTCGTATTTCAGTTTGAAGATGACTATTTTGGCAATATGTTCGAGCGATATGTTGTCGCACTATTGACGAATATTATTCTCATACCGATTCGGTGGCTTGTTCATGTGGACCGCTGACCTCAAAACACCACAGATAAGGTCAAGTGGAGCGGTCCAAGAAGGTGATGTTGGTATTCTGAAAACTTCTTAAATGTGTCCCCTATCACAGGAGCTCTTGGTCCAGCTGAACTATTCCATTGGGGCCACATGTTCCCCGTCCACATTTAACAAGTTGTGGCAATTAAAAACTCGTAGATCATAGTTCTATATCGCTCACCAGCTACTGCAACCGTACGATTAGGCACTTTGAGGGCTCTATCAAAAAAAAAAAATACGAAAGAGGCTCTATGAAAAATGGCCCGAAAATAACAACGAAAGTTGGTCTAAAAAAAACTCACTTGCAAATTTGGGGCATATTTCTATTGAAAATTTACGCCAAAGAAAAAAATTGGGGAATTTTTTAGAATTTTCATGTTGGATAACTTTTCAATTGGAAATTTTTCAGAGTTTTTTTAGAATTTTCATGTTGGCCTTTTTTGGGGAATTTTCCATATATTTTTGGAGCATTTTGCATTTGAAAAATTGTTTAAATTGTGGAATTTTTCATTTATTTTTGAAAATTCTTAATTTCGGGAATTACTCATTTGATTTTTGGAGCATTTTAGCATATTGGAAAATTTGTTAAAAAAAATTTTCAAAATTTTTGGGGACATTTTTCGTGTTGACCTATTTTAAGAAATTTTTTATTTATTTTTGGGAATTCTTTAGTTAAGGAAATTTTATTATTTTTGGGAACTCCTCATTTGGGGAATTTATAATTTTATTTTTGGACCGTTTTGTATTTGGGAAATTTTTAATTGCGAAATGTTTCAAAAATTTTGGGGAAATTTTCATGTTGGCCTTTGTAGAGAATTTTTCATTTATTTTTTGGAATTCTTTAGTTAAGGAATTTTTCTTTTTTGGATCACATTTTGCATTTGGACAATTTGTGAATTGGTGATATTTCAGAATATTTGGGAAAATTTTCATGTTAGCCTTTTTAGAGAATTTTTCATTTATTTTTGAGAATTCTTCATTTTTGGAGCATTTTGCATTTGGAAAAACTTTTAATTGGGGAAACTTTCACATTGACCTTTTCATTTATTTGTGGGAATTCTTCATCTTTTGGGGAATTCTTCTTTATGACTAAGACATTTTTATATAAAATAAAAAAGAGGTCCTGAGTTCGATTCCCTTGCCATTATTAACTTTACGAAATCCTTTTCTCTGTACCATATGACATCGCTGGCTATGAATGGGTTAAGGAACTTTTCATTTTTCGAACATTTTGCATTTGGGAATTTTCTGAATTTATTTGTTGACCTTTTTAGAGAATTTTTCATTTATTTTTGGTAATTCTTCAGTTAAGGAATTTTTCATTTTTGGAGCATTTTGCATTTGGAACATTTTTTAATTGTAAATTTTTCAGAATTTTCATGTTGCCCTTTTTGGATAGTTTTTCATTTATTTTTGGGAATTTTTCATTTTAAAATTTTCTAAGCGGGAAATTTTTTTAGAATTTTTTGGGAATATTTTTATGTTGCCCTTTTTGGAGAATTTTTCATTTATTTTTGGGAATTCTTCATGTTTTTGGAAATTCTTCTTTATGACTAAGACGTTTTTATATAAAATAAAAAAGAGGTCCTGAGTTCGATTCCCTTGCCATTTTTAACTTTACGAAATCCTTTTCCCTGTACCATATGACATCGCTGGCTATGAATGGGTTAAGGAACTTTTCATTTTTCGAGCATTTTGCATTTGGGAAATTTTTCTGAATTTTTTTGAGAAATTTCCTTGTTGGCTTTTTTATAGAATTTTTTCACTTATTTTTGGGAATTTTTCAGAATTTTCATGTTGCCCTTTTTGGATAGTTTTTCATTTTTGTTTGTGGGAACATTTTATTTTTGTGGAATTTTTCATTTTAAAATTTTCTAAGCTGGGAATTTTTTGGGCATAATTTTATGTTGTTGGGAATTTTTCATTTGTTTGTCTTCTACCTTTTCCAGTATCTTCTCCATCTGTAGATGTGTTGAAGAAGTTGCACGTCAAGCTATTACCCCGTTAAAGATCTCTTGTAGTGGTGAATGGTTCGCAGAGGTCGCCTATTATTTTTACACAGGATCTAGTGTCACTCAGAGTCATTGTACAAAGGCGCTTCAAAGCGTTTCAATATAAATTCTGATTTATGTAGTCAAGTCCCATTCGAGCGATATCGTGAAACAAACAATTATTCTCTTTTCTCTTATCATAAGATCGGGTCTGTGATGATAAGGGTACATCAGTTCATTGAGTTTGGACTTCAATCTTTCGTTGGTTACGTGTCGTAGTCCGCCGTAGTCGGCTCACATGCATTTGTCTTATTTCTCATGTAGCAACAAATTACCGGGTGAGCTTTCATTCTCCCAGATGATGCAGACTAGCTGATGCAGTCCACATATCAGTTCATCTCCTCCGTTGTCTGACGGTCTGCCGTCTGTCCGTCCAGCGGCTTTGGTTCATCTTAAGCCGGGATATTGCGTCGTGCAACAAAAATGCAACTTCTATTTTTCTAAAGGGTGATTTTATGTTAAACGTTTTGGTTTTGGATTGAATTGAACAAAAAAAAAACACAGAATATGCTACTCACTAACGTTTTGAAAGTCCATTAGGACCACAGTATTCCAATTTCAGCTGGCATACAAAGTTGTCCTGTAAGGCTGCAACCGTGGTTGGCTTGTCGAGTGGGACGAGTCGTCATGTCACTGCATTTTGAAGTTTCTGTTTGGCTGCTTTCTGTTCCATTTGTTGTGTGTAATGGACCAACAGAAAGTTAACAGCGAAGAAACTTCAAAATGTAATACCTGCTTATTATGACCTGATGTCAATAAGGGAGTAGGGAGTACAGACACCACGAGCCGAACTTCTGTTTATGTGTCCTGTTTGGAATTTTTTCAATTTTGCTTACAGTGTTCTTAACATGGAAAGCTGCCGCCTGATTAATTTGATTTGACCCACAGGATCAAAAAGATCCAATCTGTGAACCGAGGCTGTTGATAAAGAAAAAAACACCTACCCAATACATGTGTACATTGTGTAATTGTAGTTTTTTCCCCATAAACGCAAACAATTTGTTTGTAATACCTACGGCAAATGTTTGCATACAATTCTGCCGTATCAATGGGCTTCAATTGAATTAAAATATTTATTTATTTTTTCTTCTGGAAAACAATTAACAAAACAGCAAAAAAAAAAGAAAACACAAACAGTTACACTGATTTGGTATCTATGTATGTGTGTATGTATGCACATAAATAAAGGTAATTTATTAAAAACTCGTTTCGTTGTTGTTGTAATTTTTGGTTAATTAACAAAGTTTGGTTTTACACTAAAGAATTAATAATAAAAATAATAATAATAACATACATATACATTAAATACAAACTACAAAATATGTGGGAATGGTCCGAGCTGCAATGGAAATCTCTGAATTGAAAAGGTGTTTGGTGTTGATTTTGATTTGTTGATTCTTTTTTTTCTTCTTAATTTGTAAATACAATTAATATGAAATGAACCTTACAATAGAGTTTCAAATAATCAGAACATATAAAGAATTTTTGAGAATTTTTTGTTTTTTTTTTGCAAACCAAAACATATTTTTGGGGGTAGAATCTCATGTCGGCCAAGGTCGTCTTGTCCGAACTCATTGATGTCCCATTCGTTAACATCAAAGTAGGCGGTAACTTTTCAGAGGCCGTGATCTATTCAGACATATGAACCGCGTGCATCTAAACCGTCGAACAATCAAAGCGGTTGTTAAGAGGGCATTGTCTGGAGAGGTTTGTTTAATAGGGTGGAGTGAAAACATTTTTTTTTTGTAATTTGAAAATTTCACACTCTGAAAGAGATGTAGTTTGGGATCATTAATAAGGGAAAAAATATTTTTTTTTCCTATTTTGTTGTGGATTTGAAAAAAATCCAAAAAAAAATTAATGAATTTACTTATGAAAATTGTACAAGTTTGAGGATGATCGACCAGTATTCGTTGTTTTGTTATTGTTTTCAATATTAATTTCAATAAAATCCCAAAAAAAATTAATGAATTTAATTATTAAAATTTTACAAGTTTGACGATGATCGACCAGTATTCGTTGCTTTGTTATTGTTTTCAATATTCAGCAAAACTCTTTTTTATTTTGAAATTTTTCGATTGTAATTTTTTTTTCACTCTTTGACCGTTACAGTCACAGTTTGCAAAACTACTTAGAAATCCATTGTCAGCAAAGACCATACAGAGGGCAGACGTCCCAAGTCACGTGTTTGTTTTAAAAAAGTTGGTATTTGTTTTAAAAAAAAAAAAAAACATTATTTGCTTTGAAAACCTTTCAAATATTGTCATGACAATTACTGACATCTAGCGTGTGTAGCCGAACTAATGTGTCAAGAAACATTCTGGGACGTCTGTCCTCCGTATGGTCTTTGTTGTCAGTAGAGCTTTGTTTAATAGGGTGGAGTGACAAAATTTTTTTTTTTTGGAATTTCAACTTTTCACCGTAGGGAAGCCATTTTTAAAAAATTTTGGAGATCGCGAAATTTCGAAATTTTTCTAATTTTCGTGTGAAATTGAATAAAATCCCAAAAAAATTAATGAATTTACTTATGAAAATTGTACAAGTTTGAGGATGATGGACCATTATTCGTTGCTTTGTTATTATGCTTATTATGTCAATATTAAGGACAATTTTTTTTTGTACAAGGAACTGTGTGTGTTATTTTATTTTGCAATTTTTCGATTGTAATTTTTTTTTCACTCTGCCCGTTACAGTCACACGCTGTCACAGTTCACAAAATAAAGCATTTTTGGGCAAAGCAAATTGGTGGAAAAATTCGAGCCCAAAGTGTTGCGGAAAACCCAGGTTTGTCCATTCCTTGTAGTTGTTTGGAATTGGGCATTCCAAAAAAGTCATTACACTTGGGTCTTAAGGCTTTTAAAGTTCAGTTAACACAAGAACTCAAGCCGATCGATGTTGCATGAAAACACCGTGTTACAAAAAATAGATTTTTTTTCTGTCCTATGAACCAAATGCACATATTCGGAAAGAGGGGAAAAAATAAAAATACACGTGTATCGGCGATTTTCATGTACACGTCAGAATTTTTTTTTAAGTATGAAGCTCGTAGTGGCCTGTGTGAAAGCCTTTGGACCGATTTATAACCCCTTTTCAGTGATCCAATCGATCTGATTTTTGACAAGCAGACTCGTGGAAATGTCTGTATCACGTCAAATTTTTTAAAAACAATTTTTATCAATTCTCAGATTTTCCCCAATTTCTATATTTTTGGAAAAAAAATATTTTTTTTTCACTTTTCTTAGCATAACTTGAAGAGACTCCAAATTTTTAAACTACTTAAGCGTTACGAAAAAAAAATGTTTTTTTTAAAAAACGATATTTAAAAAAAAAAAAAAAATTAGGAAAATCTGAGAATTGATAAAAATCAATTTGACGTGATACAGACATTTCCACGAGTCTGCCTGCCAAAAATCAGCTTGATTGGATCACTGAAAAAGGGTTAAAAATTGGTCCAAAGGCTTTCACACAGGCCACTACAAGCTTCATACTTCAAACTTAAAAAAAAAAATCTGACGTGTACATGAAAATCGCCGATACACGTGTATTTTTATTTTTTCCCCTCTTTCCGAAAAAGTAAATTTGGTTCATAGGACAGAATGTGTGTAACACGGTGAAATGATCCGGAATTTAATCGAAAAATCATCTTGACTAATGCGACTCATTTCCACCTCAGTGGCCATTTTTTTGTTGACTAACCCTCAGGGGATGCCCCCTATAAATGCAATGCACTGTGTTAGCGATGGGAAAGAAGGGTATTGGAGGGTGGAAAGAGGGAGTAGTGTTTGTTGATGTTTACCTTGAATTTGATAATGTCATAGCAGGCAGGAAAAACACTTGTAGGAAGATTATTCCACATACGAACAGTCCGGCTGAACAACGAATTTTCTCTGTAGTGCGTCGTCCTTTATTTAAAAGTGCTGGAGTCGTATTCGGAGTCTATCAATTTTGGATCGACGCCATAGCTCTGGTTAAAATGCTCATTCGTAAAAAAAAATACTTTCACAAGAATTATGTTCTCAGTCTCTGAGTGTGAGAATATGAGAGATACAAATGAAAATATCGCCATTCGAGCCCTGACCGCAAAAAAGAACATTTTACAAGAGAGGGTGAGACGTGACGTCTTTATAATATAAATTTTCAAAATTTTCACACATTAGTCAGATCAAAGTTTTATAAAGCTATCATAAGTTTTTCTGAATACCGCCATTAGTTTCATATTTTCCCCTTAACTAGTTTTAACAAAAAAAAAAATTAATTCAAAAATTGTTTTCAAATAACTCAAAAAATCAGAATCTCATTTCACTGTTCCGCATGTGGCCTGCGCTCTATTTGGACCCATGTGATTTTCTCGCTTAGGACGGCATCACAATAATCAAGAATTCATTCGATTTAGCTGCTCAACAATACATGTTTGATGCTGCTTTGATTAATTAATTAATTGGCAATTGTCTTGTGCCACAACAATGGAGAACGAAAACAAAAGAGTAGTGTCAACAACACCATCGTCATCGACAACATGAGCAGCAGCCAAATCCTAGTGCCATTAAACCAATGTGCCCAATTGACTTATATCGACCGTATTCATGGCCATCAAAGATGCTGGGGATGAGGATGGGGATGGGGATGGCGGTAATGCCAGTGCCATTGTTGCCTGTATCGGTGCTAATGATGATGCAGCAGCAGTAGCAGCAACACTCACAGCAGGTTGTCTTGCCGCCAGCAACACGGAGCAGGCGGGTGGCTGAGGGTGCAAATGAATCGGCCTTGAGGTTGTCAGGGCTGGCGGTTTTGTTGTTGGCAAAGCCGAAGGAGATGACATTGTCAGCGGTAGTGGCTGTGCCAGTGACAGCGGCAGCGGCTGTGACAGCTGCATATGTTGCTTAGAATTGTGGAAATATTGTTGTTGCTGCTTCATGGGGAATGCATTAATTTCGGTTGGCTTCGGTGAATTTGCATTTGCATTTTCTGTCAATGTTGGTGTTGGGGATTTTGCTCGGTAGGTGTTTAGTGGCGATAGTGACGATGGCTCTGCCGGTGGTGGTGTTGGAGTTGGAGGTGGGGCCGATGCTGTTGTTGTTTGCGAATGAAACATTTGCTTCTTAATGGTTTTGGCATTTTGCACATGTAACGATGACAACATGTTTTTATCTAACAACACCGAGACCTGTGACATGGTCTTTGTTGCCATTGCTGGTGTTGGTGGTGTGGCCCTTAATGTAACCACCGGTTGTTGCACATCATGGTTTGTGTTGAGCGACACCATCCGTTGCTTTGTAATTAGGGCGGCGTTAGAAAGTGCTTGGCTTTTGGTCGCATTGGAAATCTTCAGCATCTCATTATTCAACTGTCTCAACTGAGCCAGATCAGCATCAGCATCAAACTCTCCCCCAGCACCAACCGCATCATTCGACTGTCTACACAATACCGGATTAACTGCATTGAGTGCTGCATTTGTTTCTTCCGTTGAGTCCGTACACTGTTCATCGAATCCGGGCTTTGCAATTAGTTTCTGTAGTTTTGCCACTTCTTCCGTTGATTTTATATTACTCAGCGATAATTTGTGCATTTCCTCGGTGGATTTCGCTGGTAAAGTTTGTGCCAAATGCTGTTCATTTGCCACATTCTGTTTGCCCTCTTCCGCTTGTTCGCGTTGCTGTTGCCGCAAGTACTCCAAACTCAAACGTTCCAACAGGAGCAGTTTCTTTTGTAGTTGATCATTGGTTTCCATCAGATTGGCCTCAACGCGTCGTATGCTGCCGCACTGCAATGCCAGGCCATTGTCCAATTTGTCGATTTCCAATTGCACCTCCTTTTGCGTTTGATTGGCCTTCTTCAGCTGGTGCTTGCGTATCTTTGCGTGCAACTTTGCCGCCAGCTCCTCTTCCCTTTGCAGTTGTTTGTTCAGCGTGTAGACTTTCTCCCACCAGAATATTTGCATTTCCATGTCCGCTCGGTTGGCCTGGCCCACCACGCCCTCATCCTCGGGCGGTCCGTTGTCATTGAGAATGCTTCCGGGAATATTCGACGTTTCAGGGCCACACAGCCTCAGCAGTTTCTCCTCCTTGTCCTTCGTCGTATTGCTGTTGGCCTCATCTTTTGTGTGGGTTTTTTCCTTGTGCCGTTTCTTTTTCTTATCCTTCTTGCCATCCCTGGGCTTGAAGTTGTCCAGCATTAGCATCTCCATGCTCTGGGTGTCCTTGTGCGATGTCATCAGCAGGTGGGTGGTCGCCCCCGCATCGGAACGTTTCGGCTCGAGTTGGGCGTACGGTTCATCTGTATGCAAAATAAATACAAAAACGAAACAAGAAAACAAAAAAATTGTTAATGGCGAATTTTACGTAATTATTTATGTGGTGGCAAATTCTTAATGAATTTTTTGAAAAAATGCGTTGTCGTTCATCTTGTTGGCGCTCCCAACGAGTTGGAACACGATGTTGTCAATGATGAAATAATGGAAATATTTAAATGACCCCAGCGACCGAGTGGGCATACAATTGATGTGGAATATTCATATGCCCGGAGCCAAGGGCGCTTATTGATTTAGTTACAAGCAACCAATTAAAGTGTTCACCACAGTTTCTTTAAATATTTGTTCAAAATGAAATATGAAATTTAAACAACCACATTAAAGCCGAAGTATCATGAGTTCGAGAAGAGATCTAAAGCAGCGGTAATGCCGACATTCCAACAATGAGGGGACGATTTGTGGCTGACAGCAACAGAGCTCAAATTCTAGAAAATACAAATGATGCGAGCAAATTCGGGCAAACGAGTAGAACAGCCTGCTAAAGCATCTGTGAATGAAGCAGAGATTTAGAAAGTAAGTAAAAGCTGTTGATAGTGTTTAAGCTTAAGCTCGGATAACACTATGCAACAGCCATTAGGGATGTTTAGAATATTTTTTTTTCTGGCGTATTTTGTCAGCCTGAAATCGAAAAACAATTTTATAAATTTTTTATAAATACAGTCGAACTTCCATATAGCGAATCTCAAGGGGACCAAAAAAAATTCGTTATATAGAAAATTCGTAATATAGAATTATTTTAAAAAAAATTTATTTTTATGTATGTTGAATTTTATTTAAAATAATTGGTAATTTTTGTCTGCGTTTGATTTTTCCATTTTTCCGTGTAGTCTACTATGCGAGCCTACATTTCTCTCACTTACAGAGAGTAGAAATGTGAATCTCACACACAAAAACAAATAAAAAATGAAAATATGTGTGTGTATGGTGAGAGTGAAAAATGTGTTTATGTAAAACTCGTTATACGGAGATGAAAAACGCATGAGCATTCGAGTTACGGGCGTAGAAAAAATTCGTAGTAAAGAAATATTCGCTATAAGGAAACTCGTTATAAGGAGATCAAAACATACTGAAAATTTAACGAAATTGCAGTGTTCTGGAAATAAATTCGTTATATAGAGAACTTCGTTGTACGGAAGTTCGCAATAGAGAAGTTCGACTGTACATACATATGTTTTACAAAATTATGTTTTGCCCCAAAAAAAAGAATTATTTTTAATACGGCATTTTTGTCGGATATGGGCCGTAAGTATCACATTTATCGATAGATTTTCCTCAAATAATGGGGTTCAAGTTTTAGAAACATTTTAGATTCCACAATGTTGGTCGGTTACAAAACAACATATTTATGTAACAATTCAGTTAACTGACCCAGACCTACTATTTAGGGCAGCCATTTCATGTGGAGTTTAAGATTAAGACTACAGTCTTACACGAGGTTGAAAATGTTTTCAATGGTTATTTGTTTTGTTTATTTATTTTTTATTTTTTTTTCACCATTATAAAAATACAATAGCATGACAAGCCCTATACGTCCTCAGTAATCTTGCGTTCTATTACAATGGAATGACCACAAAAGGTGTCGATGGGAAAAAGATGCTCAAACATTTACCCGAGTAAGCCAAAGGATTGCAAAGAAAGTTCGTTTGTATTTAACACAGCTACGCTATGCGCTTACCACTCACACAAACGTCCCACAGCGAAACTGTTCCTGCCGAACGTTCTGTGTGACACGTTTTACGATAAAGCTCCGGGATATAAACAGACAAACAAAAATGATCAGTAAAAGTAAAAGTACTTTAATACTTTCTCCGCCCAGTGGCGAAGTAAAACAAAAGAAAGAACACAAATTACATTAATCGAAGGGATGGGTTTGGTTAATAAAAGGGTCGTGGGTAACAGAGTGACAGAATGCAGAATGGTCAAAACGCAACCAACACAAAACTTCATTTTTAAAATTTCGTAAAAGCAACTCGGACTTTTAGTTGAATTTAATACCACACTCAAGTCGATATGGCCAAATACTTTCAAGGGACTTTTGAATATCCAATTTTGAGAAACCCCATTTTCTAAATTCAATTTCTCCCAACCTATTTGTTCAATCTAAAAAATGGAAACAACGCCTTGTTGAGATTTTGATGGGTTAACCCCTTTGTTTTTTTTTTGGCCAAAATTATTTTTTTCGAATTTTCCAATCTTTTGTACTTGTATGTATTCTGCCTTTAAAATGATGTAAGTATAACCACATATAGTTTATATAACATTAGTCATTCCTGATTAATGGTCAAAGGAGACATTTTGAGAGAGCACCATGGGATACTCTATAAATCGTGTGAAAATTGTCGCAGCACAAAACTCCCAGAGGTTAATAATCCTAATGTTAATAGTCCTAAAATCTAGCTTTAATTTGATACCACACTCGTTGCGATAGGTTAGTGCATTGCTGAAAAATTGGAAATATAGTTTCAAGGGATTTTCAAATCTCTAATTTTGAAAAACCCATTTTCTGAAACCCATTTCTCCCAAACTGTTTGTTCAATCTAAAAAATGATAATGTCGTCTTGCTCAGATTACGGTCCGCTATGCATGACCCAAATTTCAAAGAAATCAATTTTTTCCAAAAAAATCTAAAATTTTGATGGGTTAACCCCTTTGTTTTTTTTTTGGCCAAAATATTTTTTTTCGAATTTTCCAATCTTTTGTACTTGTATGTATTCTGCCTTCAAAATGATGTAATTATAACCAAATATAATTTATATAACATTAGTCATTCCTGATTAATGGTCAAAAGAGACATTTTGAGAGTGCACCATGGGATACTCTATAAATCGTGTGAAAATTGTCGCAGCACAAAACTCCCAGAGGCCAGTTAATAGTCCTAAAGTCTAGCTTTAATTTGGTACCACACTCGTTTTGATAGGTTAGTGCATTGCTGAAAAATTGGAAAAATAGTTTCAAGGAACTTTCGGATCCCTAATTTTGAAAAACCCATTTGCTGAAACCAATTTCTCCCAAACTGTTTGTTCAATCTAAAAAATGATAATGTCGTCTGGCTCAGATTAAGGTGCGCTATACGTGACCAAGATTCCAAAGAAATCAATTTTTAAAAAAAAAATCTAAAATTTTGATGATTTGTTTTTTTATTGGCCAAAATATTTTTTTTCGAATTTTTAAATCTTTTGTACTTGTATGTATTCTGCCTTCAAAATGGTGTAATTATAACCAAATATAATTTATATAACATTAGTCATTCCTGAATAATGGTCAAAAGAGACATTTTGAGAGAGCACCATGGGATACTCTATAAGTCGTGTGAAAATTGTCGCAGCACAAAACTCCCAGAGGTTAATAATCCTAATGTTAATAGTCCTAAAGTCTAGCTTTAATTTGATACCACACTCGTTTCTATAGGTTAGTGCGTTGCTGAAAAATTGGAAATGAAACCCATTTTCTGAAACCAATTTCTCCCAAACTATTTGTTCAATTAGTATTAGTATTAGTATTAGTATTAGTATTAGTATTAGTATTAGTATTAGTATTAGTATTAGTATTAGTATTAGTATTAGTATTAGTATTAGTATTAGTATTAGTATTAGTATTAGTATTAGTATTAGTATTAGTATTAGTATTAGTATTAGTATTAGTATTAGTATTAGTATTAGTATTAGTATTAGTATTAGTATTAGTATTAGTATTAGTATTAGTATTAGTATTAGTATTAGTATTAGTATTAGTATTAGTATTAGTATTAGTATTAGTATTAGTATTAGTATTAGTATTAGTATTAGTATTAGTATTAGTATTAGTATTAGTATTAGTATTAGTATTAGTATTAGTATTAGTATTAGTATTAGTATTAGTATTAGTATTAGTATTAGTATTAGTATTAGTATTAGTATTAGTATTAGTATTAGTATTAGTATTAGTATTAGTATTAGTATTAGTATTAGTATTAGTATTAGTATTAGTATTAGTATTAGTATTAGTATTAGTATTAGTATTAGTATTAGTATTAGTATTAGTATTAGTATTAGTATTAGTATTAGTATTAGTATTAGTATTAGTATTAGTATTAGTATTAGTATTAGTATTAGTATTAGTATTAGTATTAGTATTAGTATTAGTATTAGTATTAGTATTAGTATTAGTATTAGTATTAGTAAGCAAAGAGTTGAATTACAGAATTCACCTACTGAGAGCTTGTAGTTGTAGTTGTAGTTGTAGTTGTAGTTGTAGTTGTAGTTGTAGTTGTAGTTGTAGTTGTAGTTGTAGTTGTAGTTGTAGTTGTAGTTGTAGTTGTAGTTGTAGTTGTAGTTGTAGTTGTAGTTGTAGTTGTAGTTGTAGTTGTAGTTGTAGTTGTAGTTGTAGTTGTAGTTGTAGTTGTAGTTGTAGTTGTAGTTGTAGTTGTAGTTGTAGTTGTTGTTGTAGTTGTTGTTGTAGTTGTTGTTGTTGTTGTAGTTGTAGTTGTAGTTGTAGTTGTAGTTGTGTAGTTGTAGTTGTGTAGTTGTAGTTGTGTAGTTGTAGTTTTAGTTTTAGTTGTAGTTGTAGTTGTAGTTGTAGTTGTAGTTGTAGTTGTAGTTGTAGTTGTAGTTGTAGTTGTAGTTGTAGTTGTAGTTGTAGTTGTAGTTGTAGTTGTAGTTGTAGTTGTAGTTGTAGTTGTAGTTGTAGTTGTAGTTGTAGTTGTTGTTGTAGTTGTAGTTGTAGTTGTAGTTGTTGTTGTAGTTGTTGTTGTAGTTGTAGTGGTAGTGGTAGTGGTAGTGGTAGTTGTAGTTGTAGTTGTAGTTGTAGTTGTAGTTGTAGTTGTAGTTGTAGTTGTAGTTGTAGTTGTAGTTGTAGTTGTAGTTGTAGTTGTAGTTGTAGTTGTAGTTGTAGTTGTAGTTGTAGTTGTAGTTGTAGTTGTAGTTGTAGTTGTAGTTGTAGTTGTAGTTGTAGTTGTAGTTGTAGTTGTAGTTGTAGTTGTAGTTGTAGTTGTAGTTGTAGTTGTAGTTGTAGTTGTAGTTGTAGTTGTAGTTGTAGTTGTAGTTGTAGTTGTAGTTGTAGTTGTAGTTGTAGTTGTAGTTGTAGTTGTAGTTGTAGTTGTAGTTGTAGTTGTAGTTGTAGTTGTAGTTGTAGTTGTAGTTGTTGTTGTAGTTGTTGTTGTAGTTGTAGTTGTAGTTGTAGTGGTAGTTGTAGTTTTAGTTGTAGTTGTGTAGTTGTAGTTGTAGTTGTGTAGTTGTAGTTGTAGTTGTAGTTTTAGTTGTCGTTGTAGTTGTTGTTGTAGTTGTAGTGGTAGTTGTATTTGGTGTATAATTGGATAAATAGTTTAAATTAACTTCCGGATGCCTAATTTTGAAAAACCCATTTTCTGCAACCAATTTCTCCCAAACGGTTTGTTCAATCTAAAAAATAAAAATGTCGTCTTGCTCAGACTAAGTTGCGCTATACATGACCCAAATTTCAAAGAAATCAATTTTTTCAGAATAATCTAAAATTTTGATGAGTTAACCCCTTTGTTTTTTTTTGTCCAAATTTTTTTTTCTCAAATTTATACATCTTTTGCTCCTGGATGTATTCTCCCTAAAAAATGATGGAATTATATCCACATATAATCTATATAACATTAGCCATTACCGATTAATGGTTAAAAATAAAATTTGAGTGTACACCATAGGATACACTATAAATGCCGTGAAAATTATCAATACTTTCTATTGCAATTAATAATAAATAAATAAAAAAAAAATTATATTTTCACATGCTGTAGTGAGTCGATTTTCGCTTATACAAAAATTGGGGCTATTTGTCATTTCATGCGTTGGGGTAATTTTTCAATTTCATCTATCACTCACGTCAAAGTGAACACCCTTTTCGTGAATTTGGCATTGATAATCGGTTCACATAATTTGGCCGATAATCCATTTCAAAATAAAAACTTTTCAGTTGTACAAGTAAATCCGTCACGCCAACGTTATTCACATTTATTTCCGGATTATATGGATTTGATTCGTAAAAGCTGACAAAATTCCAACGACATTCAAAAGAATTTGGACTAAAAAAAAAACCCAGCGAGAACTATAAGACTTTGTTTGTTCTTCGGTATTTAATGTCAGCGTTTTATTAAGAACGGCTATGGATATGACATGACTCATGCCATCGGAATTATGATGAAGTTCTATGATGGACTTTATAGTCTTGGTACGAGTCATTGCAAAGTCTTACATGATTTACGGGGCCATCAGGTTAACCAGGTTAAAAAGTTATTTTCTATAGGGTTTTTCAAATCCATATTTGTGTTTTTGCCAAGATTTCAGGCTGTGTGAGGAATTTGTCCTACTAAAATGCCCCTGAAATAGAGAACTTAAGAATGAATGTTTTGTCGACTTCTCATAACTTCCACAAAGAGGACCCTCTGGTTCTTGGTTCCCCTATGAGTAAAGTTTTTGTTGCTTGTGTTGTTTTTTTTTGTTTCTAAAGAAAGGAAATGGAATTTATTTAAAAACCACATCTGTTTCTGAATTCAACATGACCACAAGCCAACTACTGAAGAATTTCATTCTCGGATATTTAAATATACCGCTGTGGAAATGGCAGCAATAATTTCCTGTTAAATGGTTTTTGTACCCAAATCCCATGCTACAGAAAAAGATTTTTTTCGATTTGTTTGACCATGGCCTTTGGCTCTCGAATAATTAGAAAAAACATTGGCTCACGGTGCAGGAAAATAAACCACCCACAGAACAGTTGCCTCTCACTATTAGCAACAAATTTAATAGGTTTTACATTCTTAAATTTTATAAATTTATCGAATATTTTTTTCTTAAATTTTATAAATTTATCGAATATTTTTTCTTAAATTTTATAAATTTATCGAATATTTTTTTATTAAATTGTATAAATTTATCGAATATTTTTTTATTAAATTGTATAAATTTATCAAAAAAATTTTCTTAAATTTTATAAATTTATCAAACATTTTTTTCTTTAATTTTATAAATATATCGAATATTTTTCAGACTACATGAATATGAATATTATTTGTATGTTTCAGTACTCTTTCTTACCTATGAAAATCTCCTCGCCCTCCTGTTGTTCCGGCTCGCAATCTGCCTCGTCGAGACCGTTTAAGTAGGTTTCCAGTAAATAGTTTTTACCCAGCTCACGTTCACGTTTACGATGTTTCTCCTCTTCAATCTTGTTAATTTGACGTTCCTTTTCACTGTGTATGAGTGTGTGTGTGTGTGAGGGTGTTTGGTTGCATGCGGTCGTGTTAGTGTTCGGAGAATTGTGAGGATGTGATTGTGCCACAAATGATTGTTAAGGAAGACACATGACCACCGGGCACGCGTCAGCCATGAAGAATGGAAACAGCCAAACCAAACGGGAAGATAAAAGGAAAACCAACCACAACAACATATCGAAAGAAAAAAGACAGAGAACAGAGAATAATAAGGGAATTAAAGCAAAAAGTTAAGTAAAAAACTCAATTAATTACACAACCGGCATTCTTTTTAATTATGCCCAAAATACACAGATACTAACTACTCTGTACACCGAGGCTAAGCCAGCACCGAAAGGATAACACAAACATCAACGTCATTGCCAAGACCAACATTCTCGTCATCGCTGTAGGCCACAGCAACAACACTGACAGTAACAGCGGAAGCTCCGCAGGCATCCAGCCCTACCACCATCCCCTTCATCCATCCATCCATTCATGCAAATGAATGTGAAAGTGATTTAAGGCAAGAATGCCTTTCTATCGTTTGGGCCCGTTTAATGATGACAACGCAAAGGATGTTGACGTTGATGACTCTTGATGTTTGTCACCCCCCCCCCCCCCCCCCCCCCCCATATAATTCAATATCGAAGACCTACCGTAGCAGCGACAATTGCCGTTGAATTGTCTCATCCTGGGCCAAAATGATCTTAAGTAGGCGCTCGTTGGCGGTCGCCGTGCAACGCGACAATTTCGGATGCAATGTATTGGCCTGGGCCAGCCACTGCGATGACTTATGTTTGCGGCGACGAAATTTAGCACTGCGTGCACTACCCACCGGACTGCCCATGCCGCTGTCCTTGTCCGTGGAGATTAATGATGACAATTGCGGTGTGGTTGTTGTATTGTTGTTAGCATAGACCGACATCGGTGCCGGACCTAAACGCCGCAGCATAAGTTCACACTGCGTTCGAAGCCATAAAGTGGAGATTCATAAAACAAAGAAGAAAAAGAAATGAAAATTAAAATTAAAACAATCATTTACTTAGTTAAGCAGGAAATTTACTCGCAGCCACTTTTGGCTTCTGAAATATAAAGAAGGATGTCTCTCATTTAGTCCAACCCGCCAAAACGAAACACAACCAGTCGCAAGGAACTTCAACAGTTGCGTGACTTGTCCAAATTTATGGTATTGGTCTTTATTTCATTTTGTTCGTTTGCCTAATGTTGGACCCCCCCCCCCCCCCCCCCCCCCCCCCGCTCCTTGCCAGAGTGCAATCAAGTCATAATTGCTCTTAACGTTCGTCTCCCATCGCGCTCGTGCAAAAACCAAAAAACACTTTCATAATATTTATCTGTTTATAAGGTTGGTTGGTTGGTTGGAGAGCGTCATTATCTGGTCGCAGACAAAAACAACTTTAAACGTAGTGAAATAATTGAAACAATTACTTAATAAACCAATAATGTTTTATACCCGTTCCTCGGGCTGGGTAGCACAGTAGTCTGAAGCTAACAAATTATGATAATATCAGTGGTCGAAAGGATGACTCATAGATGGTACCTGTTTCGTCAATTATAAAGGATCCGCCATCTAATGTTTTTTTTCAACTAGTGCTTATTTCGTTTTCATTATCGGGCCATGTTAAAGACGGACGGCGCTATGTGCCACACAGTCGAAGCTACACTCGATGTTTTGCGTCCTGTTTTTGAAGATTGCATTATCAGCCGCAGAGCTGATGTCGTTATGCTACTGCATGGCCAGCCGAGGCAGCCATTTGAATGAAATTATTTTCCATTATTAACAGGAAGGATTGTATAATTCAAATAAAAAAAGAAATTTGAGAAAATATCCAGTAGTTTTTTTTATAGAATTTTCCAAAAAAAAAAAGTTATTTGGCGGACCCTGTACCTAAGTGAAGTCAATGGCTTTCTTCAGTGCATCCATACTGGTACATTTTTGAGTTTACACCTTGCTCTCTAAAATGGCCAAGATGGAAGAGTCCCATCGGATTTGCATCTGGTCAATTCGAAAGCCATTGTGCGGACGAAATTAAGTGTGTGCCCCAATTTTTTGATAATTTGTATTAGAAAAATTTCTCCAAAATTTTAAATTATTACAAAATAATTCTTAATTATAAAAAATAATTCTTAATTATAAAAAATAATTCTTAATTATAAAAAATAATTCTAAATTATTAAAAAATAATTCCTAATTATTAAAAAAGAATTGTAAATTATAAAAAAAATAATTCTAAATTATTAAACAAACAATTATAAATTATTTAAAAAATTATTATAAATTATTAAAAACAATTCTAAACTGTTAAAAAAAACTAAATAATTAAAAAATAATTCTAAGTTGTTAAAAATAATATTAAATTATTTTAAAAATAATTCTAATTTATTAAAAAATAATTCTAATTTGTTAAAAAATAATTTTAAATTATTGAAAAACAATTTTAAATTATTTAAAAAATGATTCGAAATAATTAAAAAATATTTCCATATTATGAAAAAATAATTCAGAAATATTGAAAAATAATTCTGAATTATTGAAAAATAATTATTAAAAAATAATTCGAAACTATTAAAAAATAACTCTAAATAATTAAAAAAAAATTTAAATCATTAAAAAATAATTCGAAATTATTAAAAAATATTTCGAAATTATTAAAAAATGATTCGAAATTATTAAAAAATAATAATTATTAAAAAAAAAATTTTAAATTAATAGAAAATATTCCAAAATTATTATTATTAAAAATAATTCGAAATTATTAAAAAATAACTCTAAATTATTAAAAAAAAATTCTAAATTAATAGAAAATATTCCCAAATTATTAAAAAATAATTAAAACATAATTTTAAATTATTTAAAAATAATTCTAAACTGTTAAAAAAACTAAATTATTAAAAAATAATTCTAAGTTATTAAAAAATAATTTTAAATTATTGAAAAATAATTTTAAATTATTGAAAAATAATTTTAAATAATTAAAAAATAGTTCCATATTATGAAAAAATAATTCGGAAATATTGAAAAATAATTCTGAATTATTCAAAAATAATTTTAAATTATTCTAAAATATTAAAAAATATTTCCAAATTATACAAAAATAATTCGAAATTCTATATTGTTAAAAAATAATCCCAAATTATTAACAAATAATTTTAAATTATATAAAAATAATTTTAAATTATATAAAAATAATTTTAAATTACTAAAAAAGAATTCGAAATTTCTAAAAAATAATTTTAAATTATTTGAAAATATTTTCAATTATTTAAAAAATAATTCGAAATTATTAAAATATAATTCGAAATGATTAAAAAATAATTCGAAATTATTAAAAAATAATTGTAAATTAATAGAAAATATTTCCAAATTATTAAAAAATATTTAAAAAATAGTTAAAAATAATTTTAAATTATTTAAAAATAATTCTAAACTGTTAAAAAACTAAATTAATAAAAAATAATTATAAATTATTAAAAAATACTTCTAAATTATTTAGAAAATTATTAAAGAAATTATTGAAAAATAATTCTAATTTATTAAATAAATAATTCAGAAATTATTAAAACATAATTCGAAATGATTAAAAAATAATTCGAAATGATTAAAAAATAATTCGAAATTATTAAAAAATAATTGTAAATTAATAGAAAATATTTCGAAATTATTAAAAAATAGTTAAAAAATAATTTTAAATTATTTAAAAATAATTCTAAACTGTTAAAAAAACTGAATAATAAATAAACAAATAATTATAAATTATTAAAAAATACTTCTAAAATACTTCTAAAATATTTAGAAAATAATTCTAAATTATTAAAAAAAATATTCTGAATTATTGAAAAATAATTCTGAATTATTGAAAAATAATTCTGAATTATTCTAAAATATTAAAAAATATTTCCAAATTATTAAAAAATAATTCGGAATTCTATATTGTTAAAAAATAATCCCAAATTATTAACAAATAATTCTAAATTATACAACAATAATTTTAAATTACTAAAAAAGAATTCGAAATTTTTATCGAAATCTAAATTAATAGAAAATTTTTCCAAATTATTAAAAAATATTTAAAAAATAATTTTAAATTATTAAACAAAAAATTCAAAATATTTCTAAATTTTTAAAAAATAATTCATGTTATTTCAAAACCCGGCCTAAGTATACACTTTACTAGATCGACTTTGACAATTTCTGCAACTACATATTCGACACCTTTCAGATAGCGTTGAATTAAAGCAACACATACATTTGCCTTTTTAAATAATTAACTTCCCCCAAATACGAAAGATCCTAAAGTCTTAGCCACAATATCGTTTATAACTACTGTGAGTCGCCCAACTCACCATTCATTCAATTTATTCCTTTCTCTGGTGCAAAATTGACATATGGAGTGAGAAGAAAAAGAAGGCGATGAGAAAATTGATTTAAATAGTTTGCGTGACCTGTCTTCAGTTATTTAAGTCTCGTCAAGTAATAATGTTGCGTATGTACTTTCGTGGAACGGAACCTGTCAGAGCAGGATATGTGTAGCACCATTCCATCATGTCGTTAATGTATGCCCCACATGCGTGCATCTACACGCATGGCCATGGAACATCGTGGTACCTGCGATCTCCGACCACCAAATGACAGGGGATGGGAAATTTCGAAATTAATTTCCTTTAAACAAAGCCACAAAGCCTAATTGATGTGCATACTACGCTGGGTGATTATGCAACTTATGATATGTTTGCCAATGTAGGATATTTCACATTTGCACCAGAGTTTTTGCTGTTAACCCCCTTTAAAGTGAAGTCGCAAATATTGTTTTTATGTTGCAATTTTTAATTCTTGGTGTTATCGAAAAGCTTATAAAAATACCCTATCTATCCATTAATCCGTTGGGCGTGGTCTTCGTGGATCTTTTTGGAAAATGTTTCATATTGATTTTTTTTGAAAAAAAATCATACCTCTGGTGCTTATGGATCAAGCTTGAAGTGTCTGAGACGTGAGATTTCCTTGCATTAAATCAACATATTGTTGAAAAATGGGTGAGTTGTTTTGGGTTCGATGCGACGCCCAAAATAAGTTCACATTTCAGTTCATGAGAACATTTGCTTTCATCTTTCCTTTCGTCAAAAGAAATGGTCCCCAGCTCCAGGTCCCCATCTCCAGCCCCAAATCTCATTTTCGTTCTTTTGGTGTCATTTCGAAGAGACCTGCATATATTTTTTTATTTATTATGCTGGTGGATTCCGTAGAGGTTAATTGAGTCAAAAACCGTTGCTCATAATTTCGTAATAAAAAAATGTTCATGAATGAATTTCATGAATACAATTAATTCCAATATTTGCTTAATTCAAAACAATGATGACTACAACAGCTTTATCTCGGAATTTTGCAAACACTTTATCTTTATTATTTTTCATTAAACTCATATTTTCCATATTTTCCAATAAAGCCAACCTTGGAGCCATCTGAACCAGGACACGTGTTTAATCTCTGAGATTGTGACCAACAAACTGCCATAGTTAGTTAAATGTGAAATTATTTAGTCCAAATCTAATTATTCTTACTATTTTTTTTGGGGCATTTTTCATATTAAAATTAGATTCAATATTTCCTGTTCAATGGGGACAATTTTTCCTATTCTAATTTGGATCATTACACCGTGTTACAAAAAATAGGAAAATTTAAGAAAATCTGAGAGTTGATAAAAATCTATTTTTTTAAAAATTTGACGTGATACAGACATTTCCACGAGTCTGCCTGTCAAAAATCAGCTCGATTGGATCACTGAAAAAGGGTTAAAAATTGGTCCAAAGGCTTTCACACAGGCCACTACGAGCTTCATACTTCAAACTTAAATAAAAAAAAATTCTGACGTGTACATGAAAATCGCCGATACACATATATTTTTATTTTTTATCCCCTTTCCGAAAAAGTAAATTTGGTTCATAGGACAGAATGTGTGTAACACGGTGCTATTTACGTTTCTTAAATTTCATATTTCCTTATTAAAGTTCCCCCAAAATTGGGGCAATTTGTCATTTCTTGCAAATGTTCTTCTAGAAATGTTATTAAGTGGCATCTTTTTTCTACAATAGTTGTTCTGGTGGCAACTTTTTATATACAAAAGGATGGCAACCTTACTTCCACAATAGTTGTGTGCTACTTTTCTACTCGAAAAGACTGCGCGGCAACTGTTCTTCCGGAAAAGCTTCAGTGTGGCAACTGATCATCAGGAAAAGTTGTTGTGTGGCAACTTTGCTTCTGCAAAAGACGTTGAGTAGCAACATTTCTTCTAGAAAATAGGTTGTGTGGCAAATTATCTTCTAGAAAAGTTTGTTGAGTGACAACTTTTCTCTAGAAATAATAACCTAGCCATATGGTCTGTGTCACCCGGTTAACCCTTGGACACAAAATTATAAATTTACTTTGTATTGTAATAAAAATAATTAAAATTTCCAAATTATTTTGACTCCATTTTTCGTTTAGGTGTTTCCACCAAACTTTTGTTTTTATTGTAGGGCCATTTTTTTTCTTCTTGTTTTTACAGTTCTGGGGGTTTATTTTATTTCTATAAAAAAATTGTTTTTTCTGAGATAATTTTTTCACTGAGGATTGGACTAAAATTCATATTTTATAAAGCTTGCATTCTTAATAAAGGGTGTTTTTTATTGGGGTATAGAACTTTAAGTTGGCATCACTTTTTTAACTGGCGGCCATTTTGTCAGCTGTCAAGTGATTAATATTTAGTTTGGTTTGCCATTTCATCATGAACAGGTTGACAAAAGAACAACGCTTACAAATCGTGCAAATTTATTTCGAAAGTAATGGTTCAGTTCGCGAAGTTCACCGCAAGCTCCGTCCATTTTATGCCATTACATCCACAAAAACTGACTGTTTGGTGTGCTCTATGGGCTGGTGGAGTCATTGGGCCATACTTCCTCCGAAATAATGCTGGAGAGTCAGTTACCGGTAATGGAGACCGGTATAGAGCCATGATAACCGACTATTTTGTTCCCGAATTGGATGGCATGAATGTGGATGAGTTGTGGTTCCAACAAGTGGTTGAAAATTGGACCTGTAGAATTGGCTTTATTCGAGCCAGCCGCGGCGGCCACATGCCCGAAATCATATTTAAACATTAATGGCATAAAATTATCCTTCCAATAAAGCCAAATTGATGGACATTAAAACGATTTTCTTGTGTTTTATTTCAATTCGAAGTTCTATACCTCAATAAAAAACACCCTTTATAACGAAATAACAAAAACACATGATCATAACAAAAACCAAACAACTTCTGGGGATAATTTTTATTTTCAAAATTATCACAAAATCGGGTCCATTTATGATTAATATTTTTTTTCCCCTGCCGCTATTTTGCATTGGGCTAGCAGCCGTGGCTAACTAAATTTGTATTACTGAATAGTCAGTCCACTTGTTCCCCTCCCCCTTCTTAAGTCCACCTGCTCCATTTGCGCTCGTTAATACACTTACCTCCTTTTTGTGCTGACTATTGCGTGGCGGCAGAACATCGAAAACTTTGGTGCTCCCATCAAGATACTCCTCGCAGTGATGATACTGCTTAACGATGACATACTCCGTGGTGAGCTGAGCGGCTGTTGTAATGCCGGGCGGAAGTTGCAATGTTGGGGGAGGAGCACATGGCAACCCAGTTGTGCCATTACATCCGGCCCCCGTCGTCGTCAGTGTTATTTGTTGTACGGGTAGCGGTGTAAGTCTTGATGAGTTTTGTGTTATTTTAAAATGTTCTTCTTTGGTAGTTTTTGGCATTGATTGATTGATATTGCCAGTGGTGGTGGGTGAGGTATGCGCACCGGTACTTGCGGGCCCACTTACCTTATTGCTGTTTGCCATCTGGGTCTGGGTTTCCATGTCCTTGTTAGTCCATCGATACGCTTGCTCCTGCTGTTCGTTCGTTTGCTCAGCGTAGTGACCGAGTGCGTTTGAATTCACTTGGTCGGTGGCACCATCAACAACACCAGCACCACCACCGCCACCACCTGGCATGGCATTCAATGTGTGTTCAGCTTGTCCATTTTGATAATTGAGCAGTGCCCAGATAAGATCGGCACATGTTGTCTGTGCATCGACACCGGCTATCCAATGCTTTTCGCCATCAATCCATATAGAGACATTGTCTGACAGAGTTTCCATGGAGGCCAATGAATCATCATCGCCGTAGTCGTCGTCGTCGTCGCCATCATCATCTCTGGCAAAATTATCACAACGACTGACGACGACGACATGTCCACCAACGCTGTCTTGCCGCTTGGCTATGGCTTCGGCCTGAAGCGGGTGTCTATCGTTTCTAACGGCTGCATTTATGGGATATTGCGATGAACATGTACGATTTGTAGGTGGCGGTTGTGACGTTGTGCCAGATTCCTCGTCCCGTTGTTCGTCTTCGATATCGACGACAACAATATCACAGTTGTGGGGATTGCTATCATCCTTCTTGTTGTTGTTGTTGTTGTCTTTTAAGCCGCCTTTATGTTGTCGCTGTTGATGTTTGCCATTCGCCATCTTTTCATTATCCGGACGTAACACATTTCCAGAGGCATCCGCACCGTTGGCCGAAATTGCTGTCCTTACAGTGTTGTTGCTGTTGTTATTGTTGTTGTAAAACCGTTGTCGTTGTTGCTGCAATAGTTGGATATGCTGCTGGACACTGTTGTCAATTGTATGATATTCCTGATACCATATGCCGTGGGCATATGTTTTGATGAGGCGGTCGCCACCACCCCCATCATCATTATTGTTGGAGCAATCTACTGCTACACATAAGTTGGTGTTGTTGTTGCTGTTGCTATTGGTGTTATTGATTTGACTTGTATTTGATGTATTGTTAGATTTGCCATTTGACAATGACGACGATGATGAGCATGATTGCGCTGAAGATGTTGTTGCCGTTGCCTTATTTGATGACGATAATAATGAATGTGACGATTTGCTTTGACTCTTGTTGTTCACATTATTGCTGTGGCAGATGGCCTTATTGGTCATTATTGTCAACTATTGTAGTTGTCGTTGTACAATGTCGCTTCTGCTTCTGCTTTATTGACCCGGCCCAGAGCCAACTTGTACCCGCTTGGTCAGTGGCACTGGTGGTTGATGTCAGCCTGAGTACGATTTGAATTGTTGTTGCTGATTATCACTACCATTGGCTGTCCGTCGGACAGGCAGCGCCCTATTCTTGTTGTAGTGCCTTAATATCCGCTCATTGATGTCTTCAAACGCTGTTTCTCTGTAAATATAACAAGAATGACATTTTATTAGAAATGACTTTCAATGTCGAAGGCGACAGATGCTGATAAGACTGCGACCATTAACATAGTCCGAGGGTGGCACAAAAAGTTGTTGAATGTCTTCGAGGAATGGAGAGTCGTTTAAACTTTTCAATGGCTTCTTACTTAGGAGATATAGGGAGGAACTCATAAAGTGGAGCCCTGACATATGTATGTATAATACACGCAGAAAAAAAAGTCAACTTTTTCTTGAGCAGAAAAATAAAAAGTGAATTTTGAATTGTGAGACTATTAAATACATAAAGTAAAAAATGCCAGACAATTTACAAGAAAAAAAAAATTTAAAAAACAAAGAATTTTGGAGCTCTAACATCGATTGAAAATAATGTTTTAGTTCGCTAAAAACTGTGCCGTGAGTTTTAACTGTCTGCGGTCTGTCATTTATATGTAAGAATTTGAAAATCAAAATACCCAGGGTTGTATCCGAGTTATTGTTGTTGGGCAATTGCCACTACCTTCTACCGACTATTTTCAAAGTTACTTCGGTACTCGCAATGGATCCCTGCATGCTGACAAAGAACAGCCCCATCACATTTTGATGAAGACAACTTATGTTCGCTAACATTAAAAAATATTTACAAAAATTAAGTTATTTGAGACGATGACTTCCCAAACAGTATATACAGTCTAACCTCGATATAACGAATCTCAAGGGGATTGGAAAAAAACGCTATATCGAATAATTCGTTAAAATGAGGTTCGTTATATCGAGGTAAATAAACCTGTTTATTAACCATCATCTACTTACCGTGTTATAGCCAACGATTTCCGCTAATAAATTAAAGCAAATTTGAAGGAAAACATTGGATTTTTTATTATTAAAATTCAAAGACACAATGATTTCGTTTGCAACAACAACTGCTGTGTCGAATACATACAATTTCACCGTTACTTTAATTCATGTTGCTGTCGTTGCAAACACAATAATTTTGTGTGTGTCTGTTTCACTGCAATGGATGAAAATTCGTTATAACGAGGTTTTTGAAAAAGTATTCGTAATAGAGAGGTTTATTTTGTATTAGATCTTATGGAACGTTGTAGGGGATTTCAAAAAATTCGTTAAATCGAGGAAATCGTTATATTGAGGTTCGTTATATCGAGGTTAGACTGTACTTACTTGACATGTGTACAATCATTTTTTAATATTTAGGGGAAACAAAAGTTGGATTAATGAATTGGAAAGTACAGTGCTGTCTGGGTAGAGTGAACACCCGATGCAATGAACACCGCGTTAGAGTGAACACCAGAATTTTTACATTGACTACTCTGTAGAGTGAACAGTCATGGACCTGAATAGAGTGAACATACTTTATAGTAAGTTTTTAGGTTTGCCGAAAGAGAGAAATAATAAAAAAGAGTACAAAAATTAAAGATAACATAACATAATGGTAAAATAACGATTTGCTCGCACAAATACAGTATACCCTCGATCAATACAACTGATAGAAATCAAGAAAGTTGCAGAAACCGTGGAGCTGCAGTAACTAAGAAAAAATATCTTGAGTGGTGTTAGGGCATTAATTCGATCAATGCACATATTAAAATGTCGTATTTTTGGAAAAATTGCGTCGATAGTGTGCCATGTAAATAATTTGGCTATTTTAATAATATAGGAGTTGCGCTCATTGAGGTTTGTGTTGGTAGAGAATGATGAGGACAATGGCGAAACATCAGAATACAGAAATCGGATATCAGCTGATAAAGCCATTAAGGTTTTTGATAAGGGTATCGAATGGGCTGAGGCTAATACTACAAATTTCTAGAATATACATGCTCTACATTGCCTTCGCGATCAAGCAAATATCGTTAAACCAACCGAAGAAACAAACAACTAATACACATTTTTTTCAGTCTTAAATTTAAACATCAGTATTTTATCGAAATAAATACAATGTATAATATATAAATGCATTTAAAATAAATAAAAAAATCATTTTAAATACAAAAAAATCAACCTTGATTTAGTGAACAACCTGGGTATTATGAAATCGCCCGGCAAAAATTAGTTCACTCTACCCAGACAGCACTGTAATAGGTTCGATTTTAGCTAGCTGAAGATTCACAGGTACATGTTTTGGGTGATATGCAAACATTTAAATATTTACCGGAAATACAAAATTGTTAAAAAAAAATTGGATAAGGACTGGTAAAAAATACTAGTAAATAGCCACTATAGAATTTTTACGTACTATGATCCACTGAGTACACAAATAGTCACAATGTTGTCCACATTTATTTTTTTATATTTTCTAAAAAAAAATGTTTGGAAAATATTTTTTATTATACTGTATTTTCTAAAAAAAAATTGTGGAAAAATATTTTCTAAAAAAACTAAATTTTGGAAAAATATTTTCTAAAAAAAAAAATCTTGGAAAAATATTTTCTAAAAAAAATAAATTTTGGAAAAATATTTTTTTTTAAACCTAATTTGTCATAAGTCGAATATGACTCGTTCGATTAGGCTGAAAAATTTTAACCACTATACGAGCCCCGACCACTATTAATTCGTACGGCAAGCATTTTTACCCGTATGCAATGTTTAACAGGTGATATTTTCAATACTAATGTAGTCAGCGCATGCAAACCTATTTTTTTCTGAAAGAGCATTTTGTTCTCTTGATTTAAAAAAAAAAAATTTTTATTGTACCTCAACAACAACAACAACAATATTTATTTCTTTGAATGCTTCGCAAAACTATTAAAAAAAATGTGACCAGTATTAATTCGTACGGTGGGTTAAATAGTTGCTATTTTATAAAAACTTTATTTTATCTTTAAATATTAATATTGGGTAACATCGCCTTTTGCCTCTACAACACATTTACATCGCTTTGGCATAGATTCATATAAATTCTGGCACTGTTCTGTTTTGCGAAGCATTCAAAGAAATAAATATTGTTGTTGTTGTTGTTGAGGTACAATAAAATTTTTTTTTTTTTAAATCAAGAGAACAAAATGCTCTTTCAGAAAAAAAACATTGCATACGGGTAAAAATGCTTGCCGTACGAATTAATAGTGGTCGGGGCTCGTAGAATTTATATCTACTATGGTCCCCTGAGTACAAAAGTAGTCAACAATTTTTGTAGGTTTTTTTTTATTTTTTTTTTTTCTAAAAATTGTTAGAGAATTATTTTTTTTAGAGAATTATTTTTTCAACAATTTTTGTATAAGGTTTTTTTACCAAACATTTTTAGGGAATTATTTTTTTTTTTAATTTTTTTTTCAGAGATTATTTTTTTTAATCATAACAATAGTAAATAGCAGAGCTGGGCAATAAGGATTACGATTACCACACGATTACGATTGCAGTAATCCTAAAACAACAAAAAATCCGATTAAAATTAAAGTAATCCTTCATCGAAGGCATTAAGATTACGATTGCAGCAATCGTAATTCTGAAAAAGTCGAAATTGCAATTACAGTAATCGTAATCCTAATGTCTTCGATGAAGGATTACTGTAATTGTAATCACGTGTTTTTTTATAAGGAATAAGTAATCCTAAGGCATGGATTACTTTTTTATTTTATTTAAAAAAAAAACCTTTTGCTTACTACATAAAGTGTTTTTTATTGAGAGAGAACTATACACTTACATATTAACAAAATTAAGATACATAAATGACAAAAAAAAAAAACAAATTCCAAATGTAATGAAAATAACAAAATCAAATTACGTAAGTGACAAAAAATATTAGCAATGTTGGCTGTTGGCTTTTAAAAGCACTAATTTTTCAAAAGAAACATCAGAAAGAGCATGACGACGTGGGCTATTTATAATTCCGGCGAAAGAAAACAATCTTTCTACCGGTGCTGATGAAGTAAGGGGTGTATTGAACTTCATTACGATTAACACGTACCATTTGAATTCACCTCTAGATTAGCTTTCGCTAACTTCTTTAAATAACTAAGATTACGATTACTCAAAAAATCGTTATTTAAAAAAAATTAAATTAGGATTATTGTAATCCTTCATCGAAGACATTAGGATTACGATTACTGTAATTGTAATTTCAAATTTTTCGAAATTACGATTACTGCAATCGTAATCATAATGACTCCGATGAAGGATTACAATAATCCTAATTTTAAAAAATGTTAAATTGCAATTAAAATAATCGTAATTCAAACCGCAATCCATTACACATGTAATTCTTAGCGCCCAGCTCTGGTAAATAGCCGCTATAGAATTGTTACGTACTATGATCCACTGAGTACACAAATAGTCGACATTTTTTCACATTTATTTTTTTTTATATTTTCTAAAAAAAATATGGGAAATTATTTTTTTTTTTTTAATACTATTCGATTCGGTTGTAAAATTATAGTGGCTAAGGATTTTTTTTTAAGTTTTTTTTTTTTTGAGTTTTTTAGAGAATTATTTTGTGTAAAATTTTTATAGAGAATTCTTTTTTTTTATCATAAATTTAATATTAAATTTTGTAAAAAAAGTTTTCAACCCTATATTTTCTTAAAAAATATTTTCAGAAAAATATTTTTTTTAAACCTAATTTGTCATAAATTGAATACGACCCCTCCGATTTGAAAACAATTTAGTTATCGATTATCTTTTACCTTTGCCTTTTAATCCGAATGACAGTTACCGACTGAAGGGAAAAAATATTTTTTATTCGATTTTGTCTTTAAATTCCTGAAAAAACGAAATCGTCAAAAGGTTTTTGGTTTTTCAATTTTCAATCATAATTCCACATACCTTATAAGTAAAATGAAAAATCGATGAAGGGCTTTTTGAATTTATTTACAATTTAGTGAAGATTTCTAATTTTAAAAAGTAATGTGATTTTTTGTTTGGTTTTCGTAATAATGAGTAATTTTTCCCCAAATCTTAAACTCAATTGTTTAAAAATTTATTTCAACCAAATTCGACGAGTCGTTTTCAATTTACGCCAAATTAAAAAACTAAAAAAAAAATCCTAAGCTCAGACAAAAATAAAACGAACACTTTGTACTTAGGGGACCTTAGTACATCAAAAATTGTGTAGTGGATATTCATTACATTTCTTTAATGTCCAGTGTAATAATCGGTTGGCTAGTGTAGTAATTTTCACCTTGTCAAGAAAAACGTACGTTTTCTTTTTCCAAAGATTTAGCTGGAACATTTTAAATTTAATTATCACTTATATTTTCCCATTAACACAAATCGTTGTTCGTTGTCGTCCATTGAAATCCTTTTCCTACCTTTTCTTCAGTTGTACCCTTCTCACTAACCCAACTGCCCTGCCTACACCTCGCACATCAATATCAACGGCAGAGCCTGGTGAATATTTGCCATTAATGCCAAAAAGAAGTGAATTTTGCCTGCCGCCACTCTATGACAACATAATTGTATTAATTAACTCACTTGATATCTGACACTACAATTTACATAAGTGTGGGGTGGGGCATTTCCTGGAATTGAATATTGAACACAATAAGATGCTCATACATAATTGTAATAAGTGCAGGCCAAGACAATCGAATAAGGCACCCAAAGGACCACGCATAATATACACAGAAACCTCAAATACTTGTGCCAATTATTATCGGAGACAGTATTTGGGTCTGTGGCTTTAACTCATGCGAAAACGCCCGAAATTTATTTCAATTATGAGGATGATGATGACGAGACAGCAGGACGACAGGATTCGCTTTTCCGACCGAATAATTTTATAATATGTGGGAGTTTTTGTTCAGCGGTAAATTCCATTTCAGAGTTCTATGGGAGATAGTCGGAATCGAAAAGGCAACCCAACAGATTTTTGAGTGGTAGTGTGTGCGACTATCACACAGCAGAGCCCAGATTGCAAACCTAGTAAGACCATCAAACATTTTGCAGCGACTGCTCTCACCTCGTAAATGCTGGCGACTTCGCGTCTAAGAGATTATTAATAATAACACCGTGTTACAAAAAATAGATTTTTTTCTGTCCTATGAACCAAATGCACATATTCGGAAAGAGGGGAAAAAATAAAAATACACGTGTATCGGCGATTTTCATGTACACGTCAGAATTTTTTTTTTAAGTTTGAAGTATGGAGCTCGTAGTGGCCTGTGTGAAAGCCTCTCGACCGATTTTTAACCCTTTTTCAGTGATCCAATCGAGCAGATTTTTGCCAGGCAGACTCGTGGAAATGTCTGTATCACGTCAAAAAAATAGATTTTTATCAATTCTCAGATTTTCCTAAATTTTTTTTAAATGGTTATCGTTTTTTTAAGGTTTCAGTTCAAAAAACATTTTTTTTTCGTAACGCTTAAGTAGTTTAAAAATTTGGAGTCTCTTCAAGTTATGCTAAGAAAAGTGAAAAAAATATTTTTTTTTTAAAAAAATAAGAAAAATTGGGGAAAATCTAAGAATTGATAAAAAATTGTTTTTAAAAAATTTTACGTGATACAGAAATTTCCACGAGTCTGCCTGCAAAAAATCAGCTCGATTGGATCACTGAAAAAGGATTAAAAATCGGTCGAAAGGCTTTCACAGAGGTCACTACGAGCTTTATACTTCAAACTTAAAAAAAAAATTCTGACGTGTACATGAAAATCGCCGATACACGTGTATTTTTATTTTTTATCCCCTTTCCGAAAAAGTAAATTTGGTTCATAGGACAGAATGTGTGTAACACGGTGTTATTAAAAGACAATGAAAAATCCAAATCATAGTTCATATTTATAGAATTAAACTCTTTTAAGAAGACACCTGCCAACGCTTTACCGTGTCTAATTTTCTCACCTGCTGGTTGTGTACACAAATTCACCTAAGACGAAATTTTGGTCGTAACCCAGTATTCAGAAAGGTTATTTCTCTCTATCCTTAAAAAAAAACATTACTTTCCACATATGTAGTGCCCGTCCAATTCACACCATTCCCTCATGAATGTCCACAATTTCTCCATAAAGAATTTTCCATTTGCATTGGCAAATTTAAGAAATAAATAAATTCCCCCCTCTTCATTGCACCTGTTATTTAAAGACGAATCAACAATCAACCATGCGGCCAATAACTGTTCTTCAAAAGGTGTGACCATCTCTACGCCCTCTCATAACACAACAGCAACCACACAAACTTGCTCGCAGTACTTGAGCAGAAGATGTCTAAAGTAGTACTCCGACTCCGCTTAAAACAATTGACTTCGACAGCAAACAAAACGTCAAACTTCTTGTTGATATTATCCGATATAATTTATATCCGTGGTATACACTTGCCGTACCGCACCATAACATCTGTTGAATTCATTCGTTTAGATTATATCTGCAACTTTAGCTTCATTAAAGTTTGAATTTGCTTTTGTTTCCAACGTTCGCTTTGTCTGAGAACACTGGAAGAGTCGAGACAAAGAAGAAACAAAAATGAAAACTTAAGAAAATTCAAAAGACTTTTGGAAAAAAAAACAAAAACAAATAAACCTGCTAACAACCATTCCCTCGAATTGTTTCCTCTGCTTTTTAAAACAAAAATAATGGAAAACATATATTTTTTTTTTTGGTTTTTTTCGTAGTACTTGTGCGGTAACTTCATGAGTAGAAACTGTAGAAACCGTTTAAACGCTTCAATAACTGTGTTAAATACAATGGAGATGACGACGGAGAAAAACTGTATTTTATTTTGGGCTTGGTTACCGCCATAGTTGAATTGAATACCTTTAACACTCATTGAATGGGCAAAGGGTGCTGTGGCGCAGAGTGTTACAAATTTCGAATGAAATTCGACGTACTAAAATATAAAAATATTGTGCTGTATTATAATGGAATATGTTCTAAGGTTTATCCGCAGGGAGTATTTTATGTAGCCGCAAACAAAACCAGAAGTTGTCCAATTCCATTGGTCAAAAGTCTGTATCTCGGGTGTTTTCTTAATCCATTCATAGCCAGCAAATGCCATATGGCATAGTGAAAAGGATTTTGTAAACTTAAAACTATCAATGGATTCGAAATCAGGACACCATTTTATAAAATATAAAACTTTTTCTTTCAAAAAAATGTCTTGGTCATGAATGGGTTAAGGAGCTTCTAAAGCGTAAAATGCTAATACAGGACTAAAATATAGTTGCATGTGAAATTCCATGGTGTTGTTGTTGGCTCAACACAGTTTGACTTTGTCAGCTGTCAAAATATAGTTATCGATAGTTCTACTGCAACTTCGATTAAACTTAGAAGTCGGTCAGTTTGATATATTTTAGAAGAATTTCCCAAATTGATTACTTTTCTATTGTTTCGAGGCAAACACATTTTTTTTGGTATTTTTAGAAGTTTGGTTTTTTTTAAACTCATTTTGACGTAGTTATTTATACAGGTTTCCCCAACAAGAGGTGTTTTTTTGGTATTTAAAGAAAAATGCCATTTTTTGAGATAAATGATCGGATGTTTATCTTAATATATATTTACCCTCGACACTGATTCACTGACTCTGTCACGCAGTACGTCGGAATTTAAATAGGCATTCTATAATTCTATAAATAATAATAATAAAAAAAAATAATTTTTTTTTTTTACAGAAATTGTGTTTTCCCCAAATTTTTTTTTTACAAATTTTTTTTTTTCAAAAATTTTTTTTTTACAAAATTTTTTTTTTCAACAAAATTTTTTTTTCAACAAAATTTTTTTTTTTCTACAAAATTTTTTTTTTCACAAAAATTGTTTTTTCCACAAAAATTTTTTTTTCCACAAACATTTTTTTTTTCAAGAAAAAATTTGTTTTCCAACAAAATTTGTTTTCCATATTTCAACGGGCGCCATAGGCGCATTACAACTTACTAGTTTCATAATAAAGAGGAAGGTATGCCGTTAATAATGAAAAACAACATCAGCCAAATGGCCACCACGACCACGCTTACAGGACCACGAATTCCTTGAGGTCTTGAATCGACGCTGGGCTGTTGTCGAAGACCTTATCTTTCCGTGGCCCCAAAGGAAGAAGTCGCAAGGTGTTAAATCACAAGATCCCGGTGGCCAATTGTGAAAATCGCTTCGAGAGATAACACGGTTTAACTTTACCATAACAGAGAAATGGTTTCGCTGCTCGTGTGGCACGTAGCGACGTCTTGTTAAAAGTAACCGTTGTCCAGATCACTAACATCCAACTCCGACCATAAACAATCATTACACATCTCTCGATAGTGCAATCCATTCACTGTTACTGTTGATCCAACCTCATTTTTCGAAAAAGTAAGGTCCAATGACCCCGCCGGACCATAAACCGCACCCAACAGTATGTGTATATATTACATACATAAATTAAATTTGAATTTCCCTCTCCGCTATCAACAGACAGAAACATCTTTCATAATTTCGTATGTGGATTATTCAAATCATATTAAATCGTATTGAAGATTGTCGGTACCAGCCAGTTGGGAGAATCTACGCTCGTACTTACGTACGATGGAGGAGGAGAGGCTTCTCAACAATAACTCTTATATTTTCCGAGCCCCAGAGCAACAGCACACATTTTTCCACCAATTTCTGTATTGCGGTCCGACAAGGTGCTTCACGGCGAAATTACTTCAGAAAATAATTAACCTTTTCTAACTTTTCTAACCAACTTCAATTACATTTCTCACCGAAGTGAAATTTTAGAATTTGAAACCAAAATGTTATTTTAACTACTCAAAATATTGTCATAAAATAACGCACATTTTTAAAATCGTCTAATTTCAAATACACATGATTGTGGAGACGTGTCGAAATCAGCAAACTCTTTTTCCAATCAATTGATATGGCAACATTTTTGTACCTGTCGCAGTGTTATTTTTTGTTCAATTCCCCTTTCGTCCAGTTTTCTAACATTTTCCTTTGCACCCAGCCTGACTCGATCCGGATAAACAGCAACGTTGTTACGATTTCATTCATTTTCCCCATGTAACGCATCCTTATCCCATTGCACTTGTGCGCATACAGTTGTCTCTTTCACACCCACACAAATGTCACATTTGTTATAAAAAAGAAGAGAAGCCCCAAGAAGTTCAATTAATCAGTTCTTTCGCCGCGCTTTTCGTGTGTAAACGTACAAATTGGAGCTAATTAGTAAATTCTTGTTAAATCTCATATGAAAAGTGAGAAATATATGAAAAAAATTGTTAAAAGTAGCAAGATTATTAACATTATTGCAATATTGGTTTAAAAATTCGTCAAGAAACATTAGTATTAACATATTTTTGTCGGTCGTTCAAAGATGTACAAAAGACAAAAGTTTGTATTTACGTGTGTGTGTTAGTGTGTGTGTGGCGCTTGTGTACGATCACGTTGCGCACTCGGTTGTAAACACGGAAGACAATAACAAAAGAAGGTGATTGAACTGCTGTGCCAGCATCCTTTTGGAAGGGTTGTTGTAGTGTTTTAGGAAAATAATAACAAGTGTTTGTGAAAATGTTTTCCTTCGTTTGTTCAAAGTTAATTAAAATTGAATGTGACTTAAGTTACGTGCACCTTCTGTTAGATAAAATTAAACGCCGATCGAATTTAAGGTAATGTAAGTGAATTGACATATTTTTCAATTTAGTGTTTTTTGTTAATTGCATTTTATATTTGTCTGCCGTTCTAATGGCCACGACTTATCGATTACAACTTTTTTTGGCAGAAGATCGATTTATTTATGGAGAAATAACTTTCAAACGTTTTTTTAAGAAGGGAATGATGATTTGTGTATTCACCTGCTCTCTTTGCATGTGACATAGAATTTTCCCTGATATTCGCGAAAGCATCGGTTTGTGTTATCGATATCACGCATGTGTCTTGTCGACCTGTACAGGGGGTGGTGAATGGACGGCAATCGTAACTGTACGAAATTCGGTTGATTGCTTATTATTGTTATTGGTTTTTTGTACTCTTTCTAATTAAATCCATATTTTCATATAAATATGTTTAAAAAGGAATATTTTTATTTGCTATTCAGGGACGAGAGGGACAGATTGTTCTAACTGTTGCAAAAAAGAAAATAGTTTTGAGACATGTTAAAAATGCTTGTGTATTACGAATATGAAATTGATGAATATGTTTCCTGGAAATCAAGGTGGGCGAGTTGGTATCCTGCTTGCCTATCAGCGAGGGTGTTGTGGGTTCGATTCTCGCCAAATGGTCTGAGTTACCCGGTTTATGCACATGCGTCGTTCATTCGACGAAGACTAAGCTTCCAGGGTTAAATCAGTAAACTTTGGTAAAGATTTGCCACAATCGAAGTGGTCAATTGCTCACCCCGACACAGGATTGACTTTGACAGACTTTTCTACAAACGTACCATGCAGTAGATTTCAGTAGGTTTAAAAGTTTCAGAGATTTACCACCGCCCTATAAGTAAATTCGAAAACAATTTTGAAATGAAATTTCCCAACCTTAAATGTGGTACATGGGACCAATGGCGATAACCGAAGCTGAGCTGTAATTGTCCTGGACTAGGCTTAGTATCAAATCCAATTCTCATGGCCGATAGAGGAGACATTTTCATTGCCCACCATTTTGTGGCTCAAAAAAGCTGATTTGTAATTTTCCTTGGCTAGGCTTCGTTTCTAAATTAAGCAAATCCAATTCTCATGGCCGATAGAGGAGACATTTTCATTGCCCACCGTTTGCTGGCTCATAAAAAAACAGAATGGATTCCCACAAGTGTGGATTTCGGAAATATGTAATTGAAAATGGAAAAAGCTTTTTAAGTTTCAAATATAAATAGTGATTTTTTTATATTTAATTTTCCAGTGAAAACCTGTATTTGACATTGTGAGACTGGCTGTAAAAGTCTTTGGAATAAGTTTGATGTATCTAGAATTTTTGACCCGCACCAGGTAAATCCCCAAAAGAAAACCAAATACTTTTTGAGACCACAATCCCTATTGGGTCACTCAGACTTCAAAAGTAGCAAGTTATAATCAAGTGCTAAAATTCCATCACTCCAACTCCCCGGAGCCTTTCATCTATCGCCAACCCAAATAAAAATAAAGATAAAAAAAAAAAATATAAAAAAAATAAATAAAGGAAGTAAACTAAATTAACGAATCAAGGAAGGTGGATAAAAGAAGGTACGACGCACGGAGTAGGTTACGTTGTGGGTTCATATCTCAGACAACTAAAACAACTTCGAGTCGGTTCGTTTGGATCGGTCGATGTGTGTTGCTGGGCGAATGGGATGAAATCTTAAATTTATTTTCTGTAAGACTCTAACGCTAACGATAAACGGATGAATGTCAGAATGAATGACCGAATTGTAGAAAAACTGTAAGTGAAAGTTGATACCGACGAGTGAGACAAGAAAAAGTCAGTCAAGCGAACAAATGAATAACAAAACAAAACAAATACAACAACAGGAAGCAGAGTGGTATGTTGTAGTGCCAATTGTAAACGGAGACGAGTGGCAAAGTGGTGGACGACGCGTAGTAGGATGCGTTTCATAACAAAGCAAAGCGGAACCGTGGTGCTTGATGCGACGACGATACCTTCTTCTTCTTCCACTTGTCTCCCTCGTATCGTCTTGCTGTGAAAACATATTGTTGCAAATGGCCAACATGGATTGGTATGTACATATGTACATCGGCATGTACAGAAATGTACTCTTTTGTCAATATGATATACTAGTGCCGTAACATTTCAAAACTGTCGAGAAATTGTATTGAAATGGTTGGTAGCGACTTAAGGTTGCCCTTCTAAACTGCTAAGACTGGTAACAATATTTTTCAGCGGTCATTTCCACGATTTTTACTTGAAAGGCATTAGTCATTCGGAGCCGGGCTTAAATAGAAGGTCCCAGTTAGATAGTCAATCAATAAAATCGTAATTCAAAAGATGTTGCCAATCTATTCTGCTGGTCGCCCCGGAAATAGGTAGACATGAAACGATTGAAGACAAAGTATTAAATTGTTGCTTCTTGCAAAATTGCCAAATGTCAGCCACCACCGGTGTACGCCAACGTCATTCGATCACCAGGCATACGACCTTATGTCGTATAGCGGTGCCACACACATTCGTATCGCAGTAACAGTTCAATTTCACAGCAAACAAATACAACCGGAAATGCGTTCAAAATGGCAAAAACGTAAGCTGAGGCACCATCTCGAAATACAGAGTGGAAAAAAAAAACAGTAACAGAAATAAAATACAGAAACCGAAACGGAAAACCAAAGCAAATGAATAAACTTAAAAGCATTTACAGATCAAATACCCACAGAAGTCGTCGTTCAAACAGAAAACAAAAAAAACACAAATAATGTACGTCGTTGAATGGGAAACACGAGTCCGGGCATGTAACAAAAAACCCTCCGCAGAATTGGACTTAATGGTCGAGGCATCTGGGCAAGGAAAAAAAAAAAAACAAACGCCCAACCAGAAACAAACACCAAAACTGAAATCTACACTTGCTTGTTGTGCTCATACTTGTCGAAACAAAGTAACACACGCGGCCAAAAAAAGGTCAAGAACATTTCGTTGAAACAGAACCAGAACAACGCAAACCAAATACATTATATGTGCATAAGTGTGTAAATATGTCGGTATGTACATGATACATAATGTACTCGCACTACTTAGAGTTATACATAGTAAGCATGTCTCTACGACTAGTGCCAGTATATACATACATATGTATGTATGTGTGTGGATATGGAATAGGTTAAGACTTTCATCGAAATGTTGGCCCACAAAATATTATTGATTACCCAGAACAACTGACCCAATTGTTAGATGGATGTGTTAGGGAACAACGGTGACACATTAGCCACGTTAGTCCTGGTGTCAGATCGGTGACAATCGTATACCAAAAGTGAGAACGGTTTTTGTTTCTACTTTTCGTCTGGGCTTTTGTTTTTACCAAAGTACACAGTAGCGTACGATGGAATTGCATTCCGGATATCTCCATATTTCTTAATATTGTTTTATTTTGCATTCGAAAAAATTTCTTACAACATCGATTGGTAAAGCACAAAACCTCTTTCCCCGTAAAACTTAATTCGTTTACCCTCCACCATAGAGGGTATGTGATTTCTATCATTGCAATATTGATTCGATTCTGGATCATCATAAGTCTATCGATAATCGCCTAGCTGTTAAAAACACAATAGTGGCCAAATGGATAATAAATAAAGAACTGTTTTCAACTTTGTTGGTATTGCAAATTGGCCGAAAAGGGGGAGTTCCTCGTAGGTCTTATTAATGAGTCGAGGTTGATCTTGTATTTTCATGTTGAAGTTAAACTTTAAATTAATTCTGTCCAACGAAAGAAGAAGAAGAATCAACATTATTTTGGTTCACCAAAATCCAAAATGGAAAAAACTACATAAATAAGGCTGCTGGGTAATTTTGTTGATGAAGGAATAGTTCCATACAGGTGTCTTTTACAAAATTAATTTACCAGATTTTTTTAATTCTCATATTTTCGTCTAAAAATATTGTGTGACCAAAATCCACCACAGTTTAATATTATTTTACTTATTCACCGGAAACATATGTTTTCTGATAAAAGTGTGAGTGTTGCCACTGAAAAACGTATTTGAAGATTGAACTCAGTTTTACGGGAAACTGAGTTATACATAATCGTGGTTTAGCTACGATGTCATCTATTGGGCCTTAGAGGCTTTTAAAATACTCCCCCAGCCCCCTCACTTTATGAATTATTTGCATATACAGGGTTCTCCAACAAGAGGTGTTATTTTGGTATTCAAAGACATTTATTTCATAATAAAGAGGAAGGTATGCCATTAATAAAAGGACCATATCCTTTTCATAAAACTTTCCATAACCAAATCACAAAGTGGCTGCCCTATGTCCTCGATAGCTTCACGAATTCTATCTTTGAGGTCTTGAATCGACGCTGGGCTGTTGGCATTCACCTTATCTTTCACGTGCCCCCAAAGGATGTAGTCGCAAGGTGTTAAATCACAAGATCTCGGTGGCCAATTGTGATCACCTCTTCGAGAGATAAAACAGTCCGGAAACTTTTTAGTTTTGCGAACTGTGACTGCACGATTTTCACTATTTTTGTAGTGAATTTCAATAGCGTGTATCGTTTCAGTTTTAGTAATGTCGTAGTTTCACCTTGTCAAATGTCAAAGAAGAAAAGCTATAAAAGTGACAGCTACCGAAATACCGGGTGATTCAAAATAACACCTCTAAATAATTTCATTACTTTTTTTATTAAACATAAAAATAATGGGAAAAATAAACGTCTCATAAATGGACCTGCCAATTTTCCGTTAACAAATGATACCGTAAACAAGGTGGTCCATCTGGTGGTTTGTTTTTGTCGATGACTGATTTTATTCCGCTTAAAATCTTTGAAATGAATCGTCTTATATCACCGTGTTACACACATTTAGTCCTATGACCCAAATGTACTTTTTCGGACAGGGGATAAAAAATAAAAATACACGTGTATCGGCGATTTTCATGTACACGTCAGAATTTTTTTTTTTTTAAGTTTGAAGTATAAATCTCGTATGAGCCTGTGTGAAAGCCTTTGGACCGATTTTTAACCCTTTTTCAGTGATCCAATCGAGCAGGCAGACTCGTGGAAATGTCTGTATCACTTCAAATTTTTTAAAAAAATAGATTTTTATCAATTCTCAGATTTTCCTAAATTTTTTTTTTTTTAAAGCATGGTTATAATTTTTTTTAACGTTTCAGTTCAAGAAACATTTTGTTTTCGTAACGCTTAAGTAGTATACAAATTTGGAGTCTCTTCAAGTTATGCTAAAAAAAGTGAAAAAAATATTTTTTTTTCAAAAATAATAAAAATTGGAAAACCTGAGAATTGATAAAAATTGTTTTTAAAAAATTTGACGTAATATAGACATTTCCACGAGTCTGCCTGCAAAAAATCAGCTCGATTGGATCACTGAAAAATCGGTCCAAAGGTTTTCACACAGGCCAGTACGAGCTTCATACTTCAAACTTAAAAAAAAAAAATTCTGACGTTTACATGAAAATCGCCGATACACGTGTATTTTTATTTTTTCTCCTCTTTCCGAATATAAGCATTTGGTTCATAGGACAGAAAAAAATATATTTTTTGTAACACGGTGTTATATGAGACGTGATGTTTCCAAGAGTCGGTCCGGAGATCTACTTAACCCCTTAACCACTGAAATCAAACCCTTTAGCTATTAGAAATGACTGTTAGCGGTGACCGTCTGTAGACGGTCTTAGGGCTTAAAGGGTTAAATAAAAGTATTCTTAGGCGAATTAAATTTTTTCAACAAAATTCCTTTTTGCCAAATCTGGAAATTACCACATTCCCCTCCGGCCCATATTGGAGTTCGAAGGGCTCGGAAATCCCTTATTAAGCAGGCCAAGATCAACAAAAGGTTGTAGAGCCTTACTTACTTACTTAGATTGGCCCTACAACCTTTTGTTGGTGTTGGCCTGTTTAATAAGGGATATCCGAGCCCTTCAATCTTCTGCTTGGCTTCTCCAGTTCGTGATACCAAGGATCTTCATGTCGTCTTCCACATGATCCATCTACCGGAGTCCTGGTCTTCACTGTCTACACCGTCCGTGGTAGTTGTCGCCAAAACCTTTCTGGCTGAGGGATATGGAATACACGGCATGTTATACATGGGGTCAGGCCTAGATTTTCCACGATTTTCCTAAATCACCATTTACAATCTTATCATGAATGTAGGCCTCTGCTAGAGCTTCGCAAGCTCTAATGACTGTGTCCACCATCTCTGCCGTCACTGAAGGCAATCCTGTGACACTGAAGAAAGTGTGATATTCCCATAAACAGTTCTTCATACGCTTTATCGTTTAAAATACATGCCAGTGAATACACATGTACCAGAAGGCACACATGCAGACATATGTACATAGTACATTGTAACTATGTGTGCCAGAACAAACGTAGGAATTTTCCAAATGAATCGGCGAACAACTCATAGTGTTGATAACTTAAGCGATACCATCACCATCCATCATTATCGATAATGCGAGTAGGCCGAAACAGAGACTGAGGCCGAGAGAGAGAGAGAGAGTTCATTAATGCATGCTGTGATTAAAGCAATTGACACCTCGCCAGTCTCTTGGTCAATGCTTTTACATGCCAGCATTTAATTTCTAATTACACAATAATTTTCCCAGTGAAATGGACATAATTGACATTGACTGACTTTGCAAAATAAATTGGACAACAACACAAAAAAAAAAGCAGCGTTAAACACGAAACGAAAACTGTGCCATCTGTGTTCATGTGAAAACGGGCGGCACCGGAGACAATCAGTCAACCGGTCAGTACCTACATCAATACAAATCGTCTAGAATGTTGTTTGAATTTACCCCCGCACCCTCCCCAACAAGCAGAAACCACAGAGTGAATACTGTGTGTGTGTGTGAACATTTGAGCAGTAAATCTTCTGAGTGTTCAGTAAATGAGAGACCGCCTAATGAAGTGTTCAAGTGTAGGCCAGTCTTCATAATTACCCACCAACACACTTATGCTGCAGAGTTGCCAATTTGAAAATTTGAATGCCTTTTTTTTTAGCAGTTTTTGTATAAAAAATTCATTACATCCGGACATAATTTATATTGTCAATATTTTGAGTGACTTAACATATTCATGAGTTGTGGAACGATTCTAGGGCATTCACAGGACTGGACTCACCGGTCATTTTAGGAAGATCTCCATTGTATTTTCGGCTCTGTGTGGCCTAACGCCCCATAATCTATACAGGTCACTATCAGGCTCAACAGTGGTGGTATCGCAATGGTCACTCTGGACTAAATAAATCATTGCATCACAGTCACTACCTTCCTATTTTTGTTTACAAAAATAATTCTGTTTATAATTCTGATTACGCTGTTCTGCAACAAAATCCTTCTTTGGACGAAATCAAGTGATCCACATGTAAAAAAAAATCTCCTGAATCCGAAATGAGTGTCCGTTTTGGCCTTATCATGTATAGTTTTCGAGATATCGTGCCTTTTTCTCACTTTTTTCACTAATTTGCCCAAAACATCGGCAATAGTAATTGGTAAGAAATGCATCTTTCATATAAATCACAATCTCGTTGCCGGTGCTCTCTCATTAGATTGTAGTGTAATTTATTATAATATAATTTTTATTAATAAATAAAAATTCTGAAAGTTAGAGCCAAAAAAGTCAAAACAATTTTAGCAGATATTTTTTTTTTTCATCTTCTTTCCACAAAATCATAAAGAACGTACTGTAAAGTATTCCACACGGTTTTTGATAGTCCGACAAAAATTTCCTGAGTTATAAAATTTTTTAAAAAAAAAAATCGTACGATTTTTTTCCACTGTAAGCAGGAAATTTCAAATAAAGCGTGTAATATCGTTACAACGTCTGTATGACAATCCTCCTTGACACATTCCTTACGGATCCCAATATAAAATCATCTGCTGAATCCGAATATTCCATCCATTTTGCTCTACCACGTACAGTTTCCTAGATATCCGCGATATCTCGAAAACCATACGTGATGGGGAAAAAACGGACACTCAATTTGGATTCAGGATATCATTTTACATAAGGATCAGTTGGTTTTGTCTAAAGGAAGGTTCAAAAGTTAATTTTTGCAGAACAGCATTTTTTTTTTTTGAATAATCAGATTCTGGCAACCCTGACGGTATGAATGGTGAAATGAACGAATGAATGCATGAATGATTTGCCGCTATTGTTGGTAGCAAGTACAAATGTACATACATAAATACTTACATTCATTCTGACGCAGATGCATATTCATTCGAACATTATGATGTTCTGGGAAATGGAATGGGAAAACCTTTATAAGCGGCCCTCTCTTCATATACTTTGAATTTAAAACATCGCAAGAATTTCTTAACGTTAGTTGGCATCACCAAGAAATTTCTGTTGGTGTTATTTTCCTAAAGCCTAAAGTAAAAAAAAAAATACTGCCGACAATGAATGATATTTAATTTGGGTTACCTGGGCCACGAGCTCTAAAACTGTGGGTTTCTTTCTTTGAAATGGCCAATAATAAAATTGAGAATATGGGAAATTAATATTCAAATTAAAACAAATTTGTTTATGACTTTAAATATGAAAATTTTAATATCGGAAAATATGAAATTTTTAATATCGGACTAAAATACCAGAGATACAATCTCGATTGAATTGTTAAATACATTTCACAACAATATTTTCCATACATGTCACAATCCGGTCAATACCACCGGAGGGTTTTCCATTACTGTCAAATTTCATTTTGTTTCCTTAAAGAATTATAATTACAGTTTCCCCCCCCCCCTCTCATACACACAACATTTCCGAACAGAACGAGCAATAAAATGAAATCTCAGATGCGCGATGAAGGCTATGAAAAGGTCAATTACATTGATTTACATATTGGCAAAATGTGTTGCATACTCTTGGTCTTGGCCGATTATGGAAACATTATTTTGACCTTTGACATTTTGCAATTATCCGCATAATGGCAATTGTAAATACACTGCATGTGCAATCTCAGTGAATCAAACATCCGACACATATCCATTTCAGAGGACTTATGGCCGGATCCTTTTGTTCTACATGAATGTGTGAGTTGGTGTTGGTTAATGCGGCATTGTTGCCATAAATCAACACAGCTCGCTCCGATGATCCTTGTCTGTCCTTAACAGACATTGATTCGTATAAAAGAATGTTATAATCGGACCAACAATAAAAAGCCAACATTGAAATATTTTCACAGTAACAGACACAACTCTATGACTTTCAATCCGTCCCTCTTCGCATTATTTGTTGCTTGACCATTGTTGGTTGGTTGCCTCGTATTGTTTTCCATATTCAACTTTATTTTATAGTCCATAGAAGTTACTTAGTACATTACCGAGGCGGCGGCGGCGGCGGCGTCGACAATGAATTTTTAAACAAACAAACAAACAACCGGAGAACATTACAATTACGGAAGCATGAATACATAGACTTGGCCGATCTAACTGGCAAATAATGCTCATACCCGTTCGCTCGCATCTAGCTAACCATCCGCGCCATAGACGTTTCCAGCCCATCCCATTCAGTCGTGTGGCCCATCATCATTTCGTCTTCTTCTTCTTCTTTCAGCCACAATGTACTAAACATGCCCAGCTTGGCCGACCAGGCAGGCAACCCAGCCAACACAACATCCGTTCATTTATTGTTTGGCGGATTTTAAATGACGGCGATGCCGGCCATTGCTGCTTCAGCGAAAGATGTTAATGAGTTGGTGGCACAGTGGTTGTGGGGCAACAACAACAACAACATTTTAATAAGCATCGGACTTCAGGCGAATGAAAGGTATTTAACTGTGAACAAACATTTCCTAAAGCTATGGAGTGCTCGAGAATATCGCAATGGATGGTCGGTATGCATCTGCGAAATAATTTGATATACCTGCAATTTCTTTATCGGTCTGATGATTCGAAGGAGCTCACATATCCTAAAGGCGGAAAACACGTTGGATCTCGTCCCAGATCTCAGTAATTGTTTGTGATTTATTTACATAAATCCGATAACCGTCAATAAGTTAACTAACTTCACTCAAGTTATCAAACTTCAGTTAAGTTAACAAACTTCAAGGAAGTTAAAAAACTTCAGAGTTAATTAATTTCAGATAATTTAACAAACTCCACTTCTGTTAACTAACTTCAGTTAAGTTAAGTTAACTTCAGTTAAATTTACTAGCTTCACTTAAGTTAACTAACTCCACTTAAGTTAACTAACTTCAAGGAAGATAACCAAACTTCAAGAAAGTGTGACTTTAGTTATGTTAACTAACTTCAAGGAAGTTAAATAACTTCAGTAAAGTTAACAAACTTCAGTTAAACTAACTTCAGTTATGTTAACAAACTTCAGTTATGTTAACAAACTTCAGTTATGTTATCTAACTTCAGTTATGTTAACTAACTTCAAGGAAGTTAAATAACTTCAGTTAAGTTAACTAAATTCAGTTATGTTAACTAACTCCAGCTAAGTTAACTAAATTCAGTTAAGTTAACAACCTTTAGTTAAGTTAACTAACTTCAGTTATATTAACTAACTTCAGTTAAGTTATCTAACTTCAGTTAAGTTAACTAACTTCAGTTATGTTAACAAACTTCAGTTATGTTAACAACCTTCAGTTATGTTAACTAACTTCAAGGAAGTTAAATAACTTCAGTTAAGTTAACTAAATTCAGTTAAATTAACTAACTTCAGTTAAGGTAACCAACTTCAGTTTAGTTAACTAACTTCGGTTTAGTTAACTAACTTCAGTTTGGTCAACTAACTTCGGTTTAGTTAACTAACTTCAGTTTGGTCAACTAACTTCAGTTTAGTTAACTAACTTCAGTTAGTTAACTAACTTCAGTTAAGTTAACTAACTTCAGTTTAGTTAACTAACTTCAGTTGAGTTAACTAACTTCAATAATGTTATCTAACTTCAATTAAGTTAACTGAATTCTGTTAAGTTAACTGACTTCAGTTAAGTTAACAAACTTCAGTTAAGTTAAGTTAACTAACTTCAGTAATGTTAACCAACTTCACTTAAGTTAAATACCTCCAGTTAAGTTAACTAACTTCAGCTTATTTAACTAATTCCAGTTATGTTAACTAACTTTAGCTTATTTAACTACTTCCAGTTAAGTTAACTAACTTCAGTTACGATAGCTACCACCAGTTAAGTTAACAAACTTCAGCCTAGTTAACTAACTTAACAGAAGTCTAGTTAACAAACTTAACTGAAGGCTAGTTAACTAACTTAACTGAAGTCTAGTTGACTAACTTCAGTTAAGTTAGTTAACTCCAGTTAAGAGAATTATCTAGGACGACAGCTGACAATCTTGAATCAGGACTGTAGTCAAGATTCTGAGCGAGACAAAATTGTTAGTGTCGAAATAATCGATGATTGTAAACCGTACCAGTATTTGAATATCGATTATTTATGTGGAATATATAAACAGACCTTGGGGGGGGTGGATACTATTTGCGACATTATAACAGTTTGTGTATACACAATTTACTGGATGATTAAAAATTTAAATTAATGAAATATTAATTGCTTTACTACAACCACTTCGGACATTTGATTACAATTGATTGAGTAGCTAAAAAGCTACACAATTATTGCGCTTGGTCGCACTGTGCCACGCCGGTGACGATGATGATGATGATGGCGATGCCAATGATGACGCTGGTCTCTATGCATGACTTCATACATGCCGGCGCACAAAATATGTAACCAACCAACCACTGCCACCAAACAAAAGATACGTTCGAGTACTTATTTCGTACTAACAACGTTTTGCTCCAGTTCTTTGGATATTTTGCTGAACAAAACGCCAACCGAACCATGAGAAATGAACGGCAAGAACGGCCAATGCTCAGAGCAAACGAACAAAACAACAGCACACAATAGACTCGGACGGATACAATTTTTGGCAACATGAAACGGCTTAAAAGCACTTTTGCCACTCTCTCACAAACACACACAAACACACACATACACACTCATACGTCGATTCCCACTCAGTGTCTACTTATGGTGCAGAGTGGCGGGGGGCAGTGGCAGTTTACGTGTTACTTCAAACATTTATAATTGGTTCGTTGAATAATTATAGTTGCTGCTGCTGCCGCTGCTGGGTTTCCATATTTTTTGGCAGTTCAGCTGCTGTTTGCCGGCATTGTTGATGTCGTTGTCGTTGTTGTTGTCGGTGGTATTAGTGCTGGCGCTGGTGTTCCCTACAAACATGCTTAATACATCTTGCTGTACATATGAGCATTATTATTATTAGTGTAAGGCACAAGTTCACTTAACTTAATGTCATTCATGTGTCTTTGGAGCTTTTTATTTTGGTTTTTGGCATAGGAACGAATAACTCTCTATTGAACTCGTTGCCGGATACACTCGAGGATAATGAGTCGATGTCCAGTTTATTTCAGAAAAAAAAGTGTATAAGATGTGCTGCAAGTTCATAGGGTGAACATCTGTAATTCTGAACATATGCCTAAGTAGGATTGTAAAGGTCGACAAGCGAAAAGTCGACTTTTTCCTAAAAAAAAAAAAAGCGAAAAATGAAGTCGATCTTTGCTTGCAACTATAAAACCCCAGGCCTAAGTATATTTCTAAAAAGGGCTAAGAACGAGCTTAGACAAATATTTCCCAGTTCCAACGGACATTTCTCTGCGAGTGTATTCCAGTGTGCGGTCGTATTTCACATTTGTTTGTTAGCTCAAGAAAAATATGAAGTACTTTGTTACTTAATGTTCTGTTAACGTTTCATTTTGTCATTGCTGTTGTTGTGTTGTCGCTGTTGGCTTTGGGAATTTTCTTCATTCTTACATATGGCTAGATACACTGAAGGGCAGAAGTAATCACACACACACACAAGGTAAACTCCTGATTATGAAGAGATATTCACAGTGTACACAAAATTTGAGTATAACTTCAACTAGGGCTATATCTTCTTAATATATATTTACCCTCGACACTGATTCATTGACTCTGTCACGCAGTACGTAGGAATTTAAATACGCATTCTATAATTTTCTATAAATAATAATAATAAAAAAAATAATATTTTTTTTTTGTACAGAAATTGTGTTTTCCCCAAATTTTTTTTAAAAAATTTTTTTTTTTTACAAAATTTTTTTTTCCAAATTTTTTTTTCCCAAATTTTTTTTTTTCAACAAAATTTTTTTTTCCACAAAATTTTTTTTTCAACAAAATTTTTTTTCCACAAAATTTTGGTTTTCAACAATATTTTTTTTTCCACAAAAATTTTTTTTTTTCAACAAAATTTTTTTTCCATATTTCAACGGGCGCCATAGGCGCATTACAACTTACTAGTTATATTATAGAGTCCGTAAAATTAGCATTGGGATTTTTATTGACCCATATCATCCCCAATATGGTTCTGGTAGAGTTTTTATATCAACGCAGAAAAATAGAAGGAGTAGAATTCTGTGAAAATTAAAAATACTTAGTATAAAATTTGACACAGGCTTGCCAGCAGGACCTCTTGGGCACAACGGGAGCAACGGGGCGTTCACTAAATTGTGTTTAAAAGCGAAAATCCTCCATCGATTTTAAATGTAAGATATGCGTCTTTCTGATAAACTACTGAAAACGGACACTTTTGTAATAGTTTCTTTTTTTTTAAATTTACGGAAAAAAATGTTTGACATAAAATTTGCGGTTTTATGATAAAATACTGAAATGATTTTTTTTTTTTCAAAATTACGAAAAATGTTCCACTTACATTTATGTACAGGGTTTTGGTATTCAAAGATGTTTTTTCCATTTCATAATAATGAAAGACAACATCAGCCAAATGGCCACCACTACCACGCTGAAATTTGCCATAATCGCAAAGTGGCTGCCATATGTCCTCGATAGCCTCACGAATTCTATCTTTGGGGTCTTGAATCGACGTGGCCCCAAAGGAAGAAGTCGCAAGGTGTTAAATCCCAAGATCGCGGTGGCCAATTGTGATTACCTCTTCGAGAGATAACGCGGTCCGGAAACTTTTCCCATAAGATAGCAATGGTTTCGTTACTTATGTGGCACGTTCCGCAAGATTTTCACCATTTTTTTAGTGAATTTTAATAATTTCAAAGCGTTTTTGAAGCGTGTATCGTTCCATTTTGTCAAATGTCAAAGAATAAAAGCTTCAAAAGTGACAGCTACAAATAAAATTCAAAATAACACCCTGTATAACTTTAAAAATGCATTTCAGAATCAGAGGCGCTAAAAGAGAAGATTAAAACTAACTTAGTGGTATATTTTTTAAAATTAATTTGAACCAAAGAGGACAAGTCCTTTTCAAGTTATGACATTTTCGACTCCGTTATAACCCTTTTCAATAATAAAAATTTAAGAAAAAATAATGTCGCTTTAATTTATTTTTAACTCTGAAACTGCTATTCAGATTCAAAAGCACAGATTGATTTAGTGATAAATTTTTTAAATTTACTTCAATCAAATCGGACAAGTCACTTCAATTTTTTTTTTAATCCATAGGAAAATGTTATAACAATTGTTGTACTCTGGTGCTCACAGTACATCAGAATTGTATAGGGTTATCCATATCGTGGTTTCAAAAGTATAGGGCTGGAATTCGACATCTGACAAACTAAGTTGTTAAACCAATTTTTTGTTCGTTTCAGTTGGAAGTCTGATATTGACGAAAATGGATCGCTTAACTATCACACAACGCGTACAAATTATTAAAACCTACTACAAAAATGGTGATTCTGGCACATATCGTGATTTAAGAGATTTAATAAACAAAATTGTCGTATGTGGGGTTCTGAGAATCCTCAAGTTATTGAAGAGAGGACATTACATCCACCAAAAGTCACTATTTGGTGCGCTCTTTGGTACGAAGGTGTGATTGGACCTTACTTCTTCGAAAACGACGAAGGAACGACTGTCACCGTCAGTTCGGAGCGTTATGGCCGTATGATAACCGATTGCTGCTGCCTGCTATTGAAGAATACGACTTGGAGAATATGTGGTTGCAACAAGACGGTGCCACATGCGACACAACTCGAGCGAATATGGCCTTATTGCAAGAGACATTTCCTGGCCGCGAGAAATTTTGTTTACAAATTTGAGGAATTCTGGGATTTGTTTGGTGAAAACTTCAACATATCTTCTTTGAGGTAATTAGACTCTGAAGACTTCAAATATTGAATAGAATATTTAAAAAAAAAACATTCCTAATTTAATTTGTCGAAAAACCTTTTTTGAAATTAAGTCAAAAAGAAGAATTAAAGTATTTTCAATGCTAAATAATAAAATCGTTCGTTTGAATAAATCGATTTAGCTTTTAAAAACTTGTGGTATTTTTTTTTTTTTTAACCGAGATCTGAGTTCTTGTTACTGAAAAAAGGCCCCTTTTCACAAGAGGCTCAACCTTTGTTTTTGACTGTACCCCCACTTTCGTCGGCCAGTGTCAACACTTGGAGTGTTTTTGTTTTGTTTTGCATTATTACCGGTTATAAGTTTAATAATCTTTTTTAAGCATTATGGAGCGTGAGAATATAATTTGTTTTCTGTTGTTGTTGCTTCTGCCTCTGTGTGTGTTTAAAATAATTGAAGACGGTTTTCCTGGGCAAAATTCTTCATGTTATTATACCATCATTTCGTCTTTATCCAATGGACAATTTTTCCGTCTTTTTTCTTTTTCTTTTTGATGAAAATTCCACAACAGCAAAAACAAAAGACATTTACTGTATAATTAAAAATTGTTTAAAGATTTCATATCTCTGTGTAGGTAAAGTGACAAGATGTCTGTACGTCTGTCTGTCTGACTAGGGCGAACATTGCTGATGAAGGTGGTCGAGATTTTCATAAAACACAATTATGATTTTTTTTATAGTCTCATGATGATCAAAACTGTCTCGTACCGGGCTGCCTCCTGGTACTAAAGAGTTACAGCTGTACGTTGGGCATGGCATCACATATCACAAGATTTGATTACGAGAAAATTAGATTTTCCTTTATGGCAAAAAACAGCGTTATTGTGTCTGTTGGTTTAGCTAAACCAACAGCAACAACAACAAACATAAAAAAAATACATCTTTTGGATGGAAAGCATTTTTTTATGGCGAACAGACTTTTTTTTGCATATGAAATAATAAATTATTAACAAATTTGAATAAAGGAAGTCACACGACGCTGAGCTGCGTTGAGACAGCCTTGTCCGTGGGTGGTCTTTAATTGTTTGTGGACGTCCGTGGTGTGGTAGGTGGTGTGTGCAACTATCACACAAGTAAATCCATGTTTGAAACCGGCTTGACAGCTTTAGTCTTAGATAATTCTCGTAATTGTAGTTAGTTAACTTAACTAAAGTTAGTTAACTTAACTGAAGTTAGTTGACTTAACTAAAGTTAGCTATTCAACCCGAAGTTAAAAAACTTAACTTAAGTCAGTTAACATAACTGAAGTTAGTTAACTTAACTGAAGTTAGTTAAATTAATTGAAGTTAGTGAATTTAATTGAAGTTAGATAACTTAATTGAAGTTAGTTAACTTTGCTGAAGTTAGCTATTCAAACCGAAGTTAGTTAACTTAACTGAAGGTAGTTGACTTAACTAAAGTTAGTTGACTTAACTAAAGTTAGTTGACTTAACTAAAGTTAGTTGACTTAACTAAAGTTAGTTAACTTAACTGAATTTATTTATATTAACTGAAGTTAGCTAATCAAACTGTAGTTAGCTAATCAAACTGAAGTTAATTAACTTAACTGAAGTTAGTTAACTTAACTGAAGATAGTTAACTTAACTGATGTTATTTAACTTAACCGAAGTTCGAAAACTTAACTGAAATCAGTTACCATAACTGAAGTTAGTTAACTTAACTGAAGTTAATTAACTTAACTGAAGTTAGCTAATCAAACCCAAGTTAGTTAACTTAATTAAAGTTATTTAACTTACCGGATGTTAGTTAACTTAACTGGAGTTAGATAACATGTGGACAGCCGGACTGTGTGCGACTATCGCTCAAGTAAACCCAGGTTCAAAACCGGGAAACAACATCACACATTTGTCCGCGGGCATTTTCCACCTCGTAAACTTTACGTGTAAGAGATTAATCTCTAAGCCACGTAAAACTTGGCTCACTGTATCGAGAGAACTTCCGCAGTCATTCAAGGAATGTTAAAGGAAATAAGTACGACTACCAACAATATTTGTTGCTTACGATGCAACGAATTTTGAAGCTGTTTCACGTTATCATTTCCGTTAACAAACTCTTAATCAGTCTGCCTTAAAGGCAACGGCGCTAAGGCAAAACCACAATCCCATTTTCAAAACCAAATGATTGGCATTTCAATTTATGTGTTTACATCCACAATCCTGCCCCGATGATTTTTTATAACTTGTGTTCCCAAACCATGAATACAATTTCAAAAATAAACTTAATGTTATTTTCCGTCGTTATTCATAAAACTTCATAAAATATTAAATCGCATTCTTCTTTTTTTCTTTTTGGGAAAATTCACATTCGCAAAAGGTCTTGAAAGAAAATACAATTTCCACATTTCAAGTAACACCTTTAACGCTGTCAACACTCAGCGCCTCAGTCAACAGTCAGTCAGTTCGTCTGTCACGCAGTCATTCATTGGAACCTTTCAAACAGATTCAACTTAAATTCATAATTTTGTTCTTTTTTCCGTTTTTGCTTTACAAAAAAAAAGCGAAAACGAAAACTTGGAACAATCTTTTGTCATTTCTGTTGCGAAAAAAAAACCAGTATGACTTTGAGTGCTAAAGGTTTGCTTTTTTTTGCGTCTTTTACTTGAAGACCTGCTTTTCTGTTGACAGGTAAAAGAAAAATCATTTTATTTCCCTCAGTCATGAGATGGCGAAGAGTGTATATTAATTTTGTCGTAACCTTTGTAACAGCTCGGAGAAATTCAATGGAAATACAAATACCGCAGGCAAAGGCTCGTGTATATAGAATTTTACAATTGTTTGAAATTTGACAATTTCGACTTAGCTGGACAAATTATGCAATTGCTTGTAACTGGATAATCCAGCCCGTGTGGTAACCCTAGTCGCCGCCTACACTTCTCTTTAGAAACTTTCTACATGGCCAGCACACACACACACATACTTGACAGACATCTTTACGGTGCCGCTGTGTAAAGCACTTCCGATTGAAGGGTATATGCGGATTCGGCCCGATTGAACTTCTGTAGTCAATTGTTTTTTTTTCTATCCACTTTTTTTCTACACATTTTCCTATTCCAACAGACATACGAACGGACAGACGGACGTTACTCATTCACTGGTGCTGCCAAGCTTAGCATTCTAATGAAATGTTTATTGTTCAGTGCAGTGTGATTTCTTAAGATTTCGTAAATGGAAAGAAATGCTGCTGCCATTTATGGCATTACATAAAATTAATATTTATAAGTGAAAATCTCATTTTCCCCTCTCATGCTTCCTTCTTCTTCTTCTGCACTGCCATTTCTCCTCCTTCCCGTTTACCCAAGAAGCCTGCTGAAGAGTAGAAAGAAAACGCATTGATGGCAATGTAGGAGAACGAGAAGACTGGCACACTAACACTCGAAACACTCGTAAGTATGAACAGAAAACGTCGTCTGTCTGTCATGATTCGGTTCGGAACAAAACGTTTGTTTGAATTAGAAAACTGATTTTGTTCTCTTCTTTTTGCACTTTGAAATTCTCAAGAAAACCTTTTTTTTTCTGTTGTAAAACTGCATCAATTGGTTGGTTATATTTGTATGGACCCGACATAATACAGGGAGGAGACGGAGATGGAGACCGAGATGGAGACAGAGACCAAGGTGGATGGAGATGACGGACGACGGATGGGGCATCACTTTATAGGAGCATATGTATGTGTGTGAGTGTGCTAATGGATCATCGTATATAGAGTGGTACATTTTCTGATTCGGCAGATATCAAAGTACAATGCGATAAACATGCATAAACTTTTAATTACAAACGATTTTTAAATGATGGCTAGAGTTCTCATATCTTCTATTTCGATGGCAAAATAACGATAAGTGATTAGTCCACTGGACTATCCATGGAGAGCAATAGATTTATCCATAGTTTGAAAACATGCAACATAAGATTATGTTGCATGGATCACCATTGGTCAGAGTCTAAGAATTACGAAAATCTCGAATATTTTTAACAGTGAGACTGCACCTATGACCTTCGGACCGTCAGTTGGAAATTTTTTAAAATACCTTAGCAGTTCAATTTTTCCACGGATCCGTTAGATACGGCCGCATTACTTCAAAGGAAATTTAGTTGTGAGCTGAAAAGATTTAAAAAAAATGTTTATTTTTTAAAGACTGGTTTTTTAAGCGAATGGAAAACTTTTCTTCACTCTGCTAAGATTTCACTTTCAGCCCATATGCAACTACAATATTTACATTCATTAAAAAAAAAACAATTAAGGTCGCCTATAGGCTACCCTGGTATCTAAGTGAGATAGTTTAAAAAAAACTGCCTCACAAACCGAGCTCTTGCCAACAATTTATGCAAACCGAAATTTAGTTTAAATTGTTATGACACTTGTTTGTTTTGTTTACTGCACGTGGCGGCCGTGGTCACACACAGCATACCCAGGTTCATATCCTGCTGGCAGCCGTTGCCACATCGTCAATGCCGGCAATGTTACGGGTAAGAGAGTAATCTCTAAGCCATGTATAATAGGTTGTAGTGAAAATATATATATATTTTTTTTTTAATGTTAAAATTTCACACTCGAAAAGAGATGTGGTTTGGGAAAAATTATTTAAAAAACTTTAGGTGTAAAATTTTTAAGTTTTTGCTTTTTGGTGTCGATTTGAAAAAAAAACCTAAAAACTTATGAATCAACTTATTGAAAATTTAAAAGTTTGAGCTTGTTCAGTTACAGATTTTTTTGGACTTTTTCAAAATTTTAAAATTTCAAGTTCGGGGGCGACACCTAAAATTTAAAAAATTTAATTTTTTTTTTTTCGAAATTTTCCATTAGCTGGTGTGGTTGGTATTAAAAAATTGTAAAAATTGATTGACCAGAAAAACTCAAAATTGCAAAAATTTTAAAATATCCAAAAAAAAATGTTTTTTTTAATTTTTTGTAATGTCTCAAACTTTCGACCAAATACTTTTTTCCATTAGCGGCTAAAATTTAAAAAATTTAATTTTTTTTTCGAAATTTTCCATTAGCTGGTGTGGTTGGCATGAAAAATTGTGAAAATTTATTGACCAGAAAAACTCAAAATTGCGAAAATTTTGAAATATTCCAAAAAGAAATCCTTTTTTTAATTTTTTGTAATGTCTCAAACTTTCCATTAGCGGGTAAAATTTAAAAAATATAATTTTTTTTTCGAAATTTCTCATTAGCTGATGTGGTTGGTATTAAAAATTTTGAAAATTTATTGACCAGAAAAACTCAAAATTTTGAAAATTTTGAAATATTCCAAAAAAAATCCTTTTTTTAATTTTTTGTAATGTCTTAAACTTTCGACCAAACACTTTTTTTCCATTAGCGGCTAAAATTGAAAAAAATATAATTTTATTTTCGAAATATTCCATTAGCTGGTGTGGTTGGTATTAAAAAATTGTGAAAATTTATTGACCAGAAAAACTCAAAATTGTGAAAATTTTAAAATATCCCAAAAAAAAAAATACTTTTTTTAATTTTTTGTAATGTCTCAAACTTTCTACCAAACACTTTTTTCGCATTAGCGGGTAAAATTTAAAAAAATATAATTTTTTTTCGAAATTTTCCATTAGCTGGTGTGGTTGGTATTAAAAAATTGTGAAAACCAGAAAAACTCAAAATTGCGAAAAATTTAAAATATCCAAAAAAAAAATCCTTTTTTAATTTTCTTTCGACAAAACACTTTTTTTCCATTAGCGGGTAAAATTTAAAAAATATAATTTTATTTTCGAAATTTTCCATTAGCTGGTGTGGTTGGTATTAAAAAATTGTGAAAACCAGAAAAACTCAAAATTGCGAAAAATTTAAAATATCCAAAAAAAAAATCCTTTTTTAATTTTCTTTCGACCAAACACTTTTTTTTCCATTAGCGGGTAAAATTTAAAAAATACAATTTTACTTTCGAAATTTTCCATTAGCTGATGTGGTTGGTATTAAAAAATTGTGAAAATTTATTGACCAGAAAAACTCAAAATTGCAAAGATTTTAAAATATCCCAAAAAAAACCTTTTTTTTTAATTTTTTGTAATGTCTTAAACTTTCGACCAAACACTTTTTTCCATTAGCGGCTAAAATTTAAAAAAATATAATTTTATTTTCGAAATTTTCCATTAGCTGGTGTGGTTGGTATTAAAAAATGTTGAAAATTTATTGACCAGAAGAACTCAACATTGCGAAAAAATTTGAAAAATCCCAAAAAAAAAAATCATTTTTTTAATTTTTTGTAATGTCTCACACTTTCGACCAAACACTTTTTTCCCATTAGCGGCTAAAATTTAAAAGAATATAATTTTATTTTCGTATTAAACATTTTTGAAAATTTATTGACCAGAAAAACTCAAAATTGCGAAAATTTTAAAATATCCCAAAAAACCTTTTTTTTAATTTTTTGTAATGTCTCAAACTTTCCATTAGCGGGTAAAATTGAAAAAAATATAATTTTATTTTCGAAATTTTCCATTAGCTGGTGTGGTTGGTATTAAAAAATTGTGAAAATTTATTGACCAGAAAAACTCAAAATTGTGAAAATTTTGAAATATCCCAAAAAAAAAATCCTTTGTTTAATTTAATGTCTCAAACTTTTGACCAAACACTGTTTTCCAGAAAAACTAAAAATTGTGAAAATTTTGAAATATCCAAAAACAAAATTCTTTTGTGAATAATTTTTTTTTAATTAATTCCGAACACAATTTTTTTTTTTTTTAAATTTCTATTGGCGTTTTTGGTTGGTATTAAATTTATTGACCAGAAACTCAAAATAAAAAAAAAATACAAAAAATTGCGAAAATTTTAAAATATCAAAAAAAATTGTTTTTTTTTAATTTTTGAAACTTTCCGACCACAATGTACTACTCTCCTCTAGAACTGCATTAGCGTAGATTCGAGTCAGTAAGTATTTCAATTATATCGTGCACAGTTCACTGCTTTAAAAGAAGTTCCCCTTATGTTTTTGTTTGTAATGTCAAGGGGAATACGAAAGTACTTGTGAACAAGTATTCAATGGCTGACTGAACTTGTGTGGTCACTATTTCTGAAACAGTTCTCGCGAACTTCAGAACATTCACTCAGCTCACCCGAACTTTCATCCAGGGCTATGGAGTCGAGTCCAAATTGCTTGACTGCGATGCCAGCATTTGCAAACAATTCCACTCTGACTTTAGCTGGTTAATAAGAAAACTTCGAAAATTATATTTCCGTCCACTGTTGCTATACTCTATATTACACGGTTCGTATCTTATATAATCGAATGTTTTCATGTTTTTTTTTTTTTTTTAAGTCGAAGTCTAGCAAATTTTTCGACTCCAGACTCCAGTCAGACATGGACTCCACAGCCCTGCTTTCATCTGTGTAGACTTTTGATAAATCATAGCAAAATGACAAATCCATATTTTCCGGGCCACCCGAACAACAATCGACTGTGAGGATGTCAGGAAATCAAGCGAATAATTTATTTGGCACTGATGCCGGCTTCATATCAAGAATACAAACATCATGTGTTTTTATCTGCAATTTAAAACGAATAGACTTATTTGCAAAATCCTACAACAACTAATTGTGGCACCAACTGCTATCGAACTAACTAAATCGTTTATCGTATTCCATATTATTTTGGAATTTTTTTAAAATGAGTTTTTCGTAGTCAATATTTAAATTATTAAATGCCCATAGACTCGATGAACTGTGACAAGTGATGTAGGGATTTACAAGAAATTCATCAGTAAATCAAGAGTTCAGAGGGTTATACAAAATTCCCCGAACAATGTGAAAGGTTCATTAGGGCAATCGCATCGAACCGTTCATGCATTCTCCAGTGACTCCTTTGACTATTTAACAATCTGAACCCGTATCAAGTGACACAATGTCGGTTTTTCCCCGAAGGTCCTATCTGCTACTGAAGTGGCTTCTGCCGGTGCGATTGTGGCTGCAATAAATAATAAACTATAAAATAAATATGTGCATGTGTGTGTGTGTGTGTATGTTGGTATGGGCCTGATTTCTATAATTTGTATGATGTAGAGTTTCAAAACATACAAAACGATGATGTCACAGTGATAACAATTTATAGTTTAAGCACTTTTGAATAAATTAAGGAGTCACTACAGACGAATAAAAAAAAATATGCTTAGATGGCACTCTAAAAATGATTACATTAAATGAGCGGCCCGCCTAATCTTCACTCTGGGGATGACTTTGGAATTGGGATTTCACAAATACATTCGCTTAAGCGAATAAAGTATGTGGAGTCCGTCCATCCATCCGCAACAAAGTAAGCATTTCCTATGAAATCTACTCACTCACACACATTTGCACTTTGCACCACCACAAACACGCAATTTCACACACACACAACCACCACAACATGCGTTTTAAAAATTATATTTATTTAATACCTGCTGTCAAACAGTAGTCATGGCCAGGGCCAAAAGCCACCAATGGCCAGGCCAACAGCGTTGGATTTACAACATGTGGAAAAGTCAAGTTTAGTGCAATGCGACCGACGTACTCGTAGTTACCATTGAGTCGTCTTTTGAAATACAAATAAAATATAAATAAATTATTATAGGTACATATGTATATGTATATGTACGTACATGTGTACAACTGTATACAATTCATGGCACACCGCAAGGGAGCACAGTATTTCGGGAACGGGCATTTGACGGGAAGAATCCTCCTCCTCCTGGATCGTTCACTGCGTATACCACAAACCACATCGTCTAAGACCCTAAAGAAAGCAGAATATCGCAGGTGTTTTATGGACTCGTCCTCCTACATCGCCACAGCTTCTCCATGGCATGGCTTCCAAGCAGACTTTGGGTCCGGGTAGCTACAGCGAATGTGTGCGAATGTTTCTTATCCTATCGGGGTCATATCTGTCCGGATTGAATTCAGACGCCCGGTCCGATAGCTCGTCCACTACTCCAAAACACTGTGCGTAGTGCAGCTACACATGAAATCAACTGACGGATTTATTTAAAATTCCAAACACACTTATTCGGCAGAAGAAAAAAAAACAAAAGAAACAGAAGCGAAGTATTGAACAAGACCACGAAGTGAAGAAGAAGGAACCCAAGAAACATAGCTGCGGCTGTCGAGCGTGTACAAACAAACAAACATACACAGACAGCCGGACCGTGGGAGGGGGGGTCGGAGTCATTGTGTAAAACTTGGACTTGACTGAAATATGAAATTAGTCTTGTAAGTCGCCAACTTAATGGCCAAAACGACAAGCGACACCACAATCCGCCACCGCTGGGAATTCTGCTGGGTGCTGCCCCCGCCTTCAATGTGTCCATAAAATGAAATTATAATTCTTGTAAAGAAACCTATTTCTGTTTGCTTTCCAAGCATAACTTTTAGATTTGTATGAAATGTGAATGAAAGCATAATAACACCAGTACCAGCAAACAACGACATTGGACTTGGTTATGGTTTAGTTAAGGAATTTGTGTGCTTAGAAGAACAGCCATTCCACCCCACCCCACCCCCACTTCATATCACGCCAGTCCACTCCACTCTACGCTCGTCTTCCTTCATTCACACCATGTGAACGTGGACGTGGACGCGGACGTGAACGTGTACGGCGGGAGGGTGAGTGTTCAAACAAATGACACCCTCACAGCCATTGGAGAGCATTGCAAATTTTCGTATAATTTATAATTCTTTTTGTGTTATTTGCTGTCGCGTCTTTTGTTGCTGTTTCGGTTGTTGTTGTTGTTGAGTTTTCCACACTTTTTACTGTGAAAAGCAAACATTTCTAAAAATTGCACGAGTTAAGCATTTTAAATGCATAATTTCTTCTGACACTTCGTTCGCCCTCTCTCCCACTCGCTCCCACCCCATCTCTTGCTCACGTTCAGCATTTGGCATTCGAAGAAACTAAATCCAAAAGTATACATATACTTCGGTTTAATATGATAATGACGTAAAACCTTATCTAAAATTGGCATATTTCTTTTTGGCCTGAAACGAAATGGCGGCAAAAAAAAGCGCTGCCAGCAGCCCAAAGTCAATCAGCAAGGAAACGTTAAAGTCAGGGGACGCCAATTTGTGGGCCGTCCAAAGTCTACGGTCCAGCATTTGTTTACATGTATTTATTTATTTTTTTTTTTGTCATTATTATCGCAGTTTTGATCTAGAAAGTCGTCATAAAATTATAAGAGGGTCGAATTGAAATTGAAATTGATGATTCAATGAATATTTCATTGAATTGGTGTACATTTGTCATACAACAATCGAATTTCAGTCTACCCTCAGCGATACGAAAATCAATTTTTTCAATATTTTTAAAAATTCAAAATAGTTAAAAAAATATATATATTTTTGGCATTTTTAAAAATTTAAAAGAAATAAGAAAAATCCATTTTCCATGGCACTTTTTAGAACCTCAAAATAATTAACAAAAATCCATTTTTACGGCACTTTTTAAAAATAACTCAAAAAAAAATTGTTTTTCGATATTTTTAAAAATTAGAAATAGAAATAGAATTAGAATTAAAAAAAATATATATTTTTGGCATTTTTAAAAAATCAAAAGAAATAAGAAAAATCCATTTTCTATGGCACTTTTTAGAACCTCAAAATAATTAACAAAAATCCATTTTTACGGCACTTTTTCAAAATAACTCAATAAAAAATCAATTTTTTCGATATTTTTAAAAATTCAAAAAAAAAATATATATTTTTGGCATTTTTAAGTATTCAAAAGAAATTAGAAAAATTCATTTTCTATGGCACTTTTTAGAACCTCAAAATAATTAACAAAAATCCATTTTTACGGCACTTTTTAAAAATAAATAAAAAAAAATCAATTTTTTCGATATTTTTAAAAATTCAAAATAATTAAAAAAAAATATATATTTTTGGCATTTTTTTTTAAAAAAATTCAAAAAATTAAAATACAAATAAATTTTACCCAATTTTCCACAAACTTGGTGGCTGCTTCTCGGGTTCTATTAGCTCACTAATGGCTAGCTCGAAATTAAGGTCCTGAATGGTTAATGGATTATTCGAATAAGGTCCTGAATGTTTAATGGATCGCTTCTTCGTGGTAAAACCCAAAAAAAAAGACGTCAAACCGCAGCCACCATCACCTAGACGGCTGATAATCTAGACGGCCGAACATCGAGCGCAAAAAATCGCTTGTGGCATTGCGCGCCTTTCTGCTGGCTCCAAAAATCGTCCACGTCCATCTTTAGTCTCCGGCCACCAAAAATTGTTTATTCAGCAGGATTTTATAAAGAAAAATGCACCGAGTTCAGGGAGTTTTTGCCGTCAAGGACAAGTTTGAAACTCTCTTATCGCAAACTGTCTTTTCAAGATCAATTTGCAATGAAATATGAGTAGGTTACCTTACGAACAGCATGCTTGCGTACCTTAACTACTTTTTGAGTATTAAGTCAATACTCTTTAAAGAAGGAATGTTAGTCAGGAAATAATATACGAAGTGATAAATTAAAATTGACGCCACTTGATTTATAATAAAGAAGCCATTTAAACTATTGCATCGATTTTGTACTCTTTTGTACTGACAGCAAGGCGGCCATTTAATTCCTGGACCATGTTTACATCACTTCATACATTTTTCTTAACAATGGATTGTAAAGCTGTTTTAAATTCGTATGAATACGGTGGTAAATCTGCAGAATTGTTACCCAGTTTTACAACCCCACATACTAACCCATCACATTGCCTAGAAGACATATACATTTTCTTCTAAACACAGGAGCGGTCACTGTATTTGCAGATCTAGGCCATACTTACATTTGTACACACCCTGTATCAGAATTTATTAAACGAAATGGAAAAAAAAAGTAGTAAAAGGAAAAACGTTTCATCAGTGTTTTATTTCTTGCATGCTGCTGTATGTCGTCTATCACCGCAAACTTAAATAGTTTTACATAAATTTCCATGTTCGCATGTCCCATTTAACATACAGCAGTTTGAGAATATGTTATGAGTATATTCGCACATACAAAATGAACGAGGGTGGATTGGGAAATAAGCAAAATGTAACGCAACCGGTGTCTAAAACGTGGAGTTATTGGAACGGGTGATGCTAACCGATGACTTTATGACCGGAAACTGAAAATGGTGAGGAATTGAAGTGAAACAGTTTGGACCATAAGCAAAAAAACAAAAGGGTTTGCATTAATAAACTCAAACATACCAAAATTTAATTTTCTAAAAATTCGTTGTAGCTACTAGATCTGCAGTCAAAAGTTATGTCGTTCGAAATCGAAGTCAAATTCCGCGGAACATTCTCAAATAATTGAAATGGTTAATTAGACGATTTTTGTTTTTGGTGGACTGCCTTGATGTTGTGGGTAGTGTGCGCCTCTATCACACAAGTAAACTCTGGTTCAAAACCGGGTAAGACCATCCAACATTTTTCAGCGGCTGTTTTCCACCTCGTAATTGCTGGCGACTTTACGAATAAGAGAGTAATCTCTAAGCCATGCAAAACTTCTCGAGAAAAGCTTTAGCCGTTCGGAGGCGGCTGTAAGCGGTAGGTCCCGGTCAGTGAGTATAGAAATTATATCGGACACAGCTCACTGATTCGAGAGAAGTTCCCCGTCTGTTCCTTCATGGGAAATAAGTAATTAGACGACTTTACGTCAAATTCAGAAAAACGAATTGACATTATCTATTCATTGATTACAAAGCCGCCTTAGCCAGCCCCATTCCATGAAAGCTGTTCGAAATCTTGTTTGACTTTCGTATCACAGCACAACTAGTGCCTTAGTGCCAGATGACTCTAGCCATATGGTCGGTATTATCACCCGGTTTACCCTTGGACCCATAACACCGTGTTACAAAAAATAGATTTTTTTCTGTCCTATGAACCAAATGCACATATTCGGAAAGAGGGGAAAAAATAAAAATACACGTGTATCGGCGATTTTCATGTACACGTCAGAATTTTTTTGTTTTTAAGTTTGAAGTATGAAGCTCGTAATGGCCTTTGTGAAAGCCTTTGGACCGATTTTTAACCATTTTTCAGTGATCCAATCGAGCTGATTTTTGGCAGGCAGACTCGTGGAAATGTCTGTATCACGTCAAATTTTTATCAATTCTCAGATTTTCCCCAATTTTTTTTTTCAACAATTTTTTTTTTTTTCCACAAAATTTTTTTTTCCACAAAATTTTTTTTTTCAACAAAATTTTTTTTTAAAAAAAAATTTTTTTTTTCAACAAAATTTTTTTGTTTCAACAAAATTTTTATTTTTAAGAAAAATTTTTTTTTTCAGCAAAATTTTTTTTTTTCAACAAAAATTTTTTTTTGAACAAACATTTTTTTTTTCAAGAAAAATTTATTTTTCAACAAAATTTTTTTTTTCCACAAATTTTTTTTTTTAACAACATTTTTTTTCCATATTTCAACGGGCGCCAAGTTGCAATTGTATTGTAATTAAATAAAAAAAAAAACAACAACAACTCTTTGGACATAGGGATACAAATTATAGCATCGCAGAATATGCTTCGGGCGTAAGCTGACAATATTGAAATTATCGGGCGAAATAGAAGAAGTAAGGCGAAGAATGGTATTAGCAAACCGATACTATTTCGGGCTATACAACGAGATGAAGAACGATAGGCTGTAGCGATGATTCTGAGAATATACTTTCCCATTTTGAATGTACGTTCTTTCAAAAGGATACAAACAAGTTACTATATTGTGTTTAAATGTTTTTGGTTCAATCCAACCTCGTACCAGTTTCGAGATCGACAAGGTAAAATGTAAATAAACTCAATTTTCTTTTCTTCGGAAAATTGTAGCACATCGATAATTGTGCAATGTTGTGCTTGTAACCGTTGTTCGTTCGAACGTTCCATTCCATTGATGATATATTATTGCTGCTGCCGACGATGATGCTGTCGATGTTGCCGTTGCTTCTGCTCCTGTCATACGAATGTCATTCAGATAATTAGTTTTTCAACATGTGGCCAATACAACAGTGGATCACGAACAAGGATTCATTGGTAGATTCGGAACGAAATTGGAGGGTGGGTGGTGGTTAGCACCGCAATAGCCATTATTGGGATTAATTTAAAAAAAAAACAAAAAACAAAATGCACTTGCCAAAATTAACCGGGTTGCCAGCTAGTTTTTCCTGAAAAGGGCTTAAGTCAACAATTATCCATTCCGAATTCGATGTGTGACAAACAAAGAGAATTCCCGGCAGCAACCGTGTTCTCCCCTTATAACGGTACATTAAGTTTACACTGACGCATACATTCCATGTTTGCATGTTCATTTTGAACCAGCAAGCATCAATGTCGTCTTTGAGTCGTTATCTTCTCACATCATTTTTTTTTCTACTTTCCACAGATTATTGCAACTTTATTTATACTACCGGGTTTAAATATACGAGGGGAATGAATGTGTCGGTCTGCCGCTCTGTCCGACCAGCCATGGCTATGTCTGTATGTAAATACATAATAACATGATGTTCAAATTGTGTGTGTAACTGTCAAAGCGCATGCTTAACCGTAATACAATTTACATCAACGGTTACGTTACGGCAAAGCGGAGCACAGCGATGGACACGAAAATAGAACAATCACAAATGTGGGGAAATACTAATTAATATTTCCCTGAGGAGCTAGAAACAACGTTGTGAATTGCTGAACTTGCGTACTAAGTTGCCCTGTTGGAAAGTGCAGGGTGACCCAAAAACACATTAAGGTTAGTATTTCTCTATGGAGCCAATAAAAACTTATATATTCACTATTCACTGACCCAAAAAGTAGAAGCATATAAAACCAGGGGGAAAATACAGGGTGACCCAGAATCACATAATATAAATCCAATAAAACCGTTGTAGATGGTCGAACGGACTTCGATTTTCACTAACTCGGAGAAGTCAAATTTATAAAGCAGGACCATACTAGTAGAAAAGTGCAGGGTGACTCAGCAAAAAATTAATGTGAATCTAATAAAAACGTTGTAGATGGTCGAACGGACTTCGAGTTGTACTAACCCGGAGACGTCTAATATATGAAGCATGAGCACAGCATATAGAAGAGTACATGGTGGTTCAAACACACATAAAATAAGCACGCGGTTAATATCCACTCACTCAGAAACGTATTATTTACACAGCTGGGTGAGATCTGTAGAAAAGTACAGGGTGGTCCGAAAACCCGAAAAAAAAATGTTACACAACTTAAATGTACACCCAGAGTTGTTTTATATATAATGTTTGGATAACTGAAGAAAAGCACAGGGTGGTCCAAAAACATATATAGAATTTAAACTTGGAACAGAAGTTAATTAGAACGTTGTAGGTGGCTGAACCGACATTGAATTTGTAAAGTTTGCACCTGCCTCTAGAAACTACAAGGTGACCCAAAAACATTTAAAAGACCCACAAAACTTTTCTCGTGCACTGCCCATAAAACAGATTTATAGAGTCGTCTAATTTTTAAAGATTGGCAGTACGTCAAAAAAAGTACAGGGTGGTTAAAAAAAACACCTTCTCATAAAAATTAATAATACAATTTTAAAGAGGACCTTCGGACCTTTAGGTCATGTGGACAACGGCACTGGCAATAATTTCTTTTATTTCTTGGCCGCATATTTTTTTTGGAGAGCTGTCAGAGTCTGAGAAAGAAAGATGGAACCTGGCGGTTATCAATTTCCAATATTCTGATGTGGGTTCACGGTTTTAGGCTTCAACTGCGGCATCCATCTGTTAGTAAGCTTTGTCATAGGCAAATAATCATGCTATCTAAATGCCACTATTTACTTGAGATGTCTATGACCTCGATCGTCCATTGTTTTTTCATGGCTTCATTTAATCAAGACAAGCCAGATTTCCAAAAAATAACAATTTATTTCGACTTCGACATCGCATCATTTGTTTTAGTTTATTTTTTTAAAAAAAACACACAAAACTAATAATTTCAATATATTTAATCTTATTGAGGTTTTTGCTTCCAAAATAACACTGGGTGAATCACATAACTGAAACATTAGCAATCATTTTATTTATTTTTTTAAATTAAACTGTACCCCTTTGATCCCATTATTAGTTTTATTTTTTTACAATTAAAATCTCAAGACAAATGTTTATTTAATGTAATTAAGTTTAAAACATTACACAGGGTGACTCGAATGTGTCGAACTTCACCGTGTTACAAAAAATAGATTTTTTTCTGTCCTATGAATCAAATGCTCATATTCGGAAAGAGGGGGAAAAATAAAAATACACGTGTATCGGCTATTTTCATATACACGTCAGAATTTTTTTTTTTAAGTTTGAAGTATGAAGCTCGTAGTGGCCTGTGTGAAAGCCTTTGGACCCATTTTTAACCCTTTTTCAGTGATCTATCGAACTGATTTTTGGCAGGCAGACTTGTGGAAATTCTCAGATTTTCCCCAATTTTTATTATTTTTGAAAAAAAAAATATTTTTTTTCACTTTTCTTAGCATAACATGAAGAGACTCCAAATTTTTAAACTACTTAAGCGTTACGAAGAAAAAATGTTTTTTGAACTGAAACCTTAAAAAAAACGATAACCATTTTAAAAAAATTTAGGAAAATCTGAGAATTGATAACAGACATTTCCACGAGACTGCCTGCAAAAAATCAGCACGATTGGATCACTGAAAAAGGGTTAAAAATCGGTCGAAAGGCTTTCACACAGGCCACTACGAGCTTTACGTGTACATGAAAATCGCCGATACACGTGTATTTTTATTTTGTATCCCCTTTCCGAAAAAGTAAATTTGGTTCATAGGACAGAATGTGTGTAACACGGTGTAATAATTCTGGACCATCAAGCTAACTACACCACCGGTCATCTAATCAAATGCAATCTTCTAGTACCACTGCTACTGCATGGCCCACAACTGTAGCGTTCACATTATGTCCATACAATCTTGTCTCGTGTATCTCAACCCAAGATGATGTGTTGCAAATCTTGTTTACACAAAATAATCTTCCGCACTGTACTGTAAGTGCCAATAGAGAATTATGTCGGACATGTACCAACGAAGAAGAAAAATCCAAACACAAAGAATGTTAACTACGGATATGGCCTTCAAGGCATTCTCAGCATACCCCACCAAATGTAAAGTGAGGTGGAATAACAACGACTATGAGATCTTGGAAATACCACTAAGGAATGAAAGGAATGGTAATGGACAATTTTCCATGCCACAAAATGTGGACTCGATTTTGAAAATGACGATTTAAGTTTACAAATCTATGTGTAAATGTTCTAATATAACTTTTAACTTCACCGACTCACATTTGAACACACACAAAAGTAGAACTACCAACAATTTTTCTGGCATTTACATGCGATTAACATCAAAAGTCATGTGATTATTAGCCGAGGTTTCCCACCAGCAGCCTCACACGTAGTAACCAGTAACAATAACATTTATGAGAAACGAAAGCATTGATGATACACTGAAAAAAAAAAAACATTTCAAGAAAAATGTAAAAAAAAAAAATCGTGTCTTGTTAAGAACAAAATCAATCCAAATGGCAGCATTTTCAAAGCAAAATGGCCAATGATGCCACTGCTCCAAAATCCGCCTCAAACTGTTACCCCCTGAGGACGCATTGGCTGCTCGACTAACACGTCCGGGGTTTCCCATCTCCATTTGGCAGTTTTGCTCGTTGACATAGCCGCCGAGATGTAAATGCACTTTGTCAGAAAAGTTGATTATTCAAGCAAAATAACTGTAGAATAATTTCACAAAAATCCTATTTCGATTTGACTGCTCTGTGTAATAAGATATCCACCAGCTAAAGGCGTTACCTGAGCAAAAAAAAAACAAACGCTTTATAGTGCGTCCAACGTTAATCTTTCCTTCCTTACTTCGGTATTTCAAAAAAAAAAAAAAAAAAAATGACATCAGCTCTCATTTGATCCCACACGGTGAGAACATTATTCACACATAAGCCATGGCTTAAAATGTGCTCCAACGATAGAAATCTTTTATTGAAATATTACAAAATAATTAATTTTCTTCACAAACACAATTCAGGCGCGACTGGCCAAGTGCTTAAGCCGCAGTGAGCCAAAACATTGCACAGCTATTTAAGCCCGATGACTTCTTCTGATCGCTGTTTGGTGTATGCTTAGCGTGATTACGTTCGTTCGAACTCATGGCCAGCGCTGAGTGAGTCGGCATTAACGGGCCAACTCTACAACCTGTTTCTGGCCATAAGGAGCAGCAGTACTTATGATGACGGCAACCTCCAGCCCGGCAAAGACCAGCTGATGGTTTCATAGTTGCGGCCAGCGTTGCCATATTGGTGCTTTGTGTATCGGTAACCGTAATTTTTTTAAAATACCCTTTTTTTGAAAAACGGGTATTTAGTGTGATTTTTACATTTCCTTGCGGTGCTTGGCAATTCCTAATTTATGTTTCGCTATTAGTCAAAATCGTGTTCGGTTTGGTACGATAGGTATATAACTTTATGTTTATTGCACTCCCATACAACTCTGTGTTCTGACTGCTAGAATTTACTTCATATTTATAAACTAATAGCGCAAAAAAAAACTAATTTAAATTTTAAATTAATGAAATGTAAGTATTAAAAATTCATGAGAAGACCTTTAATAACTTATTTTATTAGATCGATGGGCATGTCCAGCTTTTAATAAATGGTTGAGACCTGTTCAAGATGTCTGTATGTCGTTGTGAAGGCAATGCAATCAGGAAACACTTGCTCGTCTCAGCCGGAGATAAGTTTTAAAGACAAAGAACCAATGGAAAACCACCGAAACGGTTTTATGGCTTGAAAATGTGTGTTTAGGACTTCTTAATTTCATTGTTATTACGTATATATATGTATATTAGGGTGGAGTGAAAACATGCTTTTTTTTTAATTTGAAAAAGTTAACCTCGGAAAGAGATGTAGTCTGGGGTCCTAATGAGGGGAAAAATAAAGAAAAAATTTTTAGGGGTCGCGCCACTCCCTCGAAATTTGGAAATTATCGCTATTTTGGCGTTGATTTTAGAAAAATCCTAAAAATTAACGACTTAACTTATTCGAAATTTAAAAGTTTGAGCTTGTTCAGTGCCCAAACAAAAGTATTTGAGGCAAATATGAGGATAATCGACTAAGTAGTAGCTTTGGTGGCGATTTCATTGTTCAGTAAATTTTCTGAAGAAGGGACGATTTGACTTATTTTACTTTTTTAAATTTTTGAACAATGAGAAAATTTTTTTTTAATTTTTTCATGCCCTTATTTCATTGTTTACGCTATTGCAAACATTTATTGACATACAACTTTTTAGGATTTTTCTAAAATCAACGCCAAAATAACGATAATTTCCAAATTTCGAGGGAGTGGCGCGACCCCTAAAATTTTTTTAAATTTTTTTTCTTTATTTTTCCCCTCATTAGGTCCCCAGACTACATCTCTTTCCGAGGTTAACTTTTTTTTTGAATTTCACTCCACCCTAATGTATATATATAACATTACCGATGTGTAAAAATGTTTCCTCTGCCCAATAAAATTAATTTAAACTTAAAAAAATTTATGGTGCTTTTTACCCATTTTTTTTTTGTTAAGATTTTACCCGTTTTTATCCCTTTTTTTCAATTTGTCAGTGCTTTTTTTTGTTCGAGAGTTGGCATCACTGGTTGAGATCTGCCAATATAACGTTGTGCCAACTGGACTAGGCTTTGTAAAGCATGAGCCGACGTCACCGTGTTGACTTCAGTCTGGCTGCTTAGTTGAGTGGACACACCCGCTCCCTGTCCCCCCCCCCCCCCCACGGCTTTCCGTACGTACTCCACAGTTATGGCTTAAGGTTAAATCGCAAACAATAAGACAAACTTAACAATGGTCGATAAAAACCGTTTAGCTTTCATATGAAACAACCACAACTACAAAAAGATATGTAAGCGAATATAAATAAAACGCAAAAAGCCCCCAACAACTTGAATGAATTGCATGAGCAAATATTATTAGCGCTGGCCGAGGCGGCTGCTACAGTTACTTCAAGGTGGCTAGAATTCTAGACGACCACACCAAAGGCACCATCAGCAGCAGCAAGAAATGTTCCAACTACACTCAAAAAAAAGAGTGATGAGAAAAATCTAGACGAAAGTTAAAGTGACAGATTTCAAGTCGTTTTGAATCGAATACATGAGATACTAGCAAATACCCGCTACTTCGTTTTCCCCCTTTCATTTTTGTTTTCCCCCCTTGTAGCTTTTTTATCCCGTTTTGATACGTTTGAAACTCTTTTCCAGTAGCTGTTGCAAAGTGTAGTTAAAAATCCGTTCATAGCAAATTTCATGGTTCTAGCTTCAGCCATTGGCGAGCACCGGATGAATCCGTCAGTCACACAAGTATTTTATATATATAGATACTCATATGCATACCAATTTTTGGCCCGTTGGCCCATTACTTTAAATTGTTGGCTCATTTCCGCCGATAACAACTTTTTCATACACATTTTTATTAGTTCCCTTCTTTACCTTTTTTATTACGTTTTTGGCCAATTTTTCGACCCTTCTCCAACTATTATCCACTTTGTTTTCACTCGGTTTTAGTTTGTTCCCCCTAGGCCTCTTTTTCGTCCCACCTCTAACTTATTTCCACCTGTAGTAGATTATTTCTCATTTATATTATACCAGTTTTGGGCCCGCTTTGGCCCGTTTTCCGTTACATACAATTTTGGCCCTATTCCTGTCGATTACAATTCTTTTCACACATTTTTTGTTTTCCCACTTTTTTACTTTTTTTTATCCCGTTTTGGCACGTTTTTGCTACTTTTTTGACCCCTATTATCCACTTTTTTTGCCAAAAATTTGCTTCCCTTTTTGGATTTTCCCGCTTTTTTTATTCCGTCTTGGCCCCTTTTTCGTCACATCTCTATTTCAACTCCTCCTGTTGTAGATTATGTCTCATTTATATTATACCAATTTTGGCCCCGTTTTAGTCCCATTTTCCATTTTTTGGCCCAATCTTAGTCGTGGAGCAATTTTCCACCAAAAAAAATTACAATATTTGTTTTTTTTTTTGTATTTTTACGAATTTTGAAGGGTTTTGGGGACACATTTTACCCGGAATGGACTGGATTTTCCAGATATTTAGAGTCTCTTCCAGTTACAAATTGTCAAAATTAACTCAGTTGCTTGAAATGATTTAAATGCTATAAAATGTTCTCTACGATATGGCTAAGACCCATGAGTATGAATGACAGAGGTTGCTGTCATCCGCAAAGGAGTAGATCAGGTTCACAGTTTGACCCAACAGGTCGTCAATGAAAATAAGAAATAGAGAAGAAGAGAGGACAGAGCCTTGTGGCACTCCTGCGGTCAGCCTATGCTCGTTAGATGAGACCCCATCTATAACAACTCGTATAGAGCGATCCCTGAGAAAACTCGATATGAATTGAGAGAAGATATTACCGACACCAAATGCAATAACTTTTGATATGAGTGCTTCGTGCCAGACCCTATCGAATGCCTTGGAAATATCCAGAGCCACGACCTTACTTTCACCAAGGCGGTGAATGGATCGACTCCATCGATCCGTAAGGAACGCCGTCAGGTCTCCAGTACATCGATTTCTACTGTCGATCATTCAGGAGGCCGTTAGACTCGAAATTATTAACAAGATGGTGGTTAACCATGCTGTCCATAACCTTCGAGAGCGCAATTGGACGGTAATTCGCAGGATTAGTAGCCTCAACTTTCTTGGGGATCGGCTGAACATTGCCAACTTTCCGACGTGAAGGGTAAATACCAGCACGGTACGACATGTTGAAAAGACTGCTCAATGGACGAGCTGGCGTCGAAGAGCGAAGTCCTGAAATACCATCCGGGCCCGGAGTTTTGTCTACATTGAGATCTGCAAGAACCCTTTTAACTCCACGTGTTCGACAGAATATCTGAGGCATCGAACTAGATCGTTCTCGATCACGGGGAGTGGTTGACTGCTTTCTGGCAAAGATGAATTCTTTGCAAATATTTCAGCCATAAGGTTAGCTTTGTCAACCGGGTCCGTGAATATCTGGTCATCGTTAACGAGAATTGGAATAGAAGACGAAGTATTGGCCCTCACTCTTTTAACAAATGGCCAAAAGCTCTTACTTCCCCTGGGAGAATTGTGTCGATCGGACACAGTGTAATAAATACTATTTCGGGGGTTCTAGGGTGCACGGAACAATAAAAGCTTTGGTGTTCTGAAATCGTCTGGCGCATGAAGCTTTTATGTTTCCCTTTAGGGCGTGATCCCAGTCTAACATTTGTTTGGTGTACACCGACATGTCCCTTTGACTCTCCTTGTGTGCATCGATAGGCCACCTAATTGTGCAATTAAAATTAAGAACGGTATTTAACTCCGTATTCATACACATTTAAAACAGCTTTGCAAGTTGGTGTTATGAAAAAAAGGGAACAAATTTTACCTTTATAGGTAGCACGGATAACAAATTGTCTTTGACTAATCGGCAAATCTGGTGAATCTCTCGCTCAACGTATGTTTTTTTTTTACCATTAAGTCATTCCTTTCGCAAAAATGCCTGGTATTATCTGAGTGAATTACAAACATACGTTAAAGACAAAAAAATGAACTCTATGTGTGGCCTGTCATGCTGGCATTTATTTGAGTACATTTTTCCCCCGTTACCAAGTCATTGAAGTGAAAACTCAATTTAAATTTGCAGTTGTTGTTTTTTTTTTCCATCACTTGCCTCAATTGTGAAAATACTCGCACACACACACACGCATCTATAAATGAGAGGATGTATGATAGTATGACTGACTGACTGGTTGTCTGTATATCAGTCGGCCTGCCTGCCTGTCAGTCTCCTCTCTGTGGTTCTGTCTGTCTGCCTGTCAGTATAAAATACTAACAAATTGATAAAAATAAAAAAAAAAGTCTTTCCAATTTGAATTCATTTTACTTTATTTCTTTTTTATATTTTAATTTAATCACAATTAAACGTTAATAACACGCACACAACAACAGCAGCAACAATAAATTATGAAAGTTTACATTTGTGTTGTTTTTTTTTTTGTTACTCTCCATTTTAATGGTAATAAACTCTTGGGTCGCTTCGTCTACTGAATATGTCACTTTACCACACCGACTTTTCCCAGTAATTTACGTTTTTCCATTTTCTTCATAATTTTTTTTTGTCATTGTTTGTTTCTTTTTATGTCGTTTTTTCGATTTTCTTTTTGTTTTTTCGTTTGTATTGAATTTATAATAAGAAAATGAAAAAAGTGCACATTCATTTCTGCATTAAACACTTCAAAGCGCCTGTCATCGTGGCTTAACTTCAGGCTGTTTATTTTTCGTTTTCTTCATTCGAACAATAAAACAAGTGAAATAATAATTGATCAAGTCAAAGTGGTAAATGACGGACAGTGTCACAAAACACATTGAACCGAATTAAGCGAAAATTTAAAATTTAATTTGAGTTATGGTGCTCTTCACCTTTTTTTTTAAAAAAAAAACACGAATATTTTTACCAAATTTACTCCAATTTTCAATCCGTCACCATTAGCCTTTATTGTCGTTGAATTTCATTGTTCGGAACACTGTGCTAGCGATGCATTGTTTTGTGTTTGAAGCATTTAACGACTATTGTGGTTATGCGTTATTGTCATTGTTGTTTTTGCTGTTATTATTTGCGGTAGTTGTTATTGTTGGAATTATTTGATGGATAAATGAATGAATTGATAGATTGTTGAAATATTTTACTCTTCTCTGGTTTGATTTGATTTCATGTTGAATGCTTCGCATTGATTTTGTTTCGTGTTTTTTTTTGTTTTATTTCATTTTTATTATTGTTGCTGACACTGTTGTTGTTTTTGTCATTTTTTTTTTCTGTAAAATGGTCTGTTGACACTTTAACCATAATACGCACTTTTTAAATAACCATTAACGCCAGAGTGTACGTCTCATGGGGATGATGGAAATTTGTTCATTGGCATACATTTGTGAGATGGCCGGCATGAGTTCATTAAAAAGCATGGCCACAGGCATGAAAGCCACCGGTACCGGTAATTTGACAGCATGAGAGACGGTGGCACTATGAAAAAAGGCCGAAAAATAAAAACAAAAGACGATAAAAAAACTCATACAAAATTGCCTAACGAAAAATGCCCCTAAAAAATTGGGGAGTTTTTTTTTTAATTTTTTGGTTTTTGGAACATTTTTCGTATCCAAAATTTTAACAATAAAAAATTCCCCAATAGTGGAATCTATAAATCGGAAAAACATTTGGAAGACTTATGGATTGGCCAAGAATACAGCATAGCCGAAATTTGTCTTTACCTTTAACTGGGAGGTGAATTTTTTGGACATTTGGTAGATGACTTAAAAAAGGGTCAAATGTACCACCACCACCTTCACAGTTAAAGGTTATAGCTGGCTTTTCAGCAAGGACTTCTCGTTTTGTATATTTTATACCGAGATCATTGCCGATATGATTAAAGGCCGATATGATTAAAGGGCAGGAAATATTTAATTAATGGCACATTTCAATGTTGAATACTTAGATTTGAAGTTAAGTTAATACTTTTTTAACTTTGCAATGGGTTGGTTGTGGGTGGTATGAGGCCCCGCCGCTTTAATGGAAGGGACGATTTTAAATTGCTGAAGTTTTCTCATTTTTTATTTTTCATATTTGTCTTTTTGGGTAATTTTTACATTTAGTTGTTTTGGAATTTAGCGAAAAATTCTGAAAAATCCCCGAAACAATTTATGACAAATTACCCATTGCAAAATCCCACAAAAATATTATGAAAAACAAGTTTTCGTGTAGGTGCCCCGGTAGGCGAGTTGGTAGCGTGCTTGTCTATCAGCGTGGGGGTTGTGGGTTCGATTCCCACCAGAGGCTTTGATCTGTCGCTGCATGGTCTTAGCCAAATGGTCTGTGTCACCCGGTTTACCCTTGGACCCAAAATTAGATTATAAATTTACTTTGTATTGTTATTAATAAATAAATAAATAAATAAGTTTTCGTAATTTGAAAAAAAAAAAAAAAAAAAAAAAAAAAAAATATGAAAAACTCTCCAATTTGTTTGGGGACAGTTATGCTGGTTAACATTTCCACCGAGCGTAAAATGTGCTGCGTCAGAAAAGATGATTTTTCCATTTAGAGCTGCTCTACGGCCGGAAAAGTGATAACTGCGAAGCGGATGGCCTTCAATTGCTGAGGCAAGTGGACCTTGTTATCGAATAATGCAAGGTGCTTGTGGAAAAATTCGCACGGTAATGACAACCAATATTTTGTTACTAATAACTGGAAAAAAGGATTGTTTATTTAAAAAAAGAACACATCCACACATTTTTTTTTTTTGCAAATTTTTGGAATCGCTGATCGGGCAACATTTTTACTCACTGAGTAGAAATGTATTCACAAAAATAAACTTAATATATATGTATATTTACCCTCGACACTGATTCACTGACTCTGTCACGCAGTACGTAGGAATTTAAATAGGCATTCTATAATTGTCTATCTATAAACTAGTAAGTTGTAATGCGCCTATGGCGCCCGTTGAAATATGGAAAAAAAATTTTTTTGAAAAAACAAAAATTTTGTGGAAAAACAAAATTTTGTGGAAAAAATAAAATTTGTTGAAAAAAAAAATTTTTGTTAAAAAAAAAAATTTTTGTGGAAAAAAAAATGTTGTGGAAAATTTTTGTTGAAAAAAAAAATGTTGTTGAAAAAAAAAATTATTGTTGAAAAAAAAAAAATTGGAAAAAAAATTTTGTAAAAAAAAAAAATTTTGTAAAAAAAAAATTTTTGTAAAAAAAAATTTCGGAAAAAAAAATTTTTGGTAAAAAAAAATTTGGGGAAAACACAATTTCTGTACAAAAAAAAAAATATTATTTTTTTTATTATTATTATTTGTAGAAAATTATAGAATGCCTATTTAAATTCCTACGTACTGCGTGACAGAGTCAGTGAATCAGTGTATCAGTGAATCAGTGTCGAGGGTAAATATATATTAAGATAATAATAATAAAAAAATAATATTTTTTTTGTACAGAAATTGTGTTTTCCCCAAATTTTTTTTTTACCAAAATTTCTTTTTTTTCCAAAAATTTTTTTTTTACAAAATTTTTTTTTCCAAATTTGTTTTTTTCAACAAATTTTTTTTTTTCAACAAAAATTTTTTTTCCCACAAAAATTTTTTTTTACAAAAAAATTGTTTTTTTTCAAGAAAAATTTTTTTTTCAACAAAAATTTTTTTTTTTTCAATAAAATTTTTTATTTTTCCACAAAAATTTTTTTTTTTCAACAAAATTTTGTTTCCATATTTCAACGGGCGCCATAGGCGCATTACAACTTACTAGTTATTAATATGAAGTGTCAATGAGATGGTTAATGTTAAGAGTTGGCCAACATTACGCCTTGCCTCGATGTCTCAATGTGGAATTGAAATCAGGTGTGGGATATATCATGCGGATATGTACGAGTGTAATTCAATTAAAATTGAGCCAAAACTAATTCAAAAGCAGTTTTTAAACCATTTTTCAGAAAAAACTTCTCACCAAGGTTTTGAAGGAAAGGTCTTTTGAGGTTGTCTGTATCATTCTAAAATAAACACTTTTACAATCAACACTGGTTTGTGGAATTACGAGCTTTTGTTTTGGGGCCTCTTTGTCGTTCGGTTACTTTTTATTATGTTTTGTTTGTTTTCATTACTTTATTTATTATCCATTGGATTTGTAAAGACATTTTCTTTAGCATCAGTTCATCCACAGGTTCGTGCTTTAATGGCTTTATTGGATTCTTTCTTAAAAGTATTAAAATTCATTTTAATATATGGACCGATATGACCCCACATAGAGTAGTGGGTATATAAATGTGCGTGACCTCTGAAATAGCTTATCATAAGCTCGACTATGCCCCACCTCAGTTATTTTCCACTGCTCTAACTTGGATCACAGCACGCAATTTAGACTAAACTCAAAGTTCAGCTTAGTTAAGCGATTAAACTGGAGATTTAAAACAATAGACTCATTTTAGAACCTCACAAAAGTATATCTTTTGTTCTACAAAAAAGAAAAAAAAAGTCACAGCACATTAAGAGAAGAGAGGACAACAACAATTCGTTGTCATTGGGTCATCATCGTCGTCGGCATCTCCATACTTAGTTTTATGATCCATCACTACACTCACAACACCGTTTATAATAATTATTTTTATTATCTTATTAAAACACATTTTAATTGATGTGAAGGGGGTGGGGAGGGGGGGACGCAGTTCATTTTCGAGTCAAACCGAAAACGGCCAGACAGGCAGACGATCAGCACTTTTTGATGGGCAAATGAGGAAAACAACAACAACACAAAGACAAGAAAAACTCATTATCATTTTTTATATTCACACATTTACATATCGCTCATTTACTTCAATAGTGTCGCAATTCAAAATTCACTATTTATTTTTGTGTCCAAAGAAAAAACTGTAAATCTCTTATGTGAGTTGACTTTTGTCCTGCGGGTATTATAAAAACAAATGATATTTGCCCAGTAAGACACAGTTGAAGACTTTAAACGGTTCTCCTGAAAATATCGTATTTTGAGTTGTGACACTATTGTGACACTACAACCGACCGCTCGGTTGACAATAGCTTATGACATCGGCTGCATGTTGTGACGTCCGTCCACCAAATCTAGCTGCCCTCCATTGTTAATCACTTGGTGGGGGAACCGTTAACTTAAATTAATTTGTTAACACCTCAACATACACGGTTTTGGTCATTACGAACTTTTGTTTTGGGGCCTTTTTGTCGTTCGGTTACTTTTTATTTTGTTTTTGTTTGTTTTCATTACTTGATTTATTATCGTATTTATAGATGATTTTGTTTTGGTTTCAACGAAAATTCATTAACCTTTTACCTTTTTTTCAGGCGTTTTTCAATTTTTTTTGTTTTGTCTTTTGTATTGTTCACATTTTAATGACCACCAAAAATAGCAACACAAAAAAAAAATTATATGGCTTAAAGTCTCAAATATACGAAAAAAAAACACATTCACATTTTACAAAACTTCGGCCAGACAGATCAGCACTTTAACATACCGACGACGACGACGACGACGACTGTCCGACATACATACACTCATTATTATTACGGTTTCATAATATCGCTTCAATGGAGTGGCAGCCACCGACGAACCACAAAGACCATCAGCCCAAAAAACCGTTTCCATTCAAAAAGACTAGCCACGAATGAGATTCAGGGGAGAAACCCCAAAAACCTGGCTCAGAATGAGCATGTAAATGTATCCAGGCGTTACGATGTTGTGACGGTGTTGCACAGTGGTTCATTCGAAAACAAAAAATAGTAGTAATGATGTAGTAGAGGAGAATATAGACTTTTAGACAATATACGTTTATGATCACATTTTTAACATTAAAAGAAAAATATTAATTTTGTAATTCATGTCATGTTACTGGTCATATACAGGGTTGAGTTGTTATTTTGAATCACTTTAGAAGCTTTATTCTTTGAAATTAGACAAGTAGAAACTATTTCCCTTAACATTCCATAAAGGAACAGACGGCGAACTTCTCTCGAATCAGTGAGCTGTGTACGATATAATTGTGTATACTCACTGACCGGGACCTACACTTTTAAAGCCCTCTCCGAACGCCTAATGCTTTTCTAGAGAAGAAATTGCTCTCTTACTCGTAAAGTCGCCAACATTTACGAGGTGGAAACAGCCGCTGAAAAATGTTTGAGGGTCTTACCCGGTTTCGAACTCGGGTTCTTCTGTGTAACTAGAAACTATGCCATTATTAAAAATGCAACGATAAACGCTTCAAGACCTCAAAGATAGAATTCGTGTGGCTATCGAGGACATAGGGCAGTCACGTGGCAGCGATTTGGTTATTGGAAATTTCATAATGTTGTTTTTCATTAAGAACGGCATACCTTCCCTTTTATTATGAAATAAACATCCGATCATTTAAGTCTTTTTCGCGGTTAGTGATCGATTTATTAAGGACGCTCGGGTCCGAGATATTATTGTATGAAACATTGCACACACAAAAAACCATAGCATTTTTTTTTTGGGCATATTTGGAATCCTGCCGCCATTTTCTTTCTTTAGATTTCCCAAAGTTATATGGTAGTGGGCCCTAAGGGTCCCCGGATTTATCTCGAAATTCTCGGCTTATTCCCGAAAGGCTGGCATATGTTTTGGCCTTCAATATTCGTCACGCCCTCTAAACTGCACTTGTGCCGAAATTTGTTATTTAGTTTTCTCTTAAACAACTTCGACTTTGATAATTTAAGTCATTTATGTTGAATTCTTTTTTTAAGTTTTTACGATTAAAATACATGCTCGAATATTTGGGACTTTATGGCCCTGACAATAGACGCAATCTCAAATATATGGATAACTATTAATGTATGGGTGATCGTTTGAAAGGAATGTATCGTAGGTCCATCAACGAAAGCATTGAAAACTGACCGATCGTAAATACAAATGTAGACATACGGGTATTCGAAAGATAGCTTCTGACTCCAAATGTATGATATGGAAGAAAATCCATCCAAAAATCAAATACTCGAACAACCAGGCAAAATCCTTACTAAAGTTTCCCAAATCAAGAAAAACATGGTCCAGAGTTTGTCACTAATCCTTCTTCATATATTGTGGCGAATTTTATCAAATACTCAGGTCAAAAAGCCGGTCGAATTGAAAGTTCACAATGTGAGATTAACTGCTAACCAAACATTCCCTGTTTATGAATTCAATAAAACTAATTTATTTCATATTTTTCCAACGTTTCGTTAGCTTTATTGCAACTTCTTCAGGGGTTAGTTTTTCCAAATCCTGTCACCAAAATGCGTTTTTCGTTACTTGTATGTATGTACTACTCGCTAAAAAATACGTCCTTTTTTTAATGTTCACACACAAGTAAAACGCGTGTTTGGTGTTTGTAGCAAGTAAATCTTATTTCCTTCTACACAAAGCTTATTTGGATGTAAATATAACTCGTTTGCTATTAGTATTACATATTTGTGTATAAGCAATAGCGTGTTTGGGAAAAACAGACAACGAACTTATTCAATTCAACATTTGAGTGCGAAAAAGTGTGTATTTGCAACTGTTTTCGTATTTTTTTTTTACATTTACGCTCTTTAAAACAAAAGCAATACCGAGTGAATGAGATGGATTGTTATATAGAAATTCACAAATTGAAAAAAAATAAATAGTGACATAAAACTGCATACCTATATATTTGATATTTATCACCTACAAACAAGTTAATGTTTGTGGTATGGAAAAATATATAAATGTTTGATACGAACTTGTCTACTGAAATTAGTTAAAATGGCCATTTTTTTCAGCGTGTAGTTATTTTTGTCATTTTACTTCAGTTGAATACTAATATTTAAATACTAGTAAGTTGTAATGCGCCTATGGCGCCCGTTGAAATATGGAAACAAAATTTTGTTGAAAAAAAAAATATATGTGGAAAAAAAAAATTTTGTTGAAAAAAAAAAATTTTGTGGAAAAAAAAATTTTGTTGAAAAAAAAATTTTTTGTTTAAAAAAAAATTTGTAAAAAAAAAAATTTGGTGAAAAAAAAATTTGTAAAAAAAAATTTTGTAAAAAAAAAAATTAGTAAAAAAAAATTTTGGAAAAAAAAAATTTTGGTAAAAAAAAAATTTGGGGAAAACACAATTTCTGTACAAAAAAAAAATATTATTTTTTTTATTATTATTATTTATAGAATGCCTATTTAAATTCCTACGTACTCAGTGTCGAGGGTAAATATATATTAAAAGATATAATACGGATCGGTTTTAGAAGCTGCCATACTTCGGCATCCATTTGCAATGATTTCTGCTTCAATTAGTGGTCTAATATGTGCTACACAATTAAAATTAAACGAGAACTATTCTTTATTATTTCATATCCCCAAAAACGGCAAGCAGAAATAATAACAAATACAAGCTTGAGGATATAGCCTCGTCGCTAAAAAAACAAAAAAAAGAGGGATTACGGATTTAGTTCATATTTTTGATCAGCGACAGAAATGAAAATACACCGGTAATATTTCTAAATTGCTTCCCACAGATAGCACATGGCGAACCTCCTCAATGGCGAACCTGCAAATTCTACACTCGAGTTTTCATTTCTTATGGTTTTTTTGCAAATGATTGCAAACCCCCGATAGTATCACCAATAAAAGTACAGTCGAATTCGGTTAAGCGAAAATGAAAAAAAAAAATCAAGAAATTTTTTTCACTTATGCGGAATTTTTCTTTCATTTAAACGAACTGAGTATGTAATTTTGAAATTGTTCTATGAAACGACTATTAAAATAGCCACATGTATGAACAATTTATATGCAATATTAATGAGCTTAAAAGAAAATAATCACTTATTTTCATTTGGTTGAGTTGTCTTACATGTGGTTGACACATAATTTTTTGCTATCATTTGTTTTATATTCTTCGTGTTTCTTAAGCCGTGTTCGTATCATATAAGTCTTTGCATTGAAAATGTGTTTCACACAAGCGATTTTTCAATTAAGCGGATTTTCATTTTGAGTAAGTACAGTGCATGGAAAATGACCCAGAACAATCGTTACTCAAATTTACTTTTAATTATCCGTTTTTTTTTTCAATTAAAAGCTGTGCGCTTATCCGAATTCGACTTTTTGCGTTTTTTGGGCATTCGACAATAAAAAAAAAACTTAGTCATAATATGAAAAACTAGCCAACATTTCTCTTTTTCATATCTCCTTCCGCATGGAACCACTGTGTAACGTCGGCGGCGGTGTTGGTGGTATCGATTTGTTGCTTTTAGCCACAATCGGCCAAAACAAGCGCCTGCGCGCCTTTAACTCCCGGTGTGTGTATGATATTCGTATTAACAAAAAAAAAACAATTTACAACTTCACTGCTGGCTGCCAGACAATGCAATGCAACTGCGCACAACAAGAAACCGAAACTCAAACAATTGACTTTTCATTTGCAGCTCTTTTGTTTTGATGATTTTTTTGTTTTTGATTTTGGTAACATTTCCATTTGAACCCGAAGCTCGGCCGCCGTACTATTGTAGCGTAATAAATATTTGATATTCAACGTGTTTGTTTTTTTTTACTTTTTTTTTCGTTTGTTTTGTTTTATTTATTTACATTATTTTCGTATACACTGCACTGGTGTTGCCACAACCACCTGTTGAATACATACTTCTTTTTATTGCTTCTTTTTTTTTTTTGCTTATACTCTTTTTTTTTCTTACATTTGTATTTCTTTTGTTGCAGGGGGTTTCCACTTTTGTTTTGCGTCACACGATAATTCCGTTGGCGAATTTCTTCCGTGTTTATGTTACCGCAACGTTTAAAGTCTTGTCTGTAACTGAAACAAACAAAACTTTGCCAAGACGCATGCGCACAGCAACGAAACAAGCGGCTACGTCGACGGCAACGGCGACGACATCTCAACATTCGTGAAGTTTGTAGAACGCCAAGAGTGGCTTAACAGTAGTACTCGGCGTCAGTCATTTGGCTAAACACCAACAAGCGAACGACATTCTCGTGTACACTTAACAGAAGCGTTACGCTCTCGTTCGCCAGCTGATTTGCTGGCGACTCTCTGTAAGTAATAACAATTTGTTTTTTTTCTTCTTTCTTTATTTTGCCTCTCTGCTCGTTTTTCATTTTGACTTTAACTGTGACTGACTCTTCGGGCCGGGTTTCGACGTTGCGGCGTGCTTTGCGGCTAAATTTCCACATAACAGCAGCAAATAACACAAAATATTGTATTTACCATTAGCAACTGAATTTACAGTGGGAGGAATTTCCATAAATGCTGGCCACGACAATTGATTGGTGGCAATTGTATTTGACGGATTTCAAACATATGACCCGATAATAATAATCCGTGACGTTGAAAATATTGATGACGATTATTCTGCCTTATTGAGAATTACGGTTACTTCATACATACTCATATCAGAACTAGACAGACCGTTGTGAGAGTTGTAGTTAAGAAATACCCTTTAAGTTCTTACAGCCTGTGACCCCGTATAGAAACGAGAGAATATAAACCAAATATTTATTAAGAGATTGTCTAGCATAAAGTACTAGCTGACATGACAGACTTCGTCCTGCCCAGATATCTAACTCAGATAAATGTCAATCTTTTATCTATTGATCTATAACAATCTATAGTTAGGGACAAAAAAAATAGCGTCACTAGTTAGACAAAAGTCTTTTTACCAACATAAGTGAAATAATACATAAGTGAATATATATTTACCCTCGACACTGATTCACTGACTCTGTCACGCAGTACGTAGGAATTTAAATAGGCATTCTATAATTTTCTATAAATAATAATAATAAAAAAAATAATATTTTTTTTTTGTACAGAAATTGTGTTTTCCCCAAATTTTTTTTTTACCAAAATTTTTTTTTCCAAAATGTTTTTCTTTTACAAATTTTTTTTTTTTTTTACAAAATTTTTTTTTTTTCCAGAAAATTTTTTTTTTCAGCAAATTTTTTTTTTTCAATAAAAAATTTTTTTTTTAGCAAAATATTTTTTTTCCAACAAAAATTTTTTTTCAACAAAAATTTTTTTTTCAACAAAATTTTTTTTTTTCCAACAAATTTTTTTTTTTTTCCACAAAATTTTTTTTTCCATATTTCAACGGGCGCCATAGGCGCATTACAACTTACTAGTTCCAAATATTTTCCAATTGAATTATTGTGAATGTTGAGTGTTACTAAATACAAAAATGTGACAACAATTTCTTGTTGATTGGAATATAAGACAAAAGTTACCTGAAACGATGGACAACAAAATAACGGCCTATTACAATTTGCTGGAATATCACATTTTAATAGGCAAACTTGATCAGTAGTGTGAATTGCACAAGCTTGAATATATTTGTGCAAAATTTCATATCCACAAAGATCTTTTATACAAAAAAAAAAAAAAAAAAAATATGGGTCAAGTAAATCTTTATACCGACGCCGCCAATTTGTTCCCTTAACATTCCATAAAGGAACAGACGGGGAACTTCTCTCGAAACAGTGAGCTGTGTACGATATAATTGTGTATACTCAATGACCGGGGGGACCTACTGTTTAAAGCCGACTTCGAACGGCTAGTGCTTTTCTAGAGAAGTTTTACATGGCTTAGAGAATGCTCTCTTACTCGTAAAGTCACCAAAATTTACGAGGTGGAAACAGCCGCTGAAAAATATTGGATGGTCTTACCCGGTTTCGAACTCGGGTTCTTCTGTGTGATAGTTGCACACACTCTACCTACCACACCACGGCCGTCCACTAGATTGAAAACCACACATTTAAAAAAAAAAACTCCCGGTATTTAGCGTATTTCAAATAAGTGTATCCCAAACATATGGCCCGTTAATAATAATGCATGACTTTCGATCAACGCTCAAAGGTATTTAAAAATAATTAAATTGTCATAAGAAGTGAGGTAGGATCAGAATCAGGTTTATGAGGCCTGACATCAGGCCATCTCAGTCCTGCAATGAAAGTAAGCTGGCATGTACTTTCCTTCTAAAAGCATCCTTGTCATACCTTGTCTTTGGGATGTTTTGAGAGATCTAACGATGGCCTTTCAGAATGGTTCCCTTTTGCAGGTCTGTCCTTCCGAAAGCTGTGGCAGTCATTTTCGAAGATCTTATTTGGTGTGACTTTTAGAAGACCTCCTTCTTTGTTTTAGAATTGCTAGGTTCCATCTCGTAAATACTGGCGACTTAACGAATTAGATAGTTTACCAATGTCATGTACAGCTTATTCACTAGTAGGCGTATCAGATGTTGAGGGAAAGTGTACCTGACAATAGTTTTCGTTCAGAAGAAACATTATAGAGTCTTAACCAAGCCTTTCAAGGCACACGTAAAGTTTGAATGCTATCCACTACTCAACCATTTTCTTATCATAAAATTGTCCAAATCCGCTCTTAGCTTAAAACCGCCCCAACTTGTCCTTCAAGTTTCTGGCCCATTCGTCATATTCTCTTGTCGACAAGTGTCAATTACACAATTTTCTGAATTCTTTAGTTCCTACTAAGGATTACCAGTTCGGTTTTTCTGACTTCGCCCCCCAAACCCTTCTCTAATGTTGGGAGTCTTTGGCTCAGTCTCTGGAGTTCATCTCTACCTGTACTGTAGTGCAATTCTGAGCGTCTGGATATCATTTTTTGAAATGAATGTACTTTCAAACATTATTTCGGGATTCAATTTTATTTCAGACTCTACCAAAGGATGACATCACAAAATACCTCTCCATCATTTTGTGCTGGGCATTGATTTATCGAAAAAAAAAAAACATCATGTATGTTTTCTTCAAAAATCCCAGATTTGATTTCCGCATTTCATTTTCTTCTCCAAAGTTCACAAAAATACTTCTGCATCTTCCATGCGATGGTTTCTCATACCGAACAATTTCCATTTTGTTTTATTCGAGCAGATGTTTGAGCATTTCCAGACGAAGAAGAAGAAAATCAAGAATGTTTACGGCCAAAGACAAATTAAGTACCAATTGAAGAAGGGCTACCTTACTTCGTGTGTAAATTGGTGGACCTTCTATCTTTCCCATGACATTGAGACATCCAATTTCAAGCTACATTTTTTTTTATATAATTGAATTTTTTTTCCCGCCATACCGCTTTATATAAGTTTTTGATATGATTATAATAAAATGTAATTATAGTATATACTCACAAACTATTCACACACACACATACATACTCGTATACATTAGTATACATGTGTTCTTGATTGTTTGAATCTCCAGAGGCGGAAAGAGGGCCGTAGAAGCAGGCCCGCTATAACTGTACGAAGGAATTGCTTGGACAGTGGGTTTTTTTTTTAGTTGAGCGCATTTAGGAGAGTCGTGTAATAGAATGAAGGTTGAAAGTTAAGCCCTTGTTTAGAATGGAAGACAAATGGAGGTCTTGCCAATGCACCTTCTTGTAGAAAGTTTCTTTTTGAAAAGTGTATCGAATCATTAAAAGGTCTTTTACCTCGTGAAGCGGTGTTTTAAGAAAGAAAATACACTCCAAATTAAGAATGATATTAGACGCCGATATTGGAATCTTTCAGCATTATGAAAAAAGTAAAAAAACACCCCTAAATGCTAAGAACGTAAATTGAAAATACGCCCCAAAAATGTACAGTGGGGCCTAATTAGTTTAATGTTTATTTAAAGTATTAAAATATAGCCCAAAAAACACGGCAACGTTTCGGGTAGTTGCTCGCAGAGTAAAAATGGGTCGTATTTGCATTTTCGAGTTTGGGGTGTAATTGACAAATAACGATCGCATTTCGTATATAAAAGCCCAAAATAAGAGCCAACAATGTATTGTAATTATTAATTACAATACAAAGTAAATTTATATTCTAATTTTGGGTCCAAGGGTAAACCGGGTGACACAGATCATATGGCTAGATTTTTTGCAGATTTTTTGAACCTACAACCCCCACGCTGATAGGCAAGCACGCTAGGCTTTCATAATGAAAATACGCACCAGAAAAAATCTTAAAATTTCGTGTGGTTTTTGCACGTATAATTTTAAGGGGCAAATTTCATTTTCCACATGGGGTGTATTTTCGAGGGGCCTAATTTTAGAACGACAAAAGAGTGTAAATATATTGGAAAAAACAAGTTTTGATTTTAAGGAACCAAATTAAATAATTTATATAAAAGGTGCAAAACAAGAAGTGGGCCTGACAAATTCCATTGCAGACAGTGCCTGTGTCTGTATAATGTTCACGATTACAGGGTAATAACAACAATGGCAGAAATTCTTCCGCGGAGTTTATCGCAATTGGCTTATCCAAGTTTCTAAATCTTCGCTTATCTTTTCAGTTGTGTCTGTTGTTTTGTAACTAATTTCTTAAGCGTAATTATTAGCCCAGGCTAAAGATAAACATACGTTTAACTGTATCTTTAGATACGTTGTTTGCCCCTCGCCGCCACAGCTTGAAGACGTTCCAGCTCTCGTTTTGCATTCAGCGGCAGTTAGTGGAAGATTGAAGTGTTTGGATTTAATTTTTTTGTTTTTTCCTTCCTAGCCATAGTACGAGCGGGGCATGGGACAGACCCGTACATACATAGAGACGTACCAGTACGTGTGTGTGTGTGTCGCCTGCACGTACCTCGACGTATCTGAGTTAATTTCCCCCATTTACATCAACCATAAAATGCCCTTTTGATTTCTATTGTTTTACTTGTGAAAACTGACGGTTTTCTTGAAGAACCAGAAAACTCTGGGTGAGCGGGGGGCAATAGGGACTCCAGCTGACAGCGGTGGGTAAGGGGCAATTGAAGAAGCGTCAGCTGCCACAACATCAGTTGAATATTTCCTATGTTTCACTTACAGTCTGATATTATCGTATGTACGTAAGTACATACATATGTACGTACGTACATTCCACTATGTACGCTGATACTACGATAACTGAACAAACATTACGAGTATGAGTGTTTGCGAGGGCTATGGCAAAAGTTACAGGTGCCTTCGCCATTTGTGTAATGTCTAGTTAAAAAAAAATGTATCATTTGCACGTGTTGTTGAGCGCTTTATTAGGGCTATGGTGTCTGAGTCTGACGAATTTTCCCGGAGTCTGGAGTCGAAAATTGTTGATCGACTGAAGTCGGAGTCCGAGTCGAGCTACTCCACAGCCCTGCGATATATCCATCCACGGTGATTTGGCAAAATAGACTGAACAAATTACCGTAATTGCTCCATGCTGTTCTTAGCGCAGCGTTTTGGCAGGTCTGACCGCACTGGCGTTGAATAATTTGCCACTGACCGGTCGGTCCATCGCTTTATATCTTTGTCTGTTCGCCGGACCTTGTTGCTCCTTCTGATCTTGTCGCAGATATCGGTAACGTGCATCGAGATGGATAATTTACGATCGAATGTAGGGTTGCCAGACGGTCTGGATTTTCCAGATAATTGACGTCTTGTCCAGTTATAAGCTATTAATTTGTCCACCTAAATCGAAATTGTCAATTTGCACACATGTACTTGACATGATTTAAACGATATTAAATTATCCCTCTGATCAGGTAAAAATTCCTCGGCTGGTTTCCGAACTAGGTCCGAAGAAAGACAAGGTCAAAAATATATGATTTTTAAAAGTCCACTATATCCGAAAATTCGTATGTCAGACAAAAAAGTTCAAGTTTATACCCTCTGTCGATACAGACAAAAAAATATTTGTTTATTCCAATATATAAGGCGACCAGATTTTAGAAATTTATTTGAATTCATAAATACATTTTTTTACATACATATGTATGTATTTTATAGAAAAATTTACATTCTACATATGTAAATATGTAGTTAAAAAAATAACAAATAAAAATAAATAATCGAAAACTCAGTAAAAAGAATTATTGATCATACTTTTAAAATTAAAGATGACAAAAGATTACTGATAATGAAAAAGAGGACAGATAGAGTACACAAATTTAATAGAGGACAGCGAGTTGAAATAGAGTATTGTCCTCTTAAAAAGAGTACGTTACAAAATACCGAATTTTCAATGGAAATGAGTAATTTGGCTTTTTTATGTAAAAGTACTTTAGTTTTTAAACCGTAGTCGAATGTGAGCCCCAGTATCATGGGTCGGAATCGACGTATCATTGAACATTACATTCTGTGGCATTTTCAGTTGCTCAGATCTTGTAATAAAACGGGGTGACCGAAGAATTAGGCAGATTTTGAACTCCATGTATACTGAAATGTATATTGAGGCTAGGATGGAGCATCGCCTCAAGAGTCTTAAATACTGGCCAAAGGAGAGATTTTGGCCTGTATAATTTCCCCTTTTTTGGAATCATTGCCCGGCACAGAGGGCTTTCGTCAGGTGCTCAACTCCCCGTTGTCCCAATTGTCTCAACATCAACATCGAAATTGCGTCGGGTCTAGTGATGACACGATTAATCGAAAAGGTGAAAAGGTTAATTGATTATTTTTGAGTCTATGGAAAAAAAATCATTACAGACTAGTTTTTTAAATTATTTCTAAATGCATAACTGGGAAAAAATCCAAATTTTCACAAAATTATTTATTAAATAAATCGCTTATTTTTCTTCTATCAACGATTTTATTGTATCCAAAATTCTCTTTCGATGCATCGATCAATTAATCGAAAGAAAAATTTAAATTTGAAACGCGTAAAAAAAATTATACGAAACCTACTTTCCTTGGTATTTTTTGGATTACACCGTGTTACACACATTCTGTCGTATGAACCAAATTTACTTTTTCGGAAAGGGGATAAAAAATAAAAATACACGTGTATCGGCGATTTTCATGTACACGTCAGAATTGTTTTTTTTAAGTTTGAAGTATGAAGGTCGTAGTGGCCTGTGTGAAAGCCTTTGGACCGATTTTTAAGCCTTTTTCAGATTTTTTGCAGGCAGACTCGTGGAAATGTCTGTATCACGTCCAATTTTTTAAAAACAATTTTCATCAATTCTCAGATTTTCCCCAATTTTTATTATTTTTGAAAAAAAAAATATTTTTTTTTCACTTTTCTTAGCATAACTTGAAGAGACTCCAAATTTTTAAACTACTTAAGCGTCACGAAAAAAAATGTTTTTTGAACTGAAACCTTAAAAAAAAAGATAACCATTTAAAAAAAAAAAAAATTAGGAAAATCTGAGAATTGATAAAAAACTATTTTTTAAAAAATTTGACGTTATACAGACATTTCCACGAGTCTGCCTGCCAAAAATCAGCTCGATTCGATCACTGAAAAATCGGTCGAAAGGCTTTCACACAGGCCACTAGGAGCTTCATACTTCAAATTTAAAAAAAAAAATTCTGACGTGTACATGAAAATCGCCGATACACGTGTATTTTTATTTTTTATCCCCTTTCCGAATATGTGCATTTCGTTCATAGGACAGAAAAAAATCTATTTTTTGTAACACAATGTTATTGTTGTATTTTCCAACTTCTTATTGCAACAATTCGGGTGAAAGTTTGCAGCTATTTTCTAAAACAATACCAACATTAATATGCCGTTAAAGGTGTTATTTAAAATGTACAGAGTTATGCATCTGGTGGTTCTAAACATCAAAAAATTATACATGCTGAAGCTGAACTAATCATCTTCCTCAAGGTTGCAGTGGTCGAGTTAAAACGCAATGAATGGGATGAAATGAAATCTGATTTTGTAATGGAACATTTTATAGAAAATTTAATAATTTAGTAAATAACATATTTTGCATGTGTTGTGCCTTCGATTCGCAGTTCATGTATTCGTCGCATGACTCGCCTTGTCGCTCTCGAGGTGCTATATCAACTGCTCCAACACTCGCACTTCATTGAACCAGTCACTGTTCATTCACCGATCATCGGTTTAGATTTAACCGTTGACCAACACTTGCTTATTGCCAAACCTAGGCAATACGACACAGCAGAATCCAGGTTCGAAACCGGGTAAGACCATCCAACATTTTTCAGCGGCTGTTTCCATCTCGTAAATGTTGGCGACTTTACGAGTAAGAGAGTAATCTCTAAGCCATGTAAAACTTCTCTAGAAAAGCATTAGCCGTTTGGAGCCGGCTTTAAAAAGTAGGTCCCGGCCAGTGAGTATACAAATTATACCGTGCACAGTTCATTGCCCAGAGAGGGGTTCGCCGTCTGTTCCTTTATGGCATGTTAAGGGAAACTAAGTAAAATGTAATTGCTTCGAATGATCTAGCCACTGTTGATTTCCCTATTCAGTTCCCTAATCCAGGGTTCACCAGGAGTGGACCGGCGAATGTTTTCACGCTGATCTGCTAATCCCACTGCCTCTGCTGGGAATGAATCTCTGCTGTTGCACCGTTGACGATGTCTCAGAAATACTTCTTCCCTAGCCGTTCTTTGACTGGTGTGGGTGGATTATTGAAGCGGCGGTTGGTAAAAATCTCTGAAAATCACACAATCTGCCTTCTTCTGATTGAGAAATGTTAGCTGTTCAATGATGATGCAGTTGGATGGGTGATTATGGGGAGAGGTTCTGATCCTAATGATATGACGGCTCGCTTTTATCCCACCTTCAGACACAATTGTTAAATCTGAAGAGTTGAGACTGTCCAAACCATGTTGAATTTGCCTTTAGGCGCCACTGTTAGAAGTTGAATCGGAATTAATCAAGTATGCCTAACGAGAGTTGCTTCCTAAACCTCACTATGGTGTATCTTGTGTCACTTGATGTCATCTAGAAATTCAAACAGAATCGGGGAATCTAAATTCGAAATAGCCTTTCTGCAATTTTAAAAAAAAATCAAAGGATATAAATTGAAAAGTCTCCACCCGAGTACATTAAAGTTTCTGCCGCAGATGTTCCCTTGGACGTGTGATGTCCAAGAAAGTCAGAATTTATTGACCATCCAGATCTACAGATTTGACTCCTTCACACTTCGATTCGTGGTTTTATTTGAAAAGCAAAGCACGCCTCCGAACTCTAGACAAGTGTCATCGTTCTTGTGGGACCCCTCGCTTCTTCAACAATCCTACAAAATAATCAACTAACATGGAGCTGACTGAAGCTAAAGAACTACAACTGACTTTTTAGCAGGCAATTGTGTACGTGAAAAAACGTATCTCACACCACTCGCACTCTAATATGTATAAATACGCACACAGCGAGAGGAACGCGAAGTCCAAATCCGACCTAAACTTGAATGGAGTGTTTCTGTTTCTTTTTCTGGTGTATTTATATTCACTAGAAGTAAAAGGGTTATTAAATAAGAGGCGCATATACTTGTACCGCTCGCTGTGCCACAGAATCGTGTAACAACCAACGAGGAAGAAAGATTTCTCCTAATTTTGAAAACCAACTACGACATCTGTCTGTTGGAGCCAAAAAATATGTGTCTCCATTTCGATAACCCTTTGTTTAAACACACACACAAACATTACACATCCCTCTGCTATCAAGTGTTGATTACGTCTGGTAATGGAAAAAGAAAAACTCGCAATGCTGAACGCTTAATAAAATCCACACAAACTTTCGTACTTTCCGCTGTGAAATGCTGATCGCCGTGTCTGGCATGGGATGGCAGGGGCGGGGGGGTCGAGGTGGTGGACACTGAGAGTGTGAGCTAAAGACTATTTGAAATTACTTATTCTTGTTGCGATGTTGCTTGCGTTGTTTTCTTCTGAAATTTAAACTTTACTTAAAATACATTTTAAACAAATTATTATGGCTGTTGTTGCTGTTGTCGTCGCTACAACATCAACCCAAAAGTCTGGAAAATGAAATTGTTGTGGAGCTGCCAAAAGTGAAATTAAGCACATTGGAGTCTGCAGTAAGTGATTTGTTTTGTCTCGGACTGGGCAGATGTGAAAGTGGATATGGAGGATGGGAGGGGGATAGGCAATTCCAGAAGATGGGCTAACTTTTAGAGGCACGATGGTAAGGGGATTGTCAAAGAAAACCACACAATTAAAAACAACGAAAGTCGTAAGTAACTAAAACCAATGAAGAATTTAATAAAATTAAATATTTACTAGTTCTTGAATGAAGACATGAATTAATTTGACTTGTGATGCACTGAGGCGAGTTGGTTGTTTTGTTAGTCGGATATTCGCAATTGCAAAAAGTTTATTTTGTATGGGGCGGATCGAATATAAAAATCGTATATGAACAGCCTTATACTCGAACGCGGTAAAATTCTGCCCATAACACTACAAGTGGAACCAAGATGACAGACCTATGAGCCAGAAAGACCTTTGAATGTGGTGGGTGCACCCGAAATTCCCTAGCACACACATCTCGTTTGGTGAAGTACTAAGGGAAATTTGGTGACAAGTATACGGTGGCTTTGTGACCAGTTATAAAGGGCCAGGTTGTGACTGGTTCAATAAAAAAATGCTGTTGTTTTTGAACATTTTAACTATACTTCCTGAGTATTTGAATGATACTAACTGAGTATTCGAATAATATTAATTACACCGTGTTACAAAAAATAGATTTTTTTCTGTCCTATCAACCAAATTTACTTTTTCGGAAAGGGGATAAAAAATAAAAATAAACGTGTAGCGGCGATTTTCATGTCCACGTCAGAATTTTTTTTTTAAGTTTGAAGTATGAAGCTCGTAGTGGCCTGCGTGAAAGCCTTTGGACCGATTTTTAACCCTTTTTCAGTGATCCAATCGAGCTGTTTTTTTGCAGGCAGACTCGTGCAAATGTCTGTATCACGTCAAATTTTTTAAAAAAATTAAATTTAAAAATTAAATTAAATTAAAAAAAAATGTAAAAATTTTTTTTATCAATTCTCAGATTTTCCTAAATTTTTTTTTTTTTTTTAAATGGTTATCGTTTTTTTTTAAGGTTTCAGTTCAAAAAACATTTTTTTTTTCGTAACGCTTAAGTAGTTTAAAAATTTGGAGTCTCTTCAAGTTATGCTAAGAAAAGTGAAAAAATATTTTTTTTTTTTGAAAAATAATAAAAATTGGGGACAATCTGAGAATTGATAAAATTTTTTTTTAAAAAATTTGATGTGATACAGACATTTCCACGAGTCTGCCTGCCAAAAATCAGTTCGATTGGATCACTGAAGTAGGGTTAAAAATCGGTCGAAAGGCTTTCACACAGGCCACTACGAGCTTCAAACTTTAAAAAAAAAAATTCTGACGTGTACATGAAAATCGCCGATTCACGTGTATTTTTATTTTTTCCCCTCTTTCCGAATATGTGCATTTGGTTCATAGGACAGAAAAAAATCTATTTTTTGTAACACGGTGTTATTTTGGCTTTGGATTTCTTACGATTTAAAAAAAGAAATATTTTGGGAGAACAATTATTTTTTTCTCATAAATTTATTAACTGTTAATTATGCGAAAAAAGAGTATTTGAATATAAGAATAAATGTAATTCTTAACAGTTCTAAGAACGTTTGAAGTGTTGAATTCGGTTAGATCGCTTTCTCTTTATCGGTGTGTCGAGGGCGATTTGTATTTGTAGTCGATGAGAAGACGGTATGTATCGCCTTGGTTTCCATGGGTCTTTTGTAGGACCGGGCGAAGTGTGAAGAGTTGGTCGACTGTTGGTTTATTCGGCCTGAAGCCAAACTCTCGGCGTTTTTGTTAGCTTTTGATGTCCATGGCGTGGAGAGAGAGAGAGAAAATGATGGTTCTTTTCTGAACCCCTGTTCTTATTCATTTCGATTTTGTCTTTATTCTTTCACGTCTTAATTCCATGCGCCGGTTTTCCGAAGGCCAAAAGAACAAATGCGTGCAATGTGTGTAATCTGACAATTCCCAACTCGTATCAATCAATATCCTTAAGTTATGTCACACGACCCCATGTATGACCTAAAACAATGGCATGGCATGTCGGTCCACCAATACATTTTTGGGCTCCTTGTCTGGTATGCGGGAATTTTCGTAGGATACACAAATTTATTTATGGCACTTTTTTTGTGTAAGATAAAAATGAAAGCTCATAACTTAAAATGAAAACCACAAAATCTTATAAAAAAAAAAAACAAAAAAAAACAGTAAACAACAACATTGAAACTCCACAAATATTCACCAACGATGACTAAAAACCACAAAAACTTATTGTACCTCGTTGAACCGAAACGCCCCATAAATATACGTACATTCATTGGAATTGGACATCGATAAGACACTCATTCACTCACTTACTCACTCACTTACCCGGTCATCATTGCACACAGACATATGTTCATACTCATACTAGGGTGTCTCTTAGAGTGTGGAATTTAAGTTTTTTCGCTCGTGTCTGCTTAGGTAGCAGCTCAGTAGGGGCGTTTTCATTTAAACGCCACATTCTGAACGCCTTCTCTTTGGATCTGACAGCTTCTTTGCATGTCTCATTAAACCAACTATTCTTCGAGGGCATAAATCTGAATTATTCCAAGAGGAATTATTTTCGCGACCATTTCAACAGCAACATCGCCATTATTGTCTAGGAAACAGAACTTCCAGTTAAATTGCTGGTAAAAATTGTTGAGCTCGGCCCAACGTGCCTTTTCGTATAGGTACATTGTCTGCTTCGTGACTGGTTTAGAAGAGGCTCCAAATATCAGAGAACGAAAAAGGATGTTGAAATGGTGCAATGATCCGAGTTTCCAAGAGGCGCTAGAATGTTAACCACAAACTTTTCAGGGTGAGAGGTTAAAAAAAGGTCAAGAATATTTTGTTGTTGCCCTTCAACACGCGGAATGTGTGTTGGCTCATTTTCCTAATTGCGCCAAGTCATTGTGCGCGGCAAAGAGCTCAGCGTATTGACCCTCCGGAGATGTATGGCTCGAAAGCTCGGGAAGCCCAGAGTTAGTATGGGCATTGAAATCCCCAGCAACTACAATTTCATCTTCTAAACTTTTTGAAATAGAGTCGGAAAGGCTCGGGAAAGCCCAGAGTTAGTATGGGCGTTGAAATCTCCAGCAACTACAATTTCATCTTCTAAACTTTTTGAAATGGAGTCGGAAGGGGCGTCGAAGCCATTCAGGGTAGCCTTTACAAATTTGGGCTTCTGTAAAGAAACCCGAAATGTAAAGTGTGTGATCCAATCCTGAACTTTTATCAAATTTGCCTAAGAACTTAACATTTTCCATAACACAATGCAACAAAAAAATTAAGTTGAAATACCGGAAGAGTCATACCATTTTTCTGGCACGTCTTGTTGAGAATCTGTCTTTGAAATTTCCCAAAGACCCCCAAAATCTTGATATCCGGTTCAAATACCGATTCTGCGTACCTGTAACTAACAACGTCTTACAAAAAATAGATTTTTTCTGTCCTATGAACCAAATGCACATATTCGGAAAGAGGGGAAAAATAAAAATACACATGTATCGGCGATTTTCATGTACACGTCAGAATTTTGTATCACGTCAAATTTTTTAAAAACTATTTTTATCAATTCTCAGATTTTCCCCAATTTTTATTATTTTTGAAAAAAAAATATTTTTTTCACTTTTCTTAGCATAACTTCAAGACACTCCAAATTTTTAAACTACTTAAGCGTTACGAAAAAAAATTTTTTTTTTAACTGAAACATTAAAAAAACGATAACCATTTAAAAAAAATTTAGGAAAACCTGAGAATTGATAAAAATCTATTTTTTAAAAAATTTGACGTGATACAGACATTTCCACGAGTCTGCCTGCAAAAAATCAGCTCTATTGGTTCACTAAAAAAGGTTTAAAAATAGGTCCAAAGGCTTTCACACAGGCCACTACGTGCTTCATACTTCAAACTTAAAAAAAAAAATTCTGACGTGTACATGAAAATCGCCGATACACGTGTATTTTTATTTTTTATCCCCTTTCCGAAAAAGTAAATTTTGTTCATAGGACAGAATGTGTGTAATTATTGACCGATTTTTGATTTCCTATACGATTTAAAAAGAAGAGACCCTTTTTTACAAACAAGTTTGGATTCGAAAGTAGTTACCCGTTAAGCCTTCGATTGAAATAGACATACATTTAAGTTCTACATATTTCAAAAGTCTTCTCTAATTAATGATGATTTTGTTGTAGTTTTTTTTTCGGAAACAGCCAAAGCGTGTAGCAAAACGTTACTGTCTATCAAACATTTCAAATGGTTTTGATAAATGCCCAAATTTTTTCCCAAAAAAGGAATATATCCGTTATATGTGTAAATACCGGGTAGAATCTCATCCCTACCCATGAGTACTCAAACGAAAGGAATTACATTCCCATGTATTCTAAATATGCACAAAAATGTGTCGACAAGGTACTCGGTATCCACAAAATGGACCTGATAAAATAAAATAATCAGGAGAAGACTGGAGCTTTATACGTCCCCTGAACTGGAAACCGATGGATAGCTCTCACATTTGGTGGCAAGATTCGAAATACACTAAAAGTTCTATTCTTAACATCAAGACACGCAGTCATTGGATCAAGGTTTATATTCATTGCCCACGAAATGGTAAAAAAAATTGCCAGGTGTAAGGTTGGAATCTACTGCATTCCATATCGATCAGCCGACAACACAAGAGACACCCCAATTTATCGGCATACGTCTGTTTCCACATACACTTGTATGTATGTGTGAAACAGTACGTGTGACTATGTCCGTCTTCATGTATATGTAGATAAAGAAACTTCTGCTTGGTCTTCTTGCGTGCCTTTTTTTTCGGAAAGATTTATTGAATGAAAGTTTAATAAAGCAAAATATATATAAAATAATATAAATATATGGAAAATACCATGCAGTCCTTCTTCCTTCACACATACACACACACACACACACACACACAGATACCTAAAGGCAATCTCTAAATGGAACCTTCTCACAGTGTCACCCATCAAACGGCAACAAATGAACGGACGAACGAACAAATTACTGGCACGGACAGACCAATGAACAGAGAGGCACACTCGCACATTCGGTCAATGGACACAGTCAATACCATCCAAAATGTAATTTGTTATGTTACCACTTATTATGACAGACAGCAGCCGAACGACGTCATTGAAGTGAAAACGCAGTAGGGAACAATTGGTACTGAACTGAATTTTTAAATTTTTTGTATGCCAATGAAATATTGAAATGAGTCACATATCCGATTTTAGAGCCATGATTGTCTGAATATCAATCAAAATGGCATAATAAAGGATGTTTTTTATTGGGGTATAGAACTTTAAGTTGGCATCACTTTTTTAACTGGCGGCCATTTTGTCAGCTGTCAAGTGATTAATATTTAGTTTGGTTTGCCATTTCATCATGAACAGGTTGACAAAAGAACAACGCTTGCAAATCGTGCAAATTTATTTCGAAAGTAATGGTTCAGTTCGCGAAGTTCACCGCAAGCTCCGTCCATTTTATGCCATTACATCCACAAAAACTGACTGTTTGGTGTGCTCTATGGGCTGGTGGAGTCATTGGGCCATACTTCCTCCGAAATAATGCTGGAGAGTCAGTTACCGTTAATGGAGACCGGTATAGAGCCATGATAACCGACTATTTTGTTCCCGAATTGGATGGCATGAATGTGGATGAGTTGTGGTTCCAACAAGTGGTTGAAAATTGGACCTGTAGAATTGGCTTTATTCGAGCCAGCCGCGGCGGCCACATGCCCGAAATCATATTTAAACATTAATGGCATAAAATTATCCTTCCAATAAAGCCAAATTGATGGACATTAAAACGATTTTCTTGTGTTTTATTTCAATTCGAAGTTCTATACCTCAATAAAAAACACCCTTTACATCAGCTACAAAACTTGGCATCACTTATATTACGGTTACAATTAAAATCTTAATTAACTGAAATCAAAACCGATTTTTCATAAATAATTTAGAGGCAAACAGCTCTTGTGGTTGAAAAATATTTTAAATTTTTCACTCAAACCAGATTGGTTTCAAGTCAAAATTGACGAAAAACATAACAAAGCCTTTTTCTACTTTGGGTTTAGTTTTTTTTTGTTTTGCTGCTAATTTAACTGAGAGAAGCCAACCATGTGAAACGTTACGATGCGATAGGAGCGAGTAAAGCAAATGTTAAATGTTAAAGTGTAAACGCTCGTACGAGACGGCCAAAAGGAATATTTTGCATTTTATGTGTTCCTCTATTCATACACGGTCGTGTCATAACACCAACACCACCACCTCCTCCTATGCATGTGTTGAAGTTGATGTCGATGTAAACGTCAACGTCAGCGTCAGCGTTGCCGATGCTGATGTTTGTTTTGGGATTTCAGTTCAGTGTTGAGCGGTTGTTTGTTTTCAAATCATTTTTTGATAGCTGTGTTGGAGTGTTTTGCTTTTGTTCTCCCTCCGTCTTGTTTTTATGACATTATTCGTAAATGGTTTGTTTTGATGTTGTTAAGAGTGTTGACGACGACGACGGTGATTGGGTGCTGTGGGCGAGCGAGATATCAAGTGGAAATTTCAGAATAGTCTTGGTGTAACGACAGCAGACACGAGTGTTTGTGATTTTCTGCAAAATATGACCCAATTAGAAATCTGTGCGTTTAAGTACATGTTTGTTCTTAAATTAAAAGATGATTCGCTTTGGTTATGCTAAGAAAACAACAAAAACAAAAAACATAATTGGATATGGACTTTTTGTTTGTTTGCCAAATCTGGGCTTTTGCTCAACGAACAGAGTGAGTTTTTTTTATCAACTCCAATGGGAAATATCCATTCAGAGATCATTTATTATGTGGAGACTAGACAGTTTGACAAAGCCATTAAGTCTTTCCGAATAAAAGGTAGTTTGGTTTGCACTGAAAACTTGTAATTTCCCTCAAGTAAAGGGTTTTCCAACAAGAGGTGTTGTTTTGAATCACCCGGTATTTCGGTAGCTATCACTTTTGAAACTTTTATTCTTTGACATTTGACAAGTAGAAAATACGCCATTACTAAAAATGGAACGAAGCATTGAAATTATTAAAATTCACTGCAAAAAATAGTGAAAATCTTACGCTACGTGTCACACAAACAACCAAACCATTGCTCTTGTATGGGAAAAGTTTCCGGACCGTGTTATCTCTCGAAGATGCGATTACAATTGGCCACCGAGATCTTGTGATTTAACACCTTGCGACTTCTTCCTTTGGAGCCACGTGACAGATAAGGTCTAAGCCAACAGCCCAGCGTCGATTAAACACCTCAAAAATAGGCAGACTCGTGGAAATGTCTGTATCACGTCAAATTTTTTAAAAAATAGATTTTTATCAATTCTCGGCTTTTCCCAAATTTTTTTTTTAAATGGTTATCGTTTTTTTAATGTTTCCGTTCAAAAACCATTTTTTTTTCGTAATGCTTAAGTAGTTTAAAAATTTGGAGTCTCTTCAAGTTATGCTAAGAAAAGTGAAAAAAATATTTTTTTTTCAAAAATAATAAAAATTGGGGAAAATCTGAGAATTGATAAAAATTGTTTTTAAAAAATTTGACATGATACAGACATTTGCACGAGTCTGCCTGCAAAAAAACAGCTCGATTGGATCACTGAAAAAGGGTTGAAAATCGGTCAAAGGCCTTCACACAGGCCACTACGAGCTTTATACTTCAAACTTAAAAAAAAAATTCTGACGTGTACATGAAAATCGCCGACACACGTGTATTTTTATTTTTTATCCCCTTTCCCAAAAAGTAAATTTGGTTCATAGGACAGAATGTGTGTAACACGGTGTTAGATTTCTTTAAGGTACCCAAAAAAAAGGCATTTTTCAGAGAAGTACATAAGAGGACGGAGGCGGACTGGTACTGAAAAAGTTCCCCTTTAAGGCAGGTGTCCGTTGGGAGACAGTACTTCTTGTTCTTGGTCTTAAAAATATGCCCTTGTCCACTAAATGTACCCCATCATCCAAGGGGCAGACGTTACCCCCCAAAAATAAAGGTGGAACACTTCCACCTTTACAATTAAGAAATGCTTTCATTATTTGTGGTGGTCCAAAGTCCCTTTTTTAAATCCATATTTTTAAAGTAGTTGCTACAACCAAACCATATTTGGTACAAATAAAATGTTGATGTCATAATAAAGATATGAATTTTATAATAAAACAAAAATGAGTACAATAGCTCTTCAAATATATGAGATACAGTTCGACAAGGTCGAAAAATGAAATTAATTTTTTTTTAAATTTCACAATCTGAAAAAGTGAAATTTTTTATATGAAAAAAGGGAATTTTTTAAAATGCTTTATCAGCAATCGCATCAGAATGTGTAAAAAAGGAAAAACAAAAAAAAATATAAAGAAATTACCACCTCGTCCAAGGAATGATCTGAGGTAGATTCTTTGCCGAGTTTTGGAGCAAAAAGGATGACAGACCGATTGGTCTAAAATACCCGCTTTAGACATAAAGACAATCTTGTATGCCATCCACCGCATGGGGACATGAGATAGTCGTAAATAGGCTCCGAAGATTATCAATAGCCATGACATTAATGTGTCGGTGTTCTCCCGTAAGTCCGCTGGGATAATCGCATTCGGGTGTAATCGCTCATCGTATGCAATGCCGCATATTAAATATTCTAGAGATATGTTTATCTGGTCCCTGATGTTAGAACATTTTGTCGGAATAGGCGGCTATCCAGGCACTCTCATCCGTATTTCTGACAGTCTGTTTTTGTGTTTCCATGAGTATCTCGAAGGTATCTCGACTGTTAGTGGTCGGATCATGGGCCCGTGTTTTGAATGTCCACCACATTTCATCAATTCAAATTGATGCTCAGAGAATTTCTCAGGCCATACCTTGGTTTCGGTGATAGCGTTTTTCAGCCAAAACTAATGATTGATGAGCATGCGGTGACAACTTGAAATGATTCATAAAACTTTAATTAAAAATCCTAGACAATTAATATTATAAAAAAAATCCTGTACAATTTAAATGTAATAAAAACAAGTGGACAAATAGTAAGTTCGGCCGGGCCGAATCTTATATACCCTCCATCATGGATCCTTAAAAAGTCAATAAATAAGAAAACCAGTGAAAAAGTTGCAGTCGGGTAAACCGACTTATATATACCCTCACCCTCATTAAAAGGTACCAGGTACCAGAAAAGGAGTTGCCAGACTGTCAAGTTTTTGTCCAAAACTTAGTCCAGTTATACCATTACTAAATACGGAATTTGGGCAGATCGCGTTGGTCGTATTGAAAGTATTACACGGTTTATAATGGGTGGAATGGTAAATTTGTATGACAGGTACCAGAAGGGGAGTTGCCAGACTTTCAAGTTTTTGTCTAAAAATTTGTCTAGCTATACTTTTACTAAATACAAAATTTGGGCAAAATGTCGTTGGGCATATTGGTGTTATTACACGATTTCTAAGGCAGGCGGGATGGTACATTCGTATGGGAGGTACCAGAAGAGGAGTTGCCAGACAGCCAAGATTTTGTCGGAAACTTTGTCCGGTTATACCTTTACTAACTACGGATTTTGGACAAGATCGAACTTGCAAGTGTTGATATTATTACACGATTTATAAAGTGGGCGAAATAGCAGATTTGTATGGGAGGTACCCGAAGGAGTACCAACTTTTTGTCCACGACTTAGTCTTACTATACGTTTACTAAATACAAAATTTGGGCAAGATCGCGTTGGGCATATTGGTGTTATTACACGATTTCTAAGGTAGGCGGGATGGCATGTACCAGAAGGGGAGTTGCCAGACTGCCAACTTTTTGTCCAAAACTTAGTCTAACTCTACTTTTACTAACTACAAAATTTGGGCAAGATCGCGTTGGGCATATTGGTGTTATTACACGATTTCTAAGGTAGGCGGGATGGCACATTTGTATGGCATGTACCAGAAGGGGAGTTGCCAGACTGCCAACTTTTTGTCCAAAACTTAGTCTAACTCTACTTTTACTAAATACAAAATTTGGGGAAGATCCAACTAGGCGTGTTGATATTATTACACGATTTCTAAAGTGGGCGAAATAGCAGATTTGTATGGGAGGTACCCGAAGGGATGTGGCCATATAGCCCATTTACTATCCCATAAGCAGTTTTGGGAAAATATTAAGCCATGCCAAATTTCAGAGTGATTGCTTAACTCTTTCGAAAGTTATCGTGCGTACCAGCAGGACAGACGGACGGACAGACGGACATGGCTCAAACGATTCAGAAAGTCATAAAACGAATTTGGTTCAAAGACACCTGGGGTCTAATGTGGATATTTCTATGTGTTACACTTTTGAAATATGTTATATACCCTCCCACCGTAGGGTGAGGGTATAACTAACTGAGTTTTTGGGCCGCTCGTGACCCGATAGTCCCAGGAACCCGATCACAAATTTTATCCAAATCATGAAAATAAATGCATATTTGGGTTCGCGAGAAAATTTCGTTGCATTTCGATACCCATATGTCCATGTTTGTCAAGGGACGGTTTTTGGGCCGCTGGTGACCCGATAGTCCCAGAAACCAGATCAAAAAATTTAGTAAAATCGTGAAAATAAAGGCATATTTGGGTTCGTGAGTAAATTTCGTTGCACTTCGATACCCATATGCGCATGTTTATCATGGGCCCTTTTTTGGGCCCCAAGGGTCCACGGAACCCATTAGCACGCCCATTTTTGGGATTTTTTCCCCATCTATAAATTATATAAACTTAGAACTTAGATGTAGTGAAAAAAAATATTTGAAAAATTTGATTATGGCCGGAATATATTTAGTCCCGTAAAGGAGAACTTTTCCCCCTTTGGTCCGATATGGCCCATTCTCGAACTTAACCTGCTTATGGGCAAAAAACATCTTCCTACAAAATTTCAGCTTTTTAGCGTTGGTCGTTCGCACTCTATCGTGATTTCAACAGACAACAGACGGACGGACGGACGGACAGACAGACGGACATCGCTAGAATGTCTTAGAATGTTACACTGACCAATAATATATATACTTTATAGGGTCGCAGATCACTCTTTCGAGGTGTTGCAAACGGAATGACAAACTTAGTATATACTCCATCCTATGATGGAGTGTATAAAAAGAGTTCAGAAATATTTCAGAAATAAATAAAACGTATAATTTCCTTTTTTTGTTAGTATTTTATCCCGACCAATAATCTAGGCAATCGTAAAGTAAAAAATCGGCAAATTTCCCGGGTAATACGTCCGGCGTTAAAAATCCTACATGCAACACATAAGAAGGAATGCGTCGATAATAAACAATTAATTTAATCGGTTGTGGCGTCCAAGTCCATGTCTTCAAACTCCAATGACAAAAAATGATTTATCATATCTCGGTTCCAATGGAAAAACAATTAATTTTTTTACTCTCAAAATCAGTAATTGTTTCTTAATGTTCCTTCTCCACCATTTGCGCAATATGAAATTTAATTCATATATCACTTTCATTTCAATGAAACTGTGCCAGCCAATGAAGCAACAAATTACAGGCTAGTATTAGGTTTTTTTTCTTCAAATATTCGTACACATGGCCCCCAGCAAATCACATCCAAATCCTCCATTATAGAAACGCGGCATTTTGGCGCTTTTTCTGTGCGCTGTATCGTGGTATCGAAAACCCCATTTATTACGATTACAAATGCGAGCAACAAGCCGGTCGGTCTGCTCAGCTCTGTTCATATCTTGGAAAAATCTAATAAATCTCTTAATGAATTCATGACATGTATTTGTGTGTCAATGGATCTGCGAAAGACTTTAATTAAACGTGAATTCGATTTCAACTGAATTACGTTTTAAACCGCCATAACACACGCCAGACAAAAAAAAAATCTCAACACCACAATCGGGTGAGTTACAAAAAAAAAAAAAACCCCAAGTAATATTGGAAAAAATCTGCAGCTCAGAACTGAAACTGAAACTGAAACGAAAACAAGAAATATTACCATGAAAAGTGAATGTTAATGTCTGTGGGCTTGTGGAGAGTATGAGAACTTGCTTGGAAATAAAATCCTAGCACATAATGCCAGATTCGGTGGACAAAACAAAAACAAAGCATCACAATAGAAAACAATTTTTGATATTTGATTTTTTACAAATAAAAAAAAAATCGGGCTGATCGGTCGTTATTATGTCTACGGTTAATTATGGGCTACATTTGCAAAGACATAGTTATGTTACGAAAACGATGGCAGTTTGATGAGTTGTGATAAAATATTTTAGGGTCTAGAATTTACAAGACCACCCCAAAAAATATTGAATGTTGAAAGAAGTAAACGATTTAGAGGACCAACAGCCGAAGTCTTTCGAATATGCAAAAAAAAAAACTGCCGTTCTCTAAACTTTCATCGATAATATCTCCTTTTTAGACGCGAAATAGAATCAAACACAATTGATTTTATTTCTTCAGCGATTGAACCAAACCATCGCACTATGGTCCCAAATTTGATTTCTTTGGCCAAAACTATATTTTTTGACATCCCACAATATTGTTTTTCTTATTGAAAAAATAACGACAGGTCATCAAAGTGGAAATTGTGTGACCCATTTATAAAATTGCTAAATTTTGCGAATCTTTTTGTCTAAAATTGTCAAGTTTAAGACCAAAAAAACAAATTTGTGATTTCTGAGAAAAAAAAATGTTCTTTTCGCAAAATTCTGCAGATTTTAATAGTTGGTTAGCAAGGGGGAGAGATACAGACCCGGTAGGTGATTTGGTAGTGTCCCTATAAGCGTGGGGGTTGGGAGTTCGATTCCAACCGCAGGCCTTGGTCTGTCGCTAAAAAAAAGCTGGTCTGTGTCACCCGTTTTCCCTTGGACCCAAAATTAGAATATAAATTTACTTTGTATTTTAATTAACTAAAAATAAAGAAAAACATAAAAATGAAATAAAAAATTAAAATAAAAAAATAAAGTAAAAAAAAAATAATAAATAAAAATAAATATTAAAATAAAAATAAATATATAAAAAAAAATAAAAATAAAAATAAAAATAAACATAAAAATAAAAATAAAAATAAAAATAAAAATAAAAATAAAAATAAAAATAAAAATAAAAATAAAAATAAAAATAAAAATAAAAATAAAAATAAAAATAAAAATAAAAATAAAAATAAAAATAAAAATAAAAATAAAAATAAAAATAAAAATAAAAATAAAAATAAAAATAAAAATAAAAATAAAAATAAAAATAAAAATAAAAATAAAAATAAAAAAAAAAATAAAAATAAAAATAAAAATAAAAGTAAAATTAAAAATGAACATAAATATAAAAGTAAATATAGAAGTACAAATAATTATTTTATTTATTTATTTATTAATTACAATACAAAGTAAATTTTATATTCTAATTTTGGGTCCAAGGATAAACCGAGTGACAAAGACTATTTGGCTTGATTTTTGCAGCGACAGACCAAAGCCTCTGGTGGGAATCGAACCCACAACCCCCACGCTGATAGGCAAGCACGCTACCAACTCGCCTACCGGGGCGCTTACAAATAATTATAAAAGTATATATAATATTAAAAATAAATATAAATATAAAAGTAAAAGTAAAAATAAAAATAAAAAAAAAAATAAAAATAAAAATAAAAATAAAAATAAAAATGAAAATATAAGCGCCCCGGTAGGCGAGTTGGTAGCGTGCTTGCCTATCAGCGTGGGGGTTGTGGGTTCGATTCCCACCAGAGGCTTTGGTCTGTCGCTGCAAAAATCTAAACATATGGTCTGTGTCACCCGGTTTACCCTTGGACCCAAAGATTAGAATATAAATTTACTTTGTATTGTAATTAATAATAAATAAATAATAATAAAAATGAAAATAAAAATAAAAATAAAAATAAATATAAATATAAAAGTAAAAATAAAAAAAAATAAAAATAAAAAAAATAAAAATGAAAATAAACATAAAAATAAAAATAAAAATAAAAATAAAAATAAAAATAAAAATAAAAATAAAAATAAAAATAAAAATAAAAATAAAAATAAAAATAAAAATAAAAATAAAAATAAAAATAAAAATAAAAATAAAAATAAAAATAAAAATAAAAATAAAAATAAAAATAAAAATAAAAATAAAAATAAAAATAATAAGAAAAATAAAAATAAAAATTAAAATAAATATAAAAGTAAAATTAAATGTAAAAATAAAAAAATAAAAATAAAAATAAAAATAAAAATAAAAATAAAAATAAAAATAAAAATAAAAATAAAAATAAAAGTAAAAGTAAAAATAAAAAAATAAAAATTTTACTTGAAATTTATAGAACATACACATATATTTTAAATAATTAAAAAAAAATTAATGCTTTTAAGGAATTCCATAATTTTAAACTACAACTGCAAAAAAGTAGTGAAACTTATTAGTTTTTACAAAAACAAATTTTATTATTATTTAATATTTCAATAATTTTGGACAAGAAAAGTGGTGCTTGGGACAATAGTGCATCGACTCGCCGATTAAATATAATAGCATGTCCTTGAGAAACCCTTCTAGAGCGAAAATCAATGGAATCTGTGATCACAAAACTTAAAATGCCCACAACTCCGTACAAAAAACGGCCATCTCCATTTAATTACCTTAACCGGATAATTACTCAGAACGCTAAGAATTTTGTACGAGGCAATTAAGAAAGGGTTTTACCGTATCATATAAACCACATATTCTGACTCCTCCAAAACAAATTGACCTGTCCAACTGTTACCCCCTTGCATTCTCATATCCTTCACAACGTTTTCCTACTTCGCATGGTTCACTTGATCCTCGTATGTGGCGCATATGTCGAAAACTAAAACAAGGTTTTAATTATAGACTATAAAATAAATATGTTTTGACACTCGAACTAATACCACTCAGCGGCTTCACATATTACATGCCCGTACTTCACTTGTGCCCCCAAAACCACCGGTTTTCCAGTTTTTGCTATGAGCACATGGAAATGTTTACAAGTGACGACGACAATGACGACATGTTTGTTAATTAAATCCAGTATGTTGTTTTTTGTTGTCCTTTTTGCTGAATCGTTTGTCCGTCAGACAGTAAACAAAAAGAGAAAAAAGTAGACAGCGATAAAAATGATGTGAATACACGATCTGAAAATCATGTAATGTCTAAAATCCATATTAAAAACGCATCCAACTAATATTTATTATAATTTGGCTAATCGCATGTGGTTAACATTTAACAGGAAATTAAGATATCGACGGTGTGGCGTGGGGCTTAGTAAAAGTCTTTCGCTGTGCACTTTTTAATAAAATTCGATAGAAAATTTACTGCCTGAATTTTTTTTAGGGATATGCGCTACTAAAGACTAATTCAATTGTAGTGGGAACCATTGCAGAGGCTATCGATAAAGAAGCAAGGTAGCCTCCGAAATGGCTTCGTATACCTTGGGTTGCAATCGTAGCAAATACATAGCATAACACTCTTTAACGAAACAAGTAACACATTTTTATTTGAAAAAATGTCTCCTTTGGCATAACAAGCAAAGTACGCCTCCTCAGATTATTGTTCTACAATATCGTAAAAGCAAATTAATCCATCTATTTGTTGGCCCCCCACCCCAGATGAATGTGCAGTCGTGCAGAGAGCGATCATACATTGTAGCATTTTGGACATAAACCAAAATATTATGCAAAAGTTTAAATGACTGCGATTGGACTAAAAGCCAAGATTTTAGTGCTCCCACTCAGAAAACAAATTGTGTTAGCATTTGAGTATGGGTTGAGTTGGCGCGCTGACTTGTGAAGTGACTGAACTAAACGGTAACACAGATTGGAGCACATTCGATGAGTGTTTGCCACCAGAGTAGAGTGTTTTGGCCTGGTGTGAGTGAGTGTGTGTGTGTCTCTGCCCCTGCCACGGAATTAAAATGTTTATGCTGCCAGGCGTAAGTCATTTGTATATAGCTTAGACAACCGATGTGTGTCTGTGTGTTTAAGTCGTCGAGATCCAAACACAATGCAGCCTTATGGCCGTGTTGCAAGTTGCTGTTGTTGAGCACTCCATAAAACTCTTGAATGCATTATTGTGATAAATATTTTAGTTGTATGTTTGTAGCGCACACATGTAGGTACACAACCATACATTTTCATTTCAGCAGCGGAACGAGGGTTGTGGAAGGCCCTCCAACTAGGGTTATATATGTAGTTGCAAACAAAAATCGACCTTTTAACTTTTTTTAAAAAAAAATTAAAAAAAAAAAGATTACCCAAAAATTCCTAAAATGTGGTGGAAAATTCCCAAAAGTTGGGATTATTACTAAATTTGCTATATAGTTCGATAGTTTCACAAATCAGAATGGACACTGAGCTGATAAGTGAAAATTGTTAAAAAAAAAATTTGCTTTGCAATTCTAAGTGGGAATTGGTTTACAAAAATGGTCAACTTCGGAATTCATTACTGAATTAAATTGAAGATTCATATTCTTATTGTTAGGCTACTAAGGAGCAGATCAGGTTTAATTAATTTTTTTCTTATTTTTTATTTAATTACAATACCAAATTAAATGTTCTGTGAGAGACAAACACAAATCTTATGCAAAATATTAGGCACATTGGACAATAAATACAAATTTGGCGGAATTTGTTTTTTTGGAGAACCGCAGTTTCCAAATTTGGACCTTTTTAGCTTATATGTGGCTAAACCCATTGTATTCAGACAGAGACTCAAACACACTTCAGCTGGGTATGTGTGAAATGTCAATCAAATCGCACAATCCAATTCCAAATGGCATGGATTTATGTCCCTGGAGTCAAGCTTCTGGCGTTGTCTTCTGTAAACCACTTTTTTTTATTCACGATCTATAATTTCATCCTCTCAACTCTCGATATCACCACAAAAGAGCTTGCTTCGAAAATGTGGCTGTGTATCCATGTAGGTCATTGGGGTTAACTTTAAGCCAACAAATGGTTCGTCAAAGTTGGGTTACAGGCAACAGGCGAGGCTAACTCATTTTCCGTGTTAAAACCCATTCAGTGTTGTCATCAGAGTGAGTCAGTACTCACTCACTGTGCATAAGTTTCTGTTAACCAGAAGTTAGCTCACTAGGAGATAGTTTTTCTTTCCGATCGCATAATGTTTACTTACATCTGCATCAGCTTCGAGTGAGCCAAAAGCTAGTTCAATACTAGCTTGAGAAGAAGTTCGATTGATAAAAACAAAACAAATGACTAAAGTCTGCATAATTATTGAGTTAGCAAAAGCTAAATTGATTTTGAGCTAGCCCATAAAAGCCCGACAGGGATGGTGCGTAGATTACATGGGAACAGCCGTTGAGAAATATTTTTTTGTATTTGTATTCGTGAGTTTTGAGAGCCTCATAATTCTTTGTTAGGCTTTTTGTTTTCCAATTCTTTGACTTAAAGGTTTAATACGAAAATGTATTCGATATTTGAAAAAGATAACCTAAACAAACAATTGAAATGTGAACAAAGAGTTTGACAATCACAATCTGGCGAAATGAAAAATTTGGAATCAGCTGTTTGCATGCCCATTTTATTGGTCATTCAATTTTGACAATTTGTAACGAACGAACATATTTGTTACTAGTAAGTTGTAAAGCGCCTATGGCGCCCGTTGAAATATGGAAAAAAAATTTTGTTGAAAAAAAAAAATTTTGTGGAAAAAAAAAATTTTGTTGAAAAAAAAAATTTTTGTTGTTTGGAAAAAAAAATTTGTAAAAAAAAAAAATTTTTGTTTAAAAAAAAATTTTGTAAAAAAAAAATTTTTGTAAAAAAAATAAATTTGTAAAAAAAAAATCTGGGAAAAAAAAATTTTGGTAAAAAAAAATTTGGGGAAAACACAATTTCTGTACAAAAAAAAATATTATTTTTTTTATTATTATTATTTATAGAAAATTATAGAATGCCTATTTAAATTCCTACGTACTGCGTGACAGAGTCAGTGAATCAGTGTCGAGGGTAAATATATATTAAGATATGGAAACAGGCCATGACACAATAACTAACGGTGGAGTCATGCAAACAGCTGACTAAAATTTGTTCATTTTGACAGAATTTTAATTGTCAAAATCATTGTTTACATCGCAATTGTTGTTTTAGTTTTTTCTTTTTTCAAATGTCGAATACATTTTCGTATTAAACATTCAAATCAAAAAAGCCAAACAAAGAATTTGGGGACTCTCAAAACTATTAAAAATAATGTTATAGTTGTCTATTTGTAACTGTCTGCTGTCTTTCATTTATATATCAGAATTTGACAATCACAAGACCCAGGGTTGTATCTACTTTGTTGTTGTTGGGCAATTGCGTCTACCTTTAGTTATTGTGCCATGGAAACAGGCAGTCAATCTTTAGTTTTTGACCGAAAAAGAAATGTTGTAACTGTAACAAATATTTTTGATATAAACAATATTCAGATTGACCGAAAAAAAAAAATTGTGCAAACAAAAAAAAATCAAATTCCCATTTAGCATCAAACATTTTGTTAAGTTGTATCGGTTATAACATCCAACGACACAGCCAACGAATGTGGAAGCGAGACTAAATGTATTTGATTTGATTTTCCAATACATGAGCTGGCCTACACATGAGAATGGCTTTTTGCCAATACCTGCTTTCAACTGTTCCCCGATCGTTATGAAATTTGCCTAATAGTTCACTATTTGACAAAGAGGCGTTGAAAATTCAGACGAAGGCCTTACAAGTACCGCCGCTGTTTAAAGTCTACATCTATCATTTATCAAGATATTTAGTTGATGCTTGGTTTATGGTACGATTCCAGCCACCAAACACCACTATGGACGCGATGGATGGAGTAGTGCGGCATCCCGCATACCCGTATATAATTTCTCATGTATCGATACCGCTGTGAACATATATGAAGATTAACAGGTATTTTGTTACGTTAATAAAACGGTAATTTCTGCTGTTTCCATGCTATGCATGCACGAGGTTTTAGCCATAATCCAGCGGTATTGTTTTTCTTTTTTTTTGTTTCTATATTAGATTCACTTTTCAATATTGTGATGTGATATTGACTGTAAATTACAAAAGACCCAAATGCGATTATTTATAACGAACCAAACAAACAAACAAACAATAACGATCGTTAAATGCTCTACACCAAATTGGTCTGTCTCACACTACAACTTAATACACATGTGTTACCCGAGCAGTATAATGGGAAATTGGTATTTGAAAATGATATACGAGCTGGCTAAACGAGCTGTGGTATGACTGATGTAGTTTCACCAACCGCATATGTCGTTTTTTTTTTTTTTGGGCGCAAAACAGAAAAAAAGGAATGGAAAATTGTTCCATTATTGTATGCCATACCCAATAGTATCGGAGGGCCTGGTGTATATTGTGATTACGGCGACCGACGTGTTTTCGGCCAAGTTAGAACTCTTAATTTTTTTGCATGCATAATATAATGTAAATATGCCTCCGCGAGAAAACTTGCAAAGCCGTTTTCAGACCAACGATGTGTGGTGAGTTAGAGAAAGTGAGAATGAGAATGAGTTCCAGAAATAGAAATACAAAACAAAATTAAATGGAACAGAGCGACATATTAAGAAGTGTCACAAATTGTGTTATTAGTAGTAAAACGCAATTATTTGCGGACGGTTATAAAATTAATGTTGCCACAGGCTGGGGCCAATTGCGATGTATTGCTCCGGATGAAATTCGCACAATTGATTTATTATCCGGCCAAGGTAATTAAGCGAATTCGCTTAATTACCTCGTTTGGGTAATTATAGGAATTCTCTTAATTACATCGATTGGGTAATTAAACGAATTCGCTTAATTACCTTGGCCGGATAATAAATCAATTGTGCGGGAAATTATACGAATACGCTCAAATAAAATCATATAGGAAATCTTTTAATCTTTAAACACAGCAAATTTTTGAACGAAATGTTAATCTGCCGAATGCTTTTTTGTGATGCTAAAAAGGAATAATACTGGGCAAATATGCGTGAAAGGCAATTAAGCGGCGGAAACTGTGTTTTTTTATTTAGATCAAAGAAGGCTATATTTTCATTAGAAACTTAACCCTTATATACGGACGGCTATAAAGTAGATGGAACAGCGGGTTTTGAAATAGGCCTAATCTATTGGATGGAATGTATTCGAGTTAGACGCTGCGGTCACTTGCCCGAAATCATTTTTAAAACATAACATTAAATTATAGGCGTTTTATTTCTTCTTGAAACCCACACGTCCGAAAAAAAAACCAACCTTTACGTTTGTGAGACAAAAAAAGTCTAAATGTGTTTTTTGTTTGTCAAAAATTTTTGTCGCAAAATCGAGCTGAATTTTTCACCAATTTATATCTGGTAAACCTAGTCTATCTGCAGCCACAGCCGAATTTTACACAACGATTTGTTTCAATTGGAAACGTCCACAATCCATTCATTCAATCCATTTGAATAGCAACCGAATGGATTTACGAAAAATAATTTTCTAAGATGAAGCTTATTTTCTACTAGTAAGTTGTAATGCGCCTATGGCGCCCGTTAATTTGCTTGAGAAAGTATTTGTTACTTAATTTTAAAAATTTTGTAAAAAATATTTTCAGAAAACTATTTTGTAAAAAAAAATTTCGAAAAAAAAAAAAATTTGTGGATAAAAAATTTTTGCTGAAAAAAAAATTTTTGCTGAAAAAAAAAATTTTTGGGGAAAAACAAAAATTTTTGTTGAAAAAAAAATGTTTGTAGAAAAAAAAAATTTTGCTGAAAAAAAAAATTTTTGTTAAAAAAAAAAATTTTGTTGAAAAAAAAAAATTTTGTGGAAAAAAAAAATTTTGCTGAAAAAAAAAAATTTGTGGAAAAAAAAAATTGTTGAAAAAAAAAAATTGTAAAAAAAAAAAATTTGGAAAAAAAAAAGTTTGGAAAAAAAAAATTTGGGGAAAACACAATTTCTGTACAAAAAAAAAATATTATTATTTATATAATTATTATAGAATGCCTATTTTAATTCCTACGTACTGCGTGACAGAGTCAGTGAATCAGTGAATCAGGGAATCAGTGTATCAGTGAATCAGTGTCGAGGGTAAATATATATTAAAAAGAAGATTGAAACGAAATTTGGGCTTTGGACAATGCACGCTACATCGTCTGCACAGTTTCCATTGTAGTAATAAGCCTACTAGGTATGTAGCGAATATGGGTTTAGCGAAAGCGAATTATAGAAATCGGCAGATAGAATCCGCACCCGTTCGAAGTACACCACTTTGTTTAGTCCATTCCCAAACGAACTGTGTATGTAAAACGAAATATGCTCTGTAATCCGAAATCCACAATCATAACAACGTCCCACAACATCTTCATTTCCACTTCATTTCAATATGATGATTAAGATACATGATATTTTTCGTAAATATATATTGCAACTTGCCACACTCACACACACACACACACAATATGCGTACATTTGCCACAAAGATTATGCAGTCGTTGGTCATTTGCGAGTAAATTGCCCATAATTACTTGAAAGAATAAAGCTTCTTCATCGGAAGCAAATCCAAACATTCCAACCCACGTACATTAGCCTGGGCCACCGTTTACCGAGCGAAGCGAAAAATTGTGGCAATCAAAAGTCAATTGCGATGTAACGAAATTCGAACAATATTATAGGCCTTTTGATTAATTATCCAGCTAAGGTAATTAAACGAATTCACTTACTTACCTCATGTAGGTAATTATACGAATACGCTCAAACAAAACCACATTTACAAAATAAATTATATTTGTATATAAAGAACACATTTTTTTTTTGTAGTTAACAGTGATGTGTAGGTAAACGTTTAGTAGGATTTTCTTGCATAAATTCATACCAGGGCTGTGGAGTCGAGCCAAAATTGCTTGACTCGGACACCAGCATTTGTAAATAGCTCGACTTCGATTTCGGCTGTTCAATAAGAAAACTTCGAAATTTGTTTATTTATTAATTAACTAGTAAGTTGTAATGCGCCTATGGCGCCCGTTGAAATATGGAAAACAAATTTTGTGGAAAAAAAAAATTTTGTGAAAAAAAAAAATTTTTGATAAAAAAAAAAATTGGAAAAAAAAATTTTTTAAAAAAAAAATTTTTGTAAAAAAAAAAATTTTGTAAAAAAAAAAAAATTTGTAAAAAAAAAATTTTGGAAAAAAAAATTTGGGGAAAACACAATTTCTGTACAAAAAAAAAATATTATTTTTTATTATTATTATTTATAGAATTATAGAATGCCTATTTAAATTCCTACGTACTGCGTGACAGAGTCAGTGAATCAGTGTATCAGTGAATCAGTGTCGAGGGTAAATATATATTAAGATACAATACAAATTAAATTTATATTCTAATTTTGGGTCCATATGACTTGATTTTTGAAGCGACAGACCAAAGCCTCTGGTGGGAATCAAACCCACAACCCCAACGCTGATAGGCCTAAGGGGGCGCTTGGTCGAAAATTTTATTTCTGTCGACTATTCCTATACTCTTTATTACACTGAGGTGCATTTGTATCTTAAAGATAAAAAGTAGTTCCTACATTGAATTGAAAATATTTCAAATTTTAAAAAATATTAATAGCTTAACTGGTTTTCAATACATTTTATTTATTTTATGGGAGATGTATGTAAATGATACTCGGATTCGATTTTATATTTTCAGAAGTAGTATGTTTAATTCATTTTCTACAGATGTTTGTTGGTGAATTTGCAATTCGCCGACAATGTTTTTCCGAGCAAACAATTATTGGGTTAGTTAAAATGGTAATTAACCGAATGTTTATTAAACGTGTCTTTTTTTTTGTGTGAAAAAGGAATAATATTAACAAGGTTTCAGAAATTGAGGCAAATAAGCGAGAAGGGCAATTAAGCGGAGAAAACTTTGATTAGATCAAAAAAAGTCCATCATGAAGGCAATATATACATTAGAAACTCAACCCTCCGATTCGTGCGACTTCGCGTTGGCCTTAAAGTATGCACGTAGAAAGATTCCCGCCCCCACATACAGATGGGTTAATTACGATTAGCCGCCTTTGGAGATAGAAACATAAACATAGAAATAAATCTAGAAATTGTTCAATAGAATGTAAAGTAATTTTGCCGAAGCCAATAACTCATTTTTAATCGATATACTATTTAAATCCCAAAAAAAAAAAAAAATATTCCCACAACCGTCTTAAATCAATCCATGCGATTGCAGCAACTGTTTTTTTTTTTTTTTGAGGAACCTCTCTATTGTGCCCACATACAAAACATACACGTATTCAAATTTATTTGTTTATCAAAAATGCTCTAATTAGTTTACCTTCTGCTGTTGGAATATGTACTTAATTCCATAGTTTAGATTAACTATTGTGCAGGAACCAAAACAAAACAAAACCCGAACCCTCAATCATTTTCTGGCTGTGGATGAAAAACAAGATTATTAAAATTCTTAATAACCTCCTTTACACCGAAGAAACGCCGCAATCACAAATACCAATAAGCCGACAGGTTTACGTATTGTACATCGATGATCTATAAAATAGCACAACGATAAACAAAAATGATTTGAAGTTAAGACATTTAAACGTTATGGAGTTATGATATAGAGGTTGTTCCAAATTTTCCTTTGAAACCCCTTCGTAAAGTCGTGGGCATTTACACGATGACTGTTTAAAAGCAAACACGCATGCTTCTTTCTGAAGTGAATAATTCTTCTTTTGTAAAAACAATATAAAATTGGCAATGTCAAAAGTTGTTTTTTTTTGGAAATTTCCAATTTAACTGTCAAATTTTCCACCAATTACGATTTCGTGACTGTTTTGCTACCCATATGGCTTCTTTAACCCCTTCGCCAACGATCGTCGAACGTATTGTCTGTTCTGGGTGGAATGTCATCGTGTAACTCGGGTCTATGGCAATATACAGTATTCTCCGCCTAATTGGATTTCTCACTTATTATCCTCAATTTCTGAATCCCCATTAATTTCGATACCTTTTCATACAAAAAAATTGCCTTAACCGGATAATTACTCAAAAAGCTAGAAATTTAGCAACGAAGTATTTAAGCGGGATTTACTGCATTTTCTAACTGAAGACTGGTCACTTGAGCCAGCGGCAACTTTCCACTGATACACATTTTTTTCTCACCAAAATCCCATGGACACCGCTAAGCCAATTAACTCCATTCCATCAAGATCGAACCATCGGCTATCTGCAACTGTCGGTTGGCTCCTAACCGAACATAGTGTATTTTCTGAGTGGACAGACAATCGGTTGTCTATTCAAATGACTAGTTGTGCTTATGGCCACACATGCATAGATTAGAAAAGACATTAATAACCCAGATAACCTGCAATTACTATTAAAAAAAACAGCGCCATTTCACACACACACTCTGTGGGAAAATGACAAAAAATAAATAAAGAACAACATGAATAAATATGCACTAAATATAACTAATTACACACAGTGGGAAATTTTTGACAAAAAAAGAAAAAAAACACCAGACTGTGGTTGCCCATGAACAGACAACAACCGGAAAGTCTCTCTTGCAGTTATCCGTGGTTTTCTCTAAAGCGAACTTCGAAAAAGTGAAATATGTTTCAGTTAAAGGATATTCCTGAATACAATTATTCATTTAACCATACTTCATTTTATCGTTGAATTATCCCGATAAGGTAATAAAACAATCCCGCTTAATTGCCTCATTTTGGTAATTATATTATTACTAGTAAGTTGTAATGCGCCTATGGCGCCCGTTGAAATATGGAAACAAAATTTTGTTGAAAAAAAAAAAATTTTGTGGAAAAAAAAATTTTGTTGAAAAAAAAAAATTTTGTTGAAAAAAAAAATTTTTCTTAAAAAAAAAATTTTTGTTGAAAAAAAATTTTTTCTTAAAAAAAAATTTTGTTTAAAAAAAATTTTTTTCTTGAAAAAAAAAAAATTTCTTGAAATAAAAAAATTTTGTGGAAAGAAAAAAATTTTGTTGAAAAAAAAAATATTGTGGAAAAAAAAAATTTTGTTGAAAAAAAAAAAATTGGAAAAAAAAATTTTGTAAAAAAAAAAATTTGTAAAAAAAAAATTTGTAAAAAAAAAAATTTTTTAAAAAAAAAATTTTGGAAAAAAAAAATATTGGTAAAAAAAATTTGGGGAAAACAGAATTTCTGTACAAAAAAAAAATATTATTTTTTTTATTATTTATTATAGAATTATAGAATGCCTATTTAAATTCCTACGTACTGCGTGACAGAGTCAGTGAATCAGGGAATCAGTGAATCAGGGAATCAGTGAATCAGTGAATCAGTGTCGAGGGTAAATATATATTAAGATGTTTTGTTTTCACCTCTTTTGTTTAATTGACCACGGTATGCTATTTTTATTATCTCATTGGGGTAATTATACGAGTACCGTTAAATAGAACACATATATTTGATTTACAAATAATTCAAATATTTTTGTTTTTTTTTAATAATGCCACGTTTATGAAATAAATTATATTATTATTTCAAAATAATGCACATCATTTGTTTAATTAATTCGGGTAATTGGACGAACACGGTTAAATAAAGCCACGTTTATAAAATAAATTATAATTTTATTTAAAAATTCTTCACATCTTTTGTTTAATTGACAACGAAGTGTTCTTTTAACTGCCTCATTCGGGTAATTAAACGAATACCCTCGTTCATAAAAACATATCTTTTTTTTTTAATTTAAAAAAATAATGGACTGTTTAACTGACAAAGAAAGATGTGTTTTTAATGCGATTTTTTTAAATTCAAGAACAAAATTCATTGTTAAGAATTTGGAAATGATTGTAGTTGCCAGATCTGTAGTCAAATCGTATTTCAGTATATGTACAGGGTGGCGCAAAAGTAATAATAATGCTATAAATTTTGCGATTGGTCCCTAATATCAGTGGCAACTCTGGCGGCGGCCATTTACATGACATCATATTCTCGACTTGATGTAAAAAAAAATTAAAAGACCAAATAAAAATAATCCACAAGGAGAAACTAAGTTTTTCATTTTTTTTTAATTACAGCCAAAAAACATCGGAAGTTTACTTTTGCGCCACCTTTTATAATGTCAACTTCATTCCAGGGAAACAATTCGTTGGTTAATTAAACGCAATGTATAATTTGTCGTGTTATTTTTGTATGAAAAAGCAGCAAAGTTAGAAAAGAAGAGAGAAAAACAATTAAACAGTCGATTAAGCGAGCATATGAAACTCTTCGGTTAATGAAATGTAAATAGTTGTTTTCCCAATGAAAAAGTAGCGAAATTAACGGGGATTAAGAGTGGGTGGCAAATAAACGAGAAAATTAATAAGGCATGGAGGTAATGAACCGGGGAATGACGTTTATTTATTTCCCTAAGAACTTATGACATTTCCTAGAGTTGCCAGATCTACAGTCAAATATAAGTTCGGGTCAGTATTTGAGCGAAATTCATATTCCACTTCATTCCGGGGGAAAAAAAACAATTCTGTGTTTAATTAAACGAAATGGATAATTTAGTACGGAAAATTATCAAAAATTAGCAACGGGGATTCAGAAATTGAGGCAAATAAGCGGAAATAAACTAAGCGGAGAATGCTATATCGATTGCCCGTTTTTTTTCTTTTTCAATACGAACTTATGACATTTCATAGAGAGAATTTCGAATAGATAAATTAGTGGATTGTATATTATTATTCCGTGGACGGATATGGATATGACACAGTAAACCCTGGTTCGATAGACCATCAAACATTTTCAGTGGCTGTTTTTCCACCTCGTAAGAGAGTAGTCTCTAAGTCATGTAAAACCTTCTCTGGATAAAGCATTAACCGTGCGTAGCAGGTGGTGGGTATGCAAATAATATCATGCACTGCTCTTTGATTCGAGTTTCGCTATTTGTTCCTTCATGGAATATTAGGGGAAATAAGTAAATGATTTGGGGTGACAGTAAAAAGGGCATTCGTTTGAAATTTTTTATTTTCTCAAAGTCGCCTACTGTGCTGCATTAGCTACGCATGTACTTCACATTCTTACTTGATGTAAAACGTTACTAATTTGTTATTAACATTCAAAGATAACGACAGAGCAAAGCGTTAACGACAACACCTCAACTAACTCACCGTCAGGTCGATACTATGCCCGGGCCGACATTAATGTGTGACCGACACGTGACGACCACCAACCACCGTTTGATGACCTACAACTTTTGTTGTTGTTTTTGGTGTTATTTGTTGCTGTTTAGGTTTACAACATCGTCATCGGCGTAACATCGTTCAATCTTAATGATTGTGTTCTTGTTTTTCTAGGCTTTGCACCCAGAAAACACAAACTTAACTGTGGGGGGACAAGACCAACACACCGCGGCGGTCAATATTGTTGTAGTTTTTCGAATGAAAACATAAAAAAAAACCCCAACCGAAATGGAAAAAAACGCAAAAAAAAATTAAGAAATCAAAAAAAAAGGTGGACTTTTTCCTACGATAACTTGGCCGTGATTAATGATGGCCGGTCGCTCCACAAACCTGGAACCGCGATGGAAGTGGAAGATCAGTCATTACTAAATTGGGATACAACAGAACGATGTTCGTACGCAGTTTAAATGTGGCGGGGAAAAAGACGATAATTAAAGACGACGATGACTTGAAAAGCGCGAAACAATTGTAATTACTGTTTAACGAACCGATACCGCTGCTGTCTGAATGTCTGTATTTAGCTAAAAACGGAAATCAAAAACAAACACATACACATACCGACAAGTAAAACATTACATGTTTCTGTCTTTAGAAATGGGGTAGGTAGTATGCACTTACTGCCTGTTTCCATAAAACTATTTTGTTCGTTCGTTGCAAATTGTCAAAATTGATGGCGCAATAAAATGGATTCTTCCCGGTAATAAGAGCTTATTCTTTAGGACTTGTGTTGCATTTGTCGTTATCTAACATATATCTGAAAACCAGAATTGTAGAATGTCTGAAACCCATTTTATAACACTTCCACTATTGAGGATTTGTAACGAACAAACAAATTCGTTTTATGGAAGTTTTTGTTTTTGGACTAATTTAAAATTCCTTTATACTTATTTTGGGCTATTCAGGAACTGACATGAATGGGACGTACTGGGTCTAACAAGTTTTATTTCATTTGACTGATTTTTTTTTTGGTTTTGTTTCTTTTGTCCAAGTATAAAATAAACTGAAAATGAGTTCAATTTCACTCGACAACCGGCTACAAATGATTTTATGATCTAGTACGAAAATGGTGGATCTGCACCTGCAATCATATTTCGCAAAAAAGATTGGAATAAGAAGATAAATCAACAAATGCCAGCCGTCTCGCTCGGTACAAGGCATGAAAACACTAGCGCGCATTCCTTCCGGTCATTCAATTACAAATCTCGTCGCTGTGATAGAGAAAGCATTGACGTTGTGAAATGTGGCAGCGACCTCTTGAATACAAATATCAAACAAGTCCAGTTCTTCCATTTTAGGGAGAAAACAAGTCCGTGGTCGTGGAACGCTACCATGGTCCATTGATCGTAATGTTGGTCATTATCGAATTGAAAAATGTTCGGTCCAATGATGTCGCCGAACGAAACAGTGATACCAGTTCTTGAGAAGCCTTAGGCTGCTTTATTTATTTATTTATTATTAATTACAATACAAAGTAAATTTATATTCTAATTTTTGGTCCAAGGGTAAACCGGGTGACACAGATCATATGGCTAGATTTTTTCAGCGACCGACCAAAGCCTCTGGTGGGAATCGAACCCACAACCCCCAGGCAAGCACGCTACCAACTCGCCTAACGGGGCGCTGCTTTTCGCAATTCTGTTTCTCGACGTGCCCCTGTATCCAAAAACGACCCTCGTCGCTAAAGACAATTCATATGACGTCCGATCTTGAGAGATGGCGGGCTGCTGCCAATAAAACACGCACATATTTATGAAGGATGGTTATTCGCAGAGTGACCTGTAGCCAATCTGCGAATATTGTCGCATTTACTGCGTGTGCTAGTTCCAAAGACGCCCAAAATAAATTAAATAGATACATTTTACTAAAAAAGGATGTTCCGAACAACAAAAGGTCAGCGGACTCCAACAATACTATATAAGGCCTAAGAGTCTCAGCTACCAACCGAATTTAACTAATGAAATGAAAAAAATACTTTTCGTAGCATTCTTCCAAAAGTGAACACATACGAGAAATAAATTCGATGCAAAAGTATTTTCAAAGTTCGTATATGTTGTAGTTATATTCTGGTTTCTCACTTCAAATTCGCCACCTTGTCTTACTGTCAAACTGAATATGACATACACTAGTGGATGGAGTTTTGAAGGTTGCAGTTTCATGCGACACCGGCTGGCTTTGTTATTTGATTTCATTTGATTTACCAGATGTGAAGTCCATGCTGAATATGCTGCACTCAAAAGCATCATGATTTGCTTAGTTCACTTTGAAATAAAACTTTGTTCGTTCGAATTATTGTCTTTTTTATTCGCAAAAGATAGAAATACCAACATTCATTTCGATAAATCAAATTTGTTTATCATTGAAATTGTTTTTTTCTTTTTTTTTCAATAAACAAACTAAATGCTACAAATACAGATAGATTATCTTGATAATTAATGTATTAAGAAACTTGATTTTCATTTATCCAACTCCAAATGTGGTTGTATGTTAACATCAAATATATGTATATAAATTGTCTATAGAAAACAGCATTCATAAAAATATACAACAATAAATTGTTGCCTATTTAGCAATAAATTGTTGTTGTTGCTTAATATCAATTCTAATAATTGGCCACGTACATACAAAAAAGAACACATACATATTGTAAAATCCTGTACTATTTGCTAATAAATGTTAAATATAGTTAGGTTTTTCTTGCTTTCTAGGAGGCGAGAGGAAATGCATTTGGTTTTATAAATTTCATATTTCCGAATTGGGAGTATAAACAAAAATGATAATTTCCATAAATCGTATTCAAAAATTTCAAATTATCCTGCAAGTTTGTTTGTGTTATTTGATAAATGTATATATTTTGGCTCTTTTGGTTTTTTCGATTTTTTTGTTTTTTGTGTGTTTGTAAATTCAGTTGTTTCATTATTTATTTTGGTACGTTGGGTTTAATTTCATTTGTTATAATGTTTCATTAAGTTCATAGTAGGAGGCGTATTTAGAGGAGGAGTGCTGTTGATCGATTTCCCATCTTAGTTTCCCTAAACAGTTGCATTTTGTATTAACTGAAACCATTGTTGCGGGGTTGTTGGTTTTGTTTTTTTTTAAACGTGAGTTTTAAATTTGTGCTGTTTTGCTTTGTTGCAGTAGAACTAAAAATATATGCATGTATATGTATGTATATCCATAAAGAAGAAAGTGCGGCTGATAATCTTCTTGATGTTTACAATTGACTGCCAATGCGTATCACCGCAGCATTAATGGCTTCTGCCACATAATTAACGTTATTCTCATTCAAGCCACACATGTTAATGCGTCCAGTTTTCAACAGATAGATGTGGTATTCATCAATCAAAATGCGCACTTGTTTCTCTGCAAGAAATGAACGGGTGAAATATTAATATTTTAATTCACAAATAATAGAAAACGTACCATTGAGACCGGTGTAGGAGAACATGCCAATTTGTTCGGTGATATGATTCCAGGTACCGGGTGTTTTCAGTTCCTCCAAACGACCTCTCAAAGCCTGGCGCATTGAGATAATTCTGCCAGACATGGTTTTGATGCAATCCATCCTTAAATAGAAAAAGTATATAAACAAATGAAAATTTCTAGCAATAAAAAAAAAATACTAAAGTCAATTTGGGAAGCCATATTGAAGAGCGGAAACTACGGTGTAATTAGGGTTTTCAATTTCCCGACTTTTTTAAACTCCCGGGAATCGGGAATTTTTCCGACGTCTTCCCGGGGCCTGCTTTTCTTTATAAAAACAATTGATAAAAATATTTTTCCCAAAAAAAAATCTAAATTTTATTGTTTTCTTTTAACCAAAATTTAAACATAAAATAAAATTAATATTGAAAAAAATATCCTGTACAATTTAAATGTAAATAATAAGATCAACTAGTTCAGCAAGTAAAAAATCGTTCAATTTCCCGGTTAAAAGATGTAAGAAGACCTAAAATCGTACATAGTTTCATTTAATACCGACCAACAATCCCGGGAATCGGGAAGTAAAAAATCGGCAAATTTCCCGGGAATTACCGGGTTAAAAACACTAGATGTAATTGAAAATGTTGGCAAATGAATACTCAGATGAATACTAGACACGAACAATAATAACTCCGAACAAACTGAAGGAATATCTGTTTCCAAAAAGATGCGCCCAATCGAATTGTTGCGTGCAAGGCGAATTGGACATTGAAATGATGGCACACTTTATCCTAAGCCGAATCACATCATCACACAATAACAATGCACATTTTTTGGTTTAACTGTCAAAAGGTATTAAAAGACATATATTATGTAGAACTTTAAGGCAATTTTGGTTTTTGAAATTGGTGCAGTTGGTGTACAATGAGTATTGTGCTGGCCGAAATAGACGATTACTCTGAAGGCCTTGATAGCCTTAACATTAAATGAAGGAGCCAGACGGGGAAATTCGCTCGAATCAGTTAGATGCCAACTATATAATATGTCTACTCCCTGACCGGGACCTACTGTTTACAGTCGACTAATGATATTTCTAGAAAAGTTGTACAAGGCTTAGACATTACTCTCACATTCGAAAGTTGCCGGCTTTAACGGCTCATTTCATATATTAAACTTGTAATTCAAAGCCCATTGGCATATTACAGCTAAATTACAATATGCATCAAAAAGAGAATAATATACTTGATATATGTAAGTATGTATAGTAAAAATAAATAACTATATATATTTTAATAATAAACCCTATTGCACAGGCGAGCGCATATGCGTATAAGTGGCAAGAAAAAACAAAAAAATACAGGTTATTAGTGGAAAATGTTAAAAGTTTTTAAGCTGCAGGGTAATACGTTATATAAACGGGCTACTCTAACGAGGATGAGGGGAGTTACTTTTGGAATAATTAATTGTTTATTACGAACAAAGTGACTGAATACAAACGCATAACTCTATTAAATGCTAATTTTATAATGTTTATATTACTCCGAGTAGTGCTACTCTTAAGCATAACTTCAAACGCAGTTACAGTTTTCGGATGTCTTTTGTTATTTTGATTTTTGAAGTGATTGCATATTGTAATTTAGCTTTAATAGGCCAATGGGCTTTGAATTACAAGTTTAATAAATGAAATGAAATAATGAATAAAATAATGTCCATTTAAACTCCTGAACCTATTTTTTTTTTAAACCGTTCGTTTCTTATAAAAATTTATTTACTTCGATGTCTTCTCGATGAAGTTTTTCAAACCAGGCAAATTTTCTGAATTACAATTTTTACAAAGAACTGATGTTCTTCAAAAACTAAAGTAGAAAATACTACAGCCACACGCCTAATTCTAATTTTATATGTATACTCTATGTTTTATTATGAGAGTTTTCGAGGAACGTATTTATCGCGTAAAATCGCGAATTAGGTGTATTAAATTTCGAAATGGTGATCAGTCCCAATTCACACTGGGCAATTTTAATTGCCGCAATTTATAGTTTGTTGGAAAAAGAGGTGAAAAAACTCGCTTTTTTTCTTGCCGAAGAAGAATTTCCTTGTGTGAATACATGTGGCAAGTTCAAAAGTGAATCATAAAAATTGCCGCAAGTAAAATTGCCTAGTGGGGGTCGGGACTCACTTTGAGCCTTTAAAACTCACTTGTCTGATCCTCTTTAATGTCAATTTGAAAAACAAACAATAGTTACTATAACTTACCACTCCTGTCTCAATTGGACATTATTCAGAACAGTCGACACAATGCGGCTACCGAATGCTGGCGGATTCGAGTACATACCACGTATCAACAGCGTGAATTGTGATTGTACGGCTGCTTTGTTTTCCGTGGTATTCGAAACGACCGTCAAGTTACCCACACGTTCACAGTACAAACCGAAGTTCTTGGCAAATGATTGGGCACAGAAAATTTCAAAGCCCCGCATAACAAAATAGCGAACAGCCCATGCGTCACGGTCGGGATCACCGCTGGCGAAGCCTTGATAGGCTGAATCGAAAAAGGGGAATAGCTTTTTGCGCTCCATCAAATCGGCAATTTGGATCCATTGCTCCTGAGTGGGATCACAGCCGGTGGGATTGTGGGCGCAAGCATGCAAAATGATAACAGCACCGGCTGGAGCCTGTTCCAGATCGGCCAACAAACCGTCAATGTTGAGAACACGTTTGCTCTGATCCCAGTAACGGTATGTATTGGGTTGCTCGAAACCGGCATCCATGAAGACTTTGTGGTGGTTCTCCCATGTCGGATCCGAATAATAAAATACTTTACGGTTCATGTGACGACGCAAGAACTCCGCACCAATACGCAAAGCGCCCGTGCCCGACAAAGTCTGCACTCCGAAAGCCTGAAAGTGACAAAAAGCCGAATCCATTTAAATTCACGCCAATCAATGTTAGTACACCAACCTTATTGTCCTTAAGGGCTGGTGAGTCGTCACCCAACAGCAATGTGGTGGCTGCTTTTGTGTACGCTTCATTGCCTGCAAAATGGGAAAATTAGATTGTTGCTTCTATCAAAGTCAATCTGGAATAATCTCTCTGTCTCTCTCTCTGCACTTAATAATTTTACACTTAATAACGGCCCATTAGGCTCGTCTGTCACTGGCAACCCGACAACCATACATACACCCACCATCCATCTGTGGAATGCCCTTTTTGATGCTAATTAAGCAGAAATTCTTGTCTGTCTATTGCGGCTGCTGAGGTTGCTTTTGCCATTGTGCTGATTTCCTGTGAATGAATGTTACGGGTACTTGTTACTCACCTAATACGGGCAAGTATTCGTGGTTAATTGACTCATCGCTGGCAATTTTGATTTCGGTTTTGCGCACCACCGGCAACACCCATGGTTTACCTTCACTGGTGCGATAAGCTGCAAAGGATGCAAAACAAGAAACAAAGTAATTAATTAACATTTAGGCACGCAATAAAATGGAGTGATGATGGGGAGGGGGCAAATTAAGAAATGGACGGTTTTGTGATTTAATGAAAAATAATATTGAATTAAAATGAAATCGTATCCGTTGCTGGAAATGTTTTAGAGTTGAGCGAGTGGTAAATCTAAAATATTGATTTTAAATGACGGAATCTCTCTTTTTAGGTCCATGGATCAAGTCCGAATTTTCAGAAAAAAAACTAAAGCAAAATATGAATTACTTTATGAAATATGAATTTACTACCAGGAAAGGATTCATTAATTCTTGCACAAGTTGTGCCATGTCTTGTTAAACGTCCAATTTAGGCAGAAAATGAGTCACTTCAATCCCAAAACCACACCAAAATCAGTAACACTTCTGGATTATCCGAACCCCAAATGCGACAGTTTAGAGCATGGATCGCTTGAGATGATATTCCTCGAATATCTGTTGAAATTCCGCCACTCAAAGGGCGACAATTCAAATGTTGCTAACATTTAAAGATATTTTTGACTTGTTGATATTTAACCGATACAGAAATAGCGGAGAATTCCAAATACGCTTACATTTTGGTGTACTCTTTGTCAAATCGGCATTCCCGCTTTGGAGATTTTTTAGATTATCTTAAACGTAGTCAATGTGTGTTCTTTTAGGTGATCCCTACTGATGTAGTCAGATTGATCTAATGGCAGATGATAATGTAGGGTGAAGTAGGACAGATCCAGCTATAGGAACGTGTAGAGGATATTAAAAGGAGTTAAATAACTGGCACGATTTAAGCCAAACACAAATAACAACAGGATGTAAAACGGGTTTATCAGTGTTAAGTTAATTTGAATTGGCTACCCGCTCGGTTTCACTTCGAGTCTAAAAGTTGGCCCATTACGAGTGTTGAGTGATGGGCGGAGTATGATGCTGTACAGGCTTCTTTCGTTACTGAATTTCGGTAGGAAAATAAGGCCACATGTTAAAGGTTGTCAAGAAATCAGTTTCCAAGGCATATGAGTCGTCGTTTCTGTAGTTCTGGCCAGTGGAATAACAAGTGTTTTACAGATCTTCGCCGTCATTGCAGTATCTACAGTAGGTTAGGTTAGCAAGGGTGGTACATCCGAAGATGAACATCGGAGATACATAGGTTTAATTGTGAAACCCTTATTTATAGAAAAAAGTAGATAGTAAAGACCACTAGTTAAAGAAGTTACTAATTGTTGAAAGATACATTTAGAATCACTGGAGTACTGTTGGATGTTAAGTCCGCTGCCTCTTGAGTCTGTTGGGTACCCGCATTGCCTGTCGTTCATCCATCTAATGCCGCTTATAAAACAAATTATGATTTCAACACTTGTCCTTGAGATGTCCCCTAGTTCAGCCAAGAATATATGCCCTAGACATTTTTGTCTATGACGTTGCAAACTTGGACAATTCCTCCTCATCCTGCTGAAGTCTGGAGATCTGTTATCCCATCAGCTGGTCCTCGCTCTTATGGTGTAGTGGTCTGTGTTGACTCCTATTACAGGTCTAAGACTTCTTCTTTCCAGTACCATGAGTGGCTTGAATGAACTGGACCTGATTGACTTGTGGTTTGACCAGGACCAATAACCAATTTATGGTCGAGTTTGATGAATCTTACGTTTTGATCAGTAAATTAATGTTTTTATTTTTAAACTTCTAATCTACATGACAGTTTCAGAGTTATGAATCATGGAAAAACAAGAAGGGTACCTTTTCAATAATTTGTAATAAATCCACAAATCTTACAATTCAAATATGATGCATAGTGGCTACGTGTTTGAAAAGCTTTAGCTGGGAGAGATGAATGCAACGATCACTTTCGCTGGATTTGTTGTGTCTCTAATGGGGCTCTCTCCAAATGCATTTTTTGACTATTATTGTGGAATGGCTAATGACCCAACAAGCATTTTCATAACATTACAGGAGAAGCAAAAAACTGTAAACACTCTTCTTGTTGTGTCGTTCTGGAATTCGGCTATAGAATTGTGAATTTTGGATATTGATGTGAGCAGAGACATGTATTTTAGGCAATTTTACTCAAATCAATCAAAAACACGATATTGGGTTTTTTGATGATTGATCGTTATGGTTTAAGTGATACAAACAAAGGAGCAAAAGTTGATCAAAAAACAACAAGCGGTTAGACAACCAAAATTTGAAGGTTTATTTTTTTTTTTGAAAACGAACTATAATCTGAACATGTATAATACACGCAGAACAAAACATAACTCAAATAAGAGGTTTACAGCTTCTTTTTGAGGGGAAAAAATTAAAAATTGAATTGAACTAAATAAGCGGAACATTGTCATACAGCATCACTTTCGAATAACTCACCGGTCCAAACCTCTTCGACATAAAAACATCCACACATTTCCAATTCGAATACTTACCGGTTGAATGTACTACTTTTTAGCCGAGTGTATGACGATTTCTTATTAATTATGCATATTTTCCAGTTTGTTGAATAATGTTATGATTGTTGGTTCAATGATCGTCAATGAAAATAAAAAGAAATAGACAAAAAAAGAACACAGAACCATTTGGCACTCCTGCGGTCAGCCTATGCTCGTTAGATGAGATTCCATTTATAACAACTCGTATAGATCAGTCTCTGAGAAAACTCGATATGGGAAGGTATTGCCGACACCAAATTTAATAAGCTTCTTTCTATATGAATGCACCGTTCCAGACCCTTTCGAACGCCTAAGCCACGATCATGCTTTTAACAAGACGGTCAATGGCTCGACTCTATCGTTCCGATAGAATATTCATGGGAAAATTAGCATTCGAAATTGGTTAATTTCCAAAAATCTCGAGTTTTTGTACTTGATGTCCCCCCAGCACTTCCCCTACACCCCAATACATCGTCCATAAATCATGGTTTTATTAAAGCAAACGGACGGAACATCATAAAATCCAAATCTAATCTTTTCCACACACCAATATTTTCCACTAAAATCACTAGCTGCAACTAAGAAACGTTGTACGGCCACACAAACCTCTTCCCACACACAAGAATAGGAAATCGTATAAACAAAAAAGCCGGCAGCAAACTAATCCCCGATTAGATGTATATAGCCCTCACAAAGATTAGCGGGTGCCAGGTCATATTGTGGTTTTTATTGCAATCTATAGATTTCAATTGCCAAATCAATATAAATGGCTAAATTTAACATAATCTTTTGGACTTGCAAATACCAACACCACCGTGGGTATTCATTACTGGGCGTAACTGCTGCATAGAGTCGTCTGCCATACATATTTGTGTAGGAGAATTTAACTTCCTGTTTCCATAAAACGAAGTTGTTGTCAAAATTGGAAGCGTGGATTTTAGATATATATTAAAGAACATACACCCAAAAGAACAAGGTTTCCTTACTACGAAATATCCATTTTATGGCACCTTCAATTGATAAGGAACGATCGAAAATTCGTTTTACGGAAACCAGCCCTAAATTAGTCGTTAGAGTTCAGTTCATGAATACCCCAAATGTGACGAGTTATATCAACACTCAATATGAGTATTTAATAAACTCATAAATGAATGGAATATGAACTGTGATCGACAACAGCTTAACATGTGCGTCATTATTCTGTAGAGCATTTGTTGTCAAAAATAAATGAAATAAGTTCTAAATCTTATTCATTAAGGACTCAAAATTAACAAAATCCTAACGACGAATTCAAAAGCAACAGTGTAAAATATTCTCTTTTGAAAAAAAATTTTAATTGAAGGTTTTTCAAAAATCAACAGCAAAGACAGAGGGCAGATGTCCCAATTCGTTTGCTGAACATTTCCAAGAGGGTATTTAAACCGTATTTGTTTTGAAAAAGTAGATATTTGTTTTTAAAAAAATCATTTGCTTTGAAAACCTTGTAAATATTGTCTTATTGGCATGACATCTAGAGTGTGTAGCCGAACTAATGTGTCAAAAAAACAACTTGAAACGTCTGCCCTCTGTATGGTGTTTGTCCTGGGGGCCATATTTTTCATATTTCCGTCCTCATGTGATTTTCTGATGTTTCACTACCCACATGATTTTTTATGTTTTGGGATAATTTTTGTTTTTTTCTTTGGGAGGAAGGGGCGGCTTATGTCCTGTAAATAAAATTGTTGCCCACTATTCTGATGTAAACTTAAGTATAAAAACAGTCGATTTTTTAAAAAAAAAAAAAAAAAAAATTTTTGATGACTCGAAAATTGGCGTTTAAAATATCTCAACCTTTAATGCTTTTTAATCATTTGGAGCTATGAAGAACAGGGGGTCTCTCCTCGCCTTGTTTAAACACGATTTTCTTCCCTTGTTCCCTTGTCTAAAGAGGCGAAGTAGTAGTGGACACATGAGTCATCCTTTTTTATTCCGGTGTGAGCAAATGTGGCACCCACATTGCGCATAGTTCTTTTTTTCCAATATACAGTTTTAAATATGAAATGTCTTCTATCGGAATTGATGGAAAACGATCCATTTAAATCGAGTTTCTGTATTAATACATTGAGCATTACAGCCGCTGAATTGAAAACAAAACATGTAAATCAATTAATTCTCCCATGATAAAATATATTTTGTGGCTGGCGAATGAAGACTCATCGTATGCCAGAAAACCATTGATGAGATGAGTGTCAGAAACCTTCACCGAAATCTTGGAAATTAGGGTCGTCACATAATTGAAATTTTCTTCCACAAATAGTAGGAATATTCGCTCGTTTGAATAAACCTATAAAATCAGCCTTTATGTAATTTTTCATGTCTAGCAGAAAATCTGATCCTAAAGTGGCACAAAACATGTTAGCTTTATTTAGGTAATAAGAACGTTTAAAACAACTCGCTTGCTAAGCGAATAACTTCCATACAAAGGTTAATTTAGTAACGTCAATCAAACATGCCAAATGTAGAAATACCTGACCAACCATGGAAATATTTGATTTCAATTGGTTTCTTATGTCCTTGTACCTTCCCACACACAATTTAATACCTAAAAAGTATTGGTCGTCTAAAATATTTAAACCACAGAAACGGATACCTTATTTCAAGTCAGTGAGCTGTACAGTACATGGTTGGCTCAGTTCTGGATGTACTGTTTACACTAAAACCAATTTAGAGGGCAGATGACTTGTGTCTTTTTATTAGTATACCATTAGTTCGGCTGCAAACGGCAGGTGTCATTAACTCGTTTATGTAAATGCAGTGTTGCAGAAAAGCCATAGATGCCTGCCCACTAGATTGTCTTTGGCTGTTGCTATTCCTCTCTGGACCATTGACTATGGTTTTTTATACCCATCTCAGATTGGCTAATCTGTTTTAAATCATTTCGTAAAACTATTAGCAAGTGAGACAGCAACTGGCCGAAGTTCTGACCCACCCAATATTTCGGTTAATTTATTTTGTAATTGAAAGACTTACGGCGAATTAAACTACCCTTAGATTTCTCGTTCATTTTAACAAAGATTGGAGATCATTAGTGCGATAGGTTTCATTTCGCAATCGCACTCAAGTGCAAACTCACTTTCAATAACTTGATCAGATTCCTATTTCTCATTGTAAATTGAACAAACCCTGATGATGATTAAGTAACATTTTCAAATTACTACCGATTCGTTGGAATGTTCGAAATCTCCGACTAGGGGGCAATAATAACTGATAATTCAAAACGCGTGCTCATCAGCTGAGTCACATGATGCCAAAATACTACGCAACAACGATGGGTGATGCAAAATGAAATCAACCAAACAATAATCAGCAAAACAGAATTGTTTTTTTTTTAATGCAAATACAATGGAACAGAAATTTCGCATAATAGAGAAATTTATAAGAAAACAATAAACTACTCAGGGTTATCAGCAGTTATCAGTCATTTCATATTTTATTTATATAAAATCAATCTCGGAAAAAATAAAAAAAAAAGAAAAAAGTAGTTTCTTTTTGCTTTTAATTTTTATGATTTATATAGTAAACTTTATACAATTACTAAAATTATTTATTTTCGTTAAATACAATCAATTTTATTGAGGAGAAGAAGATATCGGTTTAAAGTGAAAATAAAATTATGTATAAACAGAAAATATTTGAATACTTATGATTAAAAAAAATTATAAGACAATGCAAGCAAATTATGTAGGGACTTAGGGTGTTGGTGGTGAAGTAAGTAGAGTGGTGCTGGCATTGAGCAAAAATTTACTCAATTTGATAAATGTGTATTTATTTTGGCTACAAGGGACACAAATTCTAAGCTATCTGTGTTGAACTAGCAACACACCAAACGATGTCACAAATGATTTGAAAATGGTTGAGAAATGGAAGGTTTTATTCGAACCAAATGGGTGAGAAGCGTGATTTAATCCGATTCGAAGCTATTCTAATGTGAAATGAATTTGTTGTTGTGGTCTCTATTATCGCTGTTCATCTGAGGTCTTGATTTTCATGTGGAAGTATAAAGTCGTCAATAATTTGTTTTTGTGTATTTCTTTCTTGTTTTCTTTTTATTTACCACTTTTTTTTTGGCACAAAAAACTTGTGAAAAATCGTTCGAATTCAAATTTACAAAAAAAGAAAAAAAATGTTTTTGAATCGATTTCTTTTTTTCAATATCCAACTAATTACAATAACTTTTATGTGTTTGTTGTTTTCAATTTTATTATAATTTAAAGTTATAAGCATTTCTTGTTTGTTTAATTGTGTACAGGCGTTGAGGAATGTTGTATACTCTTTTCCAATGCTTCCAAGCTCAAGGCCTGGTTCATGTTTAATAGTGGCAGCTTTCCTGCAGAAGCCTTGGCCAGAACCTCGGGTGAAAACCATTGAGCCAACACATTGCTGGTAGGGGACAAGCGTCCGTCCGCTTGATAATTTAAATTCGTGGCAGAATTGTTGTCATTATTGGCTGGTGGTTGTTGATGATGGGGTGGTGCAACAGCAGCAGCAACGGCCATGTCCACAAATTGATGTTGTTGGAACATTTGCTGACGTTGCAATTCCAGTGAGCGTTGTTGCTGGAACAGATGGTGTTGGTGATTATTTTGCGGTGACTGATTTTGCAAAAAGTGCGCGGGGAAGGGATGACCGCCTAACATGGGTGGTGGTTGTTGTGGAAATTGCTGCATTTGTCCGACTTGTTGTGGATTCTGAGCATTCTGGTTATCGTTCAGATGATTGGGCATCTGTTTCAGTGAATTTTGAGGATGTTGCATAACTTGTGACACCGGACCCTTCAGTATGGGTCGACCCATCGGCTTATTCATGGAATTCACCATGGATGGATGAGCTGGACCACCTATGAAGCCGGGCGGCCATTTCAGGCCAGCAAGTGGTTGATTCCTTAAATGTGGTGGCAACATTTGGGGACTACCTTCCGGATTTGGTGGCATTTGTTGGGGCTGTTGTTGTTGCTGCTGCAAATGTAGATTTCCTGCTCCGAGTATCATTCTAGGCGGGTTAATATGTTGTTGTAGTTGATGCTGTTGCTGCTGCTGTTGTTGTTGCTGTGAGAGTTTTATCATGTGTTGCTGCAATGGCGGCGGTGTTTGGATGGGAGGTCCGGATAGTTGTTGCTGCTGATGCTGCTGTTGCTGTGGGGAAGCCAACGGCATTGACGTATGCTGAGCGTTGTTATCTTTTTCTGCTGTCATTTTACGTAAAACGGAAGTTGGCGTAAATGCCAAGGGTGTTGGAGAATTTACAGGTCTGGGAGGTGGCTGCATTACATGCATCATATCACCCGCATTGGGCTGTTGTGGCGGCTGATCCTGCATGGGATTGCCAATAATCGGAGACATAAGATGAGGGTGATGATGGTGTGAGGGTCCTAGTGGCACATTCTTACTGGCTCCTGGCACTTGATATTGCGGAGATGGCTGCTGAGGTGGCATGCGATGATGCTGTGGCGGTATCATCTTCAATAAAGTCGTATGGCGTCGCATCATTTGCTGTTGGTGCATAAGCTTCAACATGTCTTCGTGATCTAACATATTGTGTGGTGGTTGATTTGGATGCGGCATACCGTGAGGAATCATACCAGGTGGTAACATACCAATCGGTGTTGGTATCGGCATATGCTGCTCGCCAGGCGGTAATATAATATTCATCGGTATATCCACTTTGGGCTTGCCCAATTGATCTAGTAACTTCCTGAATGCTCCAATATCTTGTCCCGACATCTCGTTCCTCTGGGAAGCATTTTCTTCACTGTGCGAGTTTCTCATGTGTCCGTCGTTACAGCCGTGCATCATAAAGCCACCATCACCGCCTCCTCCTTCACCAACATTTGAATCGATTTTACGCATTCTGGATTCGAGCTCTTCAACACTTAGTGCTGACACATTGGAAGGGAAACCTTTGGGCAAATCTGGCGTGGGCACGTTATTGCTTTTGAAAAATGCCATCAATGAGTTCACTTCATTTTGGTTTTCGTTCATGTCTGTAATCGACGGCGGCTGTGGCAGCGCCCTCTTCTCTTCCCTAATGGGCGAGGGCATGTCAGATTTCATATCGTTGTTGTTATTGTTCTCAGAACTATTGCTGAACCATCGACTGAAACGAGATGAACCAGATTCGTTATATGGTAAGGACTGTTGATGTCCGCCAATCAAACTACTCTCCAGGGTGTCGATGTTGAGAAAACTCTCGAAGAATTGTTCAGTTATATTCACTACATCATTTGGTACCACAGCTGCGTTAGCCGCCGCATCCGCAGCCGCTGCAACAACCTCTTCTGCCTGTTTTTCCATAGTGTTGTCTAACGCGGCAGCATCCTTGGACACATCCTTGCTGCCGTTGCAATTAGTATCTTGAACATCTGCGTCAGTGTCTCTTAGGTCATATTTAGTGTTATTATCGGAGTTGAGGGTTTCATGTGAGCCATCAGGTTTCTCTTTGGTTGAAATATTCAAATTCAAATTGCTGCTACTATTGAACAAGGAACTTTCCGAATCTTTTCTCTCGTCGTCGATTTGGGTGTCTTTCTCACCATCTGCTGCGGCTTCTGCCATATCAATTTCCTCAAAGCCACGCAATTCAATTGTATCATGCTGAGAGGTTGGACCCTCACTAAGCCATTCCGGTTCGTCTTTGCTGTATCTGTTATACTCTCTCGATTCCCGGCGTTCACGAGGCGCACCTGTACGTGTATCACGATAGTCCTTAAAGTCTCGATGATCTCGACTGTTGCCCATAAACTCTCGGCGGCGAAATGACAGCGATCGTTGGCCTGCCGCCGCACTGTTGTCAAACTTGTCTCGATTGGGTATATCGATTTCTGAACTATCCACCAACACGTGTCGTTCGTAATGAGGACGATCTGGGTTGCGCGCGTCCATGAAGCGAGCGGCCTGATTGCGTGAATTCAATTTGTCCGCAGCGATGCCGCCATTATCACTGTATTTACCTTGTGATGCTATCAGTTTATCCTTCTCGCCACGCTTACCTTCCCCTGGTCTCATATCGCCCCAGCTGTCTTCCCGCGGCATCAGGCGACCACTCCCAATACGACGCTCATAGACTAGTCTCTTATTGCCGCCACCGCCCATGGATTTGTTGCCAGATGGCGAAAATTCTGGGTTTAACTTGGACATGGGTGGCACCCAACCAGGTTGACCTTCGGCATAAATATCATCTTTATTGAGGCGATTGTTGGGGGACGATTTGAAGATGTACATGGGCTTGACAAGCTCTTTGCGCTTGACATTGCCACCGCTCACACCCAACGGAGATTGCTCGAATGTTTTATGGTCTTCGTTACCATCGCTGCTGTCGTTGTCATTGGTGCCACCGTAGCCTCCACTACTGGCACTGCCGCTTCGGAGGTTAGGTGGGCCACCCTCTGTCTTGCCGGGAATATTGCCCGAACGACGTTTAGCAAAGGCCGGCATTAAATGTGAAGAGGATATGCTGCGATGGTCAATATAACCTCCAAGACCGCCACCCGTAGATGCTGCCGGGTGATTAATGCCACGCGGATTCATGAATCGTGGACGTACTGTACGCTTATTTGCCAGCAATGAAGAGGACCCTGCCAGATGAGCCTGCTGATGCATACCGCCAGCATAAACGCCGCCACCAGGGCCATCATTACCACCGCCCAACTCATAGGCGGAATCGTCGCCAAGATTATCACATCCACCGTCGTTGGAACAACAGCCGGGACCACCAGGACAGTTGCCATATTGATTACCGGTATTGGGCACTTTCCACAATCCTAAATACTGTAGTTCGTTGCGTAGTCGACACGTCCATATGGGCAGAACCTGCAGCTTGGCCGTCTGTGAACATTCGGGATGTTCCAGAGACCGATGATCTTTGCGTAGCGACATTAAAGCATGTCGAGAGTAACGTTTCAAATCGATTGCTGCCGCCGCTGCAGGATCGGTTGCTGTAACTGATACTGCGGATGTCGAAGCCACACTATCTGCGGACGACGACGGCACACTGCCTTCGGAGACGGTGACGGCGACATCATCATCGATTTCGCGCTGCTCTTCATTGAATGGCTGTTCTGCTGTTTCCACGTCGTGTTCAGTAGACATCATCGATTCGTTAGACTCTAGGTATTGGAATTAAAATCCTTTAATTTAAAGAAAATACGAAAATTGTAAATATTCACACGCACACACACACTTTCATTCAATCATTCACTTACGCACTCTACCTGCTTTTGTATCATGAACATAGATACATAAATACACACGAACATGTACTTGTAAATATTTTTATTGACCTTTTTTTCAAAATGAAGAAACGTTAAGCAACAACATATAATCAACAGAAGTGGCAAAACATGGGAATCCTTGACAAGGTCTACGAACAAAATCGCTTGGGAAACTTCCAAAACTTTCTAGACCACCCAAATGTGTCACCCCAATAACACTTCGTTTTCGGTAAATTGTTGAGCGGTTTATTGTTGTGTTTCTTTACAACATCAGCAGCCAAACTTTTCCACAAGTCATCATTGGGAAGAGAAAGGCGCAGAATGGTGGTCGAAAGAAGGAACAGCGTATACAAAGTATCGTTCACTTGACAAAATAAAATAAGTCGTAGAAGTTTCGGTAGTATTAACGTTCATCAATGTGTGATAATTGTTTTATATATAATAAATAAATGAACAACAAGAAATACTTTGTTAGAACGGTTGAAAAGTTGAGTTTTGTCGGTATCTTTTTCTGTTTAATTTATAATAAACACACACATACAGCTGATCTTGTCACACAACAGTGTTTTTCTGACACATCGCACCACACGGCATTGCCAGATCTGAAACTCGATATTTTTTGATATTTCATCCAGCAATAGGGGCATTCACACTACGGTGTACCAATATTATGCATTTTCGACACACAACATATTTGTGCAAAACATTGTTGTGTACAACATTATGCACAGTTCAGAGAAGAAACATAAAAATCATATTTAATAGTGGCTCAACTGTTGATGAGCAAACACCGGCTCTTACTTCACCACTTGTACAAAATGCCATTTCATTAATTCCAATATATTCCAATAAATTTGTTGATTAACAATTCATGTAGAGCCATAATAATTAAGCCATACCGTGCGCTTGGCAGAAATATTTTGTGTGCCTAAAATATCATCGTGCAAATTAATAAATTACAAATTACTTATGGGAAATTCGTTTCTTAAATAAAATGTTACCACACATGGTGAAACATTTTAAAAATATTCCATCCACACCGTGAAAATGTCAGACTTTTTCCCTATTCATACTAGGCAATATTGCTTTATATGAATCCCTTTTGAACTTGCCTCTTGTGTTCACACAAGGAAATTCTTTTTCGGCAATTTATATTTTCATTATTGCCTATGAAAACACAAAAATAAATTGCCAGTACGATCAAGTTTTTCCCTTTCCATTCCCATCGCCACTCTTTCTTCAAACTGAGAACTTCGGCAATTATAATTACCATAATAATAGAAGGTAGAGCCATACAAACAGCTGATTAACATTTTTTCATTTTGACAGAATTTTAATTGTCAAACTCATTGTTTACATTTTTATTGATGGTTTAATTTGTTTTCAAATGTCAAATACATTTTCGTATTAAACATTTAAATCAAAGAATTACAAAACAAAAAGCCAAACAATGAATTTTGGGGCTCTCAAAACTATTACAAATAAAAATATAGTTCGCTAAAAATTGTAACAGTCTACAGTCTGCCATTTATATATCAGAATTTGACAATAAAAAATATCCAGGGTTGTATCTGAGTTTTTGTTGTTGGGCCATTGCGCCTACATTCCATTATTGTTCCATGATTCTCCACCGTCAACTGAAGAGTGCAAAAAGGTCGACATTTCCCATCGGTTGGGAGGCAAAACGTTGACAAACGAACACAACAATATGTTCGTCGGGCTGCGAACAACAAAAATGCGGTTTTGGAAAAAAACGACATCAACATTTATTTGGTTTAACAAAATATCAATATAAATCTATTCGTTTTTACGCTGGTTGTCATATATTGAAAACGTCAATGCCATAAGAAAGCCTGATAAGTGAAAGTTTGGAAACTTTTTGCTTACCCTTCACGAGGCAAAGCCATTTTCTGATGTGGGTTCTCCCAAATATGAATACGTAAATTTGATAAAGTGCGAAGAGCTAAAATTTAAGATGATTGTGGAATTTGTAACACATTTTTCAAAAAATGTTTTTGTATACTGTGAAGGTACATTCACATTAAACGTGTCAAATCAGAATTTAATCCAAATACAAATTAACCGGTTCATCTTCTTTTAGATGTTCCAACACTTGTATTAAATGTACGTCGACACTTAATGTACGTTTACATTAATGATCACATGCATATTTTTAAACTTTTTCAGTGTAAACGTATCATTAAAAACCGATAAACATGAAAAGTTATAAATCGTTCGTAGCCAGCTTTTAACTGTAGGACCAGTCTCGACCACTCCGATTCTGAATACATATTTCGAAGGAGATGGATATTATTCTCTTTTAGCTTTCCTTCTATTCTAATAAATCTCCGAACAATGGGAGACTGTAGGTATTCCGATTTTACACAATAGTGAGCAAGGTTTGGGATTTCGAAGGATTTTTATGCCAGCAATATAAACGAGAATTAAATATTACATTTTGTGGTGGCGAAATGCTAAATTTATATTTTCCCAAAAAAATACAGACAAATATCACTCCAATGCCGGTTATGTTTAATAGAGACAAACCCGGACATTGCCAGCGGCTTTTCTAATGGAAGACGAATGCAGTTGTACCCACATCATCAGGTATACAGTAGTAATATTTCACAAAAAAAAAAACAGATTTCCCCCCCTAAAGTGCTCGCGGAGACTGGCGGATTATTTATTGGTAATGTACAAAGCCTATAAGGCCAATTAAACTATATTACATGACTGATAAGGAGCTTCTCCACCTCGGTGGCTACGTCAACAAGCAAAATTGTCGCATCTGGGGCTCGGATAACCCAAGAGTTATTTTTGGGAAGCCTCTCCATCATCAACGTGAGACTATTTAGTGCGGTTTACGGTCCGGGATGGTCATTGGACCTTACTCGGAGTTGGATGATATTGATCTGGACAACGTTTACTTTTAACAAGGCGGCGCTACGAACCACACAAGCAACGAAACCATTGCTCTTTTACGGGAAAAGTTTCCGGACCGTGTTATCTCTCGAAGAGTTGATCAGAATTTACCACCGAGATCTTGTGATTTAACACCTTGCGACTTCTTTGGAGCCACGTGAAAGATAAGGTCTACGCCAACAGCCCAGCGTCCATTCAGACCTCAAAGGTCATAGGGCAGCCACATTGCGATTTGGTTATGGAAAATTTTATGAAAACGGTATGATACTGTAAGCGTGGTCGATGTGTTTTCCATATGGGCAGATTATACCAGTTCGTTATGAAATATGGACCTAAACTGCATAATCCTCATTTTGTACATTTAATTAGCAAAATATATATTTTCTTGTTTCCATCAATGAAAAATAATTGCAAATTCAAATTCAGTTAAATTTTGTTCTGTTTCATCTAACATATAATATTGGATCGGAGGTGTTAGTATTATCAATACAAACAAAAATATACAGATAACTAAATTTAGATGGCATAGTAAGCTGCATACATACACAAACATACGACTTCAATTGCCAACATAAATATGTATCGCAAAAATGGTGTTATAAGAAAAATTTTGCGGTATATACAATACCTCATATACAACAACAGACAACAAGATGAGCGTTCGATGTCATAATATTTCCGGATATGGCGGCCAATTACGGTATTAATTTCAAATTGAAATATTAATTTGAGTATTCAAGTTTTGCCATATTCTACAATAGTATTTAATTTCAAATGAACTATTTCATATATTGTGTTATTATTGTATTGCAGATAACTGCTGGGTTGAAAAACATACTCAGCTGGTGGCGATTTTTTTAATACATATTCTTGACAGAAGTCAGTGATAATATTTCTGTGAAACGAAACAAATCGCTTTACGTTTGAACAACGTTGGGAAATAAGACAAATTTATTTCGAAAGTTATTGCTGTGTTGCCCAAACATTTTGGAAATAACTTTTGGCCGAAATGTGGCACCCAATGCGGCTGTTGCTGTACGAATGTTTGTTGAAATTGTTCCTGAAACTGGCATGCTGGAGGGAATAAATTTGCTTCCATGTAGAGAACGGTTAAGATTGATCACGTCTAGAGCACCCAAACTAGAAATAATCAAAACTAATGGCAATTGAGGGGTACAGTATATGACTCGACAAAACTAAATTAGTTACTACTACCAAAGACCATTTAAGACACATAATATTTGCTAAATATTTCCAAAAGAGGTCGTATGTGTATATTGTCAGCATATAACCACTATTTTTTAATCTCCTTTGTAAAACTGTGCAATGGTGCTATGTGTTTTACTGGCATCTGGAGTGTGATTTTGAACTAAAGAAAAAATACACATACCACAACCTCTTTAGAAAATACTTCGTAAAGGACTTGGGGCATCTGTGTATTAAATGGTCTTTGGTAGAATCACTAAAACATCAGACGGTTTCAAGCAGCCATACGTCATTTTTAAAAAGAAATACGAAGATATGAATAAAACATATCTTCCCATCTCACCGTGTGCATTTAAAGTGTGTTCGTTCATAAGAATAATTTTTAGAGTTCATTGACAAAATAAACAATAACGTATTTAAATACATATTACTTTTTTAAACTGGTTTTCATAAACTGAACTCGTAATTAACTTGTATCATCACTAAATGCGAAAATATGTTAATTACTATGTATACGATGATGGAAGAAGAGGTGTTATTTTTATCATTTGTTCTATGACATTCGCTTTAAAATAACTACTTTACTTGTGCGTTTCGCTGTGAGCTGCCAAATAAAATGTTAACAATTCAATATTGGCACAATTCTCTTTATAGATAAAATAATAGAGGCGGCAGTGATTTATGACCCGAACTAATATTTGAAAGAGTAATAAGACCAATTTTGATAACAGATATCTACAGTTTTGCACGTAACTCTCTTGATTTTTTTTATTATTTGTAAAAAGATCGAGATTATGCCGACTGATTTCTTCGATTAGAATGGTAAAAAAAAATTATATTTAACTTGGCCAACTAGTATTTTTATTTATTGTTTTCTATAGGATCTTTTGTTATCGCCTTTTAAAACAAGACCTTGGTAACTTAATGCTTACATTTTTCTAGGTGAGTAGTTTGCAAATAGTTCTCAGGGGCGCTTCTGATGAAACCTAGCAGTATTCCAAAGGTGCCGTAATGATATTCTAAAATACAAATAACTTTTTTATTTTCTAAAATCAAAAGAAATTGAAGTTTTGATTTAATTATGAAAAACAATATTGTTTAGAAGGAAATAGTTTATTCTTGTAGTAATTAATGGGTTTGTGGGCTCTCATGGTCCAAGTCACTCGAAGTATAAGACTAAGCTCAACATTTAACGCACCTGCCTGAAGTGAATTCATAGTCAACACATGCAAGACACGAAGACAGAAATCGTCAAAGTAGAATTTGGTTACCCAAAGCGGTGTAATGAGTGTACAATTTTACCGAGGACCTCTGTAGTCCATAATGATATAAAAATACAGTGTTGATCCCTGATTGTTCGACAGGGCAAGTCCCGAAAATGGGGTTTGTGGGACTCCTACTCCTCTTACACGCTTCCGCAATTGTCTCTAGGCACAACTTTCAGTCTCAAACAGTATCCTGTCATGTCTTCTAAAGAAGACATAAGCCAGAGGTTTAATGGTAATCAGACAGAAAATAAAGAACGGAGCATAGATGGCAGCACATGAAGCTTTTTCAACAATCAATAATAAATCGGCAAAGATGAATGAATGAGGAGAAGACCAACCTGAGAACCAATAGTGACATAATTCGATATATTATGAAGGTAGTTGCATGTATATGCTATTAAGCGAGATTGTCGACGTCGGATCCGGAGTCTCAAAAAAGCGTGATGTCAACACCGAAGTAAAACGAAAAGATCGGGTCCTCTATTAAACACTTATTTTACACCTGCTTGATAGGGATAATAACGAACCAAATATTTTCAGTTATCACTACGATATTTTTAAGGAGTGATCTAACAATTTTCCCAACTCTAGTTTAAACATTAAAATTTCTTTATCTATTGCCTACGATTATCTAAGTATTCGTGTATACAAAAGATAAGAAACATAGTGCAGTTATTCAATTTCTGATAAGAAATAGTAATTCGCCCAATTAACTATTTAATAGATAAGGCTATTAAGTTTACAGATACGTACATCCTGATTTCGTTATCTAATCCCTGCAGAGTTTCTGAAAAGTACTTGTATTGAAGTAGTCTGAAATGAATTCATAAAAATTCTAGGCCACAATAAAGGTGCAGACACACAGTCGCTTGTAAAAACAATTCCAACAGATAGAATACGAAGCAGAACAAGTTCTGAACTCGTAGACAGTGGCCACCGAATGGGGCAACCAAAGTGTTATTGTCATACCCATCATTAGGTTTAATAAACTGATGAGAAACAAGTGCTGTTTACTTCAATATAAAAAAAAATACAAATATTTTTGTAAATTTAAAACAATTTAAAACAATAACCGTAAATATGTGGACATCGAACTTTAATATTTTTTTTATCTTTAACATTATATCACAATCACATGAACACTTCTGTGTACCCTTCACCATGCTTGGTGTGCATATAAAGCTTATTATTGCGTATGTAACTCCTTAAAATATAAATATGGGTTCCTATTATATACTTATTTTGAATACAATTTATTTTAACAACCCACTGTCCGGCGATGTTACTATCCCTAATCACCATCAACTCTATTTTCTGTAGATGGCCCAGAAGCTTTCAAATGTAGGTCAATTGGCCAGTCAGTTTCCATAGAAATTGTAATAGATTCCCGAACGAACTGTAATTTTATTTACAAATACGAATTAAACACATTGTAATCGATTTCCGGAAACATAAAATTGTATTCGATTATAAAAACTTGTGATTTCGTTGAAGAAGCTTCTTTGCCAGTAAGTGAGATCATTAGGCTATGTTTACATTAGAAATCATTATTCCGATTTTCGTTATCAGTTTGGCAGTGGCTAGTGTTTTTCCTTGAACGTTTAAATCGCTGCAGGGCCATAGCCGAGTTTTCTGATGTAAAGCATATTGTAATTTCCCAGGGAATTGCCAGCCAAAAAACGCCTTCAGTTAAATAAGGTGGATGTCATTTGCACAAGGATAGATTTGAACTCGAAATCCGTTGGGAGAACACAAAGTGTATGGTTGACAAAATAATATAAATTGAACTGAGTACAGCTCACTGATTTGCAAGATATACTATGTAAAGGGGTTTCCAACAAGAGGGGTTATTTTGAATCACTCGGTATTTCGGTAGCTGTCACTTTTAAAGCTTTTATTCTTTGACATTTGACAAGTAGAAACTACGCAATGAAAATGATCCGGAATTCCATTGAAAAATCATGAGACCCATTTCAACCTCGGTGGCTACGTCAACAGGCTAAATTGTCGCATCTGGGGCTCGGAAAACCCAAAAGTTATTGAATGGAAACCTCTCCATTCTCAAGGTATGACTGTTTGGTGCGGTTTATGATCAGACGGGGTCATTGGACCTTACTTTTTCGAGAATGAGGTTGGATCAACAGTTACGGTGAATGGTTTGCGCTATCGAGAGATGATTAATGATTTTTTTATGGTCGGAGTTGGATGATATTGATCTGGACAACAAAAGTAATTGATTTTGTTAATTAAAATTCGTGTTCTGTAAAGAATGAAAATTGACCTATATAACGCGAATGGAATAATTTGACTTGCTTGACATGTGGTTTCACCAGGACTGTGCCGCACGCGACACTGCAATACCAAGAACCATTTGGGAGGAGAGTTTTTACCTCACGTTTTGGCAGTGCCTCCTTCTCCCCAGCAGACTAGTTTTTGGTTAAGGCACAGGATCTAACGTTTCAAATTCAGAAACTCTTTTAAAAAACTATCGAAATTGTGAATTAAATCGATATATTTAAATCAAAAGAGAGTAATCTCTAAGCCATGTAAATCATGGAAAAGCATTAGCCTCTCGGAACCAGCTTTAAAAGAGTAGGTCCCGGTCAGTGAGTATACAGAATATATCGCGCACAGCTCACTGATTCGAGAGAAGTTCCCCGTCCGTTCCATCAAGGAATGTTAAGGGAAATAAGTAAGTTTAAAATAAATCTAGTGTTAAATATTCACACATACGACAATGGTATGGTGAAAACTAACAAATGAGATGTCACAACCGATTTAACAGCCGATAGTGTTTTTTTTTTTTGTCTGGTTTGGTTTTCCATTTCATTACACGAAAGCAACATTTGTAAACTGTTTACATTTCCTATCAAAATAAATGTTCTGTTTGTTCAACATACAAATTGATAGCTATATTGATTTTGCTTAAAAATTTTGTTCAGTGATGAAGCTTATTTTTGGTTGAATGAATGCAGAAATATACAAAATTGTCGCAAGTGAAGATAATCCATGCGATTTGGTGCACTTTGTGAACCAGTGGCCGCCACATGGTGCAAATCGTTTTTAAATATGAATGGGATATACTTTTCCAGTTTACTAGATATTAATATTTTTCTTTTCTTTATTTCAATTTTCAAGTTCTGTAACTCGAAAAAATACACCCTTTCAAAGTATTCACAATTCGTATAGTAATGCAAATTTCCAACACCAAAAACTGGCTGTAATTTTTCTGACAAACTCAATCGTCTGCCAAAACCTAAATAAACACAATTATTTTTCTGGGTTGGCTTGTTTGTTGTTGTTGATCACATTTGTTTTTGGTATTTTGTACCGTACGGAAACAACCTAAATAATTTTGGGTTTTATATCATAAATTCGTTTACAATTGATGGGATATTTTTACAATTGTATAATTTTCAACAAATGTCTGACATTCTATCTTTGACGAGTAATTTAAAACCAAACTTAATAACAAATTATAAACATAATATATTTGAACATCGATTAACATTTTGAAACTGCTTACTACAATATTTACACATATATTACGATAATTAATGAATCGCTTTTATTTTGCTTTTAGTTGAAGGTTACAAAAAGCCATGAATTGTAAGAATTAATTAAAAAGGATAGGATGAACAAAATAATTTCCAATTTACGAAACGATACATTTCTTGAAATCATCGGTTGGAGAGTTTCTTCTTTTGAATTTCTGCTATTAGTTTAACAATATTCTTATCTACTTACTGTATAACGTCGGAATATTTTTGTTATATATAAAGGAAAAGTTGCCAGTTTTTAATGATTTCTTCACTCTAAAGAACTTCTCAGTTTCCGCGATTATTTCTAATAATTTTATTTTTAAATAAAAAAAAAAACATAATAAGTTTAAATTAGTACTAATTTAATGTTTATGAATGCATAAGTCAAGATGTACATTGCCAGAATTTCGATATAGGAACGTGTTATTAATATTGAGACAGTGCGAAAGTTTAGTCCTCATCAGCGACGGTCGGAGATAAATTTCACAGAACATGTTATTTGTTAATTTGAAATATGTTTTGCAAAATAATATACATGTGACTAAACAACACCATTTGGTGAGGATAATCTTCTCTCCAAATTAGACAATTTCGTTATTTATTACGTTTTTATTTACCCATTCAACCACAATTATGTTTCATCGCTGAACAAAATTTTTTATGGAGAATCAAATTCAATAACAATTTGTAAGTTTGATGAATTTTGATAGAACATTTCCATTATTATGATTGGAAATTTTATTCTATCTGTGATGAAATGGCAAACCAAACTATAGAAAAATGAACTATCAAAAATGAAAACAGTGTTAACAATAAAAAAAAGTCTATAAGAGCAAAATCATAGGATATTTCGATATTAATCCTAACGAAAAACAATCTGTCTGATAAAACATTTCAATACAGGTTACCAAAATAAACAAATCTCGCCTATTTTCAAGAAAGTACATATTTTAATACACTCGCATTGCCGGTTTTGTATTTGTTCAAGAGAATCAAGTCCCAGGAGTCATCGCGATTACCAAATTTACAAAAAAAAAAGGCTCGGGATGACGGTGATGTAACAGACATCATCCACACAGAATTTTTTTTATTTAAAAAAATAGATTCTTTGGCATTTTTCTTTTATTGATTTTGTATTGAAAAATCTATTTGGAAAAAATGGATAGTTCGATGATTAAACATTTAAAGAAAGTTGCACCCAATTGTCACCAGGTTCTGGACGAAATCAGCCACGCTTTGAAACGTTAGCCATTCGTGATTGGCTTGATAGGGTGCAATGCCAGTCGAGGGAGACACATGAATGAATATTGGTTAAATTTCAAAAGAAGCTTGTATTTGTATCGCCCTTTATTAACAGTTCTAGATGTCAGTGACCAAAGCGATTTATGTGAAGGACTTACTAAAATTCATTCTGTTCCTCGGCCTCGAGTCGAACTTTCCAACATATTATTTATTTATTTCCAAACAGAAGCACCTGTTTTGCATAAACAACCGTATGGTTGTCGTTATACACGTTTGTCTTAGAAAGGACATCATTGTATTACACATTCAATATTTCTACTGCTTTGACAAATACAAAGAGGAAGGAAGGAAACACGCCAACAAGGAAAACAACAAATTAGCTTTTTAGAAAATTGTTGTTGAAAACCCTCCAATGCACAATCGTTCCTCCAAATAACCTTTACTGTGACCTCTACATCGCAAAAGAGCACTTGTGTGGAAACATCGGAAGACGTCATCATACAAGAGCCACTACTGCTATTAAGGTAGAATTATACGAGAAAAAAAAACACGACGTCCAACCAACAACAATGTGCAAAAATAAAACGTAAAATGCAAAATTTATTATAAATATGAGAAAATTTTGCAAAAACAGACAACAGATTTTTCATTTTTGCACACACTCACATACACACGAATACAGTGGGGAGATAGACGCGTACCTATGTATGGGTGTGTGTGTGTGTGCCATTTTCTTTAGTGGGGGTCTGGATGATGAGTGTGGAATGGGGAGGCACATAGTAAAAGTAGAAAGAAAACGTAGGAAATTTGGAATTTTTGAATGAGTTTTCGTTGAACTTACCTCCTACGCCCAGATTGGCTTTTTTGGGATTTGTGTCCTCTAGAAAGGCACGATTCAAGGCAAAGACCTCAATGGCCGGACCTTGTTCGACACCATCGAAAATAGAGCTCGACATTATTGGTATAACACAAATTCACACAACAATTAGAAAATGCAACTTAAATCTGTGCACACACACACGCACACAACAGATTTTTAACAATTCCACAAAAATTGAATCTTGTGTCGACTGCTAAGCGGAAGAAGTGAATAAATTCGCCGAGATCAAAACAACTACGAAACCACCGTACGTACGTAGCAACGCGATACCGGCAAACGAATTCCGAAAGTTATGAAAAGAATCACAGAAAAATTCTCTCGAAGAACGAAACAACCAACAATGTGCTTAGAATTTGCGGCGGTGTGTTTTCAGTGACAGTCTGGCGACCACTAGCTTTTGTTAACGGGCTAAGTGAATGAATATGGTCGATGATTGTTGTAGTCACAAACGTCAAGTGCAAAAAACAACACACAATTAATTGTGCTGCTGTGGGTAGAGGATAGATTGTACATACACACATGGACGAGTATGTATGTATGCGATTTTGATTACAATTCACCAGAGTATACAAAACCAAAAAAGAAATGTATAACCCGACAACGAGTTGATGACGGGGCTACTATTGTGAAATGTTGTTGTTGTTGTGGATGATGATTGGAACAAAGATATGATAGAGAGATAGTGGCCTGTTTGGACAATTTCAGAACATACATATGCACATATCTAAAGACGGTGTGCCATCAATGAATGTAATTGTTTATTTTTTCGAAAACTACTCCCTTAATTATTACACGCATTCGCATTATGTACCCAAATTCCATTCTACTTGTTTTCTATATTTTGACAGTTTGCTTCTTTTCAACTTTGTTCTCCCATTTTCTTTTCCACTTTGTTGTGGGTTACATTGCTGCGGTTCCCCTTTTCGACCATTTTCTGTTTTGGCACTTCCTTTTGAAGCTATATTTTCATTGTTGTTGCTGTTTAAGTTTCTCTTTTTTCATTTGGGACAATTCTTTGTTCGTCCACAATATGTAGCGCATTCATTGTGAATGATTGAAGAAATTTTTACTTTGCATTCATTCACACACACACACAATTATGAGAAATTTTCACTTACCGCTGATTAACCTTTGCTCTATTTATTTTTGGATGGTTTCCTCTGTCCTGGAGCCGAGAGACGTGCTCAAAGCCGTGTAAAATTCTCGCAGATTATATGACCAAATTTCTTTGTATACCTACAAAATGGAAAATGGACAGCTGCTCTTCGGTCGCACTCCCCTTGCTTGTGTAGTGGGTCACGTATTAGTGTTTGCTCTTGCTTATCTTCTTTGTTCTGCTCTGTTTTGCACTTCATCCACTTCTCTTAGTTGCGTGCTATTCGATGGTGTTCTGTTTCTGTTAATACTTGGCAAATTTTTTCATTCATTCACAATAATAATGGAATTACGGGTGAATAAATAAAGAAAATTTGCATTGCCTTTCCAAATATTCACATAATTTTTTCACTTTCACCTAGCATCGCTCAGCATTTATTTCATGATTTCTGTATGCGTTGAGTTCTCAATTATCGAATGTGATGCAAAGTCATAAGAAAAATGCAATTTAATGACTGCTACAATATTTTTTTCTTCTCCGTAAATTCTTTGTCTACCTACAAATTAACAGCTGGCTTTCGCACTCCTCTGTCGTGTTGGGTTTAATAAGTTTTCGCACTTCGTTTTGTGTTGTTACTTTTTGGTGGTGGTGTTCATCTCGTCATTCGATATGGCAACTTATTGTAATTGGACAAGAAAACAATTTAAGATTTCGGATGAAAACGCACTGCAAAATGCCTAGCTTTTCAATTCAATAGTCTTCTCTTCTGTTTAATAGTAATAATATTGATTGGGATTATTCGATTATTTTTGTACAAAATGGAACTTTTCTTCTCTGATTTGTGTTTTGTAATTCTTTTTACACGCAATTCTCTGCTTTTTGGGGCACTATTCACAATGACTGCTTAATCACACTCACATCCACGCGCTGTGCTTCTTTTTCTCATTATTTTGTCTTTCTTTTGGTGGTTGGTTGACTGTGTGATGAGCTTGATGCTTGATGACAAAACAAACCATTCGACGATTGTTACTGTGTCAATCTCGATTACTGAGTCGTCGACTCGATTTCTACAGGACACAGAATATATATTATATTATTATAAATTTTTATGAATGCGGGGGTAAGTCAATAAATATAAAGTAATAATGATAATCATGGTTTAATTTTGTATATGTAAATCGTCAGAGACTCGTTTGCGATAACAGGGGACATCAAGTTCCAAAATTTGGAACAGTGTGTTAGGAAGGAGAGGCCCATTAGATCCCCGTACCTTGAAATATAGTGATGAAAAACAAAGAAAAAAAATAATCAACAAAGAAGTAAACAATATATGCAGCAAAACGTCAATCCTGACAAAGAAAAAAAGTAAAACAAACACTCCCCAGTCAGTCTAGCACGATGCGATGTGCTATGATCACAGATCTGTTAATACGCGAAACGAGCCTACAATAACTACTGATTACTAATTTCAGTCAATACCTCAAATTCCTCGTCGAAACTTCTCAACACCCAAAACAATGAATGGTCAAGAGATGTGTTTAAAGTAAACACATGATTCCATCTTCCCATTACGAATTGCATTTGTTTGAAAGAGGGCTTCGCTTTGAAGCGTTGACGTATTCGATTAAATTGATCCTCAATAGAATAATTTGTAAGGCTTCGTATAAGCGTACCCAGGAAATTAATCAAAAGGCGAATACCTCTGTGCAGACACTGCGATTTTCTTTTACTCTCTGAAGGAAATTAATATCTAATTCAGAAAATACAGATATTTTCTCAATACGCGAAAACGACGATTCGTCGCTGGAAAAAAAAACTATTAGAGAGCGCATTCCTGATATAATCTCTTTTGGTTGGTTATTCCCTCATCAATTACTGTCTCCACATCCGCACTAAAAAGTGCACTAGCAATTGATAAAGGGTCCGAATCGTAACAGTATGCGGACTGTCGTAAATGGCGTTTATCAAGTTGTGGGCACATCCTAATTTCCTAATTGCGGTCCTCATCAAAAATTCTCCTAACTAAACTAAATTCAATAAGTTTGCCATCGATTTCGAGTTTACTACCTGTGAAAGCATTTATACAATTATTTATAAGATGTTTTATGTCGAACACACAAACCATCTCACTTTTACTACCTAGTAACTCGCAACAATAAAACTCGTCCACTGTTTGAATTAGGTTCTGAAGGCATAATCTTGTGTTAGTTGACTTTCTATTGGAAATATTTACACTCGACGAGTCTAAAGAGTTGTATTCCTATTCGTGCTAAAAAGCCGAGGGAGCAACTCCAATCTGCTGAGAGACCTAGCAGATTAAAACATAACGCCATACTTCTTGGAACGCAATTTCCCGCATCGTCGTCGTCCGATAATCTCCCACTGTATTTGCGCTATACTTCATCCCCTCTGACATAAAGTGTTAGTCCGCCAGCTTATCCTGATGTGTACCGTTACTACAATTTTGACTGGGGACTATGGCAGTTTCCTGAATTGAATTTGCATCCAAAAGTGTTTCCTTTATGATCATATTGTCTTCAGCTAACTGCTCTAATTGCAGTGACATATTGTTTTCCTCGTTGTTGATTGTAAAATTGTCGCCTAAAGAGTCACCAAAACTCACCATTTCTTCCTCCTCTGGTTGTTATTTACAATCCATATGTTGAGGAACTTCTTCATACTTGATTGGTTTTATTTCGCATCTCAACTGGGATCGGTGTAGCGCATCCTGAATGCCCTCGGTAGTCGTTCATGTCACTCAACCATGTTTCAGACTCATACTGATATACTGTGACTGATGCTGGTTCTCGCCTCTTATTTTTTTTCTTTTTATTTCTTTGTAATTAGCGTAATTGCAACTCGTCCAAACATTGGACGTTATTTAAAAATTAATTTTGATTGTTTTCATTTACGCGTTATCGAATTCGACTGTATATGATAATAATTGAATTCACTTTGTACAACCAAAGTTGGCCGATCTTCATATGCAATCTCATTTGATGTTCATCCAACCTGTCCAACTTGATCTGTTGCAACATAGTTGTGTTATGATGGCCAGCCGCCATCGATATGTTGACGAATGTGAATGGGCCGTGTGCAACGCTATAAATCGATCAATTTTATTCACAATATATCGCAGCAGACATTGAAGCCGCCGTTGATTCAAGCGGCTGAAATCCAAAAAGCAGAGAGGATATCCGCTCGACGCTTACTAAGTTGATACGTATACGTACGTATCCTGTGTACAAAGTGTTCCGGACTACAACTGAAAATGATCCCTGTAAGTTTCACAAATAATACTGTTTGGAATAGCGGTAGAGTAACCATTACTGAGCATTTCATCTGTGATTATAACCGATTTTAGGACAAAATCTCGATTCAAACACGATTTTACATTCTCGGATATGAATCTTGTGTTTACAAATTCTAGTTGATTTAACAAATAGCAGGTAGATCTGAACTGTTTTGATCTGGAAAGCTCATTTTATTAATACTGAAACCCAGTTAGAATTTAAAGTATGTGACGTTTGTTACATTAGACATTAATACACTTTAAAAATCACATAATCATATTTCGACTACATAGTTCCAAACATCTCTATTGTGATTGAAATAATCACGTAAATCGTAAATGCATGTACTGCAAATGTTCATCACCATTATAATTTCCAATGATATATTAGGATATGCTCCCAAATTCCACATCGAGCCGGACCATACTTACTTATTTACCTTAACATTCCGTGAAGGAACAGACGTGTATACTCACTGACCGGGACCTACAGTTTTAAAGGCCGCTCCGAAATGCTAATGCTTTTCTAGAGATGTTTGGCATGACTTAGAGATTACTCTCTTACTCGTAAAATCCCCAGCATTTACGAGGTGGAAAATAGGAGTTGAATTATGTTTGGTGGTCTTACCCGGTTTTGAATCTAGGTTTATTTGTCTGATAGTCGCACACACAACCTACCACGGCCTACCCATATTCAAACATAAAAAGTGGGATGACATTCCGATGCATTTATTGTTTCAAGATAATGTCGTGAAAGTTTTTCCCATAACTTTTGATTTGATTCTGTTGACATTAATAAGCTGTTTAATATTAATGGGTAAAAGTCATAATTAATATGAGTTCTTTGCATCTGAGAGTTGCAGTAGCACTAGCCCATCCTCATCCGACCAAGCTTTCTTATTTTTTTTTTATTATTAGTCATTTATATTGATTTTTTTTTTTTGTATATTTACCAATTTCATTCTTACGTAACACAGTTTGCTTAGTTTTTCGCTTATTTTGATGGGGAGCTTCCACCTCGTAAATGCGGTCGACTTTAATAAGAAAGTAATCTCTAAGCTGTTCGGAGCCGGCTTTAAACCGATCGGTGAGTACACAATTATATATATTCTTTATTTATTATCGAGAATTTTTTTTTTTTAATTTTATTAATAAAGTGGTTGCTTTATCAACATCTGATCTTCTTTTAATAAATCTTTAAAATAAATTTTTCATACTAAATAATTCAAAAGTTCATCTTCGACCTTGAATTCGTCAATAACTACCTTACCGATTTTATTTAAATTGAAACTGGAAAAATGCTTAAGGAGTTGTCGGTTTAAAAATTACAGAGTTTTGGCCAGTAAAAAACGATTCGAACAACTGTTCCGGGCTCTTGTTCGATATATTGGTCAATAGCATCAAGTTCTCACTAGAACGTCTGCTCCGGGGCCGGCCAGCTTTGCGAAAATCTCGTGTTATTGCAGTCTCTTCAAGGCGACTGTTACTTCCACACGTTTCTGTTAAACATTTTTTCACAGAACAATTAAAATGCTGTCTGGTTGTGTCAAGAGAGAATTTCCCTAGTTTGGAGTTTTCTTTATTAATCAGAAAGCGATAACCTCTAGCATGTAACGAAAAAAAACCTAGTATGTACGTGTTCTGTAATGTGCGTGTTGTGGGTTCAGCATCGTGCTGAAACCCCTGTTGTTGAAATGTAAAACTCCTATTTGAGGTGACTTTTGCTCTGCGTGTTTTATACAAATATATGTCAGGGCACTACTTTATTCGGTAAACCTATGAGTTTTTGAGTTGTGATACTATGAAGTAAATGAGCGATTTGTATTATTAGAAATATCTGATATTAGTTCCCTTTTTCTGGAAACATATTCAAAAAAAAATAATAAGTGACTAGTCTTTTCTATTAAAAAAAATCAATTTATATTAAAACAACGAAATTGTCTTCTTTATTTTGAATATATGTATGTTGATATATATTTAAAATTAAAAAAAATACATTAAATACACCAATGTTGGTTAATATTGAATTAAAAAGGTGATATTTGATGAGATTTATAGAAGCCAAACATCGTACTGAAGTATGTATTTCTAAACTACAGAACTGTTAGATTATCAAGTTTTGCCATAATTAATTTTTTTTCTTCGAAGATATATATATGTATGTATGTATCCGTTTCTACTGATTATAATCCAAGAAGCCCTACATAGAACATTATGGTATCTCTATATATTAATACTCTGTATTACGATTTGAAAAAATTGCCAATTGTTTAATACTCCCGTTTAATTGCACGAATTTAACGGAACTCACGATTGGTCAATATGGCCGGAGCTACCAAACTCCAACCGTATATACATATACCCATCCAACTGGAAATTATTTTTATCCACATGGACGCAGCATTTGCATTAAACAATTCAATATCAGAGTTGGGCCTGAAAAAAGAATAATAATATTTCCGAAAAAATGTACTAGTTGAATCATCATGGGGTTTGGTTGGACTTACTTGTACCAATTGGTCAATGTCATCATTACATAAAGAGAAGCACAAACAAACACAATGTGGAACATGGACCATGAATAGGTCACGGCTTCGGTTTCATTGTCCGCAGTAGCTTTGTTATCGCCGCCAGGACCTGCTTCTGCATCTGATAAAACTTCTGTTAAAACTATCATTGTTAGCATGAATTTGTCATTTACAGTTACATCAAAATATATAGAAATGTTAATTCGTTTCAAAGGGTGTAGTATATAGTTAGTTGGCATTGGTGACGGTGGGTGTTGGATTGTGGATTGTGTGTCATATTCACCATAAAACCACCAAAGCAAATATTTACATAAAAAATTGTAAAAGAAATAAAAACGAATTGTTAGTATAAATATCAGAACGAAAAATGTTTAATAAAATTAAAAGACAGGGTGACAGACATATAAGGAATTGTTAATATCAATGATTTAAATGAGTTGAGCCTATAGTAATTACAACGTTAAATGGGAGAAGGAAATTACAGCAGTAATCATTTCCAGTCTTTCTCTATTGAAAAACTAAGCCTAATTCAAAATAAGCCCTTGTTCGCATGTATTAAATACACTTCAAGCTGATTTTCTATCAGATTTAAACTACTACGAATTGTAATACATTTCGGTTCCACGGTAGATTCGCAGACAATTGTCTTGAATTTGATAATACACTTGCTGGAGGAGTATTTCACATACGAACAGTTTGGCTGGAGAACGTGGGTCGTCCGTTCTAGGCCATTTAACAATAAGTGGATGGAAATCCCTGGATAGCTGCGTATCCCGGTTAAATTACTTAACATCAGGGACCATTAAAATTTCTATAGAACAGCCATATACAAACCGGCGACGCTAAAGAGAGGCCTACTATCGTCTAGCACGATCCAGTTGCTGTAAAGATGTCTATGAAGTTGCTGACCGTATATGGGAGTGGAATATATCTCCATATATAGGCCGAATGTAAGTGGTTTTAATATTTACACGATCATATAGAATGCTAGACCAACGAACATCACCCTGTGTCTTTATGGCCCGAATATCAGGATATACTAATAGATAATACTAATAGAGTGGTGCATTAAAATATATTACAGTAGTTTTTCGATTTAACGAACTATATATTGTCAGACCAAGTCGTTATATCGAAAAATTCGCTAAACCGAGTACTATTTATAAAAACGTTGATTAACCCAAAACCATTGGATGGCATATAAAGTACCCATATTTTGCCATCACGTGTCTCTTTAATTAGCTCTTCTGCTGGGGGATGGCCTGGAGCGTTATCTAATAACAGGACAGTTTTTATAGGGGAATCAAGATATGATTCCACCTAAAACGTTGGATATTATCGATCAGGTAGAGTAATAAAATGTTCATTACAAACCTGAGAAACAAAATGATCGAAAAACAAAATTTTAAAAATTGACGAGGTCATCGATGAATTTTCGGAATGCCTATAATCCAAACTTAATGTCTTGTTACGGAAAGATCGAGATTTTTTCAATTAAAAGAAGTTTAATTTGTTGTGTGTCACTTGCATTGCAACATGGTGGCATATTTCTCGCCAGAGTGAACGAAAGTTTTTCCAAGCAACGTCTTCCAAAACAGAACAGCTTTGTCTGCATTGAACACTGTATGGTTGTTGAAATTTTGTTCTCTTATAATTTGGCGAAGTTAGCTTTTAAAAGGATCGACATAATCTGCCCTAGAGAATAGTTTCTGTTCACTTAGGTTAAGCAATCTAACTCAATATCGTTTTTAAAAACGAGTAAGCCAACCATGACATGCATTAAAATTGCCACTGTAATATCGTTTGTGGAACTCTTTCGCTTTATGTTGAATAATAGAGCCAGTCACTTGGATATGTCTTCTCCGTTGCTTTTGAAACCACAAAAACAGTTTTGTTTCCATTCTTGGAAATTCTCTGTCTTTAATTGATTTTCTGTTCTTTGAACCACAATTTGCACTCTCCGCGTTTTTAATAGATTTTTCTTTGATTTTAAAATTGTGTATATGGTGGATTTGGCCAATCCATATTTAACACACAATGTACTGAATCATTTTCCTTTTCTATAATCATCCACGATGTTTAAGTTGTCTTTTTGTCCCATGTTATCTAATGTTTACACCGCAATCGACTGAACAAGAATGGTAAGAATTCGAAAAATAAACATAGAAATAAAAAACATTACTTCGTTGTTGATACTCCATGTTACATTTTTAGGTTCGTTAAACCGAAAAACTACTGTATTTTCATTTGACAGCACTTATATATAATCGCCAATTAGCGTTGAGTGAGTGATTCGTCGATCGTCTTTTATTCCCGACATAGGCGTAACTAGGTCTGTCTTTGTCCCACCCAGAATCAATCGGGCCCAATAATTTACGTTCAGTTCTGCAAGAACTCTTTAAACTACACGTGTTCGAAAAAACATCGGAACGTTGGTCAATTAACCGCGTAGTTCGTGCGATACTAGACTATTTTTAGACTATTTTTTGTGGAGACACATGAAGTGTCTGGTCTATAGGGACACTAATGAATTAAATGAGCGATATAGTATATTGGGTACCCTGTCTTGGACAATAGTAGTGTTGAAGGAAACTAAAAAGCCTACGATCACCTGAGGAAGACTACAGATATACCAACCTAAACTGCTGCTGGAATACCCCTGAGACTTTTTAAATTTAAAATGTATTTTTTCTTGTTAATGCAACAGCATTCATTTACCAAATGAAGTTATAAGAATGTACGTGTAAAGTTCATGTTTTGATGAATGTGAACAGACAAATACTCCTAAAGAAACCAATAACAACATAAATTAATTTACCTCGTTTTTCTCCATCATTATTGATTTTCGAAACTTCAACAGCTGAACTAATGCAATTGTACAAAATACAAAGCATCCAAACAACCAATCCTATGATATTTGTAGTGTCAAATGTAACTTTGGTATCGGGCGTATTAGGAGGTGCCATGGTGGTGACGGTGGCGTTGACATTGCCCTCGGTAATACCGAACATGGGGGTATTGCACATTTTCTCTAGAAATTATTATAAATAAAATCCATATTAATTTCAAGTGCATCGATAAAAAAAAATGTAGTTACCCGGGTTGTTGGCAATGGCCGACCAAGTCAAATAGATCGTGTATAAAGTAACCAAAGAACTTTGTAAAAGACCCGACTGTGGCAAACGCTCTTGGACAGCTGGCAACACAGACACAACGCTCACCAAAAGACTCAAAATCATATTAATGGAGATGAAGAATTTGTTTAAACCGCAACCAGAGCTCTGAAAATATAATGTTTAAGCTTAAAACGGTGTTGGATAACCAATATAGTAAAATTGGCCTTACGTGTGTAAAATAAACATAAAGTAGAGAAATGCCAACAATTGATAAAACATAACTTATAAGAGTTACGAATACCAAAGCATAGTAATAACCACGGTTGTTTTCAGCGTTGTCTAAAAAACAAAGATACATTTTTAAAAATAGTTTGTAATACATAAACCTAAGTACATATTTATAATGTTTATGTTACTAAACATATGTGCCCGTCCAGCTTCAGTGTTCCTCAATCCTAATTACTAGACATCTAGGTATGTATGAAGCACCCTTACCCGTGAATTATATTGCTATGCGCTGGACCAAAGACCTTCTTCATTCATTCATTCTATAAACCTAGCAACTCCTATGCACTTGTAATGTAATGAGGACAAATTCCAGCTGTGGATTCAGAGACAATCTTTTAAAAAAAAATTGTTTTGGTCTTAGAAAACATTTCGTAGACGAAGTGCGCTTAACCTATAGCTTATTTTGGACCATAAACTAAGTTGGTACATCTATTATACGTGCAAGAGATCACGTATAAACTGAGTCACTGGAAACCCTTAACAGGATCTTGCACTTTGAACCATTTGCGGATCTCATAAAAAGGTCAGTTTAAAACAGATATTATAAAGATTATTGATAGAATTGAATATCACCAATTATAACCGATATAACGTAATGTACTAATGGGTCCTTGGTGGTAACACGCAGAAATTGGCAACAAAATTGTTGATATTGCTTTTAAAAGCTATAATACCGAAATGTACCAATCATATCACTAAATTAATGAAAAACTGCAACTTTGATCCGTACAAAATATGAATATTGGGCATCTACACAATATATCACATACTTTGAATAACCCTCTAGAAGAGTACAAATGGGAATTAATTTATAAAATCATCATCAAAATTCAACTGACCTTATTTTAGCATAATATCGTAGATGTAATTCTGTTCTCCTTAGCCCACAAAATATTACTGGCAATACAAAGATTTGCCGATAACACTTTACTTAGATTCCTAATCGGATAGCGATTACTATTCTCATTTCATTTAAATACATGCAAATTAGATTGCATCACCACTACATCCTTTAAACGGATTCCGACAGCTTTAGTCTACTTTCACTGATTCATCTGAAAAATATTCTCCCCAATTTCGTATACTTACCAATCCAATTCTCCGCAACGGAATGTGCAAAGTCCACAATGATTATCAGCTGCACCAGAATGAACGCCAGACCACCAATAAGACCCACCCACATCATTGCCGGACCGAACGAACCATCTGGAATGAAAATAGCCCCAATGGTTGCTCCAATGCATATCAAAAACTTAAGGCCCCAAAATTCATTCTGTATGTGTGAACGCGGATCTCGTGAAGACTTCACCCCCAGCATTATTAAAGCCATCAGCGTAAAGAAACAAACTAGTCCAAAACATATGCGATACACAGCCATATAACCAAGAGCATACTGACAATCCACCTGCAGTGAACCACCCGAAAAGGCATCGAGTGCTTTGGAACTAGTCGACGAAGTGGAATTGATGCAGAATGGCAGTTTCTTTAAAGTTCCCTGTAAACCGGGCGAAAGGGCAATTGCCCCCAAGATTGTGCCCACAATTAACATGAATGCATACATGAATCGGGAAGAGGTTGAGTTTTTACATGACGGGCAAGCACTGCAGCACATACTGGCCGCTGTTCCAGTGCAGCATATAGCACACTGAAAATACAAAATTCCAAGAAAATCATATTAGTATTACTGACTCATCGTGTGATGCTGTAATTTAATTATAATCATCTCTATCATATGTGGACTTATTGATTTTTTCGTTGTATCTTTTCTTTGTTTACAAAGATAATGATCTCAGAAATTTGCCATCATATGTTAGCATTAATTGTACTTACCTGTGCCGCCGAACACAGTCCAAGAACTGCTCCCATATTTTATATGATGTTTGTTTTCCGATGATATTGGAAATAAACTTGGTGTCTTCTTATTTGATATTAATTTCTCACTGGATATTAACTTTTCACTGATTTTTGCGTTGTTTTTTTTTTTTCACTAGAAAAAATACACAGAAAATGCAGCAGCTGTTTGCAGTTGCAATACGTCATATGTCAAGGGCCGTTCACAATCGATTTATCGTCCGATTCGGTATGTCGATAATGGCACATATAAATAGATGCTGTTAATATGCGCATAGTTATAAAGTTATAGAAATCCACATTTTCATTGGATCAATGTTTAAAATTCGCATGCCCTCTTTTGGCATTTTTATAGCTCTTCTGTTACAAGTCATGATTGCGGTTGCAGATATCATATCGTTTGCATGTTAATCTACTTTCGGATATGCTGCATGTTATACTTCACCATTACAATCGTCCAAGAAAATAGTCCAAAAAAAATATTCAAAGATTGTGTTTAATTGCTAAGGCAATTGCTAATCTGCTAAGACAATATTCAGCCGATATCTGAATATTGAAATCCAATAGATTTCGTTCATATATGCGAATAAAACATAAGACGTGGATTGGACGGCTGTGGTGTGGTAGTGTGTGCGACTATCACACAGAGGATCCTGAGTTCGAAACCGGGTAGGACCAATCAGCCATTTTTCAGCGGATGTTTCCACCTCGTAAATGTTGGAAATTTTACGAGTAAGAGAGTAATCTCTAAATCATATAAAACTTCTCTAGAAAAGCATTAGCCATTCGGAGCCGGCTTTAAACAGTAGGTCACGGTCAGTGAGTATACACGTATGTTCCTTCATGGAATGTTAAGGGAAATAAGTAAGTATGGATTGAAGGATTAGATGAAATTGTTATAACTTTGACAGTCCCCAAAGAATTTCTGAACATAATCATTCACAATAAGTAAATCAGTTTCCTTCGTTGGACAATTTAGCCTCATATTCAGTGCAAGTCTTTTCGTTAGAAATACCATCTTAGAAAACTAGATTTTATATAAAATCTTGTTAATTAAAAATTTGAGAATACGTTATTTTTAAATTGCTTTCATTTGTTGTTGCCGTTTAATTAAATTACAATATTATTGTGAATAAGACACTGTTCCAATTGATGTGAACAGCTGTTCTTGTTATTCCTCCGTTTTGGAATATTTACTTTTTTTTAGATTAAGTATTAAATTAATCACTTTTCAAATGTTTTTATTAAAACCAAATGTTAGTAATCAATTCTTAAAAGTGATACTCAACAAAAGATGTGTTTCCAGTCAAGTGAGAGTGCGTTTTGCCCCCAGTCCGACCGGTAGAGTTTTGTAAATATTTACGCAATTTAATGAATGAAATTCATCTGAGTATTGAAAATTTCCAGGACATTTACATTTGGGCGGTCTACGCACAGCTTTGTATAACTATTTATATGCCAAACATCATCAGGGGAAATTTCTTTTGCGCATCGAAGACACAGATCAAACACGACTTGTGCCGGGTGCCACTGAAAGTCTAATCGAGGATTTACAATGGGCCGGCATAGAAATCGACGAGGGACCAGGTTCCTTGTCAGATGGTTTATGTGGTCCCTACATTCAAAGCCAAAGAACACAGCTCTATTTGTAAGTAATTATTGAGTGATAGACACCTTATTCTAATATTTTAGATTACCTTTTCAGAGACCATGTTCAAACTCTATTAGACAATGGCTCAGCATACCGATGCTTCTGTACAGAGAGACGTTTGGAATTACTGCGCAAAGAAGCTATGCGGACCCGCCAAATACCAAAGTACGACAATAAGTGTCGTCATCTTTCCCGCAAACAAATCGACGAACTAATGGCTAAAAATGCAACATTTTGCATACGCTTCAAATTGAATGACTATGAAGAACCCTTGAATGATTTGATATACGGCCCTGTGTACCACAATGTTAGTGACAATGAAGGGGATCCGGTTATTATGAAATCGGACCAATTCCCCACCTATCACTTTGCCAATGTGGTGGATGATCATTTGATGCACATAACCCATGTCTTTCGTGGTTTGGAATGGCAAATTTCCACGACAAAACATTTGCTTTTGTATAGGTAGTACATTTTGAAACAACATATGTATTTTATGTGAGTTGAACCTGTGATATATTATCTTCGTAGGGCATTTGGTTGGCAACCACCTCAGTTTGGTCACTTGCCGCTTTTGGTTAATGCCGATGGCACAAAGTTGAGTAAACGACAAGGAGATATTGGCATTAAGAACTTCAGGTAAGTCGAACTATAAAACATGTGGAAACAAATAACTGATGAGTGACATTTTTTTCTGTTACCATTAATGCAAAACTGTAAAAAAACAAACAATGGAAAAAGTTCGGTATAGTCGCTCCCCAACATACCAAATGACTTGAGAATAATATTATAATAAGATTACCCAAACAAGCCTCAAGTTTAAAACATAGTAATCAATTTAATTTGATTTAATCCCATTAATTCAGTTTTTGTAAATTTAAGTTACAATTAGCAACGAATTGAACTTACAAAAGAAGTGAAGTCTTCGCCCTTTTTTTAATTAAAATTGTTTCCCTTTTTGATACTTATTACGCATTTATTAATATTTTATTAGAATATTACCAATTATTTTTTAACACAACACAATTATACGTACACCCACTTTGCAATTGACCACAAATTGCAAAACAAAAGAAGATTGTCCAAAAATGAAACGTGCCTTGTTAAAAGAAAAACACAAAACTAATTGTTCCACAAAGGAATCGACACGATAGCATTAAACCAGAGTTTGTTGTAAAGCATTGTTGTAAACTGATTGTAATTCCACTATTTTTTTATAATATTGTTGTATTCTAGTTTTATTTCTATTTGGTATGTTGGGTCATTTTAATTAGTTTTACCACAATGACAAACTCCGTTGCACCGCACTTTTTTTAAATACAATTTTACAAATAAATATAAATGATTTACACTCATAAGTCTATGATGAACAGAAGTCCATCTGCGATTGCGACAATAATTCATAGGCACTACAAACAAAATTCATCGGTTCTCAACTAAGCAATCTAGGGTAAACTATCAGTGCAGACTCAGCAGTATTTCTTCCAGTTGAAATCCCACAGGTAGGACTCTGTCTATGATTGCACATGTCACCAGTAGGAAATTTCCAGAAAACAATCAAATCAAACAAAACTGTAATGAGTTATGAGGCGGAAGAAGATGACTTGTTGCCTTTTTTTCTATATAAAACTTTTATTTCTTTTTATTTCAGAGATAAAGGATACTTTCCAACTGCTCTTCTCAATTACGTTGTTTCCGCTGGCGGTGGTTTTCCACATGAGCAATTTAGTAAACCAACAGTTTACACTCTATCAGAATTATCGGAAAAGGTGCGTATACTAGTGAACTGCATAACCGTACAGTAAACACACCATAAATATTTCTCAAGATAGCAATATTTTAGTTTAAAAACTAATAACATAATAGACATGTTAGCATTTCCGCTAATTTATTTAGATCAACATTTTTTTATTTGAAATACAAAAATGTTTATATAACTACAGGGTCAGCCAAATAACTTTTTTTTTTGAAAATTCTATAAAAAAAACTACTGGATCTCTTCTCAAATTTCTGTTTTTATTTGAAAGTAAAATCCTTCCGGTTAATAATGGAAAATATTTTTTTTCAAATGGCTGCCTCGGCTGGCCATGCAGTAGCCCAACGTCATCAGCTCTGCTGCTGATAATGCGATCTTCAAAAACAGGGCGAAAAACATCGAGTGTAGCTTCGGCTGTGTGGACGTAGTGCCGTCCTGTTGAAACCAAATGTTGCCAATATCCACCTCTTCAATTTTTGTAAACAAAAATTCGTTCAACATGGCCCGACAACGAAAATAACGAAAACGAAAGAAGCACTAGTTGAAAAACGTCAGATTCTTCAAAAACAGTGTGCAAAACATCGAGTGTAGCTTCGGCTGTATGGCACCTAGCGTCGTCCTGTAAGCACTAGTTGAAAAAAAGTTAGATGGCGGACCCTTTAGATGGTTTTAATGCTAGGATGACAAGTAAAGCACGCAAAATATAAATTGTCTTCTTTATAACTTTTTCAGTTCACTATCGAAAACGTTAATTCTCATCCTAGTCGTCTAAGTCCAGAAATTCTCGACGAATTCAATCGTTTGCAAATTGAGAAATTGCTGAAATCGGAAACCACAGCCAATGAGTTGGTGGAGAATGTCAAGAAATTAATCAAGGAAACCTATCCAAATGAGTAAGTTTGTTATTTATTGCACTATAATCGATTCTTCAGGATAACTACAGAGTTTTCTGAGTTTTACATGATTATCACCGTGAACCACCTCTTTGTGCCATCACACATGGGGTATCTAAGATTATACTACTACGGCTCCAAGCATACCAAGTACACCTAGAATAGAAATAATACGCTGTGTGGACAAATTCTCCTTCTCGATTGAGACATGTGCTACTCTTTGGGTCATAATATCCGATGTGCAGATAACTGAAACGGAATGTCTACCACAATTCCGACTCATTTCAATTAAATCGTGTGGCCAAGTTTAACTCCGCTTAACTGGCAATATAGAATAACTGAAAAACTGTTCGTAATGCAAGTTTCGATTTTATATAAAAGACATTCAACTTAAATTAAAAAAAAACGAGTTTTAGAGAAAATTTGAATATCTGGTGTTTGTAGTTTTTTAAACAAAATTCGAAATATGTGGAACACGAAATATTCGCTTAGTCCCGATTTAGAAATATAATTTATTTGACAATACATATTTGCGTTTCAGTTTAATTTTATTTAATCAATCTGAGCCACCTAAATTCAATTAATTTATTATCCTTATAATTATATAATAAAAATCCTACCGCACATTTTTTTAAAGAAACTCTAAACAGTCTCTAAAATGATTTATTTAAAGGAGGTTGCCAGCGATATACATATGTATGTATATAGAAGGAAAGACAACTGTGTGGTTACGAAATTTACATTAAGGAATAAGATAAGAAGGTTTTCCAAGCTTGACTACACCGAAGAAAAAACTCTAAAAAGTTCCCACAAGAGCGAATCGTAAAATTTCACGAAAACATGCATATAGTTTGTATTACCCCATGAGGATTCTTTTGAACATGTCAATAACGTTTGCATCATGACTTTTTAAATACAAATTTTTATTTATTAATTCTTCACTTGTAATTTACAGCCTTTCGGCCAATTATCTCAATATATATTTACCCTCGACACTGATTCACTGATTCACTGATACACTGATTCCCTGATTCACTGACTCTGTCACGCAGTACGTAGGAATTTAAATAGGCATTCTATAATAATTCTATAAATAATAATAATAAAAAAAATAGTATTTTTTTTTTGTACAGAAATTGTGTTTTCCCCAAATTTTTTTTTTACAAATTTTTTTTTTACAAAAATTTTTTTTTTTACAAAAATTTTTTTTTTTACAAAAATTTTTTTTTTCAACAAAATTTTTTTTTCCACAAAATTTTTTTTTTCCACAAAAATTTTTTTTTTCAACAAAATTTTTTTTTCAACAAAAATTTTTTTTTTTCAGCAAACATTTTTTTTCAACAAAAATTTTTTTTTTCCACAAAATTTTTTTTTTTCAACAAATTTTTTTTTTTCAACAAAATTTTTTTTGTCAGTTTTATTTTTTTTCGAAATTTTTTTTTACAAAATTGTTTTCTCAAAATATTTTTTACAAAATTTTTAAAATTAAGTAACAAATACTTTCTCAAGCAAATTAACGGGCGCCATAGGCGCATTACAACTTACTAGTTAAGAATAAAATGCAAAAACGAATACACTAAACAATTTAAACTGCCAATTACAAACTACTCAACAGAATACATATGTACATTGTAGTTCAAAATGAAATATTAATTCATAATAATATAAAAATGTGTAAATGTAGCTGAAAAAAATAAGAGAGGCTTTGTTTGGTCGCTGCAAATCTAGCCAAATGGACCCAAAATTAGAATATACATTTACTTTGTATTGTAGTTCATGAATAGATATATGTACATTGAGCATGATTTTCGTAACACTATTAATATATAGTTCTCATTTTCTTTCAGAAGTAACTTGGATCTCAGTTCCTCGCATATTGAAAACATTCTGAAATGGTCTACGAAACGTTTAACATTTATTAAAGATTTAACATCTCAAAAGTTAAGTTTTTTGTGGGTAAAACCGACAAACTTCGAATCGGATTTAATTAATAAAGGTATTTATGTAAAAAGTTTAGAGGTACTTTTTTAAAAACCCATCACCTGAAAACGATCTTGTAACATGACTAAACGTTTTTTGTGCCTAATATGAAACAACAAACTTAAAAATTATTAAAAAAATTAACAAGTTGATCATAAAACAATTCCATGGGTAACATTTTAAGTTGTCCTCGTCCGTTTAAAATGCTTGTTCTAAATTCCTCGACACTCATTGTCCTGATTGACTTATTTTGGGGAGCTTATATAAAACAGTCATTGTTGTTTTGCGCGATCCTTAAATGCACAAAGCAATTTCTAATTAAATGTCTACCCATTTACTGTAGACCAACTAAAATCATTACTCGGACTTCTGGCGAAAGAAGACTTTACCAAAGAGAATTTAAACAACGTTTTAAAGGAATATTCTAAAGAACAAAATCTTAAGTTTCCAATATTAATGAAATACCTACGATCGACTTTAAGTGGTTTAAAAGTGAGTAGATTTGTATTATCATAAACACGTATATTGACTTTCCTGTTGTCTTCTAGGAAGGTCCCGGTGTAGCCGAAATGATGGAAATTCTGGGCAAACAAGTGGTAATGCAAAGATTTACCGATGCTGTTGGAGAAAGCAAACGATTGAGAGTGCACGAAAACGCTCGTGAAGCAGCGTGATATTAGTATAATGAATTTGCAATAGTTTTAATGCTTATTACACTCTGCAACAGCTATTTTTTCCAATGGATTTTTATATTTTCTGTTTTTTTTTGGCGTCTTGAACTCGAAAACATAGGCACTCTACAGAAAAACTTAAAAAAAAGTATCCTTAAAAAGGCTACCAGAAAGTATTGTAAACATGCCCTGGTCAAAATGGGTGTTGCATAGATTATGTTGAAATTTAAACAAATTAAACAATGTATGCACTATTTTACAAACACAATTATCATATTTGCTGTCGTAAGGAATTCTTTCTCAATACCAAGTTTTTCATAATCCAACCATGCCACCGAAATCGCTGAGGTTCCGTACAGAAATGTTTAGTAGTCTCTGTAACAATAGAATACAATTAATTCGATATTATAATGCAGCCAGTGTATACTCACTTAATTCAATATTGACATGAATCGATGACACACAGGTATGCATTGAATTGTCAAGTAGTTCCTTCAAAACATACCGGTGATCGGTATGGCCGAAACAACACAACTGAAATTTAGGTCTTTCTCCAAAACACCATTTCCAAAACTTCAGTTTTTCTCGGAAAATATAGTAAGGTATGGTTATGGAGCGTAAGTTCTTCAGAATATCGCGATCTGTTTCAAGAGGACTGGACAAATGTTCATCGTATACGGGTGTGTTAATTATTTGTATAGTTTATATTTTGGAATATTTTAAAAGTTCCAAAACACTCGACCATTTCAAATGCAATCGACAGCTAGAAATTACTAAATGTTTAAGAAATGCTAGTGGTCCCAGGGCACATTTCTCGTTGGACTCTGACTTGCATCCCCTAAGTGTTAATGTATGCAGACTTTCAGTGGCTGCAAAAAGATTTTGCAAACTACTTGCGGATACAAATGCATCATCGATATAGAATGTGATTAAACATGCAGTGAAATGTTTCAATACATTTATCCAAAAGTCTATCTGTTGGCTCTTAGCATGAACTTCCAGTTCTATCTGTGAGTAGTTAAAAGATTCGTTAGTCGAATCCTCCCATGTAAAGTCTAGACGCAGCAGTTTCACATATTTTAAAAACTTCAAACGGCGTCCAATGGACCACAAATTAATCAACGGCATTGGAAGAGTGATGTCTTTCAACTCCAGAGTCCGTAAATTCGGTAATTGATTGATGTATCTTCCAGATATTGGACAATCGTCCAGACTTAACACTTCTAACTGTGGACATTTAATGGAAAGCTCTCGGATAAAATCATCATTTATTTTTGTGTTTCTCATGCAAAGTTCTCGTAAATTTTCGAAATTTGTTCTGGGCGATTGAAATGTAGCAAACCACATATCCAATCTCATATGTTCCCAGTGTCCATATGTCGATTGATATACTTTTAGACTTTCTAAGGATTCGCCCAACCCATGATCATTTTCTCCGTATTTAAATCCACCATTGGTATTTATATCACCATCTACTTCCAAAACTTTTAGTTTCTTGTGTTTCAGTAATGTCCATATAGTTTCCATCTTTACGAAGCGTTTTAATGTGACCTTTTCCAATTGACTGTTTCTAGAAGAAAAGTCATAGATCAGAGTCCGGTTGGGGGTTATATCCAGTTCCGTTAAATTAGGACAGTTTTCGATGAACCTCAAACTCTCAGAAGAGTGCTCCAGAACGCTTTCAACGATTTTCAATACCTTTAGGTTCTTTAAACATGAACATTCGTTTCTCCAAATCTCAACATTATACAATTGTAAATGCTGAAGGGGAAGTTTTCTGGACAATGACCACTCGTCATCTTTCCCTGATTTGCCATGCGAAGACACGAATCTTTCCGGCAGCCATTTATCGTAATGGAAATATTGCAGGTTTGGACAATTCTTGCAAATATTGAGCAAATCTTTGTCATTAAGCACAAGTCCTCTGATCTGTAATTCCAATAGATTTTTAAAAGGCGTTGTGATATACTTTTCAAATCCACACTCATCTGCTTTGTTTACTTCCAGTTTTATTAGGTTGTCTGCATTAATTTGGAGCACCTCAAAGAATTCGCTTTCTGTTAAACAGCCCGTTCGAACTTCATTCATTCGTATTTCTCTGAAATCGTTCGCCCAGATGTTGTTGATTATTATAAACCTGAGTCGCTGGCAAACATTTAGCAATTCAAATTGCTGCTTGATATTCAACATTCGTATCATGTCGATCATAATGTAATCATTGCAGAACACTTGCTGGGATGGTCCATTGCCCATTGTTGTTTCTTTGTTTTTCTTCCAATGCCGGCCGGCCGTGTGTAATCGTGGAGCTTCGTTGATACAATGACCATACCGGCAAATGCAAAACACTATCAGTGCTACATAAAGAACGCATTGTATGCGAGCAACTACGAACATCCCAGCAGGAAATTGAAAGATTTATTTTTATTTATTTATTATTAATTACAATACAAAATAAATTTATATTCTAATTTTTGGGTCCAAGGGTAAACCGGGTGACAAAGACCATTTGGCTTGATTTTTGCAGCGACAGACCAAAGCCTCTGGTGGGAATCGAACCCACAACCCCCACGCTGATAGGCAAGCACGCTACCAACTCGCCTACTGGGGCGCTTAATTGAAAGATTGTTTTGTCAAAAAGAAATCATCAAACTGAGTCTTTTTCGAGTCAAAAATGAGTCAATTTTTAAAAGTGCTGTAGTGCGAACAAAACGCAAGTGACAAAACTGGAGAGGGTTTTTTGTGGGGTCAAGCGTGAGGCGTTTGCGATATCTTTGTAAATACATTTTTTTAATATTTAATAATTTGGAAAATTTTCTATCGAATTTCATTAAAAAACGAGTTTCGAAAAAAATGATTCTTACGTCTTTTTCGCGGTATGTGCTCGTGGTTATACCGGTGTTTGAAATGTGACTCTATTTTTCCTTATTCTAATCGTCATATGATCGGTACAATTTGCTTTGTAACTGAATGTCGTGATTTTATAAAAATAAAGTTTTTAACATACATAGCAATTTAATTAGCCAGAAATCATTAAAAAACATGTATTTGAATAATTTATATGTAGCTAGAAAATATTTCATTTTTTGATGCGCAATTACAAAATAAACTAGAAAATTACTCGAATGATACGAAAAAGAGTCGTACATGGTCAGAAAATACCCAAAACTGATCAGAAAAATGACCCATAAAATACTCTTCAAGAAGAATCCAACAAAACAAAAGTCGTTAATAGTGTATTTAAGAAGTGTCATATGATCAGAAATTGCACAATGCTGACTGTGATCTCATACTGATCGGATTCTTATCTCACACTTGCATAGACAACATATTACGTGCAAGAATGACTGAAACAAAGATTATGCCATCCCGAGAAGAAAAAATAAATATTCCAGGGTGGCAGCAATAGCTCTTAAGCTGTGTTCCTCTCTGAAACTTTTCACTCGTTTTATCCGTAATGATGTGTAAAGATTTTTATAGAAATTGACGTGGGTAGTATTAGCAAAGACCATCAAGAGGGCAGACGTCGAAAGACGTTTTCTTATGCATTAGTTCGGAAGCACACTCCAGATGTCACTAATTGGCACGACAATAGTTGAAAGGTTTTCAAAGCAAATAATGTTTTTTTAAACATAAATAGCTACTTTTTTAAAACAAATACTGTTTAAATATTCAGAAAACGGCTTGCGACCTCTGCCCTCTGTATGGTCTTTGGTATTAGCTCATGTGCTGTACTTCACTTTATTGCCGAGGTGGTTGTCGTTCACAAAAATCTTGTGCTGGATTTAACAACAATCACTTTCAAAAAGCATACTGACTGAAGATAGAAATCAGTATTTTTCTAGTAGACATGACCCAAAACATCAAATAAATAAATCTAAAAGAATCTTTAATGTATGCTGAACCGTTCTGCTCTTAAGAACCCAAAAATATTAAGTAACATTGATTGTTCAAAGGTATGGATAATTCCCAAGTTTGGAAGACTCTACGCACACACTGCTTGGATGATAAAGTTGAAATGCCTGATGTTGATGTAAATACTATCAACGAACACTTTTTATATAATATGCCGGAAAGCGATGTACCTGATACTGATTTGCCCAGCACTGCTCATTTCGATAACATATTTTCATTTGATTGCGTATTTGAATATGACATTTTAAAAGCCCTTGATCGCATTAATACAGTGTCAGTTGGTGTTGATGCTATACCTATTAAGTTTATAAAGTTGATCTTTCCATATTTAACGAGTCATTTACTGCACTTAATAAATTTTATTTACACAACTTTCACTTTTCCTACAGCATGGAAAACTGCCAGGGTCGTTCCTATACCAAAGGTTAAGGGCTCATGTAGACTTGACGATTTAAGACCTATTAGTATTTTGCCGGCCATTTCGAAGATTGTAGAGCACATAATGCATGAATCAATCTTTAGATTTGTCAGCGATAATAACATGATCACTAATCATCAGTATGGGTTTAGGCGCGGTTTTAGCACGACTTCTCATTTGTTACATTTAACGGATACCATAAGAGAAACACTTAATAGAGGAGAGTATGGAGTCCTTGTTGGCTTAGACTTGTCCAAGGCTTTTGACAGGATTGATCACTTCAAACTTATTTCTAAATTAAAAAACCTTTTTCAATTCTCTCAAACTGCATGCAGACTGATTTCTTCTTATTTATCTGGGTGCACTCAATTTGTCTCATTAAATAGTGTGGACTCTGATATACGACCAGTTCAGTGTGGTGTTCCCCAGGGCTCAATATTGGGTCCGTTAATGTTTATCTTGTATGTCAATGACATGGCAGATGTTATAGTTGCTAATAACTGTAGCCCTTTCTTTTATGCCGACGACATTCACATATTCTTTAAAAATAATTATGATAATTCTTTTGAGGAAGTTGTGAATTCTACACTAGAAAATATTAATGTATGGCTACAAAACAACAATCTAGTTGTTAATGCTAGCAAGAGTAAGGCGCTGTTTTTTGGTTCCATGCATCGCAATAACAATACCATTAATATTAACGGTGATTCAATACAGTTTGTAGATAGAATGAAATGTCTTGGAATAATTATCGATTCTCATCTTGATTTTACCAGTCACATTAATGCAGTATTCTCTAAAGTTTTCTTTTTGATACGAAGGCTGTATTGTACTAATTTGTATTTACCTAGGTTTATAAAACGAAGAGTGGCTTACGCATCATTATTTTCTCAAATAAATTATTGCATTGAGGTAATATCAGGGACTACTTCTGGTAATATTGATAGACTTCAGCGTATTCTCAACATGATTGTTAGATATGTTTATGGACTTCGACGCTTTGATCATACCTCTGAGCATGTGATACTGTTTTTGGGGCTTCCTATTAGAAAGTATATTGATCTTCGTATCCTACAGTATTTTTACAAACTAATTGTTTCAGATTCACCGCCAATGTTACGAAGACAGTTTGTATTCAGCAGATCTGTAAGAAACCCGCAATTGTTTATACCTCGTATTTCTATGTCTTTATATCAGAAATCGTTTGTAGTAAGAGTAGCCAGACTATGGAACCATCTTCCATTGCATTTGCGCTCGTTTTCTCTGTCCAGTTACGTTTTCCGACAATGTTCTTTGGAACACATAATATCTGTTTCTTAATAATTATTAATATATATATATATATAATTATTAATATATTTTATTATTTTTCATTGTTAACGGGCTTTCAAATTGTTAATTTTATTATATTTATTTACTGTTTGGCTGGGGAGCCATTTTTGCGATATTTTAATTAATTAATTATTTAATAATATAGTGTTATCTACTTGTTAAGATACCATGTAATATAGATTAATTGGCCTTATAGGCTTTGTATATTACAATGAAACCAATAAATGAAATGAAATGAAATAAATTCGTCTCAAATCGTTATCTGAGCTCGAAGAGCTTCAGTGGTCCTATCTACAGCATATCTTGTGGATTTTAAATGTTGACTTACGAAGACGAATGACAAATGTTGGCGAAAACGTATGTTTAAATGGACATGCTGTAGAAAAATGTATCACTTTCTGCTCTGAAAGAGTCATTTGTATAAGAGATGCCATAAGAGGTTTCATTTCCGTCGACAAGTTATGCGATTTCAAAATTTATCTTGGATAGGGTCAATTTTATGGGATATACCCGTAGGGATCTATAGAGCCATGTTCCGTACAAGTTTTATAAATATGAAAGAAATTATAATTTGGACTGACGATTATATTTTTAAAACATACACTTCCGAGACTTTTCTTGATTCAGTTGTTATTTATTTCAAAGTTTTGCGTTTTATTTGGCCTAAATTAAAATGTATACGAAAATGAGTCAATCAAACGGCTTTACAAAATAAATATGAAAAAGTATTGCAATAAAAAAAAGAAAAATGTAAATGCCTGTGTAAAGAGTTTCTTGGTCTAAATGAATTTATTTAATGCAACAGTTGGCTAATTTGCTAGTAAGTTGTTCTCCCTCGGTAGTCAAAAGGAAATTGTCTTTCCATACAGCGACACCTTCATTGTTTGTCTTAAGATCGACTGAAAGTTTCTCCCACACTTTCTTCTTGGGATTTAATTGTTCGTCCGGTTGGCCACTGTAGCCCTCGAATGCCAAACGACTGCCAGCGGACGCCGTAGCGGGGACAATAATTGGCTCCACCACAGTATGATCCTCACTGAAACAAATTAAGTAATAGGTGAGACACATTTAAATTTTATAAATATTAAAAGAATTGGAGTTTCATAAATAAGCTAGAACGAATGACTTACTTGGATGTACATAAGACCATGCCCTGAGAAAGAATTCCGCGCATTTTGGAAGGCTTTAGATTGCACAATACAGCCACTAAACGTTGATCAATCTCTTCGACTGTCACAAATTTAACAAGGCCACTAATGATGGTACGTGGTTCGGCTTCTGCCAAATCGATTTTCAAAACATACAAAGTGTCTGCGTCGGGATGACGTTGGACCTCAATAACTTTACCCACACGAATATCCAAACGATGAGGACCGTCTTCCTCCGGTGCAGCGGCATTAGCAGCATTGCCAGCCTTCCCTTTTGCTGGTGGAGGATAAGCAGATGCGCTTAATTTGCTATAAAAAAGAATTTTAATATAAATTAGTTTCAGACACAAAATGGAAAATGTTTTTAAGCTTACTGTAGTTCAGGTGATTCAAATTCTTTGCGTATGGGTTCCAATAACTTGTTAATGTATTTCTCTACAGTTGCTTTAAGGTCTCCAGGATGTAATTTACTCTCCGCAAAGTATTGTTCCAAGTCAGCATAGTTATTGAAAGTCATATCACCACCGTTATCGGGCGAACGATTAATTTCAAAACCTTCACCTTCTTTGAATAGGGAGAACAAAACGTGTTTCACAAACGACAAAAGGCCATTGTCCGCAATATTGCCCGGTTCGCAGAAAGCCTTCTTCAACTTCTTCTTGACATTAGCTGGGGAATCGAGCAAGTCAATTTTAGAATCTTCTTCGGAAGAGGACATTTTGCCACCAGCCAAACCGGGCACCATGGGATTCATAAAATGAATACGCTTCTCGTAGCCTAATTGGGGCAAATACTTTTCGGAGAATGTAAAGATTTTCCTCTGATCTACGCCACCGAATTGGGCATCCACCTTGAGATACTCTTCGTCCAAAGCCTGGAGTCCAGGATAGAGCAGCCCCGAGAGTAGGGGATATTCGACTTGTTTAACAACTTCGGCGCCAGCTTTTCTGGCATCGTGTTGTGTTACCACCGAACTTAGTTTGTAGACATCCAATGTGTATTCTTTTGAAAGTTGATAGTCGGTACCTTTGACAAACTTCAATTTGTCCAGAGGCACGCCGATGGACGACAGCATTGCCTTAATTACCGCCTCGTAGTACTGTGTACGCAATTGCAGGAGGGTCCATGGGGCTTTCATGTTGTCCAAGTAGGCATGCAAATCGGCAAAGAGAATCGTGACCTGTGAACATTAAAATAAATAAGAATTGTTTACTTTATTTTTACAACAATCAAATGTTATTACAATAATAAAAAATCGCATTATAAATACATGTGAACTAGAATATGGTTTAGGTAAAGTAGGAGGGATGTCAAAGCCATTTTAAAAGCGATTATTATACACTACATGATTCTGTCATGATAATGCATACAATTTACCGTGTGGTCCATCTAGTGGTTTCTTTTTATAGCACGTACATTTTTGAGAAATTTGTAATTGATAGGAAGTCAGAAATTAATCGTATAACGCTTGAACAACGATATAAAATAAAGCAACATTTATTTCCGGAAAATCCGCGTTTCATCGTCGAGAAGCATTCTCAGAGAGTGCCTAATTTTTCTCCGAAAATTGAACTAGAAACGCCATTAACACTAAGCGCTACAGAGACACGAAAACCATTCTTTGTTCTCAGAGATTGAAGAAATGGACTTGGACGATATCTCAGATCTCCAATTGGGTAATGATCGTATAGCGTTTGTATATAGACTGAAATGATTGACGTTGTTTGACGTTGTTTGCGATAGGGTATGGAGCATATTAAGAAGTTATTAGGTGTAGTCTTGCCCATGATCTTCATATGCCTAAAGTGGATTTTTTTCATTTATTGAGAGGAATTTTCTGTAATCAAACGCACAATGAATACAATTGTGCGATTTGTATACAGTGTTTCTAAAAGTGATCACATTTCGGAGTATGTAAGACAATTCTTGGGCTTTTCGTTTACAGAATTTGTCAGCTTCTTTAAAGACTTATTTCATAAATGTATCAGAAGTGGAACGCCTCAAGTTTTGTGTAGGAAGTTTGTGTTTATTAGTTCTACTCGAAACATGCAAGTGCTTATCACGAGAATAACTTTCTCCTTGTGTATTTTCTCTTATTCTAATAACGTACTTTGTCGGAAAATACTGGAACACTTTAATAACTAGATTGAAGCGTTTACTTTTATTAACATTTATATTATTTTGGACTTAATGATCTTATTCTTGATATTCGTATTGTTTTTGTGTAAATATTATTATTTTGGCCGCTCGGCTTTTGTATTATGGTGCATTTATAAATGAATAACCATCCGACTTAAAATCGTCTGTGAAAACAATCCAACCTATCCAGGAGTCCATAGCCCAGATCTCCAGCCTTGGCACAGTCGGAAACTCTATACTCTTTACTTTGTCGATTGTATTAATGAGACCTTAGAGTTCTTGAAAACTATATTGTGACAGAATTCTGCTGTGACATGTATGCATCGTTTTAAACAGAATTTTAAAATGCTTCTATCTGCCTCCGATCATATGAATTCCCTTAGAAAAGTTATGTACAAAGTGATGACAAGTCGGCCTCATATCTCTACACTTTTACATGGCCGAATAAATGGTTTAGGTCCAATGTCAGACGAGAAGACATGTAATATAGTATCATGTAATATATGAGAAGTCTTTCCGAGTAGAACGTTTCCGGCTGATCTATTCAATGAGATACTTGGAAAGAAGTAAATTGTTATGAAAGTTATTATTTTCAGTATTTGTCCTCGAGTGTTGACGATTCTGTAAACAGTTGTAGGCCAGTGGCTGTGGTACTTTGATACATCCAACGCTTATTACTTGTAATAAATGGGGTTTTTATGAACTGTCGTATATGTCATATATTATTGAGCATGATGAAATATATTGTCCACTTTAGATGGGCAAACAAAACACAGTGTACAATCAAAGTTATTGATTCACACAACAGTGTCGAATTTCCACTGAAAACCATGAGTCGTAGTGTTGTTTGCTATCACCTCTTAGTTTACATACTAATTTAATTTACAAATAAACCGTTTTAGCAAAAACTACAATACTTACCTCACATCCTGCTTTCAAGAAATCCGCAATCTTGGACATTGGCACAAAATAGGCCACATGAGGTTTGCCGGTTGTGGCTGTGCCCCAGTAGATTTTGACATCACGTTCTTTTAAAATCGTCGTCAGTTTATCATCACCCAAAACCTCTTGAAGATTACGGGTAATCAACGACTTCTTCTGTTCTGGAGTTAGAGCACTCATTTTTTGTTTTGTTTATCGTAGCACCGAGCAGAGGGCAGGTAAAGTAAACGTAATTATCACAAATATCCCAGTTTCGAACTACCGAAAACGTGGACAAAACCAAGGTGAAAGGAATGACTAAAATGCAATAGACGTCACCAGCTATTAACTACGAGATAAACGTCAAACAAGAAAAATACTGATTACTGTGAATGTCTGAACAGCTGTTTGACACAACTGACCCAGCTTCGATTGTTTACGTCCTATTGTGAATGTGTACGATTTTAAATTTCACAACATAAACAAAAAACAGCTGTTGGTATTTCAAGATTCGACGTAAACAAAACAATCAACACGTGCGAACTTCCTCTTCCAGTAGACCAATTCAATTTGAATCGTCGGTTCACGCGACTGTTTTTGCGGCATTTTTATATTAAGTTTGTGTTTGTTTTCTATTTATTTCGATAATCGTTTAAAAATGCCTGTCGTCGCTACATCTGATTTGGTACATCTTCAGAAAAACATTGAGCACGTCCGCAATATCTGCATATTGGCCCATGTCGATCATGGCAAGACAACCTTGGCCGATTCTTTGGTGGCCAGCAATGGCCTTATTTCGCAACGCATGGCGGGAAAATTGCGCTACTTAGACAATCGGCAAGATGAGCAGGAACGTGGCATCACTATGAAAAGCAGCAGTATTTCGTTGTATTATCAAAGCGCATCCGATCACAAAGACTTTTTGGTAAATCTCATCGATTCACCGGGCCATGTGGATTTCTCCAGTGAGGTCTCGACGGCTGTGCGATTATGTGACGGAGCTATCGTTGTGGTCGATGTAGTGGAGGGTGTTTGTCCCCAAACACGGGCCTGTCTGCAGCAGGTCTACATCGAACAACTGAAGCCGGTACTGGTGTTAAACAAAATCGATCGTTTGATTATGGAGAAACAAATGAGTCCTCTGGATGCATACTTCCATATACTGCATGTACTTGAACAGGTCAATGCTGTGCTGGGCAGTATATTTGCCTCGGACGTTTTGGCCAAAGAGGATATTACCCACAAAGACAACTACGAGTCGGCTTTGGAAGACAGTGACGATTCCAGTTTGTATTTCACACCGGCTTCCGGTAATGTGGTATTTTGTTCCGCCTACGATGGCTGGGCGTTTGGTGTGCATGAATTCGCTGTAACATACGCCGAACGTTTGGAAATGCCAGTGGCGGATTTGGAGCAGGTATTATGGGGCGACTATTACTACAATGCGAAGAAAAAGTGCGCTGTGCCGGGTGCCCAGGAAAAGGCCAAGAAACCCATGTTTGTACAATTTATTTTGGAGAATATATGGAGTTTATATGACACCATTGCAGTGCGAAAGGATAAAGATAAAATACCGGGTGAGTGGAAAAGAAATTCTAATAAGTCACATTTCGAAGAACTGTTCTTATGAACTATTGAATATAAACCTATTGAATCAACATTTTTTAACCTATCCTGTTGTTGGTAGACAAACTTATTGATATTCTTATAAAAGTTCCTTGTACTATTCTTTCCACATCAGTTCAAACTATTATGACAATTACCATAATGAACGTACTATTAAATTCAGAGACTCTGAATAACAGCCTAGCAACCAATCATTTCGAAATGGAACCAACTGAATCTCGATATTGAGATGTACTTCCATAATTTTCCTGGCAGAAACACTGCATTACTTATTATTGCATCACATACAGACAAGGGTGTGATTAAAGAAGTACTCTGGAGGAAATACTAAAATGTGCTGTGAATACATTTTAGTAATTGAATGCCGTCCACAGTTGACAAATGATGACATTAACATTAACTGTTTCTATATTTAACTTAACTTGCCATTTATCATCACTTGTTAAGAGGTGGTTAGATCTTACTTAATAAAGATGGCTCTACAAGCTGTTGTTGGTCCTGCTTAATAAATAATTGTCTCATACATAGATGACATTGTCCTGCAAATATACGAAAAGTTTCCATCTACCATTGGTGACGTCAAGCAATGGTCGGCTGGATTGAAAACAATCTGGGTAGCAGAATTATGAACTCAAGCCTATGGCCAGGGATTTTAAGGGAATTAACTAACATGTGAACACCACAATGAGAATTTCTGTCTCCGTTCCAGTGACTTTAACAACATTCAGAGAGGGTTTAAAATCGCTAAACAAAAACTATCATTCTAGGAAAATTGATTAAACGAATTTCGAATACAATTTGTGATAGGAAAAAAATTAAAAAATTAATTTTGTTAGCACATCCAAATACGGTTTTACATTTTTTTAATCGCTTGCTTTTAACGACAATTGCTTAATTGGTAATCATTTGCTTATGTGTCGCCCTTACAAAGCAACACTGTTATCTACTGCCAAATTATTCAACTGTGAGTGAAACTGGTGAAATTGTAAACAGTAACGCATGTTATTGTTGCACATACGAAACATAAACACAAAACAAAAACAGTAGCGACATGGATTATGGAATGGAACCCAGACGAAGGTAAGTGTTCCTGTAAAACACAAAAACCAAAATTGACATTTGAATGTTTACACGTGATTACAGTTTCAAAAGGAAAAAGCGTACGCATTGGAGTAGGGATGCCCAACATGTTCTATTGGTTTTATGGAGACAATGCTTTGCTGCACTTCGCAGTGTCCGCAAAAATAGTCATATTCTTCAGAAGATGGCACAGGAAATGGAGGATATGGGACACCCGTATACTTGTGCAGAAATAAAATCAAAACTACACAATTTAACAAATCAATACAGGTAAGTTGGATCATATGAACCGCAACTAGTTAATCTACCAGATTATAAATAAGCTTTAGTTTATGTTGAACTAATTTATTCCACATAACGTACAATGTACGTAGATAGCGATACGGTAGCTGAACATTTCCAAGAGATGGCGTACGCGTATTTTAACCAGTATTTGCTATGAAGACTAACTAAAAAAAAACATTATTTGCTTTCAAATTTATTTCATGCAAATTCCTGACATCCAGAGAAAACATTTTGATACGTCTGCCCTTTACATGTCTTTCGATATATATACGTTTTCTATGAAAACAAAGATGTAAATATATCACAGAATTCCACTTTGAGTTTACCATTCAAAAGAGAGTTTATAAAAAAAAGGTTATGTTTATGTAAAGCAAATAAGCAAGCACTCTAAATTAACGCAAACCTCGTCATGAAAAAGTCACCATGTTTGTGAGGATGTCTTCCTTAATTTGAGTAAGCCCTTCTGTACGAATGTACCCAGGAGACTATGCAAAGGATTCGAAATACAAAATGACCCCTAAAAATGAAGAATGTTTCAAATGAAGAATTTTCAGAGTTCACAGGAAACTGAAGAATGGTGTATTTTTCATAGAGCCTTAAAATCTAAGAATTCGACATGAACGACGACAGGTTGTTCGAAACACCAAGACAGACAAACTTCCACTATTATCCGAGCTGACTTTGTAAATTTCATGAGTTCTTTTGTGAAAAATTCTGCAGGTCGCTTGGAAAAAAATTGCAGAGTTTTTCATTGTTTAAATTTTGGGTTAATTTGCTAAAGATAAATGGCCCAAAAACAAAAAAAAATATCTACAAATTATAAAAAACCTCAATTTATTTTTGAAAAAATAAAATAAACAATCGGCGTTCCGAGATTCACCTCATTTCGTCTAATGAGTTTGAACATACACACATATGTTCTAGCGTGGCCATATCGTCTTAAAATCCAGTTTGGTCAAAATATTTAATAATACTTTTTTTGCCAAAGTATATAAAATTTTTTTTTTTGAGGATTGTAAAAGTTGGAAAAAGTTTATTGCTCTGGAATGGGTTGACTGATTTCATACGAAACTTCTGTCTTATTAAGGAGAAGATAACAAGAATTTTATACGAAATTTCTGTCATATTATGGAGAAGATAACAAGAATTTCATATGAAACTTCTGTCATATTATGGAGAAGATAAGAATTTCATACGAAACTTCTGTCATATTAAGGAGAAGATACCAAGAAATGTCATTTTATAAATTTCCATTTTTTTTTTAAATTTGTTACACATTTTTTTTATATATTTTAATTTTTTTTTTTAACTTTCAAAAGTATCTTGTTTTTTTTTGACTATCTACATTTATAAAATACGTATGAATTTTGTGATATACTCGTTTTTATAATTATTTGCCACCCTAGAGACGAAAAGAAAAAATTGGTATCTACTGGTGGAATAATATCAGATTGGGAATACTATGATCGGGTTCATGCTATACTAGGAGGCTGTAACCTGGAAGAAACATCTGTATATGCAGGTTAGTCTCAGAGTTGCAATAACAATAATTGTATTTGTAGATTATAATTCTTGTTTGTTTAGACGAATGTTCTTATTCATCTGAGCAACACTCTGTGTCAAAATCTGAAGAATTGGTGAAATTGGAAACTAATAACGAAATTTCTGATGAAGATACAACAGAAGGCGATGATGATGATAAGGACGATGACAATGAAGAAGAAGTACCACCCTCAACCCACCGGCAGAGCAATAATATGACATGCCTTGAACACATAAATCGAAACATCGAAAATGTAATACAAAAACTTGATTTTATGCATAAACATAATATGGTAATACAGAAACGCATGATAACCGTGGAAAAGGAGAGAAATGACATCCTCAGAGATCTGTTAAATGTTTTAAAAAATAATTCACAAGAAGACCAGAACAGACTTGGTGCAGGTAGGGAGCACAGCAACTTGAAACGTCCTCCAACTGATACGACGCATGTACACATTAAACGGCCATTTAAAAGATCAGACCATCAACGAACACACAGCAGAGGCTATGGTACAAACAAAATACATATAGACCTACTTTAATTCTTACACATTTTCTATTTTCTTAAAGACCATTTGGAGGATGATAGTACGAATGATGTGAATCAAATTCACCAGCAGGAAGATGCTAAACGTGCAAAAACAGAAACAGTGGCAACTTCAACAACCCAAAACAAGTGTGATAAAAACGCCGATACTATTGACTTGGCAAATCTCAGAAAGAAATTAGAAGTTGATGTGGCAAAAGAACAACACAAAGAATATTTGCTAGCAAAACGAATGGAAAGAGAGTTTAATGCCGAAAAAAATGAATTGGAATTGGAAAATTTAAGATTAAATTTGCGACAAAAGAGTACAGAATTCGTATTTCAGATGTTATTCAAATAAAAAAAATGCCCATCGATTAATACATACTGTGTTTTTTTTCTTACAAGATAAAAAAATTTATATTAATTAAAAAAAACAAACATTTTAAACATTTATTGTATCATATTTACCGACTTTTCAACCAGATAAAAAAAAATTATATACATAAAAACAATAATTTTAAACTGTTCTTGTACCATCTTTTCAATGCGTAAAATAAGATTAATATGTGAGGAAAGGATTCAGTATTTTAAATGGACCAGTAAATTTGTAACTATTACTATTTTGTACAAAATATTTGTTTTATCGCAAAGTGTTTCTGTATTCGAAAATCGCTATCATCAAACATCAATATGCTAGCCATCCACTCATATTACTGGTTAATTCGAAAGAGCTTTTCCATTATTTATGGAACATTTTGTTCCCTCGTTTGTTTCTACTCCTCCTCAGTAATTATTTGGCAAAGACCATACAGAGGGCAGACGTCTCAAGTTGCTTTTTGATACATCAGTTCGGCTACACTCTCTAGATGCCAGTAATTGGCATGGCAAGATTTGAAAGGTTTTCAAAGCAAAAAATGTTTTTTTTTTTTAAAAACAAATACTTACTTTTTTAAACAAATACTGTTTAAATACAACCATGGACATGTTCAGCAAACGACTTGGGACGTCTGCCCACTGTATGGTCTTTGCTATTTGGTATTGAAACAGCTGATTTGAGAATTATTTAAAATATCGCCAAATTTTTAACGGCTTCTGTGATCGTATCAGCTACAGAGTCTGGTAACATTACAAATGTCATTTTCGTTTCCCGCCAGTGCGTTTTCACATTTCAAGGAAATGGTTGGCAACTCCATTCAGACTAAGTTTTTCTTTTTACAATAACGGAAGGATTTTTGTGAACGGAGACAATTTTAAACATAAAAAAGAAAAAATACTATTGGAAGTTGACAAATATTATTGGAAATCTGAAGAATAAAACATTTTCTATTGTGGTTAAATGAAATTCCAGCGAAAATTGTGAAATTCAGGCGGGTATGTAAAGATTGAAATTTACCATGACATTAGAAGAACAAGATGTCTGCCCTGAGCAGCAAATATCCAACAAATTAAGCGAAATGTGTGATTAATTTGCGAACAAGGTAGATGTCATCGTTCTTTTGTGCCAAACCTGAAGAAGGACATGTGTGCCTTGCAATGTGAAACTGAAGTAAAAATTGCGCGGGTAGGCAACAATAAGGAATAAGTGAACCGCCCACAACTTGGAGAAAATACTCCGGGTTGGTTCGGATTCCATTAACAACTTAAAATGGTGTCTAGTGTTACACGAAGTGTAAACTTGATTGCTCAAAAGACATTTCGTGTAAATTGAATTTGGAATGACTGTATCTTGACATACCTAAATTCTCGGTCCATCATTTTTCGTCAACAAACATATTCCACGTATTTATGCAAATTTATATGAAATTTTCACCTTTTGTAAAACTAAAAAAAAACTTCAGGGTCTGAATCGTTACTCTGCAAAAAGTGTATGGCCTCCGAGATGGGTCAATTCACACAAACACTATTACACACAAGATCGATTGTGGCAACCTGCTGAAACCAAAATTAGTGGATATGACATTCCAAATAAAAATTGACCATTGATTGCCATTTTTCAATGGGTTTCACACTTATTCCGATTTATAACTATCATGAATCAAAAGGAAATTATTTCCACTCGCAATTCTCTATTCTCACCATATGTGGAATTTTTTTAGTTTTCTTAAGATATTTCTGCAGAAGAAATTCCTAAACAAATCGAGAGAAAGTTCTATTGGGGTTCTGGGGAACAATGTAAGGTTTTGTCGAGTCTAAGGATTTTTTGCTTAAAGACCTTCGATTTATAACAGTCTAAAGGTGAATCAAAGGGGAATTATTTCCACTACATATGATATTTTCTTATGATATTTCTCCAACAGAAATTAGGCAAAACAATCGAAGAGAATGTTTTATTGGGGTTCTGGGGAACAAGGTAAGGTTTTGTCGAGTCTATGAATTTTTCAAAGGCTCCAATTATGATTTAATAGCTTCTCTGGGGTACAATGTAAGGTTTTTGTCGAGTCTAAGGATTTATTGTTCCAAGGCCTTTGATTTGATTTTCCCTTGCAATGGATGCTCCAATGCAGATTCAATAGGTTTTTACTGGCTCGACAGAAAAGTTGTTTACTTTTATTCAATCATTCTATCAAAATTATAGCTTTAGTGGTGGTGGTGTGCTGTACCGATAATTTGTATACGTGACACGTCCGAGCACCATTAATCCATAGCAAATCGAAGTTAATTGTCATTGATGAAATAGAAAGTCAAATATTGCAGCATATTTAACTAGACATATTTCATAAGGGGATGTAGCTCAGATGGTAGAGCGCTCGCTTAGCATGTGAGAGGTACGGGGATCGATGCCCCGCATCTCCAATTCGTTTTAATCATTGGACTTTTTAAACCTGAAAACATTAATGCGCTCTAATGCGATTTTTATTAGAAGTTACTTATGTGTTGGAATATTATTGAAACATTCGAACTTACTAATTGATTTTATGGACGAACCTTTCTAATTTGTGTTTCCCTTGGAATCGGACAACCGTGGTGTGTAGTTGGTAGTGTATGCACAAAAGACACCCAGGATCACATCCTGATAAGAGCATCAAAAAACATTGTTCAGCGGTCGTTTTTCATTTCGTAAATGCCGCCTACTTTACGACTAAGAAAGTAATTCATAAAAAATCCAATTTGCGGCTGAATGAGTACAGAAATTGTGTCAAGCACAGCTCAATGATTTGAATGTTATTGCAAATGCATGATATGTTCAAAGAATACTATGGTATAGGTCTTTTATTGTTGACTTAATGCTCTACTGCTTAGTATTCACATTAAATCGCCTCAAACCAGAAATTCGCAAATATTTTTTACATTGGGAATCCCGATTATGTTATGACTAAATACAAAAAAAATCCGTTTCACTTGATTATTTCTTATGAGTCTTAAAATATTGACTGTTTTGCACATAGAACCTCACATATGCAACTAACGTCATACACTTTGGAAGATACGGGGAGGGTTAATAAATTTAAACTAGTTTACTATCGCATCTATCAAATTTATAGTATCGCCGACAGCTTGGTGTTATTTGAATGCAATTAATTTCGACACAACCGGGTTTCAACATTTATGCAGTCGACAGACTTAGGTGCCGTTTTTAATTGGCCACATTTTATGTGGGGATGTAGCTCAGATGGTAGAGCGCTCGCTTAGCATGTGAGAGGTACGGGGATCGATGCCCCGCATCTCCAGAATTAGTTTTTGCATTTTTTCTCTGGTCGTAAGACAATAGGAATTACCTCAAATTCGGCAGCCTTTCTTTCAATTATAAAGCCTTATAAAGCCCCTGCGAGGAGGGCGCAGGAGGAGTTTGCGTTCACATAATATAAAATCTATGTTATCCGTACAATGTTTTGTAAGTTTATATATATATACAAATATATAATTATTCCCTTTACTCCTGCAAGTAGCTTAGGGATAGCATTGGATAGCTTGTTGGTCAGCTTCTGCCCAGAGATGGTAATTAGAAATTGTGCTAGGCCAGAATATATGTGGTGTCTTTCTCAACCATTCATTTATGAAAACTTGTATGGAATGTATATCACGTGATGCTGCATTCCACCTCTCGCATCCATACCACAGTGTAGATTTTACATTCGAGTTGAATATCGTTATCTTAGTTGACTTGAGTTGGCCAAATGCTTGTCTGGCTTGTGCGACTATAGAGATGTTTGCTTGAGTTTTGTCCAATAAGCTTCCCAGTTAACAGAATGAGTCTACTTCATCAAGCGATTCATATTGGACGTTTAATGTTTGCCCATTATTTACGTTTATTCGAATTATTTTTGTTTTGCCGATATTAATTTGCAAGCCAACATGTGATGCAGTTTCCTGGACAAGGGATAGTTTAGATTGCATGTCTGAAAATGTGTGAGTCAGTAGACAAATGTCATCAGCATAGTCAAGGTCCTCCAATCTAGCTTGGAGACCCCATCCATGGGATGTTGCCTTGTTTATTACTACCTCAAGTATGCGGTTAAATACAAAGGGAGATAATACACACCCTTGACGTACACATCCATGTACTTAAAACCAATTGCTGGTAGTAGTTGGTTCTGTGGTACGTGATTTGTATTAAAAGTTTGGGTGACGACCAACTGCTTACCTGCATTTCAAAATTATGAACTTCAGTGTGGAAAATAGTCTTCGCAGTTTTATGTGGGGATGTAGCTCAGATGGTAGAGCGCTCGCTTAGCATGTGAGAGGTACGGGGATCGATGCCCCGCATCTCCAATTTAATTTTATATTCAATCCTGATGAATAAAAAATATGGTTTTTTCAACAAAAACTAATTTTAAAAAAACCTAACCGTAGAGAAAAATATCAATCCTAGTGCATCTGAATTGTGTAGTGGTTATTCGTTGCAATTATTTTTGTTGCATAGTGTTATCTGTTCTTCGTACGAAATTCCAAATTCCGATCACGCATTGCAAATTGCAGTCACAGCTTAACCTTTGTAAATCTTTCGATTTTTAATTACATTACATTAATTGAAAATTAGTCTATAAAATGATGAAGGTAATCACATTTTTTAATTTTTATTTGTAGTCGTTTTCGAGTTATGATAAATTATTCGCTAAAATTTGCAATTTTTTTAAAAAAAATCCTTGCCATAGAAAAAATGGACCATTTTCGTACTCAGGGGACGATACTTCATCAATTGTCTAATAGTTATTCGTTTCATTGTTTGTTTTTTGTCAGATATCTCTCTTATTCCGAGTGACTTGTTCGACAAAAAACAAATTTTTAAAATCAAGAAAAAAAGTGAAAGGTTAACTGGTGAACTAATCAATTATACCGGTCTACCAGCACCTCTATCAAATGACAGGTAGCATTAATTTGTATGCAGTCCCAATAATATGGACGTGACTCTGCCGTAAAGTCTTATAACTAACGGTTATCGATTAAATGCAGTTGACAAAATTCAAATACGTTGTATATTTTTAACAACGAATTTTATAAGAGGGGATGTAGCTCAGATGGTAGAGCGCTCGCTTAGCATGTGAGAGGTACGGGGATCGATGCCCCGCATCTCCAAATAAATTTTTACAATTATTCGTCTTGACCAACATACAAGACTACAGCCCTGAAATATCATAACACATTAGACCAGTTTCATAAAGAATAATCGTGAAGTTCATAACCTCGTCGGGACAAACTTTATTCCAATAGGGTTACGTTGATCGAAATCGGTCAAGCTAGGGTTGTATAGTTGCAACCAAAAGATTTTGGTTTTGACTTTTCGATAAAGTTAAAAAGTAGATTTTTCGACTTTTTTTGGTATACAAGTCGACAAATTGACAAATTAAGAAGTTCGAAACAATCGTCGTTGGCTGATTTTCAATCGATTTTAACCAGTGGCAAAGGAGTGGCGTAACATTGGAAATTTGTAGTACGATTTTTTCCCCAGGAGTTTTCTTTAGAAAATGCCAAGAAAAATCATGAACGTATACACGATGACTATTTTCCTCTTGCCCTCTTGTTTGTCTTCCCTTAATCACTCAAAAAAGCAACATATTATTTTCAAAATAAATAATTTTATCACTTTTTCAGTTATCGCCGAAAAACTTGGCATCAAATTACAAGCCCGTGATCTACGAATTGCTGATCCCAAGGGACAAATTAAAACTGTCCTAGGACAATGGTTACCCATCGACCGTACCATTTTAGAAATGGTTGTCCGACATGTGCCGGCCCCCAACACCATTAGTGATGAACGTGCCCAACGGCTGCTCTACCCCGAAAATGTGGATCTAAACACCTACACCCCGGAATCACTGGCCCTAAAAGAGGACTTTAAGCGATGCCAAGCAGATTCTAGCAATATAATTGTGTTCGTATCGAAAATGACACCCGTCCATATTCAAAGTCTGCCACAAAATAAACCGAAACGTTTGACGGATCAAGAGTTGCAAACGCGTCGCGATGAAGTTCGTAAACGTATCGAAGAGCGGAAACAGCTGGCAGCCCAAACGGAAGCTGTGGATAGTATTACAGACGGTGTTGAACAAATGACGACCAAAGAAAGGCAAAATGCAGAGGAAGTGGCCAACAAAGAGGCAGACGACCGCAAGGCAGAGGCGGAGAGGTTGGAAGAAGAAAAAAACGACTTTGTCTTTGTTGCGTTTGCTCGCATCTTTAGTGGAACACTGAGAAAAGGAATGAAATTGTACAATTTGGCACCGAAACATGATCCCAGAAATGAAGAGTCAGTATAGATGGGAAAGATAAATACTTTTTCAAATCTAAACCGATTGCAAATTCCGAATTCATTTATTTCGTACCACTTTCAGATCCCTTTCATTGGATTCCCCACACATCAGTGAAGTAACCGTTGGCGATTTATATTTGTTTATGGGTGGTGAATTGCAAGCTTTAGATGAAGTTCCAGCCGGTAACATTGTGGGCATTGGTGGCCTAGAACATGATATTCTAAAAACTAGCACCTTGAGTAATACCATGTATTGCACTTCCTTTAGTGAACTGAGCATCATGGCTACACCCATATTCCGGGTGGCTGTAGAAGCAGTTAATCCCTCAGATACTCGAAAATTGGTCAAAGGTCTTAAACTACTCAATCAAGCCGATGCCTGTGTGCAAGTTTCAGTCGAACCAACGGGTGAACATGTCATTGCCACCCTGGGTGAGGTTCACGTAGAGAAATGTGTTCACGATTTGGAAGTAAACTATGCAAAGATAAAAGTGAACGTATCGAAGCCAATTGTGTCATTCCGGGAGACTGTAGTACCCGAAGCCACTGTGGATATGGTAAATGAGGCTATTGTCAAGACATCCGATGATAAAGATCTGTCCAAGAAAATTGCATCTGTACAAACTCTAAATAAGCTGTCGACCATACGTGTTGTAGCCCTGCCTCTACCTCAAGCTGTGGTGGATGTTTTGGAAAAATATCAAACATTCTTCAAAGAGCTGTCCCTCAGCTCAGCTGCTAAATCTCTAAATTGGTCGGATAAATATGTGCAACTGCTGCAACAAATTAAGGCTCAACTTGTCGTAGCTTTAAAGGAGTTTGATACGCAAGGCCTCACCAATTTATCCACTGAGGAGTTGGTCGATCGCATATGGTCTTTGGGTCCCCGTCATTGTGGCTCCAATATCCTGCTCAATTTGAGTGACTATGAGCATCCCTCAGTTTGGTGCGCCGAACTTAAATCCCTGGAAGATCCCGGTACGTTGAAAACGTCAGATGCTCGCCGGGACTATAACAGTTCGTTTGTTAACGGCTTTCAGTTGACCACATCCGCTGGGCCTCTGTGCGAGGAACCTATGCAGGGCGTATGTTTTGTGGTGCTTGAGTGGTCACTGGATACATCAGGAGATTTGAACTCCAAAGCATATGGCCCATTTTCTGGTAACAATGATTTTTTTTTGTGAAAATCTGCCGTGTGATGAATATCGTTATAATGCTTCTGTGTTTCAGGTCAGGTATTAACTGCTTCTAAGGAGATATGTCGACAAGCGTTCCAGAATCAACCTCAACGTTTAGTCAGTCCTATGTACAGCTGTAATATTGTGGTAAACGCTGAAGTATTGGGTAAGTCTGTTCATGCTATATTATTAAATATTTGTTATTTGCTTAAGCGAGATATTATTTGAAAGTATATATCAACTTGTTCTACGAGATGGTTTCAACATCTAACTCATTATCAATGTAAGATTGGTGGTTTAAAACAACTATTGTGCCCTTTGTCGCCATAATGACCATTTAGAATAAAGTCTGTTCGATGCCATCGTCCCTGCAGTTGTCGACTGTATCATGTGTTGTACAGATTATTTTTTTTCTCTTCTGCATAGCACAGTGGGCATTATCAAATTGCGTCGTCCAAAATTCTATAACTTTTGATCTAGTAAACCTTTTCCAGTTCTGTATCTAATAGGTTGTTGGCAAGGAGTGAGTGATTATTTTCATGTACTACATTCAAAATCGAACAATTGGATATATTTCAGGAAAATATCCAAAGTTTACTTTTCGTATTTTTATATTTTTTAGGCTTGTTTATACATTTTGACATAATTGTTCATACTGGGCCATGGCACAATAACTAAAGGTAGAGGCATGCAAACAGCTGATTAAAATTTTTTCATTTTGATTGTCAAAATCGTTGTTGGTTTCGTTTTTTTTCAAATGTCGAATCATATTCATATTAAACATTTAAAACAAAGAATTCTATTACAAAAAGCCAAACAAAGAAGTTTGGGGCTTTCAAAACTATTAGAAATGAAGTTATAGTTCGCTAAAAATTGTGCCATGAGTTGTAACTGTCTGCTGTCTGCCATTTATATAATTTGACAATCAAAATACCCAGGGTCGTATCTGAGTTTTTGTTGTTGGGCAAATGACTCTAGCTTTAGTTGTTGTGCCAAGATACAGGGCATAAAAAACTTAAATTTTTTATATATTAAAAATTGACACTTTTCCGATTTTGAAATTTAAAATATTTAATTTATTTTTTTCAACTTTGTCAAACTCACTTTTTTTCATATTGCGTTTTTTTGGCGTCAAATTGTTTATACATATATTAAAAAACTTTGTCATATTGTGGTTTTTTGGCGTCAAATTGTTTTTGTAACAAATATGGTTTGGCTATACTAAATATTTAAAAACCGTTTAAAATTGAATTCCACATCAGTCTCGTCGTATTTACAATATTGAGAGTTCTTTCTTGCACAAAAAACTGTGTTTGTCGTTCTGCCGGTTTCCACCGACGCCAGGGTTAGTGTGACATTTTGTTACTGAATTTGGGTTATGTATTTTATAAATTTCAATGCATTTTTGACAAATAAAAAAAAATCATTTCTAATCCAGAGAATATTCTATTCTATTAATACAAAACATTTTTAACCGAAACCAACATAGCATGGACAATTAAAACCTTTCCAATGACCCGGACGAGGAATTGTCTTACCGACTGAACTACAAGCGGTGGCAAATACGCTGTTCCATACCTCAGGAGGCTTTAGGCTTTGGCTGTATCGAAGTCTTCGTGGACCAAAGGATCTTTAGACGTATCAGCCTGTCAGCATTACTTCTGAAAAGACCAGAGAGAGAGAGACTCATTAACATTTGTCCGGTCCTGTCGCACAGGCAGCGTATAGGAGAACATTCCTAGGCGGTATTCTATCCTCCCTTCTATCCTAACTTTCTATAATACAAGTTAGGGGGAAGTTTCCGAGTACATCCAGAGACATTTTCATAGAGCGCTTGTCACTATGGAGTAAATCCAGGAGACACAAGATCAAAACCGTGTAGCATATGTCCTTAGGCTACAAACAGTCATAAAGATTTAAATGCGATGAAGGACTAGGTTAAAGATGATCCCAATGTTTCAAAATTTATATCAACAGAGAGAGAAGTATTTATGGCCATTTTCGTACGCAGGGGACAATAGTACATCAAAATTGTATTATGCATTTTATTTTTGTTGTTGTTGTGCCCTGTAATCTTTCAAAGGGCTGCCTGTTCACGTAGAATGTAATCTTCGTTAAGCTCCACTCGGAATTCAATTTAGCTGGCCTATCAGTTTCTATAAAGAATAGTTTATTGAGTTTCTCTTCATTTATTTCTTGTTAGTATGGCGTGTTTGAAAGATCTCCCAAGCCTGCTCCTAAGATATAATTAAGTCTATGGGACTTTTGTTTATGAATGTTAGTGGTCATAAGATAGTGCTAAGGTCATAGACTTCTTTTTAAAGATTGCTGGAAGACGGAGAACAACATTAGCTGCTTCTTCCTCGAGAGTATAGAACTTCGAGCTCTTGTGATCTCTGCACTCTAGAGTGTTGATTGTCACTATAGGCCTACTACTAATCTAACGATCCAATGTGCAATTTTTGATTGTTCCCTTCTCCGTACTGACTTTTGTTTGAAAATAGTAGACTCTTACCTTGAGCTTTCATTACACAAACGAAAAGCCACAGGTAATTTTTATATTTTGTTTTTATTTATAAAAAGAGCATTATATAAATTAATTTATTTATTACATATATATATATATGTATACGTATTTGCAGAAATGCAATTAGTTATTACAGATAATAAATTAATTTCGTTAAAAGTTGTTGTGGTTTTTTTTTGTCACTTTTCTAGTCCGGTATAAATGTCACTACAAATTAAATTATCTTCTAATAAATGCCGCTTATGAATATTTTAAAATTTTTCAAATTTAATTTCAAATTTCTTTTGTTTTTTATGTGGTGTGTGATACACATGCGACATATGCACACAGACACACACATACGTACATAGTTTCGTGGTTTTATATTTTTAATATGTATGTATATGTAGATATAAATAATAGTAATGTAATTAAAATAATATAAATATCTAATTAATATTAAAAACTAAACAATTATTTTCGTTTTGTTGTTATAAGTTTTGTTTTATATAATTCAGTGTCTCAATTTAATGCACACAAGTGAAAAGAAAAACGAATGAATTAATTAAATAATTTTTCTCTTTTTTTTTTTGAATACAAATTCTACATAAACAAACATAACTACTATGATCGATTGCAAATTATTTAATTAATTCACTGTTAGTAATTAATTTTAGTTCATATGGATGGATTCATTTTGTTTTTACAAAAAAAAAAAAAAAATACTTAGAAAATAACTTAAGATTATGTGTGATCCCATTTCTCCTCAGATATCTGTCGACAAATTTTCTAAAAGGGAAATACGTTCTTATCTTTTCCGAATAATTCTTAATTTTAAAACTATTCGATTCGATTTGAATTTGTTGGGTTTCTTCTGTTTGTTTGTTTCAGTCACAGTGCATGCTACTTAAAGTTTTCCCGTTTTATTTCGCAAACACAAAAGAAAAACCTTAATCTCCTGTGTTAGCCTTAAATTAGATTGGGAAAGAAATTCTATATAAATGCTACCTACACCCCTGTTTAGTATGATGTCCCCCTAGTTTGACGTCTAGTCCCACACCACGGTCTTCTCGAACTCTATAACACGATCCCAGGGAAATTCGGGCATATCATCTGTATCGCCATCGATCGTGTTCTCGGTCAACGACCGCTTGTCCCTTTTCAAGTCTTCGGCAATCTTTGTGGTCTCCTCGCTGAGGGTGGTGCGTACCTCATCGCTAGACTGTGTCGATGTATTGATCAGCAGTTTGTTGTCGACTTCGGTGGCCGCCTCAATGTTGTCGGCACCTTCACGTTCGTTATTGCGTCCATAGCTGCCACCAGGGAAATTATTGATGGATACCGGTTCGGGTCGGTAGTTCTTGTTGTTGTTGTTGTTGCTGAAGCTGGAAGTGGCTATACTTTCGGGTCGGTTCAAGTATTGATAGTTGGATTGTGTGGGGAATGACTCAGAGCCGTGATAATTGTTGCTGGTGGCTGAGTTGAAGCCGGATAATGAACTGGACGAAGATGAAGATGATGACGAACTGCCACCATACGATGGTCTACCGTAGGTGTCCTTAGAGCCACCATATTGCTGGGATGAACTGCTGCCCTTGTTGCTGCCTACACCGCCTACATTACTACTCGACTGTTGGCCAAATGAAGTTTGTGATCCGGGTCTGTAGAATGGTTTTTGCAGCTGATAACGTTTGGGTGGTTGAGCCGAAGGTTTGCGCACCGAATAGCCGGGTTTCACACACATCATGCCGAACACACGAATACCGGGTACACTGGCATATGTGGGCTGATCATGAGCCATGGGTCCCTCTGGAAAATTAAAAAACAGAAAGCGATTAGTTTAGAGAACGTATATTAGGTATATAAAAACAAAACATTTTTCTGGATCATTCCTACGATCAGTTAAAAAGTATTATAAACTTTCTGAGCAAAAAAAATGTATATTTTCTTTTCTGTGGCTTAATAAAATTCTTAGTTCTTTGAAATACGATTTCCATAGGCCATAACTCATAACTCCATTAAGAAAATTTGTTCACCACAGTAAAACTGGTCGGATCACTGTAGCAGTATACAGCACCATTTACTAAATATTAACTGAGAACAGTTGTCACTGTAACCAGTTGCCAACGCACAACCGACACAGCTAGTGAACAACTTACCCATTTTAAAATGATCTGGACATCTGCATATGACCAAATAGTGTGATTTGCCAGTACGTGTATTTTGCAATGCCAGCAGGGACCAGTCTTTGGGTGAACGGCACTCGCGCATTTCTGTCGTTGCCTCACAGGTTTTGGCCAATGTGATTGCCTGCAAAAAAATAAAGAAGAAAATAAATCAAATGTAGAAATTTAATATGTACTCATTCATGGTAGACACATCGCTACAAGCAGGAGGATGATACAATGTAAATGTAAAGAAATGAGATGAGATGAGCGAGCGACGTGTCGTCTGTCATGTCGGGAGACAAAAGTACAATCAACATGGCAGGCTGCCTTTGCTGTTTCTATCAGCTACGATGCTTATCTGGAAGATTTAGCAATTATCGCAATATCTATCACTGGGTATCGAGGCAATCCAAATGGCGAAGCACAATGGCTTCAAACAACAACAAAATACAAACAATTTCTGCTGCCACAGCGAAATAGTGTTAAATGTAATGGTTAACGATTTTGCTCTGCGAAAAATCTACATTAACATTTCGAAGCTGTGCATTTGGGTATCGTAAAACCTTCTCGTAATCGCCGAAAGACTGATTAATCCTCAAAAACAATTTTGGAGCGGTGCAATTAATAGCCGATTTTTCGCCATTTTAACAGTGAGTGCTACACATGAACTTGGACGTGGTTTCGCCGAACAACAGTACTTCACGTACCAGAGACCGTAGGCGTGTCGTACGGAATGACAATTAATCCTTTAACCACTAAAATCGTTATTTCATATATTTTCTTATGTTTAGTGGTGGCTTAATATTTAACATGATGAGGTCAGCATCGGAAAGACGCCGGCGCCATGGGTGTCGCGATTGCTTACGGTGGACAACAAGCTGATATGGCTGTCAGTGTCGAAGCAGTGTCTGGAGGCGAAATTCCCATGAGTTCTTCCGTCGTCACCGTTGATGAAACCAGAGACCAAGCGACATTCAAAACAATGGATATTTCGTCGTGAAGAAGGCAAAGACGCTCCGATCGATCATAAAGGTCATGTCCTCTAGTTTGTAGGATTCCAAGGGAATAATCTTCATGGACTTTTTACGAAGGGACAGTACTCAGTGACTTAATGGACCGATTCCATACACAATTGAAGGAAAAAATAGTTCTGTTTCACCACGATAACGCACCAGCAACTTTATCCCGAATTATCGGTCAAAGTGTATGAACTTTACTCTAAATTGCTGCCTCATCCACCGTACTCGCCCGACTTGGCTCCCAGCGACTTTTTTCTGTACCCCAACACGAAAACGTAGTTCGGGCGAAATAAATCAGCTTCAACGAGAATCATATATATGATTACACACAGTCAAATATATGTTCGTCCATGAGCATATATATGTTTGCATGTAATCATATGTCTGTTTGGGGACTCTACTCGAATGCCAGCTAATATGATCAGGGTTTTGTGTTATTGTCTAATAGAGAGATATGGTGGTTAATTTATACTATTTATTCAAATATTCCTTCAAAATTTTGCAAATCCCAAACGCTGCTTCAGTCTTCATGTAGTTGGTTTCGGTATTTATGCGGAGGATTTGTATTGAGTTGGCCAACTAAGATTTTACTCAGACTTGAATTGGTTTGATACCACTGTTTGTCATTTGTATTGTTTGTAATCGAATGTCACATGATCATCGTGTATGATCACGTTTTGATAATGATCGCATGGTCGTGGCTTTGGTAGTGTAGCGGCGGTAAATGATGCTCTCACTATCTTTCTCTTGTCGGCGATGAGACGCGCGACGCATTTTAAAGTTGAAGGCTTAAATGTCATTAAAGTACCGCTAATCACGATTTTAGCCAACACATGGCCATGGTCTGGCTGGTTGATGATAACCAGTTACCCACCAAGACTAAACTTCATTATATGGCTTTTGGGGTAGTTGCTGTTCGTTAACAGCAAACATTTTCCAAAAAAAAAAAAACCTTTCATTACATCCCGATTCTGATTGTAACATATCCATCCATCCAGCCATTCATTCAAACATCCATCCTGCCAACAGGCCAGCAAGCAGACAAGAAAGGCAGCGATCAATGCAGCCATTTAAAATTTAAGTGTCTATTCATTCATCCCAAAAGCGTTTCCATTCAATTTGCAAAACTCTCTGGAGTAGCTTCTACATTTTCCTCACAGATTTCTCATTTCCATGCTTTTGTGTGGCTGGGGCCGTTCGTTACGTTGTGTTTTGGCCAGAATTGGCTTTGACAAACGGTAGACTTTGAATTGTCATTAATAGCTTAACAAATTGGCGTTCTTTGTGTCTGTCTGTCAGTCAGTCTACACTATTTGCGCCTTTCGGTTAAACACATACACACACACACACACAGGCTCACAGAGCTGCCACCATATATGAAGCACTCGCATCGCCCAGAATCCACATCCATATAACGTATCTGTCTGCACTCGTCCAAACTATTTGGCCGCAAATCATGCTGTCCGTCTTTGCTTGTAGTTGTACTGGCTTTTCGGCGGCCACTAGTAGTCGTCTGTCTATTTTATGTGTCTATTATGGCTTTTAGCCATATAATTAATGCCAAATTCACACAGGCTGATACGGATTTGGCTCTAGAACACAGACACCGAAATGGATGCCATTCGGCTGTTGCAGACACAGTTGGTTTCATCGCCTACCTGAAATTAGGCCTAATCTAACGGTTGTTTAGCGTATAATTATATCCTGTTTTATGTACAACAACAAACACAAAGTCAAAGACCTTTTCAATGGAGAGGGATATTTTCAACTAGTTGACTTAAGACAGATATCTACAATGAGAAGACGTATCGGCACGGCACTGGCAAAAGCTGATGGCTGGTGGAGTTGGGTGTATTTGAGCTCTCTCAGATATTATATGTGAAGCTCTCAGCGTTGTGCATGATACTTTATGCAAGATCAAAAGGCTTTATCGTGTGCCATCTATAAGAACCGAGATGTTCACCGGAGATAAACGATATGCGAAGTCAGTTGTTACATTAGTAGTTTGTCATTTGTGTGGCCGTTTTTTGTTTTAATTATCCTGTCGAGTGTTATCTTTTTTTTTCGTTACTATTCATTTATTTATATATAAATATAATTATACATATAATAATATAATCATATATATTATACATTTCAATAAATATATGCCCTAGCACCACATGGACAGTTTTGGAGCGAGTTCGCTTAGATTTAGCTAAAATTAATTAAAAAAATTAATATTTTTTTTTTGTACAGAAATTGTGTTTTCCCCATCTTTTTTTTTACAATTTTTTTTTTTTACAAAAATTTTTTTTTAGATTTTTTTTTTTCCAAAATTTTTTTTCCAAATTTTTTTTTTTCAACAAAATTTTTTTTTTTCAAGAAAAAATTTTTTCCAACAAAATTTTTTTTTTCAACAAAAATTTTTTTTTTCAACAACATTTTTTTTCCGTATTTCAACGGGCGCCATAGGCGCATTGCAACTGACTAGTAAATCTATAAAAACAAAATAAAAATTACAGTAGAAGCAATTCAAGTAAGAATGTTTTCAATGTTGATTTGAAAATTGAGATTCTTAAAATATTTTTGATATGCTGGGGAAGACAATTGTATTCAGATCAGACGTAATGCTCAATACGCTCAGACTACATCTTTTAATGAGCAAGTTAGATCTATTTCTAGTATTAAAAACTATCTGATTTTGAGAAAAAAGTAATAGCGTGATGGCCAATGTTACGCACTGTTTTAAAAATGTGGATTTACATTAACAGTTGCCTTTTTTAAAGCCCATATTGTTTTAGAATCTTGCCTTTAGAAATTATACTTTATTCTACTGAATTCCCTGTGTGAGTAGAAACAAAATATTGAGACTCGAAACGACTGAATTTTTTTTCAACAAAATTTTTTTTTTTAGTTTTTTTTTTTTTTTACAAAATTTTTTTTCCAAATTTTTTTTTTCAAGAAAAGTTTTTTTTTCTCCAAAAATTTTTTTTTTTTCAACAAAAAATTTTTTTCCAACAAAATTTTTTTTTTCAACAAAAATTTTTTTTTTAACAAAAAATTTTTTTTTTAACAAAATTTTTTTTTTTCAACAAAATTTTTTTTTTTTCAAAAAAAATTTTTTTTTTTCAACAAAAATTTTTTTTTCCAGAAAATTTTTTTTTTTCAACAACATTTTTTTTCTGTATTTCAACGGGCGCCATAGGCGCATTACAACTATATAAATCTATAAAAAAAAAAAAAAATCTATAAAAACAAAATAAAAATTACAGTAGAAGCAATTCAAGTAAGAATGTTTTCAATGTTGATTTGAAAATTGAGAGTCTTAAAATATTTTTGATATGCTGGGGAAGACAATTGTATTCAGATCAGACGTAATGCTCAATAGGCTCAGACTACATCTTTTAATGAGCAAGTTAGATCTATTTCTAGTATTAAAAACTATCTGATTTTGAGAAAAAAGTAATAGCGTGATGGCCAATGTTACGCACTGTTTTAAAAATGTGAATTTACATTAACAGTTGCCTTTTTTAAAGCCCATATGTAGGTAAGATTGTTTTAGAATCTTGCCTTTAGAAATTATACTTTATTCTCATGAATTCCCTGCCTGAGTAGAAACAAAATATTGAGACTCGAAACGACTGAATATAATCTACTTATAATCTCTCGGTGGATTTTCTTAAGCTCTCGCTTTGTGTTGTCATACTATTCTATTTTTTGGCAATATGGCAATATGGAAAGCAGACTCACTTCGACTATGAAGTCCATAAATGTAGGACCACATCTATTTTTCTTATATTGAAGGACAGCTCGCTTTTTTTCTAGTACTCATTTAAGGGCTGATTCTAATGGATTTTTGTTCACTTTCATGAACTTGTAAAAAAAACCTTGCATACTATCTGCAATGCGAGACAAACGTCATCGTGGATTTGACCAGGTGCATCATATTGCTTCCTTTGATAACCGCGACTTTCATAACTCCTAGTTAAGCCATGCGTTGCCGTATATCAATCAAAATTCTGTGGCCCTCCTCCACAATTCCATCATTTCAAATGTGAAAATTAAAACTTTTGCACAACACCGAGTGTCGTTGATGACTCACTTTAACATTGAGTAAATTAAGAAATTATGGGCATTCTTTTCACAACCACAACCACATGTGTAAGACGAACTTCCGGCTTCTAGCTTTGTTCTGCCCATCGCATCGCAATCAGCCTGACCCTATAAAGAAGTCATCATTCGGAGACGTCAATGCAACTTTAGTTATAACTCAATTCTGAAGGAATGATGGAAAGACCGACGAACATATTTTAACGTTGATCTATTGCTCAGTACATTGTAGATACGTATATATGTATCGAGGTACAGGCATATATACGTTTACCCGATTATATACAAGTAATTGCACTTGTACGTATATAAGACAGGAATATTTTTCACATGTTTAGAAAATGAAATGAGAAGAAAGACACACGTTGGGTAACAGTGCTCTAACCCAAAACAAATCGCACAATCCGTGTGCCACAACAACAACAACAACAACCTACAATGTCCATACCCACCACTGAGCAACCTTTTAGTAGAGCGCAGAGAGAGCACAGACTGTATTTGTGAAAGCAGCAGCAGCTACATCATGGATAAGATGTCATGACATGATATGATTATGGAACGGTATCGTTAAGGTATGTAATTTGTTTGCAACTTAAAATACAAATACACGTGAATACTGCGTACACTGTGAATCATATGTCTAAGGAAACGAAAATGTCTTTCAAAGGCAACGTTATGAGCGCGAAATGTGTTCCAGACAAATCAAAAAATAGAAAATAGCCCAAATAATTTATGAAAAATCGGCTCCACCGGCCGGGGTGCGGGCTCATCGGGGCCATGTCATCATCGTCTGTGAAATGACAAATCACAAATATTTTCCCCATTTAAAAGCTTCCACTGTTTGCAGTGCTGATTTTGGGGATTTTACGAGTAATTCCAAAGTTAAACAGAGTTAAAGAATTTTTCATTGTTTAAATTGTGGTTTATTTTGAATATCGCACCCTAAATACAAAAGGGTCACATCTGAAAATGTTCCAAAACTGAATTACAAAAATTGCATTCACATATATTTTTATGTTAATTCTTCAAATACGGTTTTTAAAATTGAAAAAAAAAAATCTAATAATAAACATAGATTTTTCGGAAATAGCACTCGAAAGTTATTTCAATGACTTAGGTTTCAACAATTTTACAAAAAAAAAACTTACTGCCTGTTTCCATAAAACGAATTTGTTCGTTCGTAACAAATTGTCAAAATTTAGGGCGCAATAAAATGGATGTTTGCCAGTAGTGAGAGCTCATTCTTTTGAGATTGTGTTCCAGATGTCCATATCTAACATATATCCGAAAACCAGAGTTGAATAATGTCTAAAGCCCCTTTTATAACGCTTCCAATATTGACGATTTGTAACGATCGAACAAAATCGTTTTATGGAAACAGGCTGTTAGATTCAATTTACACCGGCTGATTGAGAGTTCACATTCACTCAATATTAATTTACGTGGAGTGGAAGCATTCACACTTATTTGTTTTTTTTGGTTTTGTGTAATAGCGTTTGACATTTTTTATCTTATTCCTCGCTTCTAATTCTATGCTTTGCAATTTTTCGGTCCGGTGCGGTTTTTTTCAATGCTGTGAAAAAGGTTTTATCCGGTAAAATACGATAAAATAGTCCAGATTCATGTGCGTTATAAAGTTGCGTATCGGAGATGTCCATTTCATCAATTTTTGCTGGTAAATTATGAATGAAAGGTGATACATCCGACGTATCGCTTGAAAGTCTTTAACCCACATATTTTGAGAATGAGAATACCGTGTCTTCTCTTAAAATTAGCCAGCCATCCATCACTGGCATTACATTTTTTTTCCAGGGTGCAGTATGGCTGATTCGTGCTTAGCATATTTCGATTTATGTAATGTTTTCCTGTCTGCTTTTTCAGATGTGCTAGGGCTAGATTTTTGCAGCGACAGACCAAAGCCTCTGGTGAGAATTGAACCCACAACTGCCACGCTGATATGCTACCAACTCGCCTACCGGGGCACCCGGCTCTTTTGTATTTATGGTGCGATATGAAAGATGTTTGAAAAAAATTATTTTGTATGCAATTCATCTTTAGTTTTTTTGTGGAATTTTTTATAGACCCGATGAGTCCTCGTTGAATCGAAAATGTCACAAACTAGACTATCGATCGATAGAGTTTGCAATTATGGGGATAGGTGCGGATTTAGCCGGTGGAGATTGCGCCCGATCGGTTTAAAACATATGAGCAGTTTTTTTAGGAAGGATTAGTTAATTTTCAAAAAACAATAAATACAAAATTTAAGAACCGATCGAAATATCAATTGGACACCATAAACCGCAACCGATTCGAAGACGGAAATATTTAGAAATGGTGGTCCCGCAACCTATAACGATGGTAGTCTGTCCGTTGAATAAATGTCGTTAGAGTCGCCCATAAACTCTCCTTACAGTCGTCTACAAAGTATCGATACAGTCGCCTATAAAAACTACTTTTAGTCGCCTATAAAGTCTTCTGTTTGTCGCCTATAAAATGTCCTGCGTTTACAGGCGGGGAGACTTCTTCACCTATAAGGTCTACTTTCAATCCTTTCGATTTCAATTCCAATTCCTTATTCAAATACTTGGCAGTGTATTCGTATGGAATTGGAGTCCAGCACATCAACCCCTCTTGAAAGTGCTGTAATAAAGCATCTTTCCATTCTGTCCTTCTCTGTCGGTGTATGTGTGTGTGTGCGTGTGTATGTTACTCTTGTACAATTATATGGGTTGTGCTACCAAAGATCAGCACCATGGAAGCAACGGTTTTCTTCATCGCATTTTCAGTTCAAAGCATAACGACGACAATACACGAGCGAACACACAGCGAGTCTAACTAGTCCGTGAGTCACTAGTCAGTCAGCCAGGTCGCCTCTTGTTGTTACCAAATGGCAATTTAATGGACGGCAAAGCAAGCATAAAAGCCATGACTTAACCATGCTGTTCTTACAGAACTAAATAAGTGTTCATTTGATAATTGACTTATTCTTCCATACAACCATCCACTTTTTCAGCTATGCATTGGATGTGTACTACACTCGTCGACACACCACTGCACCCATGGCCAGTGGGGGTTAGAATGTATTGCAATTTGTGGAATACATTCTCTGGATGCTACTGTTGTCTACCATGATGACTGCACTAGTCGTATGATTCTTTTTTCTGTGAGTTTTCTTTCATATGTCGAATATGGTTTTCTTTTCTTTTTTCTTTGTTCTCCCTGGGTTTCGCAACAATCAATCTTAATCCACTCTATTTGAAGACAGACATGGTGGAATAACGCTCATACACAACGTTCACGTTCATATTATTTTCAAATTTATTTATTTTGATAGACTTCCATCTTATTTTTTTCTGTTTTTTTTTGTAGATATTTGTTTGGTTTATCGTAAAACGAACATCTGTTGGGATTTTTTTTTCATGGTTACTAAAAGTTTTAACGTTTTTATTTTGGCATTTCTCTAGAAAAACTGATTTTGAAAAAGTAGTGTTGGATAGATGGTCATGTCGGAAAGATGCGGTGTAATAAACGACAGGGGATTAGTTGTCAGTTCAGGAGGGTTTTACTTGTAGAGAGAATGACCTTTACAAGGCTGTAAAGCAGCGTGTGACGAGTGATTTCTAGTGCCTCTAGTTAGATCAAAGCGCACAGTTGTGCCGGTCAATTGACAGCGCCAAAGGGTGAAATGTCAGTCTGATAAATATTGTCTCCATACAGTCGCCCATAAAGTCTCGTTACAGTCGCCTATAAAGTCTCATTACAGTCGCCTATAAAGTCTCATTACAGTCGCCTATAAAGTCTCATTACAGTCGCCTATAAAGTCTCATTACAGTCGCCTATAAAGTCTCATTACAGTTGTCTATAAAGTCTCCTTACAGTCGTCTATGAAGTCTTTACAGTCGCCTATAAAGTCTCGTTACAGTCGCCTATAAAGTCTCCTTACAGTCGCCTATAAAGTATCCTTACAGTCGCCTATAAGGTCTCCTTACAGTCGCCTATAAGGTCTCCTTACAGTCGCCTATAAGGTCTCCTTACAGTCGCCTATAAGGTCTCCTTACAGTCGCCTATAAGGTCTCCTTACAGTCGCCTATAAGGTCTCCTTACAGTCGCCTATAAGGTCTCCTTACAGTCGCCTATAAGGTCTCCTTACAGTCGCCTATAAGGTCTCCTTACAGTCGCCTATAAGGTCTCCTTACAGTCGCCTATAAGGTCTCCATACAGTCGCCTATAAGGTCTCCTTACAGTCGCCTATAAGGTCTCCTTACAGTCGCCTATAAGGTCTCCTTACAGTCGCCTATAAGGTCTCCTTACAGTCGCCTATAAGGTCTCCTTACAGTCGCCTATAAGGTCTCCTTACAGTCGCCTATAAGGTCTCCTTACAGTCGCCTATAAGGTCTCCTTACAGTCGCCTATAAGGTCTCCTTACAGTCGCCTATAAAGTCTCCTTACAGTCGCCTATAAAGTCTCCTTACAGACGCCCATAAAGTCTCCTTACAGTCGCCTATAAAATCTCCTAAAGCCTAAGACTCCAGGACCCTAAATACGTTCGTTTTCTGTAGCCAGCTTTTTTGTACGTTCTTTTAACTATAGTCGCTGCAACGCCACCGTTAAGTTGATGTCGCTCGGCATCAGAAGCGGCATCAGTTGTATTTTGTACGGCTTTAGACCGAGATCCTTTTTTTCAACCTTTCAGGTGATCGAATAACAAAAAAAAAAAAACAATTGCAGTGATCGGGGACGGACGTACATGTTCTATGGAATTCTATGGATACGCATTGGTAGACTGATGTCCAATATATTGAAACTTGGGCAAAATTTGGTCCCAATGTGGTGAATAGCCTGTTCGGTGGGTCGATTATGACGACCATGAAATTGACATTACTTGCTAACCACATTTTTCACAGACAACGAATTTTAATGCTAAGTAAATGTTGCTCGGTTTTCAGTATATTCCTGATCAAATAGCAAGGAAAATTTCACATTTTTGATTTGACTATACGTCCTCTTCTCACTTTTGGCAATTATCCGTAATATTATTATGTTGACTTACCTTTTTCTTGCCATCCCCCACCAATTTTGTTGTGTGTTGATCATCTTCATTCAAACTGGCCGAACAGGGGTCCCGATATCTGCAGAAATATGAAGAGATAACCAATGAATAAATATTTTAATTGAAATTCAAATTCTTTAGAGTGTAAAAAGTATTTTCATGAAATGTGATTGAATTTCCACCTTCCCTTCTGGCCAACTACATAATTCTAACCCAAAGGAATTTGAAAAAAAACTACACAGTCATCCATTCCATTCAATAGACATCTTCTACTTTGTCCTATTCTCGGTGGAATGCATTCATCATTTATATTGAGTGTCTGTAGGTGGTAAGCCACTCCCGCCATCATCATCATCATCACCGTCGTCATCAGGGGCAAATCATTCAGCAGACTTTCGATTTACAATAAAAACAAAATCTGTGATTTTTCTAAATCCTCAAGATATTGAATTGAGTTGTGATGGTGGTCTAAATGAATGGATGGTCTGGTTGAATGAACGAATTTTAGTTTTGAATGACTTAAATCATTTCAATAAGAAACATTATTCCAATATGCGGCTCAGTGACACAATCCGTTTTGGGATGATGGATTTTTGTATAGTGGAACTAAAATATTAAACATCGCAGACCTCATGATCACTATTTTGTATCCGAATGCATAGAGATTGTGTCCAAATGAAGACATACACTTTGTAAATACAATCGAATCCGCTTAATTGAAAAAGCAAAATATGTAAATCAATTATTTCTCCCGATTTTTCATACGATTTATTTCGTTTATTCAAAACTCCGATTAATTGAAAAATTGCTCTCAGAAACTAAAATTTCATTGAAAATATTTAATCATTGTTGACAATCTACTCCTTTGGCAACGTTAGGATTTTACGTAGTGACTAATTTCACATTAAAACGAGTCGAAATTGTGACGCCTCCGAACGTAAATTAAGTGCCGGCTCCGTTCTCTACATGTGAACCAACGAACATTGGTTAACTGAAACATATTTCAATTATCCGAACTTTGCATTACTGAAAACTTCGGATAATTGAAACAAATGCACTATGCTTCAATTAAACCAAATACGGAGATCACTACGTGTTAAAATACCAGAAAAAAGACCCATGTCTCTCAGTTTTGCCCAAAGTCATGCACTTTTTTTATGGCTCAAATTTAAGTTCTCTTCAGATCTACACTTCCTGTTATTTTATGACGGAATTGAGAACTCTAGTACTGTTTATAGAAACTTTGTGCTGGGTACGAGTATAATTTGAATACTCACTGACTTGAAACTGCTGTTTAAAGCCGGCTCCGAACGGTTTATGCTTTAGCTAGAGCATGTTTTACATAGCCTAGGGATTACTGTCCTACTCGGAAAGTGGCCGGAATTAACGAGGTTTAAATAAGGCCGCTGGTCTTAACCAGAATACGAACCAGGTTTGGTTGTATCGCATATACCATCTACCGTACATTGGCCCGTCAACTATTAGCATAGCTAAATTTAGACAGTTCCCGCTCTCTACAAAACTTCATCACAACATCCCAAAATGACCACCCTTTCCGTTCCACCGTCAACAGTTTCCTACAACCATTTGTTATTAAGTGGAACACAAATCTGAAGGACAAAGAAAGGAAGGCGAAAGCAATCATCGTCGTCGTGTCGTTGTCGTTGTCATCTTACCTCGATGGACAGGCACACAGGGGTTGGGTGTAATTCAGACGCACATAGACCGCATTGCAGACCTGTTGTATGGCACACTCGGGCAGCAGATAAATGTGTTGATTGTGTGGATAATAATGATATTTTGTGGGTTTCGCACCATTTAGGGGTTTCTGTAATGAAAAGAGAGAAAGAAACGAATATAAGCCACGGCGATGAAGAAAAATGAATAATACGTATTAATAACAAATTTTCACCAACATCATCACATATTGCAAAAAATTGAATTGAATTGAAGTGCATTGAGTTGAGTGATTGCGTCTACATGAGTGCGGTGTTTTTTTTTATTTTTTTATTGATATTTTCGTTTTTAATAAATTTCATTTATCGTTTGCTCTTCCGTTGGTCGACGAGGATGATAATGGTTATACGATATTTTCAGTTTTTACGCTAAAATGTCATTATTCACACCAACGAACTCGATAGTGTGAGGTCGTTCGGTGTTGAGTTCAGGCGGATATCCATTAGTCATTTTTTCCCTCACAAATCTTGCGATATCGTTATTTTTTTTATTAGTTTTGATGTGAATGCATACACAGGCACGTTGATTATCTAAAGGATTTTTTTTTCAAAAATGTCTCTTTTGTTCAATTCCCAAAGCAATTACAAAAAATTTGTCCGATGTTCTTATCAGGGTACGACTTGTGAGTTCGTGGCACACACCTTCTATTGCAGTTTATTAAGACCAACTACAAATTTAAACACTTTGATGTAATTTAAATTAATTTTTAAGCTTTTTACTAAATTTTAATTTTTAAAAAATTTGTTCCTAAAATGTTTATTTGTAAAGACGATATCGTTCAAGTGGATGTTACCATAGTAGATGATCACTTGGACGCTGTTTACCACATTTTCTATACTTGTGACGAGAAGTTCGGTCGATGATATTTCGCATTCTTTCGCAAAGCTATTCAGAGTCGGTCGCTTGTTCATCTTGACTCGAGACATTAAAAGAAAAATTTCAATGGCTGGCAATCGTTTAGTGGATTTTATTTGAGGTTATGTAAAGCCTACACTTTGTAACGACGCTACACTAATTTCTTGCAGCAGGAAGGCGCAGCAGTGACAAATCCGTAAGGGTTAGTTACATTAAACGTTGCTTCGTCGACGACCTCCACAGAGGCAGCGGCGATGTCCACGCGGGAACGAACACTAAAAGCTCCACGAACACTACAAGCTCCTTCTCTTTAACTCCTTGGCGTTTGACCCATTCCTCCCCAGATATTTAGCTAACAATTTCATGGAGTTGTAAAACTACCCTAGTAATTATTTTATATTCCCCAACTGACAGAGAAGCTCAAAAAGTCTTGCTGTGCTTAAACTGTCCTCATTTCATGATTTAGTTTTATTTAGTTTCAATTGAACCCAAATGATTTTTATCTCGGTGTCTGTTTGCATTCTTCGTATTCAATTCAAGCAAATCATTGTCACTTATTTTAGCACCCAACTTTACCGTGGCTGAACTGTTGACACCAATTAATGTCTTGGCCATTAAAGAAAACCCCTTCCGTTTTCTTTCTCTAGCGCACCCCCCACCCCCCTCAAATATAGCCATGCTGTCATTCATCCTGCGGCTAAATGTTAATTGACGTTACATGTTTGTTTAAAACTTGTCCTACTACAACGTTCACTTTCAAACTTTTTGCAAAGGTGACAAAAACAAGTTAAAATTAGAAAATAGAAAATAGAAAACGAACAAACACCCTATAGTTCAAAATTTCACTTTTGTTGATTGATTTAAACGGGTGAATTGAACGACCCTATAAAACTGTCAAACAACATTTAAAGCTTTTGCAAACATACACCTCTTCCGAAATCGAGTGATAGATAGCGTTGATGGAGACTTTCAAAGATAATACGGCTGGTGTTCATGGTGGTAACTTTAACAATCCCACTCACTGTAATCCTTTAAGAGATTGTGGTGTCTTTCTTCTTCTACGCTTTGGTCTTTAAGTCACATACTCTTTTAAAGCGATTTATAGTTTTTGTAAGCGATTTACACATTAGCGAAACCGCAACGGAAATCGTGCACTACCGTTGGATTACTTGTTTTGTTTGCTATACACGAGTAATACTTCAGTTTGAAGGGAGGGACATTATGATTGCCAAACAACGACTGGTAGGTGTACTCTATATGAAGGATATTTCTCTTGAAATGGAAGTATTATTGTATGGATCGATAGTTAGGGGGAACTGCATGGGTGGGTTCATGAATCGATTGAAATCTGAACAAAAACCATATGTTGGAAGGTTAAATACAAAATTCGAAACTTCCACAAGCCGAATTTTCCATAAGTTGATGCACTTCTAGTGCCAGTTAGGGAGACAAAATTCCCTTAAACAGTAATACAAGCAATTCCGTAACTCAAAGTCTCCGTAAGTCGAACTTTTCTACGGGAAAATGGAGTTTCACTTTAATTATCACCGTGAACATCTGAACAATGGTGTGCCATCGTACATGGGGTAACTACGATGCCGCTAAGTAATCCCAATCTTAATATATATTTACCCTCGACACTGATTCACTGACTCTGTCACGCAGTACGTAGGAATTTAAATAGGCATTCTATAATTTTCTATAAATAATAATAATAAAAAAAATAATATTTTCTTTTTAAGGAAATTGTGTTTTCCCCAAATTTTTTTTTTACCAAAAATTTTTTTTTACAATTTTTTTTTTTGTTTTACAAAAAATTTTTTTTTACAAAATTTTTTTTTTTCAACAAAATTTTTTTTTCCACATACATTTTTTTTTCAAAAAAAATTTTTTTTTCAAGAAAAAATTTTTTTTTCAACAAATTTTTTTTTTTCAACAAAATTTTTTTTCCATATTTCAACGGGCGCCATAGGCGCATTACAACTTACTAGTAAACCAATAAAACTAAATCCGACATAACCGAGGAGACAATTCGATAATTCGCCATATCGGCGAGTCTTTTCTCTTGGTTGTGGGTTGAGGGCAACTCAAAACACCTCTGCTTCTATTTGGATTCTAGCACCCGATTGAGATTACCACGCCACTTCCAGGCAAACTCTGGGAAGCCACAGATAATCTCTCAGAAACACCGTTTCCAGGTCGTCAGGGCTCTATGAAAAAAACCCCAAATGAAAGATGCCCCAAAAAAAAAATTAAAACTGCACCAAAATGAAGAATTCTGCAAAATAAATGAAAAATCCCCCCAAAAGCCCAATATAAAAATTTGTGAAAAATCCCCCCAAAAGCCCAATATAAAAATTTGTGAAAAATCCCCCAAATATTATGAAAAATACCCTACATTAGATTTTCGTAATTTGGAAAAGGCGTATTTTTACCAAAAAAAAAAAAAAATAACCAAAAGTATAAAAAAATGTCCCAATTTTGGGGTGATTTTTCAAAAATACCCCAAAAAAAAATGAAAAATTCATATACAGTGTACTTCTCTCATAAGCGGACACCTCTCATAAGCCGACAAAATTCTCAGTCCCTTAGGTGTCCGCTTATGAGAGAGTACTCTCCCTTATTTGGGGTATTTTTGAAAAATCACCCCAAATTTGGGGCAATTTTTTATACTTTTGATTTTTTTTCTTTGGTAAAAATTACACGTTTATCAAATTACGATGAGAGAGTACTCTCCCTTATTTGGGGAATTTTTGAGAAATCACCCCAAATTTGGGGCAATTTTTTATACATTTGATTTTTGTTTTTTTGTTAAAAAATACACTTTTTCCAAATTACGAAAATATTGACCAAGACACTGAAGCGGATTGGTACTGAAAAAAAGTGTCCGCTTATGAGAGGTGTCTGCAAGGAGAGAGTGCACTGTAGATATATTTTTTTTATAATGTTTTGGGGTTACGACCCTAATTTTCACAGGTATTCGACTTTTATGATACCTTCCATTTATAAATTCAGCCTAAAAAAATTCCACCAGAAATTCGACCAAAAAATTCAAAGGCGTTTTCCGCGTGTAATATTTGGCATTTGAACCACAATTGAAAGTTTAGAAAAAAAAAATTTTAAAAATAGAACGGCTACTTAAGAAAACGAAAATAACTTCGGTCATTAATCATAAAAAAAAAATTCGTCAAATTTAAATTGTAGTCACCAATTGTTCCAAAACAGTGTCAAATATGGCGAGAAACCGTCAGAACTGTCTACTCCTACTCCCATTTCATATAAAATTATGACCTGGTTAAACGTGTCACAGACTCTCCAACTGTGGTGAGAAATCTCCGCATCTGCCAACACTACCCTCCCCTACCCGCATTTCTATTTAATACAAAATGATCAATTTGCAATTTGTTTCATTCAACCACTCGCAATTTAAATAAGCAACAATATAAGTTGTACGTAAACCCCCCCACCTCCACCCCCACAAACAAAAGCGACATCAATATGACCATCATCATTACTTTTCACTCACTGAAGATATATTTGTTGTAATAATAAATTCGGCAGAAATGCAATGATTGCGTTGGGGGAAGTGAGACACTGAGCGAGTGAGAGAGAGGGAGTGCAGAGAAGAAACACATTTTCGAGGAGAAAACAGCACGAATTGCATATTAAAGTGATGTTGCTTCGTTGATGTACACATTGTTGTTTGTCTAAATGTGTGTGTGTGTGCCACATCAAGAGGTTAAAGTTCACAGACAACTGAAGAGGTTTTACTTCTTCTTCTTCATTTGCTGTTGCATTAAAACTGATGCACAACTAGTTTTTGTTTTGTTTTGGTAGCGGGAATTTTCGCTTAGCTACTTTTTTTGTTTTGTTTAACGACGTTGCTAATGTGTAAACAGATACGTACTCTTACTCTTCATCGCACTGTAGCACTCGCCCAACACTGACGACATTAAGTACACGAGTACATTCACATTTTGTTTTTGGCATATCAAAGAGGATTATAATAACAAGAGATTACTGAGCGTTCATTCGTTTTAAATTGAAGAGTAAAATCATAATAACAGACAAAAGTGGAGACAGAAGCGTTAAGTTACTTGGTTTTAAAGACGAAGATGCTGTGCAAATTTACGAATACGAAAAAAGGAGGTTCAAATCCGGTTAATTACATTCGGTGGAAATTTTTCAGCGATTATTTCACGTTTTAGTGGCGGTGGTAGTGGTGGTATGAGAAAACGATTTATCTGTTAGACATGAACAACTTCTGTAGAAAAAGTATCAGCCATTTGGTAGGGTCATTATATTGTAGGTCCCCCAGCAGTTAGTTACAAATTATATCTTGGACAGACAAATGTTTTGGCAGAAGTTTCTCTTATTTTTGTTAATGATTCAATGCAATTGAGTGAATTTGAGAAATATCGGCTAATAAAATTAAATGATATTGTACATGGTTTTCCATCAAGAGGTGTTATTATGGTTTTCAAAGAAAAGTGATAGCCTCACGAATTCTATCTTTCAGGCAAAATACGGTTTATGAGTCAGCGGTATCATTGGTACATCTTTAAAAACGATGACGGCCGTAAAGTTGTGGTCAATGGAAGCAAGTGAACGCCCAATATTTGGACGAATTTGACTTGGGCGACCTGTGGTTTCTGCAGGACGGTGACACATGCCACACTGCAAGGGATACCATGAACCAATTGAGAGGCGACTTTGGTCTCCCGTTTTGCCACTTGGTACTAACTAAGCCGATGATCAGTAATTGACCCTGGTTTTAATTCACCACTAAAATTATAGGTCCTCGTGGCGTATGATTTATTATCGGTACGGGTATGATATTATAAATATTGCTCATACGCCTGTTACACCCTATACTTTTGATATGGCTCAACTGAAAAATATGGTGATTATTACATCACTAAACTAACTCGATCAATCGAAAAATATCTATTAATAGTGCTGTCACAAACTACAGAATATTGAATATTTCAATATCTTCCTTAACAAAACTCCCCTAAGCTTAAAGAGTATCTTTTTTAGTTATTAATCCAACGAACCTTTTTAAATCGTTGCCTAGCCTGTTGTCATTATAAGTGTCTCTGATTAATGTATTTTGGTTTAGAGAGAAGATTTCGTTTTTTTTTTCGCGTAGAGCTGTCGTATACTTAATTTTAAAGAACATGTTTTCATATTGGCACTGGTGATGAAAACATGGAAGAAAGGAAGATCAAAATCGTGAAACTGCATCTTTAAAAAATCACACATTTCAATGATGATAGTTGGTAGTCATGATGTTGCAGCTGATGTAGCTGATTATTGTGATAAAAAGTGTCGTTAATTAAATATAAGTAAAAAATATTGTTATTATCGGTTTTGTGACTTTAAATCTGAGCAAAATGCTCAAAGCTTCTACACATATGACTTTAGTACTGTCATGTACGGGATGAAGATCATTAGATACGTTTAGTGATTAGATTGGATGTCAAGGATTTGGCTGTTCCACCCAAGGATTTATATCGCTTTGCAACATAGGCTTTCAATAAATTTTAATTTAATAAATCGGGTCCATTCACAAAATTGTCCTCGTGTAATTTGCCGTAGATCGGTTGGCCCACAATTTGGGAGATACATTTGTCTGCGGGCTATAGCAAACTAATTTTGGCCAATTTAAGTAGGGTTCTCTCGTAGTCTGCTCTAAAACGAAATGATAAGACAAACTGAATCGATTTAGCTTCCAACAAATTTGCGAAAGCGAATTCTATTTGGCACAAAGAAGTATCTTTCTATCGTGCTTTGCTATTTATTATTAAAAATTTGCTTAAGCATTTTGGAGAAACATTTCACAGATGATCAGCGCTATCAACTCATCGCTGCCAGCTGTAAAAAAAAACTAGTCACCCTAATAACAATTTTCTAAACCTCCCAATACTCGTTGCTTTTGCAAAACCATGCCATCGAAATCTTTTTCTAATTTATTCAATTCCTATAAGCAAATAAACAATGCAATCCGATAGTCCGTGGTGAAACTGACATTTGTTAAACGATAGATACAAATCTGATTAATTGTTTTCTCACCCATTTTCTCTGTTGTATGTTTTGGAATCCAATTCCAATTCGATTCAATTTCCAATATGTAAATTTCTATTGACCGCACCGCTAGAGACAATGACAATGACAACGACAGAAACCCATTCAGTGATTCCTCTATAATGGAGAAAGCTTAAGCAACACGATTTCGCAACTAAAGGAAATTGTCTTAATGACCTTTCATATTTCCATTATAATTTAAATGCGATTTACAATAACAGTGTAAAGAAAATTCCAAGTGGCATAAATGACTGTTAATTGCGAAATTACATACTATATGTCTGTGGTTAATTGATGACGAAGTCATTTGGGAACTTACTAGAACAGGTTATTTTCGATTTTCATGTGTGTGTGTGTTAATTTTTGGGTTCTATGGCGGTTTCTATGAATTTATAAACACTAAAGTGCTCTAATTAGAGGTGGGCTTGACATGGAAGAGGTACTTCCTGGAAATAGCGATGGAACAATGACACACAGCCCACATCCCGACGATGCTCCAGTTAAACAATAAAATCGATTAATCTGTGGTCTCTTTTTGTGTTGTCTTTTGGGTTTGGCGATTTTTATAAGAAGAGTATAAATTTTTTATGATTTTTAAATTTGACAAAGACTTTGAAAAAAATGCAATTTTTCATTAAAAAAATTTATGGGTTGTTTATAAAAAAAATATATTTTTTTATAAAAAAATTATGAAAATTTTCATATCCAAATTTTTAAATTTTTCTCTTTATAAAAAAAAATATAATTTTGTTTTTTAAAACAAAATACGTAATTTTTTCATAAAAAATTATGAACATTTACATATCCAAATTTTTAAATTTTTTTTAATAAAAAAATACGGAATTTTTCTTAAAAAAAAAAATACGGATGTTTTCTTAAAAAAAAATACGAAATTTTTCTTGAAAAAAGTTATAGAGTTTTGTCATAAAAAAAATTATTAGGGGGTTTTTTATTTTAAAAAAAATTATAAAACTCTTAAAATTCAATTATGGAATACTTAAAAAAATGGAATTATGGAATTTCGAAAAAGAAATACAGAGCTTTTAAATAAACTTTTGGATTTTTAAAAAATATTATGGAAATTTAAAAGAAATGTTGAGTTTTTAAAAAATTATGCAATTTAAAAAAAATATGCAGTTTTAATAAAATTATGAAATTTAAAAAAATGCAGTTATTAATTTTTTATAAAAAAATTATGGAGTTTTTAAAAAAATTAAGGAGTATATCAAAAAAGTTAAGGAAATTTTTATTAAACAAGACCTCGAGCTTGAATAAATAATATGGACTTTTTTATACGAAAACTTTTGAGTTTTTTTATACAAAAAATTATGAAGTTTTTAAAAAAAAATTAAGGAGTATATAAAAATTTCTGGAGATTTTGGTTAAACAAGGCCTCGAGTTTGAATAAATAATATGGAGTTTTTTATAAGAAAACCATGGAGTTTTTTATACGAAAACTATTGAGTTTTTTATACAAAAAATTATGAAGTTTTTTTACACAAAAAATTATGAAGTTTTTTTATACAAAAAATTATGAAGTTTTTTTCTCCTCCGTAAAAAATAATGTAAATTTTTAAAAAAAAAATTTGCATTTTTTCATTAAAAACTGTGGAATTTTTAAACATTAGGAAAATATACACACAGAGACCTCACATTATTCGCTCACAAGGTGCAATTGATGCTGCTGTTGAAGGTCCACGACCATGCCTTTCGTTGTCGTTTCTCATTGTGGACCTTAGAATCGCTAAAAAATGAAGAGCGATTTTGACCCAACATTTTTCTTTTCGACGAAGCGCATTTTCGTCTCGGCAGCTATGTAAACAAATTGCGGATATTATTTTTGTACTTACTAACTGGGACCTAGTGTTTAAAGACGGCTAACCAGTTTATAGAGAAGCACTCGTAAAGTCGCCGGCATGTACGAGTTGCAAACCGTTGCAGAAACATGTTTTGATGGTCTTACCAGGATACGAATCTGGGTTTGCTGTCCAGTAGTCGCACACAGAAGCCATCACACCATGGCTGCTCCACTGTTGGATATTCCACAATATTCTTACACTCTAGAATCGTGTATTGGAGATCACATTTAAATTATCTTCTGTATAAAAATGACGTCAATGGCTGAAGCCGATGAAAACATGCTGAATAGTAAAGAAAAATCGTCGATTGTCTTCCATCCACAAAAACGGTTTCCACTGTGCTCTCACTGAAGAAAGCTTCCCACCGCATCGTATGGTGTTGCTAGTTATTGATTAATTGCAGCTTTGACCATTTGGTGTACGAAGAAAAACTAGACAAACGAAATTAATGCTTTTATTCAATTTATCATTAATTGAAACCATTTGCCGCCGCATATCGAAAACCATTATTATCCATCTTGTAATTGGCCCCTTCACTTCTTTTCTTCACGAAATTCCGCCAACCTGTAAACCAAAACAAAGACGAGAACACATCTTCTAATATCCCAACGAAAACAAAAGCCAAACCGATAATAAAAAGCGAAAATTACCATAATAATAATGTGAAAGTATGTATGGGAGCGTAAATTGCCATAAAGTGAAATGAAATGAAATGAAAACAAACAATCTGAAACTAAAGGCAGAATCTCAAGGCAATTTGTTTCCTATAGACACAGCTACGCTTAACATTTCTCTTCTAAAGAAATTATTCTTTGAATGAAAACGAATGAATGATGGTGGCGGTGGCAAAACAAAGCTAGAAATTAAAATCGCAAGAAATGAAATGAAAGCGAAAATTAAAATGTGGCTTTAATTGAAGAAGAAGATGCATACAGCGAATCTCCCATCATCCATCTTCATCTGGCGTCGGTCGATCGCTGTTGAAATTGAAAAGTGGGTAGCACTCAACAGGTCAGCCGTGCCACCGTCTGTCTATCATTAAAAGAGCGATGTTTCAGCATGATGAATCTTTCCGATGAATACAGCAACATCAACTGGGTCGTCGTCAGCAAGAGCTACATCATCATTAACATAAAACACCAGCATAATTAAAGTAAATTAATGCACCGACATGAAGAGATTTGTTCGATTTATAATTTTTGAATGATAGTCATAAATTTCGCCAAAAGCTATTAAAGACAATAATCGCATAAAACACAAATGATAATGGACATAATTAATTTAAATTAATTTCAGCCGTAACCCAGCACAATATGTGACTGGCAATGTGGGTCAAAATGAAATTGCCAACTAAGTTTGCTTATATTCCTGATTCTCGTAAATGTAGAGTGATTGGGGTTTTTCTATTCTGTGACTTCATTGAAAATAATGGTAAAATAACTCAATAATATTATATTTCCTCTACTACGAACCTGCCATATAATGCTGACAATTCAAAAAATTTTTTCATAAAGAAAAATTATGGAATTTTTTCATTAAGAAAAATTATGGAACTTTTTCATAAAGAAAAATTATAGAAATATTTTCAAAAGACAAATTATGGAAGTTTTTCATAAAGACAAATTATGGAATTTTTGCGTAAAGAAAAATTATCGAAATTTTACGGAACTTTTTCATAAAGAAAAATTATCTTTTTCATAAAGAAAAAATAACTTTTTCATAAAGAAAAAATAAATTTTTCATAAAGAAAAATTATGAAACTTTTCATAAAAAGCATGTTACTTTTTCATAAAAATGCATGTTATTTTTTCATAAAAATTCATGTAATTTTTTCATAAAAATGCATGTTATTTTTTCATAAAAATTCATGTAATTTTTTCACAAAGACAAATTATGGAATTTTCATGCAATTATTCATAAAAATCATACATAAAAGGTATGGAAATTTTCATAAAAAATTATGGAAATTTTCACAAAACTTTTTCAAAAATTTTCAAAACAAGAATTATGAATATTTTTATAAAAAATTATGGAACTTTTTCATAAAAATTTATGAAATTTTTTCATAAATGTATGTAATTGTTTCATAAAAATTCATTTAATTTTTTCATAAAAATTCATGTAATTTTTTCATAAAAATGCATGTAATTTTTTCATAAAAATTCATGTAAATTTTTCATAAAAATTCATATACTTTTTTCATAAAAATTCATGTACATTTTTCATAAACATTCATGTAATTATTATTAAAAATTCATGTATTTGTTTCAAAAAAATTCATGTTATTTTTCATAAAATTCGTGTAATTTTTTCATAAAAATCCATGTACTTTTTTCATAAAAATTCATGTAATTTTTTCATAAATATTCATGTAATTTATTCATAAAAATTCATGTAATTTTTTCATAAAAAGTTATATTATTTATTCATAACTTTTAATAAAAAATTATGGAAATTTAATTTCATAAACAAATTATAAAAATGTTCATAAAGAAAATTAGGGAATTTTCATGCAAAATTTAATAAAAAAATTAGTCAAATTTTAATAAAAAAAAAATTAGTGAAATTTTAATAAAAAAAATCTATTGAAATTTTTCATAAAGAAAATTATGGAATTTTCATGCAATTATTCTTAAAAATCATACATAAAAATTTCATAAAAATTTATGGAAATTTTCATAAAAAATTATGGAAATATTCACAAAAATTTATGGAAATTTTCAAAAAAAGAATTATGAAAATTATCATAAAAAAATATGGAAATTTTTCAAAAAAAAATTATGGAACTTTTAATAAAAAAAAATAGTGAAATTTTAATAAGAAAAATTTTTCAATAGTGTAATTTTTCACTAAAAAAATTGCGTAAGTTTTCTTTAAAAAATTGCGTAAGTTTTCTTTAAAAAATTGTGTAATTTTTCATTAAAAAATTGTGTAATTTTTCTTTAAAAAATTGTGTAATTTTTCACAAAAAAAATTGCGTAATTTTTCAATAAAAAATTGCGTAATTTCTCACTAAAAAAATTGCGTAATTTTTCATTAAAAAATTGTGTAATTTTTCACAAAAAAATTGCGTAATTTTTCATTAAAAAATGTTGTAATTTTTCTTTAAAAAATTGTGTAATTTTTCACTAAAAAAATTGTGTAATTTTCCACTTGAAAAATTGCGTAATTTTTCACTAAAAAAATTGTGTAATTTTCCACTTGAAAAATTGCGTAATTTTCCACTTGAAAAATTGCGTAATTTTTCACTAAAAAAATTGCGTAATTTTTCACTAAAAAATTGCGTAATTTTTCACTAAAAAATTGCGTAATTTTTCACTAAAAAAATTGCGTAATTTTTCATTAAAAAATTGTGTAATTTTTCATTAAAAAATTGTGTAATTTTTCTTTAAAAAATTGCGTAATTTTTCACTAAAAAAATTGCGTAATTTTTCACTAAAAAATTGTGTAATTTTTCTTTAAAAAATTGTGTAATTTTTCTTTAAAAAATTGTGTAATTTTTCTTTAAAAAATTCTCTCAACAAAAAATCCCATAAAAGGATCATACACCCAGTTCACTCCTAACATGTACGCTAATCGATGATATTTGCTGGAGTTCTGTAATTGTAGGTAGTCAGCAAAAACCCTCCTAATATATTTTAAATTGATTCTACAAATCCCTAATTCTCCGTAGGCTAATTTGACTGCTCCTGATGAGACTCTACAAATATTGTTCACTCGTTGGGTAAATAGCTGAATGGCTGAATTTACATGTTGCCTCGTTTGACATGAATTTCATAAATCATTGCAACAAGCCAAGACAGACAGACAGACAGACAGAGAGACAGCCAGCCAGCAACAGCAATAAAATACGAGTTACGATACTAAAAAAAGAATCAATTACTGATCTATATTCTAAAGACGAAAGACATAAAAGAACAGTTATCGTATGTGTACATGTGTTGCTGTGGCATGCCTCATGTCATGCAAGATGAATGCAGCAATAAAAATGTGGTTATGAACAAATTGACAGACAGACAGACCGACCGACCGACCAGCTTGTCAGGTCGCCAAATGTAACATGACAACATTTCTTTTTCTTTTCCATATCTTCGAAGCAAGCAGTTTAATAGAGAGGTACAGCATTTTTGCGGTGTAAAAGCAAATAAAGACAAATCTGAAAGAAAAAAAAAACTTTTGCAAAGGCCCTCGTATTGCAGAAGTACGACTAACTTGAATGTCAACATGTTCTGCTGCCAGGTCTAAGAAATCGACAATATGTCAACAGCGTAACTAATAGGTGTTCTATTAATTACAATTTTAAAAATAGACTTAGAAGGCATTGCCATGTTGCGTCTACTTATGACAGCCACTGTTGCGGAAACCTAGAAAAACAAAAAAAAAAAAAAAAAAAAACTGGTGTTTGTGTATGTGAATGGCATGAAATACGAAAACTCTAAAAAATTATGGAAATCTAATGATTTGAAATACTTGTCAAGTAACTTTTCATTCCAGTGCCTGATGTCGTTCGTATGTTGTACGCCAGTCCAGTCCAGTCTAGTTCGGTGGCAGTGTTCGGTGCTCTTGATTTGTTCTGTTGCAAACCTGTGGCATCAACACTTTGACGAATGTGCGTGTGTTCACTGTGTTTCTTTCTTTCTGTCTTTCTCGCTGTGTGTGGGGAGTTGCATTGTTTTGTTTTAATTTTTCTAATTTCCAGTATTTACCATGATGAGGTTGCATGCAACACATATTATGCCACACATTTTGGCCTACTGTCATAACAACTACCATATACTCTTAATCATATTCATTATACATACATACATACATATGTGTCCATCCACCTGATCATGATGATGATGATATGGCGGTAGATGGTCATGCCACTCACACTAGAAAGTGGATCACTTCAAACCAGTCCATGAATACATAACACCCGTCGAACACTTAACCACTCACCTGGGCGTCAGTAAAGCGTGTTTCAATAGCAGCACAGTTTTTTTTACAACAAGAAAAAATTGAACAAAAATTGCTTAATAATTTAAAAAAAAAACATAAATGGTTTTCAAAAATAATCTGCCGGCCGATATAAACTATACAGAATACCGATATCAATTAATTGTTTAATTGATTCAACTATGGAATTAATAAGAAATGTGTTATCGGTGTGCTCAACAAATTAAATTCTTTCTCTCATGTCTGATTGAATACAAGGATTAATATCAATTACACTGTGCAACAAATCGAGGGACTTTTTCTGGGGGGTGGGAAATTCCAAGTCATGGTGATGGTACTAGGTCAGTATAGTAAAACCCTCAAAGGGTTTGGCGTTCGTATGTGTCAGTTTTTTTTTATAACCTTTTTAATTTTTTCCTTATCTTGATGTTTTTTCGCTTAGTTGTAACATTTTGGCAAAAACCTAGTTTAACATAACTCGAGAACCCTTGTCCGATTTTGATGAAACAAACTCAAAAAAAAAAATAAAATAATAAATTGTAAAAAATAAATTTGTGGAGAAAAAAAATTTTTTTTTGCCTAAAAATTAAATTTTTTTTTTTAAATTCATAAAAAATCCAAAACGGCAAAAAAGGATCAAGTGTTATTAATTTCATGTAAAGTCACATAACATATAAACAAAATGCGACATAGAATTTTAAAAAAAAAATATTTAAATTTTTAGGCAAAAAATACTTTTTTCCCTTCATACATTCATTTTTAACTTCGAAAGTGTTACACATATAGGAAAACGGTATAAAAACAGATTAGAGAAATTGTAATTCTTAATTTTTCTAAATTTGTTTCATCAAAATCGTACAAGTGGTTCTCGAGTTATGTTAAATTAAGTTTTTGCCAAAATGTTACAACTAAGCGAAAAAACATCAAGATAAGGAAAAAATTAAAAAGGTCATAAAAAAAACTGACACATACGAACGCCAAACCCTTTGAGGGTTTTACTATACTGACCTAGTGCCATCACCCTGACTTGGAATTTCTCACCCCCCAGATTGGCTGTTGTACTGTGTTATCCACGTAATTTTCTCGTATCTAACGTATTTCCACCCGTTGTGCTGGAAAGTGTGATGTGTGGCAATAAAAATCCCTCTTAACAGCTAACAGTTCAAAGTTATTGAAAAAACAATATTTATGAAAAAAAAAGAAAACTGCCGGCTGTCACTCAACTCAACAATAGCACAAAACATGGCGCCTACTGCAAATATTGAGGGCACTCTCGGCCTGGCGTGTATTTTTGGGATACTCTGCTCAAAATTATCTAAAACCAAGTGATCGTGCATGAGTCCAAAGAAGATAATCTTGCTTGAAATATTGCGATTGTCCATGCCTGGTAGGTGCGTCTGATAACGCGAATATTGATTGCACTTCATGGGTTTCGGGCTCTTACTTGTTTTTCTGTATATGAATTCAATTACAACAAAATCAGTTACTTTTTAGTGGTACACTGCTGTTTTTTTTGTGGCAGCTTTATTTATACTCAACCCCCCACTATCCATGGTCATGTTGTTTGCGTTTGGTGTTGCATGCGGCTGCTGCGGTTGGCGTGTTGGCAACGTGTTTTTTTTGAAAGTCATGTGCTTGTTTAGACGTTGTTTCAAGTGACCGCCACAAAAACAGCAACAAAATGGCCAATTCGCTGTAAAGTGTTTTGTCCCATAGTCGGTTGGCGCTCGCTGTTGCTCCTTTCAAATGGAATCCTAAACAAACCACTTGCAGTAGGTAGCAAAGTTTTGTTTTAGCAATTTGTGGCGATTTGTTTTGGCTGTTTTTCTAATATTCGGGTTTATGAGTTGGTGTCGCAATGTTTGTTTTAAGTGTGTTTATCATTTTTTTTTTTTAATATTCTTTGGTATTTTTCATGGCTAAGATATGACTTTCTTTAACCGTATGCATTCTTCAGATGGAAATTGATTTATTGCTTTGCGGCGTGTGACACCTGCAGCGCACAGTGGGGGAATTCGAGAAGTGCTATGATAGAAATTTAGAATTTTCTATTCGGCTGCCTGTTTTAAATGAGATTTCATAGCTGCAGTGTCTTAGACCGTAAGACTGTAAGATGGGATCATTGGAGTTAGGGAACATGTAAGTACTCAAAATATGGAGTCTCGGTAAAACTATGAAATTTCTCTAGATCCTCATTTCGAAAAACTACCATAACTATGAAAATTGCCAATTATTTTTAACAAACGATGGCTGATTCAGTCAGAACATCAGAACAGAACAGATAGTCAAGCAGAAGTACCATCCCTGATGGCATGACATGGTTTCTAATTCAATTTCGTTCTAAAGACGTCCCTTCTATCTAATGTTTTCTATGTAGGGAGATAATGTATATATATATATAAAAAACTCGTGCGTGACTGACTGACTGACTGAATCATGAAATTTGGGGAGTATATAGCCATTGCAGTCTAAGAATGGATTTTTGGAAATTCGGATTGAAAGGGGGTTTAAATACACGAAAACGGGAAAAATGTATCCCCAAAACGCAAAAATACAAAATAATCCAAAAAAAAAAATTGACTTTTATTTGAAAATTGGTCCACAACTACGCTTGGCAACAGCATGTGGAAATAAACTAAAAAAATGTCCAAAAATGGGGAAAATTAAAGAAGGGTGAAACAAATTTTTTTGCCAACAACAGGTGGAACTGAGTTAGAGATGAGACAATAATGGTCAAAACGTACTAAAACGGGATAAAAAGGGGACAAAAGGGGAAAATAAAACAGATTGAAACAAATATTTGGAAAATGGCCGAAAAGGCGAAAAATAATGAAACTAATTTTTGGAAACATGTGGATAATAATTCCAAAACGGGATAAAAAAAAGTACGAACAGGGGGAAAGTAATAATGGTACTAAAACCGGACAAAAAAGGGGGGATATGAAACAAATTACTTGAAATAAGTTGGAGATATGATGATAAATTTTTCAAAACGTACCAAAACGGGATAAAAATGGGACAAAAGGGGAAAAATAAAAAAAGTTAAAAACATTTTTGGAAATTTTTTTGTAAAAAGTAGTAGTACTAAAACGTGACAAAAAGGGGAGAAAAAAGGTGAAACAATTTTTTTGGAAATTATTTAGAGATGGGATGATTAATTGGTCAAAACGTACCAAAATGCGATAAAAAAGAGGCCAAGGGGAAAAATAAATAAAACTTAAAAACATTTTTGGAAAAGGCCCAAAAAGGGGGAAAAGGTGAAAGTATTTTTTGCAACATGTTGATAATAGTACCAAAACGGGACAAAAAGGGGAGAAAAAATGTGAAACAATTTTTTTGGAAATGAGATAGAGATGAGATGATAAATTGGTAAAAAATGCCAAAATGCTATAAAAAAAAGGGATATTGGGGAATAATAAAAAAAGTTTAAAGCATTTTTGAAAAAGGCCCAAAAAGGGGGGAAAAAGGAGAAACTATTTGTTTCCAACAAGTGGATAATAGTACTAAAACGTGGGAAAGGGGTAGAGGGAAAAGTGAAACAATTTTTTTGGAAATGAATTAGAGATGGCACGAAAATGTGGTACAAAACGTACCAAAGCGGGATAAAAAAAGGGAGGAAGGGGTATAATAGTTACAGAAAGGGAAAAATTAAATTTTTGGGAAAACAAATTTTAATCGACAGGAATGTTCACATTTTCTAAAGAAATGTAAAATGGAATGAAAAATTGAACAACATTTCTCGACAAGTGGATAATAGTTACAGAAGGGACGAAAAAGGTGCCAAAACGGAATAAAAAAGGTACAAAAAACGGAAAAACTAAAATTTTGGGAAAACAAATTTTAATCGACAGGAGGAATGTTCACATTTTCTGAGAAAATGGAACAAAAAGGGTCCAAAACCGGGTGATGGCAACTGCAGTTAGAGTTGAACAACATTTCGCCAGTAATTGCTTTTTGGCTTTTATACGGCGTCATGGGGAGAGAAATTAATCCAAGGACAAATTCTGGAGAATTTTCGGGAATATTTATGAATTTCTGTAGAGTAACACCAATCCACGGATCAATTCCGGAGATTTTTGGCATCGTTGTAACTCCATGTGTACCATCACTATGTTTTACGCCTTCTCTATAATAATCATATACAAATCGACAAACACGGTACAGATTTCCCCCTTGTTTTGATTCACACATTATCGGAAAATTAAATAATATTCCTCACGAAAAAGAAAACATCGTACTCAACTCATTAAAACGTAACGTACCTATTCAGTCTTACCAAAACACATACGTAAATATCAACTTCCAAAAGATATCCAAACATTCGAACACATAACAACTCCATCAAGAGATGACTGGGCATCAAAATGTTTTCCATTATTATGGAGATGTCAGAATTAATTACAACTTTTTCTGTTTACCATTCCGAAGCCTGCCCTGCATCAAATGGGGGATGGAATCCGTGTTTTTTGCACTCCTTTCACTTCCATGGAATTTGAAATATGAGTAATGGCGAGCTTGGGCATTGGCTTCTCCCCGACAAACGTAATTGAATTCTTGCTTACCTAAAAGACAGAAAGACAAACAAAAAAAAAAAATCGGAATTAATTATTAGTTTTTTCCCATAATCATGATTTTTCTGTTTAATGTAGAAATTTTGCTAATAGAGAAAAATCAAAGCAAAGAAATACAAAAGAGACCGTCTGTCTGTCTAAAAATAATCAACTTTCACTATATTTTCATAATAAATTATTTTGTTGTTGGTTTTGTTGTTGCGCCGTCATCAACTCCATTTGATTTGATTTCATCGTCCTCACTTTGGCTGATGAGTTTGGTAAGATTTCATAATTGTATGCGTTAGGCGAGAGGCATGCGAGGCCATGGCAGCGATGCAGAATCGAGGAAAATTGGGGCGGCAGGTATGTGGCATGAAATGACGCCCCCCCCCCCCCCTTTGTGGCAACATTTGTTGAATGTTGGCCGTGGTGGTGATGGCACATTCATTTCATGGTGCATGTGATTGTTTTGTTCATTATTTAATAATATATTATTAAATTTTGTTTTCTTTTTATTGTTTACGGTAAACTTCTAACGAAAGCTGACTTTTGAAAATAATTGGGGGGAGAATGAGAAACGGGCGGAGGCATTGTCAGCATAGTGGAGCCCTACACTATTTAAAAAAAAAAAAAGTACTTGTTACATTTGCTTCACATTTTAATTGCGAGCATCATAAAAATAGTCATCAACGTTTTTTTCCATAGAGATGCCTTCACTTCAAAAGGAGGCGCACCTTTACTTAATTGTACATAAAACCAAAATGCGTTCATCGAAAGCCATAAAACTTGACAATTTTTACCGTTTTTTTTTCAAGATCTTTTTCTTTTGAATTTTTACCATTTGAATTTTTCAAGAATTTTTTCTTAAAAAAAAAAATATTTTTTTTTTCAAGAATTTTTTCTTTTGAATTTTTACCGTTTGAATTTTTCAAGAATTTTTTCTTAAAAAAAAAATATTTTTTTTTTCAAGAATTTTTTCTTTTGAATTTTTCAAGAATTTTTTTTTCAAGATTTTTTCTTTTGAATTTTTACCGTTTGAATTTTTCAAGAATTTTTTCTTAAAAAAAATATATTTTTTTTTTCAAGAATTTTTTCTTTTGAATTTTTACCGTTTGAATTTTTCAAGAATTTTTTTTTCAAGATTTTTTCTTTTGAATTTTTACCGTTTGAATTTTTCAAGAATTTTTTCTTAAAAAAAATATATTTTTTTTTTCAAGAATTTTTTCTTAAAAAATAAAAATAATTTTTTGTTCATAAATTTATTTAAATTTTTCTTAAAAAAAAATATTTTTTTTTTCATGAATTTTTACCGTTTGAATTTTTCAAGAATTTTTTCTTAAAAAAAAAATATTTTTTTTTTTTCAAGATTTTTTTCTTTTGAATTTTTACCGTTTGAATTTTTCAAGATATTTTTTTTTTAAGAATTTTTTCTTAAAAAATAAAAATAATTTTTTGTTCATAAATTTATTTAAAATTTTTATTATGTAGAGAAACAGAATATGAATTGATTAAAGGAAATGCAATTCTAAGTTCTTTTTTAAATTTATTTCGGGAAAATCGAATTAGTTCTTCTCGAGTTGTGTTAAACTAGTTTTTTGACAAAATAATTAAAATAAGCGAAAAAGCTTCAAGATAAAAAACAGAAAAAAAAACTTGGCCTGGGAACGTCAAACCCTTTTCGGGTTTACTATAATGACCTAGTACTTTAACCCTGACTTGGACTCTCCCACCCCCACAGGGTTGCGAATAGTCTCTATACACTTTGCAGTGATTTCTAAGATTCTCATACGATTTTCTCTTTTTTGTTTGATTGATAAATTTATGATAAACCACCTTTGTGAAGTCTTTGGTAGAAACAATGGAGTTTCCATTGTTGATTCAAACTTTGGAATTTTTTTTATTTATTTTCTTATTCTTGAATAACAATTAAAACAATACGATTGACATGCCAGTACTTTTAAATGGCAAATAATTATAATCATAGTTTATTGCCGCCAAGAGTTTTCTTGGCGTATTCTAAATCTTGTGCTATCGAAGAAAGCAAAAGCACTATCTCTGCGCCATAAATAATGCCATTGATTCGATTGTCTTTGTCTGTTGTGAATTGCAAACTACTTAATTGTCAGTGTATTAAATGTATTAAACGTCAAATTAAGATAACGACAAAAAGTCATGTTACCATAACCGTCAGTGGAAAATTATGACAATCAGTTTTGTGAAATAATGTTTCCACAAATTGCTTAACTTTTTCCGTTTTCTCAAAATAATGCAATTGTAAAACTGGTGAGCTTGAATTGCCAGTTTGTTGTCAAATAGTAAGTGAATAATAAATTTTAAAATAAATTTAAAAACATTTCATACAGAAAAGATAAGCATTTTGTTATTGAAAAAATTGTTTGACAACATTGTGGTAATCAGCTGAAAGATAAGCTGGATTTTGTTGGCCAACCAACCTATCACCTACATTTGGCCAAAGTCTAATTTCTGTTACGGTCATTGCCATTACACAGTGATGCCATTGTCATTGCTGTAATTCTACATTCTACTCTCACTTTGATTTTCACCAGTAATGATGCAATTACGTAGCCAGGGTCAATTGTATGAGAAGAACTTTTCGTGATTTCTGTGACGACAATGAGAAGATCCATTAGTCGACGATATGCACATTTTTTGTTGCTCAAAAAGAACTTAGTTTTAGAAACGAATCCTGAAAAATCTTCCATTTTTTTAATTTAACTATTGAATTTAGTAAGCTTCAATTTCTAGATTTTAAAGAAGAGTTCCCCCTTCTTCAAAAACTACAAAAAAGAAATTGATTGCAACATTTCATGTCTAACAACAATGTCATGCCTCTGTTGCTCTTGTCATGTCGTCGTCTATTCATCTTCACGTAATGTGTTATTTAAACATTCGTTGTGTTTCTAACATTCTGTTTTATTCTTTTCCTTCCTTTTGTCTACATTCTGCCTTTGCCATAGATTAACAACATTATGTTCTTTTTGTATTCTTATAAGTTTATGTTTTTTTTTTTTGAAATGTATAATTAAGTTTTTGTTTTCCCAAACCCAAGGCACTGCTATCCAATGCAACCAGAGCCACAAGGAAATCTGACAGTTGCTGCCCCAGCCGTTCGTTACCCCTACCGTTAGCCACTCTCACTGAAAAGAAAATCGAGTTTTCCCCAACCATTGCATGTTCATAAGCTCACCGTATGCGTACAAAAAAAAGAAAACCGATTCAAAAGTTTTTCAGTTTCTTTGCCTTTCATTAATTGTCAAACGGAAACGTTTCTGTTCACCGTTTCTTGGCAATGGCACATTATCTGCATCTGCATCGGTCTGCCTGTCTGTCCGTCTCACTGTCTTTTCTAAATGCGACCACGTAAAAAGGGGAAATGGAGATTAATTTCAATATGATTCTTTTCCGGGTAATTATGAAATTATTAAATGTAATATGAGATCATAAAGTTATTTGTTATACCGGGTGTTCTACAGAACATTGTTCGTGTATTAGGAGAAATAACAGTAAAGTGTTTCTTTTCAATCCAGCAGCATTAAAAAACACTTTAAAGGAAATCCATCTGAAGATTAGGACAGGGAGGGAGACACTTGTGTATAGAAATTAATTAATGGTCTTGGAAATAATTATTTTAAAAAATATTGCTTGTCCTCCAATACTAAAAGAAATGGTGTTTGGTGAGTTTTTCTAGAAAAAAACGTTTTTAATTGAGGATGTCGTTTCTAGATCTTGGCGATTGGTATACGTCCACAAGACGTACTAACACCCAAATCTTAAAGGGAAAATATGATTGGGAAATAGGCTCCATTCGGAAATCTGAATTTAAACTAAGCTATAACTAAATTAAAGCTAAAACTAAGTTTAAGTTAAAACAATGTTTAAGATAAAACTAAGTTTAAGTTAAACCTAAGATTTAGTTAAACCTAAGTTTAAGTTAAATCTAAGTTTACCTTCAAATATCGTTTATGTTAAAACTATGTTTAATTAAAAACCCGGTTTAAATTAAAAACTGGTTTAATTTAAAACTTGATTTAAATTTAAACCGGATTTAAATTAAAAACTGGTTTAAATTAAAACCTGGTTTACATTAAAAACTCAGTTTTATTTTAAACTTAGTTTTATTTAAAAATTTGGTTTAATTTAAAACTTAGTTTTATTTAAAAATTTGGTTTAATTTAAAACTTAGTTTTATTTAAACATCGTTTTATTTAAGACTTAGTTTTATTTAAAACTTCGTTTTAGTTAAAACTTAGTTTTATTTAAACATCGTTTTATTTGAACTGCGTTTTATTTAAAACTTAGTTTAAGTTAAAACTTAGTTTAAGTTAAAACTTAGTTTAAGTTAAAACTTAGTTTAAGTTAAAACTTCGTTCAAGTTAAAACTTCGTTCAAGTTAAAACTTCGTTTAAGTTAAAACTTCGTTTAAGTTAAAACTTTGTTCTATTTAAAACTTAGTTTAAGTTAAAACTTCGTTTAAGTTAAAACTTCGTTTAAGTTAAAACTTAGTTTAAGTTAAAACTTTGTTCAAGTTCAAACTTAGTTTAAGTTAAAACTTAGTTTAAGTTAAAACTTAGTTTAAGTTAAAACTTAGTTTAAGTTAAAACTTAGTTTAAGTTAAAACTTAGTTTAAGTTAAAACTTCGTTCAAGTTAAAACTTCGTTCAAGTTAAAACTTCGTTCAAGTTAAAACTTCGTTTAAGTTAAAACTTCGTTTAAGTTAAAACTTCGTTTAAGTTAAAACTTCGTTTAAGTTAAAACTTAGTTTAAGTTAAAACTTTGTTCTATTTAAAACTTAGTTTAAGTTAAAACTTCGTTTTTTAAAACTTAGTTTAAGTTAAAACTTCGTTCAAGTTAAAACTTCGTTCAATCTAAAACTTCGTTCAAGTTAAAACTTCGTTCAAGTTAAAACTTCGTTTAAGTTAAAACTTCGTTCAAGTTAAAACTTCGTTGAAGTTCAAACTTAGTTTAAGTTCAAACTTAGTTTAAGTTCATACTTAGTTTAAGTTAAAACTTCGTTTTGTAAAACTTAGTTTAAGTTAAAACTTCGTTTTTTTTAAAATTTAGTTTAAGTTAAAACTTCGTTTAAGTTAAAACTTAGTTTAAGTTAATACTTATTTTAAGCTAAAACTTAGTTTAAGTTAAATTTAATTTAAATCTAGGTTTAATTTAAAATTAAATTAAAGTTAAACCTACTTTAAGTTCAAAACTGGTTTATATTCCAATTTAGTTTAAGTCAATTGAAACATTGTTTAACTTACAACTTAGTTCAAACTGGGTGAAACGTATGTTTGTATTGGTGTGGGTTAACTTTTTGTTTGAGATAAAATTTGGTTTAAGTTAATACTCGCTTAGTTTAACGACACATATGTAAAGGGTCAAACATATCGACCATTTTTTTTCGAAACTCACGTTTTAATGAAATTCGATAGACAATTTTCCAACACTCTTAATTCCAAAATATTAAAAATTTATATTTCCAGAGATACAGCCAAGTCAATTGTATCGTAAGCACCACACGCCCTCTTGATTGAACGCTTTCCTGTAACATTTTCTTTATGGCGCTTACGTCTTTTTCGCTGTTTAGGTTCATACTGAGTTTATGTCAAACTTAGTAAATGGCGATTCTATGAATTAAATGTCCTAAATGCAAAATTCCCGAAAAAGGCCAACTTGATAATTTCCCCAAAAGTTGTGTTAAAAAAAACATCCCATTAATTTATTGCAAATTTCCTACGATGGTGTAGTAGCGAGGGCGAGGCGGGGGCGCGTCTGCTGTTTTTAAGAAATATTTTTTGGAGATTTCAGGAACACCCTTTGAGCTGAATACTGCAGGACCCTTGCAAATAAATTGGGGAATTTTTCATTGTTCAAATTGTGGGTTACTTTGCAAATGAAAAATGGCCCAAAAACCCAAGTTTTAATACTGAAAAATACCCCAATTTTGTATGGTATCATTCTTTTTTTTTTTTTTTTTTTGGGACATTTTTCATAGAGCCTTAAGCTGCCTTGGTATGATAGATTATGCGTGCGTTTATCCAGGTTCTTATTTTAAAGCTGTGTGAGTGAGTGAAAAGCTGTTCGGAGCCGGCTTTGAATAGTGAAATAACATTTAAGGAATATGAAATAATCCCCAAATGGATTTATCATAATTTGTTGGGTATTAATTAATTTTTGTTCGTTTGGGAATTATTTCATTTCGTGTATCGCTTCTTTTAATACTTTAATAAAAATATACTCTGCATTTATTTTATAATATTTGATCATAATTATTATATTCAATATAATGTGATTTGATTGTTTTACAAAATTACTATTTTCTGTTTTTTTTTTGTTCTTCTTCATTAACCTCAACAATGATTAATGAAACGTTTACAAAAATAATATTATTTCCCCTCCCAAAACAATTGCCGGCAAACAGTTGAGATTAATTATAGCACTCGTCCAATGCCGGATGCCTTCAAGGTGTGAATGCAGCTAAACCATAACCGACATATGGTCTTGGCCATATACCTCACCGACCCCCCCCCCCCCCCCCCCCCCCCCCGTCCCACGTGGCCATGTATGGACACAAGAATCTTAACTGCGATTGATGAGGCGGCTGCTGTAAATGTGGCGATGGGAATGCGGTGCACGGCTTGTGGTGTTGCATGCTACCCGTCCATATAAAATGATGATAATTACTATTTAAATTGTGGTTTGTTACCGTAACAAATCAATCAAATTCAAATTGAAATGATTCTAACACACGTAAGGTGTATGTCGAGCCAAGGCGGCTGTAAATCTCTTCTTAACGGTATATCGGAAATCTAATCAAATCATTGTAATTAACCAGAAATACGGTGATGATAAACGGCTGAAGTCTGAAGGGAACTTGTAGAGGTGGTGGGTTTGGAGGCCTGGCTGGTGGTGGGCTTCGGCCATCAATCATAATTAAATATTTTAATGGAGGCATTACATGGCCACATGCCAACATCGCAAATTAGATCGAGTGTGTCTTCTGAAGGAATGGAAGAAACTGTCCAGCGGTGTCCATTGAGAGAATTGTAATTTTGAATTGAACCATTAATAGAGCGACGTCAGCCAAGTAGGAATTCTAAACTAAGACAGTGTGATGGGCATGGAGTAGAAATTGGTTGAATATATGGTTGAATGTCTATCAAATTTTTCTTAGCGATTAGTACAATAGACTTTTTTGTAAGACATTTTTGAGAAAAAAGTCTTAAAACATCCCAGAATGTGGATTTGTTGTGCAATTCTTATTTTTTGTCACAAACTCTTACCCCCGCATTCAGAAAAATTTCAAACAGCTTTAAAAAACTTTCTTAAGAAAAATGTGTGAAAATACAAAAACAATTTTAACACACATGTTTGTAAAGCTGTTATTTTTTTCCAACAATTTAAAACCAATCATGCACCCCTAGGTCCCTAGAAACATCCACTCTTTACTTCACGTGCCACTGTGCATTGCCAATTTGTCCATTGTCCATAGAAAAATTGTGTAATAATAACCGATACGGAATACCGCAAACAAAACTGCTATAGTTTTTCATTCACTGGGCAATTAATAAAGAAAAATCCCTTCGACATCGCAATGAGAATAATTTAACTTGGTTGTTATCGTTTTTTTCTTTCGGTCCGGTGTTGGTGTAAACATGCGTCCAAGCCAACCACAGACACATCGTGTAAAACCAAACAGCGTTGGAATGATGGAGGCGTTTTAAACCGGAGGCCTGTCCAGAATCTCCACAGCTGTCAAAATATTAGAAATTATAAAACTCATGGCCGCAATCATATGTTTCCAGGGAGAAACATTTCCAATATGTCTAAGCTAACTGGGCGGTATATATTTCATAGGTATAACTACTATTTTCCATAGGTGCAGTCTAACTGGTTAGTGGCGACATCTATATGTGAGTTACTCTTGACATTTTGATGTCTTCGTCTGACTTTTCTAGTAGCGACATCTATATGTGAACTGTTAACATTTTTAGAACTAAAATTTCAATCACTAATTTCAAAGTAAACAAAATTGAAGAACTGATAAAAAACGAAACGTATTCGGTTCAATTAAAATTTTAATTGGATTTTGTTTGTACAATGTTTTTTTTTTTCTTACAAAATCGAGGTATTTAAACAATCGAGTTGCAATTTGCGTGATTAATATTACAATTTTCGTCATAGGTGGAAAACTAAAGAACAAAATATTCAAACATATAATTTCGTAGATGTAAAGTCTTTTCTGTGTACTTTACACTTGATATCACCACTAGTACCGAATCGAATTGATGCAAGCCAGTGGGTTTCTGTGCTCGCTTGCTCGTCACGAAGAGTTCCCTCGGCGTTATCATGAATTCCACCTCTCATTTTAAGGAAGGCCTGAATCAGCCTTTCTCGCGTCTTTGTCTGTCCACGAGATATGCACCCGATTCGTACTAGGCAATTTTAATTGTCACAATTCTCATTTTGTTGGAGAGAGAGAGAGGTAAGGGAAAAAAAACTTGCTCGTACTGGCAACTCCTTTTGCGTTTTTTGTAGTGTGAAGTTGGCTGCAGACACTTTCAAAAGCCATTTGCATTTGAAAAGTCAATAATGAAAACAAAAATTCTCAGTTTGTAGGATAGAGAGGTAAGGGGAATGGTAAGGTTCCTTTTGTGTTTTTCTTAGTGTGAAGTTGGCTGCAGATTATTTTGACACTTTCAAAAGCCATTTGCATTTGAAAAGTCAATAATGAAAACAAAAATTCTCAGTTTGTAGGATAGAGAGGTAAGGGGAATGGTAAGGGAAAAAAACTTGCTCGCAATGGCAACTCTTTTTGTGTTTTTCGTAGTGTGAAGTTGGCTGCAGATTATTTTGAGACTTTCAAAAGCCATTTGCATTTGAAAAGGCAACAATGAAAGCATAAATTGCCGAAACCGAATTGTCTTGTGTGAACACAAGAGGCAAGTTAAAAGGGGAATTATACAAATTGCCGCAAGTAAAATTGCCTAGCGTGAATCGGGACTTAGGTAGGGAGAGATCCCTCTCTGCCACTTTCCACTCTCCAAGGACGTCCTTCAAAATAATTAACTTAGGAAGTAAAGCCCCTCTGTCAACCATTCTGCAGGCCTTACCAATACCCCTATTAACCCCACGATCAATCCAGCTTTGCTACCGCTCTGTGTCGAAGGAATGCAACCGTATATTTTATTTTGCAACACTCAATCAAAGTTCTCCACATTTTCAGTTGTTCGGTTTTTTTTTCCTATGGGCGAGCTTCAAAGGAAAATTGATACATTTCTATGAAAAGGGATATGAAGCAGAAATCAACACCAACAAAACGAAGAATGGAATATGGAAAAAGGGCAATTATTTGTGGAAAGTCTGCAATACAATGGAACACTTTGTTGTGTGACACCCTACGTCTGTCAAGGGGCTAGTCATCAGTTAACGCAATGAGAGGGAATACCAACAAGGAGCCTACTTGGAGGTATAAATGCGAGCTTGGAAATGGATGATCTCCATTCAAGTGGTATTGCAAAAAAAAAGAACTTAAATTAAGGGCATTGCGAGGTCGCAGCATACCCATACCTAACGTCGTGGCCTTATTCCCCTACACACCACCCTCCCTCCACCATGGTTTGCCACAGTTGTTTACATTGTCGTTGGCATTCGAATGGCAAAACTTTGGCTTGGTTTAGTTTCGTGGCAACACTCGCACTTACACACACACACACTCTCTCAAACACTCGGTGAGGATTTTTATAATTACACCACTCACTCAGCTGTGTAGATCTGTGTCTGCCTGTGCACGCTTTAATCATTGCAAATGTGGGATTAAGATTTTCTGTGGAATGATAATTGTGGCACTGCCAATGATTATAGTTCGAGGTAGTGCATATTTGCGTCGTCCATAAGACAAAGCTCTGTGAAAGACAAGTAAAAACGCGATTATGTTTTGGGCGGGCCGACTCTTAGATTGTGTATCATTCATCACGTAAAGCCATGACCATGAACATGGGCGATGTTGCCACTCGTTCGAAGTTGGTGTTATGCGAAATTGCGAGCAAAAGTAATTTTTTACATTTTGCAATTTGAAAATTCAAACGTGAACTTTGAACTCTGGAATATAAACTTTGAATTGAGAACTTTGAAATGTGAATTTTTTAAGGTGGAGTTACAGATTGCAAGTGTGATGTTAGGGAAAATTTAATTGTCCACACTGAATTGTATAGTTGCAATAGACAACAAAATTTTGGATAAAACTCGAAAATAAATAAAAACCAACACATTTCGAAAACATAAGATAAAGGAAGGAGGCTATAGCTTGCGAAGTGAAAAGCTCACAAAGAAAAATTTACTAGCACTGAAGGAAATTGGTGTGCACTTTTCTAACTCCCATTTGTAGAAATGAAAAAGATAATATGAAAATAAACAGAACAGGATTCAAATCTTAATTTTTTCAAAGAAAAAGTAATTTTTTTGGCTGCTGCCCCTAAAGCTAAATAATGAATTTAAACGTAACCAAAGTCCACAGCTGCGATTTCTTGTTAATTACTCAAAAGCTGAAAATGTTCTTTGGCTTCATTTTTGAAAATATGAATAGGAATTTCAATAGCTAAAGCTAAAGCTAAAGCTAAAGCTAAAGCTAAAGCTAAAGCTAAAGCTAAAGCTAAAGCTAAAGCTAAAGCTAAAGCTAAAGCTAAAGCTAAAGCTAAAGCTAAAGCTAAAGCTAAAGCTAAAGCTAAAGCTAAAGCTAAAGCTAAAGCTAAAGCTAAAGCTAAAGCTAAAGCTAAAGCTAAAGCTAAAGCTAAAGCTAAAGCTAAAGCTAAAGCTAAAGCTAAAGCTAAAGCTAAAGCTAAAGCTAAAGCTAAAGCTAAAGCTAAAGCTAAAGCTAAAGCTAAAGCGTTTTGTAGACAGCAATAAGAAAATGTCTCGTGAACAACATCATTATCACTTAAGCGGGCGTCCTCTAAAGATGTTACCTGTACCGACCCATGTGAAGAAGACCAAATGAACCACCATCCCATAAAGTAGACCAGTGGGAATAGTTTCCACATAACTCTCGCACCACATTCTCCATGTTCTGGCGATTCTAAATTTGGCCATTAAATGACAGTTTTGCAATTTTCTTTTGTTTTTATCCTGAATATGGAGAATGAATGAAAATCATGTCGTCGTTTCTTATGGCCACAATGACATGAAATAATCGTAAAATATCATAATTGATTGCCAATGATAATGGCGGTGACGATGACGACGATGGTCACCCTGCAGTTGTAGTGGTCAACACAACTCTCTTGGCCAAGGCAGTGACGCCTTATAAATTTATCGCACACAAAACACACTCACACAACGTTTCTTAAGTCGTTTGCCAGGGATGTTTGTTTGGTTTGGTTTTGTGCTTTTTTTTTGTATCGTGTGTTTGCCACAACGACCAGTTTATTGGGGACATGACATATTTCAGGCATGTTCATGATCATGTTCAAATTGAGGCTGCTGTGGGTTCTGCCCCACCATCATACACAGCAAAAGGTGTTAATGTAAACATTTGAAAATGTTTAAGAAAAATTACCCCAGTGCAAGATTTCAGCATTCCCATCTACAATTCCGAATTTATGGTGACAGTGTAACAGCGCGCCACAAACTCATCTGCTCCAGAGTTCTACAGAGAAACGAACAAACGAACGAACGAACTCAACTCCTCTTATGCAAATCCCATGAATTTGCTTGATTTCCATTTTTAACTGGAAGGCACAAAGACAAGTAATTAAGGACTGGCAACGATGTTGTTGGTGCATCACTCACACAACGAGACTGGGCCAGAACTTTTGTTTTTGGGATAATATGTAAATGATGGCTATTCTTGTCTACAGAAACTCACGCCAGGACGGCTGGAGGGGCGTGTGGTATTGTTGTTCTTAACTTTACTTTAAGCCATTACAGCTTTGAAGGGTTTTAAACTGAATCGGTTGGTGTAGACACTTCAATTCTGGGCTACGATAAAAAAACACAACAAACGTCTATCCTTGTGGTCATAAAAGACGTACTTTGCCCCGAACTGTGAATGGTCACCGTCAATTGATGAGGTGTTGCGCTTGTTCTATTCGATCATGTAAATGATGCTATTCACGATAGTGTTGGATGGACATGTTGGATGACCATCGGGAGAGCACAGAAAAACAAAAAAATAAATGAAATCGTTAAGACACTGGCCACATGTATCCTTGACATTCTTTATACGTATAATAGGGTGGAGTGAAAACTTAGTTTTTTTTTGAATTTGAGAAATTTCACCCTTTGGTATTCTCAATAAGAGAAAAATGAGAAGAAGAAATAATAAATAATAGCGTGGGGCTTGTGGGTTCGATTACCAACAGAGGCTTGGTCTGTCGCTGCCATTCGAATTACACTTGGCCCCAAAATTAGAATATAAATTTACTTTGTATTGTAACACCGTGTTACAAAAAATATATTTTTTTCTGTCCTATGAACCAAATGCACATATTCGGAAAGAGGGGAAAAAATAAAAATACACGTGTATCGGCGATTTTCATGTACACGTCAGAATTTTTTTTTTTAAGTTTGAAGTATGAAGCTCGTAGTGGCCTGTGTGAAAGCATTTGGACCGATTTTTAACCCTTTTTCATTGATCCAATCGAGCTGATTTTTGGCAGGCAGACTCGTGAAAATGTCTGTATCACGTCAAATTTTTTAAAAAATAGATTTTTATCAATTCTCATATTTTCATAATTTTTTTTTTTAAATGGTTATCGTTTTTTTTAAGGTTTCAGTTCAAAAAACATTTTTTTTCGTAACGCTTAAGTAGTTTACAAATTTGGAGTCTCTTCAAGTTATGCTAAGAAAAGTGAAAAAATATTTTTTTTTCAAAAATAATAAAAAATGGGGAAAATCTATGAATTGATAAAAATTGTTTTTAAAAAATTTGACGTGATACAGACATTTCCACGAGTCAAATAAAAGTATTTGAGGCAAAGAGGCGGACGATTAACACGTTTGACCAAATAAAGGTAGTTGAAACAAATGAGAGGATGATCGATCAATATTCGTAGCTTTGGTGTAGACTTAAGATGTTAAGTTCATTTTTTGAAGAAGGGACTATTTGGGTAATTTTACCTTTTGCAATTTTTCGACTACAATATATATTTTTTTTAATTTTCCACTGGCCATTTTATTTGGTATTGAAATTGGGCTAATACAGTTTTGTTTTTGTTAGTCGAGTTCGAGATCATTCATTATTTCTATTTTTTTAATTTTTTTTTTTGCAAAAATTGGTCATTTATAAACAGTAATTTTGAAATCAACAGCAACATTTTCAATTTTCAAAGGTGTTCTTTAAAGTTGTTTATATTTATACCCTCACCCTACGGTAAGGAGGGTATATATCATTTGATATGACCCAAAAGTGTAACACATAGAAATATTCCCATTACATCCCAGGTGTCTTTGAACCAAATTCGATTCATGACTTTCTAAATCGTTTGAGCCATGTCCGTCTGTACGTCTTTCCTGCTGGTACGCACGATAACTTTCGAAAGAGTTAAGCAATCACTCTGAAATTCGGCATGGCTTAATATTTTCCCAAAACTGCTTATGGGATTGCAGATGGACTATATGGTCACAACCCTTCGGGTACCTCCCATACAAATGTACGATCCCGCCCATAAGAAATCGTGTAATAACATCAATATGCCCAACTCGATCTTGGCCAAATTCTGTATTTAATAAACCTATAGATAGACAAAGTTTTGGACAAAAACTGGGAAGTCTGGCTACTCCGCTTCTGGTACCTCCCACACAAATGTACCATCCCGCCTACAGTAGAAATCGTGTAATTATATAAATTCGCTCAACGAATCTTTCCGAAATTCTATATTTAGTAATGCTTTAACTATATACAATTTCCGAGAAAAACTCTGCTTTATATTCCGCTCTTTTTGTAAAAACGTGTAATAAAATATTTTGTCTATAACATTCGGTATTTTGAGGTTGCTATTATGGAATATGAGAGGGTTTACTGAGGGTGAGGGTCGGTTTACCCGACTGTAACTTTGTTCTTTCTTATTTTTCCATTATTAAGGCTCACAAACTACATATCTTTCCGAATTCCATTAGTGAGTCTGGTTGGCATTACAATCTTAATATATATTTACCCTCGACACTGATTCACTGACTCTGTCACGCAGTACGTAGGAATTTAAATAGGCATTCTATAATTCTATAAATAATAATAATAAAAAAATAATATTTTTTTTTTGTACAGAAATTGTGTTTCCCCCAAAGTTTTTTTTACCAAAAATTTTTTTTTCCAAAATTTTTTTTTACAAATTTTTTTTTTTACAAAATTTTTTTTTTTACAAAATTTTTTTTTCAACAAAAATTTTTTTTTACAATTTTTTTTTTTTTACAAAAATTTTTTCCCCAAATTTTTTAATTTTTTTTTTCCAAATTTTTTTTTTCCAAATTTTTTTTTTTCAAGAAAAAATTTTTTTTCAACAAAATTTTTTTTTCAAGAAAAATTTTTTTTTTCAACAAAATTTATTTTTTCCTCAAAAAATTTTTTTTTTTTCAACAAATTTTTCAACGGGCGCCATAGGCGCATTACAACTTACTAGTTATGAATATTTATTGACCAGAAACTATAAAAAAATAGGTTTTTTCCTATAAAAATGTTTCCTTATTTTTTATAAATTTTTCTTGTGAACAATTTTCGTTATTTTCCGCCTAAATATTTTAAAATTTTGTTTCCTTATTTTTCCCTTATTACGGATCCCAAACTACAACTCTTTCCGAGTGTGACTTTTTTTTTATTTCACTACAACCTAATGTTTAAACCAACCTAGTTTTGCCGACATGTAATATCCCATACATCTTATGATGGCGATGATTGCAATGATGATGGCGGTATTAAGCCCGTCATAATGACATAAAGGATTAAAATCACCGACAATGAGAAGGGATTACCCGGCAACCGCATGCATGTGTAGCCAGGATTAAGAGAAAATGTTATCAACACATTTGCGGTTTGTAATCACATGAAATGTGAGCATGAGAACTGCCAGCACAACTTTCGGCAAGTCACATGATGAACGAATTGATATACTGAAGGAATAACGACCATAAATTTCTAGATTTTCGAAAAAAAAAAAAAATTATGTTCTTTAAAAATTTCAATTTTAAAAATAGTTTGTCTTCGAATTGGAATTTTAATCTAATTTAAAAAAAATAAATTAAATTGTGTTCCAAAATTTTGTTTACAGTGTTTGCTGGGTACAAACCCCCATCGTTCACTGAATGTCGACATTAACAAACTCAGCTGTGGTGGATGGATGGTTACATAAAATCTCCTCCAACCTTCTTCGGTTCCAAAAAGAAGAAAGACGCAAATCGATTGTCAGCTTAGATCACAACACTTGAAAGATTAAAATGGTCATTAATCCCGCATTGAGAAGGGTATTCACATAACTGAGGTAAATCACCCAACCCCTCATCCGCCAACCATCATTTACCATGCCACTGGTCATTCATGTCCATGCATGTGATGTTTTGAGTGCGGTACTTATACAGAGATTCGTGTATCCTTTTGCAAAATAATGTACGCATATATCCGGGAATGAATACGAAATCTTTTGCAAATCACATTCACATGTTTGTGAATTCACTTAATGTGGCATTCAAATTTATGGCAGTTTATTTGCTGTGCATATGTGTGTGTGTGTGCAAAAAATAATTCCCCCCGACAATGGATGGACAAGGATCGGTCCGTTCGCGATCGGAAATTTGTGTTCTGTTTTGCCCTGGCAGTATTTCTGTCTGCTCTGTCGATTTGTCATCCGGTTTGCTTGGACCGGCCTGTTGGGACATGGCCCGTTCCGTTCGTCCTGTCCTTGCGATCTATCTCCACTCCTGCCCAACAACAGTTTCTACATAACCGGAAACCCGGTTTCATACAATAAATTTTTCAATTTTTTTTATTTTTTTTGTTGGCCAAAAACCCGGTTTTATATAAAAAAATTATAAAAAAAAGTTCATTCATTTAATGAATTTTTCAATTTTTTTTTATTGAACCGAAAACACGGGTTTATTGAACCGAAAATTATAAAAAAAAGTTCATTCATGAATTTTGCAATTTATTATTTTTTTTTTGAACCGAAAACCCGGGTTTATTCAACCGAAAATTATAAAAAAAAAGTTCATTCATTTAATGAATTTTTCAGTTTATTATTTTTTTTATTGAACCGAAAACCCGGGTTTGTTCAACCGAAAATTATAAAAAAAAACGTTCATTCATGAATTTTTCAATTTATTATTCTTTTTTTATTGAACCGAAAACCCGGGTGTATTGAACCGAAAATTATAAAAAAAAGTTCATTCATTTAATGAATTTGTCAATTTATTATTTTTTTTTATTGAACCGAAAACCCGGATTTGTTGAACCAAAAATTATAAAACAAAAGTTCATTCATTTAATGAATTTTTCAATTTATTATTTTGTTTTTATTGAACCGGGTTTATTGAACCGAAAATTATAAAAAAAGTTCATTCATTTATTGAATTTAAAATTTTTTTTTTATTTTTTGTTGTGGGTCGAAAACCCTGTTTTATTGATCCAGAAACCGGAATTTATAAAAAAAAAATAATTTTCATTTAATGAGTTTGTCAATTTATTATTTTTTTTTATTGAACCGAAAACCCGTGTTTATTGAACCAGAAACCGGAATTAATAAAAAACAATTTTTTCCTTTAATGAATTTGTCAATTTATTATTTTTTTTTATTGAATTTTTCAATTTTTTTTATTATTTTTATGGGTGAAAACCCTGTTTTATCGAACCAGAAACCGGAATTTATAAAAAAAAAAATAATTTTCATTTAATGAATTTTTCAATTTATTATTTTTTTTTTATTGAAACCAAAACCCGTGTTTATTGAACCGAAAATTATAAAAAAAGTTCATTAAATTTTTTTCTTTTATCAAACAAATATTTTCATTAAATTATTTTTCATTGAATGGGAAACCTGTTTTTTTTTTGAATATGACAACCGGGTTTATTGAACCAGAAAACCGGTTTTAAAAGGGAAGTCATTTAATGTATTAAATTTTTAGTTTTTCATTGAACCGGATAACCGGTTTTATTGAATATGAAAACCGGGTTTATCGAACCAGAAAACCGATTTTAAGCTAAACGAAAAGTGAAATTATAAAAAAATATTATTTTCATTAAATTAATTTATTAATTAATTAATTTTTTATTTGCTCTTTTAATTAACCTGAAATCCGGAATTGCTTATCCAGAAACCAGGGTTTATTGTAACAAAATAGACCCGATTTACATGATGACTTTCCACCCAGGTTAAACGGGCAACACGTTCGGCGATTGCTGAGCAAGAGGGGTAGCAAAACAGTCACACAACGGAAGTTTGACTTTAAACAGTCATCCTGTAAATGCTCATGACTTTACGAGAGGGTTTCAGAAACAAATGTCCAGATAAATCGTGTAAATTGTGAGAAAAATAAATTATGAAAAACAAATTTTAATTTTCATTTGCCATAGGAGTTCACTAACCAGAACCGCGCTTTCTTCAAAGAAACGTTCAATTTTCTTCTATAAATTCTCAACATTAGAAAATAAACCTAAACTTTCGGTTCAATCTCTCTGATTATTCATACCTCCATTGGCTATTTAAATGAGAGATCCTATCAAATGTGTATACTTAAGGTAATTTTCTCTCATGTTTCCTTCAAAGGGTTTTTAAAAAATCGTTTTTCCTCTGTTTCGAACAGAAGTAAAGTCTTCTTCCCAAGAACTTTTTCATCTTCATTTAGAGTAACGTTAAACCCAGATAGGTGTCTGGGTTCAGAGGTCACCGTCAAAACAATAAAGTGCATACGCCAACATCATTCCTATGGTCGTTCACATTGAAATATCTCCTAGTCTCTTATTCATTTGTCTGGTAATTCCCTAAAGTTCTGAATGTCGGATGGACTTCTGTGAGAGAAATGACGGTTTGTCTTCAGTCGGTGGTTGTGAATGTTTTGGTCTTTTGTTGTTGTTGCTGTTGTCGTTTTAGTTGTACGAAATCTGTAATTTTAGTTGGCACAAATTTATACAAATCGCAATTTGATTGATGGCGTTTGGTTATGTTCGGACCGGCACTTAGTTTTTGAAAAATTGAAAGTCAGAGTCACGGCCAGAATGGACTGGAACGATGGAAGCCGTTGCTTCTGTTCACAACACAACCAAAAAAAAACAAATGACAAGAAAAGTAAACGATTTATGGGGGAAACAAGTTGAAGTTGTGGCGCATAAAATAGCAGCAAAGGAAATGATGAGTGGGTCAGATGTGGGAGAAAAGGTGCTTGCGATCAAGGGGTTATTCTTAAGTTTGCACTGAGTTTTGAAGTTCGCATACCTGAAGACGAGAAATACTAGAAATTAATTCTAATTTAGCTTAACTTTAAATAGAATCTAAAAAGAGAAGGAATTTCTTTAATACTTGCATACTTCCATTCTTTAAGATGCACTGCCCAATGAATTTATTGTAATATGTCCACGAGCTCTTTGGAAACACTTACCTGAAAAGAACAAAAGGAAATTAAGTTTAATGAAATGTTTCAAAAGCAAGCAAAGAATATATGGAAGCTAATAATTGTAAGCGTTAGTCAGTACTCCAACAGACTTTCAGATTTGATAACAAAATAATCGTATAAAAGCTGATTTATTTATTTATTTATTATTAATTACAATACAAAGTAAATTTATATTCTAATTTTGGGTCCAAGGGTAAACCGGGTGACAAAGACCATATGTTTAGATTTTTGCAGCGACAGACCAAAGCCTCTGGTGGGAATCGAACCCACAACCCCCACGCTGATAGGCAAGCACGCTACCAACTCGCCTACCGGGGAGCCTAAAAAAGCTGATTTATATTCGCAGAAAAACAAAACTTGCAGAGATAAAAAAGATTTTCTAAAAAAAAAAAACAATACTTAGTAAAACTTCCAGCAATGATTTTCTGTTAAAAAAAGCAAACTAAAAAAACTCACACTGTGTTACATTTTTATGAAATTTTTTCTATTAGTAAGTAAAAGTAAAAAAAACTGATTTCAATTCTCAACTCTAATTTTCTCTAAAGTAAATCTCCCCGAGATATATTCTCAGCGACCAACTCCCTCTGTCCTTCTCAGTGATATTTGCACTTCGTAACTCTTAAGTGCTATTTTAATATCACATGACTGTGATCGGTGGCGTGGGGTGAAACGTTCACGGTATATTCCATAATTCTGCATAAACAAAGAGGCAAATAAGTTATGGCCATAAAAAGATGCACAGCATTTTTATCTGCTGCCAATGCAGGGGCTTGCGTTGCCACATTTCCTTTTCCTACTCTCTGCCATGCTGCCATACAATGTGCGCATAAAATTTAACATTTATGAGATACCATCTGACCCTAAAGACCAATGCGGCAGTGGAAAATGGCCATGGCCATGGCAATGGTATCGCTCCTCGCTTACACTCCAAACCGATTCGGCGGCGGTGGCGACTGTTAGTTGTTGCCATTCCATGTCAGACATTTCTTGTTGCGCGTACGGAATTCTACAAATGAAAATATTATTTATGAGGAAAAATTCTGAACAGCGACATTAAAAATCTCGCAAAGAAATTGAAAATGCAAACCAGCATAAACAGCTTTTCAAAATGCACACACAACAACACCAACAACAACCAGACGACCAGTGAAACCCTCATTTCGCATCTTCTTCTGATTGAGGTTATTCCCGCCGTACAGCATTCAAATTGCAGAATGTATGCATGAGCCAGCGATGAGCTGCTGCTGCCGTCGTCGCTGCCGATGATGTTGCATATATGCATGCAGAATTCGAAATCTCTGATTAGCAATTTAAATGCCAGCAGTCAGATATTAGTAAGATGCAATGGGCAAACACATGCCCATATTTACTGGTCAAATAAGAGGGTGGAATGGGGGGTGGGTGGTAAAACCTGGACCTTATGTAGAGGTCAGGGGAATAATAGTAGGCAACCCAATGTGAACTAAAACTGGGATGTTTTTTTAATGCTGTTCTTTAAGCAAAAAATTTAAATGAAATCACCGGTTTGTTAAAGTTTCAAAACATTCCGATTTAATGAAAAAACGAGCTTTTGGTTCATTCTCAAACTAACCTGAAATGGTCAAAAAACTGGTTGATTTTTAATTTTTTTTTCGGTGGATTTTGTATTATACCAAATATTTGAGTTTGTTGGACCAGTAATCCTGGTTCATTAATTTTTTAACCGGAAATCCGGGACTAAACAAAAAAAAGGAAATTATAACAAAGAAATAAACATTATTTCGATGTAATTTTTATTTCCATTTTTAAATTTTTCTTTTCCATTTTTATTGAAATGGAAACCGGAGTGTATTGGACCAGAAACTCGGCTTTATTTAACCAGAAAATTTTAAAAAAATTATAATTAGGAATTAATTAATTTTTATTTTTTCAATTTTTTATTTTATTTGGTTTTTTGAACCAGAAATCCGGTTCTGAGCAAAAAAAAGGAAATTATAAAAAAGAAATAAAAATAATTTCGATTTAATTTTTATTTCCATTTTTAAATTTTTGATTTCCATTTTTATTGAAACGGAAACCGGAGTTTATTGGACTCGGATTTATTTAACCAGAAAATTCGGAAATTTTAAAAAAAATTATAATTTGGATATAATTCATTTCAATTCTTTTAATTTTTGGTTGGCAGTTTTCAAATTTTTATTTTGTTTGGTTGATTGAACCAGAAATCCGGGTCTAAGCAAAAAAAAAAAAGGAAATTATAAAAAAGAAATAAAAGTAATTCAGATTTAATTTTTATTTCCATTTTTAAATTTTTCATTTCCATTTTTATTGAAGCGGAAACTCGGCTTTATTTAACCAGAAAATTCGGAAATTTTAAAAAAATTATAGTTTGGATTTAAATCATTTTTCAATTTTTGGTTGGCAGTTTTCCATTTTTTATTTTATTTGGAAACCCGATTTTAAGCAAAAAGAGAAACTGTAAAAAAAATATTTTTGGATTTAATTAATTTTAAAATTTTTCAATTTCTGGTTTATTGTACCGGAAATCCGGGTTTAAGCAAAAAATCCACCCACGACAAGGTGGAAATGTTTGATGGTCTTATCAGGTTTCGAGCCTTCGCACACACTAACCACCACACCATCGCCATCCACCGTCCACTGGATCACAGGTTTCATGAAAAATCAAAACAATTAATTCAGAAATTGATGGAAAAACGGTTTATAAAGAAATGACTTGACCAAAAAAAAAAAAAAGTATACAGTGCCGCTCAACTGAATAGGTTTGAAAAATAGTTCTTCTATTTTTTCTTCTCCCATTGTTCCTATGGCATATTTTCCTTCTTTCTTTTTTGTTTTGAACATACTTTTGTTTACTCATAATATGACAAAAAAATGTAACGGGTTCTATGCAACGGTAAATCAGAATTTTGCTTTCATCGTGAAATTCGCTAAATGTGGTCTATTTTTGGGGCTCATCTGATTAGGTTTGACAAGTTTGACTTCACTTTTTGATTGACTGCGTCATTGAAAACATATAATTTTTTTAGTCTACTTAAATTTAAAGTAATTGCTACCATTTTTTTTTTAATATGGGTCGGGGAAAACCTTTAACCGATTTTGAAAAAGGTCAAATTAAAGGCTATATTGAATCTGGCCTAAAACATAATGAAATAGCAAAGAAGATTGGTCGAAGCCAAAACGTGGTAAGCAATTTTCTTCGTAATGAAGCCGATTACGGGAAAAAAATGAAAGGAGCAAAAAAATATGCTACAACGGCATCAGAGAGGCGACTAATCCTTCGAACTGCTTCGAATTCCCACCTCTCTGCCAGTAAAATCAGGGATGAATGCGGTGTAAATGCTAGTTTGGCAACGGTAAAACGAGTTATTCGGAGTGCTAAACACTTAAAGAGATTAAAAATAAAAAAAAAACCTCCTCTCAATGATGCACGGAAGGAAGCGCGACTTCGATTTGCTCGGGATCACATGACGTGGAACAAGGAGTGGAAGGCTGTGGTCTTCTCCGACGAAAAAAAGTTCAATCTCGACGGACCGGATGGCTACAACTATTATTTTCACGATATGCGAAAAGAGGAATGCTTTTTGAGTCGTCATCACTCCTGTAAAGGAGGCGTATTGGTTTGGGGAGCCATATCGTTTTATGGAACATGCGAGCTGCAGTTTGTTTCATCAAGGATGAATGCAAATGTCTACAAGACTGTGCTCCAAAAGGCTTTTCCCCAGATTTCCGAAATTTTTGGACCTATTCAATGGACATACCAACAAGACAACGCCCCCATCCATACAGCCCGGGTTACAAAACAGTGGATTATGGACCAAAATGTCAACTTGCTCGAGTGGCCGCCATACTCCCCAGACATAAATATTATCGAGAACATTTGGGGACTTTTATCCAGGAGAGTGTATGAAGGGGGAAGACAATTTCAAGATTCGGCGACCCTGGTTGAAGCGATTAAAAAAGCCTGGTCAACTATTTCACTGAGTGAAATTGAAAAATATTACGATTCCTTATCAACTCGAATGTTTGATATAATTAAGAATAAGGGTGGTCATACCAAATATTAAATAATGCAGAAATAGTGTCTTTTATTATTTAAGTTACCAAGTGCCATGAAATATTGCTGTGAATAATATTTTTTTATAGTTTTGTTGGTCAAACCTATTCACTTGAGCCAAAAATTATGTAGATTTTCAGCTATGTTTTTGAAAATATAATAAAAAAATATAAAAACCAAACCAACAAAAAAAAAAAAACTTTTGTATTTTATAAATAATTGATCGTTTTACTTAACAAAATTTATTTGCTTTAAATCCGAGTGCTCGTTATGAAGATATTATGTTCTAAGTCTAAAAAAGAAGTCAAACCTATTCAGTTGAGCGGCACTGTATATGTATAGTCTCGTTTTAAAACCGGTTAACCGAATATTCGAATACCATGATATATGGATATCTTAATACCCGCTAAACCGAATATACAGATAACCGAATATCATGGTAACCGAATATCCTGATAACAGGATATCCGGATAACCGAATATCCGAATAACCGGTTATCCGAATAACGGTTAACCGAATATTCGAATACCATGATATATGGATATCTTAATACCCGCTAAACCGAATATACAGATAACCGAATATCATGGTAACCGAATATCCTGATAACTGGATATCCGTATAACCGAATATCAGAATAACCGGTTATCCGAATAACGGTTAACCGAATATACGAATACCATGATATATGGATATCTTAATACCCGCTAAACCGAATATACAGATAACCGAATATCATGGTAACCGAATATCCTGATAACAGGATATCCGGATAACCGAATATCCGAATAACCGGTTATCCGAATGACGGGTTATTTTTTCATTTTTTCCACATTTTGGACTCATTCCCTCCTCAAACCCTTGTGAAAAATTAATGTTCGACTATAACCAAGCTTTTTCAAAACAATCAAAATTCTTCAGCTGGACTGTTCGTTTGTGGAACAATCTTCCTGCAAGTTTTTTTCCTGCCTGCTATGACATTACCAAATTCTAGGCAAACATCAACAAACACTACTCCCTCTTTCCCCCCCTCCAATACCCTTTCTTCCCATCGCTAACACAGTGCATTGCATTTATAGGGGGCATCCCCTGAGTGTTAGTCAAAACAAAAAAAAAATCTCTGTACTTCCCGATCTGCCCTCTAGCCGGTGTTGCTGCAATCGTCTGCATCATCTCGAGCCAGAATACAGTACATGCTCAGAATAAAAAAACGTAAAAATGCTTCACAATAAATGAAAGCTGAACTCTGGCTAAGCGAATATTCCAACAAGTTTTCCATTTCTTTTTTTATACACTCCATCATAGGATGGAGTATATACTAAGTTTGTCATTCCGTTTGCAACACCTCGAAAGAGTGATCTGCGACCCTATAAAGTATATATATTATTGGTCAGTGTAACATTCTAAGACATTCTAGCGATGTCCGTCTGTCTGTCCGTCCGTCCGTCCGTCTGTTGTCTGTTGAAATCACGATAGAGCGCGAACGACCAACGCTAAAAAGCTGAAATTTAGTAGGAAGATGTTTTTTGCCCATAAGCAGGTTAAGTTCGAGAATGGGCCATATCGGACCAAAGGGGACAAAGTTCCCCTTTACGGGACTAAATATATTCCGGCCATAATCAAATTTTTCAAATATTTTTTTTCACTACATCTAAGTTCTAAGTTTATATAATTTATAGATGGGAAAAAAATCCCAAAAATGGGCGTGCTCATGGGTTCCGTGGACCCTTGGGGCCCAAAAAAGGGCCCATGATAAACATGCGCATATGGGTATCGAAGTGCAACGAAATTTACTCACGAACCCGAATATGCCTTTATTTTCATGATTTGCCTAAATTTTTTGATCCGGTTTCTGGGACTATCGGGTCACCAGCGGCCCAAAAACCGTCCCTTGACAAACATGGACATATGGGTATCGAAATGCAACGAAATTTTCTCGCGAACCCAAATATGCATTTATTTTCATGATTTGGATAAAATTTGTGATCGGGTTCCTGGGACTATCGGGTCACGAGCGGCCCAAAAACTCAGTTAGTTTTCTTATTTATTGACTTTTTAAGGATCCATGATGGAGGGTATATAAGATTCGGCCCGGCCGAACTTACTATTTGTCCACTTGTTTTCTACTGCAACACTTGCTGGCGGATTTTCTTTTATTTCTTATTTTATAAATGTAATTAATTATTGGACATGTGGCAGATGTGAATATGCAGTCATTGAAAGTCACTTTCCTCCAACCCATCTCTACCTACTCTAACATGATTCCACATTAATTGAGTTTTGTTTGAGGAGGTTCTGAAAATATATGCTTTTCGTTTGTCCTTGTTAGCTTCATTCGCCTGTCTTTGTGCTCTCTCTCTCTCACCCGAACAACAATGACACTTCGACACTCCTTTTTGAACGTGCAACACCTACCTTCCTTTTGTTTGCGATGCAACACTCTAGCATGGTGGCCTTTCACCGCACCAGAAGACGTTTCAGTTTGTTGCTATGCCTGCCTGCTGGCGGGTTTTTTTCTTGTTGTCTGTGCTAAGGTTTCAATAAGATTCATGTTAACTTTCAATTACACCAACAACTCCAAGAAAATATGACAACTACGGATGGGGGTGGGTGGCGGCAGCATCCCGGTTGCACTCACCAAGGTGTGTCAGAACCCCATTCATCACTGGCATCATGTATGTAGCGGTGTTAACAACTCGTTATCGGATGTCAAGAGTACAATTATAGTTGACAAGAGCTGTTCAAACTTAACAGGTGACACTGAAAGGATGACATATCTACAAGTTTCCGTTATAATGGAGGAATTGACAAGTAGTTGGAATGAATTGGTTTTTTTCTTTTCTTTCATCTTCCGTTGTAGTTATCGACTTTCAGATGATTTTGTTTCCGATGGGACAAGAACGAATGTTTGTCTGTGAATGAGTCTAAGACCGGAAAGGACTTGAAGAGCATACCTATTTTTATTGCGTATTAGTTGTACTTGAAAAATCGTTGTCTACTCGATGAAGTATGACCCCTTCCGGTTTAGAAATCTCTTGGGAATCCTTTATGATATAACCATGACTCTAACTGTTATTTGCCTTTTATCTCATTGTTTATGGCTGTTTATGTCATTCCATCCTATTTATCGGTTTGTTGGCCATAGCCGGTAACCAGGTGATAATTAATGCATCGCTAAATACACAATCATGGTTAAGCCGCAGGGCTGAGAAGTTAACCTACACCGAATTGACCGACTGTTGTTCACTAGATAGTTCCATTTATACACCAGAGTCTATGTATATTTTTTAGAAATCTCTTTGCCTTGCCTGTTGCTATCTTCTTAATATATATTTACCCTCGACACTGATTCACTGACTCTGTCACGCAGTACGTAGGAATTTAAATAGGCAGTCTCTAATTCTATAAATAATAATAATAAAAAAAAATAATATTTGTTTTTTGTACAGAAATTGTGTTTTCCCCAAATTTTTTTTTTCCAAAATTTTTTTTTACAAATTTTTTTTTTTACAGATATTTTTTTTTTTACAAAATTTTTTTTTTCAACAAAATTTTTTTTTCAAGAAAAAATTTTTTTTTCGAAATTTTTTTTTTTTTCAACAAAATTTTTTTTTTTCACAAAATTTTTTTTTTTCAACAAATTTTTTTTTCCATATTTCAACGGGCGCCATAGGCGCATTACAACTTACTAGTTCTAAATATTTCCTCTTGAAGCCAATGAAAGCTAATTTTGAATTAATTGAATATATCATATTTTATTTATTTAATCTGCTCAGATCTCTCTACACTCCCTCTATGGGTGATACATTTCAGTCCGAATAAAATCAAGCCTGTCGTCACGTGTGTCCTCCAGAACCATCAAGATCCACTGTAGCGTGCATTGTTTGGCATTTCAACGAATGAATGAAACATGAGTGTTTACACTGCAGTTTAACAGCTGCTTTTCATGTTCACAAAATCAATAACATTTATGTGTCAGGTGGCTGGCAGGCACTTGTATGATGATGATTTGCATGATGAAATGCACCAGTCAATGTATGAAGCATGAGTCCACAAAGAGTGTGAATTTAAATACATAGTTTGTGGATTTCAATTATAAACGAATATACAAAATACCCTGAAACTTTACATGAGATGACGATTGAAATTGTCAATGGGCTGCACGACAATAAAAATTGATTCCGATAAAAAACAACAAATAAAAATAAAAAAAAGAAACATTACTTAAAAATGTGCACTCTTTTTGTGTTCATACAGCAATCACACGATCGTTTACAATCAAACATTTTTCCACGGCCATTTCCGCCCCGGAAATTTTGATCTTGGAAAATCATTTGCAGTTCGAAGCGATAAGTTCACCGTGGAATCTTAAGGGAAATTAAAAAATTTCTTTCGCTAATTCAATTAAATCATTATTTGAAGTAATCCAAATAGTATCTGCTACACTTGACAACAAAAAGCTAGTATGAAATTGGGAATGAATGTAGTAAGCATATATATGTTGACATGCAATTATATATATGTTTGTCTGAAAGTATATATATGTAATGGCCGGAGATTCAAGAAATGAATGCGGACCCTTTTTGGCTTCGTTTGCTCACCAAGCTCTCCAATCGTGTTATCAGACATTGCGGCGATGCCAATTGGCCAACTCGTAGCTTAAATTTTACGAAAGGTCAACATAATACCACGTTTTACCGATTGCCTCTCCATTTGGTCCAAATAAAAAGTCAGATCTATTCTTTCTATTCGCTCTGCCTGACTATGACACCAACAACAACTGAAAGGTCAAACCGCCTAACGTTTAATACAATATGACCTTTTACTTAAGGACTACGGCTTGGAGTCGGTGAACATTTGGTTGTCTTGTGGAAGCCAACTCAAACAATTGTTTCAGTGTTTTTTTTTTGTTTGTTCTATCTGCGCCTGTTGTTTTTGTTTTTGTTTTTGCTGTTTGTTTAAAATTTCATTAATTTTACTTTCTATTTTTGTTTACACTCTCTGCTCAAAATGAGCTTTTCCTTTCCTCGTCGTTTTTTTCTTCCCATAAGCGTAAAATATACAGACAGCATTCAAACTTACGTTCATATGATGGCATGCCCTCCCTTCCTATGCGCCGACAAACTTTTCTTCTTTTTCGTGAATTATTTGTTGTTTCTCTTTTTTTTGCTGTGGTGGAAGCCTCATTTCGCTGTTGGTTTAGAGCCAAACCAACAACCACTGTTACCGACCAGGGCAGAGGGATGGGGTGGGGGGGTGGGCGGAATTTCAAACAAACCTTTAGGGAAAAAGTGCATGTTTGCAGTTTGTTGCCCGCCGGTCGTCGGCAACGTCGTTGTCGTGTAGCGGAAACACGGAAGAGAAGAAGAAAAATCACCATAATTTCGAGTGTTTGTCTTAGCATCGAACTGGAAATTAAACTCATTCACACCGGCACAATCGACCGACCCACCGACCGATCCACAGTCTGATACGCCATCCCAGCCCGGCGTCGATGCCATGAAAATAGAAAGCATTTTCCAATGTTTGTTTTGTTGTTTTCCAATGTTTTTTTTTTTTTTTTGACTGGTTAAGAAAATCTAGATAAACAGCATAAGAAAAGGAAATCTACACGAAATTATGCTTGACAACAGTTGCCAGGCACCAACAAACATGGACCGTGAGATAGAAAAGATATGGTGCGGCCAAGATTGCTACAATTTCCGTTCAAGAAATTAAGATAGATTTCTGTATTAGATGAGGCCATCGATAGTGATGGCGCGGGTCAGCGTGATGTTGGACAGACACATACAACAAAGGACCCAGTCAAAGTTCAGTCAATTGTTCAACCATCGGCGGAATCTTGCAGAAGCCAAAAAAAAAAAAAAAACATAACCGCCATTACTTCAAATTCAATTCAGCCCAGAACGTCGAATTGCTGTGTCCAACAATTGGATAGACAGTAGATCAGGCACCGATGGCATCACCGATATCCAATACACTTGTTAAGAACTGGGGAAATAGGTTCTTGTCGAATGCGAATATCTGAACTTATTTTAAGGGACAACAGCTGACTTTTGCACAAATTACTTTAACGTTTTTTTTTTTAGCCCATGAAAATGCGCCGCAAAAGTGAAACGAAATAGAGTCCCAAATGCAAAAAAAAGCCCCAGAAAATTGGACCCAAAGTGCTTATTGGGTCGCATTGTCATCGTGATATTTAATACAAAAGGCAAATGCGCTGTTAAAATTGCATTGAATTGAAAAACGAAATTTGAGAGTAATGATTAAAAAAAATTTTAAAAAAAAAATTGGAAAAGCCCTGCATATAACATGAACGTTGTCCCCCATAACCAATTGGGGACTTCTTGCCGTACCAATATTTTAAGTTTAAATTTTATAATGAAAACAACTCCCAAAAAAAAATTTATTTGGATCCCGAAAATATTTTAAATGTTGTGTTGCTGTTTAACGTGTCATTTTTGAAGCCTATTTTCATTAAGGCGCTCCTGGGGCTCATACTCATTCCTCTGCTTCAAAATAGTTCAGATGGGTCTACGTAATTCCATCAAAATCAAACCAGTCTTTTAAGAAATTCCACTTATGGAAATGTATTTCTAGACAGTAGCGCCAAATAATGTTGCCACCTTATTAGAATAGAACATATGAGCTGTTTCCAATTGGCGATAAGTGGCGCAGTCTGTAAACTGTGAATGTCATTAAAATCCATTCCATTTAAATGTACAATGTATTGTTTTGAAATGTGTAAAAAAGCAACAATTTGCCTTAACACGTGACATAGAGATGGCGCTGTAGCTGCTGTGATTCTAACCGTCACATTTTTTCTTTGAATTGGTTTGGTGGAAGTTACAAATATCACCCTTTCAAACTTTATAAATCCAATAAATAATAATGCCACCTTTTTGGAATTTATTTTCAACTGACGACAGATGGCGCTCTAGTTGCGGTCGCATCGGAACACACTACTGTAGTCAAAAATGAAAGCGTATATTTTATTCTGACAGCAGAGAATGGTGGTAAAATAATGCTCACAAACTGCTAAAACTCTGCCGACTGATTGTATTTGTGGTATTTACGGTCTTGAGGTAATACGACATGTAGATGGCGCTCTAACTGAAGTGGACTAGAAGCTAATTCATATAAACCGACCATGGCACCATGAGATACACATTTTTGTGAAATGGTCCGAAAACGTATGCAGACTAGAAGAAATTCCCTTATTCACATCATCAGAATGTATCTTTTGTATTAGGAGTGCGATATGATTCAAATAGAAACCACTAGATGGACCTCCGGGTGAATAGAAGGCCAACAAATTGTTTAAATGATCTGAGAATTGTTCTTAGAATTGTATTTAAAAATTTCCAAAAAATGCTAATTAAAGACATTAATCGTATAGGGCGAGCTTGGAGGATAAATGATGACATACAGATGGCCAACAAATGGTAAAACTTACAAGTCGCTTTTTTAATGAAATTCGCTCTTAATCCAAAAATATTAAAAATTCCTTATTTATATTTACAAAGATATAGTAAATTCAATTGTATCACGCCTCTGGGCTTGAGCACACAAAAAACCCTCTTCTTTTTGGGGCTTACGTCTTTTTTGCGGTTAGGGCTCGATATTTGGTTTTAAATTCTCAAAATGACCATTACCGAGTTCAGACTTTCTTCAATCCTCCGACTTGCTCAAGTCTGTATGCCTGAGTTTTGAGAGTAATTATTGGTAGATTTCCAGCAATTTCCATTTTGAGTTTTTGCCAATTTGTGATACTTTTCGTTGGTGTTCACATTAGGAAAATTGTCAATTGTTGTTCAAGTTGTTGTTCAAGTTGTCCATGACAACAACATTTGTGAAAAACAGCAACAAGAGTACAACCGACAATAACAAACACATGTTTTACTTTCAATTCATGCCTTATTGATTTTCTGGGTTATGTTAGAGATCAGTCAGACTACAAGTCTCTGTCCCTCTGTCCCTCCGTCCATTCGCCAGTTGTTCTTCCCATTTTGTTGTGTACACAAACACAGACATCTGTCGGTATGCCTGAATGACTGCATGAATGAATGTTACAAGTTGCAGCTCTGCTTGTCTTCCACAACAACAACAACACAATCACAATGGTTCAGACACCCATACCGACAAACGAATGTGTTACAAGTATTTTTGTACTTGTCATACCCTCCACTTCAGCGTAGCATGGCGAGGGCAGACCCAGATTGTCATTGCGTTGGTGACGGGATGGATCGGTTTTTCTTTTTTAAAAAAATCGCAAATAAAAGAAATCTGTTTGATTAATGTTTTAATCGATTCTGTTACATCGTCGGTGTTTCGGAGTTATCGAAGATTTAAAATGAATTGTTTTGATGCTGTGACTACAAAACTGCTTTAAATAGACATGAGGTTTTTTTTTTTAAAGGATATAGAATACTTTTGGGACACTTTTGCATCATTAAGTCCATTTCATAAAAAAGTGGATGAGCTCTTTTTGCAGCACACCGACGATATGACGAATGAACTGTTGATAGGCCGGTATTTTTGAATATTATTGCGGAGTCGACACCGACTTCAGCCGTTCGATAACAAATTTGTATTTCCGTCCACGATTCCCCTACTCCAAATTACACTGAGGTGCGTTTTTATCTTGAAGATACAAATATTCCTACAATCGAAAATATGTCAAAGCTTAAAAAATTATTAACAGATTCAATACATTTTATTTATTTTATGGGAAATATCTTAATATATATTTACCCTCGACACTGATTCACTGACTCTGTCACGCAGTACGTAGGAATTTAAATAGCCATTCTATAATTTTCTATAAATAATAATAATAAAAAAAATAATATTTTTTTTTTGTACAGAAATTGTGTTTTCCCCAAATTTTTTTTTACCAAAATTTTTTTTTCCAAAATACTTTTTTACAAATTTTTTTTTTTACAAAATTTTTTTTTTTCAACAAAATTTTTTTTTTCTATAATTTTCTATAAATAATAAAAAAAATAATATTTTTTTTTTGTACAGAAATTGTGTTTTCCCCAAATTTTTTTTTTACCAAAATTTTTTTTTCCAAAATATTTTTTTTACAATTTTTTTTTTACAAAAATTTGTTTTTTTACAAAATTTTTTTTTCAACAAAAAATTTTTTTTTTACAAAATTTTTTTTTTTTACAAAATTTTATTTTCCAATTTTTTTTTTCAAAAAAATTTTTTTTTCAATATTTCAACGGGCGCCATACACAACTTACTAGTAAGTAAATAAAACTCGGAGTCTAGCAAATTTGTGAGACTCCAAAACTCCGACTCCACCGTGCACTGGTAGAGCCTGCCCATTCTACACAGGAGAATCGGTAATACGTTTATTCTCCCAGGGACTGAAATAGCCTCAGAAAATATCACTCTGCTTAATTTCTTCCTATTCGCCTTCAAGACCGATCTCCATGGAAATTCTGCAGTATTTTACGTTCGTCCCGGAAATAGTGGCAGTCTATAGTAAGGCATTCATATATAGAAGGGGGCATGGCTCTGCTCACACAACTCTCAACCGTGCCTTTGAAACTCCCCAGGAATCTCAAAAGCTATGGGAAAAATCACTCTTTCCGGCAGACCGAATCATCAGATTTGAATACCTCCGTACTGTGCAAGACCTGTCAGTGCCGCCAGCCAACACAACCAGTAATTGTAGCTATGATTTTCAAAGTACCTTGGAATTATATACACATTCATGCATTTATCTATTTCCATACATACTTTTTCATAATACAAAATTTCTATTTGGAAAATGTTCAAATGGTGAACAACAGATCCGAGCCCCACCGAGCAACACCGGCAATAACAACAATTTCCAACAACATATCAATTCATCCACCATCTCCATCCCACGGCATCCGAGAATGAGGAAAGCACTAGCAGAAGTTAGCTAGAGAGAGGGCGTACTGGGTGGCAGGCAGTCGGGTTGGCGAAAGACCAACAAAAAAAAAAAAAAACACAACAAATGGGGGAAAAATTGTTTTGGTTTATGAATTCGGTACACGTTTTGAAATTAGTTTACAAATCCACATCATGTTCGGATATGGTATTGGAGTCTAGTATTTGATTGTGTTGTTATTTCAGGTTTATGTTGCACTGCCAATGTTGCCGCTGTAGTTGTTTTTGTTTGTTTGTGTTAATAAACGATACAATTTTATGGTCTAAAAGAATTGTAGTTCATTTATGTTTTCTAACATGCAAATTTTATGAGAGAATTGAAAGTTTGATTGTGGCTCAAATGTAATTATCTCATTTCTCTCTGTGTGTGGCGTAAACAATGTCATTGGCTAATTGAAAATAAGCTCGGTTTCGTCGTATGAATCAAATGAAAGAAAGCGTGGTTTTTTTAGGAAAGGCAAAGACAATTTGAGAAACTGTTACCATCAAAATTGATAAAACTATAAATATTATTGAAATAATAATTACGCATCGGAGATCAAACTTTTAAAATGGAAAATGCTCACGATGAATGTGGAACAGGATGAATTCAAATTTGATCTGAACTCAAAAAGCTCGGGTTTTGTAGAACCGGATTTGTAAACGGGTTACAAAAAAAAAGTTTTTTGAAATTTTCCTTTATAAAACCTGTTTTGTGCGTAGAATTCATGCTGAGTGTAATGAGATGCCTACAGGTCTACAGAAACATCGACTCACTCACCTTGGCAACCTTGAATCGCCGGTCAGTGCACCTTTGACTTCCCTAGCGAAATTCATAGAAATTACCAACTGGTTTTTATCCATCGTCTCATTTCATATCATACCTTTACCCGTTCCATTCGTCTTCCCCCCTGACACTGCATGCCTTTCCTTCACTCATTCTATTTCTCTTTATTTTATATAATACTAGGAATATACTAGGTAATCAATGTGCAATTATTGTCAAGTGGCATTACCCCGTCGATTCATTGGAATGTGTTATATAATGCAATATTTTATAATGAATTATATAATTAATTCTCATTGTAAGAATTTCCATTTTTCCTGCTGGGTATCGGTCTCAGAATCTCTCGATCACCCTCGCTCTTAGAATCTCTTGACCACTCTATCTCTCTCTCTCTCACACACTTTCTGTCATCACTCTCAGTATAACAATCTCTTGAACACTCTTGGTCTCTCTGCCTCTCACTCACCCTGGTTTCTCTGCCCTCACTCACTCTCGGACTCTGGGTGTCTCACTCTTTCGTGCTCCCTCACTCACTCATTCACGCTCTCTCACTCTCTATATCTCTCGATCTCTATCTCTCTGACTATCTATTTCTCTTTATATATCTCTCTCTCACTCTCTATCACTATCTATCACTCTCTATATCTCTCTCCCCCACACTCTCTATCTCTCTCTCACACTCTATCTCTCTCACTCTCTATCTGTCACTCACTCTCTCACTCTCTATCTCTCTCTCTCATTCTATTACTCTCACTCTAGCTCATTTTTTCGATCTCTCACTCGCTCACTCTCATTCTGTATTTCACTTTATCTCTCTACCACACATTCACTGTCATTCTCTCTCCGGGTAATAAAATGTTGCCGGGTATCTGTACTTATTTATCTATATCATGTTGTACCAAATAGATAATTAACAGTCATAATATTATACCTTTTACTATTTCTCTCTTTTATTTTAATTTCGCTTGGTATTTGATTGGAAGTTGTTTCTCTCGCTTACCCTCTCACGTTCTATCTCGAGTTCTCCCTCGATGTCTGTCTGTCTGCCTTTCACTGTTACCATCCCTCACTCTCTCCCTCTTTCTGTCTATCTGTCTTTCTCTCTTTCTATCTCTCCCTCTTTTTCTCTCTCTCTCTTTCTATCTCTCTCTCTATTTCTCACTCAGTCGCTCTCTGTCGCTCACTCTCTCTCTCTCTCTCTTACTCTCTCTCTATATTTCTGACTCAGCCGCTCTCTCTCGCTCACTCAGTCTCTCACTCAGTCACTCGCTCACTCAGTCTCTCACTCAGTCACTCGCTCACTCTCGCGCTCTTTTTCTCACACAGTCTTTCTCCCTTTTTCTCACTCAGTGTATCTCTCTCTCTCTCTATTTTTCTCACTCACTCAGTCTCTCTCTCTCTCTTTTTTCTCACTCAGTCTCTCTCTATTTCTCACACAGTCTCTCTCTTTCTTTCTCACGCAGCCTCTCTCTTTCTTTCTCACGCAGCCTCTCTCTATCTCGTTTTCTCACTCAGTCTCTCTTTCTCTCTCACTCATTCTCTCTCTCTCTCTTTCTCTCTCATTCATTCTCTCTCTCGCTCTCTCTTTTTTTTCTCTCACTCATTCTCTCTCTCTCTTTTTCTCACTCATTCTCTCTATCTCTCTCGTTTCCTCACTCAGTCTCTCTCTCTCGCTCTCTCATTCTCACCCAGTCTCTTTCGCTTTCTCTCTCGCGTTGTCCTTCTCGCTCCGCTCTCCCTATATCGGGCTCATTCCATCGCTTGCTCCCGCTCTCGATGTGTGTCTCTGGCTCTCTCGCCTCACCCCTGCTCTGTTCCCCACTCTCTCTTCTAATCTCGTTCGGTCTCGCTCGCTTCCACTCTCCTCTACTGATGGTATACATTTTTTACACTCTGTGTGTGCCTCTTTCTTACATTGAAACCCCGCCACTAACTTATGACATATTTATCAATTGCTGTGTATAAACAAATTTTTCTTATAGACACCATTACGTGGTAATGAGAGTCTTTTCCTGGGTAAACCAATTTATAAAAGAGCCGCTTTTATTCCTTGAAGGTTTACTTTAATCCAATTGTTCTCCTAATTCGAATTTTTTTTGTTGCTTCATAAAAATAAATGCACCTCATACGTCCATTCACAGTGATTTGTTTTATTACCAAACACTTTGAATGGTTGTAGAATTCGTTTGGTTTGCTGCTCGGTAAAGAATATTTCCCCCCTAAAAACGAATTCCTTCCTGTTGAGAATACTTGACTTTCACCAAACAAATTGTTGTTGTTCAAACATATGTTCGTCGTATTTGGTTTAAGAAGACTTCTGCTGAACTCAAAACCCGATTTACATTTGAATTAAATTTTTAAAAAGTTAAAGCCCTAAATCTATTGTTTTGTCAAACGCTTAATTGCCACAAAGCTCAATATCTCTTGATGCTCAGTGTAACAGTTATTTTGTTGTGAAATTATTATCAAAATTTGAATAACATAAATTAATGAATGAATGTATTTTCTTTTTGTTTTTGGATCAAACTTGTTTGGGCTATTTTGTTTTGGTTTACTATTCAATTTGGAATATATTTGCACTACTGACACAGATTCCTTTTAACCACCGTTTGCTCGTGTGGTTTTTTCGATTTGTTTCATTTATTTCTTTATCGAAGTTCTATTGTCTATTCAATGTTACCGTTTGGTTGGTTGGTTGGAAAAATGTAATTTTAGAATTCTTTAAATATTTCGTAAAATTTATGCTTCCCCAACAAAACAGAAAACCAAACACAGAATAGAGTGGAATAGAAACAATGGAATCCATTATTAACTTGTGTTAGAACACGACATCATATCTGTTATTCGTGTTGTTATTGCCTTTACTTTAACCGACATGGTCTTAATCATAATCGTTATTTGGATGTTCGGGGTATTGGGGTTGATTGGTTCGGCTCGGCTCGGTCTGGTGATGGTGATGGTGTGGTCTGCCACAACCGGCGAGCGCTCATCGGTGTTAACTTGTATTAATTCATACGTCCATACGTTGGGTATTGTTTCGTACAACGGATACAATGAATTATGTTAATATTTAACGGTTTCCCGAACATTAATTAAATGTGAGAGGCAAGGAATGACGAATGGATCTCAAACAAGAAAATATGTTCTTTCTAGCATTTCTTCACACTATGCCGCCTCTTAAGAATGCTTAGAGTTTCGATTGCACTAAGCACAAGAAGGGGAGGATGGGGAGGATGTGTCGACTTAAATTAATGACTAACTTGGAATAGTCTGTGTGGGGGGGGGGGGGTTGGATTATTAATATCCATTTGACATCAGAAGCGTTAAGCAATTTGTCCGAATGTCGGTGCGATTTATTATTGTCCCCTCGGGGCTAAATGTTGGCCGACCATTTAGTGTTCTAATAAAAAGATTCAAAAATCGAAAAAAAAATTATGCAAATTTTTGTCCACATCAAAATGAAAGATACGAGATACATGGCTTTGTTAGAGAGTTCGATACAAATTATAGACATCTCAAATTCCAATGACGATTAACGGACTTATGTTCAGTTGAACAATGAGTTTCGTGTAACCCCTGTAATACTATACGAGGCATGTCTATCTAAGTTTTCATCTACAGTAAAGACACCTAAATGGGAAATTTGAATAATACACTAACTGGGTCATAAAACATACTAGCAGAGTCAGAAAGTGTTTTATCCGAGTAAGTGGTTCAATGCTCGTCTCACTCACCCAATGATTTCTCTACTTAGCAAACAGAAACAAAATTTATTATTTTGTGAGCAAATTTCAATTTCTACTTACGCTTGGTATTCATTTCAAAACTTAGAAAATCATACACATACCTGCAAAGAAAAGAAACAACAAAAAAAAACAAATTAATAAAGGGAAACATGTGAGAAGTGAAAAGTAAGGGATCCCAAAATGATTCCATCAATGGAAAGATAATTTTGTTGGCTACGCTAAGGAACCGAAAAATTCTAATGAATTGAAATACAGTAGAATTCGCTTAGCTGCTCCTTCGTTATGGTTGCATTTGTATGAAATTATCTTATTGCCGCGATAATTGTGTTTTACAATTCAATTGCGTATAGAAAAAATTTCGTTTACCAACACTTTCAGAATCGCTATCTTCTAATCATACGTTTATCGAATTTATTATTGTGTATGTAATCGATGAAATCACATCATTAAAACAAATTGAAATGTAATTGTACATTACAGAGTTTGGAGACTGAAACAAATATTTGATGGCTGAACATGAATTCGATATCAAATCGACTTGATGATGATTTCTTCGATTTTCATCGAATACAGTTTCAATTATACATAGCACAAAACCGGTCTTGTTAGAAAATGGTGTAAAAAACGTATCATTTTTTTAAAATCTGCTTTTGTCAGAACCGAATAACCGGTTTTAGTGGAACCGGAAAACCGGTTAATTTTCTAACTTTAGTTTAGTACGGTTCCTAAACTCTTGAACATAATTATAATAATTTTTGCCAAATTTGTATGGGCCAGAACTGAATAACCGGTCAGAACCGAATAACCGGTTTTAGTAGAACCGGAAAACCGGTTAATTTTCTAACTTTAGTTTAGTACGATTCCTAAACTCTTGAACATAATTATAATAATTTTTCCCAATTTTGTATGGGCCAGAACCGAATAACCGGTCAGAACCGAATAACCGGTTTTGGTAGAACCGGAAAACCGGTTAATTTTCTAACTTTAGTTTAGTACGGTTCCTAAACTCTTGAACATAATTATAATAATTTTTCCCAATTTTGTATGGGCCAGAACCGAATAACCGGTCAGCACCGAATAACCGGTCAGCACCGAATAACCGGTTTTTTGTAGAACCCGAAAATCGGTTAATTTTCTAACTTTAGTTTAGTACGATTCCTAAACTCTTGAACATAATTATAGTAATTTTTCCCAATTTGGTATGGGCCTGAACCGAATAACCGGTCAGAACCGAATAACCGGTTTTAGTAGAACCGGAAAACCGGTTAATTTTCCAACTTTAGTTTAGTACGGTTCCTAAACTCTTGAACATAATTATAATAATTTTTCCCAATTTTGTATACCGGGATTACAGCCGGGATGATTTTTTTTTTTTTTTATTGTAACTCCGATCAAATTTTATTACTGATTTTCCATTGAATTGTTTACCGTATCTCGCACATTTTTAAAGAACGTTGGGGCGCCAAGTGGGTTAAGTACATTTAGCAGCCATTCAAAAATCCAATCGCAAAAAAAACACACACAACAAATTTGTTTTTTTTCTGTGTTCTCTTTCTCTGTGTGTAAAAATGAAACTACAATTAGAGAATTGAACTGATGGGTCTTTGTAGGCCAGGCAAATTTGGTGCAGTTAAATGACAAACGTGCCATCAAAGTCTGCAAAAGTCAAAACGAATTTTTACATTTCTGTCTATTAGACAACTTTATTTTGTTTGCATTTATTGCATTTTATTTAGATCTGATTTCAAATTCATGAGTAGCGATCCTCACTTTATTTCTTTTGCTCGCCAATTCTTTTGATCTCAAACTCATGATACGAGATGCCAGAAAACCTCAAGACAATCGTATTTCAATATAAAATTCTGTAAGACAACTTTGTTTCTCAAATATTTTCATTTCGTTTGCCATGACTGCATTTTGGGAATCCCCCTTTGATAGTCGATTTCAAATATCTCCATTCATGGCAGCATTTTTTCTAAACTACTTATATTTCAATTCTCATCGCCAATATTAGATCAGCTATCATGATTTCTGTTAATCTTCTCTTCGTTCAATATTCTAGTTTTGCCTAGAAATCGCGAATGCTGGCCCACAGTCTACTCTCAAGAGAATGTGCCACCAAAGCAAACCACAATTGATGTGCCAGGCCACAGGCAACATATCCAGTCGTATTTATACGTGTCCCACCAAATGCATTGCAACATCTTCACAGACAACGCATCGCTGTGTCGAGCCTCGTCCCACACCCTTGTAAAGAATTGTTTATCCTGAAAACAAAAAAGTTGATTCAAATCAAATGAATGTTTCCATTATCTACCCCACCCACCCCACCAAATTGCCAGAGGGATAGTTCACCAACGCGCTTGTCTTGGCCCACCATCCAAACGTCGCGTCGCTTGTCCCTCCATCTGTTCCAAGAGCTCTGTAATGATTTCTATTCATTTCAAGGTGTAGATGTTGAAGAATGCATGCATTTTCATGCCATTGTTTTGATCGGGATGGGGCGGATGATTTAATTTCTTGTTTTTATGAAAAGAAAAATGCTAGTTTTCATTGTTACGGATATTTGTAATACGCGAGAGTATCTCAATCTTTATAACAACGTTGGCTTTCCCATCCTCCTCTACTTTACATAATTGTCTAAGATTTCTGTTCTCTTGTTTGGCGTTCTTTACTTCTTTTGCTGCTTCTCTGATCCATAATTATGCAAATTTCTATCGGATTTTTCTCATGATGAGGAGGGAGTCAGGGAGTTGTGCGTTGACTTGTTCTGTTCTCTTTGTGAGCAGTTATTTAATTTATTAACATTTTTCTTTTCAGAACCGAATAGAATAGAAACAAAATTAACTGCTAACGATATAGTTTATTGTGAAGGATTAACCAGACACCGTCGACCATTCGTTAGCGGTAGCAAGAATGTGGTTAGTGTGTCAGTCAGCTGGTGACCCCGTCTAAATGGAGTCAAACAAACAAATAAACCAAAAATAAACGGCAACAATCATAAACTTGTGTTTATGAAATATTATCGACGGGCATGATATTAAATTTACGAACGGTTTCAAAGATAAATTCTCTTTATAAAAAGAATCCCATTGAAATCTATCGTAAGTTTATCTATTGGTTTTTTTTTTCTTTCCAAGTAATTACTTATGAACTGACTTTGAAACTCTATGCTTTTGTGTAAAGATAAATAAAATACTATAATTTATTTGTTAGCAATCTATTGTTTGGCTTTTTGATTTTCTGTATGAAATTATTTTCTTATAAAAGCGAATCGCCTCACTGGTTAAGAAAAGTTTTACAAACAAAAGAGGATCAACCATAATTTAGAGAAATTTTGTCCACCACCAGTTTACTTTCCTTAATTTCTTTTGACGATTTCTGGAAAAGTCTTCACTTTTTTATATATTTTCACTAACGTTAATAAAACGTATTAGAAAAAAATCGGTGACCTGTTGATATGATTCACGAGTTGCCTTACCCAGTTTCTGGTACAAAAAAAATGGGATTTCGTTTGTACAAAAAAAAAAATAAAAAATACGTGTTGCCGTATTTTTCTATTCTTTTGTTAAAAAACTATAACCCCAGTTTTTGAGTTCGTTTGTCAAAGTGTTGCCAACGATGAGCGAGAAAATGCCGCTGCATCCCTCAGTCACTCCAGTCGACCGTGTGGAATGTTACAGCTGATGTCTACTGTGTTGTCCTTTCCAAAACACCCAAATCATATTAACCGCGAACACTTAGAATGTGAGTTTTTTAAATTTTTAAAAAATTGGTTTACATTTAAAAAAAAAACTAACAAAAAATGTTTCCATTAAAAAGACGTTATACAAAAGCTACATGAACAGCCTTGTCTCTTGACTGAAGTACTTAGGTTCTCTATCGTTCGCATAGATTTTCGTTCGCTTCATTTCGTTCGCTGTCATTCAGTTGTTTGTCGCACTGAAAGTAAGTGCTCGTTAAAGTTTGACATGGTGAGTCAGGCTGTTTTGTCTTGGTCAGTTTCACTTAATCACTAAAGTCATCTGGATGCTTAACAAATTAAAAATTTAAATTAAGATTTTAAAAATTTGCAAAGCCCTTCAGCCCAATTTTTCCAATTTCTCCGTATCCTAATATTAACCATTTTCGGAACAGTAATTGGAAATCCGGTTATAAGAAAGTAAAAAAAATACACAAATTTCTGTCATATATGCGATTTTTTCTTATAAACAATTTTTTTTTAAAAAAGAAAGTAACACCATGTGTTTTTGCAAAACTTTCTTATATGCGATTTTTTTCTTATAAGAGATTTTCATATATCCGCAACTTACTGTATGCGATTTTTTCTTATAAACAATTATTGTTAAAAAGATAGTAACCCACTTTGTTTTTGCAAAACTTTCTTATATGCGGTTTTCTCTTATAAGAGATTTTCTTATATCCGGTTTTTATTGTATGCGACTTTTTGCTTATAAACAGTTATTGTTAAAAAGAAAGTAACACGGTGTTTTTGCAAAACTTTCTCATATGCGGTTTTCTCTTATAACAGATTTTCTTATATCCGGTTCTTATTGTATGCGACTTTTTTCTTATAAACAGTTATTGTTAAAAAGAAAGTAACACGGTGTTTTTCCAAAACTTTCTTATATGCGGTTTCTTTTTATAAGAGATTTTTTTTTATGTGCTTTACTTACTCTATGCGATTTTTTCTTATAAACAATTATTCTTAAAAAGATGGTAACCCACTTTGTTTTTGCAAAACTTTCTCATATGCAGTTCTCTCTTATAACAGATGTTCTTATATCCGTTTCTTACTGTATGCGAGTTTTTCTTATAAACAATTATTGTTAAAAAGAAACAGACACACCATGTGTTTTTGCAAACAATGTGACCTAAAAATAGGACGGTTGTAGATACCTGATGTTTGCCAACCGAAGATCGCGTTTTAATAAAATTCAATAGAAAATTTTCCAAAGCTCTTAATCCCAAAAATATGGAAAATTAATTTATATTTACCAAGATTATAGCAAATTCAATTGTGTGGTAAGCGCCACATTCGTTTCAGCTTGACCCCAAATACAAAAATTCTCTCCTGTAAAATTTTGTTATTGGCGCTTACGGTTGGGTTACCTTCCCCTAACACATTTATGTAATTAAGCGACCTTCGTCTGTTTCCACATTTCTCACATATGAAATATTATTCTTTAAATTCGATTTTATAACAGGGCCAAGAATAGAATTCCACTCCATTCAATTGCTTATTATGTCAACTATTTTCGTTACTAATGATTAGCTTCAAAGGCCAATCAATCGATATCAGCCAACGTAAAAAAAAGGCCAGTCCAATCAAATTAACGGCTTTCTTTGCTGCGCGCTAAATTAATTAAGAATTTTTCAAGACGACTTCTAATCATTTCTCATTGATTTTCTTCTTCTTGTTTTACTTTCAGGTAAGTGTTAAGTATTTGTGTCAACCAGTCAACCTCCACTTGAGAATCATGATTTGGCTTCTAATGAACGTGAGTAAAAACAAAACAAACCACAACAAACAAAACCCAAATCGAATTAAGCAAAAAAAAAAAAAACGAAGAAGAAAAAACGTAAAGAAATGAAAAAAGAACAGAAAAACCTGCTAAAACTAAGTTGGCTTAGAATGCTGAAAGACCATCACAGACCATGATCGCTGTAGCTAATGATGATCATGACGATGACGATGACGGCTGATTCTTGTCATCGTCATTATTATTACTGTTGTCGATTGTTGATGTTCTCGTTGGTGGTGCGCTGACTGTTCAACGACATCGACTGACAGTGGTGGTTTTTTTTTTTTTTTATTGAAAGAATGAATTTTGTTTCGGTTTGGTTTGGCCTCCTCAACCAACGCTTTGAGCCGTGCCTGTTGGTGTGTGCGGTAGTGTGCACAAATGCCGCAATTATTATTGGCCTAAAGACATAGGCCACGATCAGCATTACCGGCAACGAACACATCTATCGAGGCAACACACCAGTCATCATTTATTTCTTCGTCATTTCAGTGCCAACCAAAAAAAAAAAAAAAAAAACTGCACGATTCTATGGCGGCCGCTGTTGGTTTTCTAACTCATTTCTACAGAAATTGTCATCTAACTATGGGACGACATAATGGAAAGGGTGTTGGCGGTTTTTGAAAAGTTTAGCGGTTTTCTTTTTAGAAACTCAGAGGAATATAAAAACCAATTGTTTCAAAAATGGACCATTGATCGGACTAACCTAAAAAGGTTGTAAGACTTTCAGGCAGTCTTGAAATCGAAGATTTTTCACAAATCGAGTTTTTAAAGACCTAAAAATTGGACTACAAAGCTGAAAAAATAAACTACAAATAAACCGACCATATGCTTTTTTTTTTGGGAAGGCCTACAAATAATGTAATTTACAAACTACTGATGTTGGCTGATGTTGTTTTTCATTATTAACGGCATCCGTTCCTCTTTATTATGAAACAAAACATCCGATCATTTATATCAAAAAATTTAATTTTCTTTTGAATACCAAAATAACACCTCTTGTTGGAAAACCCTGTATATATACTATTGCATGCAATCGTATTCTCGGATGGAGGCTAAGATTTTCGAAATATGGTAATTTAGTAATCTCTGAGTGATTTTGGTAATCTCTGAATGAGACTAGATCCTCAGTACCAATGAGTCCTTTCGAGCCATTGACCACTACAAGAGATCTGACAGACAAGGTGACAGTTTATGCAAAAAAAAAAGTCAAAAAAAGAAATTTCATGACATGAATATTTTACCAATAAAATCGGAAAAATCCCCCAAATAATTTAGGACGTTTAGAATGTCACTTGGGGTAAACACTGCTTTTTGGAAGAAACCTTAAGAAGTATTTGTCAAGAGACACATATATTCGTCTACCATGATTGTCGTGGGCGCCGTAGGACAAAATCTCAGGACGGGTATATTAGCCTAAACCAAAATTTGTTTACTGTACTCGGACATATTTTTTTAAGGACGTGAGTCTTGGAAGAAAATCCAGGACTTTATGAAAAATCCACCAACAAATGAAGAATTTCCAAAAATAAATGAAAAATATTTACATGTGGATTTTAAAGATTTCACGACTTTTGCAAAAACTTGGAAAAATTTTCAAAGTTCAGATTTGTGGTTATTTTTATTTTATATGAAAAATGGCCCAAAAAGGAAAAATGAAATATTATCTTTATCTTTAATATATATTTACCCTCGACACTGATTCACTGACTCTGTCACGCAGTACGTAGGAATTTAAATAGGCATTCTATAATTTTCTATAAATAATAATAATAAAAAAAATAATATTTTTTTTTGTACAGAAATTGTGTTTCCCCAAATTTTTTTTTTACCAAAATTTTTTTTTTACAATTTTTTTTTTTTTAAAAACATTTTTTTTCAACAAAAATCTTTTTTTTTACAAAAATTTTTTTTTCCAATTTTTTTTTTCAACAAAATTTTTTTTTTCCACAAAATTTTTTTTTTCAACAGAATTTTTTTTTCCACAAAAATTTTTTTTCCAAGAAAATTTTTTTTTTTTTAAGAAAAAATTTTTTTTTCACAAAATTTTTTTTCCATATTTCAACGGGCGCCATAGTCCAAAAATAATGAACAATTCCCCATTGATTTTTTTTGGCATATTTTTGGTAATGAAAAATGCGTCACTATTGTTTGGGATTTGTTTGGGCCATCTTTCGTATTTTTTTTTTGGGGTGAATAATGAAGCTCCCTCTAGAATGTCTTGAAAATTGTTTCCTAATCCCTTTTCAAGAAGGCTTTCGTATTTTTTTTTTGTAGAACGCTAATGAAATTCCCCTTCGAATGCCTTGAAAAGACGAAGGCTTGGATATTTCGAAAAATTAGTCATCCTCCTATTTCTGGATATTACCTAAGGAAACATTTAGATTTTTGCCTTAAGAACAGAATTCGCACTCAAACTTCCACTTTTACAATTTTTTGGTCTAAATTCCCATCATACCACAGCTAGTACTCTGTCTCTCCCCTTTGTAAGTTCAGGCTTTAAATCCCACAAAAATCGTCAGCCTAGAAGTCAATTTTATTTATTTTGTTTTATTTTTTGTTGCTGAAAGAAAAAAAAACAAAAATTGCCACAGCAAAAGAATCAATTGTGTGCTGTTGACTACAAAACAAACAAACAAACAAAAAAAGTGCATAGGCCAGAAAATACGATGTGGCATGCAGCATGGAAAGCCAATAAGAAAAAAATGCTCAAGCCATAGCAAAAAACCTGAACAGAGTAGAAAGCAATAAAACCAAACCGAAGTCACATACAATCGTACAATCGAATGAAAGAAAGAAAGAAAGAACAGACGGACGGACGGACGAAAAATACGTCAATCGAACGAATGAATGGTGTTGCATACAATTTATAGGTCAGTAGTAACAAATTTGCCATAAAAATGTAGGCGAGCTGCAATCCGAATACAATGGCAATGCCAGCAAACACGTTTAAACACGAAATGTTTTTAGAACAACATTTATAGAAATACAACAAAACGACAAAAAGCTACAAGAACAGCATAAACACCAAAAAAAAAAAATAATAATATAGAAAATTGAGTTATTAACCAAAAGAAAAAAAAAAGATCTTCTCGCGGCCACAATCACAATAATGATGAGGCGGGCACAGAGCAACAGTTACACCAACGATGACCACTGGCACAGTCAGTGATCATGGCCATGGCCTCCACGCAATGGCCTCCTCCAATTGCAACAAGATTTGGCCAATTGCTGAGGATTATGAGGAGCCCACAACTAGTGTCTCTCCCTCTTTCTCTTATGAATTAAAGATGATTATCTCGATGCCTATTTTTCTGTATTTTTTTCTTCTTTTGGATAAACCATGGCTTTTATGGTCTTTGACCAAAAACAAAAAAGAAGCAGAGAAACGAAAATACCAAAATCATTTTCATTTAAATATGCTTTGCAAGTGATTATGGCGCACCGAGTGGGCAGTGGTGAAATGTTGAATTGTCAAAAAAACAAAAAAAAAAAAACATGAATGTTGTGCGTTAGAGAAAATTACATTGTTGCTTACAAGTGTTGGCGTTATTCTAAGGAGTTTATTAATTTTAATGGCCATTTTGGGGGGATTGGAAAAGAGGTTGTCTGGGAAACTCGAGAAAGATTGACGATTATTCTGATAAGCTTTAACTTTCAAAGGTGTGGGATACAACTCCGTTCATACGCTCCCTACTTGGAAAATAATGGATTCGAATAGCGTTGTAGCAAAGGGTAAACATTATAGTTTCACTATTCTGTATGACTAGTGTCTCTAAAATCGTTTGGCCACAACATCTGAAAAATAAATGAACATAGACAAGACATTTATTCTGACACCTACGAGGAAACGACAAAAACAGGACATAGCAGAGGTAGTGGAGGAATTTATCTACCTCGGCTCTGTCCCAATGATATCGGCATAAAGCGATTGAACGTGCCGCTAACAAATTGATGCCGCTATGGGCTAAGCAAACATGTAAAGAAATTTGCTTATAACTCTGAAACGGTCGTTCTTCGAGCAATGACAAAATAAATCTCAAAAAATTGAATTTAAAAAAATTAAAAGAAATTACCACAAAAAGACCATAAAGGCAAAGATTAATTTTTTAAAATTTATTCATTAAAAATTTAAAAAAAAAACTCACCACAAAGTGGCAATGATTAAAGATAAGGTAGTGTGGAGTTTTTAAAATTGTTTTCAATAAAATTTAATTAAAAAAAAAAGAATTTCCAAAAAAAAATTAAATATCAAAAAAAAATTAAATTTCAAAAAAAATTATCCACAAAATGGCAATGACTAAACATCAGATTGTGTGGGGGTTTTTTTTAAATTGTTTTCAATAAAATCGTAAGAATCGTTCTCGAGCTATGGCAAATTATTCATTAAAAAATTTAAAAAAAAAACTCACTCAAAAATTTAAAAAAAAATAAATTAAAAAAAAAATATCCACAAAATGGCATCAGATAGAGTGGATTTTTTTAAATTGCTTTCAATTTAATTAAAAAAATAATAAACAAAAAAATATTTTTTTTTTTAAAAATTAACCACAAGGAGGTTAGTGTGGAGTTTTTTTTTAAATTACTTTCAATAAAATCGGACGGAGTCGTTTTCAAGCTATGACAGATTACACCGTGTTACACACATTCTGTCCTATGAACCAAATTTACTTTTTCGGAAAGGGGATAAAAAATAAAAATACACGTGTATCGGCGATTTTCATGTACACGTCAGAATTTTTTTTTTAAGTTTGAAATGTGAATCTCGTAGTGTCCTGTGTGAAAGCCTTTGGACCGATTTTTAACCCTGTCTGTATCACGTCAAATTTATCAATTCTCAGATTTTCCCCAATTTTTATTATTTTTGAAAAAAAATATTTTTTTCATAACTTGAAGAGACTCACAATTTTTAAACTAGTTAAGCGTTACGAAAAAAAAATGTTTTTTCAACTGAAAATCGAATATGTGCATTTGGTTCATAGGACAGAAAAAAATCTATTTTTTGTAACACGGTGTTATGATTAGAAAAATTTAATTAAAAAAATAATAAAAGAAAAAATATTTTTTTTTTCAAAAATTAACCACAAGGAGACTTATAGGCAATAATTCAACATAATGCAGTGTACTATTATTATAAATTTATTTCAGTAAAATCGGACGAGTCGTTCTCCAGCTATGGGAAATTATTCATCAACAAATTTAATTAAAAAAAAAAAAATTTAAAAAATTTAAAAATTTTTTTTTAAAGAAACTACCACATTAGTATGGTTTTGTTAACAAATTTTCAATAAAATCGTACAATATGAAAAACAAAGCATCAAATAATGTAACTAAAAAAAAAAAAAAAAAAACTGACCATGGCAAAGAAATTGTCATCCAGTTTTGTACTCTGGCAACCATAGTACCTCAGAAGTCTACAGTGGTCGCCCTGTGTTATCTGTTCACTACTTTTTAACTGAAAACACCGATTTTTCACTAAAAAAATATGTTGTACGTCATCACTCTCACCAGAAGGCGATAAAAACCTTACGATTTACCGAGCGAAGAATTGGAAACACATAACCATTGATCACATAAAGATGGCGCCACCCGAAAACTAGTCGGCCGCGGTATAATGGGTGGTGTGCGCAACAAGAAATCCAGATTCAAACCCCGGGCGAGTTACTCTCACCAGATGACAAGAAAAGTTTCATTGGATTTACTAACAATAGAACAAGAAATGCTAGCAAGGACAACAACCAAGACCTCTCATATAGATGGCGCCAGTACATACTCTGAGCACTGAATGTGACACAAACCGGGATTTATCGGCAAAGGGCTCTCTGAAAAATGACCCAAGAAAAAAATAGCAATGCTTCCAGTGAAGAATTCCCCGAAATAGTTGAAAAATTACACAAATAAAGGACAAGATGAAAATGTCCGCAAAAGTTTAGGAAAATCTCCCAAATAATTTATGAAAAATTTCCCATTGAAAGGTCGGCACTACAACAACCGGCCCGATTTTTCGGGGCATTTTTCATTGAGCCCCGGCAAAGACCTCAATCATTCAGACTGAGCCTGTCTTGAGAATCCATTATGCATGGATATTATTCTGTCAGATATTTCAAAACTTATATCTTAGCCGCTCACTGTATACACATTTCTCTATGGAATAACAAAATAAATGGAATACATGGTCTTGGCAATATTAAATTAGGCTAGAGGAGGAAGGAAGGAGGGAATATTGAAATTTGTCTTGAATTTCACTGGGTCACAGCTGACAGAAATGACAGTTGCTGGAAGAGTATTCCACATGCGAACAGTTCGGCTTAAGAACGAATTTAATAGAGAACTTGCACATCTAACTCGAGCCAACTGCCTGGACAAAATTTGAATACAATAGCCCAGCTATAGCTACATCTATGTTGTTGCACCACAAAAGTAGACCACTCAACCTTGTCAGGTTCCATTACGATTGTCAGTGAGTGGTTCACATCAAGGAATCAATCGAAAGGACTGTTTTGAATACTAGCTATGCTATTGTCCTGTCATGAAATCTAGGGGAGGAGTAGCAGCAACATATATTCCAGCACCGTCATAGCGTCGCTTCGAGCAAGTGTTGACTACATTCTTAGCGGAATTAACACGAACTCTGCCTGTCAGCACAGGCACAATAACGAGTTTGACATGGCATTGCCTCCCATCATCGCATGAAATCGACCGAAATGAAATACAAAAACCAATCCTTGCCATAACAATAAATTCCCATTTAGAATTTTTCCATTTTCTGAGTTATTAGAACACCTTTAACATCCACCAACGGCAGAGCCATAACCAATTCAATGGACTAAAGTCCACCTTATGGAGAGAACGAACAGAGAACGGCAAATTCTATGGCATGCCAACAAAAAAGAAACATCATGAGCAGAAGGAGAGCGAAGGCAGGCGAGTGGTCCAAGACCAGTCAATACCCGGTACGGCTGATAGTGTGCAACATGTGACAACAACGCCACTTGTTTTTAACTGTTCTTTCATAAGCGTAGTACGTACTTGTTTTCTACAGATGTTGTGTGTGTGTGTGTGTAGTTTATGTGATGGCGATGTACAATTGGAATCTGTTGCCTCCCGGTCGAGGCACTCCAACGACTCACACAACCATGGAGCAAACAGCAGCACCAGCAGCAGCAGTAGCGCATTCAAGCATTCAACCATCATAAGTGGTTGTCATTTGCTTTGGCTGGCGGCCACGGCGACGGCAACTGCTGAGATGTCGCCCGATAGCTGTGCTGCGGTAAATGATTTTGCCGTTTACGTTTCGTTTTGGTTTTGGTTTTTATTGCAAAACGATTGTCATAAAAATCGTAGCAAAGCAGCAGCGAAAATGTCATCATTCGGTGCCTCTTGACTTAGCCAGAAGATGTGTTCACCTTCTGGGAAGGCCGTCCAGCTTGACTAAGCTGAGGTGAGGTACGTGTGAATAGAATGGTTGGTGGTGGGCGGTCGTCATTATTTTGCTATGGAACACGGTTTTCCCATGTTCAATTCCAAGCCGGGTGTACTAAATATCTCACTCAGCATGTTTCTAGGTTTGACGACAGATTACAATAGAAACGGTTTAGGTGTTGCTTAGAAGAGTCTCAAAGAAAAAAAAACTAAAAATTATGAAATTTATCGGATTTTAGCCTGAGCTAAGAAATTTCCATTAAACCACAGAGACAGACTTTGGGGGAGTCACTGGCACTAAGCCAGTCGAGAAACTGAAAAAATATGGCATGACCATCGGGAAGAAGAAAGCGTACTTACATTCTAAGTGCGAACAAAACTACCAAAATGGAGATGTGGTTTTCTTTCTCAGGAGGGCAGTATAGACGTCGAACGAACCGTCAGCTGTATAAGCCACATCTCTCGACATGAAGTACATTAGGATACAGCGATTCCGAAAACAGGGATGCGGAAGACCAAGAGCAGGCCAAGTAAACGGTGTCCAGATCAATATCATCGTTCCATTCTTAGTAGTTTGCAAAGTTTTTAGTAATAATCAGTCACTGGCATTGTATTTCCCGTTGTATCCTGAGACTTTTATCGCCTTCTGTTAGGAGTGATAACATACAGACACAATTTTTGGTGGGAAACCTTAAGGATTCAGTGTTTTATCACCAGTTAAGATAACACTGGTAAAATTGTTTTTTTTTTGTAAAGATTAACGACTAAACTATTGTATGGCAAACTGAGTACAAAAATGGTAAAAGCATTTTTTTTCTAGTTTTTTTTTAATTAATTTTTTTAATAATAATTTTTTATAACTCGAAACTGACTCATCAATTTGAGTAGAATAAATTAAAAAATAAAAACAATGCCTCATTTTAATTTTAAGTTATAAGACCTAAGACTATTGAAATGGCGACTCTCTGTCATTTTCGTATTTTTCTGATTAAAAAAAATACAAAAAACAAATTGTTTGACTTAAATTTGTTTATAACTATGGCACTGTCATTCTGAGTCAAAGCCACTAAAGGTAAGGACTGGAGATAATTTAGTGATCAATTTTTTAAAATTTATTTCAACAACTTCAGACGCTTGGTTTTCGAGTTATGACAAATTATGTATAAAAAAATTAAAATTTTCATAAAAAAAGGAAAAATTTTCGAAAAGAAATTATTCATTTTTTTAAAAAAAAAAAAAAAATGTTATCTAAAGGAGAAATTAAAAAAATTAAATGTTTTTTAAAAATTATTTTTCTTTAAAAAAAAATTAGACTTTAAAAAAAAAATTTTTTTTAAACTGAGAAATTTTTTTTAAAAAAATTAAGATACATTTTTTTTTTTAAAAAATTAAGTTAAAAAAAAATTAGTTTAAAAAAAATCAAAGAAAACTCGACCATTTTTATTGTTTTTTTTTTTAAAAAAATTTAATTTTAAAAAAAGTTAAAAAAAGCCAATTTTTTAAAAAGAAAATTTAACAATTTTTGGTTTTTTAAAAAAAAAACACATTTTTTAAAACCAAAATTTGACCATTTTTGGTTTTTTAAAAAAAATAAATAAATTTTTAAAAAGAAAATTCGAGTTTAAAAAAAAAATTTTGTAAAATGTGAAATTTTTTAAAAAAAAATTAAGTTAAAATTTTTTTTTTTAAAAAAAAGAAATTAAGTTATAAAAAATTTAAAAAAAAAAATCAATGAAAATTCGACCATTTTTAATCTCATCGTTTTTTTAAAAAAAAAAGATTTAAAAAAATCCAATTTTCTAAAAGGAAAATTTGACAATTTTTGTGAAACTTTTAAAAAAAAATTAAGTTACAAAATTTTTTTTTTTAACAAAAAAAATAAGTTAGGGAAAATGAAAACAAAATTTAGTTAAAAAAAAATCAAAGAAAATTTGACCATTTTTATTCTCAGTGTTTTTAAAAAAATTAATTTAAAAAAAAATAAAAAAAACACTTTTTTTAAAAGAAAATTTGACCATTTTTGTTCTCGGCGGGTCTTTAAAAAAAAATGTTAACAAACATTTTATTTAAAAAAATCAAATTTTTTAAAAAGACAATTCGACCATTTTTTTGCTCTCAGCGGTTTTTTAAAAAAAAATCAAATTTTTTAAAAAGAAAATTCGACCATTTTTGCTCTCAGCGGTCCGTAGTACATCAGAGTTTGGCAGTGGCTATTCATAACAAATTTCCTTTAGTTGCCCAGTGTAATCTACGTGTCTATTCTTTTTCATAAAAATGTTCTGCTTTCCTAGAATGGGTTCAAACTGAGAACGAAATGCCACAAGCAGCTGGTCTTATTTGAAACCCAGTGTTCCATACTGAATTAATCCAGGATGATCACAAAAATTCCCCGATAGCCCCGAAAGCACAAAACTTCTTCCTAATAAATATTTGCCACCCTACTAAATAATGTTTGCCCATCTCTGAACTATTTGGATGTGATTTTTTTGCACAGTACACTTGTTCCATTTTTGAATGTTTTTGTTTTGTTTTTGTATTGATTTTTTTACTAAACTAATGGAAATTTCCATTAACTCCTCTGTGTTTCCCACAAACCAAACAAATGGTGTGGAGCACGTTTCATTTTCGTCTTTCGATTCGTTCAATTCGTTGCCAATAACGTTTTAAATGACCGACAATTTGTGCAATAATTTGCAGTTGAAAACTGTGATTGTTGTTGGCCATACAATCAAATTGCAGCGCATCCTACGCAGAAATACACGAATGTGCTGATAGTTAAGAGTGACGTTAATTAAAGTGCACTAAATAGAGGATAATATCAGGAGTGCAGAATAAAAATGTCTAGGCGTAGAATAACCCAGGAAGATGGACCTCTTAGGACAACAGGAGAAGAAGGAGAAAGTATGAAAAATCGTCTCTGCAAAAATTTAGAAAACTCGTGAAATATTTAATTTCGATTTCAATAATTCTATGAGTAATAGTAAGTGGAGTCTATGGAGAGACCTGTGGATTTTTGTGGAACAATCGTATTTGGAACTTACACCGTGTTACAAGAAAATAGATTTTTTTCTGTCCTATGAACAAATGCACATATTCGGAAAGAGGGGAAAAAATAAAAATACACGTGTATCGGCGATTTTCATGTACACGTCAGATTTTTTGCAGGCAGACTCGTGGAAATGTCTGTATCACGTCAAATTTTTTAACAAATAGATTTTTATCAATTCTCAAATTTTCCTAATTTTTTTTTTTTTAAATGATTATCGTTTTTTTTAAGGTTTCAGTTCAAAAAAATTTTTTTTTCGTAACGCTTAGTTTAAAAATTTGGAGTCTCTTCAAGTTATGCTAAGAAAAAATAATAAAAATTGGGGAAAATCTGAGAATTGATAAAAATTATATTTAAAAAATTTGACGTGATACAGACATTTCCACGAGTCTGTCTGCCACAAATCAGCTCGTTGTGATCAATGAAAAAGGGTTAAAAATCGGTCGAAAGGCTTTCACACAGGCCACAACGAGCTTCATACTTCAAACTTAAAAAAAAAAATTCTGACGTGGACATGAAAATCGCCGATACACAAAATTTTTTCCCCTCTTTCCGAAAAAGTAAATTTGGTTCATAGGACAGAATGTGTGTAACACGGTGTTATGTAACTCAGGTCTGTAAGCGCCAGTTATTTTGATGACTCATGAAATAAAATGGCCAAAACCATCACCAGGCTGTAGAGCCAACTTAAGTATAAAATGAAAAATGGAATTGTCTGAAATGTTAACCCCCGTATTCATACAATTTAAAAAAAAAAAACCTTGAGAGTGGGAGAAAACAACTAAGAGAAAATAATGCCAATGAGTCTTTAAAGACTCAAAAGTTAAATTCGTTTGAAGGCGCCCCGGTAGGCGAGTTGGTAGCGTGCTTGTCTATCAGCGTGGGGGTTGTGGGTTCGATTCCCACCAGAGGCTTTGGTCTGTCGCTGCAAAATTTTAGCCAAATGGTCTGTGTCACCCGGTTTACCCTTGGACCCAAAATTAGAATATAAATTTACTTTGTATTGTAATTAATAAATAAATAAATAAATAAATAAATAAAAATAAATTCGTTTGAACTTCAATATTTAATACACTTGACGCCATCGACATTTTAAAACTACGGGAAACGGTTAAAAATTGAAGCGAAACATCAGTAACGAAATTTGATCGGAAATACATTTTTAGTTTAAACGCAAAAAAAAAAAATCAATTAAAAAAAAATCCTGCCGCTAAATGGGATAAAAAGAAAATGGAAATATTTATAGGAAAAAATGATTAAGAATATAATTCACTTTCGCTGCGATACTATTTCAAGGAAGATGGGCGAATATAAAAAAAAAATGCATTTCAAAGTTAAATGGTTTTTTTTAAAAAAACTTCTAGTCTGAGACAAACTTTTTCGAAATTTTAGCATCTCTAAAGTGTAGGCGGATTAAGTTGATATTTTTTTATATCAACGTTGTTTATATTTCTGATATCAACCACAGACCATCCAGAGGGCAGACGTCGCAAGTCGTTTTTTGATGCCTAAGTTCGGCATGGCAATATTTGAAAGGTTTTCAAAGCAAAAAATGTTTTTTTTTTAAAAAAACAAATACCTACTTTTTTTTAAAACAAATACTGTTTAAATACCCTCTTGGAAATATTCCGAAAACGACTTGCGACATCTGCCCTCTGTATGGTTTTTGCATCAACGTTGCTTATATTTTTTTTTATTTCAACCATTTTTTTAAATATTTTTTTCCAAATTCTCTATATCCTAATATTCCTTTATGATTTTCCAAAAATCCCTTATTCTCTTTGCGACGTCTGCCCTCTGTATGGTCTTTGCAACAACGTTGCCTATATTTTTATACACTCCATCATAGGATGGAGTATATACTAAGTTTGTCATTCCGTTTGCAACACCTCGAAAGAGTGATCTGCGACCCTATAAAGTATATATATTATTGGTCAGTGTAACATTCTAAGACATTCTAGCCATGTCCGTCTGTCTGTCCGTCCGTCCGTCCGTCCGTCTGTTGTCTGTTGAAATCACGATAGAGTGAGAACGACCAACGCTAAAAACCTGAAATTTTGTAGGAAGATGTTTTTTGCCCATAAACAGGTTAAGTTCGAGAATGGGCCATATCGGACCAAAGGGGGAAAAGTTCCCCTTTACGGGACTAAATATATTCCGGCCATAATCAAATTTTTCAAATATTTTTTTCACTACATCTAAGTTCTAAGTTTATATAATTTATAAATGGGAAAAAAATCCCAAATATGGGCGTGCTCATGGGTTCCGTGGACCCTTGGGGCCCAAAAAAGGGCCCATGATAAACATGCGCATATGGGTATCGAAGTGCAACAAAATTTACTCACGAACCCAAATATGCCTTTATTTTCATGATTTGCCTAAATTTTTTGATCCGGTTTCTGGGACTATCGGGTCACCAGCGGCCCAAAAACCGTCCCTTGACAAACATGGACATATGGGTATCGAAATGCAACGAAATTTTCTCGCGAACCCAAATATGCATTTATTTTCATGATTTGGATAAAATTTGTGATCGGGTTCCTGGGACTATCGGGTCACGAGCGGCCCAAAAACTCAGTTAGTTTTCTTATTTATTGACTTTTTAAGGATCCATGATGGAGGGTATATAAGATTCGGCCCGGCCGAACTTACTATTTGTCCACTTGTTTTTATTTCAACCATTTTTTTTTATATTTTTTTTCCAAATTCTCTATATCCTAATATTCCTTTATGATTTTCCAAAAAAATCCCCTTATTCTCTTTGCCTGTAAACTCTCGTTTGTTTTGTGTACACACAGAAACCATCTTTTCATTCTTTGCTAATTGCTCTGACATCCGACCACTTACCTTATCCTTGTTGACGATGCCGCTCTGCAGTGCCTGCTTCTGTTGTTGCTGCTGTTGGTAGTATTCCTCACGGCCGTTATTGTTCAAACTGTCGATTATGGCCGATGCATTCACATGAGCATCGTAAACTAAATCCTGATTAGTTGTCGCCGCACCACCATAACTGTTCGTTGGCAACGAGGTGGAGGTGGCGGCCAAAGATGCCATATTATTCACGGGATTAATGCCGCCGTACGCGGTGGCCGAAGGAGCCACAGCAGCACCATTGGCTGGGGCATATTTATCGGAGGCGGCGAGTGCGGGCTTGGACGGTGTCTGGTATGTCTGCAACGAGGGTTGTGGCAGTGCTGGCTTTTGGGTGATTTTCTGATAGGCGGTCGACGAGGTCTGCGTTACGGCTGAGGGTGCATGGGAGGACTTGTGCTTGGTCGTTGAGGTTTTCGTGTATGCACTGGCATGGTGACTGCTGGCGGCGGTGGAGGGACGACGCTTGCCCGAGCCTTTGGTGGACGCATGACTGGGTCGTTTGGTGGCGCGCGTCTTGGTGGTTTTGCCACCGCTGGTGGTTAGGGTCCTTTGGCTGCCAATGGTGGTGCTGAGGGTGGCCATGGTCTCCGTCTCATCGGCTGCCGCCGTAATGCCCACATTATTGGAACGGGCCGCCACAAATTGTTCTTCGGGATTGCTGGTCTCGGTGGCCGTCTCCAGGGTGGTGAGATCATAATCGAACGAATCGGGCAGGTTGGTGGATGTTTCGGCACTTTCGTCCATGGTGTCGGTGTCCAGATTCATTTCGGTGGTGGTGGGAAATTCCGGGAACTGTGACGACGTTTGCGAGGTAACCGCCGCCTGGGCAGCGGCCAATTTATCCATGGACGTTTGTAATTGCAGCAACGTGGTCTCGTCCAACACCAGTGTGGGTTCGGTTTTGCCCTCTTCCTCGGTGTTGGCATCGGTGGGCGAAAGTGTCGAATTCTCTTCATCGCCAGAGTCGTCATGGGCCTTGGCTGCTGGTTTTGTCTGTGTGGTGGTATTGGCCTGCAGTTTTTCGTTGATGTCCAAGGACTCCTTGAGTCGGGCCACTCGTTCCACTATTCTCTCCAGCATATCCTTTTGGGATTCGGGTAGATTTTTCGTATCCAGTGTAAGCAGTTTATTGTATTTCTCGATGTTCTGCTTGACCGTCTCGATGTCGGCCTGCATTTTGGAATCGGACGGTGCCATGGTGGTGGTGCGTTCCTCGATCGGTTGGTAGTAGGTGCGGGCCCGGCGATTGCTGTAGCCCACCAGCTCTATTACACCCGGATAGTTGTCATCGACGGCCAGCGATGCAACGTAGACGTTGAGCGATATCAGGGGGATTAAGAGGAGTAACGCTTGAAAGAGTTGTGTAGCCATTTTATCGGAGGAATTTCACTAAAATACTTTGTCAGACGGGGGTTTCGAATTCACAAATTTTCTGAATTGTAAAAAAATTCAGTTTTTCTTTTAAATATTTTACACACTTTAGGTTTTTTTTCTTAAAATTTATTTCTCTCTTTTTGTTAAACTTCCTTTTCCGTTAAAACTGTCTGCTAACTGTTATTCTTTTTTTTTGTTTTTTTTTTTGGCAAACCAAGAACTCTGTTTTATAATCCAATTTTCTTGTGGTTGTTTTTCGTTTTGTCTTTTTCACTTGGAGTCACACTTCTTTTGTGGCCGTTTAATCCCACTTCACGTTTTAAAACGAGATTCTTGTTCGGTTGCTGTGGCTGCTGCGGCCAACTTCTTAGTGCCCGAAGAAAGTTCAAGTTTTGCTGTTAAGCCAATTTCACGAACCGTTATCGCGTTACTTGCGCTTGAGAGTTTTCCACACAACAATAACAACAACAACAAAAAGCAAAAATAAAACTGAGCTGAGCTGAATGAATGGTTGTGTACGTTCACTCGATGTGGATCGGAGAAGAGACAGACAGACAATTCGTAAAAGACCGCTAGACTTGTAACTAGTAGCACCGCCGAGGTACAAATGTTTTGCGTTTAGATTTTGCAGCGTCTTTTAAAAATTTTTCCTCCAACCATTTGAAGCGTTCAAGCCAAACACCCAACCCAGCACAAGTCGCGACACCAAGCAGGCAACTTGGGCAGCGCCGCCACCACATCATACCACAGCACAGCACAGCACAGCATAGATGCGATGTTTCCACTTTTTCCCAAGTTCATGGCTTTGCCAGCAACTCTCATGGCCTAGCCGCGCAACATGAGCAGGTTTAAGCCCAGTTAGTGGCGCTCGGCCCTAGTCGACTAGCAAAGCCAACGGGGGAGGTTCGTTTCGAACATGTTCGCTTACAACTTTCTTTGTTGTAATGCCAGCCCACGGCGGGAAGAACTTTCTCTGGCTCTTCATGCGCAGCCAACGATCATCTCTTAAATAACGTGTGCTCGACTTTCTCTTCGAAACGGTCGTTCTCTCTTTGTAGTTGTGGCGCTCGCCTGGTTTTTCCAGCATTGCAACAGTTGCTGTGGCATTTTCTTGTGGTCTATTGGATGCTTAGCTAAAATAGGTTGCCCATTGCCAGTCGTCTCCTTTACCGGTTTCACATTCGTCCGCTCGATGGCAGCAGCAACTGCCACTAATGGTATCTAACGTGTTGTTGCTGTTGTTGTTGTTTACCTTTTGCTGTGGCATTTTCAGATGTTCTTCTACGTATGCGCGTTTTCCTCTGGAGCTGCATCTGCGTCGTTGTGTGTTGTTGGCTTTTGTTTTTCTTCGTTTTGGTTGCCATCACTTTTGGTGTTTCAGTGTTCCGAGACAATTTGATATCATAATAAGTTACTACTTGGCCATGGTGTCGTGGCGGGGACGTAGCAATTGCGGTGGTGTAGTTTTGTTTCTCAATCCATTTGCAACATGTTGAAATATAAATGTGATGTGGTAAAATCCAAGCGATTTTACTGTGGACGGTATCAACAGAGTTGAAGTATGTGGACTTTAAATGATTCTGTTCATAACTATTTTTATGTTATGTTTTATTTCCGGAATGCGCGCTTTTTAAAAAGTAAATTTTAAATTTGGGGTTCGCTGTTCGTTTGGATCATCTTCTCCTTATGGCTTTACTTAATGCCACCTTAAATTGGTTGACAAACTTTGTTTTGAAATTTTGTACCGCTGTAACTTTTTTTTTCACTGTAGGACAGACCGAACTGCGAAAAAGTGTATTATATGAGAAATATGAGAGATGGACCTGCCTTAAAGTGCAACCCAGAATCACTGCCCTTTGCGATTTAACGATGTCCGTCCATCCGTCTGCTGTTCATGTGTAGCTTGTTCGTCCAACTCCATGTTTGTGCGATCTCAGTGAAATTTTGCACAACTCATTTTTTTCGTTTTAATTAACTACGCTATTAAAAATCTGAATACACTGAAAAAAGTGTACATCAAATCCACGAAAACGATTCTTCAATAGTTCGAAATTAACTGGATGAATAAATTCTTCAATTTTAAGTTCTTATTTTTTATGGCATTTTTCTCCGTTCATCAAATTGAATTATTACTTTACATCAATCTTGCCAAAGAGAAAAAACGCTATGAAAGAGTGGGTAATTTTAAAACTGTTGTTTGCTTTTTTTTAACAACGGTCGAAGAAGTATGGGGATATGCGCTGGTACAGAGTAATTCTCGTTTAAACGATAAGAACTATTGCTTATATCACTAATTGTAGTAGAAAGCTTTGCGAAGGGTAGCGATGAAAAATCATAGCACGAAACTCTTTAATGAAAAATAGAATTATTTGCCAAATTGAAATGTTTTATTTTTTTCAGAAATTTTTGGCAAAATGAAAATGTTTTATTTTTTTATAGAAATTATAATTGATGTACAATTTTCATTAAATTTATATACAACGTTCATCAAATTGATGTACAATGTTCATTAAAAACATGTTCATCAAATTGATGTACAATATTCATCAAATTGATGTACAATATTCATCAAATTGATGTACAATATTCATCAAATTGATGTACAATATTCATCAAATTGATGTACATTGTTCATCAAATTGATGTACTATGTTCATCAAATTGATGTACAATGTTAATCAAATTGATGTACGATGTTCATCAAATTGATGTACAATGTTCATCAAATTGATGTACAATGTTCATCAAATTGATGTACAATATTCATCAAATTGATGTACAATATTCATCAAATTGATGTACAATGTTCATCACATTGTTGTACATTGTTCATCAAATTGATGTACAATATTCATCAAATTGATGTACAATGTTCATCAAATTGATGTACAATGTTCATCAAATTGATGTACAATGTTCATCAAATTGATGTACAATATTCATCAAATTGATGTACAATATTCATCAAATTGATGTACAATGTTCATCAAATTGTTGTACATTGTTCATCAAATTGATGTACAATATTCATCAAATTGATGTACAATGTTCATCAAATTGATGTACAATGTTCATCAAATTGTTGTACATTGTTCATCAAATTGATGTACAATATTCATCAAATTGATGTACAATATTCATCAAATTGATGTACAATGTTCATCAAATTGTTGTACATTGTTCATCAAATTGATGTACAATATTCATCAAATTGATGTACAATGTTCATCAAATTGTTGTACATTGTTCATCAAATTGATGTACAATACTCATCAAATTGATGTACAATGTTCATCAAATTGATGTACAATATTCATCAAATTGATGTACAATATTCATCAAATTGATGTACAATGTTCATCAAATTGTTGTACATTGTTCATCAAATTGATGTACAATATTCATCAAATTGATGTACAATGTTCATCAAATTGATGTACAATGTTCATCAAATTGATGTAAAATGTTCATCAAATTGATGTACAATGTTCACCAAATTGATGTATAATGTTAATCAAATTGATGTACTATGTCCATCAAATTGATGTACTATGTCCATCAAATTGATGTACAGTGTTCATCAAATTGATGTACAATGTTCATCAAATTGATGTACAATGTTCATCAAATTGATGTACGATGTTCATCAAATTGATGTACAATGTTCATCAAATTGATGTACTATGTTCATCAAATTGATGTACAAAGTTCATCAAATGGATGTACGGAATTGAAGAACAATCAATAGAAATTTCTACATCAATTTGAAGAAAAGTGTTGTAGGTTGGAAAATGATGGAAGAATTCATCAAACTGATGAACCCTTTTTCAGTGTAGAAACCCAGTTCTTTGTCAAACTTGTTACAGTCGTTTGAACGGCATGAAGTTAATCGGACATATCTGCCTGATTGTATGCGAGGAGGGAAATATCGAGGGTATAATCGAGATGTCCCATTATTTCGCCGAACACAGGATGCAACACATCCTGTGTAAATCCTACAAATTTACCCAATTCCGGGCATTCATATAAACCTCCCATTCTATATATTTATTTTGTCACATTGGAGTTTGCAAAAGTTATTTTTGTTTTAAAATGAAAATTTCCATTTCTTATTCTAAAGCTGTAGGGTATTTCACATATGACTTTTCCAATGATTATCCGTATTCGTACTTGCTTAATTTTTCTGGTGCTCTTATTTTTGCTGGTAATATGACGTCGCGCTAAACGTCAGCTATTTGTGTGGGTTTTACTCTAGAATTTATGCGATACATTTAGATTGGTCAGTAATTACTGCCATGCGAAACTGCGACACTGCTCTATTGATCGCTCTGACAAACACACACTCTCTCACATAGTCTCCAATATCTATTGCGATAAATTTGACTCATCAGCGGGAATGGCATAAGAAATTTACGTAAGCATTTTATCACCGAAAAAGACAGAACTTTCATTAGCATCCCCAAAATTTGAATACTTTCTTTGATAAAATTTATGAGAGTTCAATTTCCTAAAGCGGTTATCGAAATCAGTTTATTTTGCTGGTCTGATCACCAATTAAAATATTCGAATTTGTTGTTGTCCGTTTGCGAAAACATCACATGTGAACTTGCCAAAAAAAAAAGGTGGAGTCGTGGGATAGAAAATAAAAACAAATTGGCAACGACAGTAACGGTTGACGATATTAGAACAGTGTATACTTTGATATAAACTACTAAATTTTACCGTATGGGTAATACTTTGGAATTTAATTTACTTTTATTTTATTTTATTTTATTTTATTTTATGTTATTTTATTTTATTTTATTTTATTTTATTTTATTTTATTTTATTTTATTTTATTTTATTTTATTTTATTTTATTTTATGTTATTTTATGTTATGTTATTTTATTTTATTTTATTTTATTTTATTTTATTTTATTTTATTTTATTTTATTTTATTTTATTTTATTTTATTTTATTTTATTTTATGTTATTTTATTTTATTTTATTTTATTTTATTTTATTTTATTTTATTTTATTTTATTTTATTTTATGTTATTTTATTTTATTTTATTTTATTTTATTTTATGTTATTTTATTTTATTTTATGTTATTTTATTTTATTTTATTTTATTTTATTTTATTTTATTTTGTTTTGTTTTATTTTATTTTATTTTATTTTATTTTATTTTATTTTATTTTATTCTATTTTATTTTATTTTATTTTATTTTATTTTATTTTATTTTATTTTATTTTATTTTATTTTATTTTATTTTATTTTATTTTATTTTATTTTATTTTATTTTATTTTATTTTATTTTATTTTATTTTATTTTATTTTATTTTATTTTATTTTATTTTATTTTATTTTATTTTATTTTATTTTATTTTATTTTATTTTATTTTATTTTATTTATTCGGCGCTGCCTGATCCCATAACCTCATGACATGTTGGCAAATACATGAAACCCATAAAATCACACCCACCTTAGTTTATCGAAAAGTCTGGGAGAAAACTAGAATTCAATTATCTCTACGATGAATATAATCTAATATTCCATTCAACAGACTCTACACATCGCATCTGCTCAACATTACCGATGCGAAAACATTTAATGAATATATTAGGCTAATTTTTGTTCCCGTGAAAAGATGCCGTGTTCAAATTGACTACAATTACTCATGAACTTCATAGCTGTTGCTACACCTGTCTCTTTATTCATTCCGTCCTATAACCGTCCGTCCTGCCTGCTTGCAATGTGTGGCAAATATATTTTTCCAAAGATTCTTCTACTAAGTAACTAAGGCTGCTGCCAATTGAAAAGTTCCACCAATACCATCCACGGTATGAATAGTATCTGCTTTCAACTTCCACTTGTATACTTATTACCACTGTTAAATTTTTCCTTTTATTTCATTTATTATTAAAGCCCGAATGAAGTGCTGTTTGCCGCTGCATGCATAATGGTGTGGCACCACTTCGCTACACGATTGGATGCTATGCGATGCGAGTGGCATTAATCCATTAGGTTGCGCTACTTGTAGCCGTCCGGTTGGCGGCCCATCATAGATGTTCCACAACAATGTTTCCATGGCTGAGAGGAGCATGGCACGGATGTTGCTTGGCACCGTCAGGGGTATTTAAGAAGCAATCTCCAACTTCTATTATTTAATGATGCTGTTACTGTATGTTAACCTTTTGCCGTTGTTCCATGTGTGGTTTAGATTAGAGTCACAACAGGTGGCTCTCGTTTAACACGGCCAGTTAATTTATTATTAAATTACTTTTTAATCAGCTCACCATAAACGATCCAACCCATGGAACACAAAGACTGCATACAATAATTTCAAGTAATTGCATTATTCTAGGCCTGTCTGTACGGCTTGCATCCAAGTACATGCTGTGTCTTTAAATTTCGTTCTCGAAAATTTCTTTCTTCTTCGAGATAATGTGGGAAAATTTGTTTTTAATTTAGTTTGAATGTTTTTTTTTTTTTGCTGTAAGAAGGTCTCTCCCTATTCTAACGATCGAACAATACTAGACTCATTTACTAAAAACCTCAATGGAAGGAAATAAGAGCTCGAAACCGAAATAGTTTATTCGATTATAAGCGAATGAATTCAGGTAAAGACAAACACGAACACAACTATTCCATGGTGGATTTTTCCCAGCTTCTAATAATGTACTTAGTGCGGGAAAATGGAGAGAGAGAATGGGGAGAGAGATAAGGTGTAAATAATGCGGGTATGATTTATGCCACCCTACCCCCCCACCACCCTGTGTTTTCGATGAGGAATTTGATAATCCACGGAGATAAAGTTAATCTCCACAATGAAATGAGTTCAATTTATGGAAAGTTGCTGCTGCGAAATTTGTAAATCCAAGATTATCACATGTCATTGTCTGAATTCCTGTTGATCTATTTTCCTAAAAACCAAACCATGTTTATTAAAAAAAATAAAATAAAAGACAACAACAAAGTGGAAATCGAATTAAATGAATCTGCTGTGCCATCAGTATCGCCACAAACAAATTTGAGGCGGACAAACTATTAATGCGATTAGCAATTACATTAAATATTTACCACATGCCAACATGTGTACTCGTAAATGGCGAAAAGGGTGTTCCCTTTTTGTGGTGATGGAAAATTCTGAAAATGTTTACCAGAAAAACAAAACCATTGACATTTCTGTTTGCTAGTGGTAGAAAAATCATTATTTGATTAATTTATTAATTTATTAATTTATTAATTTATTAATTTATTAATTTATTAATTTATTAATTTATTAATTTATTAATTTATTAATTTATTAATTTATTAATTTATTAATTTATTAATTTATTAATTTATTAATTTATTAATTTATTAATTTATTAATTTATTAATTTATTAATTTATTAATTTATTAATTTATTAATTTATTAATTTATTAATTTATTAATTTATTAATTTATTAATTTATTAATTTATTAATTTATTAATTTATTAATTTATTAATTTATTAATTTATTAATTTATTAATTTATTAATTTATTAATTTATTAATTTATTAATTTATTAATTTATTAATTTATTAATTTATTAATTTATTAATTTATTAATTTATTAATTTATTAATTTATTAATTTATTAATTTATTAATTTATTAATTTATTAATTTATTAATTTATTAATTTATTAATTTATTAATTTATTAATTTATTAATTTATTAATTTATTAATTTATTAATTTATTAATTTATTAATTTATTAATTTATTAATTTATTAATTTATTAATTTATTAATTTATTAATTTATTAATTTATTAATTTATTAATTTATTAATTTATTAATTTATTAATTTATTAATTTATTAATTTATTAATTTATTAATTTATTAATTTATTAATTTATTAATTTATTAATTTATTAATTTATTAATTTATTAATTTATTAATTTATTAATTTATTAATTTATTAATTTATTAATTTATTAATTTATTAATTTATTAATTTATTAATTTATTAATTTATTAATTTATTAATTTATTAATTTATTAATTTATTAATTTATTAATTTATTAATTTATTAATTTATTAATTTATTAATTTATTAATTTATTAATTTATTAATTTATTAATTTATTAATTTATTAATTTATTAATTTATTAATTTATTAATTTATTAATTTATTAATTTATTAATTTATTAATTTATTAATTTATTAATTTATTAATTTATTAATTTATTAATTTATTAATTTATTAATTTATTAATTTATTAATTTATTAATTTATTAATTTATTAATTTATTAATTTATTAATTTATTAATTTATTAATTTATTAATTTATTAATTTATTAATTTATTAATTTATTAATTTATTAATTTATTAATTTATTAATTTATTAATTTATTAATTTATTAATTTATTAATTTATTAATTTATTAATTTATTAATTTATTAATTTATTAATTTATTAATTTATTAATTTATTAATTTATTAATTTATTAATTTATTAATTTATTAATTTATTAATTTATTAATTTATTAATCTATTAATTTATTAATTTATTAATTTATTAATTTATTAATTTATTAATTTATTAATTTATTAATTTATTAATTTATTAATTTATTAATTTATTAATTTATTAATTTATTAATTTATTAATTTATTAATTTATTAATTTATTAATTTATTAATTTATTAATTTATTAATTTATTAATTTATTAATTTATTAATTTATTAATTTATTAATTTATTAATTTATTAATTTATTAATTTATTAATTTATTAATTTATTAATTTATTAATTTATTAATTTATTAATTTATTAATTTATTAATTTATTAATTTATTAATTTATTAATTTATTAATTTATTAATTTATTAATTTATTAATTTATTAATTTATTAATTTATTAATTTATTAATTTATTAATTTATTAATTTATTAATTTATTAATTTATTAATTTATTAATTTATTAATTTATTAATTTATTAATTTATTAATTTATTAATTTATTAATTTATTAATTTATTAATTTATTAATTTATTAATTTATTAATTTATTAATTTATTAATTTATTAATTTATTAATTTATTAATTTATTAATTTATTAATTTATTAATTTATTAATTTATTAATTTATTAATTTATTAATTTATTAATTTATTAATTTATTAATTTATTAATTTATTAATTTATTAATTTATTAATTTATTAATTTATTAATTTATTAATTTATTAATTTATTAATTTATTAATTTATTAATTTATTAATTTATTAATTTATTAATTTATTAATTTATTAATTTATTAATTTATTAATTTATTAATTTATTAATTTATTAATTTATTAATTTATTAATTTATTAATTTATTAATTTATTAATTTATTAATTTATTAATTTATTAATTTATTAATTTATTAATTTATTAATTTATTAATTTATTAATTTATTAATTTATTAATTTATTAATTTATTAATTTATTAATTTATTAATTTATTAATTTATTAATTTATTAATTTATTAATTTATTAATTTATTAATTTATTAATTTATTAATTTATTAATTTATTAATTTATTAATTTATTAATTTATTAATTTATTAATTTATTAATTTATTAATTTATTAATTTATTAATTTATTAATTTATTAATTTATTAATTTATTAATTTATTAATTTATTAATTTATTAATTTATTAATTTATTAATTTATTAATTTATTAATTTATTAATTTATTAATTTATTAATTTATTAATTTATTAATTTATTAATTTATTAATTTATTAATTTATTAATTTATTAATTTATTAATTTATTAATTTATTAATTTATTAATTTATTAATTTATTAATTTATTAATTTATTAATTTATTAATTTATTAATTTATTAATTTATTAATTTATTAATTTATTAATTTATTAATTTATTAATTTATTAATTTATTAATTTATTAATTTATTAATTTATTAATTTATTAATTTATTAATTTATTAATTTATTAATTTATTAATTTATTAATTTATTAATTTATTAATTTATTAATTTATTAATTTATTAATTTATTAATTTATTAATTTATTAATTTATTAATTTATTAATTTATTAATTTATTAATTTATTAATTTATTAATTTATTAATTTATTAATTTATTAATTTATTAATTTATTAATTTATTAATTTATTAATTTATTAATTTATTAATTTATTAATTTATTAATTTATTAATTTATTAATTTATTAATTTATTAATTTATTAATTTATTAATTTATTAATTTATTAATTTATTAATTTATTAATTTATTAATTTATTAATTTATTAATTTATTAATTTATTAATTTATTAATTTATTAATTTATTAATTTATTAATTTATTAATTTATTAATTTATTAATTTATTAATTTATTAATTTATTAATTTATTAATTTATTAATTTATTAATTTATTAATTTATTAATTTATTAATTTATTAATTTATTAATTTATTAATTTATTAATTTATTAATTTATTAATTTATTAATTTATTAATTAGTTAATTGCTTGGTTAAGTGATTACTTGGGTGGGACTTTTTACCACAAAATGACCAAAACGCGAAATTTCTGAAATCGCTTCAACGCATTCAAATTATTAAAATTCACTACAAAAATGGGTAAAGTCTTGCGCTACGTACCACACAAGCAACGAAGCCATTGCTCTTTTACGGGGAAAGTTTCCGGGCCGCGACACTGTAACTGTTTTATAGAGCTCTGTTAACAGAGGTTTAATTTGTATTTATCTTCACGCTCATAAAAGTTTTACAGTCCTCTGGTTTTCTTTTTGAGAGTTGAAATCCTCCACTGCATCTGTTTTGTGACATCTTTGCGATATCCTGTTGCTGCAGCTGATTCGATGAGCATTCGGCGAAATTCTATCACCTCAATCGTGGCGCCACTGAGACATGCAAACATCAAATATGGGCACACCAGAGTGTGTGCAACAAACATTACTAACAATTTAGCATTTGTTGTAATGGTGATAGCAGCAGCAGCAGCCGTCGCAGCCATAATGACAACATGACAAAAACTACCGCCACCAGAGACCGACCCCAAAAGATCAAGATGTAACTGGACGATAGAGGCCCAACAGCAAAGAGATGCAAACCAGCTCAAATACGATGACGATGGCTGTAGAAATCAGGATTAACAATGCCACAAACTCAGAGTGAAACAAACGACGGCAGCGGCGTCGGCAACAGGAACATCAACACAAAATGTTATAAAATGCCAAAAGGCCCAAACAAAAAACAACCGACAATCGAAACACGAACAAGAGAACACATTACCAGGGAACGGTCTGCCCAGGCAAAAACAACAGCAATAACGACGAAATGAATTGTGCATTTTTGGTGGCGGCAGCGAGAGCGAGCGAGAGATAGAGTAACATTTAAGGCCGACAGCAGCAAGAGTAAAATAGTAAAATACTCGTACTGATAGCGCACAAAGATGATTGCAACTGAAACTGCAAAACATCCATTGCAATACCGTGGTCAAGATGGTCACACGGTCCAAAATAAAGTGTACAGACGTTTATCGAAATTATAAACTAATTACAAAGTTGTTCATTGATTTAATGAAATGTTTCATTAATGTGACAAAAGTATGAATTCTTTGATGTTATGGGACAGGGGACATTGGTCTCCGGTTTAATTCTGATACTGCACCAAACGGAGTATGAAGCACGCATAGAAACTAGGGTCAAGCTTTAGACTGAGTCTACATGTAGTCGCAGCCTTTGGCTAACATCTTCATGTTGGTGTCGTTGGGAGTACACAAGACCTTCGCCAAATAGTCGGACGCAGAAACCACTATGCCGCCTGGTATTGTACATCTGAATATGCAGAATAATTCGCAGTTAAGTAGCAGTTGTAACCAGTGAAAATCATTTCGCCCAATGACTTCACAAATAATGCTACGTGGTTTAAATCCTCTACCATCGGATGTACAGGTGTATTAAGTTGGTCTCAGCGTAGGAAACGCAAACATAGGATCCAACATGTCGGAGTATATTCAGTCATTCAGCCCGAAAGTCGTTTTCAAGACAAAGGAAAATAAAAATCAAATGATATATACCCTCCTACCCGTCGGGTATTGGGAGTTGTCTCTCATAGAACGCCAGATATTCGCACCTTAAACAGAAAATAAATAATCTTTTTTTTCAAACTTGTTTTAGTTTATTGCTAACATGTAAACGAATGAAAGTCAGAAAAGACGACTAGTTTGGAAACAGAATTATTAAAAAATCCGCGAATGGCATTAACAATATCTGAAATGAGAAAGATTTTATAGTCGTTAAAATTTGGAAATATCGATTTTTTTTTGGCAAAAAAAAAATTTTAAAAATATTTACTTTGTTTTAAGATTTTTCTTACGAACATAAAAATTGTTTCCCTTTCCTTAAAAGCAACAAAATACAAAAGAATTTAACAGAAAAAAATTAAGCATATTGGACTGTGAATAAAAAATTGTCGGTAGTTTAAATTTTTCTGAAAACCGATCACTTGTATATCATCTCTGGTTAGACGCCCTGGCTGCATCATCCAGACTTAAGCTCCAACACACTTCTGCTAGGTATGTGTGAAATTTCAATCCAATCGGTCAAGCAAATTTCAAAAGTCAAATTTATTCAAAATGATTTCGGTCAAGTTGCCAATAAATTCCAGCCGAGAGCACTAATTTTCGATCACTTTTTGCCGCGTTCGGGACCGTATGTCAGTCAATTCCAAATGACGGATTTATTTTCAAAAGACGTTCTATGTCTGCGTCACAAGAATTCTAAAAAAAAAATGCCCCAAACAATATACGGGGTATTTTGGAGAGCCTCATGTTTTTTTTTTCGAAATGTTGCTGGAAACTCCGCACAGTTGTCCAGAATCCAATTGCATCGGTCAAAATTCTATAACTTTCGATCTAGTCAACATTTTTCAGTTCTGTAAAAAATATGTTGCAGACAACGAGTATGGGGTTAGTTTAAGTTATTTTAAAAATCGGACAATTGGATATGTTTTAGAAATATTTCCAAAGTAGAACATTTTTTTGTATTTGGCCAAAATATTCCCGACTCGTCGAATTTAAAGGAAAAAAAAAACATTGTTTCGTACCCCCTAAAAAGGTTGGTAACAATTTTTGTTACAAAAACAGCTGAGTAGAATTAACAGCTGACTAGAATTTACTACAGCTGAGTAGAATTCACTACAGCTGAGTAGAATTCACTACAGCTTAGAAGAATTCACTACAGCTGAGTAGAATTCACTACAGCTGAGTAGAATTCACTACAGCTGAGTAGAATTCACTACAGCTGAGTAGAATTTCCTACTGCTGAGTAGAATTCACTACAGCTGAGTAGAATTTACTACAGCTGAGTAGAATTTGCTACAGCTGAGTAGAATTCCCTACAGCTGAGTAGAATTCACTACAGCTGAGAAGAATTTTCTACAGCTGAGTAGAATTCATTACAGCTGAGAAGAATTTACTACAGGTGATTAGAATTCACTACAGCTGAGAAGAATTCACTACAGCTGAGTAGAATTCACTACAGCTGAGTAGAATTTCCTACAGCTGAGAAGAATTCATTACAGCTGAGTAGAATTTACTACAGCTGAGTAGAATTTGCTACAGCTGAGGAGAATTCACTACAGTTGAGTAGAATTCACTACAGCTGAGTAGAATTTACTACAGCTGAGTATAATTCACTACAGCTGAGTAGAATTCACTACAGCTGAGTAGAATTCACTACAGCTGAGTAGAATTCACTACAGCTGAGTAGAATTTCCTACAGCTGAGTAGAATTTGCTACAGCTGAGGAGAATTCACTACAGTTGAGTAGAATTCACTACAGCTGAGTAGAATTTACTACAGCTGAGTAGAATTCACTACAGCTGAGTAGAATTTACTACAGCTGAGTATAATTCACTACAGCTGAGTAGAATTCACTACAGCTGAGTAGAATTCACTACAGCTGAGTAGAATTCACTACAGCTGAGTAGAATTTCCTACTGCTGAGTAGAATTCACTACAGCTGAGTAGAATTTACTACAGCTGAGTAGAATTCACTACAGCTGAGTAGAATTTACTACAGCTGAGTATAATTCACTACAGCTGAGTATAATTCACTACAGCTGAGTAGAATTCACTACAGCTGAGTAGAATTTCCTACAGCTGAGTAGAATTTGCTACAGCTGAGGAGAATTCACTACAGTTGAGTAGAATTCACTACAGCTGAGTAGAATTTACTACAGCTGAGTAGAATTCACTACAGCTGAGTAGAATTTACTACAGCTGAGTATAATTCACTACAGCTGAGTAGAATTCACTACAGCTGAGTAGAATTTCCTACAGCTGAGTAGAATTTGCTACAGCTGAGGAGAATTCACTACAGTTGAGTAGAATTCACTACAGCTGAGTAGAATTTACTACAGCTGAGTAGAATTCACTACAGCTGAGTAGAATTTACTACAGCTGAGTATAATTCACTACAGCTGAGTAGAATTCACTACAGCTGAGTATAATTCACTACAGCTGAGTAGAATTCACTACAGCTGAGTAGAATTCACTACAGCTGAGAAGAATTCATTACAGCTGAGTAGAATTTACTACAGCTGAGTAGAATTTGCTACAGCTGAGGAGAATTCACTACAGTTGAGTAGAATTCACTACAGCTGAGTAGAATTTACTACAGCTGAGTAGAATTCACTACAGCTGAGTAGAATTTACTACAGCTGAGTATAATTCACTACAGCTGAGTAGAATTCACTACAGCTGAGTAGAATTCACTACAGCTGAGTAGAATTCACTACAGCTGAGTAGAATTTCCTACTGCTGAGTAGAATTCACTACAGCTGAGTAGAATTTCCTACAGCTGAGTAGAATTTTCTACAGCGGAGTAGAATTCACTACAGCTGAGTAGAATTTCCTACAGATGAGTAGAATTTACTACAGCTGAGTAGAATTTCCCACAGCTGAGTAGAATTTTCTACAGCGGAGTAGAATTCACTACAGCTGATTAGAATTTCCTACAGCTGAGAAGAATTTACTACAGCGGAGTAGAATTCACTACAGCTGAGTAGAATTTCCTACAGATGAGTAGAATTTACTACAGCTGAGTAGAATTTCCCACAGCTGAGTAGAATTTTCTACAGCGGAGTAGAATTCACTACAGCTGAGTAGAATTTCCTACAGCTGATTAGAATTTGCTACAGTTGAGAAGAATTTACTACAGCTGAGTAGAATTTCCTACAGCTGAGAAGAATTTACTACAGCTGATTAGAATTCACTACAGCTGAGTAGAATTTTCTGCAGCTGAGTAGAATTCACTACAGCTGAGTAGAATTTACTACAGCTGAGTAGAATTTCCTACAGCTGAGTAGAATTCACTACAGCTGAGTAGAATTTCCCACAGCTGAGTAGAATTTTCTACAGCGGAGTAGAATTCACTACAGCTGAGTAGAATTTCCTACAGCTGATTAGAATTTGCTACAGTTGAGAAGAATTTACTACAGCTGAGAAGAATTTGCTACAGCTGAGTAGAATTTCCTACAGCTGCGTAGAATTTTCTGCAGCTGAGTAGAATTCACTACAGCTGAGTAGAATTCACTACAGCTGAGTAGAATTTCCTACAGCTGAGTAGAATTTTCTACAGCGGAGTAGAATTTTCTACAGCGGAGTAGAATTCACTACAGCTGAGTAGAATTCACTACAGCTGAGTAGAATTCACTACAGCTGAGTAGAATTTCCTACAGCTGAGTAGAATTTTCTACAGCGGAGTAGAATTCACTACAGCTGAGTAGAATTTCCTACAGATGAGTAGAATTTACTACAGCTGAGTAGAATTTCCCACAGCTGAGTAGAATTTTCTACAGCGGAGTAGAATTCACTACAGCTGATTAGAATTTCCTACAGCTGAGAAGAATTTACTACAGCGGAGTAGAATTCACTACAGCTGAGTAGAATTTCCTACAGATGAGTAGAATTTACTACAGCTGAGTAGAATTTCCCACAGCTGAGTAGAATTTTCTACAGCGGAGTAGAATTCACTACAGCTGAGTAGAATTTCCTACAGCTGATTAGAATTTGCTACAGTTGAGAAGAATTTACTACAGCTGAGTAGAATTTCCTACAGCTGAGAAGAATTTACTACAGCTGATTAGAATTCACTACAGCTGAGTAGAATTTTCTGCAGCTGAGTAGAATTCACTACAGCTGAGTAGAATTTACTACAGCTGAGTAGAATTTCCTACAGCTGAGTAGAATTTACTACAGCTGAGTAGAATTCATTACAGCTGAGAAGAATTTACTACAGCTGATTAGAATTCACTACAGCTGAGAAGAATTTTCTACAGCTGAGTAGAATTTACTACAGCTGAGTAGAATTTGCTACAGCTGAGTAGAATTTCCTACAGCTGATTAGAATTTCTACAGCTGATTAGAATTTGCTACAGCTTAGAAGAATTCACTACAGCTGAGTAGAATTCACTACAGCTGAGTAGAATTCACTACAGCTGAGTAGAATTCACTACAGCTGAGTATAATTTACTACAGCTGAGTATAATTTACTACAGCTGAGTAGAATTCATTACAGCTGAGAAGAATTTACTACAGCTGATTAGAATTCACTACAGCTGAGAAGAATTTTCTACAGCTGAGTAGAATTTGCTACAGCTGAGTAGAATTTCCTACAGCTGATTAGAATTTCTACAGCTCATTAGAATTTGCTATAGCTGATTAGAATTTGCTACAGCTGATTAGAATTTGCTACAGCTTAGAAGAATTCACTACAGCTGAGTAGAATTCACTACAGCTGAGGAGAATTCACTACAACTGAGTAGAATTTCCTACAGCTGAGTAGAATTTTCTACAGCTGATTAGAATTTCTACAGCTGAGTAGAATTTGCTAGAGCTGAGTAGAATTCACTAGAGATGAGTAGAATTCACTACAGCTGATTAGAATTCTACAGCTGAGGAGAATTCACTAAAGCTGATTAGAATTTCCTACTGCTGAGTAGAATTCACTACAGCTGAGTAGAATTTCCTAAGGCTGAGTAGTGTTAACTCCTCATAGGAACACACGTACTTGAATTGAATACAATTCTGGTCTCGATTTCAGTTTGTACTGGAACATGAATTAGAAGACATCTGTAAAATGCCAGATCATCCGTTCAGTACACACCAGAGATTCCCGCTGATCCACTCGCAATGCAGAGTGCCAACGATTCGGTCTGAATCAACTTAAAGGCATTTATGCCGTTTTGTGGCTGTTTGCTCTGGGATTTTCAGCCATTAATGATAGTAAAGCGCAACATAATGTGCCATAAAAAATGTAAGACGACAACACAGAGGAGCAACATGAAGAAAATACCATTTGGTTGCTGCTGCTGCCGCTGCTGCAATGAATGTTGTTTGTACTCGTACAACAAGAGATGCAAATGTTGCAACTTAAAATATGGCTTGATAATATTTTCTTTCGTTTTTTTCCCCACGGACTTGTGGTCCTCGTATACGTTCATTCGTTCTTCTTCTCATACTTGGCGAGCACAAAAAAAAACAACGGCAACGGCAACTAAGTAAATTACAACAAGTATTTGTAACAACAGCAACACAAAACTCATTTCACGTTGTAGTGAACACCAAAGTGCACAGACCAAACCGAAAACAAAACCGACACACACACACACGAACGAAAACAAAAAATGTTCCGGACCCAAAGCTTATGATGGGTAAGTCGAGCCAAGGTTTTTTTTTCGAAATAAATAAAAAAAAAACTGCAGCAAAACAAAATCAGGAAAAAGAAAACAGAAAATAGAGTTCAAGTTCGCTGGGTGATGTTGCACTGCAATGGCAAAAAAAACAGAAAAAAAACAACAGCAACAACATTAGCAGCAGCGACAACAGCAAGAGTCGTCTCCTTGCATTTGCTGATGTTGGTTGGTAACTCGGTTGTTTCAGATTTTTCACGTTGGCCAATAATGACTTTTTGATGCTGCTAATGAAGATCATGATCTTTATAAGGTGATGATGAATACAGCAACAGCAACAACAACAACAGCACCATCAGCATCAGCGGTGAAACACCATTACATTTATTAAGTTAATGACATGAAACAAAAGCAAAAGATGCACACACACACACACAGACACACAGAGAAAAAAAAACCTTAAACGAACCATAGAAAGTTAATCAAACTTTTTTTTCTGCTTCTTCAGCCTCAGCATCTTTGCAAAGGCACACAAATATTTTCGTTTTCTCTTGAGCTGCGTTAAGTGAGCAAACTAATATTTTCAAGATTAATAGAAGAAGCACGAATGGAAACACTTACGTTCGACCAGCTCAGCAGAGTAAACATGCTGGTATTCGGTTTCCCTAAAGCACGGGACAGTTCGATTGCCGGGTTCATATTTTACACATGTCCAAGCGTCCCTCAAATACATTTTGACAAACGATGAGGTCATTGCGATATGACAAGTGGCTGTCTCGGTTTCATATTTCTTCGCGGGACTGAATTAGAAATTGGTCAAATGTTTCACAAGATTTCTGGGCTCTGTTTTCCCTTTGGAAAAGTTCTGACTGTAACTGGAAGACAAGGTTAGGTTAGGTTGAACAGGTTGCCTGTTTGCTGTCCTCTCGGAGGCCTAACCTGTACAATTTTATTTGTGGCGTTTACGTCCTTTTCGGGGTTAGGGCCTGATTTGTTTTTGGTTTTTTTTTCATGGCATATTTTGACGTGATTAAAACTCACGTTCGAAATGTTCTCCTTTTTTAATTTCTAAAATATGATTTTTTTTTTTTACCTAATTGAAATGTTTTTTTTTGTTTTTTTTTTAGCTTTTTATGTTTGTTTGTATAAATCTCTGATTTCATGAAGGGAAGAAAATTCCCTGATCATTTCAAATTTTCTAAAATTGTGAGGAGATAATAATAGTTATTGCTATTGTGAAACAGTGGCAAGCTGACTCAATGTGTGGGTCAGATCAAAGTCTGTCAGAGGTCACTAAGGAAATAGTGCGATCCAAGGTCGCTCAAGATTCACTGGTTGCAGAAGTAAGGGGGAAAGCTTTTATTATTAGACATGCACGTCATTTCCACTTCACAATAGAAATTAGTTGATACACCTACAATGAATTGCTTGTCCATCACAGTTGGCTCGCAGTAGCTCTGCCTTTAAAACCAATTTTTCCAACATTTGGTGAGAGATTGTGGTTCTTAGGAACGATTGAGGCGAGGGCTGTGTGACATGGGGCGATATTCTGCTGAAGCCATAGAACTTCCAAGTCCACATTTTCAATCTCCGACAACAAATTTACAACATTTTTGGCAGTTCCAAAACTTGAAACTAATTTTTGACAACAACCAATTTTTATAATAGTTACAGAAGGGACGAAAAAGGGGCCGAAACGGCCCAAAGCGGAATCAAAAAGGGACAAAAGGGGAAAAATAATAATAATGGTGAAACATATTTAGAGAAGGGACGAAAAAGGTGCCAAAACGGGAAAAAAAAATGGGAAAACAAATTTAAAAAAAAAAAGTTTGGCAAATAAAAAAAAAGGAGTGAAACAAATTGTTGGATGGAAATTAGTTGTAGATGGGATGAAAAAGGGGTGAAACGGGATAAAAAAAGGGACAAAAGGGCAAAAATAATGAAAAGGTGAAACTAATTTTTGTCAACAACAAATTTTGATAATAGTTACAGAAGGGACGAAACGGCCCAAAACGGAATCAAAAAGGGTCAAAAGGGGGGGAAATAATAAAAATGGTGAAACAGATTTTTGGCAACAACAAGTGAATAATAGTTAGACAAGCAACGAAAATGTCTCCATAACGGCCCAAAACGGAATCAAAAAGGGACAAAGCGGAATAGTAATAAAAAGGTGAAACTGTTTTTTTTTTTGAAAAACTAGTTTTGATGATAGTTAGAGAAGTGACGAAAAAAGGGGCCAAAAAGGGATAACAAAAATGGGCAAACAGTGGAAACAAATTGTAAAATACCGAGGAAGTGGGAAAACGCTTTCAAAATCATAGGGGGCGAGAAGTAGATAAGGAAGTAAATGTTTGGAAATTGTTGCGGGCTTTGCAACTGCTGTTGCAAAAAAGTACAAAAAAGGGGCCAAAAATGGAGAAAATTAAAAAAGTGTAAACAAATATTTTAAATTGATATCTATCGATCAAAAATTGGAAGAATGTGATAAAGACTTTTAGTCAGTAGTAGAGATGTAATGAAGTTCGCTATTGGACATGCGAATGACAATTATTCGCATCATTTTGATGTTTCGCTTTCGCAAAATACATTTTTCCTATATTTGCATTTGCAAAAATGCAAAAAAAAAAAATAATAAGACGAATTTTCACTTTCGCATATGCGAATTATTCGCTTCATTTGGGAATATTCGTTTTCGCAAGAAATATAATAAATGGTTTTCCAACAAAAGGTGAATCACCCGGTATTTCGGTAGCTGATACTTTTGAAGCTTTCATCCATTGACATTTGAGAAGTAGAAACTACGCCATTACTAAAAATGGAACGCCTTGAAATTATTAAAATTCACTATAAAAATGGTGAAAATCTTGCAGTCTCAGTTCGCAAAACTAAAGCATTTTTGGGTCGTCGGACCGCAATACAGAAATTGGTCGGAAAATTCGAGCCGTTGGGACAAGTTAGTGATGTGAAGAATAAAACCAGTGCACATCGCTCAAGAACAACTGAGAATACTGCTGGCCAAAGCCCAAAGTGTTGAAGAAAACCCAGGCTTGTCCACTTCTCGTCGTTCTTTGGAATTGGGGCATTCCACCACAAACGTCATTACACCGTATTTTGTATAAAGATTTTAATTTTAAGGCTTATAAAGTTCAGTTAAGACAAGAACTCATCAACAACGTCTTGTCTTTGCTGATTGGGTCCTTGAAATGCCTGAAAATCATCCGGAATTCCATCGAAAAATCATCTTGACTGCTGAGGCCATTTCCACCTTGGTAGCTACATTAACAAGCTAAATTGTCGCATCTGTGACTCGGAAAACCCAAGTGTTATTGTTGAGAAGCCTCTCCTCCATCCTCAACGTGTGACTGTTTGGTGCGGTTTATGGTCGTTACTTTTCCGGAAATGAGGTCGAATCAACAGTTGCGATGAATGGATTGCGCTATCGACAGATGATTAATGATTTTTTATGGTCGGAATTGGATGATATTGATCTGGACGACGTTTACTTTCAACAAGACGGCGCTACGTGCCACACCAGCAACGAAACCATTGCTCTTTTAAGGGAAAATTTTCTCTCGAAGAGTTGATCACAATTGGCCAGCGAGATCTTGTGATTTAACACCTTGCGAATTCTTCCCTTGGGGCTACGTGAAAAATAAGGTCTACGCGAAAAGCCCAGCATTGGTGCAAGACCTCAACGATAGAATTCGTGGGGAACATAGGGCAGCCACTTTGCGATTTGGTTAGGGAGAATTTCATGTAATGGATATGGTCCTGTAAGCGTGGTCGTGTTGGCCATTTGGCTGATGTTGTTTTTCATTATTAACGGCATCCTTTCCTCTTTATTATGAAATAAACATCCGATCACTTATCTCAAAAAATTTCATTTATCTTTGAATACCAAAACACCTCTTGTTATAGAACACTTTATATCTATTTTTAAAAAAAAAAAATAATAATGTATATATGACCTCCAAGTTTTTTTTCTGAATTTCCTACTGCGAATAGTTATTGATGTAATTATTTTATAATTAAAATTACAAATTTTGTAATTTAAGATTTTGTGAATTTCCCAATGCGAATACTTGTTGATTTAATTAGTTTATGAAATTAATTTTTATTTTTTACAAATTTTGTAATTTAAGATTCTAACTTAAATTTTTTCACATGAAACTGGAGATGTTCAAAAATTCCAATCCAAGGTAAACCTTAAAGACACATAAGATTGCCAAATATTTCTGGGTTATTCCCTTGTATTTTGGGATATTGATAGCTTTTACATTGTACCATATAATTATTGCGATAGCTGTGTTTCAAAACAATTAACATCGAAATGGTCAAATGAACTCTTAGATAATGTCGGACAGTCGACCCGTTAAAATTCCAAACTGTCCTTCATTTAGATGTGCATTCGTAAAAGTTAATTCCAACATTCCGGACACTATTTGGAGAACATTAACAATGAATTCCCATTAATATCGTTAACATGTCAGTCGCGTGTAGTTACAAATATCTCTGTTGCTGCTGGCCATGTTGTTGGCTTGTGTAATCGCCAGCACCAAATGCTATTACAACATGTTCTTCGGCCGCTGGTTGGGGGTACTTGTTGCTGTTTTTGTGGTTTTGAGTGTGTAACCAATAACTGTAACTTGTTAAAACACAAGTTTGTTGTCCGAAACCAGGGCCTGCAATGGCTTAAATGCCATGTAAAGAATTTATTAAATCATAATTTCTTTCATTCTTGAATGCCGCTATCCAAGACAACCAGCCACTGACACTGGCTGACTCTGCAGCAGACACGACAATGTCATTGAACCCATTGTCAGTTCAAAAACTGTACGATTTTTTCCCAAATATAAACACACACCAAAAAAAAAAGAGAAAAAGAAAAAAAAAACAATTAACATATGCTTCAAGCGAAAAACGGTGCAGTAACCTATATTTTTATGACCCACAGATAGAGGGGAGTTGGATGGGGGGCAGACTCGTAATAGGTAATAAAACGTCAAACGGCCAAAAAGAGGCTGGAAGCCAACTGTATGAATGAAAGAACCACCAGTGAGTGGCTGGCAAGAATGGTAGGGAATCCCATAAAGCAGTAACACAAGAACCACTTAAATCATTAGTAGGAGAGCGGCAGCGGCGAAAAACACCGGCACAAACCGCCGTTAGGAGCCACTCACTCCGTCCATGTCTACCAGCCAGCCAGCCAGTCACTCACACGAACGTCAAGGCAACCATCGTTGAAACTGAGTTACATGGCACCGAACAAGGGTTGCCAACCCAAGAAGTTGGTGGGAAGGGAGGGGTTTGGGCAATTAAAAATTGTCAAATTAAAAACAATAACAAGCCGAGACAACATTGACAACAACAACAGCGACACATAATTAAAAAAGTATTAAAGACTCTCACACACACTCAAAAAAACACCTTAAAAAGCAATAAACGCCAAAAAAAAAAAACATGGGAGAACCAAAGAGAACCACAAACACAACAAAACGAAAAACCAAACTGCGATCTGATAATTCACAGGAACTGGAAACCATCAAACAACACTTCATAAAATGTCACACACTCTCTCATGTCTGCGGGTTTTGCGGCACACACACACACACTCACATATTTCCGGTAAGCTGAGAAGACACAAACAAAAAATCAAAACATTTATTGTACTCATTATGTTTAAGTAGATTCATATGTTTAGATGGTTATATTGCGGTCTTCAGAATTGTGGTTTTCCTTTACACGTGAAATTAAATTGAAAACTTTCAGCCAGACAAGCTGAGGCACGACTTGATTACAGCCATGCACAGAGAAACAGCATCCGAATGAAAGTTGATTGCTAAGATTTCTCAAAGATTCAAATAATAATGAAATTATCAAATAATACCCAAATGTTTTGAAATTCTCAAAATCTATAAAAAGTCAAAAATAAAACAAAGTCCCAAGCAAAAAGTCAACGTATAAATTCATATGACTTTTGAAAGCAAATCTATAAGAGAATTAATAAAAAAAAAAGTCAAGCCAAAAAGTCATCGTGTAAATTGGTGCTATGTCGTATGAATTTATACGCTGAATTTTTGCTTGCGACTCCATTTCATTACTTTTTTTTTCGAAATTCATACTTTAATAGAAATGACAGAAAACCCTCAAAATTTGTGATTTGTGACTTTTCCTAGCCCGCAATTTTCTCGACATGTTTCGCCTACAAATTAGGATGGAACAATTTTAAATGTGCATTCAAAACATTTCGTACATCTGAGTTAAAGTTGGCAATTTCGATTTAGCTGGCCCAACTTGACTTTAAATACATAGCTGGACGATCCAGCCCATCTGGCAACCCTAGAGTTCGCCGCAGACAGATATTTTTCCATGTGGCTCCAATTGTCCCTGGCTATGATGACATCTGTTAAAGACAGCCTTGTGCTGGCGGTCATCATAGGACCTCGGACCAGTGTTACTACGGATCATCAATAAATGGCAAATTTTTTTCAGCGGGACAGGCATCCTGTTAATCAGAAATGCCTCGTTCCCATTTTTTTAGAAATGCTCCCTCCCTTCACGCATGGCCTTACAAAGGAACGGACCCGTTGACAGGGCCAGCCAACGATTCACTCTTCTCGGTCGGTTTAGGCAGAATTCTAATAATAATAAAATAATAAAGAATTTCCCCGATGAGTGATTCCAGAAATTGATGAAAAATTCCTTAAAAATGACGGAATTAGCATTACCTCAAAAATAATTTTTAAAAAAATTTACAAAAAAACAATTTTAAAACAAATTTTTTAAAAAAAAAAAAACAATTTTAAAATTTTCTAAAAAAAAAAATATTTAAAAAAAAAATTTTAAATCTTTTTTTTACATTTATAAAAAATTTGTAAAGAAAAAATTAAAAAAAAATTAAGAAAATTTAAAAAAAAAACAATTTTTTGTTTCTTATTTTTAGACAATATTTTTTTTAACCAATACTTAATTATTTAAGGTAAATATAAATAAGTCAGGTGTACCTGGTACATGTCAAAAACACCACATTATTATTAAATATTTCATTAAATTTGTTTTTTTTTTTGACGCGATACATTTTTTTATGCTGTACATTTTTTTAAACCAAAACGTAAGCATTAATATTAAATACTAGTAAGTTGTAATGCGCCTATGGCGCCCGTTGAAATATGTGTTAATTTAAAATGGATGCAACAAATTTATTTTATTTTGCTTGAGAATGTATTTGTTACTTAACTTTTAAATTTTTTTTGGTTAAATGTTCCACAATTGAATTTTAAGTGTTTTTTCATAAGAACGTGTGATCGCGTGAACTATACGAATGGAAATAAGAAATATTACACACTGTTTGTAATAAATTTGCTTGAGAAAGTATTTGTTACTTAATTTTAAAAATTTTGTAAAAAATATTTTGAGAAAACTATTTTTTAAAAAAAAAATAAAATTGGAAAAAAAAATTTGTGGAAAAAAAATGTTTGTTGAAAAAAAAAAATTTTGTTGAAAAAAAATATTGTTGAAAAAAAAAATTTTTGTGAAAAAAAAATATTGTTGAAAAAAAAAAATTTTGTGAAAAAAAAATTTTGTCGAAAAAAAAAATTTTTGTGGAAAAAAAAAATTTTGTTGAAAAAAAAAATTTTGTGGAAAAAAAAAATTTTGTTGAAAAAAAAAATTTTTGTTGAAAAAAAAATTTTGTAAAAAAAAAAAATTGTAAAAAAAAAATTTTGGAAAAAAATAATTTTGGAAAAAAATAATTTTGGTAAAAAAAAATTTGTGGAAAACACAATTTCTGTACAAAAAAATTTTTTTTTATTATTATTATTTATAGAAAATTATAGAATGCCTATTTAAATTCCTACGTACTGCGTGACAGAGTCAGTGAATCAGTGTATCAGTGAATCAGTGTCGAGGGTAAATATATATTAAGATAAAAGATAAATAATTCGTGTATTAGTAAAAATGTGAAATTATTAACAAATCTTTAATTAAAACTACCAGATAAATGATAATGAAAAAAATCCAGTTTAATTTAAATGTAACTAGTTGAAGAGTGTTTCAGGAAGTAAAAATCGTAAAACTTCCCGGTTGGAACCCTCAATCATAGTTGTCAAAATTGCATAAAATCGTAATTGCGTTTAATCATGTAGTGGTAGCATTTTATTCCAGGGAATCCCGAGCAATCGGGAAGCAATAAAATGGGACAACAAATAAATTTACGTTTCATTTTTTTCTTCAAAAAATATAAATATTTTCTTAAAAAAATCTTTTTTGGAACAAATGCACTTTTGCCTCTTTGGTTCACATGTCTTAACATTTTTTTTTTATACTCTGTCATATACAATTACGCTATGACAATTTAAGCTACAAAAAAATTGGGTATTTTCCAAAAATTAAAAAAAAACACAGTCCGTAAAGAATCACGAATATGTTATTTACTAAAAAAAATTCATCATAGGAAAAAATTCAGAATTATGACAAAAACAATTGTTCTTGTTGTTCTACAGATATTTTAATCTGTTCACAAGCTATCCGTCGTCTGGTCCCTGACGTTAGAACATTTAGCCGACATACGCGGATATCCAGGTTCTCTCATCCGTTCATTGTCAAAGGGCCGGTTGACCGGACGACGCACTATAGAGAAAATTTGTTCTTCAGCCGGACTGTTCGTTTGTGGAATAATCTTCCTGCAAGGGCTTTTCCTGCCTGCTATGACATTATCAAATTCCAGGTCGAAGTCAAAAAAGCACTACTCCCTCTTCCCCTCCCCACCAACACCCTTTCTTCCTTTCGCTAACGCAGTGCATTGCATTTATACGGGGGCATCCCCTGAGTGTTAGTCAAGTCATCATCGTGGCTATGTTAAAGTTTCCCATTTCCTTTGACATTCATAGAACTCGGATGTTCGAGGTAGCCTGATTCGAGACCCATTATCTACGTTTCAATACTCACAGACTCATTAAAATTGCTTAATATGTACTTCCATACAATTTTCGAATCACCTAAGGTTGAATACCCTTTAGCCATCTCTTTTGATCGGTAAATTTCCATACCTTCCCCATCAATTACATTTGACATTCACAATTAAAACACACCATTTTTTTCTCATAAACATTTTTACACTTTGTATTTCTTAAACATTTGCCTTAAAAGGACAAGTCTCTAAGCCTTGTAGAATTGAGTTTGAGCCTCAACAACCCAGGGAATGTAAGCGGAGACACGAGTGTAGATCGAGGGCAATTGAGCCATACCGCAGGGAATGTAACCCCAGGAAACAATACCAATCAACTCGGCGCCACCATCATCGGAGAATTCCTTAACCAAGGGACCGCCAGAATCGCCATTGCAAGCGGAGATGCTTTGTTGCAAAGAGTCGGAGCAGACGTTGGTCTCATGGATCGGAGCGTCGGCGGGCAAAACACTCTTGCACTTGTTGAATTCGACAATTTGCGTTTCCACCGTTTGCAAAGTACCGGCGGCCGAGAAGGAGAACGCCTTGGGTTGACCCCAACCGTACAGATGAGTTTCGCCCGAGTGAATTTCCTCTACAGCGGGCAAGGCCACCGGCTGTACCCACTCGTTGAAGTCGAACGGCTCCGAAACGTGCAAAATGGCAATATCATAGGGTCCCACACCACCATCGTAGTTCTCATGCACCTTGCCGTAGTCGACAACACGCGATTGCGTCTTTTCATCGAGAGTAGTCCGCTTGTGGAGACCGGCCACCACACCCATGCCTTCAACTTTGCTAATACAGTGAGCAGCGGTCAGAATCCAATTTTTGTTGATCAAACTGCCACCGCAAATGTGCGAATGCTTCTTGGTTCGGCTCAACGACACAATGTACGGTGCGGAATGGGGCTGGGCATCTTCACCCTTGATGATGTAGCCGGTGGCGAAACTCGGCATCAAACGTTGGGCAGCCGACGAAAGGTGTCCGGCACTGACACAGGCCACCAACAGAGTACAAACGATAAGAACTTTCATGTTTTCCCACTAAAAACTTACTGATATCGATTAAGGGATTGCTTCGACCTTATATAGTGGAGGTGTGCAGTGGCCAAAGATTCGCTTGCAGCGCATTATCAAATCTAGCCGATTTGCAAATCTAGCCGGCACTTGTCCATCCTTAATCGTATCGAAATATTTGATATTGCCGATGATTTACAATCGGCGCGGGCACTGGACTACCTATCTGGTATGTTTATATGATTTACTATATTTTGACGGCCTCAATTATTGATAGCCGGTACCATCGAGTCTATTAATACAATTATGGACGGAAAGTACGATTACGTACGTTTGGAGTGGCAATTCATTATAGAGGAGACGCAGCTACGTCAACTAATGCACCAAAACTTTTGTTTGAACAAATTAGTGGTTGATATTTTCGACCGGGTTCACATTGGACTTTTGTAGGGGATTTTCTATTAAAGGTTGTCAATAAGTGTAACAAATTTAAAAAGGTTCTTATATATTTTATGATCTCTTTAAAATGAGTTCAAAGTGTGGATTAATTTCATATAATTCTGACTATTATTGCAATGGATTAGACGTACTTTCCATCTATAATTGTATTAATAGACTCGATCAATAATTGAGGCCGTCAAAATATTGTAAATCATATGAACATACCAGATAGGTAATCCAGTGCCCGCGCCGATTGTAAATCATCGGCAATATCAAATATTTCGATACGATTAAGGATGGACAAGTGCCGGCTAGATTTGCAAGTGCCGGCTAGATTTGATAATGCGCTGCAAGCGAATCTTTTGCCACTGCACACCTTCACTATATAAGGTCGAAGAAATCCCTTAATCGATATCAGTAAGTTTTTAGTGTGAAGACATGAAAGTTCTTATCGTTTGTACTCTGTTGGTGGCCTGTGTCAGTGCCGGACACCTTTCGTCGGCTGCCCAACGTTTGATGCCGAGTTTCGCCACCGGCTACATCATCAAGGGTGAAGATGCCCAGCCCCATTCCGCACCGTACATTGTGTCGTTGAGCCGAACCAAGAAGCATTCGCACATTTGCGGTGGCAGTTTGATCAACAAAAATTGGATTCTGACCGCTGCTCACTGTATTAGCAAAGTTGAAGGCATGGGTGTGGTGGCCGGTCTCCACAAGCGGACTACTCTCGATGAAAAGACGCAATCGCGTGTTGTCGACTACGGCAAGGTGCATGAGAACTACGATGGTGGTGTGGGACCCTATGATATTGCCATTTTGCACGTTTCGGAGCCGTTCGACTTCAACGAGTGGGTACAGCCGGTGGCCTTGCCCGCTGTAGAGGAAATTCACTCGGGCGAAACTCATCTGTACGGTTGGGGTCAACCCAAGGCGTTCTCCTTCTCGGCCGCCGGTACTTTGCAAACGGTGGAAACGCAAATTGTCGAATTCAACAAGTGCAAGAGTGTTTTGCCCGCCGACGCTCCGATCCATGAGACCAACGTCTGCTCCGACTCTTTGCAACAAAGCATCTCCGCTTGCAATGGCGATTCTGGCGGTCCCTTGGTTAAGGAATTCTCCGATGATGGTGGCGCCGAGTTGATTGGTATTGTTTCCTGGGGTTACATTCCCTGCGGTATGGCTCAATTGCCCTCGATCTACACTCGTGTCTCCGCTTACATTCCCTGGGTTGTTGAGGCTCAAACACAATTCTACAAGGCTTAGAGACTTGTCCTTTTAAGGCAAATCTTCAATAAATACAAAGTGTAAAAATGTTTATGAGAAAAAAATGGTGTGTTTTAATCGTGAATGTCAAATGTAATTGATGGGGAAGGTATGCAAATTTACCGATCAAAAGAGAGGGCTAAAGGGTATTCAACCTTAGGTGATTCGAAAATTGTATGGAAGTACATATTAAGCAATTTTAATGAGTCTGTGAGTATTGAAACGTAGATAATGGGTCTCGAATCAGGCTACCTCGAACATCCGAGTTCTATGAATGTCAAAGGAAATGGGAAACTTTAACATAGCCACGATGATGACTTGACTAACACTCAGGGGATGCCCCCGTATAAATGCAATGCACTGTGCTAGCAAAAGAAAGAAAGGGTATTGGAGAGGGGGGAAGAGGGAGTAGTGTTTTTTGACTTTGGCCTTGAATTAGATAATGTCATAGGAGGCAGGAACAACACTTGCATGAAGATTGTTCCACAAACGAACAGTCCGGCTGAAGAACGAATTTTCTCTATAGTGCGTCCGACGTCCGGTCAACCGGCCCTTTGACAATGAACGGATGAGAGAACCTGGATATCCGCGTATGTCGGCTAAATGTTCTAACGTCAGGGACCAGACGACGGATATCTTGTGAACAGATGAAAATATCTGTAGAACAACAAGAACAATTGTTTTTGTCATAATTCTGAGATAGTGAATTTTTTGCCATGGACTGGGTTTCCTTTAAGAAATGTTCTTTTTTTTAAATTTATTTAAAAGAAATCGTACAACGTGTTACTTTATAACCATTTATGTCTCAAAAAATTGCAATCAAAAAAATTTTTTTAATTTTTTTTAAAAATATATATTCATATAAAACGAAAATGTTCAACAAAAAAACTCATAAAAATCTAAAATGAAAAAAAAATTACACATTCTCGGAAGTTTAGCATAAAATCAAAATGTGTATTAGATTATTCACAATTTTTTAAAATTCATTTTAAAGAGATCTGACAATTATTTTTCAAGTTATGACAATTTATATCTTGAACAAGTGCATTTAATTTTTTTTTAAAGATTACAAAAAAATATGTTCATTAAAATCGTAAATAACAAAAAGTGGTGTCCATTCTCGGAAGTTTATCGTAACGTATTTAAAAATTTTTTAGAAAATAAAAAAATTCATAAAAATCGAGAATAACAAAAAACTGTCTATTCTCAGAAATTTGTTTAAAACAAAAAGGGAAAAAATGGTTTTTACGTTATAAAAAAAAATATAAAAAAATATTCGTAAAAATCGAAAATGACAAATATCTGTCCAAATCTTGGAAAGTTATCATAGAGCCATATATTTTTTTTAATTAAAATGAGTTATTTATCAGAAAAATCGACTTCGTTGTTTTATTTGTATTCAATTTATAGAGGCCTCCCTTTCATTTTTTAAAATTTATTGTAAAGAATTCTGATAATTATTTTTCAAGTTATGAAAAATTGCATTAAGGAAGGACTCCCTCTCATTTTTTAAAATTTATTGTAAAGAATTCGGACAATTATTTTTCAAGTTATGAAAAATTGCATTAAAAAAAAAGTTAAATATCCATTTTCGGAAGTTTATCATAAATCCACATATCTTACAATTTAAATCGACTTTCATTTTATTTCACAATTTAGAGAAGGTCTTCCATTTTTTAAAATTTATTGATAAGACATTTAGTTTTCGTCTAGTTTTCTCTTTAAAACATTGTTGTGCAAAATTGCATTTAAAAAAAAATAATATTTAAAAAAAAAAAATCAAAATGATGAACTTCATTTTTGGAAGTTTAACATAAAGCCAAACTATTCGTAATTAAAATGATTTATGTGTTATTAAAATCAATTTAATATTTTCGACATTATTCACAATTTACTGAAAAATAAATATTTAATAAAAATAAATATTTAAAAAAAATAATTGGACAATTTATGTCTTGAAAAATTGCATAAAAAAAATGTTTAAAAATTAAAAAAAAAAATTGGACATTTTATGTTTTGAAAAATATCATAAAAACTTTTTTTTAAAAATTAAAAAAAAATAAAAAAATTCATAAATATTGAAAATGACACAAACTGTCCATTCTCGCAAGTTTATTATAAAGCCATCGATTTTATACACAATTCAGAGAACAAAATAAAAATTCAAAATGATGAACTTCATTTTCGGAAGTTTAACATAAAGTCAAACTTTAATTAAAATGAAAAAGTTGCAGTCGGGTAAACCGACTTAGATATACCCTCACCCTCAGTAAAAACATACAAGTCTCATACTCATAAGTATCGGAAAGTCAAATGTGACCGTGGCTACCATCATTTGATATAACATCTCATGTCATAATAGCAACCTAAAATACTATAGAAATGCTATAGAAAAAAATATTGGATGGTACATTTATATGGGAGGTACCAGAAGGGAAGTTACCAGACTTCCAAGTTTTTTCCACATTTTTTTCCAGCCATATATTTACTAAATACAGAATTTGGGAAAGATCGCGTTGGGCATATTGATATTATTAGACGATTTCTAAGGTAGGCGGGATGGTACATTTCTATGGGAGGTACCAGAAGGGGAGTTGCCAGACTTCCAAGTTTTTGTCCAAAACTTTGTCTAGATATAGCTTTACTAAATACAAAATTTGGGCAGGATCGCGTTGGCATATTGATATTAATACACGATTTCTATGTAGGCGATATGGTACATTTGTATGGGAGGTACCAGAAGGGGAGTTGCCAGACTTCCAAGTTTTTGTCCGAAACTTTGTCTAGCCATAGATTTACCAAATACGGAATTTGGCCAAGATCATTCATCGGAATGATATATACCCTCCTACCCGTAGGGTGAGGGTATAATGACTTATATTTTATTAAAATCAATTTAATATTTTGGACTTTATTCACAATTGACCGAAAACGTTCCTCTAATTTTTTAAAATTTATTTTAAAATAATCGGACAATTTATGTCTTGAAAAATAGCACAAAAAAATGTTAAAAATAAAAAAAAATAAAAAAAAAAACATAAAAATTGAAAATGACACAAACTGTCCATTCTCGCAAGTTTATTATAAAGCCATATATCGATTTTATACACAATACAGAGAAGATCTCCCTCTCATTTTTAAAAATTTATATTTGAAATATTTAATTTAAAAAAGAAATACCAAAAAAAAAAAAAACAATACATACCAAAAAAAAATTCGGCCATTTTTGTACCCACGGGCACACAGTACACCTGACAAAAAAACTCCTTCTGTGTAGTGTGTACGTTTTTTAATCTGTCTCCTGCTAACAAGTTTCTGATTTCGTTTCACTTCTATAGATTTCCCCATAGACAGTCGAAGAACTTTGATGTCGAAAACAGCCTTGTTCGAGACCCACATAGTTTTTTTTTTATGTGACTGTGGTTTCCCTTAAGCACAGAAAGTCATTATGAAGTCAGACCCTTGAGGCGGGGATATCGAGCAAGCCCTTCGCAAGGTGGAGCCAAAAACCGTCGCCAAGTTCTTGGAAATTGCCTTGACAAAATGCAAGGCTTGATAAAATTGAGCTCCAGTAAAGTAAAGTAATGTTCATGTTCTTCTTGTTCATCGTCCTCCTCTTCGTCTGCTATTAGAATCAGATATCTGTTGTCAAAACCCTCCAAACTCTGGGCGATTTAAAGTTTAACTTTAACTAGATCTTAAATTGTTGTTGCACCTCCACCAACAAGTGCAGCTTCTTCTGACAACAACAGCTCGTTAGCAGTCATTTTTAATTTTATTTCCATTTTTTCTTCTTCTGTGATTCTGGGTTTTTTGTTGTTGTGTAACACACCGCCCGTTAGTCGGATCTTTACCACAAACTAATTATTACAGAAATGCATAATTAGACCTAAGACCAGGTGATAAATCGAAAATCACCCCATTGCACTCCCAGTGAACTTTTTAATGATGTGAATCAGTGTGTGTGTGTGCGATGGCTGGCTGGCTGGGGTCAGTCCTCCCGTAATGCTTTTTAATGTCTTTCTAACAGAGTCATTAAAAAAATGGCCATAAATGCGGCCAACCACTGAGTAAACGTGGTGCCATCATACAACGATAATTGTGAACTGCTAATTATTCGAATACCAGTGTGGCCGCTGTGGCAAGTGTCCGCCGATCATGCAAATGACAAATTGAACATGACAGCAATAGCCACCGACTGGTAATTACTTCCAGTTCCAAGTGAGTGGAATTTGTTGCCTGGTGTCCATCATCATCATCGTGGTCGGCCGATTAGATATGATATGCACAGGCGGTATGCGGGGGGACAAGTGAATGTGAATGTGAACGTTCAGCTGTCAAACAAACGCACACTTGCCTCAACCATGTTAATCTAGTGACCGATCTTTGAAAGAATCACTGGTGTATGAATAATCATGTGCCACAGCACGACAAGACAAGGGTAGTGATTGCAGCTTATTTTTCAGTGAAGGTGAGCTGGTTGGTGACACCGTCTCCCAGCAGAAGACGAAACGAGATCACAGTGACTTCTGCAGCAATTATTGGTCTAACATGTGCCGTAGTTCTAAGCGAGTGAACGAGAACTACAATTTTTTCCTCCACAATTCATATATTTTCCACCGTTGGATGTTCCGGTGTGTTTGGCAGAAATACCAGTTCCCAAGCATTGAGATCTGATACTGTTGATCCAAGTCAAACCAATCTATGCTATGTCAAAGGCACCGGAGGTCATTATTTTGTCGTTTTCTAAGTATCTGTAATATTCTAAAAATATTAAACTACTGCGATTAGGAGTCCAGCACTCCAGGACTTGGATCTACTTTTGAATTTTTTTTTTGTTAGGTTGTTGTTAGGAAGCGCCACGGCGAAGCCAGCCGAGTCGTCCACATGAATAAAATATGAATGGTGTTGAAGTGTATTACCCTCTTGCTGTTAAGAAGTTAACAGAGCTCTGCTAACTAACATCGTTTATGAAGTCATTAATGCGAAACCTTTGTGAAAAATCCTTCATATAGAAAATGAAATATATTTTTATTGAATATCTGAAGCATGTTTTTTAGAATATTTAAAATTCTTCTCGGCCGGCCTTTCATAAATTCATACAAGTTATAACAAATAAAACATTCTTCAACTGAAACATTCTTCAACTGAAACATTTTTCAAATGAAATATTCTTCGAATGAAATATTCTTCGAATGAAACATTCTTGAAGTGAAACATTTTTCAAATGAAATATTTTTCATTAATCCCATGAAGTGTTTCTTAAATTTCAAGGTTTTGTTTACCTAAATTTCATAAATCTTTAGGTAAAAAAAACCTTGAAATTTTTAAGAAAAACTTCATGGGATTAATGAAAAGTATTTCATTTGAAGAGTGTTTTATTTGAAAAATGTTTCAGTTAAAGAATGTTTCATTTGAAGAAGGTGTCCTTTGAAGAATGTTACATTTGAAAATTTGTCATTTCCTTTATCTGAAGCATGTTTTTTAGAATATTTAAATTTCTTCTCTGCCGGCCTTTTCTAAGTTCATCCAAGTTAAAACAAATGAAATATTCTTCAAATGAAACATTCTTCAAAGGACAAATTTTTCAAATGAAACGTTCTTCAAAGGACATCTTCTTCAAATGAAACATTCTTTAAATGAAACATTTTTCAAATAAAACACTCTTCAAATGAAATACTTTTTATTAATCCCATGAAGTTTTTCTTAAATTTTAAGGTTTTTATACCTAAATTTCATAAATCTTAGTAAACCGTGTTACACACATTCTGTCCTGTGAACCAAATTTACTTTTTCGGAAAGGGGATAAAAAATAAAAATACACGTGTATCGGCGATTTTCATGTACACGTCAGAATTTTTTGTTTTTTTTAAGTTTGAAGTATGAAGCTCGTAGTGGCCTGTGTGAAAGCCTTTCGACCGATTTTTAACCCTTTTTCAGTGATCACAACGAGCTGATTTGTGGCAGACAGACTCGTGGAAATGTCTGTATCACGTCAATTTTTTTAAAAAATTGATTTTATCAATTCTCAGATTTTCCTAAATTTTTTTTAAATGGTTATCGTTTTTTTTAAGTTTTCAGTTCAAAAAACATTTTTTTTTCGTAACGCTTAAGTAGTTTAACAATTTGGAGTCTCTTCAAGTTATGCTAAGAAAAGTGAAAAAAATATTTTTTTTCTTAAAAATAATAAAAATTGGGGAAAATCTGAGAATTGATAAAAATTGTTTTTAAAAAATTTGACGTGATACAGACATTTCCACGAGTCTGTCTGCCAAAAATCAGCTCGTTGTGATCACTGAAAAAGGGTTAAAAATCGGTCGAAAGGCTTTCACGCAGGCCACTACGAGCTTCATACTTCAAACTTAAAAAAAAAAATTCTGACGTGTACATGAAAATCGCCGATACACGTGTATTTTTATTTTTTCCCCTCTTTCCGAATATGTGCATTTGGTTCAGAGGACAGAAAAAAATCTATTTTTTGTAACACGGTGTTATAGAAAATGTTCCATAGAAATATTTTTATTGTTGTATGACAACTTCATGACATTAAGAGGAATATTTCATAGATATTACAAAGAAAGATTTTTAAGTTTCCACTTTTTTTAAATTTTGCCCATGGAAATTATTAGAAGCATTTACTGAAATTTGACAATGTTCTCTGAAATTATATACCTTGTCGTCATAACAAACATTTCTTTTTTTGGCACCACTGTGCGTGTCATGTTGTTGGTGTTGCCAGACGAGATGACCGTCATAAACCGGCTTTATACACGATTTTCCTTGTGGTCCTCGGCGGTTGCTCTTTCTTTTCATAATGATTTCGTAAACTGAGGTTGTAATGCGGATCACACTGATCTTTAGCTGACGATCTCCTAGGAAAGTCTAAGCAGCAGCTACAAGCTCAATAATCGCCAAGTTTTCGAAAAGAACTCGTGCCTCCTCATTGTAGTTAAATCGTAAATCTTGGCATGGTTATCGATCAGCTAATAACTCATGCAGCAGTAGTTATTTTTATTGACTTAATTGTAATGTGCCGGTCATCCAAACAACTCCAGCGTCCATTATGACTCCATGGCACTCGTTTTTTTTAGGTTGGTCGCTGATCGACCATTCGTGCTGTGCTTAGCTAATAATCAGCTCAGTCTAACTCCGAACGGAGCCACAATGTGACTCCATTTGCAGTCCATCTCTTACTCTATCGCGGTTGTTCAGTTCAACGAATATTCTTTATATTCCGCAGGAGACGGATAAGAAAAACACTTTGCTGTTGTGGCTCACTTGTTGGTGGGTTTGGATGTGTTTTTTATGGCGATTGTCCGTTAGATAGCCACACTGACCATAACCATAATGCTGATTATAATCATTATCATCATCGCCATCGCCATCATCCTTACATAAATATGTATGTATACGTAAATATTAAATATTGGTTTAACACTCGGCATGCATGCGGTTTCCGGTTTTATTTATTGAATTCCTGTCGTTAAAATAAAACGAATTGTACATTTTGTGTCTGTGTTTGTGTGTGGAAACCAGTTAAGTATGCCAAAGAACTCACGTTAGCAGGCGGATTCGGTGTGAACATATGCCCACAGATTTAGTGGCGAAAAAATGTCTAAAATTAAAGCTACTGGTGGAGAGGATAGTTAAAGTAAAGGTGTTGAAGTCAGGCTTTGCCTTTGTGCCTCCGTTGTACGAGGGAAAGCTGAAAAAGTCAAAGGCCTGGATAGAATTAAAATTATTTCTTTCAAAGTAATTCAAAGAATTTGTTAATGCCTTCCAGGCAAAATTTCACAATGACCTTAGAACAGTCAGTCGTTTTCGAGGTAATATTTTAATTTAACAGAAATCTAAAATCAATTACTTCTGTTTGCTGAATGTTAACAGTTAACAAGGCAGACAGTTCGGAAATTTGAATGAACGAAAGAAGAATTTGTGCATTTGGATCACTTGTATGCCGCTGCAATGTGAGGGTGGACCATGAGCCCAGGTAATGTGTGGTCGACACGCTGAAATAAATAAATTTTTACACGCAAGTAAAACGCGTTTTTGCAACAAGTAAAGCTTATTTCTTTCTACATAAAGCTTATTGGAATGTAAATATAACTCATTTGCAATTAATATTACATAATTGTGTGTGAACAATAGAGTGTTTGGCAAAACAGACCATGGACTTATTAAATTCAACAAAGTCCAACATTTGGGTCGGAATAAGTTTTCGTAAATTTTTTATAAATAAATGCAATAAATAAATGCAGAATAAGATCATTTGTTATCTAGAAAAAATGGTCATTTTAATAAATTTCCTCTAAAAAGTTAGCCAATATATATTTTTCCATACCACAAACATTAACTTGTTTGTAGATGATAAATATCAAATATTCACATTTTTGTGGTAGTTTTTTATTTTTTTTTTTCAATTTCTAAATCATTTTATATATCTGTTCATCGTATTCTCTCGATTATTGTTATTTCAGATAATAGCGTAAGCAATATTGTGAAAACATCTGCAAATACACACATGTTTGCACTCAAATGTTGTACTTTGTTGAATATAATACGTTTATTGCGTGCTGTCCCCAAACACGCTAAAGCTTCTGCTCAAATATTTTAATATATATTTACCCTCGACACGGATTCACTGATACACTAATACACTGATTCACTGACTCTGTCACGCAGTACGTAGGAATTTAAATAGGCATTCTATAATTCTATAAATAATAATAATAAAAAAAATAATATTTTTTTTTTGTACAGAAATTGTGTTTTCCCCAAATATTTTTTTACCAAATTTTTTTTTTACAAATTTTTTTTTTTACAAAATTTTTTTTTCAACAAAATTTTTTTTTTCGACAAAATTTTTTTTTTCCGCAATTTTTTTTTTCTACAAATTTTTTTTTTTTTCAACAAACATTTTTTTTCAACAAAAAATTTTTTTTTTACAAAATTTTTTTTTTCCTAATTTTTTTTTTCAACAAAATTTTTTTTTTCAACAAAAATTAATTTTTTTCCACAAAAATTTTTTTTTTCAACAAAATTTTTTTTTCTACAAATATTTTTTTTTCAACAAAATTTTTTTTTCCAAATTTATTTTTTTTCGAAATTTTTTTTTACAAAATAGTTTTCTCAAAATATTTTTTACAAAATTTTTAAAATTAAGTAACAAATACTTTTTTAAACAAATTAACGGGCGCCATAGGCGCATTACAACTTACTAGTAAATAATAATAATAAAAAAAATAATATTTTTTTTTTGTACAGAAATTGTGTTTTCCCCACATTTTTTTTCCCCAAAATTTTTTTTTCCAAATTTTTTTTTTTTACAAAATTTTTTTTTTCAACAAAATTTTTTTTTTTCATCAAAAATATTCGCTTTCATTGTGTTGGGTTTTTTCGGACATCCTAACCTGAAGAAGGAATTCGCAGTTATCACGATAGCCGTTGCTTTGACGAATGCCCAGTAAAGTGTATTTTCGATATTTTTTTGAAAAAAAATTTAGAAGTGGCACAGTGTGGTTTTTCGTATTTCAAGCACAAGTTGGTCAATTAAAGAAGTTAGTCCTCATTACAAAAAAAAAAAAATTTCGATATTTATTCTACATATCGTCACCAGAAATCCAATATGACTTAACAAGCATTTTCACAACTACGAAACACTCTTCTTGTTACGTCGTTTAGGAATCCGCCTATCAAATTGTCATTTCGAGACACAAACTTGACTGCTCTCAATGCTGCAGGGACAACGTATTCCACAATTTCCTACTCTGTTTAATTTCACTTGGCGCACATCATCGTCGATCCGGCTCTCCGTCACCCATCAAGAAGTGCTGTTACACAGATTACCTCACGGCGTTACTTACGTATTTATGATGCAAATCAGCGCATTCCCAGTATTTCTCACATCATCTGCGGTTCCGTAGAAATTCTTCGTCTTGGGAAAATGGATATTTAAATTCTGCGTCGTCGTTCATTATGAACGAATGGCGCAGAACAGTTTTAATGATCTATTGATTGATTTTCTTCAGTTTGTTTTTCTCAGTCTTGATTGTCTTTCATTGTTTCTCGGCATGAGGATTCGAGAACGTTCTAAAGAATCTGGAAAATGTCTGTGTGCAACAGGTGGTGGTGTGGCAGTGAATGCACCCTACGGCATGGCTGATTGTTATGATGGTCGCACGTGATCGTATTGGCTGTTTGTGAAGAGGATCGGTCAAATGGGTTTTACATATTGTTTTTTGAATCAATGATGTGTTTTATGGAATGACGGAGGAAGTTGATTGATCGATTTTTGTTTTTAGAAAAAAAAAAATACTGGATCTGACACAAATCCCTTGCAAGAACATCCGAAGACTTAGAGTAATTATTTAGGTGATTTATTCATCGTGCACGTTGGGCGCCAGAAAAAAAAACATAGAATACTCACGCCCCTCCTGTCAGAAAAGTAACTCTAACAGATTTAAATTATTTGAGGTGCTGGCAAAAATGCTTCAAAATTATTTTGGAATTCTATGTTGGGCGCCAAAAAAATGCAACAAGTAAACTCTTTACTATAAATAAAGAAAGTCCTTCAGGATTAAATTTCTTGACTGAAATTCGCCCTGAATCTGTGAAAAATCACTCACACGATCATCAGAAGACTTACAGTAAGTATTTAAGATGGCTGCATTGTCCACGTTGGGCGCCAAAACAAAAAACATAGAATAGCAATGCCCCTCCTGTCAGAAAAGTATCTCTTGCAGAGTAAAATTGTTTAAGGAGCTAGCAAAAATGCTTCACTCATTGTATACATTTGTCTAAGTTGGGCGCCAAAAAACTACAATAAAGAAACCCTTTCCAGAATTTAATTTCTTGACTGAAATTCGTCCTGAATCTGTGAAAAATCCTTCAGAAGAACATCAGAAGACAGAAGAGAGTAACTACTTAAAATTGATTTATTATCCTTGTTGGGCGCCAAAGGAAACATTCCTACCGTCAGCAAAGAAAATCCTACAGAGTGCAATTTGCAGGTAGAATTTTTCGTTGAGCTGGCACAAATTCTCTAGTTAATGGTAATTAATTTGCTCCAAAAAAAAAAAATAACAAGAAGTTTACGGAATTACAGGTTTAACTTAAAATAAATGCAATGTCCACGTTGGGCGCCAATAAACGATACGAAAAATTAACACATTTCTTTCAGAAAATTAACTTCCCCGTAGTTAAAGCCTGAATATAATTTGTTTGTGTGGCTGACAGAAACACCCCACACAAATAATGGAAATAATTTACTTACATTGCTGATGTTGGGCGCCAAAAAAAAAAACTACAAAAAAGTAACTTTTCTTAATAATAGGAAAGTAATTCACCCTTGTTAAATTTCCTGTTTGAGTAGCTGACAGAAACACCCCACACAATTATTGGAAATAATTTACTTACATTGCTGATGTTGGGCGCCAAAAAAAAAAACTACAAAAAAGTAACTTTTCTTAATATTAGGAAAGTAATTCACCCTTGTTAAATTTCCTGTTTGAGTAGCTGACAGAAACTCATCACACGAATATCAGTAACGAATTTTCTTGCCTTGTCCTGATTGGTCGCCAGAAAACTTTAAACAACAACTACTATCCGGAAAGTTAATCACCTGGAGTTAAATTCGCTGTATAAAATGTGTTTGTATAACCGACAGATCCATCCCCACCCATAGAATATCGGAACCCCCATTCCAACTGAATCCACGTTGGGCGCCAAAAAAAAAGTCTTTCCTTTTTTCATTCCAATCATAGTGTGCACGAACACAATCGGTGTCTGATCGATACCGAAAATCTGTCCACGCCCATTCGTCGATCATCCGATCAGATTATTCCATGTCATTGCTGGCCTGTCTGTTGCTGTACTGGTTTTCATATGCACTTTAATTTGCTGATCAGTTATGTAATCAATTACAGAAACAAAAGAAAAGCAAAGCAAACAACAACGACAACAACCATACACGTTCAGCATTGGCATTTATGGCGCATGGAGATTGGCGAACGTGTAACACTTTCTGCTAAATTACGACGTTTACTATCGGGGGCTCCGAGAGGGGGAACGATGAGAGAGAGAGAGGGATCATTTGCCACAAACCAACTGACTGAGTGCCACCATCGGACAGGTTGTGTCCAAGGAAAAACTGTAACAATACACTTCACTGTGATGGTTGGTTGGATCAGCAACAAAAAACACACAGCAAATGGGGTTGGTTGGTGGAGAAATGGAGAAAGACACACACACTCACACGCGCCATCAACGAAACAATTCAAATTGAATTTTATTAAAGTCATTTCAACGTCAGGATGACATTTATTATCGGCCATAATAGCTGTAGAGCGACAACTGACAGCATACAAAATAAAAAAAAACGAAAATCTAAAGCAAAAAGAAAAATAATAAAATTGTCTTCTTTGGAATCAATTTGCAAATTTCAAGGCGCAAATATGCGTTGCATAGCGCAGACATATGTGAATATACTCCGAAATGTTTATACACTGGTGGCCATGGCAATGAGTCCAGACATAGACATTTTCTTTCCCAAGATGTATAAAATATTTTATTGCTCGCTTACACGTGAAATCGCCAACATGAAAGGTCGTCTAGAGGACACCATCTAATATTAGTAGGAAAAAAAATTTAATATTATTATCTTAATATATTTTACCCTCGACACTGATTCACTGATACACTGATTCACTGACTCTGTCACGCAGTACGTAGGAATTTAAATAGGCATTCTATAATTTTCTATAAATAATAATAATAAAAAAATAATATTTTTTTTTTACAGAAATTGTGTTTTCCCCAAATTTTTTTTTTACCAAAATTTTTTTTTTTTAATTTTTTTTTTACAAAATTTTTTTTTCAACAAAAATTTTTTCTTTTACAAAATTTTTTTTTCAAGAAAATTTTTTTTTCAACAAAATTTTTTTTCCATATTTCAACGGCCGCCATAGGCGCATAACAACTTACTAGTTTTATATATTTATTGAAAATATAATTTAAGGGCTTTCGCCTTACCGAAAAATGTAGACATATTTAAAATAAGTTTTTGTTGTCGTCGACTAACAAACATGTACGTTTTTAAAAAGTCTAAAAAAAAATTATCTCCTTACTTATGGTTACATATTAAATTTTGGTGGTGATGAGAGTTTTTTTTGTTGATAACATGTCCCGGGCACGATAAAGCAGTTTAAAAAATTCCAGGGTTGCCACATATTTTTATATTGGGGTTGGTATGGCAACCCTGGAATTTTTTTCAGTGATTGTTGGTGATTAGAGCTTGGTTCGCACTCAATTGATGGACTTTATTGTATTTAATAAGTTAACTGCGTATTTTTTCTCAAACACGCTATTACTGAATTGTATTTGCAGCCAAATAAACTTTGTTCAGAATCAAATAAGTTTTACTTTATACAAGTTCCAAACACGCTATTTATTTGTGTACAAACTTTAAAAATACAGTTTTTTTTTAGCGTGTAGGGACATTTTCCGTCAGATCAAACAATGATTACGTTTTAAAATTTAACCAAAATTTGTCAATCGGACATCTGACACCTGGTATCCCTTAAGATTTTCCTTCAATTCCCTTTTCTCAATTTTCTGCAGACCCCCATTACCTACCCACTCCTTTACCTAATTTTTTCACCATCGACTGTTCTCAAGTCAAAACTGTTTTTTTTTTGTCGACTTTTCTATTTTCACATCGCGATCCAGTAAAAGTGGAGGATGACTTTCAACAATCGCCACAAGAAATGTTGTGACAGTAAATGAGAAAAAAAAACCAACCGACATCAATAAAGAATTGTACAAATCTTTTGAATTCCAATAAATTCAAGCAAACAGTTGGAATTGCTTTAAGTTGTTTATTCTGGCGGTTTTTCTTCGAAGTAAAACAATTTAATTACACATGAACACGGTTGAGTTTTGAACTCGTAAAGTTTTAAAACTGAAACCTGTTCAGAATGGTTTCGGTATACAAATGATATGACACGTACTATATAAATGTAAGGCGAGGACGATAAATGGACGGTAAGGGTGTAAGTTTTCTGATTTTGAGCTTTTTTGGTATTGACAGATTTCTCTCTTTATTTTACCAACCGCCCTTAAACAGTAGGTCGGTCCCGGTCAGTGGTCATACAAAGATATATCGTGCATAGCTCACTGATTTGAGAGAAGTTTCCCGTCTGTGCCTTCCTTCATGGAATGTTAAGGGAAATTAAATTCACCCTATCTGGTTGTTGATTTTACATCGCATTTTTTTTTTCAAAAAGAGTTGTATAAATTACACTATGCAACAAAAAAAAATATTTTGGAAACTAAAAGGTTACTTTTCGTGCAAGTCAAGAAGTTTCCTAAACTCAAAAAAAAAAAAAGAAACTGTTTACGGATACATTTTTTTTATTTTATTTTTTTTTAATTGCTAGTTCATAATTTTGATTTAATATGATAAACGTGATTTTTATTAGGAAAATTAAATTTTTTTAGTAAAATTCTAATTTTGTTTAGGAAAGTTCTATTTTTTTTTTTAGAAAAGTTTAATTTTTTTTGGAAATGTTTAATTTTTTTTAAGAAAATTTTATTTTTTTTAAGAAAATTCTAATTTTGTTTAAGAAAATTAATTTTTTTTTTAGAATAAGTCAAATTTTTTTTTTTAAGAAAAGTTTTATTATTTAATAAATTTAATTTTTTTTTAAAAAATTCAAATTTTATTTTTTAGTAGAAATTTTTTTTTAGGTAAATTAATTTTTTTTTTAAATTATTCTATTTTGTTTTAAAAAAATTCTACTTTTGTTTAAAAACTGCAATTTTTTTTTTAAAAAATTCGAATTTTTATTTTTAAAATTCTAATTTTGTTTAGGAAAATTCTGTTTTTTTTTCGAAAAGATTAATTTTTTTAGGATTTTTTTTTTAAAAAATTCTATATTTTTTTAAACAATTCTAATTTTTTTTAGAAGAATAATTTTTTTTAGTTATTTAATTATTCTATTTTGTTTCATTTTTTTTTAATATGTTCTAATTTTGTTTTTTTAAATTCTAATTTTTTTTTTTTAAAAAATTCCAATTTTCATATTAAAAAATTCATATAAATAAATTCTAATTTTTTTTTTAAATTCTTATATTTTTTAACTATATTGTAATTTTTTTTTAAATTCTAATTTTTTTGAGGAGAATAATTATTTTTTATAGGTAATTTATAATTTTTTTTTTTAAATTATTCTATTTTGTTTTAATTTTTTTTTTTGTAATATATTCTAATTTTTTTTTAAAACTAAAATTTTTTTTAAAAAATTCTAATTTTTTTTTTAAAAAATTCTAATTTTGTTTTTTAAATTCTAATTAAGAAAATTCTGTTTTTTTTTTTTCGAAAAGTGTAATTTTTTTAGGAATTTTTTTTTTTAAATTCTATTATTTAAAAAATTCTAATTTTTTTTTAAAAATTCTATATTTTTTTACAAAAATTCTATATTTTTTTACAAAAATTCTATATTTTTTAAAAAAAAAATTAATTTTGTTGTTTTTTAGGAAAATCAATTATTTCATAAATGCAATTTTTTTTAAAAAAAAAATCTTTTTTTTTTATTTTCCTTCCACATATCCGGCATCACAATTAAGATAACAATTCTTATTGCGCCCTTTACTGTATATTATTTTTTTTAAATATATTCGAATTTATTTTTTTAAAAAATTCGATTTTTTTTAAAATTCAAATTTTTTTTTAAAAATTCAATTTTTTTTTTAAAAAATTAAATTTTTTTTTAAATTAAATTCTATGTTTTTTTACAGAGTTTAACAATTCGCATTGCGCCCTTTACTGTACATTTACACCGATGTATAGCTTTTTCTGTCGGCTGCACTGAGCGTGGTTCAGAATGTAATTTCTGTGTCTAATCCATTGTTCTTTGAATATTCTTTATTTCTTTGTTAATAGATATTTAACAATTAATTTTTTTCTCTCTTTCCAGGTAAGTTGTTGTCCTTTTACCAGGCCTTGGACTTATTACACGTGAAGGTAATATTTATATCGAAAATATATTAATATGATCGCATTGGCTGAGACTGTGTCAAGTAGTTATGCTATCTTTATGGTGATATAAATTGAAACCCTGACATCGTCTGAAGCTAATTGGGTGCTAAAACTATCGTCGATTTGTTTTAAAAAAAATATATTATATTATATTCGGTCATTGCTCAACATTTGCGTCACCTTGAAATAAATACGTGTACCGAAAAAATGCATCTAAATCAGATTAGTAAAATTTAATGGATATTTAATGTGAACGTTCCTAAATACGATCGAATCTAAAATGTTTATTTTTCATTTAAAAAGAAAATCAATTACAAAAACCAAAAACAAATATGGCTCGATCGCACAACTGAATTTGCCTTAAGGTACTGAATTAGTTCCTCGTCTAACGGCGTCATATCGTACCCGCTGAAAAATCGGTATTTTTTAAATGTTTACACACAAGTAGTTCGTGTGTTTGGAGCATGTGTCAAGTAAAGCATATTTGCTTCCAAATACCATTTGCTATTATTAGTATGTATTTGGGCAGAAGCATTAGCGTGTTTGGGAAAAAACACACAATACACTTTTTTAATTCAACAAAGTACAACATTTGAGTGCGAATAATTATAAGTGTGTATTTGCATCTGTTGTTGTAATTTTTATATATAATGCTGAAATTTGTTAAATTGATCATTCTGTTGGTCATTCATTCTTGATATTGCATGCTCAAAATCCGAACTAAATTGTCACTCTATGCAGATGCATGGTCTTCTCGTGGGTTTCCCGAACCCCAGATATGTTAGATTGGCTTGTTAACTTAGCCACTGAGATGAAAATTCCGTTTTTTGTTAGAAAATATTGTAAAATATACCCCACCTTCATTACACAATCCATCTGTTACACGAGTTCTATTATTATGTTGTAATTATGTATTTAATTTCAATTTTTAAAAAATATTTCAATTCGAAACTGATCTCATTAACGAATATCATTGTCGAACGTTTCCGCTTAATTTACTTCTCTGCTAGAACCTGATGATGGCATTCGAATATAAAAGCAATTTAATAAGGCAGTCGGCGAATCAGTGGCGTGACTTGGCGTGTCAATTTGAGTATGTGTCTGGGTGTGTTCGTTCGCTTGGTTGAGCAAAATCCAGCACAATTTTCATTTTTGAAAACAAATTTTTTTGAAAGATTTTTTTGTACAAAAAAGAAGCGCCAATTAGAATTTAGCGTTTTTCTCTGAACTGAAATTTTTCTGAAAACGGCTAACAATCTAGGTAAACTTATGTATTTAGCCAAGTTACCAGATTTGATTTTTTTTTAAATTGGCCAATTTTCGAAAAATTAATTATTTTCCATTCTTATATCAAAAAAAGTGCTAAAGACGTGTTAGTGATACTCTTAAACAAAACGTAATACAACAAATTATCATAAATAAAACCAAAAATGCCTATCAGCGAGGGGTTGTGGGTAATATTCCCAACAGAGGCGTTGCTCTGTCGCTGCAAAAATCGAGCCAAATGGTCTGTGTCACCCGGTTTAACATCGGACCCAGAAATTGCAATATAAATTTACTTTGTAAGAAAATTTTATGACATTCAAGTACTCACCGAGCATAACTCAAAATATCTTCTGTTTAGAAATAATGGGGCACCCTGTGTTAAAATATATCATACCCTTTCCTAATATATAACACCCTCTGTGGATATATGTTACACCCTGTGCTGAAATATATAACACCCTGTGTTGAAATAGTGCACACCCTTTGTGGAAATATGTTACACCTTGTGTTGAAATATATAACACCCTGTGTGGAAATATCTAACACCCTGTATGGAAATATGTTACACCCTGTGCTGAAATGTATAACACCCTGTGTTGAAGTAGATCACACCCTGTGTTGAAATACAGCCCACCCTGTGTTAAAATATATCACACCCTGTTAGGAAATATGGTACACCCTGTGTGGAAATATGTTACACCCTGTGCTGAAATATATAACACCCAGTGTGTAAATATATAACACCCTGTGTGGAAATATGTTACACCCAATACTCCATCGATTTCCATGATCTGTACCTCATTTTATTTGTAAGATATGTGGCTGCATGGTTTCCTAATCCAATCGCAGTTAAACATGGCTAAGCCTAAGGATTCAATACTACAATAGAGATTAACATTCTAGTGTATGTCGGCAATGAACACATATTTTCCAAATGGTACGGCAATTTTTTTTTTTTTAATTTTTGTTTAATCTCAACTGAAACATTTATTTCATTGGTTGGCTCTAAATTTGGGCAAAGAGATAATTATCACTGCGAACTTGTTGTCTGAGCTATAACCATATAGTAATTGCTTTATAATTTGTATTTGTTGTATATCCAAAACGTTGCCATTAGACATATTTTAGGCTTTGATTGATCTTTGATTACAATTGAAGTGAAATGTGGCGAATCGTAGAAATTCGAATGTGACAATTATTCGTCATAGGGCCATAAAGCCTTACAATTCAAATGAGATGTAGATCGTTAAAAACGGTTAAGGATTTTCGCTTTTCTTCACAATCTAGCGAAGGTCCTTTCTGGTAACTCCCATGCAAATTTTTGGGTCTGTATGATTTATAAAAATAAAAAACGTAATTGGTACATGTGTTTGTGAGGTAACAGAAGCGGCCTCCACTAAATTGTAAATATATTCGATCTAGTAAGTTGTAATGCGCCTATGGCGCCCGTTGAAATATGGAAAAAAAATTGTGTTGAAAAAAAAAAAAAATTTGTTGAAAAAAAAAATTTTTCTTGAAAAAAAAAATTTTTGCTGAAAAAAAAATTTTGTTGAAAAAAAAATTTTTGTGGAAAAAAAAAATTTGTTGAAAAAAATTTTTTTGTTGAAAAAAAAATTTGGAAAAAAAATTTAATAAAAAAAATAATTTTTGTAAAAAAAAAAAATTTTTGTTGAAAAAAAAAATTTGTAAAAAAAAATTTTTGTAAAAAAAAATTTGTAAAAAAAAATTTTGGAAAAAAAAATTTTGGTTAAAGAAATTTGGGGAAAACACAATTTCTGTACAAAAAAAAAATATTATTTTTTTTATTATTATTATTTATAGAAAATTATAGAATGCCTATTTAAATTCCTACGTAGTGCGTGACAGAGTCAGTGAATCAGTGTATCAGTGTATCAGTGAATCAGTGTCGAGGGTAAATATATATTAAGATATTAAGATTAAAGATTAATAGGATTATTTTTGTTCCACAAAAAAACAATAATTTACGGAGAACATTTTTTTTATACCCTCACCCTACGGGTAGGAGGAGGGTATATATCATTTGATACGGCTCACAAGTGTAACACTTAGAAATATTCACATTACAGCCCAGGTGTCTTTGAATCAAATTCGATTCATGACTTTCTGAATCGTTTGAGCCATGTCCGTCTGTCTGTCCTGCTGGTACGCACGATAACTTTCGAAACAGTGAAACAATCCCTTTGAAATTTGGCATGGATTAATATTTTCCCAAAACTGCTTATAGGATTGCATATGGGCTAAATGGCCACACCCCTTCGGGTACCTCCCATACAAATCGTCTATTTCGCCCACTTTAGAAATCGTGTAATAATATCAATATGCCCAATACGATCTTGCCCAAATTCTGTGCTTAGTAAAGCTATAGTTAGACAAAGTTTCGTACAAAAATTTGGAAGTCTGGCAACTCCCCTTCTGGTATCTCCCATACAAATGTACCATTCCGCCCCCTATAAGCCGTGTAATATTATCAATATGCCCAATGCGATCTTGTCCAAATTTTGTATTTAGTAAAGCTATAGCTAGACAAAGTTTTGGACAAAAACGTGGAAGTCTGGCAACTTCCCTTCTGGTACCTCCCATACAAATGTACCATTCCGCCCCCTATAAGCCGTGTAATATTATCAATATACCCAATGCGATCTTGTCCAAATTTTGTATTTAGTAATGCTATAGCTAGACAAAGTTTTGGAAAAAAACTTGGAAGTCTGGCAACTCTCCTTCTGGTACCTCCCATACAAATGTACCATCCCGCCTCCTAAGAAATAATATCAATACCACTAGCGCGATCTTGCACAAATTCTGTATTTAGTAAAGATATAGCTAGACAAAGATTCGGACAAAAACTTGGAAGTCTGGCAACCCCCCTTCTGGTACCTCCCATACAAATGTACCATTCCGCCCCCTATAAGCCGTGTAATATTATCAATATACCCAATGCGATCTTGTCCAAATTTTGTATTTAGTAAAGCTATAGCTAGACAAAGTTTTGGACAAAAACTTGGAAGTCTGACAACACCCCTTCTGGTACCTCCCATACAGAAGTACCATCTCGCCCCATTAGAAATCGTGTAATAATACCAATATGCCCAATGCGATCTTGTCCAAATTTTGTATTTAGTAAAGATACTTACATACAATTTTCGAGAAAAAACTCTACAATATTTTTCTATAACATGCGGTATTTTGAGTTTGCTATTATGGAATATGAGACTTGTATATTTTTACTGAGGTTTACCCGACTGCAACTTTTTCACTGGTTTCGATATAAATTTTGTTTATAACTCCGAAACTGACATTCTGATTTAAATTCACAAACGGCAAAGATTTCAAAAAATTTAGTGATTATTTTCATAAAAGTTATTTCAAAGAAATCGGACAATTCGTTTTAGAGTTATGACAATTTATGTCACGAATAAAAAAAAATCTATTTCGTCCATTTTTGTACTGAGTAGAGAGAATTTTTTTTATTGCTTAGTGTAATTTAGTGACTATTTTTTTTTTCAACTAGTTTCATTAAAGTGTCATGTTTTTTACTAATTGTGTTTCAAAAAAATGCATTTTTTAAATAAAATATTTAGGAAAAGATGTTTTGTTGCCCAGTGTTAAAATATTGTAATGTGTTTCCTACGAAATTTCTTTCTTTTTTTTGTTGCATTTGAATTAATCGAAGAATAAAATAAATTAATATTTTTTTGTCACATTAATTTGTATTTTTTTTTTATTGACAACAAGCACAAGCGCAATTTTGTACAAAGTAAAATATTTTTGGCCAAGCAGAAATAGGCAGTTTTCTTTTTAAAGTGCATATTTAATTTTCGCATACCGGCGTTGTAGATACAAATGACCGATACCTTTGACTTCACCATCTACTATGAATCGGATTTTTGACAAATATAAAGTCAAAGTGACCGGTATAAAGTCGAAGTATGCATGATTTCCCACACCCGCATTCTGGATGTATATATTTTTTTCCTAGAAGTTATTTACAAAAATTATTGAATGCCCAGCGTCAATTTAAGTACTCACTGGGTAAGGACAGGTATGATTCATATTCGTAGAATCCTTCATCAGATCGTAGATGTGATACATGAACGGCACCTTAGCTTGATTTTCCATAAACTTTCACGCATCGAAGGTAACATTTATCAGAAATGGATTGTATTTGAGTAAAGCATTCTTGCGAAACACCTCAATATTCATCTAGTCACGATAGGGAATAAGGAATATCGTTAAATCACAACAACACAGTGAAAACTGACAAAGGTTCGCCGAGGCTGCATAAAACCGGCTGAACCGTTGACAGTTTAGTTTAGTTTCAATGTCCATACCCAACAATTGGTAACCGGTGTCTTCAACATGGAGATATTCACAAAGGCGTTTATCTGACTGCGATTGGCCACTTTCAGGCGACACTGTTCGATTTTACAAAAACTTTTATCCTGACAATGACAATTCATTAACTCTTGACAATTCTATTTCTATGTACACGCTCTATCATACATAGATCGTCGCGTATGTATGTATGTTGATTGATGTGACTGTGTTTGTGCATATTTTTCAACTGCTCACGCCAACGAACGTAATTTTGTCTTTGGAAAAAGTGAGGTGAATGGCTCATAACACCGTGTTACACACATTCTGTCCTATGAACCAAATTTACTTTTTCGGAAAGGGGATAACAAATAAAAATACACGTGTATCGGCGATTTTCATGTACACGTCAGATTTTTTTTAATTTGAATTGTGATTTTTTGTAGGCAGACTCGTGGAAATGTCTGTATCACGTCAAATTTTTTAAAAAATAGATTTTTATCAATTCTCAGATTTTCCTAATTTTTTTTTTTTTTAAATGGTTATCGTTTTTTTAAGGTTTCAGTTCAAAAAACATTTTTTTTTCGTAACGCTTAAGTAGTTTACAAATTTGGAGTCTCTTCAAGTTATGCTAAGAAAAGTGAAAAAAATATTTTTTTTTTTTCAAAAATAATAAAAATTGGGGAAAATCTGAGAATTGATAAAAATTGTTTTTAAAAAATTTGACGTAATACCAACATTTCCACGAGTCTGCCTGCCAAAAGATGAGATCTCATCTTCATGCCTCAAATAGTTCTTTTGCTAGGGTGTTTGAAAGGGTAATTTTATGGGCGGTGCCACGCCCCATTGTCCAATTATCAGCTAACACCGCCAGGAGCTGTTCGCCTATCGGCAGTAACTTCCAGTTAAACTTTAAGGAAATCGGGCCTAATAGCGATGCTGATATGATTCGGTTATGGGCGGTGCGGACGGGGACACGCCCCTTACAGTTCAGCCCAATAGTTTGCGCCATATCTGTATTATATGCACTAACGGTCACATTCCTACCTGTAACTGTCTGATCGATAGGAATGTTTTACATTTTGTGAAATGTGGGCGGGGACACGCCCCTTTTTCGAAAACTTGATCGCAAATAACCTGTACATATCTCTAGGCCATCGGGACGATGCGACTATTATGATGGCTGTTGTAGCGATGTCTTTGGTGGGCTTGGCACCGCCCACATATGTCAAAATTTGACAAGGCCATCTCGCAACTCATATGGTTGTCCATGCCAAAAAGATCGTTCCATCCAGTTACTGGTCCATACACTCATACGTATAGAGAAAAACATCGAAGTGTGGCTAGAAAAACCTAACACTGCACAGCAAAACCAGTGGTCATGTCGGCCGAGATAAACTATTGCAGTTGTGAATTATCAATTTCAAAGCGGCGACTTTGCAGGTGAGAGAAAAAAAGAGGAAATTTTATCTCTACATAGAAAATGAAGACCATAGGGCCAAAATCTACTTAAACGAATTTTCATTGAGGCAGCGCCAATTACTACGCCACAAATCAGTCATTCACTCAGTCAGTCAGTCAGTTAGCCAGTCTTTCTTTCTTTCCTCCTCGACTTTTAACGTAGACGTGTATGTGTGTGCCGAAGTCGTGTGAATTTTTTCAATCTTTACCATTTCTTCTTGAAAATGTCTGAATGTCTTTTCTGCACTTTTTACATACGACCGACTGAACGTATGTTTGTATCGCCATATCTGTGTCGGTGAGTGTGTTTGTAGAGTTATTTTTGTTAATCATCCCAAAGTGGGTCAATAGTTTTATTATTATGATCGTGGCATTTGGATGTGGTTGTGTGTTGAAGTTTTCTGATGAAGTCAACAGAAACATTTGAAGAAACACAAATATATGAACAATTTCTTTGGTTTTCATTGTATTTGACATTTGATCATCATCTTAATCGTCATTGCGATCGAATTGTTGTAACAACAAACAAAAACAAAAAAGAGATTGTCGGTGGTGCTGCTCGTCATTATCATCATCGTTTGATGCGACGTGGAGACGATATCGGTAGACCGTGTTTTTTTCTTTTTGGGACTAACACTTAGGGATTGCCCCAACGGTCCAGAAGCTGCAATGATGTCCCTGGAGCCCCTGCCCATATATGGGAGTTATATTCCATTTTAGGTCGGATGTAGGTGGTGTAAATATTTAAGAGGTCAGATGGGGTGAAGTATTTCTTGCACCGCTTTAAAAAGCCTAAACACTTGAATGCTTCTTTCGACACTTCGAATACGTGGTTAGCCCAGGGAGCATCACCCTGTATCTTCATGCCCAGAACATCAAGAGTGTCTGATTCGTCGATATCCACACCACCCATAGAAATTGACGACGATGTTGGATCTGGTGAACGTTTGTGTGACAACAAACAGCACTGGGTCTTTTGTGCATTAAAATCTACTCCATTCATATGGCCCCGCTCACAAATCGTCGCCAAATCGCGGTTAAGTGAGTCGTTCATCCTCGACCTCCAGAGGACCTGGCCGATGATCAAATGAGTATGAATGACAGAGATTGCTGTCACCGGCAAAGGAGTAGATTGGGTTCACAGTCTGACCCAACAGGTCTTCAATGAAAATAAGAAATAGAGAAGGAGAGAGGACAGAGCCTTGTGGCACTCCTGCGGTCAGCCAATGCTCGTTGGATGAGACTCGTATAGAGCGATCCCCGAGAAAACTCGATATGAATCGAGAGCAGGTATTACCGACACCACATGCAATACGTTTTGATATGAGTGCTTCGCCTTGGAAATATCCAGAGCCCCCGACCTTGCTTTCACCAAGGCGGCGAATGGATCGACTCCATCGCTCCCAAAAGAAACGCCATCAGGTCTCCAGTAGATCGATTTCTACGGAAGCCATACTGTCGATCATTCAGAAGGCCAATAGACTCTAAATACTTAACCAGGGGTGGTTAACCATGCTCTCCATGACCTTCGAGAGCGCAGAACACATTGCAATTGAACGGCAATTCGCAGGATTTGTAGCCTCACCTTTCTTGGGGATCGGCTAAACATTGGCAACCTTCCAACGTGAAGGGTAAATACCCGAGCGGTACGACATGTTGAAGAGATTGCGCAATGAACGAGCTAACGTCGAAGAGCACTTACCTCTGGGACAAGTGCTGAAATACCATGAGGGCCCGGAGTTTTATGGAGATCTGAAAAAATCCGTGTTCGAAAAAATAACTGGGGCATCGAACTAGATACGTTCTCGAACACGGGGAGTGGTTGACTGCTTTCTGGCAAAAGATAAATTATTTGCAAATATTTCAGCCAAAAGGTTAGCTTTGTCAACCGGGTCAGTGAATATCTGGTCATCGTTAATGAGAGTTGGAATAGAAGACGAAGAATTGTCCCTTACTCTTTTAACAAATGCCCAAAAGCTCTTACTTTGCCTGGGAGAAGAAAGAACTTTAGCTGTACGTAAAGAAGTTTTTCGCGCCTAAATGCTCTGGCACACGATGATCTTGCCTGCTTGCGTATCAGCTCAGTATTGGCATATTTATTTAAAAGCCAATTTCTGAACGCTTCCTCTTTGGATCTGACAGCATCTTTGCATGCCATTTTCAGCTTTGGACTTTCGTAATAAAACACACACCAATCCAAACTTGAACTTAACCCAACACCGTGTTACACACATTCTGTCCTATGAACCAAATTTACTTTTTCGGAAAGGGGATAACAAATTAAAATACACGTGTATCGGCGATTTTTTTTTTTAAGTTTGAAGTATGAAGATCTTAGTGGCCTGTGTGAAAGCCTTTGGACCGATTTTTAACCCTTTTTCAGTGATCCAATCCAGCTGATTTTTGGCAGGCAGACTCGTGGAAATGTCTGTATCACGTCAAATTTTTTAAAAACAATTTTTATCAATTCTCAGATTTTCCCCAATTTTTATTATTTTTGAAAAAAAAAATATTTTTTTCACTTTTCTTAGCATAACTTGAAGAGACTCCAAATTTTTAAACTACTTAAGCGTTACGAAAAAAAAAATGTTTTTTGAACTGAAATCTTAAAAAAAAACGATAACCATTTAAAAAAAAAAAATTAGGAAAATCTGAGAATTGATAAAAATCTATTTTTTAAAAAATTTGACGTGATACAGACATTTTCACGAGTCTGCCTGCCAAAAATCAGCTCGATTGGATCACTGAAAAAGGGTTAAAAATCGGTCCAAAGGCTTTCACACAGGCCACTACGAGCTTCATACTTAAAAAAAAAACAAATTCTGACGTGTACATGAAAATCGCCGATACACGTGTATTTTTATTTATTCCCCTCTTTCCGAAAAAGTAAATTTGGTTCATAGGACAGAAAAAAATCTATTTTTTGTAACACGGTGTAATTAATGATCAAATTACGATTATATTCCACAAACTAATGTTATTTAATTAATTACTAATCGTGATAATTACTTAACAGCTATGATACAAACCTGACTGTGCTGTGTGATTGTCCTACACACTATATGACGATCCACGATCGCCATCGCTGTTATAAATGTAGCGGAACGCCCTGATTTGACAGAAGTTACTCGGTAGGCTCTATTGTTTTGACGTTTCTAACCACTGTGCAACATTTAATCGTCCAAAAAAAAAACGCTGCATCATAAAACCCCAAAACAGACAAACTTTACGTGTGGATTAATTTCGTATTTATCAAAAAGTTTTGTTGGCTGTTTTCTTTTTAATGAGACGCGCTCGTACTTTTACTAGAAACCACTTTTCCCGCTTAAAACACTCCATCGATTCTCAGGCTTTAACAAATGGCAGACAGGCCGCCATCATCGCACTGCCTGACAAAGATCATCATCGTCGTCGTCATCATCATCACGTTCATCATCATCACTGAGTATCAGACCCGACCAGGTCTGGCCTGTGAAGTGGCAGATCTTGCTTTTGATTTTATAATTTGCGGTTAACATGCATATCCTCCGCCCCTCTCGTTCACCCCTCCCCCTCAGGTTAGTTGGTTTTAGTAGGCATTTTTCCTGTCATTGACTAACAGTATTTCATCGTTTTTGTTTGCTGATTTATGAGGTGTTGATTTCACGTATCCAAATCAAATTGGAACTTCATCATTGTCATTCGTATCGTCGTTGTCCGTGCGGTGAAAATGCGCTAAATGTGCAGAGGTTTACACGAAGGGCCTTGAAATGTGAAATTTACCCTCTGCAGTGAAACCGCAATGACATCGATTGTGTGTGTGTGTGTGTGGGTTTTTCTTTTAATTTCCACAGCCTTTGATTTGCATTGATTTGCCACGACAATTGCTCAATCGTTGCATTTGTCATATTTGCCACCAGGTTTTTTGTTGCATTCTTCGTTTCTTTTCTTCCATTCGGTACTCGTATCAATCAAAAGTTGCCTCCTGCTGTTGTCGTTGAGAAAATCTTCGTCTATCGGCAAACACTTTGTGTCTCTTTTTTCTTTCTTTTTTTTGGTACAAAATGAAAGTATTTTTCCAGTGAAAATTTGTGTCATTGCCGACAGTTTTTGTTTTATTGAAATTCAAGAAATGACAGGTTGAAGATGGGTTAAAATATTACAGGAGATATTGTAGATATATGTAAAGGGTCCGCCATTTAACTTTTTTTTTCAACTAGTGCTTTGAACGAATTTTTATTTACAAAAATTGAAGAGGAGGATAATGGCAACATTTGGTTTCAACAGGACGGCGCTACGTGCCACACAGCTGAAGCTACACTCGATGTTTTGCGACCTGTTTTTGAAGATCGCATCATCAGCCGCAGAGCTGATGTCGTCGTTAGGCTACTGCATGGCCAGCCGAGGCAGCCATTTGAATGCAATTATTTTCCATTATTAACCGGAAGGATTTTACTTTCAAATAAAAAAAGAAATTTAAGAAAATATCCAGTAGTTTTTTTTTATAGAATTTTCCAAAAAAAAAAAAAAAGTTATGTGGCGGACCCTGTAGAATTGATTACTCAGTGAACTCTAGTGAGCTTAATCCATTTATTTAATTAGTCCCCTCTCCACTAATAAATTATGAAACCCCCAACTATTAGGTGTTCCAATTTTGGCACATCGGGCTAGAATGGGTTAAGAAAAAGAGAATAAATTACATCACTACTGCAAACAATGAGAGCGTCGCTTTATAAACACAGGGACAATTATCGCTTGAGATCGGTTGGTAACGGTGCTGGGTCTGAATATTTGACAACTACCTACAAATTATATTAAACGCTTCTTCATATTCGTGCAAACGGCTGCTAGGATTATTTTTGTTTATTTAGACATTTTTTTTTTTGAAAAATATATTTTTTAAGGCTTTACTAAAAGTCTTGCTGTTATGGAACGGTTTTGCCCTTTTTGTACCATATTTGGGTCATATGAAACATATCACTACGGTCTATATAATCAGCTACATATGTGACAGGCTTAAAAGGGTGCAAAAGCACGCAAAACTGGTTTTAGAACCGGATATCAAGTTTTTTGGGTGTGTTGGGAACATTTCACAGATCGATTTTTGCTATTCTCGACTAGACCTACAAGAAACATGGGTACCGAACAAAGACACAATTTTAGTCCATAACTTCGACAATTATTGAGACTAACACAAAAATCGTTTCTGTTTTGATTTAATGCCGATTTAATTTTTTTTTTTTTAAATAAACTAGGCTGCAAAAATCATAATTTTCATAAGAGCCCAGGCAAGTTTTTTTTTATAGAATTTATAAAACATAAATTAATTAATTATTTTTATATTTTTTCTTTTCTAAATTTTGATAAATGTTAATAAAAATCGAGCTCGAGTGCTGTATATTTATTTTTATTTCCCGATATTTCGCAATTCTTTGAATTGCATCTTCAGGAGACAGATCTACAAAAAAAAAATTAAAAAAAATGTTTTTTGATAATAATTTTAAAATATTGAAGCCTTAAAAAAATAATCTACTATTGTAAAACATCATTTTTTTTTTTATTGACATAAAATTGATTTTTTCCAAAAACGTTTAACATTGGCAACTTCAGGAAAAAAATTATAGAAAACTTTACAAAAATTAAAAAAAAAATAACTTTTTTACCTTAAAAAAATAACTAAAAAAAATTTAAATTGGTAAAAATAATATTTTCTAATTGACATGAAATTGATATTTTACATTGACAAAACTTAAATTTTTTTAAACATTTTTACCTTAAAAAATAACTAAATAAAATTTAAAATTGGTAAAAATAATATTTTTTAATTGACATAAAATTGATATTTTCCAAAAAAATTTAACATTGACAACTTCTTGTGAGCCCAGGAAACAAATTATAGAAAACTTTACAAAAATTAAAAAAAAAATTAACTTTTTTACCTTAAAAAAATAACTAAAAAAAATTTAAATTGGTAAAAATAATATTTTCTAATTGACATGAAATTGATATTTCCAAAAAATTTTACATTGACAAAACTTAATTTTTTTTTAAACATTTTCACCTTAAAAAATAACTAAAAAAAATCCAAAATTGGTAAAAATAATATTTTTTAATTGACATTTAATTGATATTTTCCAAAAAATTTTAACATTGACAACTTCTTGTGAGCCCAGGAAACAAAATATAGAAAACTATACAAAAATTAAAAAAAAATTTACTTTTTTACCTTTAAAAAATAACTAAAAAAAATCTAAAATTGGTAAAAATAATATTTTTTAATTGACATACAATTGATATTTTCCAAAAAATTTTACATTGATTTTTATTTTAAAAAAAAAATTTAAACGTTTTTACCTTAAAAAATAACTAAAAATAATCTAAAATTGGTAAAAATAATATTTTTTAATTGACATAAAATTTATATTTTCCAAAAATTTTAATATTGACAACTTCATGTGAGCCCAGGAAAAAACCTATAGAAAACTTAAAAAAAAAATTTAAAGATTTTTAACTTAAAAAATAACTAAAAAAACCTTTACTAAAAAAACTTATAAAAAATTAAAAAAAATAAAATTGTTACCTTAAAAAAAACATTTTTACTGAAAAAAAATTTAAATTGTTAAAAATATTATTTTCTAATTGACATAAAATTGATATTTTTCACAAAATTTTACATTGACAACTTTAAAAAACCTATAGAAAACTTAAAAAATAAATTTAAAAAATTTTTAAAAATTTTTACCTTAAAAAATAACTACAAAAAAACTTAAAAAATTTAAAATTTTTACCTTAAAAAATAACTAAAAAAAATGTAAATTGTTAAAAATAGTATTTTCTAACTAACATAAAATTTATATTTTCCCAAAAATTTTACATTGAAAACTTTAAAAAACCTACAGAAAACTAAAAAAACAAATTTAAAAAAATTTTAAAAAAATTTTAACTATAAAAAATCTAAAATTGGTAAAAATAATATTTAATTGATATTTTCCAAAAAATTTAACATTGACAACTTTATGTGAGCCCAGGAAAAAATTATAGAAAACAAATTTAACTTTTTGCTTAAAAAATAACTAAAAAAATCTAAAATTGGTAAAACAAACTAAACTATAGAAAACTTAAAAAACTTTTATGTGCGTTCTGGAAAAATCTTATAGAAAACTTAAGAAATAAATAAAAAAAATTTTTTTAAACATTTTTACCTAAAAAATGTAAAAAAAAAATTATCATTTTTACCTAAAAAAGGTAAAAAAAAAATTATCCTATCCAAAAGATATGATTTTTGCAACTAAAAAAGTCAATCAGGAAATCTGGAAAGACCATCAAAACATTTTTCAGCTGCTGCTAGGGAATTTTCGAGTGACGGAACCGGCTTTCAACAGTGGGACCAGATCAGTCAGAATATAGATTTCGAGGGAAATAATGTCATAGCAGGCAGGAAAAACACTTGCAGGACGATTATTCCACAAACGAACAGTCCGGCTGAAGAACGAATTTTCTCTATTGTTCATACCAGGTTCCAGAAAATCCTTGCTATTGCTACATCAATAAGTAAACATCAATTATTTCCCAGCCCTCATGACAACAAAACATACACAGACAAAAAAAATCGAATGGCACAATCCAGTTAATACTCTTGCCCTGCGTCTTTCAAAATATTTTACGAGTACACGTGAAAAGGTTCAATAACCCCCCCACGGTGTAAAAGAAAAACAAATCATAGAATTCCATTGCATGTCATAACGAAAACAAGTTCAAAATTTACCGTGTTTTGGTTTCTTCAGTTAGTCTATTGACACCGGAACGATGGCCGCCTTAGCACTTACGCCGAACAAGTGACCGGCTTGAGGAAAACTGTTCGCCCAAGTACTTAGGACTGAATAGAAAATAATAATGCGGCCATAATACAAAACAAAAAAAAAGAACAACTACAATATGTTGAACTAAATGCGAACAACATTTGAAAATAACAAATAGTAAACATACTTGTAAAGATATGAGTATGTGTACATTGGATGGAGTCGATTGGTAGTGACGAACAATTCATACATGGACAGAAGAAAGCCAGACTTTTGCTAATATTCGCTGGTTCTCAAACTATTTTGAGTAAGGAGTTTATGTCGCAGAAATTCTTAAACAAATGTGTACAAGAGGTGGTGGTATACACTTTTTGAAATTTAGTTTTGCTCCCTAAAAGCGACCTTCTCTAGTGTACACATCTGTTCAATACTCCTTTGTGCATACTATTTTGTCACGTACAGCCATATGAGTCAATTCATGTGGAATTTCCCAAAGAAGTAATAAAAACAGTTCATACTGTCGAAAGCTTTGCTTATATTTTTCAAGTCCCCCAGGTCTAACTTCTTGAGAATCAGCTGCTTTTTAATGTCGCTGACATCACGGTATTAAAATCAGGTGTTTTTTTTAATATTCTGTCGCGATTATCAAAAATATCTTTAACAATATGCAGAGGGATTCAGAAGCTCAAAGTATCGTAAAGGATATGTTGAAAGATTATACATTTCACTCCTCTAGGGGGGACTCTGGGGTTGTTGTGTGGTTTTTGGCCGCCTGAGAAAAATAGAGCCAAAGTAAAAACAAAACTTTTTTTCTTCTCTTCATTCATTCGTGAGATTAAAATTTTACCATTTAGTCCAAGAAAACGAAAATTTGGTTACAATTTTCCATCAGTTTTTCATTAAAATAAATTAGCCAATTTTTTTTTTCACATTTTTGGGTCTTTTTTTCGTATGTTTTGGGTAATTTTTCACTTTAGATTGGGGCTAAATTTCATAATTTATAGTGGGATGATTTTTCCCTGATAAAAATTAACCAAATTGCTTTCTAAAATTTTGTGTTTTTTTATTTTTGTATTTAGGCTTTTTTGCATAATGAAAAAATGGCCCCATATTGAATATTATAATTTTTTCATAGTTTTTGGGTATTTTTTTCATTTTAGACTGTGGCTAAATTTCACATTCTACAGTGGGACGATTTTTTATTATCAACATTTTTTATTATCAAAATAAAAAATGGGGCCATTTTTTTTTATCTCCTTTTGGTTTTTGGTCCATTATGCGCGATGAAAAATAGCCCCAAATTCAATATTGTTAAAAAATAATTCTAAATTATGTTTATTGTTCGTATTGGTTTTGGCAGAAAATATTTTTTTTTGTTTTGTGGGTAATTTTTCATATTGCAAATTCTACAATTTGGACCTTTTTTTGTTTTAATACATTTTTTCATATTTTTTTTTGGAGCTATCACTCCAGTGGCTGACAACGTAAAAAATTAGGCAAATTGGATTACAAATAAAAAATATGGCGAAAGTTTACATGTTTCTATGAACCGAGGTTTCCAAAACTGCACCCTTCTAGACCCAATGGGTTTGGCTTCCAAACTTAAGTTCGAAAACACTTCAACTACGTCTGTGTGAAATTTCAATCAATTTCCCACTGTGCGATGCTGCAATAGTTGGGTCTCCTGAGATTATGAAGCCCTTTACCGGACATAGCGGATGAGGACTGAAGAGCAGCTTAGAAGGCGTGACGGTAATTTAAAAAAAATAAAATATAATACGGTAATTTAAAAAAATGGGCCGAGAGGATAGGAAAAAGAAAAACAAGATTAAAAACGTATTTTTCCACTTTACAGATAATCAGGCACGTCACAGAAATGTTACGAAATCGATTTGAATTCGTGTTTCCAAACCCTAACATTTTAATTTTGCTTCTTCAAAAATTCCTCGGTTTGATGAAATCAAGAAAAAATGGAAATCGAATATTTCTATTAAAAATATGGTAGCATTGAAATTAGAAACAGCTGGTTTACCCACCGCCGTCAAAAATTTCGATACGTCTCCACACTTTGACTGTGATTTTAATTAAAAAAGTAAACAAACAAACAAATCAAAAAATATGCCTGGTGTTTCGGTTGTTGCTGTGATGGAAGAATAGAGAAAGGCACATTCTCAAATTAAATTAGATCGCCAACGTCTAAGGGATGCATCGGATCCTTTGTCCGACCACCTTTCACGTAACCTCTCGCAATATCTTGGTGGCATTCCATAAAATTTATAAACAATTTTGCCTGAGCGATGTTCTTGTACTTGCCCCTTTAAATATGTAAAAATTAGCTATTAATTTTAATATTAAAACAAATACATTTCTTTGCGGAGTTTCCTTCAGATATTTTTTTTTTTTTGGGTTTAAGTGTTGTTTTTGGTTAAGGCTGCCAATTTTATATGTGACAAGATCACACTATAGAGGCGATGGCAATTCTTTGACATGCATGATACTTTATACGTTAAAAAAGATGTTAAAATTATCATACTCAACGTATTTAGTATATTTTTTAATAAAAGCAATATTCATAATTAATTTTGAACAGAATTTCATTTCAATTTGGAGTTTAAGTTGAAATTGATATCAATTTCACTTCAGATTTTGTCATGGGTTTCAAATCAATAATTTTTTTCGATTTCCTTTTTCTGGAGAAGCTAAAAACGTTTTGGTTTCAAAATTTTTCGATTTGGGTTTCTGTGACATGCCTGAATGTTGGGTATTCACCATTACCGGCCTCGGGTCGGAGGGCAAATATGCATAAAAATGGGGCGGATCTCAGTTATATAATTGTAGATAATCCGATCAGGACAAAATTAAAATTGTTTTTTAAAAAAAACATATGTTTTTGTGGCTTGAAGAAAACAATTTTTTTGGCTTGAAAAAAAATAATTTTTTTGGCTTGAAAAAAATAATTTTTTTTTTCTAAAAAATTAAAACTTCTTTTTTAAAAAACAATTTTTTGTGTAAATTTAATTTTTTCGTTGGGTTAATATTTTGGAAAACTTTTTAAAAAATTAATTTTTTTTAAAATAATTTTTTTCTGTAAACAAGTAACATTTTTTTTTTAAAAAATTGCATTTTTTAAGTTTACTTAATTATTTTTGAAAAAACAATTTTTTTTTTTTGGAAATTTTTTTTTGTTTAAATTTCATTTTTTCGTTAGGTTATATTTTGGAAAACTTTTGTAAAAAACTCATGTTTTTTTTAAAAAAAAATCATTTTTTTTTGGAAATAAATTCATTTTTGTGGAAAAAATTCATGTTTTTTTTGATTTTTTTTTTTTTTTTTTAAAAAAACAATATTTTTTCCTTCTGGTAGGTTTGGTAAAACTGAGGCTCCACAGAAGACAGACGGAGCCGCTCTCATTACGAGGACAGGCGATACAGGATTTGTGACGGACCGACTGAGACTAGTAGAGTCTAGAGATTCTAGTAATAAGTAAACCTTGTATGGCATAAGAACGAAATCAGCACGTAAAGTTCACCCTAGGCCCAGTTTCGGTGAGCGCTCCACAATTCACATCTAAATAAATTCGTTTTTGTTTCAAGTCACTCCTTAATGGACTATTCACTGCGAAATTGCCCATATGTGTGACATCACATATGTTATTGTCGTCTGTGTACTATTATGACACCGATGGCAAAATTCATAATAATTGTTATGATTTACAGTCAAAGCCAGAAGTTGAGGCAAAAACGAAGAAATGACAACAACAAAAAAAAGACGCTCTTGTAAATGCTCAATTGCTAAATTGTGCGAGTTGGAAATGAGTCGTGGCCGGTTTATGTGGATGCCATAACAATTGCTAGTGACCAGACCGACCAATCGACCGACCGACCACTTTGGCAGCTAACACAATGGAAAGAAAGAAAAACTATTAAAGAAATTCAACAGAATTCCACACAAGAGAAAGAAATGAAATGAAAGAAATAAACGCCTTTTTGATAACTGTCACATGCTGGACACACTGGTAAACATTTAATTAAGTAACGTGACAAAACAAACTGAAGCCATGACACTTGGATTGCTTGTGTAGTTGGCTTGGTTGATGGCTTGAGCCGCTTGGCAACAAAACGTATGGCGTTGGATGATGCAGCCCAAATGCTGTGGCCGACCGTTGTGATGAGTTGGGCGTTTAAAGATAAATTCCATTTGAATGGTTATGTCATTCATTCATTCATTCATTTTTTTTTTGAGCCATTGCCGACAGACTTGAGATGTGTCTTGAGAAAACAGGATTAAATCGGTGTGACTTCTTGTCTCCCCTCATCATTTTGCATCATCATCATCATCATTGCTGCACAGTTTGAGATGAATTGGAATGAATTAGGTATTTTCTTTGTGTATGGAAATCCATATGCTACCAAAAGTGGACAATTCCAGTTTATTACCATGATGATTGGGAGTCAAAAGTGTTGTTAGAATTTTTCAGAATTTTTCTTTCATTGGCAACTGTTTACCCTTATTGTTTGATAAGAATCTCATATTGCTCCATGACAGATATTCATTTCATGTACATGTGTATTTGAATTTTCCTAGATTTAAATTGTATTTTAAAAAGAAGAGTTTCAATTGATTGCTTTGAAAAGAGTGGTCGACGCTCTTTGCCTGAAAGAGAGCGGGTTGGAATGCAAACCAAGAATGATAGAAAGAAACACACACTTTTCTCTCATTAAATGATTTTACACATTTATTAATCATCGTTAATTATGAAATGTAAAAAAATGTCCTTGCTGAAAAATTTAAAGAACGACTTTGCACGTAACATTTCGATCGTCAGAGTTACAGTGGTCTTGAAGGTCGAGGCAGGTGCTTTTAAAAACACCGCATATTCGTATTTATATTTTTATGGATTTAGAGAATGTCCTCTGTGCCACCTCATGTTGAATTAATTAAATTTGGTCTTCTTTTTGATATGCGTTCTTTTGCCATGTGTTGCATTAAGTGACACACACGTTGAATACATTGTTGCCGACGGTACATTAAACTGAACATTTCTATTCATTAGTGATCTCATAGCCGTTCCCCCTAGTCATACGTCTCAATAGTAAATTTGCAAATACATCATGAATGCAACTTCGTTGGCAGGCCGTAAAACATGAATTTCCCCCATCACATTTCACTTAATTCAATTTGAATTTGGCGCCACTCAACACTCGGCACGAAACAAAACTGGCGAATGTTTTTGGTGCGTGCGAAAGACCCTAATTGCGGCCACAACTCATAAAACAACTAAACGTTTTATTGGGATAGATGGATGCATGGAGAGGGAATGGGCAAATGAATGGCTGACCGGCCATTCAAATTAATTTTTAATTGCCAACCCGAGTTGCTGGCGGCCAGTGCTGCAAGTGTTGAAAGTACAGCAAAGGCTGCCCTTTCGCTCAGCAAAATGAAATGGACGATCAAGACAAAAATGACAGATTGTCATCATCGTAAATGTTGGGCTGTCTGTGCATTTTCCCCGTCGGAAATGATTGATGAGTTGGGGTCACATAAATGAATTTTATGCAATTTTTTTTCCGATTATTTCTAGGTGAGAAAGGGAAATCGAAATATGTGTGTCAACGTCCCCAAATGGAAACAATTGTGTGGGCTTTTTTTCACATTTTCGTTTTATTTAAACAAAAAAAAAATAATTTTTAGAAATGAATTTGTGTACCAAATAGAAACGTCTCACCAAACTTTTAATAGTTCCGTGTAAATAAAGAAAAGTTCCAGAAAAACAATACCAATAAAAGGAAATCTTCTGATTTTCTTGTGGCTTGATTTCTCATTTTTTATTGGGGCCATTTTCAATATAAAATTAGACCTTATAAAGACCAATTCTATTTTTTGGAAATTACACCCCAAACTCTACAATGGAAATAGTCCCCAATTTTACACAAGGGTTGTATTTTCATACCTTAGATTGGCTCCCTTAAAAATTACCCCAATGGACACAAGGTGAAAATGAAGAGTTCCAATTGCGAACAACAACACGAACATTTGGGGCAATTACTACTGTCCAATTGTGGTGATTTGTTCCATTCTAATGTGGGGCCTCTTTTCTTTAATAAAAATTATCCCAATTTGTTCTTGTTGTAAATTTTGGCATCTTTTTCCTTTTTGTTTTTGGGGTCATTTTGCATACTGAAAACTTTCGCCTAAATTCAAAATAATTCTAAATTATTGTATTCCATTATTCGTTTTGGTTTTTTTTTTTTATTTTGGTATTATTTATTTACTAGTAAGTTGTAATGCGCCTATGGCGCCCGTTAATTTGCTTGAGAAAGTATTTGTTACTTAATTTTAAAAATTTTGTAAAAAATATTTTGAGAAAACTATTTTGTAAAAAAAAATTTCGAAAAAAAATAAAATTTGGAAAAAAAAAATTTGTGTAAAAAAAATTGTTGCTGAAAAAAAATTTTTGTTAAAAAAAAAAATTTTGTTGAAAAAAAAAATTTTTGTGGAAACAAAAAAAAGGTTTGCTGAAAAAAAAAATTTTGTTGAAAAAAAAATTTTTGTGGAAAAAAAATTGTTGAAAAAAAAAAATTTGTGGAAAAAAAAATTTTGTGGAAAAAAAAAATTTTTAAAAAAAAAAAAAATTTGGAAAAAAAAAAATTTGGTAAAAAAAAATGTGAAGAAAACACAATTTCTGTACAAAAAAAAATATTATTTTTTTTATTATTATTATTTATAGAATTATTATAGAATGCCTATTTAAATTCCTACGTACTGCGTGACAGAGTCAGTGAATCAGGGAATCAGTGTATCAGTGAATCAGTGTCGAGGGTAAATATATATTAAGATTTATTAATTACAATACAAAGTAAATTTATATTCTAATTTTGGGTCCAAGGGTAAACCGGGTGAGAAAGGCCATTTGGCTTGATTTTTGCAGCGACAGACCAAAGCCTCTGGTGGGAATCGAACCCACAACCCCCACGCTGATAGACAAGCACGCTACCAACTCGCCTACCGGGGCGCTTCATATTTTGGTATTATTTTTCATATTTTCTTTTTATACATTTTTTTTTCATTTATTTGAGGCATTTTTTCACTTTGAATTGTGGTCAAATTTTATATTTTATAGTGTGGCAATTTTTCATTAACGAAATTGTCCTAAAATGTGGGACCATTTTTCGGCAAGCCTCCTTAATTATCTGTAATAAAATTAGGCCCCACTTAAAATGGTTGGAACTATTTTCCATTTCCGTTCTGAATATGGTTGGGTGTATTTTGCTGGGGTCTATGTTCATAAGGCAATTAGACCTCAAAATTTGGGGCCTAATTGTATTGCCAATTTGGGGGGTGTATATGCGTAGGACTTAATTTCCGGGCGCCAAGAAAAAGCCTGACAAGCAATCTGACTAATCCTAGTGTGGACACTCCACTGACGTTCCACTGATCACGAGCTAAAGCTACGACCATGGTGTCCAGGTTCTGGATGTCCTTATAAAGTCCATAAGGAAAAAAAGAAATTAAGTGGATACCCATGTTCTATCAACAAGAAATCAAAATAATGGTAAAAATTTAATTCGGATCTCTGCTGACAAAAGAAACTTTACTGATGAATCTGTGGCTCTATGAAAAATATAAAAATAATCCAAAAAAAATGGGGTATTTGACATTTCATGTTTTATTTCATATGAAAAATGCCCCCGAAAAAATTAACAATGAAAAATTTCCCCTTTTTTTAGGGTTTTTTTTTTTGAGATATTTTTCTAACAGATGTCAATCATAATGTTGTTTTCTGGGGGACTTTGCATTGGCTAAATTGTTTGGGAGATTTTCCAGGAAATTTTCATATTGGTCTTATGGGGGTTATTCTTCATTTATTTTGGGGAATTCTTTTTTTTTTGGAAACTGGCTTTTTAATGAAATTCGTAAGAAAAGTGTCCAGCAGTTTTAAACCAATTCAACCTGAATTTTTTTTTGTTTTTAAGTCCAAATTCCCAAGGAAAACATGGCCTGAATACAATCAGAGACGATCTAGATCACTCATCGCATACAGCAGAAAGGATATAGCTAGACTGATAAACTGATACGGTTAGGGCTCGATATGTACAAAAAGTCTTTGCTGCACAACTTTTATTTTTCTTTTAAGAAGAAATTACTCCCTGAGCTGCGGTGATCGAACATTGAAATATTTTTTGAGTGTACGACTAGAGAACTTCGTTTATTTGCTCCTACTTCTCACACACACCTAAATGCCCATAGTATGTAGGCCAAAAACTTCCCCTGGCCTTGCTAATCATTCGCTAGGACAGATCCATTTTTACCATTTAATAATCAAATCTTTGTGTAATTTCCTCTGTGTTAAAAATATGTTATTGCTGCTATCTTTACAGGTAAGTAATGTTCTTTACTTTTGACAACTTTTGAAGTTGGATCCAGATTGGTTTGCCAGATCGAGGTAATCTATTTTTAACTTCTGTTGTATATTACGATTTTGTTGCCCTAACATTTTGGTAATTTTTGAAAACAATTTCAACAATTTTTAATTCAATAATAAAATTACGAAAATTGTATTTCCCGCCACACTGAAGAAGGTCGAAAATATTTCAAATTTTACAAAAAAATATTTCCATATTAACATTTTATTTATTTGAGGGGAAATACAAGTAAACAAAACTCGAATTCGGAGTGGATCAAATTTTTCTACTCCCGACTCCAACTCCGGGCAAATTTGACTCTGACTCCACAGCCCTGGAATGAACACTGTACTCTTTGGTCTACGTTCATATTTCTTTGGGGCTCATCCAGTCCAGTTCCATGGCCGTCAGGAGCCTTTTGAGGCTGTTTCAACATGAGGAACTACGAATACATTTCTACGCCAATATCCGCTGTATCTCCGTGGAATCAAACTGCCTCATTTTATACTTAAATCTTTAAACTAGAAAATTCTTGCACATATTTTTTCCAAATCTCAAAAAATATTAAAGGACACTTTTTGCGCCAGAACTTTGTTGGCATTCAGTCATCGTGCGAAATCAAACAAACGAACTCATGGCCAAGACTCTGGCGGAGGAAGTAACCACGAATAATAACCAATTTATAGTGGTGGAAAAACAAATGGATGAAATGAAACAAACAAGAATGCAATTGCCCATAAAGGGAGAAGTGAAAATAAGTTTGCATCATTTACATGCCTCAACTTTCTTTCTTCGTTTAGGTCTCAACAGCCATTGCCACTGTCACTGTGGACACATCCAATGTGTATTCCTTTTTATGCTCATCATTCGTTGATGGTGTGATGGGTTGGCTGGCTGGCTGGTAGCTACAATGATTGTTTGAATTTGTTAGGATGTGGTGTAGCGGGGAATTTGAATGTGATTTTCTTTTGCGACTCAACCAACCGACACTTCTTGCTTCTGGCTAGTCTTTGTGGCAACAAAACGCATAATAGCGCCTACATTAAAAATTGCACAACGTGCTGTGGCCGCACAGCATTCAATTCTTCATCGTGTCTTTCTCAATGCGATCGTCATCATGACACACCACCAGCCTCCTTCCTCCTGCATCATCAACAGCAGCCGCATTGGATGCCCTACAGCGTGACTGGGTGATCATCTTGAGTTGTTGCAAGTGTATCTCGCGAATGCAAACTGTCCCTACCTACCGGGGGAATTGGCGAAATTGAATCAAAAAAAAAAAAAGAACGCCAAGAGTGAAACGTCTTTTTGTTTGGCCCGCTTAAGAGGGAATGCTGAACAAGAAATGTCCCAATTAACGAATTTGTTATGCTTGAGCTTGCAAAACAAATCACTTGTGTTGTCTCGGTCGCAAAGGGTCAATCAAGCGTGAAATTAGCTGTGATCATAGTAACCGCTGGATCTGTTCTACTAATATTTGAACACATACATTGTTATAATTTGTTGTTAAAAGTCATCCATGGCAGCCATAAATTAATAATCTTCAGTCTGCGGAATTCTTTTGACAGATTGTGGCAGAACTTTTATTAATTTATGCAGTGTGAAATTTGAATGGCCAAGCCACTACTACTATTGTGTTGGGGCCATAATTTATTCTCCGTAAGAACCGTATGAACGGTTTGGCTGTTTTGGAAGAAACCATTCATAATTGGCCTTTTTTTATTTTGGACAGAATTAGCCAATACGTTTATAGTATTTTTTTCTTGTTAGAAATCGAGGACAAACATTTCGATTAATTGAAAATTAAACCTATTCAACAACTTGGCATGACTAATCGGGCATGCCATCTACAGACGTCCACAACTACGTTACCTGTTGGAGTGTAAAAGTGTACACAAGAGAGCTTCCGCACTGGCTTCACTTGTCCTGGCCCAGGCACAGGGTGAGCAGGAGAGGCTGCAAATTTTATATGAGTAAATCTAGTAATTCTGGCGAAGCTGAAAATTCTGACAATGGAAAACGTCATCACAACCAATGAACTGTGTGTTTTGTGAAAAATCCTGTATCGTCATTTTTTCGAATAAAAAATTATATCAAAAGAATTTTATTTCCTATCAAACAACCCAATACCCAATGCGCCAAATTAACCCAGCGATGCCATATGGCACAGAGAAAAGGATATCGTAAAGTAAAAAATGTCAACGGATTCGAACTCAGGACGGCTTTTTTATAAAATATAAACCGTTATTAGTTTGACTATAAGTGTGAAAGAAGACGTCCGCTCAAACAACACAGTAAAGATAATTATGTGAACTTGAATTTTATAAAAATAGTAAAAAAAAATTAAAAAAAATAAGTTTCTGTTTGCTCAAATAAATCATCAAAAATGTTTTTTTTTTGAAAAAAAAAACAAATAATTTTCTGTTTGCTCAAAAAAATTCACAAAAATTCCCAAAAACTATGTTTACAAATTTAAAAAAAAAACAAAAATTTAAAAAACAATATTTAAGAATTTAAAAAAATCTCAAAAACTATGTTTTTTTTTTGAAAAAAAAAACAAATAATTTTCTGTTTGCCCCAAAAAATTCACAAAAATATGAGAAAAAAATCCTAAACTGTTTGTTTTAATCTAACTTGAACTTGAATTTTATAAAAATAGTAAAAAAAATTAAAAAAAAAAAATAAGTTTATGTTTGCACAAAAAAATTCACAAAAATGTTCAAAAACTGTTTTTTAAAAAAAAAGTAATTTTCTGTTGGCTCAAAAAAATTCACAAAAATTTCAAAAAATTTTCAAAAACTATGTTTTTTTTTTCAAAAAAAAAACAAATGATTTTCCGTTTGCTCAAAAAAATTCACAAAAATTTGAGAAAAAATCCTAAACTGTTTGTTTTATTCTAACTTGAACTTGAATTTTATAAATATAGTAAAAAATATTTAAAAAAATGAGTTTCTGTTTACTCAAAAAAAATCACAAAAATTTTCAAAAAAAAATATGTTTCTTTCAAAAAAAAAAAAAATTCTGTTGGCTCAACAAAAATCACAAAAAACTATTTTTTTTTTGAAAAAAAAAAACAAATAATTTTTGTTTGCTCAAAAAAATTTACAAAAATTTGAGGAAAAAAATCCTAAACTGTTTGTTTTAATCTATTTTTTAAAAAAACTAGCATGACAACGCAAAACAAAAACAAGCCATATGTGACGAAAATCAATGAATAAATATTGAAGTTATGTTCTTTTTTGTAGAAGTTTCACAATGATGAAATAAATTACAACTGGTGCGAAAGTTGCTGCCCCGACCGCGAGAAAGACCTAAGCGCCAAAAAGAAAATTCTGCAACAACAAAACGCGCTCGTATCTCCATTGCATATTTTTATTAAACATATCTTAAATCCCTCATATCTCCTAAACTATGAGTCTAATAGAAAAAAGAAACGCCTTCATTTGGGATCACTTTTTATATTCTCAGTACAAAAAAAAACTAAAATCTCTCGTATTGCTGATTTTTTCTGAAAAAAGTCCTTCATTTGCAATTATTTTTTGAATTTTCAGTAAAAAAAAAATCGCAGATTTTTATTAAAAAAAAGTCTTAAATCGCTTGTATCTCATAAACTATGAGTCTTGTAAAGAAAAACGCCTTCATTTGCAATTACTTTTTGAATTTCCAGTAAAAAAAATCGCAGATTTTTATTAAAAAAATCGCAGATTTTTATTAAAAAAATTCTTAAATCTATCCAAAACTATAAAAAAAATACTAAAATCGCTCGTATCTCCATTGCAGATTTTTATTTAGAAAAAATCTTTAATCGCTTGTATCTCCTTAACAATGAGTCTTGTCAGTAAAAAAAAATTTAAATTGCTCCTATCTCCTAAACAAGAAAAGCACCTTAACCCTTTCACCACTGAGATTGCTAACAGCCATTTCTAATGGAAACACGAATTTTCCCTAAGAAACTCGTATTGCTCGTATGCGTCTAATCAAGAAAATCACCCACATTTGAGATCACTTTTTATTGAAACAAAATATGAAACGCTCATATTTCCTCAACTATGAGTATATGTCTGAAAATGGATGCACATGGGACAATAGCAAACAAGAATGTATTGAGCTCTGTTAAAGGAATCTCTTCCCAAAATTGATACAATGACTTTCGTATAATCTGTCTGATACAAATATTGTTCATACAAAATGCGTTTGTAGTGTAGAACATCTTAAAGTCTATTTCAAACTTTACTCATAATGTTTTCCCAAAAATATCTAGCGCTATGGTGGTAACCCTTTTTTGTAGGTTTCCCACCTTGTATTTTTGGTCATGACGTGTTGTTGTTATGAGTGCGTGTGAAATTCTTTGAGGTTCCGTACAATGACGACGACACTGACGTTGATTGTGACTGTTATCATCGTTTTAATTGCATTTTAATTTTACATTTAATTGCGAAAAGTTTAAAACTTGTCATCTTCATTAATTGCCCACTCATGTGCATGGTGCACTTGAATAAATGCGGCTGATAATGATGGGTCTGTTGCTGAATTACTGATGATAATCAGGCTATTCAGTTCAGAATCGAATTTCCATTGGCACTTATGGAAAATAGTCACTAAGTGTGTTTAAAGCAAATCCTTTTCAAGACTTTCCTGTCATTTCAGCCGTTTCCGTCCTTCGATTAACCTGAGCTAAAGGCCGTTTAAGTGAAATTGTAATCATAATCACAAAACCTTTTTCTCTCCAGCACCTAGACAATCGTTTTTTTTTTAATTGGCTAAACTTTAACTGCTAAAATCTCAGCAACACCCTCTTGTTTAATTTGCCAGATACCGAACAGCCTTTAATTAGTTGTTCATTTCCAACCATAACAATTGTCACTTTATTACGCCAACATTAATTTCCCGTTGGCTATGGAATTGATTTAATATTCTTTGCTTTTTCACATTTTAATTTAAATCCACCAAATTAAAGAAAAGAACTCGAGGAAAGAATTAGAAATAAAATCTTCCCAAGACAGTTATGAGATGTCGTTTCTATTTTTAGCAATTTCTTTATTTGTCCCGCAGAATTCCAAACTTGTCTCGCACAACAAGCATTCCAGGGGGTGGGGGGCAACACTTAGAAATTCATATAAACCTAATTTTCAGCATAATTGTGGATAAAGCTGAATAATAAACGAAGTGAAAAAAAAATCATGATAAATATTAAAATTTACGATTTTCTGCAAACCGGAGAAGAAAAAGCCCCCAAATGAAAAACTTAAAACAGAAACCGTAAAAGAAGAAGAAAAAACGTGACATGTTTGAAAAGAACATGCAGCAGCACAGCAACCAGAAGTTAATTTACATTTTTCGCAGCCATATTTCGTTCTTTCGCATCAAGGCATGATTTCTGTTTAAATATAAAAAAAAAAACCAACCAAAGGTTCAAGTGAAAAACAAACAAGACGAATCTTTTATACCCTGCATCATGATACAGGGTCACCTGAGATAGATTCACTTGGTGTGGTTTAACCAGAAATCCTTCAAAAACAAGGAACCAACTGACACAATTCAAAGCCGACGGACATTTCTACTATGGCCCAATAGTGAGGCATATAAATCCTACTCCACCGTTACAGGCACCATCTCCAACCTGCCGTATTTAAATGTCCACAAACTACTAATTAACTAGGGCTGAGCAAGAAAGGCGCTACTTACGATCAACTTGACTTCCAGCGAATTGCCAAGTAGAAGCTGGCTGACAATGGCGTCATGATGATGATTACAATGAAGGCCAAGCACTGCTGCTGCTGCCGCTGCTGTACTCTGTAACCATGTTGCCACTCACTGTTATTCAAACAAGAAATTTTAGAATGTAATTAACTTCTATTAGGAAAAACTCACACCGTCCGACGGACGGACTTTTGGGAGGACGGCATCGAACGGATGTAGGGTAAGTGTAAGACAAAATGCATAAAAAGATTAAATCTGTTTAAAAATAGATAGATTAAAGCTTGCATGAAGAAACCCGCTCTATGGCAAAGGGGGCAGATTTTGGTGGCTACGACGACTGCAAGCTGCTCAACTGAAGCTGATGAGGAAATGGCCGTACCTCTGGATAGTATGAAAAATGCTATGATTTAAAACAACATTAAAACTCTTTTCTCAGTTTGGCTCTCAGGTTGAGTCTGGCACCTTCGGAAGGTAATTAAGAACGTGGGTATGTAGAAGAGCAACAAACACGACCACAAACCAACAAACAACATCAGCGATACTGACTGACAACTAACACACCATGCCAGATTGTCAGACTGTTGTGTTGTTGCCCATAGGGCCTGAAGAGTTCCATGTGTTCCACGCATATTGTGTGGACATTTATGGACGAAGATCCCATGGCGGTGTAAGGCAGGCCGAAGAGATGCCAACAGATGATAATGATGGAAAACATGCGAACATGAAACGAAACGAAGCCAAACCGAACCATTTTCCCAATGAAACACCAAATTCAGGCAGAACAGCGCAAAAGAGACCCACATCATTATCGCCAGATCAGAGGCACAGTGTTTGGTAACCACACACGAGTACCCCATTAAATATTGTTGTTATAATGTTGTTAAGAATTGTTTAAATAATTAAATTATTAAATAATTAAATAATTAAATAATTAAATAATTAAATAATTAAATAATTAAATAATTAAATAATTAAATAATTAAATAATTAAATAATTAAATAATTAAATAATTAAATAATTAAATAATTAAATAATTAAATAATTAAATAATTAAATAATTAAATAATTAAATAATTAAATAATTAAATAATTAAATAATTAAATAATTAAATAATTAAATAATTAAATAATTAAATAATTAAATAATTAAATAATTAAATAATTAAATAATTAAATAATTAAATAATTAAATAATTAAATAATTAAATAATTAAATAATTAAATAATTAAATAATTAAATAATTAAATAATTAAATAATTAAATAATTAAATAATTAAATAATTAAATAATTAAATAATTAAATAATTAAATAATTAAATAATTAAATAATTAAATAATTAAATAATTAAATAATTAAATAATTAAATAATTAAATAATTAAATAATTAAATAATTAAATAATTAAATAATTAAATAATTAAATAATTAAATAATTAAATAATTAAATAATTAAATAATTAAATAATTAAATAATTAAATAATTAAATAATTAAATAATTAAATAATTAAATAATTAAATAATTAAATAATTAAATAATTAAATAATTAAATAATTAAATAATTAAATAATTAAATAATTAAATAATTAAATAATTAAATAATTAAATAATTAAATAATTAAATAATTAAATAATTAAATAATTAAATAATTAAATAATTAAATAATTAAATAATTAAATAATTAAATAATTAAATAATTAAATAATTAAATAATTAAATAATTAAATAATTAAATAATTAAATAATTAAATAATTAAATAATTAAATAATTAAATAATTAAATAATTAAATAATTAAATAATTAAATAATTAAATAATTAAATAATTAAATAATTAAATAATTAAATAATTAAATAATTAAATAATTAAATAATTAAATAATTAAATAATTAAATAATTAAATAATTAAATAATTAAATAATTAAATAATTAAATAATTAAATAATTAAATAATTAAATAATTAAATAATTAAATAATTAAATAATTAAATAATTAAATAATTAAATAATTAAATAATTAAATAATTAAATAATTAAATAATTAAATAATTAAATAATTAAATAATTAAATAATTAAATAATTAAATAATTAAATAATTAAATAATTAAATAATTAAATAATTAAATAATTAAATAATTAAATAATTAAATAATTAAATAATTAAATAATTAAATAATTAAATAATTAAATAATTAAATAATTAAATAATTAAATAATTAAATAATTAAATAATTAAATAATTAAATAATTAAATAATTAAATAATTAAATAATTAAATAATTAAATAATTAAATAATTAAATAATTAAATAATTAAATAATTAAATAATTAAATAATTAAATAATTAAATAATTAAATAATTAAATAATTAAATAATTAAATAATTAAATAATTAAATAATTAAATAATTAAATAATTAAATAATTAAATAATTAAATAATTAAATAATTAAATAATTAAATAATTAAATAATTAAATAATTAAATAATTAAATAATTAAATAATTAAATAATTAAATAATTAAATAATTAAATAATTAAATAATTAAATAATTAAATAATTAAATAATTAAATAATTAAATAATTAAATAATTAAATAATTAAATAATTAAATAATTAAATAATTAAATAATTAAATAATTAAATAATTAAATAATTAAATAATTAAATAATTAAATAATTAAATAATTAAATAATTAAATAATTAAATAATTAAATAATTAAATAATTAAATAATTAAATAAATAAATAATTAAATAATTAAATAATTAAATAATTAAATAATTAAATAATTAAATAATTAAATAATTAAATAATTAAATAATTAAATAATTAAATAATTAAATAATTAAATAATTAAATAATTAAATAATTAAATAATTAAATAATTAAATAATTAAATAATTAAATAATTAAATAATTAAATAATTAAATAATTAAATAATTAAATAATTAAATAATTAAATAATTAAATAATTAAATAATTAAATAATTAAATAATTAAATAATTAAATAATTAAATAATTAAATAATTAAATAATTAAATAATTAAATAATTAAATAATTAAATAATTAAATAAATAAATAATTAAATAATTAAATAATTAAATAATTAAATAATTAAATAATTAAATAATTAAATAATTAAATAATTAAATAATTAAATAATTAAATAATTAAATAATTAAATAATAATTCAACATAATTTTAAATTTTACTTTTTTTAAGTAATTCGCACCACTGTAGCTGAAAACTCAAACATTTTCCGCTTTGAAAACACAGACTAAAAATCAGGTCAAGAAAAACACTTTCATTTATTCGCCTTTTATACGAATGAGAATGAAAGAAGAGTGTGAGGGATAGAGAGAGAGAGAGAGAAGGCGAGTACATTTTCACAACCACAGATGCCGCTGTAACGATGGATGATTTAAATAATGATCATCATTAATAAAGTCTGCATGAGTCAACAGCGACCCTTGCAGACACCATCACCAGCAACATCTTCGAAAACTTTTAATCAGCTGAACAGTTCGAACGGCGTCTTAGTTTCACCGAGAGACTGGGATTGTAACTGTATCTCTGACTTCGACTTCGACTACGACTCCGACTGTGACACAACAAACTGATGGTGAAAAATTTGGGGGGTATTTTCTTTGAAAAGTTGTGGTTCTGGCTGGTGCTGCCCGTGTTCGGAAAGTTAACAAAGTATCCACTGCAAAGTGTCTAATTGAGCATAAAATTAATATTGTTGTGTGTTTTCATTTCCCCACAACAATATTTCTTAATTAAATTTCTCTAGAGATTTTTGTTTTACGATTTTTTTTCTTCTTCTTCACTTTTTGCAGCAGAAACTTATTTTGAACTTTTTCCCTCGTCTTCATTTATCATCGTTTTTTACGTTGGCTGGCGGTTTCTGTGCCAATGCCGGTGGCTCTAGTAAAAGTGTATCGAAAAGTTGGCTCTTCAGTCTGACTGACTGACTGACTAAGTGACTGCCTATGTTGCATTATGCAAATTGTGGTTTGTTGTTGGGCTGTTGGCTTGGAGATTTTGAATCATATCTACAGCAACCCAGTCAATCAAAGCCACATCAGTGACACCTCTCGATTGGCTGCCACAAACCACAGAAATGTTTCCAACGAGTATGAGAAAGAAAAATAAATTCCAGACACATAAGACAAGGAGGACGAACGAACAATAGCACTCAGCAGACGACGACCGACGACCATATCCATTTTATTGGGTCACACCATTTACGGTTGCCATACGGTGCAACCAGGAATTCACTTGGCTCTAATATGGAACAGTCATGTACCAACCGAACACCACTGGCACAATTTGACCATGACTGATGTCCTATTTTTTTGTCTGTGGACGTTGTTGAGTGCTGATGAAAGTATTGCGAACGTGCCGCATAGGTATACAATTTTGCTCCATTTGCAAAGTGGCATTAAGCAGTGACAGGGTTGTCCATTACGATCACATGGCACATTTTATTCGGGATTATAGAATTGGCCAAAGTTATTCACTTCAAGATTTCATTAATCTACAAGTATTCAAGTGTTCATAAACGACTTAAGTTGCTTGTGATTCAATTTCTATGAGACACTCTGGCAGTTAACTTTATTATGCGGGTATTTCCGTTTTAATCTTGGTAGTGTTGTCATCGTTTGTGATGCTTTGTGGCGCTAACATAGTTTTCCCCACTTGAAAAGTCCTTTGACATTTCCCATATGATCCCTCCCTAACAACGCTTTGTAATACCAAAATCTCAATAACAAAATGTAAATATAACTAAGTTTATTAAATAAAATAAAATAATAAAAAAAAAAACATGCTCACACTTTCCCAGCAAACGAAATCATGTCAAAGTGTCACACGCACACTGTAACCACCAAGCCAGCGGAAAAGTTGTTGTTTCCACAAAAGATACTCTCCCACCCACCGAGTGCATGCACGAGTGTTCATGGGAACTGTGAAGTGTAAACTTGGAATGTCGTCGACAGGGGCGGAGGAAACGGGCATTTGACAAAATTCTTGGGGTTTGGTGAGCAAATAGAAATGGTGCTTTAAGAATTTCATAATCGCTTCTTGCATACAACATAATTCCATTTCAGCCAGTTGTATTGGAGGAAGTGCATGTATTTTCTTTTCCATTATTTGAAATACAGCTAAAGGTGTGGGAGGATATCTATTTTCTTGCCTTGATATATGTCTGGCTTGGAGTACTAAATGAAAAATGAAGACAGTTCGTTACAATTCGGGTTAGTACATGGACTGGTGCAACACGACTTCCACGACGCAAGATGTCTGAGGAAGAATACGTTTTTGAAAGTCTGATAAAATTAAAGACCCAAGTAGTCAACCAATAAAGTAGGTAAGGTAAAGAAGTGTTAAGCTAGGTGTGCCAGCTGATTACTTGTTACGTTTACTGGTTGACTACTTGGGGCTTTAATCTTGTTGCGCATCTGCTTAAAACAAAATGAGAGAGAGAGAGAGACAGATAGATGGATAGAAAGAGATAAATGGAGGGAGACAGGGAGGGATAAAGAGCGGGAGAGATGAATAGAAGGAGATATAGAATAAGTAAGTATCTTGATGGAGCATAGGGGAGGATAGAAAGTCAACTTATTTAAAATATCAACGACAGGGTCTGATGAGAAAAGTCAATCGTAAATATGTCTGAGATCTTTACGAGGGCCGAAATAGAGCCCCAGGAAAAAGTACCCGAAATCACAAACGAAAACAGGCACCGAAAATTACACACTAAAATATTTCTATTCAGTTGTAATTTTTATTATGAAATTGAACCCAAAAATATTGGTACGACAATGAGACCGAAATTGTTTTGGGGGCCCATTATCATGTCACTTTGGGGCCCTTTTTCCCCACTATTCGGGGGTAATTTCGTTTTACCCTTGATCGATTTTTAAAGTTGATGTTCCTAGGACCCAATTTTATGCAACTTTAGTTGTATTTAATGAAAGTGCTCTCAAGTTTCAGAGACGAATTTGTACCCCCCAAGAATTGAAACAAAAACCAAGTGAGAAAGTTTCATTCGGGTAAACCGACACAAAACCCTCAGTAAAAACATACAAGTCTCACATTCCAAAGTACCCGAAATCCATAAGTGGGCGTGGCCATCATCTCCGGATTTTAAATTTGGCAACATGTCATACTAGCAAAGCAAACTGCCGAAGTTTACAGAAAAATACTGTAATTACACGTGTTCAAAAGTTTGCAGGGACGTTTTGTAGGGGAGGTACCAGAAGGGTCGAGGAAATAACACCCCATGAAAATGAAACCTAATTTTTTTTTAGTGCATTTATGGGAAAACAATTTTAAAAAAATGTTACCTATCACCGTGTTACACACATTCTGTCCTATGAACCACATTTACTTTTTCGGAAAGGGGATAAAAAATAAAAATACACGTGTATCGGCGATTTTCATGTACACGTCAGAATTTTTTTTTTATAAGTTTGAAGTATGAAGCTCGTAGTGGCCGGTGTGAAAGCCTTTCGACCGATTTTTAACCCTTTTTCAGTGATCCAATCGTGCTGATTTTTGGCAGGCAGACTCGTGGAAATGTCTGAATCACGTCAAATTTTTTAAAAAATAGATTTTTATCAATTCTTGGATTTTCCTAATTTTTTTAAAATGGTTATCGTTTTTTTAAGGTTTCAATTCAAAAAACATTTTTTTTCCGTAACGCTTAAGTAGTTTACAAATTTGGAGTCTCTTCAAGTTATGCTAAGAAAAGTGAAAAAAATATTTTTTTTTTCAAAATAATAAAAATTGGGGAAAATCTGAGAATTGATGAAAATAGTTTTTAACAAATTTCCACGAGTCTGCCTGCCAAAAATCAGCTCGATTTGATCAAGGGTTAAACATCGGTCCAAAGGTGTTCACACAGGCCACTGCGAGCTTCATACTTCAAACTTAAAAAAAAAAAATTCTGACGTGTACATGAAAATTAGCTTGAATTAGCTGGCTGACGACTGGCAAAATATGTCGAATCTGGCTTGAGCTTTTCATATTCAATACGGTGTCTTTTGTTGTTGTTTTCTTCCACCGATATTTTCAATAGAGATAAAGTACTCGCCTGCTCACTTTAAAAGATGAAAGGGTTTACGGATCAATTGGGCACCATGGAGCTGAGTCCCGCGTCTTGGAAAATCGTAAAAGAAATTCCATTAAGTTGGTGTTACATTTGTGAAAGCATCCTTTCATTTCATTTGAAGATGACCGCACACAGTAGGGGGCTTTCCGACTCACCTTCAGCGAACCAGCCTAAGGTTCATATGTGCATGTATGGGTATGTGCGAGCATATGCGTGCGTGTGGGTGTTTATGCGAATTGTAAAACAGCCCCCTGGTTATGAATTCGTATGTTTTTTTTTTCTCGTTTGTTATGGACGAGTGCACTTGACAAGATTTAAATAGAAATTCACAAATTTGCTTTTTCTGAGTGCGTCTGTGACAGACAGAAACTCTTCAAGCGTGGGAAGGGGGGGGAATGACCATTAACATACGAATTGCCAAAGTTAAATATTCTGTTGCGTATCATTATGATATTCAAAACTACTAAAGGTATGGTCAGTGCGAAGGGGCATTCATCATTAACAGGGATGAGACAGGAAAAGTTCACAAAGTGAACTTATTGAAAATGGGACAGAACCCAGATGTTCCCAAAAAAAAAAAATGACTAAATGGTGAACACTGTCGATCACCCTGCGGAATAATAGACATAAGGTCTTCTTTGGAATTAGGTAAGCACAAAACTAAGTATTTTCCTCAGAGGAAAGAATGCCCATCAGTTGAAATATACAACTGAGAAGTTCACTCGGAACGGACGATTCATTCCATTGTGGTTGCCTTAAATAGAAATGATGGAGAAAAGATTAGATGAAGGTTGCAGTTGATTTTTCACCGGCAAAAAGGACCCACTCACCTGTTAAAATATCCAACTGAAAAGTTCACATTTGTGCTTCCCTTAAATTGTACTAAAGGAGAAATAATTAGCGGAAGAGAAGTTAAGCGAAGCAAATCGAGTTTAGTAGCACAGTGGTGTTAGTTGTCCAAAGAGGTTTCTTAATGAATTTGATGAGGGATTCAAGTGGCTAGACGATACTCTTACTGTCCTTTACATGATCATATCAGGTGCTGAACTCACTCCTTCTGCCCCTTCTTCATCTTTACTAGGGATAACTTGTGCCCCAAAAAAATTTGAAAAACTTAAAACTCTTGAATTTCTAAATCGAATTTGGAATTGCTATTCGCATAGGGAGCATAATTTTGGTAGACATTTTTGTAATCGGTCATATCACCTAAACCATGTTTCAAATCGAGAAGAGGAGCATAATTCCATATCAATTTGTACTTTAATCAAACATGATGGATTTGCACAAGACTCAGTGCTGATTGTTGGGCTCTATGAACAATGGCCACAAAAAAAGGAGGATTCCCCAAAAAAATCTCATACAAAATTGGGGAGTTTTTCATAGTTTTTAGGTAACATTTAATTTTTTATTTCATATGAAAAATGCCCCCAAGAAATTAACAACGAAAAAATTGCACAATTTTTTATTTTTGGAAATTTTTTTTTTTTTTGATATTTTTTTTTTTTGATATTTTCATAACATTTCTCAGTCATACATCAATTTTTTATAATGTTTTTTTTGGGTAATTTTTCTTAATATTTTGAGGGGATTTTGCATTGGGTAATTTTTCATAAATTGTTTGGGAGATTGTTCAGAATTATTGGGAAAATTCCTTATTGGGCCTTTGGGTGGGGGGGGGGGGGGTGGGGTTGGATTTTTCATTTATTTTGGGGAATATAGAGCCGATTGTGGTCAACATGGAGGTTCGACATCCTTAGCTTCCGTTTAAACTAAATTATGTTTATGGTACATTTAAATCAGTCCACCCTAACTTGCATTTTCATGAAGACTGCAGGCCTTTGAGAAGACAATCTCGCTGCCATGATAACCTCTCGGTTCAGATCCGATTAATCATTTCTATGATTTCTTAAAAATTTCCGATTAATGTTTTTCCCCACAGAGCAACGACGAATTGGAGTGAGGGATTTTAAGAATGCTTTTCCATTAAAAGGAAATGCTCATTTAGTTGAATTTATGAAAAAAATCGTCAACAATTGTTGTGGACACACACACACTTCACCTATAGATGGCGCCACCACAAGAACGCATAGCACAGAACACTTTGCCACAAAAATATTTCCGATAGACAAATGCTTGCATATTAGGGTGGAGTGAAATTCAAAAAAAAAAAGTTAACCTCGGAAAGAGATGTAGTCTGGGGTCCTAATGAGCGGAAAAATAAAGAAAAAAATTTTAAAAAAAATTTAGGGGTCGCGCCACTCCCTCGAAATTTGGAAATTATCGCTATTTTGGCGTTGATTTTAGAAAAATCCTAAAAAGTTTTATGTCAATAAATGTTTGCAATAGCGTAAACAATGAAATAAGGGCATGAAAAAATTTAAAAAAAATTTTCTCATTGTTCAAAAATTTAAAAAAGTAAGATAAGTCAAATCGTCCCTTCTTCAGAAAATTGACTGAACAATGAAATCGCCACCAAAGCTACACATATTAGTGGATTATCCTCATATTTGACTCAAATACTTTTGAGCTCAAACTTTTAAATTTCGAATAAGTTAAGTCGTTAATTTGTAGGATTTTTCTAAAGTCAACGCCAAAATAGCGATAATTTCCAAATTTCGAGGGAGTGGCGCGACCCCTAAAAATTTTTTAAAATTTTTTTCTTTATTTTTCCCCTCATTAGGACCCCAGACTACATCTCTTTCCGAGGTTAACTTTTTTTTTTTAATTTCACTCTTTCCGAGGTTAACTTTTTCAAATTAAAAAAAAAGCATGTTTTCACTCCACCCTATTGCATATCCAATGTGTAATCACTGTCCAAGGCGTACAACGATTTGAAATATGATTTTCATTAAAAGTGCAATCGGATTAATTGAGTTCTATCATTTATTTAGAGCAGCGTGGGGCGATTGTATAATATGAAAGGATTAAAAATTATGCTTATCCGCAGAAATGTTTATTTAATTGAATTTATGAAATTGTTTGGGAATGTGTTTGGTCAAAACTCGTCAACAACGGTTTGGTCTTCTCCCCCCCCCCCCCCCCCCCTTTTTCCGAAAATCGTTTCCAAATATCGTATCGTTGCTAATGTGAATACAAAGTTTCGATCCACTCACTTGAAACGACGAATTCGGACACATCAATCATCACAGGGCGCCGCCAACACACCGACTTCACGCACAAAGACGACAAAAGCTTTCTTTCACCCTGCACCCATGGATTCCGGAACTAATGGCTGTCTATTAGGTGCAAAATTTTTCCCATTTTGCCGTTGAGATTTGTTTTCGGTTTTAGTTTATGGCCTACTTTGTTAGTTGACGACTTGACGGATTGGTGATGTGGCTGCGCTTGACCACCGCGGTGTTGGATTTTACGATATGAGTGCAAATAAAGAATGATGGCCAGCGCGAAGACAACGAAGACTTTCTTTAAACAAATGATTTATTTTAATGATATCGTTAAGATTTAACAACAATCTCATTATAAATAAATATTTATTGCTTTACAACAACAATGGCCAGGCAAGACGGAGCAGAAAGACAATGATTTGGCCATTTGTACTCATTGGCGAATCGCAAACAAGACAGGCGGACTAGCGGACGGACAGACGCTGGTCATCATTGTTTAATGTGGCTGGAGTTGTAATGTAACTAATTTCAATTTCCGGGAACAAATGAAAGTTGTTTCTTGTGATAGTTTTGCTTTTATGACAATTGTTAGCACAAGTTCATTCGTCCCTCCCGTTCATCTGTTTCCACCACCACCGCCAATGCCCAGATAACATAAATAACACATTTTTCCCGTTCAGTTTTGAGACCTAACCGTACCGAAACAATACCTAAGAATCAGCATTGGTTTGTTTTGTTTAGTATTTTTTTTTACTTCCCAGTCTTCACTAAAATCTCCGATGAAAAAAAAATAGAAAGTTACGATTAGGTCTGCAAATACTTCTTATTATTTCCTAGCGTTTTTTTTCCTCTACTTCTTCTTGGTGGGGACTGTGAATTGTTAGTTCAAGTTTTGCTAATGAATGCTTAGCCTTTGATCATCAGACAAAGAAAACATAGTTTAACTACATGAAAGGGGAAGATTGGGCAACGAAGAAGAAGAGGCATAAGATGCCAAGATTAATCTGAGCATAAGCTGGGCATAAATAGTTTGGAACAAATTGTTACAACGCAACCAGCCAGCCAGCCAGCCAGCCAATGCTAAACACACCCTAAAGGTGGCGATTAAATACTCATACCGAACGGAATGCCACAAAACAGAAACAGAAATTCCCAATTTCATTGTGAAGATGAAATCGCACGCGAGCCATTTGAAGATCTCGCCGATGTTTGTTTTCTTTTTTGGCGCAGAAAGTTTTTGTTTGGCTTTTCGCCTCTTATGCTGCAATGTTTATTGACGGATATACAAACGTATTTTTCAAGTTGTTAGGTACCCATTAGAGAAATAATAACGAAACGCGAAAATATGTTGTTGTTTTTTTTGTTTGTATGGAAATGGCTGCGACTGTCCTTCCAGCAAGAGTCAACGACAGACTTCTACGCAGCAAAATGTGACAACAAATAATACAGTGGAACATCGATAAGTCGAATTTTCTTTAAGTCGCAGCACTTCTAGTGACAAATTCCCTTAAACAATTCTATAGTAGTTCCGAAAGTCGAAGTCTCCCTCTGTAAGACGAACCTGTCTACTGGATAATATTGGTTCGAGTTATGGACGTTTGACTGTACTTCAAATATCAATTAAATTAATCATAACAATTCTTGGACATCTTTTCAGGGGGAAATCTTTTAATTTTTATTTGACGCATTAATTAATACTAGCTGGTCCGCAGACTACGTCCTACGTACAAAAATATTTCCGATATATAAATCTGCCTAATGTAAACGCATATTAACCGATTTTAGTTGTTTTTTTTTTCATTTTCATAATAGTATGTGTAACGTTTTAGCGATGTAAAGATCTGGCCATGTCCACTTTGGAAAAAATAATCACTATCTTAACTAAGTAATTTCACACCTTCACAGAGAAAAGGATTTTTTTAAAGTTAAAAATGTCACCGGAGTCGAACTCGGGACCCCTTTTTTATACAATATATAAAAAAATTCTTTTGATACGGCTCAAAAGTGTAACACATAGAAATATCCACATTAGACCCCAGGTAACTTTGCACTAAATGCAATTCATGACTTTCTGAATCGTTTGAGCCATCATAAAATCATAAAACATATTGAATCCACTTATTCAAAATTTACAAGTTTTTGCTTGGTCAGCAACCAAATAAAAGTATTTTGAGGCAAAGAGGCGGATGATCGACCATTATTCGTAGCCTTGGTATCGATTTAAATATTAAATTAAGTCAATGAAGAAAGAACTGCTTGATTTTTTTTGAAATTTTTAGACCATACATTTCTTTTTAATAATTTGAATTTGAAAATTTCACAAAAAAAAAAGGAAACAAAATTTTAAATTTTCCAAGTGAAAAAGAGGGAACATTTTTCATAAAAAAATGTTTAAGGTCGCCTTTCACAAAAATCCTAAAAATTAATGAATCCACTTGTTCAAAATGTACAAGTTTCAGCTTGCTCAGTAATCAAATGAAAGTATTTTGAGGCAAAGAGGCGGACGATTAACACGTTTGAGCTTGTTCAGTAACCAAATAAAGGTAGTTGAAACAAATGAGTGGATGATCGACCAATGTTCGTAGCTTTGGTGTAGACTTCAGATGTTAAGTTGATTTTTTGAAGAAGGGACTATTTGGGTAATTTTACCTTTTGTAATTTTTCGACTACAATATTTTTTTTTAATTTTCCACTGGCCACTTTATTTGGTATTCAAATTGGGCTCATGCAGTTTTGTTTTTGTTAGTCGAGTTCGAGATCATTCAAAAATTTTTTTTTTTTTTTTTTTTTTTTTTTTTTTTGCAAATATTGGTCATTTATAAAAAGTAATTTTGAAATCAACAGCAACATTTTCAATTTTCAAAGGTGTTCTTTAAAGTTGTTTATAATTATACCCTCACTCTACGGGTAGGAGGGTCTATATCATTTAATATGACCCAAAAGTGTAACACATAGAAATATTCACATTACATCCCAGGTGTCTTTGAACCAAATTCGATTCGTTTGAGCCATGTCCGTCAGTCTGTCCTACTGGTACGCACGATAACTTTCGAAAAAGTTAAACAATCGCTTTGAAATTTGGCAGGGGTTAATATTTTCCCACAACTGCTTATGGGATTGCATATGGGCAATATGGCAACTCCCCTTCTGGTACCTCCCATACAAATGTACCATCCCGCCCCTTATAAACCGTGTACTATTATCAATATGCCCAATGCGATCTTGCCCAAATTCTGATTACTAAAGCTATAGCTAGACAAAGTTGTCGTGAAAAACTTGGAAGTCCGGCAACTCCCCTTCTGGTACCTCCCATACAAATGTACCATCCCGCCCCATCAGAAATCGTGTAATAATACCAATATGCCCAATGCGATCTTGTCCAAATTTTGTATTTAGTAAAGCTATAGCTAGACAAAGTTTTCGACAAAACCTTGGAAGTCTGGCAACTCCCCTTCTGGTATCTCCCATACAAATGTACCATCCCGCCCCTTATAAGCCGTGTAATATTATCAATATGACCAACGTGATCTTGCCCAAATTCTGTATTTAGTAAAGCTATAGCTAGACAAAGTTTTGGACAAAAACTTGTCAGTCTGGCAACTCCCGTTTTGGTACATCCCATACAAATGTACCATTCCGCCCCATCAAGAAATCGTGTAATAATACCAATATGCCCAATGCGATCTTGTCCAAATTCTGTATTTAGTAAAGCTATAGCTAGACAAAGTTTTCGTCAAAAACTTGGATGTCTGGCAACTCCCCTTATGGTACCTCCCATACAAATGTACCATCCGGCCCCTTGTAAACTGTGTAATATTATCAATATGACCAATGCGATATTGCCCAAATTTTGTATTTAGTAAAGCTATAGCTAGACAAAGTTTTCGACAAAAACTTGGAAGCCTGGCAACTCCCCTTCTGGTACCTCCCATACAAATGTACCATCCGGCCCCTTGTAAACTGTGTAATATTATCAATATGACCAATGCGATATTGCCCAAATTTTGTATTTAGTAAAGCTATAGCTAGACAAAGTTTTCGTCAAAAACTTGGAAGTCTGGCAACTCCCCTTCTGGTACCTCCCATACAAATGTACCATCCGGCCCCTTGTAAACTGTGTAATATTATCAATATGACCAATGCGATATTGCCCAAATTTTGTATTTAGTAAAGCTATAGCTAGACAAAGTTTTCGTCAAAAACTTGGAAGTCTGGCAACTCCCCTTCTGGTACTTACATAAAATTTTCGAGGAAAAACTCTACACATGCGGTATTTTCTATAACATGCTGTATTTTGAGGTTGCTAATATGGAATATGAGACTTGTATGTTTTTTCAGATTATATTGATTGCTGTACCAAATATCATCTTCAGTCCAAATATTTCCTGACACATGGTGGTTCAAAATGTTAAGATGTACGGATGTTTTTTATTTTTCAGAAAATTGTATTCTGGAAATTAATGGGTTCAGCTAAATTCGCTTCAGGCTGGTGTGTGAAATCTTAAGGGGTTGAGATCGATGGCAGGTCCATGTTCTCTTCGGTGTCGACTGGAATGCCAATTGTCCACTAGAACGACAGTCTCATGAACTGTTTGCACAAACTGGAGGCTGTGCGGTTGGTGTCTCATTCCATACAAAACAGCCCACACAGCGGTGACTCTGACAATAAGTTAAAATTGTTTCCAACTTTGTTCTTTAATGCTGACTTTCTGTCCAGATTTCGAGTGGGAATGTCACGATGTCCAGCGAGAAAGATCTGTCACTGTCAAAATAACATATGTTTCAAACAAAAAGCACTAGTTGGACCACCCGGTATTATGCGTATGCAATGCACCGTGTGAATTTCGGTTGTATACCCACAAACCCAAAAAATTTCCCTTTTACTAGTATCAAATTTCACTTGGTGTTGTTGTAATTGTTGTTGTCATCGTTATTGGTGTCGGGATTTCCTGTTACTCGTTCTCGTGGCGTTAAAGACATTTTTTTCTTTCTTGTACGCTGCTGATTCTGTTTATTTTGACAAATTAAAAATATAAACACAGCTTCAAACTCAGCAAAGCTGAACCACTTTTGTTTTTGTCTATTTGCCGGGGTTTTAGTACAAACAGAAAAAAATAACAACAACAACGGCAACGAAAGACTATGCGAATGCCTTAAGTTTGTGCTAATCTGCAATCACAATTTTTGGGCCATTTGGGCGAACAACACAAACAAATACTCCTCCTCCTCCTCCTGCGTAGCCGACAAAGGCATGTGTCGACATAAAATAGACATTAACTCATACAAAGCGATTTCGTTACGATAATTAATGTTCTTTTATTCTGCGGAGGTTTCGCATTAATTTCGGGACGAGTGTTGTTATACAGGTTATGTGTTGTCGAAAGTAAAATGGGGCGGGCGTTTATATCACTTACATTGTAGTCGGCGTGAAAGTCGTTAATTCGAATTACAGAGAAATTAATCTTTAGTTTTTGTTGGTTATGTGCCGTTTACAACTTCCAGAAAGTTAAACAATGGCAAGTACGCTAATAACCAATTACCGACCATAGGGGAAGTATTGCAGAGTGTATGGCAATAGTTCAAATAAATGCTGTTGGTGAGGGAGGCTTTGTGGAAGTTTTTTCAAATTGTCGTTTTGATGTTCGAACTATTGAAGTAGATACAAGATCTGGACTTAGAAGATCTTTGGATGACAGACCACGCCAGAATCGTTCTTTCGGAAATCGAATTATCGAAATATTCATTAATTTTATTTGGGGGATTTTTAAGAATTTTTTCCGAAATGTTCATCTATTTTAGGGGAATTTTTAGTGGAGAAGTTTTCATAAATTTAAAAATACCCCAAATAATTACACTACTCAACAAAATGAAAAAAATTTCATGTACTCCGGATGCGATAATTTTTTCTGTGTAGATAACCTTGACATGAGCTCGAAAAACGCAATAAAAAAATTTTTTTTCGTTTGGTTTTTGTTTTATTTTTTTTTTTAAATTTTAAAAATATTTTTTTGGTTAATTTGTTTCGTCCGGCATAACTCGGGAACCACTAGCCCGATTTAATTGAATTAAATTTTAAAAAATTTAAAATTACAATTCCCTTAATCTGTTCATATATTGTTTTCCTATACAAGCAACAGTTTCCAAGTTAAAAAATTTGCTCGACATATGCACAACTTTGTCTATGGTAAGGTTTTTTCTTTTTTATTACAAAAAAAATTAAAATTTGTTGGGTGACAAAAATATATGAAAATTTGAAATTTTTGAAATTCATACACATGATCTTTGTCTCATTTTGCTCATAGGTTATGTGACTTTACGTAAAAGTAATAAGATTTGACATTTTTTTCATTTTGGATTTTTTATGGATTTTTAAAAAAAAAAAAATTAAATCTTTAGGCAAAAAATAAGTTTTTTCCTTTATATATTCATTTTTAACTTGGAAACTGTTGCTTGTATAGGAAAACAATATATGAACAGATTAAGGGAATTGTAATTTTAAATTTTTTAAAATTTAATTCAATTAAATCGGGCTAGTGGTTCCCGAGTTATGCCGGACGAAACAAATTAACCAAAAAATTTTTTTTAAAATTTAAAAAAAAAAAATAAAACAAAAACCAAACGAAAAAAAAAATTTTTATTCCGTTTTTCGAGCTCATGTCAAGGTTATCTACACAGAAAAAATTATCGCATCCGGAGTACATGAAATTTTTTTCATTTTGTTGAGTAGTGTAATTATTTGGGGTATTTTTAAAAATTGTTGGCGAAATTTTCATTGGGTAATTTTTCAAAAATTATTTTTGGGGATTTTTCAGCATTTTTGGCGAAATATTCAATAATTATTGTGAAATTTTTCCGAATTTTTGGCAACTTCTATTTGGGGGATTTTTCAGAATTTTTGGTATCTATTCATTAATTTTTGTGAAAATTTTCAGTTTTTTTTTTTTGCGAAATTTGCATCATTTTTGAAATTTGTTTCCGAAATTTTTGGCTACTTCTATCAGTGGAGAAGTTTTCATAAATTATTTGGGGTATTTTTAAAAATTCATTGGTGAATTTTTCAAAAATTATTTTTGGAGTTTTTCAGAATTTTTGGCGAAATATTCATTAATTTTTGTGAAATTTAAAAAAAAATTTTTTTAAAAAATTTGCATCATTGTTGTGATATTTTTCAAAATTTTTGGCAACTTATATTAGTTGTGAAGTTTTCGTAAATTATTTGGCGGATTTTTAAGAATTTTTGGCGAAATTTTCATTTGGGAAGTTTTCAAACAAATATTTTTTGGAGATTTTTCAGAATTTTTCAAAAATCTTGGCAACTTCTATCAGTGTAGAAGTTTTCATAAAATATTTTGGAGATTTTTGAGAATTTTTCGCGAAATTTCCATTGGGGAATTTTTCAAAAAATATTTGGGTAATTTTTCAGGTTTTTTGGCGAAATATTCATTAATCTTTGTGAAATTTTTCAGATGTTTTTTTTGGTGAAATTTACATCATTTTTGTGAAATTTTTGGTAACTTCTATCAGTGGAGAAGTTTTCATAAATTATTTGGGGGATTTTTGAGAATTTTTCGCGAAATTTCCATTGGGGAATTTTTCAAAAATTATTTGGGTAATTTTTCAGATTTTTTTGGCGAAATATTCATTAATCTTTGTGAAATTTTTCATATGTTTTTTTTGGTGAAATTTACATAATATTTGTGAAATTGTTGGCAACTTCTATCAGTGGAGAAGTTTTCATAAATTATTTGGGGGATTTTTTAGAATTTTTGGTGAAATTTTCAAAAAGTATTTTTGGGGATTTTTCAGAATTTTTGGCGAAATATTTATTAATTTTTGTGAAATTTTTCAGATTTTTTGGCAACTTCTATCAGACTTTTTAAGACTTTGTCGTGAAATTTTCATTGGGAAATTTTTCAAATTTTCTTTGAGGGTTTTTTTCAGATTTTTTTTTTTTTTTTTGCAAACTTTTCATCTTTTTTAGGGCATTTCCCAGAATTTTTGTAGAATTTTCCATCTATTTTTGGATAAAATTTCATTGGAGATTTTTTTTCAAATTTTTTGACGAAATTTGGATTTATTTTTCCCATTGGAGATTTTTTCATAAGTTATTTGGGGGATTTTTCAGAAATTTTTCAACAATTATTTTGGAGGATTTTTAATTTATTTTTGGGGAAATTTAATTGGAGATTTTTTTTTAAATTTTTTGCGACATTTTCTATGTATTTTTGGTGAATTTTAGTTTGGAATTTTTCAGAATTTTTGGGCAAATTATTTGTCATCAGCATCACAATCATCTCCATGGCCATGGCTGGGCGATTCATCACGACATCACTCTGCTCCGGTTGGTTATAACTGTCTTTTATTTTCTTAATTTGACTCTGGCAGGTTGCGGGCCATTATAATAATAGTAATGATGACGACGACGACAACGACTACAAACGGTACTCTGCTGGCGATAATGCGCCTTATCCACCACATTGTATTTAAGCCAAACAACAGCCCCAACAACAGCTCCAGCATTGTGGTTATTATCAGTTTTCATTTCATTTGTATTTGTGTTTTTTTTTTTTTGCAAAAATCAGTCATTATTTTATAAAGAGGCACACTTTTGGGATGTTGGAAAAACTATGATAATGGCACCGAATCGATTAGAGACACCTGCAATTCGTATAGAAGGCGAGTTGGTAGCGTGGGGGTTGTGGTTGTGGGATATAATTTTTGGGAGTTTGCTGTACGGAGAGTTTAGAAATTTTCAAAGAAATGTGGGATTGTTTGTGCTGTCTTAACTGCTAACAATTATTATCGAGAGATACCGAAAACACACTCACACACACATACACATATGTTGACCCATTGGGCTAACGTAGAAGTCATTAGAATCATTGCCAACAGACGCCGTATGGCCAATACCAGACGTCAATTATATGGAAAAGGTGCTTCTGCAAATCTTCCCCCCCCCCCCCCCCATTACAATGAAGTGTCGATGGGGACCACCCATCGCAGGTGATTACTTTAATATGACCTTTCGTTTAACAAAGTCTTTTGTCATCATGCCGAGAACGTTTCTCATAATATTCGTCTGCTCGTCTTTGTCTAATCCATAATATGAACTCAAATCTTTCTTAATTTAGATATTGGATATGTCCCACATACCAAAGACAAAACAAAACATAAAAGAACACAAAGCGTAACCTAATTATGGCAGTTCCGCTTTATTTTCGGTTTACGCAGTTTTCGTCTTTAAAGAAACCAAATCCAAATAAACCAATTTTAAGACGACATCGTAGCGATAATTGGGGAAAACGAATCGGAAACAGATAAAACAATCAGAATATATAGTATTAGGTACGCTACATTAAAGCTTCAGTCCTATTAAGATTTGCTGGCTAATTCCGTGAGAGAGTTCGGCAGAAACAGAAAAAAAAAACATTAACAATGGCCAAAAATGCATTTCTGGGCTTTGCTAAATATTGTGTTGTTCGGCAACGGATTACAATTTAATAAAATTTTATATTTTTTTTGTTTAATTTAAAATTTTTCTAATTGAAAAACAAATAACTGTACATCAAATTGCATTGCACACAACGAAGAAGTTTGTGTTGGCTTTACTGCCTGAATTTTTTGGTGATATGCGCTACTAAAGAGTAATTCTCGTTTAAACGATAAAAACTATTCTTATTTTATACCAACAATTGCAGTAGGAATCATTGTAAAGGGTACCGATGAAGAAGCGAGTTAGCTTCCGAAATGGATTCGAATACCTTGGGTTGCAATCAGAGCAAATACATAGCATAACACTCTTTAAAGAAACAAGTAAAACATTTTTATTTGAAATTTCCCTTTTGGCTTCTTACCGGTTTTGAAAAGAAGAGACGTACCTCTTTCAACTAGTGCTTATTTCGTTTTCGTTATCGGGCCATGTTGAACGAATTTTTGTTTACAAAAATTGAAGAGGAGGATATTGTCAACATTTGGTTTCAACAGGACGGCGCTACGTGCGACACAGCCGAAGCTACACTCGATGTTTTGCCGCCTGTTTTTGAAGATCGCATTATCAGCCGCAAAGCTGATGTCGTTGGGCTACTGCATGACCAGCCGATGCAGCCATTTTAATGAAATTATTTTCCACTAGTAAGTTGCAATGCGCCTATGGCGCCCGTTGAAATATGGAAAAAAAATTGTGTTGAAAAAAAAAATGTTTGCGGAAAAAAAAAATTTTTGTTAAAAAAAAATTTTGTTGAAAAAAAAAATTTTTGTTGAAAAAAAAATTTTGTTGAAAAAAAAAATTTTTCTTGAAAAAAAAATTTTTGTTGGAAAAAAAAAATTTTGTAAAAAAAAATTTTTGTTGAAAAAAAAAATTTTAAAAAAAAATTTTTGTAAAAAAAAAAATTATTAAAAAAAAATTTTGGAAAAAAAAAATTTTGGTAAAAAAAAATTTGGGGAAAACACAATTTCTGTACAAAAAAAAAATATTATTTTTTTTATTATTATTATTTATAGAAAATTATAGAATGCCTATTTAAATTCCTACGTACTGCGTGACAGAGTCAGTGAATCAGTGTATCAGTGAATCAGTGTCGAGGGTAAATATATATTAAGATTATTAACCGGAAGGATTGTACTTTCAAATAAAAAGAGAAATTTGAGAAAATATCCAATAGTTTTTTTTATAGAATTTTCAAAAAAAAAAGTTATTTGGCGGACCCTGTATAATGGATTTTCCAACAAGAGGTGTTATTTTGGTATTCAAAGAGAAATTAAATTTTTTGATATAAATGATCGTATGTTTATTTCATAATAAAGAGGAACGGATGCCGTTAATAATGAAAAACAACATCAGCTAAATGGCCGTCACGACCACGCTTACAGGACCATATCTTGTTCATGAAATTTTCCATAACCAAATCGCAAAGTGGCTGCCCTATGTCCTCGATAGCCTCACGAATTCTATCGTTGAGGTATTGAATCCATGCTGGGCTGTTGGCGTAGACCCTATCTTTCACGTAGCCGCAAAGGAAGAAGTCGCAAGGTGTCAAATCACAAGATCTCGCTGGCCAATTCTGATTACATCTTCGAGAGATAACACGGTCCGGAAACTTTTCCAGTAAAAGAGCAATAGTTTCGTTGCTTGTGTGGCACGTAGCGCAAGATTTTCACCATTTTTGTAGTGAATTTTAATAATTTCAATGCGTCGTTGAAGCGTGTGTCGTTCCATTTTTAGTAATGGCATAGTTTCTACTTGTCAAATGTCAAAGAATAAAAGCTTCAAAAGTGACAGCTACCGAAAGGCCGGGTGATTCAAAATAACACCTCTTGTTGGAAAACCCTTTATAATTTATGATACATTTTTTTTATAATGTTCTTCGACATTAGCAATGTTTTTTTTCACATTATTTTATGAAATACAAGATACACAAAATACAAAAAATACAAAAAATACAAAATACAAAAAAAAATACAAAATACAAAAAATACAAAATACAGAATACAAAATACAGAATACAGAATACAAAATAAAAATAAAAATAAAAATAAAAATAAAAATAAAAATAAAAATAAAAATAAAAATAAAAATAGAAATAACAACAAAAATAGAAATATAAATAGATAATAACAAATTTAATAAAAAAAATATAAATAAAAAACAAAAATAAACATGACATAAATTAAAATAAATATAATTAAATATTTAAACTTATCTAGGGTTTTTGACACCAAAAATCCCACAGTGCGACTATCCACAATAATTCGCCTAAGAACTGAACAATTGCGCCTAGGGTTACATTTCTACCAGGTCTCCTGTCAAAGATCACACCCAGACGATGTATCCTGGTAAGAACATACACAATTTTTCAGCGTTCGTTTTTGGGTCGCATAAATTCTGGCGACTTTTCCAGAACTAGCATCAGCTTATGGGAGATCTCCACCTTCCTTACTTAACATATTGCCCTTAACATGCCGTGAAGGAACAGACGGCCTCACTGACAGAGGCCTACTGTTTAAAGCTGGCTCCGAACAGCTAATGCTTTTCCAGAGAAGTTTTACATTGCTCTCATTCTCGTAAAGTTGCCACCATTTGCGAGGTGGAAAACAGCCGATAAAAATGTTTCATGGTCTTTCCCGGCTTTGAACCTGGGTAATCTTTACCTTATATTTCTTAAAAAGCTAAATGTGACATATTGCCAATCCATATCTTGTACTTTCCCACCACTACAAATATTTGACTTAAGGCGGTGCAATTTTTGTACGTAGGGTCTCCCAATGTCCATACTGACTGACCTGATCGATTGCTCGAATGCGTGTCTATCGTCTTGTGTGTATGTTGTTGTTGTTGTTTATTTTTAGCTTTCTTTGGTTTTGTGGGGGGTTGGTAAATCACTATAATTAAATATCTCATACGTATGTGTACGTACGCGTGTGTGTGTGTTTTTTTTTTGTGGGTTAATGTCGACTATTGAGTTTAGAAAATCTTTTTGTGAATGCTGACGATGATGATGTGTAAATAATTGATGATTATGGGCCATAATGAAGTGATTAAAGGTGCAAATAATGTGGTATGAACATATTTGAGCACATGTATGACCTCTTTTGCGTAATTGTGTCCAGACATCAGGAATTCAAATTGGTAAACATTTGGTAAAATTGTGATTATTTACATTTTTTTTTTATTTGATTACAGTACAAATTCTTTTTTTCTATCTAATTTTGGGTCAAAGCGTAAACCGGGTGACACAGACCATAGGGCTAGTTTTTTGCAGCGACAGCGACCAAAGCCTCTGGTGGGAATCGAACCCACAACTCCCACGCTGATAGACAAGCACGCTACCAACCCGGGCGTCTCCCTGATTAGTTCCATTACAATGGGCTCAAGTGCTTGCCACAATGTCCCATATTATTTGCTCTTCCTGAACAAAAAAAGTTTTGTGGTCACTTGTTGTTGTTCCTACAGATTCACAGTTGTTGTATTGTTGCTGTTGCTGTTGGTGGTGGTTACAGCCTTCCCCTTTAAACGGGAAGTGAAACTTTTTTTAAGTTTGGCTTTGAATGTTAATCAAATCATTATTTAGTCTCATGTACCGAGATTTATTGTGGAAGATAATTATGACTGTGAAAATTACTGGTCTTCATGTACTTCGCATGTCCGAAATTGTTGCTGTAGATTAATTGTTGCTAGAATTAAATTTTCTTTGGTGTTGTTGTTTTTTTTTTTACAAATTTGAAAGGTTGTACAATTTCTGAAATTTTATGTTAATGAAAGTGAGGTGAGTTTTTTGTTTGTGTTTTCTATCTGAGATGAAGTAATAAAATATAATTTCTGTTTAGTCATCATATTTTCGTAAAGAAAAATAATCCAAACAACTTTTACTTATTCGTTTTATTTTTATTGCTGTTGCCGTTGAAGAAAGTGAATTTTATCTTTATTCAATTTACTTTGAAAAGAAGGTTGCAAATATGTTGTGTTTGTTTTTTTTTTTTTTTAATTGTTTTGGTACAGATTTATCGCCAAGCAGATTTTGCAAGTCATGCGAATGATCGCTTTGATATGGAAATTGTTATTATTTACACTTGACCAGGCAAAGAAAATTAATTAACTCGTTGGTAGTAAGTTCTATTGTATTTAAAATGCCAGGGTCAGGGTTGTGCCAGAAATCTGTGGTTTCCCCAAAAAAATCGGATAAGTTATAAAAGTAGACATTTCCGGAGAGCGAACACAAATTGTTTTTAAAAAATTTATATTTAATTAATTTAAGTAAATCCCATGTCTCTACCGAACAATCTGTTCGATCTAAAAACTGAAACAGTCCTCTTGTTCTGATTCGGGTCCGCTATTTATGAGCAACATATCAGCAAAATTTATTTTTTTTAAAAACATCTAAAATTTTATTAATTTAAAACAGAAATAATATCAAATTTTGATTTATGTTTTAAAAAAAATCTTCAACTTGCTTTATTTTTTTTTTAAAACATCTGAAAATTGTCAAATATTTCTTAAAAAAAATTTCACATTTCGATTTATTTTTTAAAAGAAATCTCAAATTTATATTTAATTTTTTAAAAAAGCTACAAAAATTTTTGGTTTTTTTTTTTTAAAAAAAATTCAAATTTTGATTTATTTTTTTTTAATAATAATGAAAATTTTCATATATATTTAAAAAAAAAAAAAATTCTGATTTAGTTTTAAAAAAAATCACATTTCGATAAATTTTGATAAATTATTTTTTTTTTAAAAAACTACCAAATTTTTAAATCATTTAAAAAAAAATTAAATTTTGGTTTATTTTTTAAAAAAAACTATATAAAATTTTGATTTATTTTTTTAAAAAAAAATCTATAATATGACTTTTTTATTAAAAAAATAAATGAAAATTTAAGATTTAAAAAATAAATCAAAATTTTCACATTTTTTAAAGAAAAAGTTAAATTTTAATTTATTTTTTTACAAAAAAAATATAAAAATTTTGATTTATTTTTTAAAAAAAAAAATTTTAAATTTTGATTTATTTTTTTTTTCAAAAAATATGAAAATTTTGATTTATTTTTTTTTAAAAAAAATATTTTTTAATAAAAAAAAAGTCACATTTCGATAAATTTTGATTAAAAAAGATCTCAAATTCTGATTTCTGTATTTAATTTTTTTTTATTAAATTTTGATTTGTTTAAAAAAAAAAATTAATTTTGATTTATTTTTTTAAAAATCTCAAATTTTGATATTATTATCAAACATTATCAAATTTTGATTACATTTTTTTTTCAAATTTTTATTTATTTCTTTTTTTGGCCAAGAAAGAAAGAAATCTCAAATTTATATTAAATTTTTTAAAAAAGCTACATCAATTTTAGATTTATTTAAAATAAAAAAATTCAAATTTTTATTTATTTTTAAAAAAAAAATCAAATTTCGATAAATTTTGATAATAAAAAAAATTTCAAATTTCTTAAATTTTTTTAGAAAACTGTATCAAATTTTTAACTTATTTAAAAAAAAAAATTGGTTTATTTTTTAAAAAGAATATTTTGATTGATTTTTTTAAAAGATCTATAATTTTGATTTATTTTTTAAAAAGAAATCTCAAATATTGATTTATTTTTTAAATTTGTTTTTGAAAATTTTGATTTATTTTTTTAAAAAAAATTTGAAAATTTGGATTTATTTTTAAAAAAATGTGAAAATTTTGATTTATTTTTTAAAAAAAAATTCAAATTTTTATTTTTTTTTTTAAATCTTAAATTTTTATTTATTTTTTAATAAAAAAAGGCACATTTTAATAAATTTAGATTAAAAATCAAATTTCTTAAATTTTTTTAGAAAACTGTATCAAATTTTTAACTTATTTAAAAAAAAAATTGGTTTATTTTTTAAAAAGAATATTTTGATTGATTTTTTTAAAAGATCTATAATTTTGATTTATTTTTTAAAAAGAAATCTCAAATATTGATTTATTTTTTAAAAAAAATTTTGAAAATTTTGATTTATTTTTTTTAAAAAATTGGAAAATTTGGATTTATTTTTAAAAAAATGTGAAAATTTTGATTTATTTTTTAAAAAAAAATTCAAATTTTTATTTTTTTTTTTAAATCTTAAATTTTTATTTATTTTTTAATAAAAAAAGGCACATTTTAATAAATTTAGATTAAAAATCAAATTTCTTAAATTTTTTTAGAAAACTGTATCAAATTTTTAACTTATTTAAAAAAAAATTGGTTTATTTTTTAAAAAGAATATTTTGATTGATTTTTTTAAAAGATCTATAATTTTGATTTATTTTTTAAAAAGAAATCTCAAATATTGATTTATTTTTTAAAATTTTTTTTGAAAATTTTGATTTATTTTTTTAAAAAAATTTGAAAATTTGGATTTATTTTTAAAAAAATGTGAACATTTTGATTTATTTTTTAAAAAAAAATTCAAATTTTTATTTTTTTTTTTAAATCTTAAATCTTTATTTATTTTTTAATAAAAAAAGGCACATTTTAATAAATTTAGATTAAAAACTCAAATTTTGATTTCTCTATTTAATTTTTTTTTTATTAAATTTTTATTTGTTTAAAAAAAAATTCAAATTTTGATTTATTATTTTTTTAAAGTCTTAAATTTTGATTCAAAAATATCCAATTTTGATATGTTTTTAAAACAAACATAAAATTTAAATTTTTTTTTTTAAAAAAATCTCAAATGTTGATTAAAAAATTTCAAATGTTGATTTATTTACTTTTTTTGGATCTTGGCCAATTGACGGAACGTTTATGTCAGCCACGACTTCCACGAAGAGAAGAATAACGGTTTTTTGTGGCCTCAACTGGACGGAGCCGCCGGCCACAACGCGCCTTGAGCAATCGATTTATTGCACCAACGATTTTTAGAAAATTTCAAGAAATTAAGAAATTCTTATTTATTTATTTATTTATTTATTTATTTATTTATTTATTTATTTATTTATTTATTTATTTATTTATTTATTTATTTATTTATTTATTTATTTATTTATTTATTTATTTATTTATTTATTTATTTATTTATTTATTTATTTATTTATTTATTTATTTATTTATTTATTTATTTATTTATTTATTTATTTATTTATTTATTTATTTATTTATTTATTTATTTATTTATTTATTTATTTATTTATTTATTTATTTATTTATTTATTTATTTATTTATTTATTTATTTATTTATTTATTTATTTATTTATTTATTTATTTATTTATTTATTTATTTATTTATTTATTTATTTATTTATTTATTTATTTATTTATTTATTTATTTATTTAATTATTTATTTATTTATTTATTTATTTATTTATTTATTTATTTGTTTATTTATTTATTTATTTATTTATTTATTTATTTATTTATTTATTTATTTATTTATTTATTTATTTATTTATTTATTTATTTATTTATTTATTTATTTATTTATTTATTTGTTTATTTATCACACATAATGCCGTAGGAAAATATTGAAGGACGCTGTAAAATCTACACAACTCACTTGGTAGGACGCTTAGAAAAACATCTTTCTACTGATTCATTCTTCCGGCAAAAACAGTCAAATTTTTAGACAAAATGATTTCGATGTTCAAAACATCCGTCAGTCAGTTCGTTAACTGATGTCCCATAAGTACACACCGCATGTGTAGTTCTACACATGTATGTGTGTGCTAATGTCTGTGAGAAAATACTGTGTTGGTGCGTCAACAACGCCAAGTCTCCAACTTAGTGAAAGTTCAATTGTTGCCATTAAATATTCATTCGATTCACCACAAAATCAACCAACTCTAGACAAAAAGAGAAGACACTCTGTGGTCCAACAAAACAAACTCAACAACGTATTGGTTGCATCTTCATGCAACCTCCGTCCCACCCCTTCCCGTTTCGTTTCTTTCGTCCGACCGTCCCTCCCGTTGTCTATTCAACGCTGACTGTTGACTTGAAGTGGCCGATCTCCTCTAACGGTGTTTGCTTTTAGGGTTCAACTATCGCACCGGGTTCGTGCTGTTGTGTTTTAGTTTTGCTGCACAATTGACTTTCATTGCTGTGGCTGCCGCTGTGGCTCCCTTTACATAAAATCCATAACCAAATTAATGCACGCTGTTGCTGAAAGTGTAAGTGTCAGCAAGTCTGAGCGATTTTCTAATTAAACGTAAAATGATAATTATTACAACACTCTTTTGGGATCTCAGATGGTGTTTACAGAAATTACAGTGAAAAGATTGTAATTGCAGAAGACGAAACCAACAGTCATGGGAAAGAAAATGGGGTCGAAAAAAAAAGATTTTCGTTTAAAATGAAAATATCTCGCGTGTTTGAAAACTTAGTTTGATATGTCTTAATCACCAAGTAAAAAATTTGACGGACGTTTCCATTTTTTTTTGTAGTACCCTGGTTTTCAACGCTGGGTAGCCCCACTGGCCACACTTTGTTGATAACTCTGAAACTGTACTTTGTATTCAAATGAACAAAATTGGAATATTGAAAATAATACAGTCAAACATTTTTTAAAATTTATATTAAATAAATCGGACATTTCGATTTCTAGCTACGACGTTGGTTAAAAAAATTGATTTTTTTTTTAAATAAAATCTGTCCATTTTTCTTCCTAGGGGACTACAGTTCATCAGTAATGTGGTTATTGATTTCAAATACTTTTGTATTTTTTTTTTTGATGTTTAAATATTGAAAGATTAAATATTGAAGTAGTTTCAACCAAAATCACTCATATTTATGGTTGTCACACGAATTACCAGTGCTGCCATTCCTGCTGCAGGTTACTCAATTCTTGTTTCGGTCTTCTTTGCTAGTGTGCGACATGGGTCACAGCATGTCCTCCGTATATACCAACCAATGTCTGCTCCCATTTCCCATTACAGCCTTTTAAACTAAACTAAATGAAGCCAATAGCCAAAGTCTTCTCTATGGGGACACATGTAGTGTATGTAGTTTTTAGGCCAAGAAAATCTGGCGTAGAAACCCTTGAGAGTGGCGTACAAACATAATTAACTTTCTTTTAGTGCAAATCAAAATCAAATCAAGCTTTTGTCTTTTGTCGAACACGAAAAATAACAACAACAGTATTTGTACAAAAACACACTCGTACACAAACAGAGAAATGAAAAATCATTGGAAAATTATTTGATTGAGATCTTTTCACAACGATGATGATGATGATGATGATGATTTTTCTCCAAAGTTTCATGAACTTAACCATTGATTCACATTGGTCGAAAACAACCACAACAATAAAAAAAACAGTCCCAACAATGGAGTGCGTTACAATGGCTCAAAGAAAATGTATGAAAATCTTTGTGGTTTTTAATTTTGTTTTGTTTTGGTTTTCCTAACAAAAGTCAACTGGAGGCCTTTGTTGTTGGTGCTAAGATTGAAACCGAGGCTGTGGTTTTCCACTCCTCAACGTTTGTTTTGTCAGTCGATTTGGCCATTTTGTCTACCAACAAAACCAACATACAGACCGACAGAGATAAGACGGATGCCAGAAATCAGGCTGGCATCATCATGTGATGGCTTAATTGTGTTATTAGCAGACTCTAAGATTTCTGCTTAGCGATTGGCGGAAAATCCACAACAAAACGATGTTTTCCTTTGTGACCATGGCATGACACCACAAAGGAAGGACTAAAATTATTGTTTGCTATTTTGTTGTTGTTGTTGCTTTGAGTAATTTTTCACGATTTTATTATTTAAGTGCTTTTGTTTTTTTGTGTCTATACAAATGTTTATAAGATTAATGTTATGCGCCCTCCCACCCAAAATCTTGACTGAAAGTCAGCACCATATCTCTGCTGAAGAAAATGAATCCCACTGTTGCCAGATACCATAAACTTATTGGCAAATTCACTGCTTTAGCCGAAACAGTGTGTTTATTCAAAAGAAGTTTTTCCGAGTGTGCTGTACCTAAAGAATCGTCTGCCAAAGAATCGTCATTGGCAGTGACCACGGTCTCAATTGTCGTACAGTTGCTCAAATCGCAAAACAAAACTTTCCAAAGTATTGGCCAAGTTTATTGTGTCTATATGTTTTGAATAATTCCCACTTATCAGCTCATCATCCCTGCAGAATTTGGAAAACTATAGCGAATTTAGTATAAAAATTTTCAATTTTGGGTATTTCAACCACCCAACCACACCAATTTTATAAATTCTGGGATTCTTTGGATTGAATACCCAGCCCAATTTCATGTCACTATGTCAATTAACAAAATTGTCAATGGATATTGATCTTTTATCATTTTCACGGAAACACAGAATATCATGTCAGTTAGTAAGGTTTCATAACATTTCAAACTTCCATGAAAGTGTAACAAACTAAGGACCCAGTTTGAAATATATTGTAATTCTAAGAAATTTAAAATCTAAAATTCTGCTTTTTGGCGTTTCAAAGCTTGAACGCACTTCAGCTGGAACTGTGTGAAATTTCAATCGAATCGTATAAAACCAATTCCAAATGGCACATTTATTTTCCCACTGTGTGTTGATGGGTGTAAGAGAGATGGGAGAGAGAGAGCTAGAGAGTACATCTGATAATACCAGTATTTCATACTCGGGCTCAATTTCATAATTTGTGAATTCTTATTTCGAATACTAAAATAATGTTTATGAAATGTTCTCGATTCTCAAATGTGCATAGCAAAAAAAAAAAAAAAAAATACAAAGATTCTCCTGTGTTGTTTTCATTTTGTGAATAACATGACTGTAGTATTAGTCATGGATGTATTAGTCATATTGAATTCTTAATAAACTCACATTAAGGCGTTCTCAAAATCTGAGCGCAGAAAAACACTCTCCCTTTTCTTTGTTTTCCACTTGTTTTTTATTTTTCAATAATAGAAACACAATACAGTGAGATATCAGTAACGCACGTATAATACCGGCTATGGTCGACATTGTGATGCTTTACACTCCACTTAGGGATAAAATAAAATGACAACTGCCAATAAAATTTCAATAAAACAAAGTGACGGCTGTCAATAAAATAAATTGAAAGCTGTCAATTAAATGAAATGGCAACTGTCAATAAAATAAAGTGACGGCTGTCAATAAAATAAATTGAAAGCTGTCAATTAAATGAAATGGCAACTGTCAATCAAATAAAGTGACGGCTGTCAATAAAATAAATTGAAAGCTGTCAAATCAATAAAATTTCAAAAAACTTCAAAAATGACAGCTATCGATAAAATATTAATAAAATGTCAGCTGTCAATAAAATTAAGTGACGGCTGTCATTAAAATTTCAAAAAATAAAATGACAGCTGTCGATAAAAATTCAAAAAAAATAAAATGACAACTGGCAATAAAATTTCAAAAAATAAAATGACAGCTGTCAATAAAATGTCAATAAAATAAAATGACAGCTGTCGATAAAAAATCAATAAAATAAAATGACAGCTATCAATAAAATTTCAAAAAAATAAAATGACAGCTGTCAATAAAATTTCAAAAAAATAAAATGACAGCTGTCGATAAAATGTGAATAAAATGACAGCTGTCAATAAAATTTCAAAAAAATAAAATGACAGCTGTCAATAAAATTTCAAAAAAATAAAATGACAGCTGTCAATAAAATTTCAAAAAAATAAAATGACAGCTGTCGATAAAATGTAAAAAAAAAATAAAATGACAGCTGTCAATAAAATGTCAATAAAATGGCAGTTGTCTATAAAATTTCAATAAAGTAAAATGACAACTGTCAATAAAATTTCAAAAAAATAAAATGACAGCTGTTAATAGAATTTCAAAAAATAAAATGACAGCTGTCAATAAAATTTCAAAAAAATGGCAGTTGTCTATAAAATTTCAATAAAGTAAAATGACAACTGTCGATAAAATGTCAAAAAAATAAAATGACAGCTGTCAATAAAATGTCACTAAAATAATAATGACAGCTGTCAATCAAAATAAAAATGGCAGCTATCAATCAAAATAATAATAACAGCTATCAATAAAAATAAAATGACAGCTGTCAATAAAATTTCAAAAAAATAAAATGACAGCGTCAATAAAATTTCAAAAAAATAAAATGACAGCTGTCGATAAAATGTAAAAAAAAAATAAAATGACAGCTGTCAATAAAATGGCAGTTGTCTATAAAATTTCAATAAAGTAAAATGACAACTGTCAATAAAATTTCAAAAAAATAAAATGACAGCTGTTAATAGAATTTCAAAAAATAAAATGACAGCTGTCAATAAAATTTCAAAAAAATAAAATGACAGCTGTCGATAAAATGTCAAAAAAATAAAATGACAGCGTCAATAAAATTTCAAAAAAATAAAATGACAGCTGTCGATAAAATGTCAAAAAAAATAAAATGACAGCTGTCAATAAAATACTAATGACAGCTGTCAATCAAAATAAAAATGGCAGCTATCTATCAAAATAATAATAACAGCTATCAATAAAAATAATAATGACAGCTGTCAATAAAATAAAATGACAGCTGTTAATAAAATGGCAGCTATCAATAAAAATAATAATGACAGTGTCAATCAAAATAAAAATGGAAGCTGTGAATCAAAATAATAATAACAGCTATCAATAAAAATAAAAATGACCGCTGTCAAAAGACAGCAGCTAATAAAATGACGACTGATGTCAATAAAAATAATAATGACAGCTATCAATAAAAATAATAATGACAGCTATCAATAGAAGACAAAAATAATAAAACGTTCATTACATGACATCCATAAATATCCATAATAAAAAGTTCTACATATTCGTTTTTCGGCCCATACAGTTAATTCTAAACTGATCGGCTCTACCTACAACATTCTTTCACTCTCCTACACTGTGAGGAGTCTTACCGTCGACCCCACCACACCGGTCGACTCGAATTTGTATTGAGTTAAAATTAATTTCCGGAGAATACACAACCGCTGAATGCGCTCTTTTAAAAATACAAAATATCCCAATATGAGCGGCATTTGTAACAGTACAACGAATTACAGATACGACGTATAAAAGCCAGAGCAGTGAGTGGCTTATCATCAAACTGCTCCAAAACCACAGAGGCAATACAAGCACTCATCGAACCAGAACATTTCCACGGCGGATTACAATGAAAGTCTATTCAATTATTTGTATACTCGTCGTAGCAGCGATTGAGGTAAGTTTCGACTAAGACAGCAAAGTATGTGGAGGTTAACTAATATCGTCATAACTTAGGTAAGCCTAGGTGCACCCACCTCAAGGGAGCTGGAGTCCACAACCATTACACCCTTTGAAGATCGAAATGTGGAGCAACTGGCTGATTATGTACTGCAGAGTACCATTCATAAATACGATACTAAAATGTCGATCATTGTAAGCCGTCTTAAACGATTCATGGAAGCTCTGGACTTTCTGAGTGCCGAAGCAGCCAATGATGATGACACGCTCAAGATCTACACCGAAGTACGACAAAGCGTTCAGGATACATTGAAAGCCCTTCACGAGGATACCCAAACATGTGGTCTATATCCGGTGGCAATGCTGACGCTGGGTCACATAACGAAGTTTGTGGCCGAGGCCAATGACTCGCCACTGTGGAATTACTGGACCTTGTCCAATATCGATGAGAAACCCTTCTTCGTATCTGTGGGCTATCACATTCCAAATTTGGACGAGTACAAGGAGGCGCAAAAGTTTTTCAACGCAAATCAACATCTTGCACTTGAAGCTCAGGCGAAAGCAAAGCATTTCATCGATAGTCATTGTCAGAAATACAAAGAATTTACGGGAGATTTGACCATATCGAATTAAAAAGTCATATCAAAACTATTGGCACTTACTTACTGTTTTTTCTGTCTGGATGCAATTACCACGTCAATGTTTCGATGACACTGCAACCTTCATAAGGTTGTCATTGGGTGGTATATGTGTGTTGAATAGACAATACTTAAGCTAGTGATTACAATGAGATGAACATGTGGGCCATACAGGCATCTGGACTAAGTTTTTATCGGGTCCTTGGGCAAGCATTGTAGTCGGGCGGATTTTTTAAATAAATATATTCAAATACTGGATAAGAACTACGAGCTACTACCCTGATTTCATGCAACTGGGACTATTTCGAGCTTTCGTGGCCAAATTTGTTTTCAAAATCTGTCTAGCTTAGAACAATGTTGCCAAGTATGAGTGAACTGATTTTTTTTCCCCTTAATGCCTTAGAAATTTCGACTGCAAAACATTCAAGCAAATGAAATGGATCACAGGATATATTTTGTGCTGCTGGATAGAGTTCGATACAGTAGCTCGAAATTGATAAGACCAGACATTGTAAACGGAGCATGTGCTAATTTTCTGACTGTGCGATGATGTTAAAACTAAAAACAAACAACAAAATAAACCTTATACGAACGTCTGATCGTTCGACATTACGTCACGAAATTACAATGTTGACAAATCAACAATTGCAGAAACAAAACGCTAATTCGAAAAAATAAAACGCTTATACGAATATTTAAAGGTCCAAAATACCATTTGATTTGCAAAAAAAAACCAAACAAAAAAAATCCAGCGTTGCACAGTTGGGGTAATTCGAAATTTGATTGAATGAAATTTCACTCAGACCTAGCTGAAATCTGGAAAATGCACCCATTGAGTCCAGCCCGAGATGACCTATAAGCCCCGAAATCCGGAAAACCTAATTGTTATTATTTATTTATTTATTAATTAATTACAATACAAAGTAATTTTATATTCTAATTTTGGGTCCAAGGGTAAACCGGGTGACAAAGACAGACCAAAGCCTCTGGTGGGAATCGAACCCACAACCCCCACGCTGATAGGCAAGCACGCTACCAACTCGACTACCGGGGCGCTTAAACCTAATTGTTATTTTGCCTAATATGCCTAATGTTTTATGTGAATAATCCAATTGGAATTCAAATTGGAAAAGAAAACTAATCAGGTATTTGATATTCGGTGTTTCCGTAAAAATGAAATTGAAATGAATTCCAATTGAAAAAAAAAAATTAAAAGGTTAAAAACTCAATTTTGAATGAAATCATTGTTAGTTGACAGATTGCCCTGAAATATTATATTTGTTATAGACAAATGGTTACAATACACTATATTTATTTGTTGTATTTGTAATATTTTTCCACAACAATGAATTATCTTAATATATATTTACCCTCGACACTGATTCACTGACTCTGTCACGCAGTACGTAGGAATTTAAATAGGCATTCTATAATTTTCTATAAATAATAATAATAAAAAAAAAAATATTTTTTTTTGTACAGAAATTGTGTTTTCCCCAAATTTATTTTTTACCAAATTTTTTTTTTCCAAATTTTTTTTTTTACAAAAATTTTTATTTTTACAAAAAATTTTCTTTTACAAAAAATTTTTTTTTACAAAAAATTTTTTTTTTCAAAATTTTTTTTTTTCAAAAAAATTTTTTTTTTCCACATAAATTTTTTTTTTCAACAACATTTTTTTTTCAACAAAAATTTTTTTTGAACAAATATTTTTTTTTTCAAGAAAAAATTTTTTTTTTCCGTATTTCAACAAAATTTTATTAATAAATTAATAAATAGGCATTCTATAATTTTCTATAAATAATAATAATAAAAAAAAAAATATTTTTTTTTGTACAGAAATTGTGTTTTCCCCAAATTTATTTTTTACCAAATTTTTTTTTTCCAAATTTTTTTTTTTACAAAAATTTTTATTTTTACAAAAAATTTTCTTTTACAAAAAATTTTTTTTTACAAAAAATTTTTTTTTTCAAAATTTTTTTTTTTCAAAAAAATTTTTTTTTTCAACAAAATTTTTTTTTCAACAATATTTTTTTTTTCCACATAAATTTTTTTTTTCAACAACATTTTTTTTTCAACAAAATTTTTTTTTCAACAAAATTTTTTTTTGAACAAATATTTTTTTTTTCAAGAAAAAATTTTTTTTTTCCGTATTTCAACAAAATTTTTTTTCCATATTTCAACGGGCGCCATAGGCGCATTACAACTTACTAGTTATGAATATTTGTGCAGATTTTCATGAAAATGTATTAAGTTTTGTTTGCGTCCATTGGTGGTTTCTTTGCAATTAAGCTAGCTCCAAGTGCCAAAAAAAACACGCCTATTGTTTACAACCATAAACCCACCGCAAACTTTATTTGAGAAAAACCACAAATCCTTTGACGTTTTTTTTTCGCACTCAAACAATTATTTACACTTTGCAATCCTTAGCACACGTACACGCTGTCTTTTTCAAAAGGTTTACACACAAGTAATTCGCGTATTTGGCTTCTAAACAAAGTTTATTTGGCTGCAAATATAACTCATTTGATATTATTATTATTACGTTTTTGGGCAGAAGCATTAGCGTGTTTGGGAAAAACACGCAATAAACATATTAAATTCAACAAAGTACAACATTTGAGTGCGAATAAGTGTGTATTTGCAGCTGTTTTCGTTATTTTTTTCTGCATTTACGCTCTTTAAAAGCAATACCGAGAGAATGAGATGGATTGTTATATAGAAATTCACAAATTGAAAAAAAATAAAAAGTAAGTCAAAAATGCATACATATATATTCGATATTTATCACCTACAAACAAGTTAATGTTTGTGGTATGGAAAAATATATATATGTTTGATGCGAACTTGTTTGCTGAAATTTGTTAAAATGGCCATTTTTTCAGCGTGTAGAGACTCGCAAATTAAAAAAAATAACAAGTAACACAAAAATGTATACATATACAGTTTATTCTCTGCTTGCGCCACCTCTCTTAGGCGGACACCTCTTATAAACGGACACTTTTTTCAGTACCAATCCACTTCAATCCTCTTGGGTACTTCTCTCATAATAGCACACCTCTCATAAGCGGACAAAATTCTCTGTCCCTTAAATCTGTTAAAATTACCATTTTTCGAGAGTACGTTTTTTTTTTTTTAACAGAAGACATGCATAAAATCAGTTGGAATTTTAAACTCGTTTATTTCTATTTCATGCAACGATCACAAAATGTAATCAATAAAATCCAAAAGTGCAATAATTGTGCTTTGCTTATTTCTATTACATAGATCACGATAGAAATGTATTAGTGGGATTACGAAACTCAAACCGGAAACTGATTGACCAGCGCAATTTTGTAGAGATTATAAAATTCAACTTGGCCAGATAATCTCCCGCTGGCAGGAAATTGAAGTACGGATTACGATCGAGTGCCAGCTTTTTAATTATAAGTGCGTCTTCCTAAACAGCAACAAAAATAGAATAGAGATTTGTTGTTAAAACATTTAGAAGGATAAGAGTGGTTTTTTTTATTATTATAAACTGAACCGATTTGTGTTAACATCTGTTTCGTGGAGGAAAACAAGTGAGCGAATCTTCTACTTGTATAACATCAACCGCTGTACTCACATGAAACGGGCAGCTATGATTTATACTTGAGGAATCCTTTATAAAACTGTAGAGTTGTCGTAAGAGCGGATTCTTTGCGGTATTCTCCAGAAATTTGCACCCATCAACGGTGATGTTCACCGGAAACGATTGGTACGACGTGTATTTACGATAAAACGCCAGATTAAACTGAAAGATAAGCGCAAATAGTAATGAGCCAATAGACCCGGAAAACCTTCTCGATCATACCATCACATTCCGTATGGGACTCTTCAGTATGCTCATATTGACGAATGCCTCCGTTCGATGACGGCTGATGGCTTTCAGTAAGCACAGATTGAATTTGCAAAATGTCGCATCGACACACTCACAGCGAATATTTGTTAATTTGGCAAAAATTTCATTTTTCTAATACAAAAAAAAACAAAATACAACAAATATTTTGGTTTGATTTTCTGTAAAGGTTCTGTTCAAGATTCAAGTCACCTTGACCTCTTTGGCCATCACAAAGTGGCCGACACAAAAGCCTGCCACAAGAATGGCCAATAGGAAGTGTTGAAGCGCTGCCATTTAACCACCGCTATGATTGAGTCACTACTGCAACATAATGTCAGTAGTTGGAGCGATGTTCGTGATTAGTGAAATCATGCAGAACATCTGAAAATATTTCACAGCAGACATCTGCAGAACTAATTAACCGATGTCAAGCAGATACAGAATGGATACGATATTGTAATGAGGCATGAACTTTTCTAGTTGGAATATTATTCTATGTATTTCCTCATTCTGAACTCAAATAATAAAACAATTTGGAATCATATGACTGCAACTGCATGAAATTTGTATTGCAAAAAAAAAAAAAAAAATCGTAACCCTTCGTGTATGGAAAATATTTTCGTTTTTGGGTGATAAAAAAATTATTCAATTATTTCTTCTATGCATGTACATTAGGGTGACAATGCTGACATGCGCAAAAAAACGGTTTGTGGTTCAAACTTTGAGCTATTTCTTAGGAGTTTTTTTTTATTAATTTCCTTCATTAAATTTTATTCCAACATTTGATGATTTTTTTTAGCATATTTATGAAATATTTAATTGAGTTGTGATGACTTTCGCCTACCAATAGTTTTGTTTAAATTTAAGGGTTGTACAATTTTCATGTACAAATATGGACCAAATTCTAAATCGTATGGAGAGGTTTTTTTTTAAATTTTTAAATAAAATTATTAATTTCTTTAGATGAATTATTAAAATAAATTTAACCAAAAAATAGATTGTCTACGTAAAAAGAGCATATTTGTTTGTTTAAAAAAAATCAAGAAAATTTTGCATAAATTTGAAAAAAAAAAAAGCATAAACAAAAATTATAAAAAATGTGCCCCTTAAAATCGAAAAATACAAACAGTGGTCCACTTGGGAAATATTTCTAAAATATATCAATTTAACACTAATACCTTAACACTAATACCTCCCTCACTCCTTGCCTACAACCAATTTTCTACAGAACTCCAAAATCTTTACTACATTGAAAGTTACAGGCTTTTGGCCGATGGAAACGGATTCTGAACCACTGTGCGCGAATTTGCAAAAAAAAAAATTAAAATCAAAAAATACAAAAAGTAGTTAACATTGGAAATTTGGAGCAAATTTGTAAAAAAAAAAATTATAAAAAATTTCCTTCTTAGAATCAAAAAATACAAAAAGTAGTCAACTTTGGAAATATTTCTAAAATATGTCCCGTTGTCCGATTTGCCACACTAATATCTTAAAATAATCAAATTGGAAATTTGGAGCAAATTTGTAAAAAAAAAAATCATAAAAACAAAAATTATAAAAAATATCCCCCTTAGAATCAAAAAAAAAAACAAAAAGTAGTAAACTTTGGAAATATTTCTAAAATATGTCCCGTTGTCCGATTTGCCACACTAATATCTTAAAATAATCAAATTGGAAATTTGGAGCAAATTTGTAAAAAAAAAATAATAAAAACAAAAATTATAAAAAATGTCCACCTTAGAATCAAAAAATACAAAAAGTAGTCAACTTTGGAAATATTTCTAAAATATATCCCGTTGTCCGATTTGCCACACTAATACCTTCAAATAATCCCTCGCTGCTCGCCTACAACCAGTTGGTTGAGTTACAGAACTCAAAAATGTTTACTAGAACAAATGTTACAGACTCTTGGCCGTTGGACGTGGATTCTGGACCACTGTGTTTCGTTGTTTATACGTTTTTTTCGTCAGAATCCTTATACTGAAATGGTTTTATTTTTGTCGTTAAATGTGGCATAAATATTTGTGTTTTTATATATATAAAAAAAAAGCTTTGCGCAAAAAAAAACCTTTGACCAACCTCCCCTTCCCCCCCCACCAAATGTATATGTATACAAATTGAAGATTTTGTGGTTTTATAATTTACATATCTGGACCATGTTCTTATAATTTCTGTGGTTTTTGTAGCTATGGGACACAGCGAAGGTGAATCGTTTTTGTTGTTATTTTCACTTTCGGAAATTGAATATTTATTTATTATCTCACTAAGTGGTCAGACAGACAGGTATATGCTTGACTTGACTTTATTGCCGAGGTGACTGTCGTTCACCAAAATTCTTGTGCTGGATTTAACAATCACAAAATTGTTTGTGTTTCTCAATCCCTTTCAAACAGTTCAATATTTTTTTACTAAACATGAACCAAAACATGAAATAAACAATTTTCAAATAAACTTTAATATGTTCTGAACTGTTGTGTCATGTTGTTGCTCATGGTGGTTTCTTGGTGTGGATGAAAAGAGCTAAAGCGCAAAAAAAACGCATTTGGTGAACTCCAGCACAACTAATTTTTCCTTAGTTGATTTGACAATAAATATGCAGATTTTGGATAATCTACAGATAAGCCGATGGTTAATCAGTTTGTAACACAGGAGGAGAAAAAAAACTATTGAAACCATCTTTAGTTAGATAAGGTTAAAAAATTCCCTTTAAAAAAAATTCCACATTTAAAATTCCCTTACCCAGGTAAGACCATCACCTTTGCCATGACTTTGCCACGCATTTCTAATTCTTAACAAAAACTCACCCATTCGTTACTTCTTTTCAAGATTCCCAAGGAAAACATTTATTTCATCTCTCACACACACACCGTTTCCTAAGCCTAATGAATTTCATTCATAAAAACTTTCAGGTCGCACTTTTCGTTGGCCTTTTGCGTGTATTTCGCATTGTACTCCCTCTCGGTGTTGCGATGTTGTTTGTTGAACTCCTCGATGACGTCATGCGTCTGTTCTACGCTCTTCTCGTAGTTGGCCATTTCGTCGGTGAACATTTTAAAGTGTTTGTACCAATGGATGGCCACATTTTCGTCATCGGTAGCCAAAATGGAGCGCGAACAGACGGGCGCCAAGAACTGGAAGACATTGCGGACGCCGCAATTATATTTATGGCGTCTGAATAACATGAGATACTTTTCCCCAAAATGTTTGGCCATCTCGTAGATTTTGGCTTTCTCAGGGTCGCCAGCAACTTTAGCACTCGCTTTGTCGATTTCGCTTAACATCGCTTCCAGTTCGGCCTCCATGGCCGGTGCTTTGGCATCGAAGTAGTAAAATTTGTTGGTCATAACATAGTCGACCAGTTCATCGGTAGTCTGGGGTGTCGCTGCGGGAACGGGTACACTCAAGGCCATCTAAAAGAATTTGCATTTTATAATGATTCCTCCCTTAATCCTTAAAACCCACCTGCCCCATTGCTGCCATAAGCAGAATAATTGCAAGTGTTTGCATTGTTTCTTCCTTGTGGTTGAGACTCTTCCACTGCGTATTGTCCGAATTGATACTGTTGTTGGTGACAAATTCGCATTGGACTTTTATAGACTGCAAACTTAAAAAATATTCTTTGCATTTATTCTTATCAGCATCGTTTTCGAAATCACTGTCGTAGTCGTCACGATTGAAATGGAATTTATTATTATTTGGAGTGTATCAAGTCTCAGTAGTAGATAACCTGAGATGTCATTTTTGTTTTGAAACTATATATAGAGGTGCTCTGCTTTTGCTATATAGACTATAGATTGAAATCATTGTCGCAGATGATTTAGCAGAGGAGATGGCGAATGAATTCAAACGCTCCAGCGAGAAAGGCGTTGGACGACAACTACCACGAAAGACGCAGGCAGGGAAGACTGAGACTCCGGTGGATGGACCAAGTGGTAGAAGACATGAAGATGCTTGGTATCACGAACTGGAGAAGCCAAGCAGAAGACCGACGTGCTTGGAAATCATTTATTAAGCAGGCCAAGACCAACAAAAGGTTGTAGAGACACTATTTTTAGTAAAAAAAAAATCCCCAATAAAAAAAATTATAAAAAAGCTGTATAATTTTCAATATGAAAAAGCAAACATTTCGCGTCAAAAAAAAATGCCCCCAAAAATATTTTACAATTATTTTTTTTAATAATTTTGAATTTTGTTCATTTTTATTTAAAATGTAAAAAACGGCCCAAAAAATTATTTTACAATTATTTTTGTAATACTTTTAAATTTCGTGTAATTTTTATGTAAAAAAACGGCGACCAAAATAATTTATAATTATTTTTTAATAATTTTGAATTTGGGTAATTTTTTTGTAAAAAACTGCGACCAAAAATATTTTTAAATTATTTTATTTTGAATTTGGGATAATTTTTATGTAAAAAACGGCCCCCAAAAAATTATTTACAATTATTTTTTAATAATTTTGAATTTTGTTCATTTTTATTTAAAATGTAAAAAACGGCCCCAAAAAATATTTTAAAATTAATTTTGTAATATTTTTGAATTTGGGATAATTTTATGTAAAAAACGACGATAATTTATAATTATTTTTTAATAATTTTAAATATTGTTCATTTTTATTTATTTATTATTTATGTAAAAAACGACCCCCCAAAAAATAATTTATAATTATTTTTTAATAATTTTAAATTTTGTTCATTTTTATTTAAAATGTAAAAAACAGCCCCCAAAAATATTTTACTATTATTTTTGTAATAATTTTACATTTCGTGTAATTTTTATGTAAAAAACGGCGACCAAAAATAATTTCAATTATTTTTGTAATAATTTTGAATTTTGTTCATTTTTATTTAAAATGCAAAAAACGGCCCCCAAAAATATTTTAAAATTATTTTTGTAATAATTTTAAATTTCGTGTAATTTGTATATAAAAAACGGCGACAAAAAATTATTTACAATTATTTTTTAATAATTTTAATTTTGTTCGTTTTTATTTAAAATGTAAAAAACGGCACCCAAAAATATTTTACAATTATTTTTGTAATAATTTTAAATTTTGTTTTTAATTTTATGTACAAAACGGCGACCAAAAATAATTTACAATTTTAATAATTTTTAATTTTGTGTTGCGAAAATGACCCTGAAATTAAAATAAAAAATTACCTACATTTTTTAGTATTTTCTATTGAAAATTGACCCAAAACCAAAAGTGAAATTTTAGAAAAATGGTGAAATTTGTCTTATACAAAATTACCCTACATATAATTTTCAAAAAAAAAAGGTAATTTTTTTTTTTTAAATTATCCTAAATTTAATTTTGAATAATGATCGCAATTTGGTGTGTGTCCCTTTTCTGATTTATCGTGTAAGTGTCCATTAATGCCTAAACAAAATTATTAAAAGAAAGTGTTCTTTTTGAATTGGTAATTTAACCGGTTAAATTTCAACTTTTGACCTAATTTTTATTGCTTTTAAGTGTATGACCTTAAGCCCATATCCTTTGACCCAAATCGAGATTGTCATCGATGCTTACATCGATCGTCTTAGAATTGAACACATTTCTCTTTACATTCCATGAAAGATGGTAAACTTCTCTCACGATATAATTTGCAATCATTTTTCCAGAGAGTTACTATCTTACAGAAAGTAATTCCATCGGCCAAATGTCTATAACTTGTTATCTAGTAAACGTTTGTGTGTTCTGTAAAAAATTATTTGTCGATAAGAAATGAAGGATTATTTAAGGCATCAATATTAAAAATCGAAGAATTGGATGTATTTGAAAAATATTTTCAAAGTTGTCTGCTTTTCGTATTTTTGGTTTTTTTGGGGCAAATTTTTTATTTTACATTTTATTTTCACGCTTTTTCAATACATTCGATGTAAAAAAATATTTTTTTTTCATTTGAAAAATTTTCGGCTTTGGCGGATTTTGAAATTTGAAAAAATTCAATTTGAATTTTAATTTAAAAAAAAAAAGAAGAGCTTTTGTAGTCAACTTTTTTTTTATTAAACAGTGTGGATTCTTAGGATGCAAACCTGGGGGTATGGTGTGATGCTCGCATTCACCATGGCTGCCGATTGCTGCTATTTCTTTACTATTAAAATATCCATGAAAGCTGAGATTTTCTCGTAAAATCTCATACTCCAAACAGTTTTGCCACATTTCCGTACTTTAGCCAGCGGAAACTACAATATCTCACACTGTGCCCGGGCCGAGTACCGTGGCAATTTCGTTACAATTGTCCTATGATGTGGTTTTAATCTGTGTTACTGGCAATTCTTTGTTAATGACTGAATGTAAATTGAAATAGAATAATGGAATTCACAAGAAATACCTAACGAAATGGACAGAGAAGGAAATTGCTATGATTTATTCTCATTAGAATCGCCTTTGAACATCACAATTCACTGTAAATGGAAACATATAATTTATGTTCGTTCAAAGTATGTTATAATCTTCAAATTGGTGACACCGTCTAAGGTCACCAATGATTTACGCCCCTGTGCTACTGCAAGGGTGCACTTGCGAAATACAGCTCACACGTGTCCTTGAGTTAATTCAGTCACCTTTAAAACACCCTCATACATTTACATATGAAGTGGTTGGAAAAGACAACAATGCCAAATTGATCCCATTAGACCCCTCCCGGTCTAATGTGGTGAAAGTGAAGATGATAAGAACAAATGAATATTTTTTTTATGGAAAAATATAAAACAAGAACTCACAGTACACAGAAAAAACATTTTTTTGAAATCAATTACGAAGTTTGTATGGAATTCGTCAATACAATTACTTTTTTAATTGATTTTCTCCCAATTACAAAAGTTGTGAATTTTTTACTATTTTTTACATGGATTTCGCCAAGAATTTCTAAGTTCAATTACAACATTAATTGATTTCCAAGCTTAATTTCAATTACGACAGTAATTGAATATTTTTGGCCCGTATTTTTTTCTGTGTACAAGAGAATTTTGCTCACAGTCGTACATGGGAAGGAAATAAGTGTTTGCAGTTTGACAGTTTCGGTTGTTCGCCACAAATTGTCAATTTTGAAAGCGTTATAAAACATGTTTCAGAACTCATTCAATTTGGGTTTTCAGATATATGTTAGATATCGACATATGGAACACAGGCCCTAAATAATGGCCTCTGATTACTGACTAATATCCGTTTTACGGCGCCTATAATTTTGACCAATTTCTAATGAACAAACAAATTCGTTTTACGAAAACTGACAAATTGGAAAAATTTAAGGCAAATTATTACTTGGTCAACATTTTTTTTTTTTTTTTTTTTTTTTTTTTTTTTTTTTTTTAAATCAAAAATTACGTAAAATTTTATAAAAATGCAAAAAAAAAAATTCTAGCATTTTTCTTAACAACCCGTTAGCTGTTTTAAATTTTTATGAATACGTCGATGTATAATTTAAATAGTTTGAAAAAAAAATTCCTATACCCTACAATTAAACTGAGGGATCATTAATTTGGCGGAACTCACATACAAATTCGTTTTACGGAAGTTAAGGACAAATTAAAGGAAAATTGGACAAATTTAAGGATTTTTCGAAATTGTATGAAAATAAAAAAAAATATAAACAAAGGCTGATTTTTTAATAAATGAATTCTTATGGCGTTTCTTTAAAAACAAAAACTAATTTTGCCTTACATTTGTTTATAACTCTGAAAATGTCATTCCGTTTAAAAAAAAAAGTATTACACAAAAGATAAAATCCAATTTAGTGATAAAATTTTTGAAAAAAAAAATTCAACGGATTTGGACTGAATTTATGAGAAATGACTTTAAAAAAGAAAATTATAAAAAATTAATCGGACATTTTTATACTCTGGGAACATGTGGTTATTCATTACAAAAAAAAAATATGTTGTTGCCCAGTGTAATTCCCCTCAATATAACAAAAACCTACATGTTCGTAGGACATTTCATTGCATATTTAAATTCTCCATCAATGATTCGATGTCTCGTTCGTATTTCGTCAAATTCTATTTCCATAAAGTGGGTCAAAAGGATATTGATTTACATTTTTCTTGACAAAGGGTTTTTAAATTTTTTATATTTATTTTTCTAGTTTATCAGAATATTAACTCATAAAATGGCTTATAATAATATACACTATTGTTTGAGGAGATTGATTTACCTTTTTTTTTTTGACAAAGGGTTTTTAAAATGTTTATATTTATTTTTATAGTTTATCAGAATTTTAACTCATAAAATGGCTTATAACACCGTGTTACAAAAAATAGATTTTTTTCTGTCCTATGAACCAACTTTACATTTTCGGAAAGGGGATAAAAAATAAAAATACACGTGTATCGGCGATTTTCATGTACACGTCACCTTTTTTTTTTTTTTAAGTTTGAAGTATGAAGCTCGTAGTGGCCTGTGTGAAAGCCTTTCGACCGATTTTTAACTCTTTTTCAGTGATCCAATCGAGCTGATTTTTTGCAGGCAGACTCGTGGAAATGTCGGTATCACGTAAAATTGTTTAAAAAATAGATTTTTATCAATTCTCAGATTTTCCTCAATTTTTATAATTTTTGAAAAAAAAATATTTTTTCAATTTTCTTTAGCATAACTTTAGCATAACTTGAAGAGACTCCAATTTTTTAAACTACTTAGGCGTTACGAAAAAAAAATTTAGGAAAATCTGAGAATTGATAAAAATCTATTTTTTAAAAAATTTGACTTGATACCGACATTTCCACGAGTCTGCCTGCCAAAATCATCAGCGATTTATTTATACACTCCATCGCTGTAGGGTACTTCATAGGTCGTTCACTCGAACATGTCAGCCTTTGCTTCTTTCACTGTGTTCTTTATTTCGAGTGTTGTTTTTTTTTTGTCGTTGTTATTCATGTCAAAATCAAAATAATTAACCCATATATTCGAAATATTTAAAACAAAAACTGACCTGAGATTAAAACAAACAAAAAAAAACTATAAAAAGCTCCGTTGAGAAATGAGATTTAAACAGTGCCAGCATAAAAGTCGACAAACGCAGAGCACGATTAGGAGAAGAAGGGGGAACAATGCAAACAATAACAATTATATTAATGGTGGCCACACTGGTGCAGGTAAGTGATCGTAGTCGCAGGACTTGACGAGTTGGAGAAAGGAACAACAAAAAAATATATATTAGACTGGGAGAAGATGCTTTCGTTCAAATATTAACTGTGTCGTAATATACGATCATTTCACAGAAATTTCTACAAGAAGCACATTTTTTTTATTCGAAAAAAATGTATTTGATTTGTTTGAACTTCTTTTTAATGCAACATCAATCACGTCGCATCATTTATTGGCCAAGAACCAACATGTGATTTGTAAAATATTCGAAAATATAACGTCACTCTAACTCCTTTTGTAGGCCGTCCTTGGTGGACCTCTGCCCAACCCAGCAACTACCGAAGAACCAACGACCGTTGACGAATTGTTGGAATATTACCACAAAAATTATTACTACATCTATGATTACCGTGTTGAAGACATAAACCGCGAAATGGAAAAGATTTTCAAATATATCAAAGAGGCCACGGCAACGGCCGATGCTGAAATGATCAACAGATATCGAATGACTGAGGGTGCTCTAAAAGAGTTCCTAACGAAAATCAATAGATTCCATAATACCTGTGGCATCGATGATGTGCTTATGTTACTGGCACCCGGATTAGCCCAACAGCTTCTCTCGACCGGTGATGAGGAACTGGTCCAGCACTGCCAGGGGCTGGCACGCCTGATAAATGCCGATCAAGTGGATAGACAAAAAGAAGTTTTAGATAAGATGGCAACTTTAATGAAAGATAAAGATGCCTCGTTTGTGCAAGAGTTCCGCGATAAGGAGGAGAAATGGAGGCAGACACACTGTGGTGGCGTTTCATTTTGGGAAACTATGCCGAGATGATTTTAATAAACCTGATATTTCATTTATTTACTGTACTGCTTTGTGGTCGTCTCATTTTATTCAAAAAGTGTCAAAACTCCAAAAAAAAATATCGGTTTTTTTTTTCCTTTTTTTTTGACTAACACTCAGGGGATGCCCCCTATAAATGCAATGCACTGTATTAGATGGGGCTGAAGAACGAATTTTCTCTATAGTGCGTCGTCCGGTCAACCGGCCATTTGACAACGAACGGATGAGAAACAGGCAACCTTAATTTGTTTATAACACTGAATCTGTCATTCACTTTAAAAGGCACTATTTTTTTAAATAAAAATGGAAAAAAACATACAAAAAAATTTCGACTTAAATCCAAAATTGTCACTATTTTTTTAAATAAAAATAGAAAAAAAAACATACAAAAAAATGTCGACTTAAATCTGAAATTCTCACAATTTTTTTAAATAAAAATAAAAAAATACAAAAAAATGTCGACTTAAATCCGAAATTGTCACTATTTTTTTAAATAAAAATAGAAAAAAACATACAAAAAAATGTCGACTTAAATCTGAAATTGTCACTATTTTTTTTAAATAAAAATAGAAAAAAAACATACAAAAAAAATGTCGACTTAAATCCGAAATTGTCACTATTTTTTTAAATAAAAATAGAAAAAACATACAAAAAAATGTCGACTTAAATCTGAAATTGTCATTCTGAAATAACACAGAATATGTCGGCTATTTTAAAAGGGAATTTTTAAGATTTTTTTTTAAATTATCCATAAAATAATGTAGAATTTGTTTATAACTCCAGAACTGTCATTCAGTTTAAACGACACTAAATATAAATATTAACACTATGCAACAGCTATTTTGTACGAGGGATGTTTATAATTAGTGGTATGCTAAAGTTTAAAAAGAATATAAATTATACAATGGATAACTTTACAAAAAAAAAAAAAAATCTTGAAACTTCCTTTTTTTTGGAAGAAGACGTCCACATCATGGGTAATGAGCAGTGGAAAAAATTGTTAAATTAATTTTCAAAAAAAAAAACAGAATTTTTTTGAAATATTACAAAAAAAAATAGATATGGTGTCCTAAAATTAAAAGAAAAAAATTTTATGGATATTTTTGTTGTTTAAGAAAAAAATTCTTTCTACGGCAGAAAACTTCCGATCAACAGTAGAAAACACCAAATTATAGGTAATTAGGTGAATATGATTTTTATATAAAAGTGGACAAAAATTTATTTTCAAAAAAAGGTAGGCGAGCTGGTAGCGTGCTTGCCTATCAGCGCGGGGGGTTGTGGGTTCGATTCCCACCAGAGGCTTTGGTCTGTTGCTGCAAAAATCAAGCCATATGGTCGGTGTCACCCGGTTTACCCTTGGACCCAAAAATTAGAATATAAATTTACTTTGTATTTTAAATAAATATAAATAAAAAAAAACATTTTGTAGCCACAGACAAAAATCTTCAAAAATTAAAAAAACATTCTAAATTCTGTGCTAAGTATGCTTATAACCTTTTATAGAATTGTATGGTGTCCTATAGTTAAAAATAATCTTAATTATTTTATGGACAATTTAAAAAAAAATCTTAAAAATTTCCTTTTTGTCGGAAAAAGACGTCCGCCCGAAGACACGAAATTATAGGTAATTACACAATTTTTTTTATTTTTTGAAAAATTACAAAAAAAAAATTATTTTGTCCAAAATATGTTTAAAATCTTTGAGTGTCCTAAAGTAAAAAAAGTTAAAATTATATGGATAATTTTTAAAAAAAAAAAAATTATAGATAACTATGGGAATATGATTTTTACATAAAAATAATGGCTAAATATTTAAAACTTTATTTCCACATTTTTTTGAAAAATAAATTAAAAATTATAATTTTGACCAAAGAATCTTTTCTAGGACAGTTTGTTGATCTAATGTGGAAAAAAATCGAAATTATTTTATTGCTAATGTTTTAAAGGTCATTTTTTTAATTGTCTTTCCGTCCGATCAAACAGTAGAATACACCAAATATATGATATTTTACAAAAATAACAGTGGAGAAAAACATTAAAAAAATTATTTTCAAAAAAAAAAAAAAAAATTTTGTTTTGAAAGACTAAAAGATTATAGAGTAGTTTGGTATCCTTAAGTAAAAAAAAATTATAAATAATTTTTTTTTTAAAAAAGTTTTCTTCAAATTTGCCCTTTTCTACGGAAGAAGACCTATCAAACACTAGAACACGCTAAATTAGAGGCAATTATGTGAATATAATAACAACAAGGCTTAAAGTGCAGTTGACAACAAATGATTTTTAAAAAAGAAATTGAAAAATATCCTATCGAAGAATGAAAGCCATTTATAATTTTTTTTCTGTTTCTTTTTTTTTTGTTTAAAAAAATCAACTTTATGGAAATAAATTTTAAAAAAATGTTCAATTAATTTTTTTTTTTTTGAAAAAACTGACAATTCGGAAATCACAAAAGATTGTCCGTCGTATTCCTAAATATTTGAAACAATTCGACAAACCGCTTATAAGAAAAATATGTGGAAATTTGTGGTGTTCTAAAGAAAAAGAAATTCAAAATTATTTTTGTTGAAAAACGTTTTCTTAAAAATTGCCGTTTTCTTCGGAAGAAGACGTCCTGTCAAACAGTACACCAATTTATAGGTTACTTTGTGAATATGATATAAAAATAAAGTTTAAGGAGCAGAGGACCAAAAAGTAATTTTTGAAAAAAAATATAGAAAAAAATCTGGAAAATTTAAAACAAAAAATTCTAAATTCTTTCTCGTCTAACTTCCATCCTTTTGAAGAATACACGCCATATGAAAATTGTTTTTTTTTCTTTTTTTAAGAAATCTAATTTGTTTGTCTGACTTTGTTGTTGTTGAAATAAATTTAAAAAAAAAATGTTCAATAATTATTTTTAATCTTTGCTTTTAATCTGAACTAAAGTGTCAGAGTTACATTTTTTTTAAAAAAAAAAAAAATAGAAAACAAATATTATTACATTTCGTAAATCACAAAAGATTGTCCGCAGTATTCACAAACATATAAAACAACATTTTTGAGTTCTGTCAAAACTTGATTGTAGGCAAGGATTGAGGGATTTTTTTAAGGCTTAAAGATTATAAATCGCAGAGTTTCAAAATATTTCCAATGTTGACTACTTTTTGTATGTTTTGATATTAGGGGGCAAACAAATTTTATAATTTTTGTGTTTGGGTTTTCTCACACCTTCTGACGTAATTAAAAAATTTCCTTTATTTCATATTGAAAATTATTGCGTTTTACAGATTTTTTAAATTCGTAAAATTTTAATTAGATTTTTCAACTTTATCTTGTATATATTTTAAAAGCTAGGGTACTTCATTTTATTTTTATTATAAATTCTGTTCTCTTATCTTTATTATTATGTCCACATTCTAGTTGTACCAAATATGGTTTGGTTGTAGCAACTATTTTAAAAAAATAGCGTCAAAATGTGTAAAAAGAATTGAATTGAAAAATACTAAAAGTAGTCAACATTGAAAATATTTCTAAAATATATCCTGTTAGTGTTAATAACTCAAAATGATCCCTCACACAGTGCCTTCAACCAATTTTTTACAGAATTCAAAAATGTTGGCCAGATCAAAAGTTACAGATTGTGATTATGAACCACTGGGCGTCGTTGGGTTGTTATTTCTAACAGCTGCAATTTTCAATCGGATAATCGCAATCAGTAGGTCTATTGCGATATTTTGCTCATCAAATTCGATATCAGTCGTCTTGGCGATGCCAACTGGCCCCTCCATAGACTTTTTTTGTTGGAATACCATGAAGCACCGATGTTATGCGAACAATCCACATCATTATTTTTTTTTTTCAATTATATAAAATATGACGAAAAAAATTTCTTTTTCTGTTTTTTTTTTGTTTATTATTATCGACAAAACATGGGCCAGCCTTTACATTTAGGACATATTTTCTATATTTTGATGTATTTTCTGTAGACTTGTTTTCTTGTTTTATTTATTTATTTAATTCTTCTTTTCTCTTTTTATTTTGCAGGTGAGTTCCAGTGTTTAGTCGGACGAGTAAACGAGTCCAGGTAAACATTTGATTTAGGTTTATGTAATAGAATATTTTTGTGCTCTCGATGAATTGAAGAATGTCAGAACGATTTTTTATCATGAACGATTTTTCAACTAAACATTTTAAATGTGGCCTCCAATTAAAATAGTTAGTACTTGATTGGTGTACTGGGTTTATTTTGTATACTTGAGGAGGGCGTTGGCATCGTAGTTCCTCGGCTGCGATGGCACTTCGCGGTTCAAGAATATAAGGTGATAATCACGTTAACTTCCAGAGACTGTCCCCATTTCGATTACAACTCACCCACCATATGAAAGAACTCAAACAGATTACCCCAAATATGTTGTCATATTTAACATTATTAACTCGTTTCCACAATTCAATTTTTTCTGCGAGTGTTTTTCATGGAAATTCCACTGGAATTGAATACTTTCCATTATTTTTTTCTGTTCAGTGTTTACTTACTTCCTATTGTGCAATAACACCGACTCTATGAGATTCATTGAACATACAAAAAAAAAACGATCAAAAAGAAATCCCCCACAGAAATGAAGCCAAATCGAAGTGGATAATTTCTTTGATCTAAATACTCCTGAATTACTCGAAGAAAGGAGAGTACGGTGGGTCTTCGGAGCAGTGACGCTTTTATACGGCTGTCATGTTAATTTCATTCAAATCTCACACACACGTACTTAAATTTAGCCCACAAATGTTTGAAACGTTGGTTTTTTTTTTTTTTTGGTGGGGGGCAATAGTTTGTCCAACGCATGCACCGCCCGTTTACACTCACACAAAAGATTCCACTTATCACGACGACGACAACGGCGATGATGCAGCGCATTTCCTCTGTGGCAAAGAAATGATTGTTGGTGTTGAATGGGTTTCATTTTTTTTTTCATTGAATGTCAGTTTTCTGATATCAAAGATGCTTTGAATATGAGACGAACAGTTTCTTATTTGTTTCAATCGTTTATCATTTTCATTGTGCAGTCATTATCAAAAAGGCGAGCGGTGAAAATGTTTCTGTTGGCCCTGAAGAAACTCGACAACGTTGATTTGTGTAGGTTTCGGCGAGAGTGGAATGCATCATTTACATTTTTCTGACAATCATCTTGCACTGAAAGTAAGTCTTTTTTTTGTCTTCTTCTCACTTTTAATTGTGATGTGTGAAGTAGTTAGGTTATGTGAAGCTTTCATTCTCAATATGGATACAAAAAAAAATAATAGAATTAGATTTTTTGGGGGCACCTTTCTTCGGATTTCAATAATTGAAATCTCAAAAGTGAGTGCATCCGAAGGCAAGTTCCATTTAGTTTAGAATAAATACTAAGGTTTCATTACAATGGAATATTCAGGAGAGGACTTCCAAAATGTATTAAAGAATTAATAATAATCAAATTGAGAGTTTAACAATTAAAATTTTAATACAATCTTCAATGTCGAATGAGCAGGTTTTTCATTTATTTCATCCGAATTCCGGATAAGTGAAGTATGTAGGGGAAAATTTGAACATTTTCAATATGAGAACAAGTAATTTTTTGTAAACGTTTCATTTATCCGAAATTTGCCATAATGCGAAGTGCGGATAAGTGAAATGTTTTTCCTTTAACCGAAGTTTGTTTGTTCACAATTCCAACAAAAGGCGACAATTTTCAATATGAGAAAAAAAAAATTTGTAAACGTTTCATTTATCCGAATAATGCGACGTCCGGATAAGTGAAATATATTTTCTTTAACCGAAGTTTATTTGTTCACAAGCAGAACAGAAGCTGGCAATTTTCAATATGAGAAACAATACATTTAGCCAAAATGTGCAATAATGCGAATTCCAAATAGCCAACTTTGAAAATATTTCTGAAATAAATCCAATGGTTCGATTTTTGTTTCTCCACGCCTACAACCAATTTTTTACAGAACTCAAAAGTGTTGACTAGCTCAAAATTAACCGATGGAATGAGATTTCGGGACGTCTTGTATTTTTTTGTAAAACAACAAAACATGGACCATCAGTAGCCACTCCCATCTTTTTTTTTGCAGCATTCAGAATCTGAATTTTGAATAACGCATCGAACGAGACTATCCCCATATAAACCCAATCTCTGATATATTCGTATGATGTGCCCTTTGGATTCCCCAATAGAGTGTAGATTTGGAAAAATTGATTTGTTGATTTTTAAGAAAACCTTTTTTAATATTGTGAAGTTTTCCCACAGATGGCAGCTACCGTTCTTTCTACGAAAGTGTTATTGAATTTCTAAATATTATTTAGTGACATCTGGAGTTTGCAATCGTGTTCATGTCTTGGCAAACAGATTTTGGTCATCTGCCCTCTACACAGTCTTTCACGAATGTGCCAACATTTCCAGTAGAGGTCGTTAAAGAACTCTTTCAAAGTATATCGTTAAAGGATATCACTCATTTTGCTATAATTGCCTTGTTGTTTGCTGTCTATAAATGTAAAGCCCAGTGTGCCTGAATTGCTTCAAAAACCAATTAGAAATCGGAATATAGGAATGTTGCACTCATGTATTCATTGTATTATATTTGCAAATAAAATCATTTAAAGAGTTCCATTCAAATCTACCACCTGTTGCTGTAGCAAGCCCCAAAACATTTTCAAATTGAAAAATCTAAACAAATATCCAAATAAATTTTATAAAATGTTCACTACAATTTTCTGTTCGGCCAAGACTGTTTCGTTATTTTTTTATTTTTAGAAGTCCCAGATAGGACCGAGGGCTTTGTAACATATCTCTTCTTCTTTCCCTACTGATTTTCCTTTCAATTTTATGTTTCTTTTGTAAGAGACCCCAAATGAAATGTATTTTTTTATAGCATCCATCAATCCATCGCCGAAATGCCTAAAGTACATATGATGCTTTGGTATTTTTACGATCATTTTCGTTTACGATATTGCCTAAACAGCAGCCTAGACATACACCAAATGGGAATTCTTTGATAGACATAAAAATACAGAAAAACATCACATACTTTTAGGCTGTAACATGAATGTATTTGTCGAGGCTGATTTTTAAAAGTGTGAAATTTAGTTGAATATGAGAAACAGATTTAGGCCTACATTTCCAAGAATCATGATTTACTTATAGTAGCGGGTGTTTTTTTTAGACGTATGGTTTTAAATCGGGCCAAACTTTATTAGGAGTTGGTCTTTTTTTTTTACAGCTGTCACCTTGATTTATGCTCAGTTTGGTTTGCCATTTCACAATGAGTAGATTTTTTTTCAGAACAACTTTTGTCAATCGTGTAAGTTTATTACGAAAGGAAACATTTAAAAACACGACAAACTACTCGACCCTGAGGGCAACGAAGCACTAAGTAGAGATGTCACCTGAGGCACCCATTGATTTAACAATGAACGGACCTAGATATCCGCTTTTCCCGGCTGAAAATTTTATCACTAGGGATCAGACGACGGATATCTGCACCGAACAGGTACCATTGACGTATCAATAGAATAGCGATACGCAACCCAATATTCCGGCGATGTTGTAGGAATACAATTGGGGTTTTTTAATTTTTCAAACTTTTTCAACTGCCGGGAATTTTTTCGACGTCTTCACGTGATTTGATTTCGTTATAAAATAAAATGAAAAAAGTAATATTTTCCAAAAAAAAAATTTTTTTTATGGTGTTTTTTACCCAAACTTACATCTTAATATATATTTACCCTCGACACTGATTCACTGACTCTGTCACGCAGTACGTAGGAATTTAAATAGGCATTCTATAATAATTCTATAAATAATAATAATAAAAAAAATAATATTTTTTTTTTGTACAGAAATTGTGTTTTCCCCAAATTTTTTTTTTCCAAAATTTTTTTTTCCACAAAATTATTTTTTTAAAAAATTTTTTTTTTGTACAAAATTTTTTTTTTCCACCAAATTTTTTTTTCCAACAAAATTTTTTTTTTTCCACAAAAATTTTTTTTTTCAACAAAATTTTTTTTTTCAACAAAAATTTTTTTTTTCAACAAAATTTTTTTTTTCAACAAAAATTTTTTTTTCAGCAAAAATTTTTTTTCCACAAATTTTTTTTTTTCCAATTTTATTTTTTTTCGAAATTTTTTTTTACAAAATAGTTTTCTCAAAATATTTTTTACAAAATTTTTAAAATTAAGTAACAAATACTTTCTCAAGCAAATTAACGGGCGCCATAGGCGCATTACAACTTACTAGTATATAAATAATTCAGGTATGATAAAAACTTGAACTGATTCACTAAACTCCAAAATCCTTAACAATTTGAATGTTATAAGATCAACTAGTCCAGCAATATTTCAGAAAGCAACAAATCGCATAATTTTCCCGTTAAAAACCACACGAGAAATTCCCAGTCTGTTCCTTCATGGACTTTTAAAGGGAAATGAGTATTTTTCTGTGAACGTCATCGGCTCTACAGTTATTATGACTGTTTTGCGGGTGTGAAACTGTACGATTATGCGCTGCGATCGGAATCCTTAATTGCAGCCAAACCAATATAAATATCTAAGAAAAAGAAATTCCAAAAATCTATGGCTTAATTTAGAAAGGGCGTAACTCGCTTTTTTCACAATCGTCAAGTAAACATTCCACAAAAATGTCAGGGCTTTGTGATCAAAAATATCGGATTTATTGTCCTTTTGCAAAAGAGCGTAACCAAAATCAAAAAATAAAAAAAAAATAGTTTCAGAATTAAATTTGTTGCGCATTTTTATTTAGAATTGCCTTTAAATGTCTTTATGTCTGAAGTTTTTTCAAATCGTATAAAGTTTTTACCTTCTCCTGTAAAGTTACGAAAATGTGAGTTACGCCCTTTCTAAATTAAGCCATCGAAATATTTCTATGTCTGAAAAAGTACGAAACGTGATTTTTACTAAAATATTTTTTTTCTCTGTTTGATGTTCTTGGATGAATTACACTAAAGAATTTCCTAATTTGTCACGAAGTTATCTTTCGTATTGATTTGATTTTCTATGGTTCCCTGAATACAAAAATGGTCAAGATATTTGTTTTTCAACAATAAATTTTTTGATACTAAATTTGTCCGATTTTTTTAAAATAATTTTTTATAAAATTTGGCGTAGACCCTGTCTCGAACGTGGCCCCAAAGCAAGAAGTCACAAGGTTTTATATCACAAGATCTCGATGGTCAATTGTGATCAACTCTTCGAGAGAAACTTTTCCCGTAAACGAGCAATGGTTTCGTTGCTGGTGTGGCACGTAGCGCCGTCTTGTTGAAAGTAAACGTTGTCCAGATCAATATCATCCAACTCTGAACATAAAAAATCATTAATCATCTGTCGATAACGCAGTCCATTCACAGTAACTGTTGATCCAACCTCATTTTCAAACAAGTAAGGTACAATGATCCCGCCGGACCATAAACCGCATCAAACAGTCACACGTTGAGGATGGAGGAGAGGCTCCTCAGCAATAACTCTTGGCTTTTCCGAGCCACAGATGTGACAATTTTGCTTCTTAGCAACCGAGGTGGAAATGGGAGCTAAGCAGTCAAGATGATTTTTCGATGGAATTCCGGTTTCATGGATTTCAAGGACCCAATCAGCAAAGACCCGACTTTGTTGATGAGCGGCCGGCTTGAGTTCTTGTCTTAACTGAACTTTATAAGCCTTCAAATCCAAGTCTTTATGCAAAATACGGTGTAATGACGTTTGTGGTAGAATGCCCAATTCCAAAGAACGACGATAAATGGACAAACCTGAGCTTTCTTCAACACTTTGGGCTTTGGCCAGCAATAATCTCTGTTGTTCGTGAGCGACCTGCACGGGTTTTATTCTTCACATCACTAACTTATATCAACAGCTCGAATTTGTCCACCAATTGCTATAATGATATCCTACAAGTTGCTTCACGACGACCCACACATGCTTTAGTTTGGCGAACTGTGACTGCAAAATGTTTTACCATTTTTTTAGTGAATTTTATTAATTTTGAATTTTGCGATTTTTTCTTTTTAATAATTTTTATAAAATTTGTCACTAAACTAACTTTAATATTAGCTTTCGGTGCTATATATCTGAGGTACTATGATTTCCTGAGTACAAAAATGACCAACATCATTTTTTTCTTTGAATAGTTTTTTTTTTCTTGATATGAACGTTTGTACACATAAATTGCCATAACTCGAAAACGAAATGCCCGATTTCTTTGAAATAAATTTTATAAAATTTATCTCGTAATTATCTTTAATATTTTGCATGCAATGCTATTTAATCTGATATACGTTATCGTTCCCTGAGTACGAAAATGGTAGACCTTATTTTTCTTTATGAGAAATTTTTTTTTTTTTTTTGAATTTCTTTTTATAAAAAATTTATATTTTTTTTTTTATGTTAAACTGGTTATATATCGAAAACGAATTGTCCGATTTTTTTTGAATAGATTTTATAAAATGTATCACGAAATGACGTTTAATGTGTGCCTTCAGTGCTATTTCATCGGAATCGTCGGTTTGAAGTTATAACGGGACTTTCACGATATTGTAAATAAAAGCAAAACTCCTCTATCACTTTGAACAATCTCTACCGTAATTAAGAGCTACTTTTGTAAAAATCTATTTGTAAAAATGGTTAGTTTTTGTCAAAATTTCTAGAATTTAAGGATAAATAAAAAAAAGGGGTTTCTTTTAATTGTTTATTACTCCGAAGCTGCCATTCTGATTAAATGTCTCTAAGGCAAAGATTAGACATAATGTTTAAAGTGTATTTTAGAAAATTCGTACGCGTCGTTTATAAGTCCCAATTTATTGGATGACTTTTTGGTTCGAATTTTTTTAATCTCTTTTGGATCTATTTCTACAAAAGTCAGGTGAATTTATACGTTCAATTTTTGCTGGCGAGTAGGTTAATTTTTTTACGTTTGCACTTGAATCTTGTCGATTCGTTACCAAGTTTGAAAATGACCACAGAGCCGGTCAACAAAATACAACCTTACCAATTATGTGAGGGCCAAAAGAAATGACAAAAAAAACGCAAAATTGTGATTTAAGATTCTTTTTTGTACCCCGCTATCGTCTGTACACCTTTCGCCTACAACACTTGAAAATCATGATCAATCAAGCAAAAAGTCATCGCGTGAATCGGGTCAAAGTTATCAAAGACTATGCACAAAAAATTTAATTTAAAAGAATACTTAATTATAGACAAATCAATTTCGACCATTTTTATACTCAGCGAATTTTCTGAATTTTTTTATTTATTAGAAAAAAAATTTGTATTTATTTATTTTTCTTTTGTTAAGCCTTTTGCCTTAGTGCTTATTTTCTTTTTTCTTGAAAATCATGATTTTAAAATCAAGCAAAAAGTCATTGCGTAAATCGGGTCAAAGTTATAAAAGACTATGCACAAAAAATTTAATTTAGAAGAATACTTAATTATAGACAAATCAATTTCGACCATTTTTATATTCAGCGAATTTTCCGAATTTTTTTATTTATTAGAAAAAAAATTTGTATTTATTTATTTTTCTTTTGTTAAGCCTTTTGCCCTAGTGCTTATTTTCTTTTTTCTTGAAAATCATGATTTTAAAATCAAGCAAGAAGTCATCGCGTAAATCGGGTCAAAGTTATAAAAGACTATGCACAAAAAATTTAATTTAAAAGAATACTTAATTATAGACACATCAATTTCGACCATTTGTATATTCAGCGAATTTTCCGAATTTTTTATTCATTAGAAAAAAACATTTTTTTTTTTTTCTTTTGTTAAACCTTTTGCCTTAGTGCTTATTTTCTTTTAAGTTTATTATAATTAAAATTGTAATAGATATAAATAAATAATTGTAGTTCATTTTCCCGCCCCTTTTCATTGAAAAACTTTTAGAATTTTTTTTTTTTCAAAATTTTTCCATAATTTTTTCTTTATTTATTTTTATTTGAAATAGTAAAGCATTTGTTTGTCGTTCGTGTTCTTTTCAATGGAATTCATAACATCATACATACATCGTCTCTATTTATCTTTAATTAATAAAACATTTAGTAATAATAATAATTAATTTTAGAAATGTTACATACACATAAATACGTTACGTTACAACTTTATACAGAAATATTCTTAAACAAATAAAAAAACAGATACTTGGCAGTAAATACCAATCTGCACAAAATATTCCATATTTCAGAAAAGGAAATACAAAATAAAATGGTTACGAAAGTTACTTTAAAACTTGATAAAGTTGTGATGGGCGAGGGGTTAGGGGTGTAAGGCAAAGAGCGGTTGAATGAAATTGTAATTGGAAATTAACGACCTGATGGTATTTGAAAGAGTCTTTAGATTAATTGATTGTTTCCTTTTTCCAAACGAATTACTTTATCTCATCGCATTTGTGAGAAAGTCTTGGGAAGTCATCTTGAGTTTACGTCGGGCGCCATTTCCAAAACTGTTTATGAATTTTGACAACCTTTTGGTATTTTCGACAGCACATCGAATCTTAGAGAAATCCGCCACGAAATCTCTAGCAGAAAAACCTTTCAAAAATAAATTTCAAAAAATGTTTTTTTTTCCCCAAAAAAAAAAAATCCATTTCCCTTGATCCCTAGGCCGAAGAGCTCTTACAATTCCGATTATCCCAAACAGAGAATTTTAAAAGCAATCGTACGTTTCTTTTTGATAGCAGAAATTGTTCTTGTTGGGGGTATTTTGGCACTCGTGGAGTTAAAGTTTGGGGAAGTTGTAAGCTTTCTTGCATTCATTCTTTTTGTTATTAAAATTAAAGTTCTATACAATTTTAATGGGTTGGTGGGGGGGGGGGGGCGGAGGTGGGTAGGGGGTTATTAGGCGAAGGGGGCATTATTACTATAATATTTAATAGTTAGGTTTAGTTTTAATTATAGATATATACAAGGGTAATAAATATTTGTTGTGTGTTGTTTGTTTTTCTTTTCTTTCTTTAGTTTTTACGTTTTTTTTTTGTTGTTGCTGTTGTTCTGTGTTTTCTTTGTAATAATTATAGTTAATAAGACTTTGTATTTGTATTCGTTTTTGTTGTTTTTTTTTTTGTATATGTAGACCTTAAATAACAAGACTTACACTTAGAGAAATTTTGGTTGTTCATAGTTTAGATGTGTTGTGCTTCTGCTTCGTCTTCTTTAGGTTGTTTTGGTTGTTTTTTGTTTCTACTTTCTTTCGCTTTTTCTTTAGGATTGAGACTCAAATGGCTCAAAACAAAAAAGACATTGTATTATTTAAAATACAACTAATTAAAATAATAATAATAATAATTAACTTAAACAATATTTTGAACCTGTTCAAAATTGTTTTTATTTTTAGTTCGTTCACCCTCCTATGTTGGCCCGTCCGTCTCTTTCGCCCAACTTAGAAGAAACATTTTACGAAATAATTAAAAAAAAGAAGACCCTACTAAAAAACTTAAATAATGTCTATGACAACAATTTAACGATTTCGCTCAGAAAAATCATCAGCTTGCGCGCGTTCCACAACAAAACAACATCCAGGCCATCAATCGTTGACCATACAATAGCCGGAATATGTTTGGATGTTGTCCTCCAGGAATGTCTCGCCGGCTATAACGCCCGACTGCGTATGATGACTGGGACAGTGATGGCCCTTGGGACACTGACACAGGGCATTGATGTTGACCTCATCGATGAATTCTTGACGTTTTCGCACTGTGAACAATTTACACGGCTGTTTGCGTTGGCATCGCAGGCGCTGTAAGTGGACAAGCAGAAATTCAACGAAATTTAGAAAATGTATAAAATGTGTAAATGGATAACAAAGGATAGATCAAATATTTTGAAAGGGTATTCTCTATAGAAAAATGTATCAAGTCCCATACCCCGTCCCCATACGGTTCAGTCTGTCCGCTCATTCTTTCGGTCTGACGTCGTGTCATCTGTGAAACTTCTCTCCTTGGTGCACTCTATTATCGGGTGGATCCATATTAGAGGAATTCGGTAATTCTCATATTGAAGAAATTCCGTAGTCGTTTGAAAATAATTCGGAATATTCAAACAGCGTCGTATGATTTCAATGAAATTTTCGCATAATCAATTACATTGTGCAATAACAACCAAATGTTTGCAATGAATAACCGCCCTACACTATAAATACAATTTTATTATAATTTTTAAAATTTTTAAAAATTTACCACCAAATTATCTTTAATCAAAAACAATTAAAAACAGTCGCAATTATTAGTTTTTTAATAAAACTAAATTTTTTGGGACATAATTTTAATATAATTCGAAAACGACTCATCCGATTCTATGAAAATAATTTTTTAAAAATTGACTGACAAATTATCTTGTATCACTGTCTGAGTTCAAAAACAGTCGCAATTTTTATTTTTTTGTTTTATTAAAATTAAAGTTTTTTTTAAATGTTTTTTTTTATTTTTTTTTTATTAAAATCAAATTTTTAGGGACATAATTTTATTATAATTCGAAAACGACTCATCCGATTCTGGTAAAATAAATTTGTAAAAATTGACTAACAAATTATCTTTAATCATTGCCCGAGTTCAAAAACAGTCGCAATTTTTATTTTATTTTTTTTTATTAAAATTAAATTTTTAGGGACGTAATTTTATTATAATTCGAAAACGACACATCCGATTCTGTTGAAATAAATTTTAAAAAATTTACTAACAAATTATCTTTAATCAAAAACAATCAAAAAACAGTCGCAATTATTAGTTTTTTAATAAAACTAAATTTTTAGGGACATACTTTTATTATAATTCGAAAACGACTCATCCGATTCTGTTGAAATCAATTTTTATAAATTGACTAACAAATTATCTTTAATCACTGTCTCAGTTCAAAAACAGTCGCAATTTTTATGTTTTTATACACTCCATCATAGGATGGAGTATATACTAAGTTTGTCATTCCGTTTGCAACACCTCGAAAGAGTGATCTGCGACCCTATAAAGTATATATATTATTGGTCAGTGTAACATTCTAAGACATTCTAGCGATGTCCGTCTGTCTGTCCGTCCGTCCGTCCGTCCGTCTGTTGTCTGTTGAAATCACGATAGAGCGCGAACGACCAACGCTAAAAAGCTGAAATTTAGTAGGAAGATGTTTTTTGCCCATAAGCAGGTTAAGTTCGAGAATGGGCCATATCGGACCAAAGGGGACAAAGTTCCCCTTTACGGGACTAAATATATTCCGGCCATAATCAAATTTTTCAAATATTTTTTTTCACTACATCTAAGTTCTAAGTTTATATAATTTATAGATGGGAAAAAAATCCCAAAAATGGGCGTGCTCATGGGTTCCGTGGACCCTTGGGGCCCAAAAAAGGGCCCATGATAAACATGCGCATATGGGTATCGAAGTGCAACGAAATTTACTCACGAACCCGAATATGCCTTTATTTTCATGATTTGCCTAAATTTTTTGATCCGGTTTCTGGGACTATCGGGTCACCAGCGGCCCAAAAACCGTCCCTTGACAAACATGGACATATGGGTATCGAAATGCAACGAAATTTTCTCGCGAACCCAAATATGCATTTATTTTCATGATTTGGATAAAATTTGTGATCGGGTTCCTGGGACTATCGGGTCACGAGCGGCCCAAAAACTCAGTTAGTTTTCTTATTTATTGACTTTTTAAGGATCCATGATGGAGGGTATATAAGATTCGGCCCGGCCGAACTTACTATTTGTCCACTTGTTTTTTATTAAAATTAAATTTTTAGGGACATAATTTTATTATAATTCGAAAACGACTCATCCGATTCTGGTAAAATAAATTTGTAAAAATTGACTAACAAATTATCTTTAATCATTGCCCGAGTTCAAAAACTGTCGCAATTTTTATTTTATTTTTTTTTATTAAAATTAAATTTTTAGGGACGTAATTTTATTATATTCTGATGAAATAAATTTTTAAAAATTTACTAACAAATTATCTTTCATCACTGTCTGAGTTCAAAAACAGTCGCAATTTTTATTTTATTTTTTTATTAAAATTTTTAATTCGAAAACAACTCATCCGATTCTATTGAAATAAAAAATTGACTAACAAATTATCTTTAATCACTGTCTGAGTTCAAAAACAGTCGCAATTTTTTTTTTTTTTTTTATTAAAATTAAATTTTTTTAAAAGTTTTTTTTTCCGATTCTGTTGAAGTTAATTTTTAAAAATTGAAATGAAAAATTAAAAATTTTAATCATTGCCCGAGTTCAAAAACAGTCGCAATTTTTTTTTTATTAAAATTAAATTTTTAGGGACATAATTTTATTATAATTCGAAAACGACTCATCCGATACTATTGAAAGAAATTTTGAAAAATTTACAAACAAATTATCGTTTATCGTCTAGATTAGTCCCTTTTGATCTGAATGACCTCTTCTGAGGAATAAACAAATAGAAGGCATACAAGTTTTGTATTTCGGGTTTTTTTTTCATTATTAAAATTGAAATGTTTTTTTTTATTTTTGCTTTTTCACAATTGTAAAAAAATTTAAAAAAAATTGTTTTGGGATTTTTTACTCAATTATTTGGAGTTTTTAGTGATTTTTTTTTTTTAATTTTTACCACTAACTGCAGTAACTACAAGGATTCATTGAAAACGGTGCCTTTCAAAATATTTTGTTGTCTTCTAAATTGTTTGATAACATCACAGAAACGTAGAATTTTAGAAAAAAATATATTTTTTTTTTGGATTCCTTTTTAATGTTTCGGCTTAACACACTAAGCCCTACCAGGATTCAGTTCAATACAATTACTTTACAAAACAATTTCTGGGATTTCAAAAATTGGGCGACAACTTTACTGAAACACTGAATTTAATTTGTATTATATTTTATATAAAAAAAAATATTAAATTAAACGTTGCAAATGTTAGTTGAAATTGTCAAAATCACCATTAACAATTTTGTGGAAACGAGTTTATTCAATTCGGGACCGAACAGTTCCTCAGACAAAAGTTATTCATTTTCTCGTTATAATCTCAGGGACTCTTCGGCTGGCTATCTACGAAATTCTATTAAACTTAGATACCTCTATTACAAAATACCGAAATTATTTTCAAAATGTGTCCCAAAATTCTTCCACTTGGGTCAGCCGTCTACCCGTGGTTTCTTAATTTGAGCCCTCTCAGCACTGCTCTCCTTATACAAATGCGGTCCATCTCCTCGAAGTAACTCCTGTGACACTTCTGCTAGAGCTCTACGAAATTTTATAAAAATTGGACTATTCTGTCAGAAAATGGCAGAATTATTTTTTTATATAAATGTGACCGAATTTCCCTAGTGTGCACGTAATATCCCAGTTTGGGTTCTCTCATTTCGGCTCTCCTTCGAAACCTTTGGGAAATTTCATTAAACTCAGACCGGCAGAATGCGCTGCCGACATTCACTTTGGCCCTGTCGACAAATTTGTAAAAATACAAAAACCATTTTCACACATTTGTCTTAACAAAGGTTTATAAAGCTGTTATAAATTTTCATGGATACGGTGGTACGGGGGTCAGTCTTTTACTCTATTTTTATTAATTTTATGTTTCCCATCTCTCACTTACCGTTAATGGCGAACACGCAAACAAATACTTGTAGCCGGCACTGCCCTCGTCCAAGGGCTCTCGTTTCGTCAGATATGTGACCGAGTTCTTCGGACACCGACAGTGGACAATCTGCTCCGTCGTATTCATATCAGCCGATGTTGTCAGCGTCCAAGTGTAATCACGAAAATGCCTACAAACGAAACGAAACCCACGAATAACAATTAAAATCCACATCAAAATCTTGGACTATAAATTTCGTATACATACCGACACACTGGCAGCCGATGGACCGGTTGACACAATTTATAATGGCGCGTCTTATCGGCTATGGTATGTCCGTCCTCCACGCCCAGACCGCTGGGACAGCCACCAATGTAGGAGATTTTCTCCGAATGTCCACCCATATGGCCCGAGTGCCGCATATGCGGTGAATTCGCATACAAATGCTGGCGCTTCATGGCCAAATGGGGAAATTCATTGCCGTTAATTTCATCGTTGTACAGAATGGCATCGTCGGCATCGCCCAACGCCGAATTGCTCTCCTCGTGCATTACAAAGTCCGAGGGCAGATTCAGGTCATCCTCGTAGACGGCACCCAGTTTATGCATCAGCTTCTTCAAGTGGATGTTCTCGTATTTCTTATCGCCCACAAAGCTGGCATCCAACAGCAAATGTTTGTTCTGCTGATGGACGAGTTTGGAATGTTCATAGAAACTGTGATATTTCTCGGAATTGTGATTGGCATGGCCGGAGCCAGACTCCTTGTGATGATGGTGTATGACGATTTCCGGCGAACGATTGAGGGCGGGACAGCGACATTGTCGCTCAATCCAGGGCGTTTCATATAAATCGATTTTCGAGCAGACCGCATTCGGGGCACAAATGGGCAAATCATCTTCAGAATTCTATAAAAAAAAAAATGGGGAATTTCGTATTTATTGTTATAATCAAATATTTATTAAAACTACTCGCAGCAACGAAGAACAAGAAAAACAAAATCCAAACATCCATTTAAATGTTAGCAGTGTGTATGGGACATGTTAGATTATGTTTGGTATGCAAATAGAGACAAGTTTAACTGACACTTTCTAATAAAATTGAATACGAAATGTCAACGTCACGGACACGGGTAGTTCGGGACCACGCGGTAGTTCGGTAAGCTGTCCCTTTCGACAGTGCAAATAAAAAAAAAAACCTTGTAATGTTTACCTATCCAGCGGGGGGGGGGGGATGCTTTTTGTACATAATACATGTGTACACTTCAAAACCATACATACATATGTAGATACATGTGTATGCCAAGTGGTACTTAGAAATGTATGTATGTAAATAATGTCAGAGTGTAAAAGCAACACTAGCCGATTTAGCACAGTGGCACGCGTTGTCCTCAAGGAATAGAGCAAATGAGCACAATCTGCTTCGGTTGTTGAAGTTTTCCAGGTACTGAATCGAAATCGTGGAGTTCCTATCAGAGTTTTTTTAAATTGTCAAATATCCATTTGTGGATGCAATATAAGTAGATAGACATTAGGGTGGAGTGAAATTCAAAAAAAAAAAAGTTAACCTCGGTAAGAGATGTAGTCTGGGGTCCTAATGAGGGGAAAAATAAAGAAAAAAATTTGAAAAAAATTTTAGAGGTCGCGCCACTCCCTCGAAATTTGGAAATTATCGCTATTTTGGCGTTGATTTTAGAAAAATCCTAAAAAGTTTTATGTCAATAAATGTTTATTCATTGTTTACGCTATTAAACAATGAAATAAGGGCATGAAAAAATTTAAAAAAAAATTTCTTATTGTTCAAAAATTTCAAAAAGTAAAATAAGTCAAATTTGCCCTTTTAGGATTTTTCTAAAATCAACGCCAAAATAGCGATAATTTCCAAATTTCGAGGGAGTGGCGCGACCCCTAAAAATGTTTTCTTTATTTTTCCCCTCATTAGGACCCCAGACTACATCTCTTTCCGAGGTTAACTTTTTCAAATTAAAAAAAAAGCATGTTTTCACTCCACCCTAATAGACATGTTTGCTGCAGTCAACTGGATTCTGGTATGGTACATGACTTCAATCGCCTCATGTTTCTGCAGGTGGCATTTTGTGGAATGTCTGGTGAAAATATAGAAGTTTCGTTCCGTCTATTGAAATTATTAAAGCGATCAAGTAAGACGGAATGAAAGCCTGTCATGATGAGGATTTATTGCCAAACTCTACATTAGTTTGCTAATACGTCCAATCGGCCCAGAGGGTTCACAAAACTCCCGTTACAAACACACACCTATCTTAATATATATTTACCCTCGACACTGATTCACTGACTCTGTCACGCAGTACGTAGGAATTTAAATAGGCATTCTATAATTCTATAAATAATAATAATAAAAAAAATAATATTTGTACAGAAATTGTGTTTTTCCCAATTTTTTTTTTACCAAAATTTTTCCAAATTTTTTTTTTAAAATATTTTTTTTTTTTACAAAATTTTTTTTTCAACAAAATTTGTTTTTTTCTACAAAATTTTTTTTTCAACAAAATTTTTTTTCCATATTTCAACGGGCGCCAAAGGCGTATTACAACTTACTAGTTTTATATATCACCACAGTGTCTAGGCAATTTTACCATAACACAACAGTGAATGTGATAATATGTCAGAGGGTCAAAGAGTAGACAACCTTTCGAAGAAAATGAGATATTATTCAAGAAAATTTCCCAATAAATTCCAGATGTTATGATGAATTGTTTACAAGTATGGAAAATTTCCTTTACACCAGCGGCGCATACGTAATAAGAGATTGTATTAATATTAAGTATACGTATCGATGGTCTAACGATAATACTTTGCAGAATTGGCCATAACTTGGGCAGTTGTTCATCGATTTTCTTCCGAATTGTCAAAGTTTCGACTTCTTCTATTGGGTCCACGTGAAAGACAGGGTCTACGCCAACAGCCGAGCGTCGATGCAAGACCTCAAAGATAGAATTGGTGAGGCTATCGAGGACATAGGGCAGCCGCCACTTTGCGATTATGGAAAATTTCATGAAAAGGATATGGTCCTGTAAGCGTGGTCGTGGTGGCCATTTGGCTGATGTTGTTTTTCATTATTAACGGCATCCGTTCCTCTTTATTATGAAATAAACATCCGATCATTTATCTCCAAAAATGTCATTTTCCTTTGAATACCAAAATAACACCTCTTGTTGGTCGTCTCTGATTTAAGCTCGAACATGCTAGTTCTGTATGAAATTTAATTGAAATTAAAAAATGTCTTGGTCATGAATGGGTTAAGCCGCTGAAGAGATGAGCAAATTTCCTTTCTACTAGTGCTAAATTGTAGGCTCTATGAAAATGTCCCAAAAATAGAAAAGTTACCCAAAATAAATGTAAGGTGTGCAGTTAAAAAGATGAGCAAATTTTCTTTCCAATTTAGGCTCTATGAAAGTACCCGAGATACAATATGGAATGTCCCACATGAAGGATTCTCAAAAAGGCCAAAAATTCTATAGAATTATTAAATTATTAAATTAAAATTAAATTATAGAATTTGACAGCTAATGTTTTTTTCTTATTTTCTTTAACCCATTTATGACCAAGACATTTTTTATAAAAAGTTTTATATTTAATAAAAAAGGGGTCCTGAGTTCGAATCCGTTGACATTTTTTACTTTACAAAATCCTGGCTCTGAATTGGTTAAAGAAGCTTTACATGTCTTACTGGATATCTCACTACATTCTCACTTGGAATTTTCGAGTTGAGAAATGTACACCGCCCTAAATGCCATACAACACAATTAATACTATATTTTTTGCTCAGAAACATTTTAAAACTTATGAAATAGCTTCTTTCGTGTCACTGTATCCCCCCAAACCACTGTATCAAATTCCAGATTAAAATTCTATTTAATATTCATTCATTCAACGATACTTTGACCAAAGAAAGGTCACTTGGTTATCCCAGTATACTCTCCCCTTGGTATTCCAGCACACGGACATTCTGCAAAGGATTACAAACCCAAAAAAAAAAAAAACAAATAACAGAAAAGAAAAGAAAAGAAAAGGGTTGACTGGTTAAGAAACGCCACTCAGCGGCTTCTCTCAACATTAGACCCTTGTCCGTCCCCTTGACATAGACAAAACGGTAAAAAAAAGTTTAAACTAAAAATATTGGGAAAGATCAAATCAAAATCTTTCCGGTACAATTGTTGCGACCGGGCCTCTTCAAGTGTCTTTTTTGCCTAAAGTGTTCCATGTGGGGCCTGAAAGTCTTGCCAACATCAGGCCCACAGATGGCTGGAATGAGTGATTGTACACGCACACACACACACACAGTCAAAAACAATCCATAACGATTGATGGTTATTGATGATTGCAGTTGAAATTGGTGGTGGAAAAAAAAAGAAACTGTCTGTTGGTAGCCGGAATTTTTTGTGTGTGTTGTTTTTTTTTTTCAAAAATGAAACAAAATACAAATCAGAGAGCCACGTCCACAAACACAGCCTTAACTTATCTTATCCCCTTGTCCACCTTCCTACCAAGCATAATCATCATCAGCAGCGTCGTCGTCGTTGTCGTCGTCATCATCCGCATATCCGTCCAGATCATTATAATCATAATCATCATCATTGGGGCAAATTGAAGTGAACAACAAGTATTTGGGTTTCCTTCGTTTGGAGTTTTCTGTTTTCTGTTTTTATTTTTGCTGTTCATCTCGTTTTTCTGTTTCATTTTTCGAGGGCATATGTTAATGATGGTCATTATATGGTTTGAGACGTAACACCGGTAGCATAAGCCATCCTCACATAATATACATGCCTACATATGTCTGTCCGTCTGTCGTTTACCACGACGACAAAAACGTTAACAACAGCAGCAGCCAACACATTGAAGAAATGAAATGAATTTCTTTCGTCTGCTGCCACTGACAGCCACATTTACTGTGTCTCGGCCACTGTGACTACTGGTGTTTGCATTAATTCCACTAATGGCACTTAAGTTGACCATCGTCATCATCAGCATAAGAAACACCAGTCGGGGCAAATGTATGCATGTATACATATATGTGTTGGCTGGGTAATAAAATACACACACACACAGAGAGAGAGATATACACTCACTCCAAAGCAATAAAGTCCGTCATCACGTTCCAGACAGAGTTCCAGTTTATTTTTCTCCCTGTCATGTGTCTCACTTAGAAGTTAATGAAATCGCCTGAGAATGAAGGCTTTAATGGAAATCGGCTAAGTTCAGCCAGGGTAAGGGGAATTGTAAGTAACAGTTGGCACTGTGGGTAGATAGACTTTTTAAGTGAGGTCCCATCGGACATGGCTAACGGTAAGGAAACGGCTTGGTATTGCCATATATTCATTTTAGATGAAAAGGGGAACGAAGACAGTACTGTCATTATGCCCCAGATAGATTCCGATCAGGCGATAGATCAGTGTACCAAAGAGCAGCGTTTGTCCTCTGACGGCTAGTTTCAATACATATTTCAATACGTTATGACCAAATAGAAAATTCTGTTAAACAAAATACTTGTCGAAGTCCAACCAAATTGCACCGAATTTAAGTTTGCTGTTTTCATAAATTGATGTTGAGAACTGAAAAATATCGTTGTTTTTAGGCAAACATTTTATTTTTGTTTACTGAATTCGAATGTATGGCAGCATTGGAAACTAAATTTTAGTTAACAAAAAAAACTCTAATAGCCATTCTATGAGTGTTGTAAAAACAAAAACTTAATTGTTTTTTTTTTTACTTAATTGTATCCTTCTTTTGTACTCAATTTAAGTACACAACTCAATGTAATTTTAGAAAATTTAAAACCTAAATGAAATTGGAAATGAAATAATTTAAATACTTTAAAAGTAATTTTTAAACTTAAATTGAATAATTCGCAACTTGCATGCGGTAAGTAAATTGACCTGAATTCGATTTATATTTACTTAATTAATTGAGTAACATTGTGAACTTCCTTTAAGTACATAAAAAGGCGCATACGTAAATCAAATTGATTTTCCAAACGCAGTAAAATTGTACTCATATTGAAGAAAATTGTTTGAGGAAAAGTATGTAATTTTTTTTATAGTTTTTATTAATATTTAAATCAAGAGCAATTCACCCAGTAAGTTTCTAATACCAGTAAAATGTTACTCAGAACACCGTGTTACAAAAAATAGATTTTTTTCTGTCCTATAAACCAAATTTACTTTTTCGAAAAGAGGGGAAAAAATAAAAATACACGTGTATCGGCGATTTTCATGTACACGTCAGAATTTTTTGTTTTTTTTTAAGTTTGAAGTATGAAGCTCGTAGTGGCCTGTGTGAAAGCCTTTGGACCGATTTTTAACCCTTTTTCAGTGATCCAATCGAGCAGGCAGACTCGTGGAAATGTCTGTATCAGGTCAAATTTTTTAAAAAATTGAGCAAGAGCAATTCATCCAGTAAGTTTCTAATACCAGTAAAATGTTACTCAGAACACCGTGTTACAAAAAATAGATTTTTTTCGGAAAGAGGGGAAAAAAATAAAAATACACGTGTATCGGCGATTTTCATGTACACGTCAGAATTTTTTTTTAAGTTTGAAGTATGAAGCTCGTAGTTGCCTGTGTGAAAGCCTTTGGACCGATTTTTATCCCTTTTTCAGTGATCCAATCGAGCAGGCAGACTCGTGAAAATGTCTGTATCAGGTTAAATTTTTTAAAAAATAGATTTTTATCAATTCTGAGATTTTCCGAAATTTTTATTATTTTTGAAAAAAAAATATTTTTTTCACTTTTCTTAGCATAACTTGAAGAGACTCCAAATTTTTAAACTACTTAAGCGTTACGGAAAAAAAATGTTTTTTGAACTGAAATCTTAAAAAAAACAATAACCATTTAAAAAAAAAATTAGGAAAATCTGAGAATTGATAAAAATCTATTTTCCACGAGTCTGCCTGCAAAAAATCAGCTCGATTGGATCACTGAAAAAGGGTTAAAAATAGGTCGAAAGGCTTTCACACCGGCCACTACGAGCTTCATACTTCAAACATAAAAAAAAAAAATTCTGACGTGTACATGAAAATCGCCGATACACGTGTATTTTTATTTTTTATCCCCTTTCCGAAAAAGTAAATTTGGTTCATATGACAGAATGTGTGTAACACGGTGTAATAAATTCAACTATTTGAACGAATTTCCTTTTTTTTTTTTTTTCGTTTTTTACTTAAATCATTCCATTGCAATTAAACTGAGTTTTTACTCATAGTCAAATTGTATTCATGTTGAATTAAATAGTTTCATGGATAGCAAGAGCTTTTTTTAAGTAAAATTTTTTCAGAGTGGTAGAAGGTTAATGAGGACTGGGTCAATCAAATTTCTACCGTTTAGGCCATTTTCAATTGAATATTTTGTTATTTCCATTATTACTATTCTTTTTATACGCTGTTGTATTAAATGTTCAATGAATTATTTTTAAATACAGAAAATATCCGATCAATAAGATTGTTTTGTTGTTGTTATGTCTTGCGTTTGGCTTTGCTTTTCTTGGGCCGTTGGTTTTGGCCTTTAAAGATTTTAGTTTTGTACAAATTCCATGTGTACGAATGCCTGAGTACAGCAGCCAGCGATGATGCTGTGCTGCTGTTTATTTAAACGGATATCCGGTAGTTGTTGTTGCTGTTGGTTTTCTTTAGTTTTGGTTTTCTGCTGCTGCTGCTGCATCTGCGGAGGAACATCTAACAGCAGCCAGCAAGCCAACCAGCCAGCCAGCAACAGGCAATGTTTACAAGAAACTTTTTCATTAACTTTTTGTGGTATATGCCGATGGTGCTGAGGAAACTGACATTGCTGATGATGATGATGTTGGTGCTAATGGAGATGATCATGAGTACACTGATAATGCTGATCATAGTGATGTGATGCCACAGACAGACACTGCTGACTGTGGTCTAAACGTTATATTGATTGCATGCTTTTCTTCGGCCTCTGTGCGTGTTGAAAACTAATACAATTTCATGCTCTCCCTCTCCCGCTCTGTAATTTTTCTTAAGCTTCCGAAATGCTTTCCATGCAACCTCATTCATCGTTCATCAGTTGGCCCGACTATTTGCAGTTCGGGGCCCTCTTTAAGCGTAATTATATTGGAACGCCAACGGGAAAGGAAATAACAAATTTTCTTAATACCACTGTGGGGAATTGAAAATCCCAATGAAGATGAATGATTCGAACCTTGACGAGTGGTGGCAAGAATGTTGATCATCGCCTAATGCTGATGATCAGCATCTGCAGCAACATCATCATGACGATGGTTAGGTTGAAATTCATGATCGCCAACTTGATGAGCTAATGGCTTTGGAATGTGCCCCTTTTAAACAAATTGTATTCGTGTTGTTGTGGTTGTCTTGTTGGCATTATTTACTTTTTGTTGTTGTTGTTGTTGCTTTCTTCTGGCTGGCATTATTATGATTATGTATGTTTTCTTGAAGAATGTTTACAAATATTCTTAAATTTGTCCGTCCCAGTTTTTTTCTCGGACGGCCATCGTTTTTTTTTTAATGGGATTTCTTTTTATTTTCGTTTGCTTTGTTTTATGAATGAAATGGGCATGAGAAAATGAAGTGCAGTTAGAGGAATGCTCGAAAAAGAGTTGGTCCAAATTGAAATACCAGCAACAACAACAACAACAACAGAAACATTGCAGACTACCACACCAACACACGGGGCAAAGGTAAATTGTGTAATTTATTGCTGGTAAATGTAATAAAAGTTTTGTTTTCATCGTAAATTCACAAAAATACGGAGAAATTTATAACATCGTAAAAATGCTTGTGTGTTAGATCTTTAAAATTTATTGAAATGTTCTACGGTTGCTATCGAATTTGAGTACGTATTGTCAACCGTGTTACGTGAAAACAGCGGAGGGCCACCACGCAAAGGATTTATTACGAAACAAAGAGAGAGAGATACTGGTAAATAGGCACATGCAATAGATGGGGAACTTAAGTAAAATATGCTGCCAGCTTAGGTTAAATAGGTTGTCCAGCCTTTAGTTTTGGGGTTAACTCCAAAAAAAACATGACTTATCCTGTCTCTGTTGCGCAGAATGGTGTTTCCATCAGCTTTTTCGAAGAAAAATGAGCCACTGATGCCTCCGCTCCAAACTGTGTTTTTCTCAGAATGCATTGGTTTATCGGTGATCACAATCACGATCGGGTTCTCCCATCCCCTGATTCATAAAAGCACTGTGTGGTCTAATATGCAGCATTCACTTCCGAATAATTTCTCCATAATTTTCCAATGTCGTTCATGCTAAAGCGGTTAATTTCGTCGTTAGCCTGTCAAGATTTCTCAAAATAACATATGATTCTAAAAAAGCCACTCGAAAAATACACTACCCACAGGTCTTCTGTAAACAAGCAAAGTCTTTTTTAGGATCTATGAAAAATGCTTCCAGACACAATTTGTAGATGGCCCAAAAAGAAATCCCACACAACATTGTGGGAAATGCCCCAAATCTTGGGGATGTCACTGGTTAGACGACCGGGCACAGTAGCCTCTCACTCTAGAAACAGTCTCTCCTTCCACTTTTAGTTTTGACCAACATCCTTTAGGATCACTGCGAAAGAAATCCCTCACAGAATTGTGAAAAATACACCAAAAACTGTGGCATGTTTAAATTGTATTTCATTGTTCATTGTTGGCCCATTTTTCATACACCGCTCTGTGAAAAATTCCCCACCTGGCCAACCCTCTGGTGCTTCAGTACATTTTGGATTCAGCAAGAGTCCAACATATCCCCAGAATAACTCACAGTACTACTGATTTCCAATACTCTAACATCAGTCATAACGGGGTGATATTTCACATTTGATATGTTTGGACAGTCGAACACATAACAACAACAACAACATGAACAAGCTGCGATCAGACAAGTCTAACAAATCGGTTTTTATACACACACTGTGACATGGCCAGAATGAGCCTTCAAAACGAGTGGGCCATTCACAAAACAACACTACAACAATTTCTCCTTCGTCTGAACAAAGTTTCTAAAGCTTAAATAACCCAATAAAGCTCAAATTACACACAGAATTCCCACTAAAACAATAACAACTAACAACAACAAAAAAAGAAACAGCCGAGACAAAAGAAGAAGAAGAACAGCAACAACAAAAAACCACCTGACAATGAACATCATCTATTCAAAACGTGGCTCAGAGGGAACGGGCCCGGCCCGGGTGTTTACTTTATGTGAAAAGCAAAAGTAGTTTTCACAGTTGAGCGCCATGGAATTATGACAGCAGCGGATGGGTCTTGAATTCTCAAAAGCCCACCAAGGCGTGAATGGGAAATTGACAGGCATTAAATCAAAGAGATCTTAATATATATTTACCCTCGACACTGATTCACTGACTCTGTCACGCAGTACGTAGGAATTTAAATAGGCATTCTATAATTTTCTATAAATAATAATAATAAAAAAATTTTTATTTTTTTTTTGTACAGAAATTGTGTTTTCCCCAAATTTTTTTTTTACCAAAATTTTTTTTTTCCAAAATTTTTTTTTACGAATTTTTTTTTTTTACAAAAATTTTTTTTTAAAAAAATTTTTTATTTCAAAATTTTTTTCTTGAAGAAAAAATTTTTTTTTTACAAAAAATTTTTTATTTCAAAAAAATGTTTTTTTTTCCACAAAATTTTTTTTTTCCAACAAATTTTTTTATCCATATTTCAATGGGCGCCTTAGGCGCATTACAACTTACTAGTATTAAATATTTTGTCAAATAAAAAATTTTTTTTTGCTTTTGTTGTTAAGATCGTAAATGTTTGAAATTTTTTTGGTCAAGACGAAATTTCTTCGATTTTAGTTTAAGATGAAATTTTGTCAATATTTTTTGGTTGAGACAAAACTTTCATTTCTTCATTCTTTTATTTCCCCAGCCATTCCACCACTGGCGGAGAACTTTTCACAAATCATTGAGCTGTGCGCGACATAATTTTGATACCCATTAACCTCAACCAAATGACGAATACTTCTTCCACAGAGGTTTTACATGGCCTACTAATTACTCTCTTGCTCTAGGCAACAAATCCAGAACAATTTCCTAATCTCTGATTTTTCTAGACCATTTCTTTCACCACCATCACAATGGCATGGCCCCAGACTGTATCTTTGCATCCGATATATGCCATTCAGCTGCAATTTGATTTTGCAATCGTTATCAAAAAAAAAACAGAGAACAAAAAGAAATCCCAAGACAACAACAAAACCACTGCCGTGGCCATAACAACAAACAAAACACACAGAAGAAAAAAGAAAAACAAAAGTTATGCACTTTTGGTATGTTGTCTTGCAATAGTTTTACATGCAGCATGGAATTGCCATTGGCAACGGTTGGCTTAATGTAAAGAATTTCAAATTCCTTTACAAACACACTCACACACACCGACACACAATGACAGATACTTGCACGCAAAACTTGACTATGCATAATGCATTGGAACACAATGCTGCGAAAGGCAACGCTGGCGACAATAAGTTAAAACTTCCGGTACTCGGATGAAACAAAAAGAATCTCTGGAATTTCTAAGATTCAAGCCAACCAAGCCGGCAACATTGAACCAGCCATGAAGCCAGCTAGACACACGCACCACTGCCGGGACGTGGGGAGTAAGGTCAAAGTCTACCTACCAAAATCCGCCCGCCCCTCCATCAATGACACAACATGGAGTTGTTCGTTCAATCATTCATGGCGTTCATTCACTCACACACAGTCACTCACTCACTTCATTGAAAAAGAGCTTTACTGTGTTTGTAGAGGAGTTGGTGGGATGAATGAATGAATGGATGTATGGCTGTACGCCTGGGGATGGTTGTTCGTTGGAAGCCTTGTAATCTTTTGGAAGCTCTTCCTTTGTATTGTTTAAACACGACTTGTTAACTGAATTTCCGTTTACCGACACAGTCAACATACACACATACACACACACCTACCAGCACAAATCAAAAACCGTATTCAAATGAATGAATAAACGAAAGACTGAGCAGAGTATTTCGTATTCTTCCGTTTTCCTCCTCCGCCAATTGCTGGCTATTGTCACAAAGTTATATTTTAAGTGCGGAATCACGTTTCATGTTAAGCACAATGCCCGAGTATTTGCACCACTTCACTGTTTCGTGTGTCTTGTTTAGGGGAACTTTAATGTAAGTAAAATATACAAAATTTTCAAATCAGGAAATGCCAAAAAAGCCTTTTATTGGCAACCCAGTAAAAGAAATTAATTCAAATGTTAACGTCACAGATAAGAAGATAATTTCCAAATATTAAAAAAAAATACAACTTCGACGAAATTTTTTGTATGAAAAAAAATCGACGACTTTTAGGTCGAATTAAATTTTGACAAAACAATCAGTTTTGGCAAAGTAAAACAAGAACAGAAAATTGCTATCAAATTTCGACCACATTTTTCGTATGAACAAAAAATCGACGAGTTTTTGTTTGAATTAAATTTTGACAAAACAAACAAAAATCGAAGTTTTTTCGTATGAAAAAAAAATCGACGAGTTTTTGTTTGAATTAAAGTTTGCCAAAACAAACTACGACAAAAATTTTCATATTAAAAAAATCGACGAGTTTTCGGTGAAATTCAATTTCGCCATAAAATTTTCCACAAAACTTTTCATATTAAAAAAAATCGACGAGTTTTCGTTTGAATTGATTTTCGCCAAAACAAACAATTTTGACGAAGTAAACAAAAAATCGAAAATTACTTTTCAAAAAATCGACGAGTTTTTAGTCGAATTAAATTTCGCCAAAACAAACACTTGCTATCAAACTATGACAACAATTTTCATGTTGAAAAAAATCGTCGAGTTTTCGGTTGAATTGAATTTCGCCAAAACAAATAATTTTCGACGAAGTAAATAAAAACAGATTATTACTTTTCAAAAAATCGACGAGTTTTCGTTGGAATTGATTTTCGCCAAAACAAACATTTTCGACGAAGTAAATAAAAACAGATTATTACTTTTCAAAAAATCTACGAGTTTTTAGTAGAATTAAATTTCGCCAAAACAAACACTTGCTATCAAACTATGACAAAATTTTTCATGTTGAAAAAAATCGACGAGTTTTCGGTTGAATTGAATTTCGCCAGAAACTAACATTTTTGACAAAGTCAAACAAAAAAATAAGGCGACATTTTCGGCAAACAACAACAAAGGTTTGACGATATTTCCGTTTCACAGAATGTAAGAAATATTCTAAACACACAAAATTATGACGATATTTTTAAAAAAAAAAAAAACAATTCTACAAAATTTCCCAGAAACAAAAAAAATACAATTTTGACAAAACAATTATTATTTTAACTCAATTGCGATAGAAACAATTTCTTTGCGATCAAAATTTCGACCACATTTGCTATACGCTATAAATGTTGTCGATATTTTCTACACACAATAGTTCGACGAACTCGGTATCAAAGGATGTATATACAATTTTGTATTTGCTCGTCTAGTAGTATTATTTTAAGTTATCATGCTCTCGAAAAACACCCTGTATATGAAAAACTATCGAATAAATAATCGGCTCTAAAATATGTTTCTGAGTTCTCTGGTTTTCTCTGAAGGACATGTAAGATTTTGTTCCACTGAGGAATCATTTGAAAAATGACACTTTGTTTAGATAAGAAAACAGTAAGTTTGCCTTACTTACAAATTCTATACGAATAACAGAAAATCCGGAAGAGATGTATAAGCCGGATGTACGTAGACGTATTAAACTATTACGTATTTTAAGAAGTTGAAGTCGTGAAAAGGAGCTATTCCGTTTTCTAAGCTGCAGTTCTTCTCATTCCATTTCATTTGCCTTTCCGCTATTTAAGTGTCTGTTAGGGAGGGAATATTGACCAGGTTCACTGGGGTTTGCGATGATAAGGGAGACGTATGTGACTGTTGTTGTAGTTATGTCAGGGGATTTTGTCGACAGCAAAACGGAAGTAATTTTCATCTATGTTTAAAAAACAAAAAGTGAATTTAATTCCGGATTTTGTTGTTGTGTTTCAATGTGTTCACTTTGAACATTGTCCGTGTTCATAGATTATATTCCTTATGGCTTTTGTGCGATGTTGTTGTTATTGTTTGTTAAAAAAACAAACAAACACTATACTAAATACTTCCGTTTTTCACTTCCGGATTTAAACTACAAAGTATGGATATAAAGTACACAAGTACGGAAATAAACGACTAACAACCACAGCCATGAAAGGAATTTTTCAACAAAAATTCTTTTGCCACAAACAACAGCTGTACCGAAAGGCACAGAGCCAGCGAGTGAGAGGGGACGGTGCAATAAAACGGATGTAATACGGAGAGTTTGTCATACCAAGAACAACAACAATAACACGGGCACAGGCACCGGCAGCAGGACAGGGACAAAGAGCCACGAATGACAGCAGCACGACATCAGCAAAATATTATCTAATTTGCACTTGTGTGTGGCGGGTCATAAACCAAATCGAAAACGGAAGTAAACATAATCATGTGGTTTTCAATGTGTGTGTGGAACCTACCTGTTGTCTACTTATGGCTCTGTTTTTTAACTTCTCTTCTTGTTCTCTGTATATATTAATATGTGTGTGTGCGTGTTGGCTGGTGTATCCTTTGCTTTGTACGTCTGACCTAAATTTGAACATTTCTTTGGATTTTGTTGCTTTGTTCTGTGTATTGTATTTCTGCATGTCCTTTGAAATCACGGTCGTCGTACTTGTAGACGACAATGACAACACACCTGCTTGTGTGTCTCTCTCCCTTTCAGGTTCCTCCTTAAATCCTTTTTTGTGTAACATATGTACACAACACATACCCTCCACCATAGACTACCCTCCCTCGCAGGCATGTTGTTTGTGATAATTCCCTTTTGTGTTGTTGTTTATGCCGTCGATGACAAATATTCCCTTTAGTATGAAGAAGAACAAGAATACGAAAAAAAAAAAGAGGAAGAAATCCTGCCGAAGAAAGATCCCTAACAAAGACATCGTAAAGGTCTTTTCCCTCCCCTACATTATTATACTTTACATTGTATATTTAATATGCTTATTATAATATACTCACATGTACATATGTCATAAGGAGAGACCCCGTGAGAGAGAGCGAGAGAGAGAGCGAGAGAGAGAGCGAGAGAGAGAGCGAGTGAGAGAGCACACGTAATACGACTACAGGATATTAACATATGTACTACACACAACAGCCACGCACTCACATGTTCCCCGACAAAGCGTGGGAATTGCGTGTATGGAGGCGGGAGTTTGAAACTAAAAATCCCATCTTTTAAATCAAATATGCGTAGTATGATTGCCATGGCAGGGTTGAAAGGGTTGAAATCCATTGAAATCAGTTTGAATATTTGATAAAAACTAATTTGTATTTATCATCGCTTCGTAGAGTTTCTAAACTTACAATGTGAGAGTATCCCCTCTTCTCCGTTTCTTCAGATACTTTTGAAAGATTGCTGCGAAGCACATGGTGCCTTGAAGAGAAATTACATCTACTTAAATTGTTAACTACATCACGCCGATTATGAGAATTCGGTAATTGAAAAGGAATTATGCGATGTAATCGTTTCTAACGAATCGAGAAATATTCAAGAATAAGAGAACTAAACGTATGTATTTCCCTTAACATTCCTCGAAGGAGCGGACTTTCTGGGAATTGCTCAGTGGAGCTGTTGACGATATAATTTGCATACCCACTGACCGGGACCTACTGTTTAACACCGTTTCCGAGGGGCCATTGCTGATTCAGAGAATTTGTACATGATTTCGAGATTAGATTCCCGTATTTAGGAGGTGGAAACCGCTGCAGACAAATATTGTTGGTCTTCCGTAGATCTTGGATCAAATGCGTCTCAATACTGTTATGAAAATCGATAAATTCGCCAATAAATATTTTAAGCAGCGAACTGATTATAGCTTTGAACGTCACAGATGTAACCGGGTGCTTTTTCCAGAATCGACGATTTATGCTTGCAATTGCTAGGCAAACATTTATCCGTCAATGTGTCACATCGGTTTTTTTTCTGTTACAATCCGACATGAACCTAGTTATAAGCATCCAAATACTGTGATCGCACCGACTGAATCCAAACGTTATGTTTGCATGTAAACGCAAAAAAAGTTTGCCGACAATCATATGTGCGTATATTGTGTGTAAGTATATTATCTTTGGACACAAACATATATACATATGTTTGGAGCACATTTCTAGCCTATTGAATAGTCATATGCCTCTGTACCAACATATTTTGAAGAAAATAATATCTTAGACCATATTCTTAGAGTTTTCGAGTGTACAACTCTCAGAGAGCATTATTATACGACTCTCGCCATTTTGAGTGTATGAGAGGAGGAAGGGAACATGCATCACAAGAAAATGTTATTATTGTGTGATAACTACGTGATTGTTTACGTCACATATACATATGTTTGGATACAATCGTATGTTTGTTTGCATGCAATCATGTACATGATTGGGAACATTTTTGTTAGCCCAAGCATATGTATGTTTGCAGCTGCCCTAAATATGCTTCAATGCGTCTTGTAAAATATGTCTGGGACGATATGTAACAGAAACCGTGTGATTTCTCTGTGTGTGTGTTGATTATTCAATTATTTAATTATTTTATCAATCAATTCAGCAATTAATCAATTATTCAATTAAACAATTAGTCGATTGATCAATTAAACAATTGATCAATTAGGCAATTAATCAAATAATCAATTAAACAAGTAATCAATTTATCAATCGATCAATTAATGAAATAATCAATTAAACAAGTAATCAATTGATTAATCAAATAATCAATTAAACCAGTAATCAATTGATTAATCAATTAAGCTATTATTCAAGTAATCAATTGATTAATCAATTGATCAATTAAGCAATTGATCATTTAATCAATTAAACAATTAATCATTTAATCAATTAAACAATTAATTAATTAAACAATTAGTTATTCAATCAATCAATTAAACAATTAATCATTTAATCAATTAATTAATTAAACAATTAATCATTTAATCAATTAATTAATTAAACAATTAATCAATTAGTTATTCAATCAATCAATTTATCAATTAAACAATTAATCATTTAAACAATTAATTAATTAAACAATTAATCATTTAATCAATTAAACAATTAATTAATTAAACAATCAGTTATTCAATCAATCAATTTATAAATTAAACAATTAATCATGTAATCAATTAATTAATTAAACAATTAATCAATTAGTTATTCAATCAATAAATTTATCAATTAATCATTTAATCAATTAAACAATTAATCAATTAAACAATTAATTAATTAAACAATTAGTTATTCAATCAATCAATTTATCAATTAAACAATTAATCATTTAATCAATTAATTAATTAAACAATTAATCAATTAGTTATTCAATCAATCAATTAATCATTTAATCAATTAAACAATTAATCATTTAATCAATTAAACAATTAATCATTTAATCAATTAAACAATTAATCATTTAATCAATTAAACAATTAATCATTTAATCAATTAAACAATTAATTAAACAATTAATCAATTAGTTATTCAATCAATCAATTAATCATTTAATCAATTAATTAATTAAACAATTAATCAATTAGTTATTCAATCAATCAATTTATCAATTAAACAATTAATCATTTAAACAATTAAACAATTAATTAATTAAACAATTAGTTATTCAATCAATCAATTTATCAATTAAACAATTAATCATTTAATCAATTAATTAATTAAACAATTAATCAATTAGTTATTCAATCAATCAATTTATCAATTAAACAATTAATCATTTAATCAATTAAACAATTAATCATTTAATCAATTAAACAATTAATTAATTAGTTATTCAATCAATCTATTAAACAATTAATCATTTAATCAATTAAACACTTAATCATTTAATCAATTGATCAATTAACCAATTATTTTTTTATTAAATTTTTCAATTATTTTTTGCAAATTTTCGAAAAAATAAAAGTATTCAATGATTTAATTATTCCATTAGCTATGCTTGCCGCTTTGTCCCAGTCTGCGTTAGGTCTGGAACCCCGACCGAGCTCCTCTTCTGCCGTGCGGTATTGGTTTGCTTCTTTTTTGTTTTTGTTCAACGTTCAGCAGGTCCTGTAGGCCTATTTGCTTAAGGCCCATATCGAAACATGCCGAATTTTATATATATGTATATATCGTATGTCGTACGAACACACAAATGTAACGAAGTCATTTTTATCTCATTTATCTCCTCCACGACTAATCAAAAAAATAAAGATATTCAATGATTAAACGGAACTCGGAAAAAAAAGAACAGCCAGACAAACTCTGATCCAAATGTAATAAAAAATCGAAATCAAATCCCACAATATCAACATCTCGCTTTGTCGTTCCCCACCCCCCCTCTCTAGAGAAAAAGTAGAAGACAAAACACCTGTTTCAAAAAACAAAAAAAAACAGTTCAGACAAACAAGCGACCCTACACATGCAGCATCATCTTTTGTTACTGAGGGGTCATAAATCATTTGGAAACTCATTTTAGTTGTGTCTGTGTGTGTGTGCGTGTGTGTAGATGTGACACGGCAATATCAATGACATCGATTTTCAAAGGCCACATAATTGAGCGGCCGGATAGGCAGACAGCCATCAAATGCATTTCTATGCATTTTAAATAAGAACCGGAACTGGAGATAACAAACAGATGGCACCTTTTCATACACCTACATCATCCTACGCACACACACACACACACACAGACAGACATATTCCAACAGTTGTCTCTTTAATTCCAACCACAAAAAGATGATCGCAACGAAAGATTCATGAACTTCTGATCACAATATATTGAAAAGATGTTTAAAAAAGATTTGAAAACGATGAATCTTAAAACCAACAGCCGGACGGACGCAGAGTCGAAAGAAGGGGGCGTTAAGGTGAAGCCATATGGAAAACTCATTCAAAACTATCTGTCAGATGTAACACATGCATCTCTAGACAATGTCCATGTGTCTTGGTGTGTGTGTGTGTGTGTGTTCCAAATGATTTTTGTGGCATGGCATTGAAATACAAACGTATGGCACACATGCGCCCTTTCACCAAATGGTGTTGCATGAGACCAGTCTGGTGGCTGCTGCTGTTGCTGATTAGGCAAGTGCATCGAGTGAATGCTGCCACACAGAGCAGCAGAACAACTACCTGCTGAGTCCATAACAATTGATGATGACGGGGATGGTCTTTTTTTCGTCTTTCCAAATTTCTTTGGAGAAGTTCAAATTGATTTCTCTGCCAAAGGCTGGTTGGCTTAGGCAGGCCCGTTTGTCTGACTGGCTGAGTTGTTACATATTTATGCAATATGTTGCAACAAACGCACGCACAATACAACGTGTACATGTGTGAGTGTGCGTGAGTGTAAGTGATGAGTGGGCGTCTGTTGAGATTAGTTTACATTTCCCCCCTCCCCCCATTTAAGGTCATTAGAGCTGTTTGGTTGTCTTTTGTTAAGCAAATATTTGGAAACACATAAATTTATCTCCGACAGACCGTCGACCAAGTCATTCATTTCTTTTCGAAAGTGAGTGTTATTTGGTGTTGTTGCCGCTTTCCTACTTCGTCTTCCGTTGGTTGGACATGATGTTTGAAGCGTCTGCAGAATTCCGTGTGCATATGTACCGGAAGTAGCGGAAGTGAGTGTGTCTATGACAAGATTTCTTCGTTTTTCATTGTTGGTGGCATTGGGTTTTTATGATATGGTCTTCTAATGAATAACACACACACACATAAAAAGTGGAAAATATGTGATTCCATCTGTGATGATATTATTCGAGAACTAATTAAAAAAAACAAGGTCTGTCGGGATGTCTAATATGAAGCTAGGGATTTCTGTTCGCCTACAAACATACATGTGTATGTAATGCGTAAGCCATGAAGCTTCTTTTAAGAGTAGTAGTGGCAGTAATAACCAAGATATATTTATGCACTTCCGGATAATTTCTTCCAGAAGCGGATGTTCGCTTAACTGGCTAAGGACAGCTCTCAAATATGTGTATACCCAATGCTGGGCCGGCTCCGAAATGCTAATGCCTTTTCTACAGAATTTTTAGAGATTTCTCGCTTATTCCTGTTTTTTTTTTTTGTGTTCTAGTCGCGCACCCATTCTGTCACACCAAGGCCGGCTGGACCCCGATCTGGAAGTCTGAACCAAGTATTAGGTAATTGGATGATATGATTATGATGACTGCTAAATCCAATTCGTCGTTGTGGGATTTTTATGGCCTGTAAACGATCCGACTAGTACTTCAATTATAATTTCAATAATATTAATATCGTTATGAAATCTTTTTAAAATTTCCCCATAACCGATGATCGCATCTCTGTACGGTTGTAAAATTAATTGCCACCATTTTTTATAAATCCTTCTGCGAAACACTTGAAGCACTTGGTTCTTAGATAAACGATTTTTCTCACACTTTCCCAAAAAAAAATAGTTGGTACCAACCAACCGACCAAAAAACATTTAGTGCAACGAAAACCTAAGAGCAATTTTCTTTCACACTTTCCAATTTAATGGGTCTCTCTCGCAAAGAATACACAGACAGACATTGAATGTACTCGCCCGTGTGTGTATGCATGAGCTCCCAACACTTTAGCCCAAAATTATGACTTCCGATCTTAAGATCCAAAACATGTACACACACATACACTTAACAACATCCGCATAATGATGCTTTGTTCCAAAACAAACAAAAAAAAAAACATATACTAATACTGAGCCACATATGTATGTAAGTATGTGTTCATGTACACCCCGACCGACATTCTAGAGATTCTCCATTCAAGAATTTTAAAGAATTCAGTTAAAAAGCAAAGTATTTCTCATGAAAAATGTTTGGAACGCCACGACGAAAGGCACAACTTAAACAGTAACGACCACAGAAAGAAAAGGGGGTCAAAGTGCTCATTTCGACGAAAAACTAGCAAGAATTGCAACAACAACAACAGCGACAAAATCAAACACACACATTCATACACCGGGGAATGTCAAACTGTGGAAAACGTACTTCCGCATTATGGATGGATGTCGAAAGAGAACGCCACAGATGAAGAAAACTCCACAGCAGCAGTTGCGAGTAACAGGAAGCAGCAACAAGTGTGTTGGCTGCAACACATGCAACATATCAAGAACAGGCGCTACAAGAACACCAAGCCACACTCATGTGGACAGATTTATGGGTGTGTGTGTCTGTGTGTGTAAATGTATCACAGTGTTTTTGGAACATCTCAACTAATTGTATGTCAAACATGGACCAAAAGTGGTTCAAATTAAAAAGCCTCTGGCCCTGGTGTTACCTAAGGTTCCACGTGTGATCTTCGTGCCGCTCACAGGTCACAAGGTATGCTTGATCACTCCTCCATTAGCAAACAGATGCTTTTTTTATCGCCCTTTTTACGTATTCTTCAGAGATCAAGTAATATAATAATCAACTACAGTCAGTTAACTTAATGGGGGTTACTTAACTAGAGCTAGTTAACTTAACTGGAGTTAGTTAACTTAAATTGATTTAGTTAACTTGATTGGAGTTCGCTAACATAACTGGAGTTAGTTAATTTAACTGGAGATAGCTAAATCAACTGGAGTCAGTTAAATTAACTGAAGTTATTAACTTAAATGGATTTAATTAACTTAACTCGAGTTACTTATTCTAACTGAAGTTAGTTAACTTAACTGGAGTTAGTTAACTTAACTGGAGTTTGTTAACTTAAATGGATTTAGTTAACTTAACTGGAGTTAGCTAAATCAACTGGAGTCAGTTAAATTAACTGGAGTTATTAACTTAAATGGATTTAATTAACTTAACTCGAGTTACTTATTCTAACTGAAGTTAGTTAACTTAACTGGAGTTAGTTAACTTAACTGTAGTTAGTTAATTTAAATGCATTTAGTTAACTTAACTGGAGTTAGTTAACTTAACTGGAGTTTGATAACTTAACTGGAGTTTTTTATCTTCACTGGAGTTTACTTAACTAGAGCTTGTTAACTTAAATGGATTTAGTTAACTTAACTGGAGTTAGTTAACTTAACTGGAGTTTGATAACTTAACAGGAGTTTGTTAACTTCACTGGACTTAGTTAACTTAATTGGAGTTAGTTAACTTAAATGGATTTAGTTAACTTAACTGGAGTTATTTAACTTAAATGGATTTAATTAACTTAACTCGAGTTACTTATTCTAACTGAAGTTAGTTAACTTAACAGGAGTTTTTTATCTTCACTGGAGTTTACTTAACTAGAGCTAGTTAACTTAACTGGAGTTAGTTAACTTAAATGCATTTAGATAACGTAACTAGAGTTAGTTAGCTTAAATGGATTTAGTTAACTTAACTGGAGTTAGTTAACTTTACTGGAGTTTGATAACTTAACAGGAGTTTGTTAACTTCACTGGAGTTAGTTAACTTAACTGGAGTTAGTTAACTTAAATGGATTTAGTTAACTTAATTGGAGTTTGCTAACATAACTGGAGTTAGTTAATTTAACTGGAGTTAGTTAACTTAAATGGATTTAGTTAACTTAACTGGAGTTATTTAACTTAACATAGTTCACTTATCTTAACATAGTTAACTTAACCAATGTTAGTTAACCTAACTAATGTTAATTAACTTAATAACTGCAATATTTGTCGGCGTAACCTTTCCGGAGCTTAAACTCCAACGTTTAATTAAGCTCAACACAGCTTCTCACAGGCCCAACTAACTATGCGTACGTCATACGCCAACTGTCCGGTGGCCTTACAAGTTCTTTAGCGTACGCTCTACCATAATTGGCCATGCAACATGAATGTTTTGTCGCCTTTTGGCGATGACAACAATTCATTCATAAATTTCTCAAACCAAACAACAGCAAAAACTTGCGGCGACATGAAGCAATCAAAACAAGTTTTAAGTCGTTGCAATCACTCATTCATTCATAAAAAAAATAAATCAAGACTTGCTTAACGTTTGATTGCAGCGCTTTAATTTGTTGTTTTCTTGTTCACATTCATGATTAAATTTTACTTAGGGGAATGACTTAAATACGAAATAATCACGTAGGTCCCTGGTTTCGTTAATCAATTCACGGGCGGTCACACAATGGACGTTACAGTAGTGCTCCGTGCAACCCTTTATCGTTTGCATTTTGCCAGAAGGATTGCAATGCAATGCAACAGTGGTGCACATAAAGAAACCCTACACATTCACATGTAGTCAGCCCATGCAAATTGATTGACGTGTTCTCGCTTTCGTCCAAAATGCTGTTGTTTGGGGTCTAGATTTTATATTGGAAGCAACTGAAAACTCATGCAGAGGAAGAAGTGAAGACAAATAAAAACAAGTCATTAAGCTGTTGCAATTGTAGCCATTCAGTCATTTTGTCAACTCACACATTCAGCCCCAGTCAGTCAGTCATTCATTCAATCGTTTAGCAGCTCAATTCAATTTACATCACAGTTCAGTTTTGTTCGGCTGGGTTAACATCACTGTGCGGCCCTCCACCACAGTTCGCTGCAGTCAGTCTCCAGTCCATTCATTTCGTCTTCCTTCCATGCACTCTTTTTCATTCATCCATCCATTCATTCATTGATGGCGATTTGTTCATAGGCTGTGCATTGTAGCGTGTACATCGTATTGCCTTATTTCGCGAGTTCAGTTAAAGAAAAAAACAGCAACCTCTTAAAAGGCGACATCTGCCCGATATTGGCGCATTTTAATGTTGTTGCCGTTCAATGTTTTTGTTTGTTGGTTTTATTTTTTTTTCTGGTCATTCTCGGATCGCTTGTAACTCGTATTCGCTTATTTACTCATTTAAGATTCCAACAGCTTTTTTCTGTCATTTCACATTTTAACGCTGTTAAATGGCAAATGCACTAAACTAAACAACAGCAGCAAACAGCAAACAACAACAACTGCAATCGATTGTAAAAAATGCTGTTACTCGATGACTTTTTAAGTATTGACAGAAAATGGAAGACGGAGAAAAAAAAACGAGGAGAAGGTTTCTCTGTCAGAGACTGTGGAAACGTTCTTATGCTGAGATGGCAACTCAGGTCGTCTGAGACAATTAAAATCCCAATTTAGATCAGGAAATATGTTGGTCATGGTGGGAATTATTTTACTTAACTGAAGTTAGTTAACACCGAAAGGTCATTCTTTGTCGAATCGACGACGCATGTGCATATAAAAGTAATGCGCAGATGAAAAAGTATGAACATTTCTTAAGTTTGCTGCAGTTTACCGACTGCAGTTCAACTTAACTTGAGTTAGTTAATTTAACTGGAATTAGTTACTTTATTTGAGCTAGCTACCATAACTCGAGTTAGTTAACATACTTTGAGATTGTTAGTTTAACTGGATTTAGTTAACATAAATGGATTTAGTTAACTTAACTGGATTTAGTTAACTTAACTCGAGTTGCAGAATGTAACTGAAATTATTTAAGTTAACTGCAGTTTATTAATTTAACTGAAGTCGGTTAACTTAACTCAAGCTAGTTAATTCAACTGGAATAAGTTACTTAATTTTAATTAGCTAACATATGTGGAGTTAGTTAACTTAACTGAAGTTTGTTAGGTTAACTGAAGCCGGTTAACTTAACTCGAGTTAGTTAACTTAACTGGAATTATTTAACTTAACTGGAGTTAGCTAACATAGCTGAAGTATGTTATCCTAAGTCGAGATTGTTAATATAACTGAAATAAGTTCATTTATTAATTTTACTGCAGTTAGTTATCTTAACTCATGAAAGTTTCATTAACTGGAACAAGTTAACAAGTTAATTAGTTACGCAACTACACCGTGTTACACACATTCTGTCCTATGAACCAAATTTACTTTTTCGGAAAGGGGATAAAAAATAAAAATACACGTGTATCGGCGATTTTCATGTACACGTCAGAATTTTTTTTTTTAAGTTTGAAGTATGAAGCTCGTAGTGACCTCTGTGAAAGCCTTTCGACCGATTTTTAATCCTTTTTCAGTGATCCAATCGAGCTGATTTTTTGCAGGCAGACTCGTGAATTGATTTTTATCAATTCTCAGATTTTCCTAAATTTTTTTTTTTTTTAATGGTTATCTTTTTTTTAAGGTTTCAGTCAAAAAAAATTTTTTTTTTTCGTAACGCTTAAGTAGTTTAAAAATTTGGAGTCTCTTCAAGTTATGCTAAGAAAAGTGAAAAAAATATTTTTTTATTTTGAAATATCTTAAGTTATCTGAAGTTAGTTAACTTAAGTGGAGTTAGTTAAATAAATATAAAATACTAGTAAGTTGTAATGCGCCTATGGCGCCCGTTAATTTGCTTGAGAAAGTATTTGTTACTTAATTTTAAACATTTTTGTAAAAAATATTTTGAGAAAACTATTTCGTAAAAAAAAAATTCGAAAAAAAATAAAATTGGAAAAAAAACATTTGTGGAAAAAAAAATTTTGTTGAAAAAAAAATTGTTTGTGGAAAAAAAAATTTGCTGAAAAAAAAAAATTTCTCCAAAAAAAATTTTTTGTTGAAAAAAAAAAATTTTGTGGAAAAAAAAAATTTTGTGGAAAAAAAAATATTTGAAAAAAAAAATTTTTGTAAAAAAAAAATTTAGGGAAAACACAATTTCTGTACAAAAAAAAATAATATTTTTTTTATTATTATTATTTATAGAATTATTATAGAATGCCTGTGCCTATTTAAATTCCTACGTACTGCGTGACAGAGTCAGCGAATCAGTTAATCAGTGTCGAGGGTAAATATATATTAAGATTGGTCTTAGTTGATCGGTAGTAAACAAGATCTTAACAATTTATTTGCTTTACATCATTTCAAAGTTAAAGTCGAGTTAGACATTTATAGAGATCACTGAAACGCCAGTGGTATACAACGTAAAGTAACTTACTTAACGGGAGTTAGTTAATTTAACTGGAGTTAGTAAATCTATTGTAATTGAAAATGGGCTAAATCTGGTGATTTTCTGCGATTTACGGCGATTTCAACAGAAAAGGTCATTCCTCTTAATTACCAACCATATGTCATTAATTAACATTTTATTTAATGCATGTACGAGCAGCTACCATTCTGTAGGCACTGTGTTAAATTTTGATGCAACGAAAAAAAACCCACAAAAGGAATTATATTTTTCATCCAAAAAAAATGAACGGCCTGTTTTCATAAAACGAATTTGTTCGTTCGTTACAAATCGTCAATATTGGAAGAGTTATAAAATGGGTTATCAGGCATTATTTAATTCTGGTTTTCAGATATGTATTCGATATTGACATTTGGAACACAATCCCCAAAGAATAAGCTTTCATTACTGAGAAAAATACCTGCATTTCCCCACTTATACACTAAATCACTCCAGTTATTAGGAATATGTTGTGTTTTTCAAAAAAAAAAAAAAAAAAAAAAAAAAAATAGGCGATCCTTCCCCTCCCCCAGCACTGCATACATACGCACATGTCTACTACATCTCCGGTGTACGTTGTCAGTTGCGCTCGCCATCTTTCCACCATTCCCGATGGCTTTAAAGAATACACAGCTAAAGAAGAAAAAAAAAACGCCAAGTTCCGATCTAAACAGACGCAGACAGATGTATCACAAAGTAAAGCCTAACAACTTTACGTGTTGCACCACGATGCGAATGCAAGGAGCCCCCATAATCGAATAAGGAGAAAAGGAAGAGAATAGTTGAAAATACAACTTACACGACACACACACACACACAACACCACGAAGAGGAGAAGAACAACAACCAACCGAAAAAAAAACACACACACACACAAAAACGTAAAGTTTGTTATCAATGAATTGCTTTTTTCCGTTGAGGATGTGGCAAGATCATTAATTGTGACGATCAACAAGCGATTTGTGCTGGTTGTAGACGGCGACAGACAGCAGCAACAACAGCAGTGCCATAACTCTGTGATTGTTTTTGGTATGGCTGGTATTCGTAAGTCGTAACATGGGCAACACGCTCTGATGGTGTTTTTTTTTTTTTTTTGTTCTTCTCATTTTGGCCAACCAGCCTTGGCTTTAACGACAAGCGAGCGAACGAGTGAGCGATCGGGCAACAAAAACAGTTTTTTTTTTGTACACTGTTTAAAGTGGCCATTTGGACCGTCTTTAGACTTGACAATGCCCGTGCACATGTGTGTGTGTGTGTGTGTGTGGGGCACGGGTGAAGAATGGGCAACAGCACGAACGATTGCTGCAACCAGTTCCCAGTTTTAGATTTGTTGCAATATCACTCGGTACTACTGCCGCTGTTGTTGTTGTTGTTGTCGTTGTCGGTTCATTCGTGCTGATTACTTTCCTCTGCCTTGGAGGTTTCTGTTGTTGTTGTCGTTTGTGTCGCTTTGTTGCCGCAGCAGCTTTTGCGTTGCATTGGCTAGAGTGCAATTTTTATGAATGGATTTCTTGTTTTCGTTTGTCCAAGTGGTTATGGTATGTTTCCGTTAAAATCAACTTAAACCGTACAACAACAACAACAACAACTCTTTGCAGAGTCAACCAAGAGTCTACCCAACAACACCGCCAGCATTATTGACAGCAAAATAGTGTCAAACATTGCCGTGGTGTTGGCTGTTTGGATGTTGGCCAAAGGCACTGGCAATTGGTGTTACTTGTTACTGTGATTTTATACCAACGAGAGGAATCTCGTACGATACGGAAATGAAATTCTGCAAATATGGCAACGAGGTGGGTAACGAGTACAGCCATTTGTTGGATTTCCTATACACAGGAGACTCAAATAGATATCTACAACATTTTCCTATACAGAAAATTGTGTCTCAACATTTTCCTATATAGAAAATTGTGTCTCAGTTACTGAGACAACATTTTCCTATAGAAATATGTGTCTCAGTTACTGAGAGAACATTTTCCTATATAAATATGTGTCTCAGTTACTGAGACAAAATTTTCCTATAGAAATATGTGTCTCAGTTACTGAGACAACATTTTCCTATATAGAAAATTGTGTCTCAGTTACTGAGACAACATTTTTCTATATAGAAAATTGTGTCTCAGTTACTGAGACAACATTTTCCTGTATAGAAAATTGTGTCTCAGTTACTCAGACAACATTTTCCTGTATAGAAAATTGTGTCTCAGTTACTGAGACAACATTTTCCTATAGTCTCAGTTACTGAGTTCCATTACCGTTACGTAAATTGAAATATAGGTGGTTGTTGTTACTTCGACACCATACGCCACTAATGGACTATGGTTTTTGTTGTTGTTGCTGTTTTTTGTGTTCCGAATGTGCTCCTTCTCACACCGAGATCAAAATTAACAAAATAAACAAATTAACCATTAATGGTATGTTTTTTGGCTAGAATTTCGAATATGAATGAAAGAATATCTCATGCCCCCTTCACTGCCTGAAAGTAGAAGAAGAACAAAACTACTAATACTAATAATGATGTTTTTTCAACATTCTAAACAAACAAGAAAACATGTTGTCTCCATTCCCCTCCGCAGCCATCCATCCATTCCATTCGGCCCATTCACCTTATTTGCTTTCCCCTGCTCGACCTCCTCAGCCAATACTTGGACAGGCAGACAATAGACTACAAACTACTCTCTCTCTCTCTCTTCCTCTGTCCAACACACACACACCGATACAGAACCAAATAGTTTCTCATGCTTAAAAGCGTTAAACATTAAGTTCCGGTATTTAAATTCGTGTCTAAACAAATGATTTGGAAACATAAACAATTTGTTTTCTTTGGCATTTTGTTTCTTCAGCCGTTTTGTTTTTTTTTTGCCTTTTCAGCTTATTTTACGATCACAAATGGAGGAGGAGGAGAAGAAGAAGAAACCCCACCACAATGAATGAAATAGTAAAACACAAATACTCGTGTTGTCTTTGTGCCTAGTTTCGTTTATTTTTTATGAATGAATGAGCGACCAAATGACTGAAAGAACGACTGAATGAATGAATGAGTAAAAAAGCAAGACGGTTTGAAGAAATGGTAACACAGCATAAGTTTAAATAATGAAATGCGTAGAATAACACAATGGGGCAGGACCGAAAGTATTCTATGCTGTACTTTGAAATGAAATATTTGTGTGATTTACCAACACAAGCAATGAAACTATTGAATAATTCGAATTCCACAGAGTTGCAATTAAAACTGCATTTTCATCTTCATTCTGTAAGGCGTTTTCTGGCCTATTTGAATCCTTTTAATGTTGCCTATTTTCGGCAATCCAATCCTATTTTGTCATCCATCAATTTTCGGGGGAATTTTCCCTACTGTCTCAGGCTATGTGCACTTGTATAAATGTGTTAGGAAGGAAGAAAGAGCGAGTAGTGTTTGTTGGCATTTGTCTTGAATTTGAGTATGTCAACGCTGTCATGTCAGGAAGAGCATTCCACAGTTCGGCAGTACAACGTCCGATTAACCGGCTAGTTGAGAATGAACGGATGAATGTGCTTCGATAGTCGCCTATTACGGTTGAAAGTCTTTCTTCAGCAGGCAAGGGAGACAATATAGTTGGATATCCCAAATAGTATCACTGCTTAATAGCTCTGCTATTGTCGAATGTCTTTTTAAAGTCCCTTTTTTTAAGAGAATTTTTAAAGAAAAGGCAACTGAAACTTTTATTTATATTTTCCAAAAATTGTTGTTTTTCTTTTCTCTTTCGTGTTGCCTAATTTTAGGAGCCCTCCTTTGAAGAAACCCCTTAGAATTCAAGCCTTCTCCTTCGTTGCGTATTTTCACTTGTATTTGATTTGTTTGTCTTTGAAATGTAAAAGATCCCCCGCATAGATTTCCAATTGTTCTGTTTCATTTTTCATGTTGCCTATTTTCGGGAGCATATTCGAAGAAAGCAGTAGGAGTTCTAGGCAGTCCCTATTTTAATTGCGTACATCCTTTCAGTCTGTTGGCATCGATGTTTTCATCGGTTGGCGAAATGCGAAAAGAAATCCTGTCTGCTTGCTGTGTACGTTTGATACTTGTTTTTTTCCCAGTTGTTTTTCTTGTGATGCTGCCTACGCTCACACAAACACAAAACTGTGCCATGAAAACAGATTTGCGTCTGTTCATATATGCATACAGTAAACATTTTTCCAAGGGCGCTTGCCACACATACTACTGGATAAACAGTTGTTTAAGCCGTTCATTTTTCTTATAAACGCTTTTTCCTATATGAAAGTCTTTGCCTACACAAACAAAGGCTTTTTTTTTCAAAACTTTCTTATATGCGGTTTTTTCGTATAAGAGATGTTCCTTTATCCGTTACTTGCTGTATATGAACGTGATTTTTTCTTAACTGACTAACAAATTCGCTTTATCGCCGAACATCGAATTTTCGGAAATTTTCACTTATATTTGCTTTACTTATAATTACTAAAAATTTCAGTTCATTTTGACTAATTTTCCCATACATTCTGCCAAATAGGCAGTGATGTGAGAAAAAATCGCTTTAGTGCCATACGAACATATATTATTTGAAATTTTAGATAATTATATTCACTTTACTCCAAATATAAGTACATTTCAATTTAATATACGCTTCAAATTTTCCATCAAAATATTGCCAAAGGGAGATTTGAGGGAAAACTGAACCTCAACACAAGAAAAAGTCATTATAAAAATCATAATTCCAATGAAATTTCGCTTATATGCAAAAACTTCGATTTGCTGTCCATTTTGCGATGGAATCTATTGTGGGATTTTTTTTAGTGTCTAGTTTTATTCGACTAAGCGCCCCAGGAAGCTCCATTATTTAAATTTATTTAAAGTTCTTATTTGGAGTCAAAATTTTCAACACATTCTGCCAAAGGGAGATTCGAGGCAAAAGTGTTCTTGTATGAGGTTCCAAGGAAACTTCGTTTATATTCAAGAGGTCGTATATACAGCAACAACGATTTTTCGTTCAAGTTTGAGTTCTTGTTTTTTTTTTTTTGGCTGCTTGTATAAAAGTGTCGCTTATATGGACTATATTTTGGATTTTGCGAAAGTATATTAATTTAAATTTTAGCTAGTTATATTCGGTTTAACGACCATGAAGTTTAATTGTTTCACCTATATGATGGCAAATCGTATCCCCGTATTCAGAAAAAAAAAAGGTAACAAATCTTTACAAACCTTTGTTAACCCATTCATAGCCAGCGCTGTCATATGGCACAGAGAAAAACGATTTCGTAAAGGAGGGATTCGAACTCAGGAACACTTTTTTATAAAATATAAAACTTTGTTTTAAAAAAGTCTTGGTCAATGAATGGTTTAAGAAAAATGGATGAACATTGTTTTTGTAATTTTCATACATTTTACACGCCCTTTTTAAGTTATTACACCGTGTTACACACGTTCTGTCCTATGAACCAAATTTACTTTTTCGGAAAGGGGATACAAAATAAAAATACACGTGTATCGGCGATTTTCATGTACACGTCAGAATTTTTTTGTTTTTTAAGTTGGAAGTATAATGCTCGTAGTGGCCTGTGTGAAAGCCTTTCGACCGATTTTTAACCATTTTTCAGTGATCCAATCGAGCTGATTTTTTGCAGACAGACTCGTGGAAATGTATGTATCACGTAAAATTTTTTAAAAAATAGATTTTTATGAATGCTCAGATTTTCCTAAAATTTTTTTTAAATGGTTATCGTTTTTTTTTTTAAGGTTTCAGTTCAAAAAAAAAAATTTTCGTAACGCTTAAGTAGTTTAAAAATTTGGAGAAAGTGCTAAGAAAAGTGAAAAAAATATTATTTTTTTTCAAAAATAATAAAAATTGGGGAAAATCTGAGAATTGATAAAAATTGTTTTTAAAAAATTTGAATCCACGAGTCTGCCTGCCAAAAATCAGCTCGATTGGATCACTGAAAAAGGGTTAAAAATCGGTCCAAAGGCTTTCACACAGGCCACTACGAGCATTATACTTCCAACTTAAAAAACAAAAAATTCTGACGTGTACATGAAATTCGCCGATACACGTGTATTTTTATTTTGTATCCCCTTTCCGAAAAAGTGAATTTGGTTCATAGGACAGAAAAAAAATCTATTTTTTGTAACACGGTGTTATGAATACGGCGGCCTGATTGAAATAATATCATAATTCCATGGAAATTTCGCTATCATTTTTTTGGCCCATTTAATTTGGTCGCTTATATGGAATATATGTTGCCTTTTGGGCATTGCATTTAAACGATATGAACTGGATATAAGTAAAATTGTCTTTAAACAATACAAACTTACATGTCAGTTCAATTTAACGTATTTTAGGGTTCACGTTTCTCACAGTTATTGCCTTTGGCTGTACCTTCGTTGGGGGGAAACGTTTTAGGAATGTGGGTCATTCACCCATACGATGGCACAATCAGAATTCGATTGGGAGAGGAGTTTACATTTCCATCGAAATAATGTATATTTTTTTTTACATTTTCCCTAATGGAATGGAATTCAAGATTTTGGAGTTTCTCAAAAAAAAAAAAAAAAAATACCCTACGTTAATTACAATTATAAACTCAGAATGTGTTAAAGTCTCACGCCTTCGAGGCGGCAAAATAGAGCCCCCTTTCGTGCCTCTTTGAAGAACTCAGATTGGCAACATCTATTGGATAATACCCTCTTTGGCCAAGGCCCCTTAAATTCCGGCGCATCATGTGGTGTGAGGGTAGGAGCATTATTATTGCAACCACCACGTACGACACAACCTTGCAGAATATCGCCCACAATTGTCTGAAACAGATGGATGACGAAATGAACATTTTAGCAACAACATCACTGACTCCACCACCATCCCCATCACCGCCAGCATCATCAACAGAGTCAGGAGTATCGGTAGTTCCGCTGGTATTCCGTCGTCACCATCATCGTCATGATGGTGTTGTTGGTGGTGGTTGTTGTTGTTGTTGTTGGTGTCATTATGTTGATCACATCTCAACACTTTACACTGTACAAGTGTTAACATCTTGAAATGATACATGAAATTTTTCATTTGTTACCATTACAACCGGAATGTACGAACAAACGAACGAACGAATGGCTGACTGACTGACTGACTGAATGAATGAATGAATGGATGCTCCATACGCCGCCGAGGCATGCCTGAATGAATGGGTGACTGACTGTAGAAGTGTTCTTACGGTATCGTCAACAACAACAACTACAACAGATTAACCCCAAAGTGCTGTATGACAGCAGCAGTAGCAGTGGCTGCGGCCACGGCGACGGCACAGCCCAGTGTTTTCCCATGTGTGTACGCTTCATTTGGCGTTGTTGGGTCTTTGGGTGTTTTTTTTTCTTCTGTTGCTGCCTCAGTTGTGAGTTGTGGCTCGGGATGACTGATGCCAAGGTTAAGTGAAAGATCAATTTAATTATAACGGAAGTGATAATAATCTTAAAGATACAACGAACGGCAAAATTAAATTTTTGGTTGAAGATTTTCAAATTTGTTTTTGCCTTTTTCCCTCATTTGTTCTCATTTTTTTTGTTTGATATTATTATGGTTTTTTTCTCCACTTCTTCGTAAAACCAGAAAAACGGGGTGTCGAAGTCGTTGGTGCTGGCGTTTCCGTCATTGTTGTAATTTAAGCGGAATTAAGGAAATTATCATTTATTGTTTCTCCCCCCCCGTTTTTTTCATGGCGGCACATCAGTCATAAGTTTAAGCGCATTCATGGATCTGGGGTGGGGATATATTGTGAATTCTGTGAACGCCAATAAAGATCAATAAAATGTTGCCAACACTCATCAAACATCAGTTTGAACTTTGATCGTTTCGTAAGAAAACGGAAAACCGTGTCGATACAAAACGAATATTGCAATGTAATGGCAAAAATTTGTCCTCCATTTATGTGGATGACAAATGGGGCAAAGTTCAAAGATGACACATCAAATGTACGACTAAAATTGATGTAATTCTATGACGAATAATTGATGTCATTGTAAATATTTTAAGAACAACTGTTATGCTTTTTTTATGGCACATGACATAAGGGCCAATTGGAAAATTCTGGGTCATCTCATAGTGAAGTGAAATAATAAATTATTTTTGTTCTTTATGTATTTTAATTTATTATTAATTATTTCCCAATATTTCGTAATAATAATAAATGTCTTTTACACTACATTTCCATAATCGTGCTAGAAATCTGGTTTTTTTCTCTCAGAAATTTAAACGATTAATTTTAGTTCAAAATTTGTACTCATATCTTAATATATATTTACCCTCGACACTGATTCACTGACTCTGTCACGCAGTACGTAGGAATTTAAATAGGCATTCTATAATTTTCTATAAATAATAATAATAAAAAAATAATATTTTTTTTTTGTACAGAAATTGTGTTTTCCCGAAATTTTTTTTTTACAAATTTTTTTTTCATCAAAAAATTTTTTTTTTTACAAAATTTTTTTTTCCAAGTTTTTTTTTTCTACAAAATGTTTTTTTTCCACAAAATTTTTTTTTTGCACAAACATTTTTTTTTCAACAAAAATTTTTTTTTTCAAGAAAAAATTTTTTTTCAACAAAATTTTTTTTTTCAACAATATTTTTTTTTAACTAAAATTTTTTTTTCAACAAAATTTTTTTTTTCCACAAAATTTTTTTTTTTCCACAAACATTTTTTTTTTCAACAAAATTTGTTTTCCATATTTCAACGGGCGCCATAGGCGCATTACAACTTACTAGTTAAGTTATATTTTCCCTACAGGTTGAATTGAGTTTCTAAATACGAGTAAATTCCCTACTTAGATTTAGTTCAATGAGTGCTTGCAAGCGTTTATTTGTCAATGTGATTATTCCCAAACTCTTGGTTGTGTTTCACAATTTGAGTAAAATCCAACTTGTATTTAGTTCAGTCAGTTGAACTCAGTGTTTTTATGAAAATAATAGATATTACAAATTTGGACATTGGAATTTTAACTCAAAATTGGTTTTGTACTTAAATTCAGTTCAAAAGTCCCATTTCATTTTGTTATCTTGGCCCTGAAACTCACATGGAGACTCAAATCCATACTTAAATTTTGTTCAATGAGTTCACAGCCATTGTCAATGTAATAAACTCAAACACAAATTATTCCAGTTGAGTAAACAGAATGCATACTTAATGTCAGTTCAAAATTTGTACTCAAATTAAGTTATCATTTCCTTGAATGTTGGAAGGTAGCAATGTTTTCGTTTATTTTATAGTCATTAAAATTAGTTCATATGTATTCCTAAATTTTTCTTAATTTAAACTTGTTTTCAGTTCACTTTCTTCTTTTTACCCCCTGCAAATTGTGTAGTGTTTCTCAATGAATGGAAAAATTAAATAATTAAGTTTCTCAATTTGAGTAAAATCCTTCATTTCATTACAGTGATGTTAGGAAAAATAATAAATATTAAAAATGTTGACATCACAATTTAAACTCAAATAGAATTTTTTCAGAATTTTTACTGAAATTAAGTTAACATTTGCTTGAAAGTTGGAAAATCGGAATGTTTTCCTTTATTTGCGCGTCATTGAAAAAAAGTACACATTTATAAAATACTTTCACTGTGCTCTAATAGGAGTTCCTAAATTCTAGTTAATGCAAACCGATTTTTGAATGAAAAGAAAAGACACAGTTTTCCAATACGTCTTTGTTAGATTGGATAAGCTCATGAGGTTCCGCCTCGTAGGCCAAACATACTATCTCTCTCTCTCTCACTATCTCCCGCTAACCTGCAGAAACGGGACGGTCGCCTTTGCACGAATCCGAACCATTTCAATCTTTCCTCGTATTACCATGTTGTAACATGTCCTTTGCAGACCCTTGCCGCCATTCCCCTCGATATGTTGGAATAAAAACCACCCGTTTTGTCCCCATTAGAAATTCAAACTATTCCAATGATTTGTTAAACGATTTTAAGAGTGTTTGAGTGTGTGTGTGTGTGTGTGGATGAGTGTGCTTCATGCGCTTCATGGGGCTTCGAAAAGGCAAAAGACTGGAAAAAAAAACGTATCGAATGTTCGTAATCCGCACCAAATGAACAAAATTGCAGTGGCGGCGAGGCGACCAGCAATAACAACAACAAGAGAAACAAGTTTATTGTATGTTACAGAAGCAACAACAACACAACATAAAGTTATGATGGAGGAAAAATTACAAACAAGAAGAGGAATATGCCACAACAACAACAACAACACAGGCAAAGAAAACTGGGTATAAAATACAACTCATTAGAGCGTCAACATAATTTTCACCGATTGAACACTTAACTGGCGCGTACATTTCCGTTCAATTGAGAGTCGCTGTGTTTTTGTTGTTGCTGTTGTTGTTCATGTCTCATATTGCAAATAAATAATTATAGAAGTAATGGCAATAGCAGCAACGACGACGACAACGATAACATTAACAGCGGCAGCGGCAGCAACAGCACTCAAATTGAGGCAATTTTTTTTATAATAATTTATAATTGCGACATTCTATTATTGGTGTTGCCTGCTGCCGCTGAGGCGCTGTATGTTGTTGTATTGATTCAGCAGAGTATGTATAAGACACAGACATGCCGACAAATGTGGTGCTCGCACATATGTGTGTGTGTGTATATTGATTGGTTTTTGTAAGACTTCTTAAAAGAAATGAATATAATACATTAGGCATGCGCGCATGCCGTTCAATGTGCAACATCACACAGGCATGCAGGCAGCCACAACCAGCGGCGGCAAGAGGGCTTTGTTCGATCTGTTACAAGGCCATGTCTCGCTAAACTAGCCCAATTGCACATTCAAAGCGCCAGAGGCTGAACTAGCTCTTGCCTTCAAGAAAGTCCATCCAAGGAGCCTTGCCAAATGGCAGCCTTCACACAGAAAAAAATAATTTTTCGATTCAATGAAAATATTCACGAATTCAAACAAAAAAAAAAAACATTAAAACAATTTGTCAACTTAAAGAAAATATTCGTATACTGTTTATCAAAAATATTTTTAATGAAGAAAGTTTCATATATACAAAAAAATTAGTATGTCGTTCATTAAAAATATTTTCAACAAAATAATTTGTAGGTTGTTTATCAAAAACTAGTAAGTTGTAATGCGCCTATGGCGCCCGTTGAAATATGGAAAAAAAAATTTTGTTGACAAAAAAAAATGTTGTGGAAAAAAAAAATTTTGTTGAAAAAAAAAAAAATTTGTTAAAAAAAAATGTTTTTCTTGAAAAAAAAAATTTTTGTTGAAAATAAAAATTTTGTTGAAAAAAAAATTATTTCTTGAAAAAAAAAATTTGCTGAAAAAAAAAATTTGGAAAAAAAAATTGTGTAAAAAAAAAATTTTTGTAAAAAAAAAAAATTGTAAAAAAAAAAATTTGGGGAAAACACAATTTCTGTACAAAAAAAAAATATTATTTTTTTTATTATTATTATTTATAGAAAATTATAGAATGCCTATTTAAATTCCTACGTACTGCGTGACAGAGTCAGTGAATCAGTGTATCAGTGAATCAGTGTCGAGGGTAAATATACATTAAGATATTTTTGATGAAAAAATTCGCATATCTACAAAAAAAATTGTAAATTTTATAAATTAGATAACCAAAATACAAATCATAAAAATATAAAATTGTTTGTCGATTCAATTTATCAAATTTCTTTTAACATTTGATAACATTTTTCGTAAATATGCTGAAAATGTATCAAATATTAAAACGAAATTTGATAAATGGGATCAACAAAAAAAAATCATTAAAAATATCCAATATACGCCTGTAGGATCTTTGATGTATCACATACAAGACTTCACGATAAGGGTTACAAAAATCGATTCCAGTTATTGGCAAAAAGTCTTCTGGCACATTTTTTTCCGGAATGATTGCATTGTCTACTGTGTGTATTACACGGCCTGGTTGACTTGGCATCACATATGCCTCCTCTGGGAACATACATTCCATAGACATGTATGTATGTATTGAACATAGTTATAGGTTTGTGTTCATGTACGACGAGGCCGGTATAATAAATTGAGTTCATACCCCAAACTAATAATCTTTGTCCATGTCACGTTTTATACAAATCACCTAAGATAAACATGGGCCTTAAAAACTCTGATAGTGTGGGAATAGGTGGATCTAAACCCCCACTCACTTGGCCTTCATGGCTTAGATTCGAATAGCTTTTGCCCAAAATGTTTTCTTTACAAGTTTTCGCAAAACTAATCCCGTATATATTTGCTTCCATATAAATCGAGCGACCAACGAGTACATTCTATTTAGGGACAATTACTTCCTTATTGTTCGGGACAAGTTTTTCCCTATAGAAATTCGATGCACAGGTGACAAAAGTGTCCAGGCAAAAACGTCAAAAGTAAATTTGTTGCCGTTGTAAATCAGTGCGGAGACACTGTACGGTGGTGGTGGTGGTAGTGTCATTGGTAGTATAGCTGTAGTAACAAGATATTTGAAGAAGAAAAAAATCCAAACAAATACTCGTACATTATTGACAACAACAACAATACCGAATATCGTAGACGTTCATACTATAGTGAATTAAAGTGGTGGAACTAGTTTTACCAACAACAACAACACGTTACTATACTCCACTCCACTATATGTCGATAGGTGTGTGTCGTCTACAATATATTGAATGAATAGCAAAAATGCACAGTGTTTTTTTTTCTTTCTTTCTTAAGACAAATCGTAAACATCATAGAGAGAAGAAGCATTAAGCTTGGCGGTGTTGTTGTTGTCGTCATCATCATTGGAACGAAAGTAAAAAAAGGAATTTCTGATTTTTTTGTTATAAATACAGTAAATCCAGGCTCCTATCCTGGTGAGAAACACAAACACATTTTTCGGCAGTCGTTTCTACTTTCAAATGCCGACACTTTAAGGAGTAACAGACTAATCTCTAATCCCTTTAATAAAAGTATTAATTAAATCAATTAAAATATTATCTAAATCAATTGAAATGTGATTTAAATCAATTAAAAAAGTATTGAAATGATTAAAATAGGAATTAAATCAATTAAAATATTAATTAACTTCATTAAAGTATTAATTGGATCTATTAAACTATTAATCAAACAAAACACAATACCAATAATACAAATTAATTAATTGAACAATTTTACCGAATCAATGGAATCATTTCAAATATTGATTGAGTCAATTAATGGACTCAATTTAATTTAGGCATGAAATCAATTTATTAATTAACGTATTCAAATTGCAAAATCTCTTGTATTTTGTAGCTACTTGTCATTGTGTATAAAACATTAATTGATTCTATTAAAAAAATTAATTAAAAATATTGGAATTTCATTAAAATCATTGAAAACAGTAATTGAGTCAATTATAAGACAGCTTAAATGAAAATTTTAATTAATAATTTTCAATCTTTTACGATTTTAATTAAATCCATTAAAATATTAATTAAAACAATTAACATATCCATAGAATGTATTGAACTATTAATCACAATGCAAATAAATCAACTGAACAATTTTACAGTCATGAAGTCATGGAACCAATTAAAATATTTATTTAATTAAATAAATTATTAAAAGAATCAATTAACATATTCATTGAATCAATTACAATTTTAATTAAATCAATTAAAATATCATTTGAGTCTATTAAAATATGAGTTGAGTCTATAGAAATATTAATTAAATCAATTAACATATTAATTGAATCTATTAAACTATTAGTCAATGAGAATTAACCATAATGAAAATTAACAAATCGAAATTTTCACCGAGTCAATGGTCTCAATTAAAATATCAATCGAATTAATTAACGTATGCATGAAATCTATTAAATGGTTAATTAAATCAATGAGAATTGACCACAATAAAAATTAACCAATTGAAAGTTTCACCTAGTCAATGCAATCAATTAAAATATTAATGGAAACAATTAATGAACATATTAATTGAATCAATAACCGTAATCACTACAAAAATAAACCAAGTGAAAATATTTATTAAATTAATAAAAAAAAAAAAAAAAATGGACTCAATATTTTAATTGATTTTATTAAAATATTAATGGGAATAATATTATCTGAATCTATTAAACTATTAATCAAGGATAATTAATCACAATAAAAACTAACCAATTGAAATGTTTACTGGATCAATATTACTTTAATCTTTAATTATGTTTGGTTTCTGTCCCATGAAAACATTCTGTAATGCCGAAATTGTTGCACAGTGGTTAGGAATCCACAGATTTTTAAAATAATTCCATAAATCGTGTTCTAATTAAGCTAACCAAGGGAGAATTAGGCCACCCATTGCCACTAGGCCCTCTTTCTGCCCTGGCAAAATCTGTTACCCCATGCTTGGAAGTATTTTGAAAGATCCCAGCTAAACTTGAAATCTATGAAAGCCTCCAACTCAAGTGCACCGAATGGAAATCATAATATTTTGCAAATCACTTTGTTCTATTGAAATTCCCCATAATAATAGTCAATATGTTGATTAGATATTTTCAAAATATTTTGATTTCCATTCGGAGCACTTGAGTTGAAGCCTTTTTAGATTTCCTATTGTCGTATGACCTAATTATAATTCTAATGGGGCAGTTGCTGACTTCAAGTGATGATCAACAGTCTCAAGTGTGAGTGATCTTTTTAGACAATCGTAGCAATTTATTTGAAATTACCGACTGCTATAGATTTTCTTTTAGTGATATAAAACATTTTCCAGTTAAGTGCACTACAGTTATGTCGTGGATTTTCTCCACATTTTCACCATCACAATGACATCAATTTCAAAATTAGCAAAAGCTTTTTCGAAAAACCAAACAAATACTAAAAAAAAAAACAGAAACAGATAATATTTAAACAACACGAACATCGATTATCGCGATATCTGTTCAATGTTTTATAAGCGAAATGAACAATTTTGAAATGTATTCATTCGACAATCAATGACTGGCTGGCTATGATCGACCACCAACCAGCATCACCAGCATGTAGTGTTCTTTTTTTTCTGTTTTGTTGCCCAATTCAATTGAATCGCAAACAATTCTCAATGGTTATGAGGCGGCCGAGGAACCACACTGCCAATTGGAAACATGAAATGAAATTTTCTTTTGTTTTGGCGGACCAACGCCGCCGCCAAATCAATGAATGGACGAAAGATAAGAACAAAAGCACCTACCACCGAGCGATAGAATTCATGGCGTTTCGACTTGAAATTGATGGGTGGAATATCGAATATTAAATTCTGTCTGGATTGCTATCCCAGCGTAAATATACAAATAACTCATACGTATTATGAGAATATAACTTTGCGATTTTTATTGAATTCGGTTTGTTTCTGTTCTGAGCAAAATGTTTAAAGAAAAATATCAATAGAACGCTGGATGCTCGTCTGACAAACATATGTTTTGCTAACTTGTCCGTCCGTCTGTATTCTCTGCGATCTATAAAGTGCTGCCAGCATTTGTTGTAGCATTTTTTTTTTTCTCATTCCTTTGCATTTCAGATTTGATTCTAATGATTGTGTTTTTGTTGTTATTGCTCTTTTTAGTGTTAAAGCCAATAACGATCGAAAGAAGAAAGACAGAGAAAAAAAATTTATACAAATCATGATTTATTTGTAAAACAACATTCCAAAGGTTGTTTTGATTGGATCTGGAGTTGTTGTTGTTGTTGCTGGGCAAAGTGTTGAGGAAGCGACAGTGTTCGGTTATTAGAAAAGGGAAACTATAGCCGCGATATTATCGTGAGGTAGCCAATTTGGAGAGACGGTGAGAGCGAGAGCGATAGGTGCGATTTGGTCTCCATAGAAAAAATTATGGATTTTTTTTAATAGAACCAATTAAACTATTAATTGAATCAATGATTATATTAAGGTAATCAAGAATAAAAATAAGAATAACACTGTGGAACGTTTCCGGTGTCATTGTCTGGGGGGTTGGGAAATTCCAAGTCAGGGTACTTTCACAAAATGAGGTACTTTCACTTAATTGTGAATAAAACGGTAAATTGTTCATCGGTTTTGATGATTTGAATTTACGTGAATGCACGACCTCATTTACAACGATGACTTTTTGCATGATTTTGATGTGTGTAGGCGAAAGGTGTAGAAAAGATTGCGGGGTAGTAATAAGTCAAAAATCGAAAAGTTGAGTTTTTTTTGTTCAAATTTCTTTTTCACTTCACACATTTTACTTTTCTACAATTTTACGAATCAACAAGATTTACGAATAAACTTCAAAAAAAAGAAATCAAACAGAGACGCAGGCAAAAAGTCAACGTATAAATTCATATGACTTTTGGAAGCAAGTCCAGTAGAGAATTAAAAAAAAAATGAAAGTGAAAAAGTCATAACACTTTTTCCGTAATTTTTTGGAAAAAAATATTTTTTTAATAAAAATTTTGGGGAAAAAAATGTATTTTTTGAAAAAAAAATGATTATTTTGGAACAAAAATTATTGTTTATTAACATTTTTTTTTCCAAAAATTATTTTTTTAACAGAAATTATGGGAAAAAAATTTATTTTTGGCAAAAAAAAAAATATTTCTTGGAAAAAAAAAATTTTTTTTGGAACAAAAATTTTTGTTTGGTAAAAAACTTTTTTTTTAAAAAAATATTTTTTGGGGATATTTTATGTAGACGTATAAATTCATATGAATTCAAAAAAAAACGCAAGCGAAAAAGTCATCCTGTAAATTTGGACTAATAAGAAGTGACACTTTTTCCGTAATTTTTTGGAAGCAAAAATTTTTTAAAAAAAAATATGTCTTGGAATAGAAAATAATTTTTTTGGAACAAAAATTATTGTTTGGTAAAATTTTTTTTTGAAAAAAAAATATTTTTTAACAAAAATTATAGGAAAAAAAATTATTTTCGGCAAAAAAAAAAATTATTTCTTGGAAAAAAATAATTTTTTTGGAATAAAAATTATTGTTTGGTAAAAAACTTTTTTTTTAAAAAAATATTTTTTGGGGATATTTTATGTAGAGGAAAAGCAATTGATCAGATTAAAGGAAATGAAAATAATTTTTCTTTTTGTTTCCAAAAAATAAGTTTTTTTTAAGTTTATTATTGAATCTTGTTGATTTATGTCAAAATAATTTTTTGAAACTGAAAATGAAACTAAGAGAAAACAAAACTCAAGATAAGGAAAAACTGTAAAAGATCATAAAAAAAAATTGGCCTGTGAACGTCAAACGCTTTGAGGGTTTTACCATAATGACCTAATTGTTTCATCCCGACTTGGAATTTCACATTCATAAATGCGCTGTTGTTTGAATAATTTGCTCTAAAATTAATAATAACAAGACACTGATCGAAATCAGTTTTCACAAATGTGAATTAAACCTTATAAGGCAATGTTTTTTTCAGAAATGCATGATATACATATAAAGGGTCCTCCATCTAACGTTTTTTTTTTCAACTAGTGCTTTTTTCGTTTTCGTTATCGGGCCATGTTGTACGAATTTTTGTTTACAAACAGGACGGCGCTACGTGCCACACAGCCGAAGCTGCACTCGATGTTTTGCGCCCTGTTTTTGAAGATCGCATTATCAGCCGCAGAGCTGATGTCGTTAGGCTACTGCATGGCCAGCCGAGGCAGCCATTTGAATGAAATTATTGTCCATTATTAACCGGAAGGATTGTACTTTCAATTAAAAAAGAAATTTGAGAAAATATCCAGTAGTTTTTCTATAGAATTTTCAAAAAAAAGTTATTTGGCGGACCCTGTATATATATTTCTTGGGGGCGGATTTAAGTTACAATATATTTTTCCCACCCACCTCAGAACGAACCGAATTATCTGTTTTTAAACAACTCATTACCCAACTAAGCCCCTAATCCACTGGCCTCGGCTGTAGACCATTTCAGTTTATTTTTACGTTTTGCGTGGGCCGCACATATGGAAATTCAACCGTATGCAGTTAACGTATCAATGTGCAAATGCATATCGCAGATTGTGCTATTATTGTTATTAAGCAGGTTGTTTTTGTTGTTGCTGCTGCTGTCAGTGTTGGTTGCTGTTGTTGCTGTTTCTCTAAATATTACATGTAGTCTTTAGTTGAGTGGAAAATACAAACAAAATATATCTGAACAGTCAGGTGTAAAAAATAACACTTTACACACAATTGCAACGGCCACAGCCACAGCAACGGCAACGGCTAAAACAACATTATAGCCATTATTATGTAAAGATTATGAAGGTGTCTGTAATATGCATGCGAAATACATACATGCACATATTTTTGCTTTTATATACATACATACATCTACATAATTGAGTTTTTTTTTGTGGCGTACATACTCGTATTATCGGTTATTTACAATGGTTTTTACATCAGAAGACCAAACACGTATTTACTCTTTCGGTTGGCGGTTGGAAATTGGGCTACAGTCACGTTCTCTCAGATGAAAACTGGGACAGAAAATTGTAAAATGCATTAAACTTGGAGTTTTCATTTGGTGACTCTACCTACTCTACCCACTGAAATTCCCAAAAATCGATGAAAAAAAAACTCTCTAAAATGTACTACAGGAAAATTTCCCCTACTACTCTGAAAAATTTCCCAATGAAACATCAATGCTTCGACTACGTGGGCGTGCCGTTCCGCCGTTGTCGGTGTTTTTGGAGCATCTTTCATTTTTTTTTTTGGGGAATTGTGCATTTAGGGCATTTTTCATAGAGCCGTTGGTGTAACCACTAGTCTGAAAAATCCCCAAATAACTTTTGAAAAATTCCCCAATGAAAAATCAATGCTACGCGTGTCGCTCCGCCGTCGTCGGTGTTTTTGGAGCATCTGTATTTTTTTTTTTTTTTTTTTGTGGGGAATTTTGCATTTGAGGTAGTGTAGCACAGAGAATACTAAACCTCGTAGCGAATAATGCTGCCCATAACCCTGTAGGGTGTTGCGAAGACCGCATGCTTAGACATAAGAGCGGATGCTGCCCATAACGCAACGCAGTAGGGCAACTGAGAAAAGATTGACTTTTCTTGTGCACGAAAAGAGACATGAAATTACACCGGTATACTGATAATGTCATAGAAATAATAATCAGCAACTAGCAGCAATATGCAGGATATGCAGAGCCGGAACTGGATATCTGATGGCGCATTCGGCATAATGAGAATATGAAGAAAAACGCATTATCTGTGAATGCTCTCATTGTAGGCAATCAAATGCTTTCTTTGTAAGTAAAAACAAATGGTTGAAGATGAGGTTAAACAAAAATAAATGCCGACATCGCGGCAGAGTAAACCCAGGTTACAACATCGATGTAAACCCTGAACTCATTAAATGTATCTCCCGACCAACGAGTGCCGGCATCCAGTGAACAACTTTTCGTCATGACTGGCGGCTGTCAATGTTTAATTTCCATTTCATTAAATTTCAAATTTGGGCAAACAATTTGTGTGTGTGTTTTTTTTTTTTGGTTTTCATTGTGGCTCTAAATAATTCTTTTAAAAAATTGCCAATACATTTTGTGTCGTACTAGAGAATCGTTTGGTGATTTGTCACTCTATGGAGAACAGTCATTTCAAATCAAACAATTTGCCAAAGATCATATTGAGGTTCAAAGTTATAATATTTGAAAAAAAAAAAAGAAGAAGATGAAAAATACAACGTCGAACACAAAGCAAAACAAAATTAAATGGATCTGGTATCGGTTTTAATTAAACACAAAAACAATAAAAAAAAAATGCATAAAACTAGCAACAGCAACAACAACAAAACAAAAACACAACGTTCAACAACAGCATGTTGCTGCTGTTGCCGTTGCCGTTGTGGAAATTATGATGCTTTTTGTAGTTGTTGCTGCTGTTGCATGCCAGTTGATACTTACACCGACTTGATATAGAATACGCACATCCTTGGCTGAGCGATGCATTGCGCCACCAGCCGCCGCATTCGCCATTTGGACGACACCGCCGCCACCACCACCAGCTCCTCCGGCCTGAGCTCCGCTTGCTGATAATTTATGATTTCCTGTTTGATCGTGATGGGCTTTTTGCATTATATCCAACATTTGTCGCGATCTCCTGCGATCTAATTGATTTGTTGTTGTTGCTGCTGTGACCACGGATTCTTCAGAGGATAAAATCTTTAATTCGGTCTCCTCCTCGTATGGCTGCATCATCGTCTGGCTCTGGCCGCCGTTGCCGTGCGACAAGCCAACATGCGCCGTTGCCAATGGCGGCTGATGTTCATTAGTTTTGCTGTTGCTGTTGCCGTTGCCGTTGACGCCGGCTCTGCTGCCGAGAAAATGCTGACCATTAATGGTGGAATATTCAAGATTTGTATGCTTCAAATCGCTGCCACCTGCTGAGCTCGGTGTCAGCTCGTAGACTTCCAATGGCAGGCGCGTGCTATAGCAGGCATTTATGATGTGTGTTACTAGCATAAATATCGTTAAACTTAACATTTTTTGTTGCTGTTGCTGGTAATGTTGTTGCTGCCGTTGTTGTTGTTGTTATTGTTGCCGTATGTCCACAAACACACGCACACACACCGACACCGACACGGACACGGACGCAGTGCGAGACAGTAACACTGACTGTTCGTGTGTTGTTTTGTATGCGATCGCAGGAGTGTGAGTGTGAGTGCTGCCAGTGAAGTGTATAATTGACACTTTCAATTGTTGCTGTTGTTGGCTGCTATTCCTATAGTTGTACACCTTGAGCTTTTTGTTGTTGTTGTCAAACAAACCATACACACACACACACACACAAATATTTATTCTGTTGATTGTTCTAATGTTGATTTTGTCGATTTAATTTTAGTCTCTCCAAAGTTAAACGATATTTTCTTTATGTTGTTGTTGTTGTTGTTGCTGTTTCTAGTTCGATTTTTTTTCGTTTTATATCGATCGTATATGTACGTATGTGTTTGTATATCTTCACCATAGGGACATGTTTTTTTTTTCCTTTTTCTTGTTGTTGGTTTCAAGTTTCACATTATCTTTTGTAGGTGTTTTCTTTGCACTGTAACTGTAAGAAATTGGGAGAATTGTGACATTAGACCACTGACCATGAAACGACATCGTTTCTATTTAACCAGATATTTCATAAATGTTATGTTCATTGAAGAATTCGAAATTCAAGATATTTCATAAATCTAAATTAATCGTCCTTAATTTCTGTATTATTTTTCTAAATGCGAGTATTCATCGGAAACCTGGAGATCCCAGTTCGCTGTTTGACATCAGAAATTCTGAATGTAAATAATAACTTTTGAGAATATCTGAGGAGACGAGGAACGCCTTGTACGGCAGCAGAACGCCTTGGGTTGGGGGGTGTGTTAATCAGGGCATTTCTGTAATAGCTCGACTCCGGAGTAGACTACGACTTCAAATTTCGAAAATTGTATTTCCATCCACTATTCCTATACACTGTATTACACTGAGATGCGTTTGTATCTTAAAGATAAAAAAGTTCGTATAATCGAAAAGATTTCAAATTTTAAAAAATATCAACTTTTAAATTTAACTTTTTTCAATATATTTTATTTATTTTGGGGGAAATGTAAGTCGGAGTCGAGCAAATTTGCCAAATTCCGACTACGACTTCACAGCCCTGGTTTTAACATTATCTGCCTTTTTATTATTTTCCAATTATGGTCACATGTTTCCGGTGTTTAAACCCGAGTTTCCTGTTCAATTTTATTTATTTTGTGGGAAATGTAAGTCGGAGTCGAGCAAATTTGCCAAATTCCGACTACGACTTCACAGCCCTGGTGTGATGTGCCTTTTTATTATTTTCCAATTATCGTAGCATGTCTCCGGTGTTTAAACCCGAGTTTCCTGTTCAATAGTCGTACACCTTACCCAACGTATTACAAATCAATCTCTTAAGTCAACGACATTTATTTGGACCTTCTACGTTGGACTTTTGCTCAATTCAAGTATATTTTTTACTTAACCCAAAACACTCAGTTTCGGTAATTGTTATTTGATTTGCGTACGCGTTGATTTAATTAGGTGGAAGAATGAATACTTCACTAAATTAAAGCTCAACACTATTTCATTTATCTATTTAACCAGCGGATGGTGAAAAGGCACCTAAGTCCTCGTTATGCTCTAAGTTACTTTTGATTATTAACTAAAGGGATTTCCCAGAAGAGGTGTTATTTTTAATCAACCGGTATTTCGGTAGCTGTCACTTTTGAAGCTTTTCTTCTTTGACATTTGACAAGTAGAAACTACGCCGTTACTAAAAATAGAACGATACATGATTTAACGCATTGATTTTATTAAAATTCACTACAAAAATGGTGAAAATCTTGCAAAACTAAAGCATTTGTGGGTCATCGTGAAGATCCTTGTCGGATCGCAATACAGAAATTGGTGGAAAAATTCGAGCTGTTGTGGGACAAGTTAGTGTTGTGAAGAATAAAACAGAATAGATAACATGTTTAAATGTTCTAAGAACATCGGTTCGTTCACAATTTTTGAGAAAACTTCACACACGGATTATGATTAGTTGGAAATCTGTGACAAGTTTCTTGTACAGCAGAATTCTGTTAATTTATGATAAAAAAAAAATTATTGCTGCTGTGACCAATTTCTGTCATTGGAACAAAGATTATTTCAATCACAAACCAAATATCGGAATATCGTGTTTTTTTGTTGTTAAAATTTTAAAGCCTTTTTTTGTTAAACATTACTTAAACGTCTTATCCCGATAAGTTAAGAATTAGCACATAAGTCGCTTTTCCTTAAGAGAACAGAAATTATGTTTGAGGGTTTATTTTCCAGATGGCATTTTCGAATGATTTTTTTTTGTTTGTTTTCATTATTATTTTTCTCTCTATGTAATGTTGAACATTTTCTTTATTTAAAACACATTTAAAGTATTTCGGTTTTGATTTGAAATATGCAAAATTTTGTTTAAAACGTTTTCACACCATGTACAGCTATGGTCATATAAATGGCACACAGATTAGTATTTTCCAAAGGATTTTTTTTTTTAAATACAAGTTTTAACACTTTAGTTTGTTGTTAAAAAATTTATATTAATTATGATTTGCAATTAGCGATATTTTTATGAGGTTAACAGTATTCTTCCCGTAATCTGTTTAATTTTTTGTTTAGGGTTTTACAACTAATTCCGCTTGTTCCAGGTATTGCCGGAAGTAATTTTTTGTCAACTTTTCTTGTGTTTTTTTTTTCTTTCGTGGTACATTTTTTTTTTGTTATCAATACAACATATTTTCACTTTAAGCTGGTTTTGGGGTCTTGATCAACTTTTAGTTGTTGTTGTCGGTCGTTGATTCGATTCGATTCAATACATGAAAATTCCACAAAAATAAACCAACTTGTTTGGTATTTCTTTTTATATCAATTTTATTTTTTTGGTTTGTTGTTTCGAACGATCGCTAGGCGACGTTCGTGATCGTTTCTGTTTTTTTTTTGTATCTTTGTTTGTTTGTTTTTCAAATTGTTGGCTGTTTCTCTCAATGCCTATTGTTGTTGTTGCTGTACTGGTATTTTGTTAACAAAATTTTCATTCATAAAAACCTAAATCATTCATTCATTAAAACGTAAAAGCCGTCGTCGTCGTCGACGTTGTCTCTGTGTGGTTGTTGTTGCCGTTGTTTTATTTTGCATTTCAAACATTCGCTGAGCGCGCGTACGCGCAAGTACGAACGTGACGCGAGATTGCCTGTGTATGCGCCCGCCCTGGTGGGTGTGTGCGTGCGTACCACCGTCTACACGAGTATCGAAGAGTGAATATTTCGCGATGTGAGCGCGAACGCGAATGTGCCAACCATTCATAGCCAACAGTCCCCATCCCCCCCCTCCACAAAGTAGTGTTTATTCTATACGACGATATTGTTCAGTTTGTATTTCGCATTTAATATTTCGTATTCTTTTTGGATAATATTTACTTAATTTGAATTCATGGCAAAAGAATTTATTGCTCATTTTCTGTTGGGGAGTTTTTTTTTTGTTTTTTTTGTTTTTTGATAAATATTTACACTGGATTTTATTGGTTATAAAACGATATTTATTGTGGTAGTAGCTCAACAGCGAACAGATACAGACGACGTTGTAAATGCCAGAGCCGGAGGTAAAACACAACCAAAATCAAGAAATAAACGAAAACACACGTCGTTTGACTGAATGTAAGATGAAAATAAAAACACACAAACGCACGCACGCACACACAGACTGGAGAAAAACACCAAAAACACGTCTTACGTTTGGGGAACACGTTTTTCCGTTGAACTGTATAATATTTACTACCAACTCATATGACGTTACTTTTCAAACTGATCGCATCAACCGAAATGTATTGAAATTTTTACAGTACATGTTGTTTATTTCGAATGCACACACACACACGTACTCACCGATACAACACAAACACACACACACTCGTTTGCACTCACTTCGGTACAACTCATAGATACTCTCATCTTTCAGGCACACACGCACACTCGCGCGCCCCTCTAAAGTATCTTCAACATGTGTGTGATGTTTTTATTGAAAAACTTGAATGAAAACCAATACTTTCGAATGTCGATTGTTCCAGTGTATGAGTGTAACAACACACACACACACATATGCCTGCATACCACTCGTTGTGCTCTCACTCTCCGCTGCGTCAATGCTATTAGGTGTGCTCTCGCCGTTTCGATTACTCGGTGTCAGTTGCGAGTCTCAAGCATACATGAGTCTGTGTATGTTTCTGTATTTGTTTGTGTGTGTGTGTTATAATGTCTGCGATTTGAAGCACAGTTTGAAGTTGCATTGTCTTGCCCCAGACCAGTGTTGCCGGCTTTGTGTGAAAAATTCACACCGGAATACGTTTAGTTGGAAATCTGTGATAATTTCCCTGAACAGCAGAATTCTAAAAATCAAAAAGGAAGACTCAACTAGGTGACCTACTACTGCACTGCAGCGGAACATTAGAGAACATTAGTCCGTAGGCTAAGACAGAAGATAGCAGTCGATATAAAGGACATCGATTAAATTATCATAAAGTGCGAAGAAGCTATAAAACTGCTAATAAGCCCGGCGAATTTTCTCTGAGAAGACCTAGCGAGGCTAAACAAGGTAAACGCAGACACAGAAACCGCCACAATAACTGTCGCGGCGAAAGAGGCAAGACGCATCCCTGCATACGAGACGATTAAGATCGGATAGTTTTACTGTATGGACATATTTCTACAAACTGTAGGAGCCATGTAGACTGGGGGTAATATCCCTGGGCGGTTCGGTTCCAGGACCTTCCTTATACAAGTGAGGGATACTCAAACTCCAGCAAATGCCATAAGGACGCGAATTTAATTCGACAAATCCAATTCGTTTTTTTTAATTATATAAATTTGGGCAAAGTAAAACAGAACGAGTCCTTCATTGATAGGGACTCATTCGAAAAGAGCCCTAAAGGTGTCTCACGAAAATGTCGTTGGACTGCACTGTCGAAAGAAAGTCACAAGCGCCAACACTTTTTAAAATTGAGACAAGGCCAGATTCGGAACTGTGAAAGAGATTTTGATTTTTCAATTTTAATATGTATATTAGGGTGGAGTGAAATTCAAAAAAAAAAAGTTCACCTCGGAAAGAGATGTAGTCTGGGGTCCTAATGAGGGGAAAAATAAAGAAAAAAATTTAAAAAATGTTTAGGGGTCGCGCCACTCCCTCGAAATTTGGAAATTATCGCTATTTTGGCGTTGATTTTAGAAAAATCCTAAAAAGTTTTATGTCAATAAATGTTTGCAATAGCGTAAACAATGAAATAAGGGCATGAAAAAATTTAAAAAAAATTTTCTCATTGTTCAAAAATTTCAAAAAGTAAAATAAGCCAAATCGTCCCTTCTTCAGAAAATTGACTGAACAATGAAATCGCCACCAAAGCTACAAATATTAGTCGATTATCCTCATATTTGCCTCAAATACTTTTGTTTGAGCTCAAACTTTTAAATTTCGAATAAGTTAAGTCGTTAATTTTTAGGATTTTTCTAAAATCAACGCCAAAATAGCGATAATTTCCAAATTTCGAGGGAGTGGCGCGACCCCTAAACATTTTTTAAAATTTTTTTCTTTATTTTTCCCCTCATTAGGACCCCAGACTACATCTCTTTCCGAGGTTAACTTTTTCAAATTAAAAAAAAAGCATGTTTTCACTCCACCCTAATGTATATTTTAAAATATATTTTATTTTTAATTCTTCGATAACATACCGAAATGGAGATGTGAATGTTTTTAAATGTTTCTTTTTAAAAACATTTGAAAGATAAGAAACGTCAAAAGTTAAATATCTCGAAACTACCCAAATGGAGATGTGACTTTCTGTCTTAGGAGGGCAGTTATCTCCTATACAAAGTACAGGGTTTTCCAACAAGAGGTATTTTGGTATTCAAAGAAAAATGGAATTTTTTGAGTTAAATGATCGGATGTTTATTTCATAATAAAGAGCTAGGTGTGCCGTTAATAATGAAAAACAACAACAGCCAAATGGTCACCACGACCACGCTTACAGGACCATATCCTATTCATGAAATTGTCCATAACCAAATCGCAAAGTGGCTGTCCTATGTCCTCGATATCCTCTTGAATCGACGCTGGACTGTTGGCGTAGACCCTGTCTTTCACGTGGCCCCAAAAGTTCGGAGGGTCTATCTAGTCTACCACGTTAAATTTCGAGAATTCTATCGATTGCTCAGCTTCTATCCGGCCTAAAATGATAACAAAATACGAAAAATTTCAATCGGAAGCCGTGATACAAAGAACCCACTCAAAGCCGGAGAGTTTTCATAACTCAATTACCGCAAAGAATTTCTTCTGTTTATTTTTGGGAATATCTAAGATGTGGACATTGGCAACACTGCTTCCGTCTCTGTACTTACGGACGTACTTATGAATGAAGTATTTGACATTTACAGCATCTTGTAGATGTTCGTCAGCATCACACTTACTCGTTGCCATGTATGTGAGCTACTCTTTTGCTCTATTACTCTCTTGTGTGCATTCCACTATCTCCCTCTCTCTCTCGCTCTTAGCTGTGTTGGTTTGGGTGATAGACAACTTCAGGTGTTTTTCTCTCTTAAGATTTGTATGCGTATGTATGTGTGCGTATCTTCTTTGGCGCAGCCACAGTTGTTGTGATCTGACTGTCCGCCTGTTCGAGCACTCGTTGGTTCGTTCGTCCGTCCGTCCGCCCGTCTGTCGTTTGTGTAGTTACCTGGTCGTCCGTCCGACTTAGCGCTCGTTCGTCCGTCTGCCATTTGTGTACTTACCTGTCCGTCCGTCCGTCTCCACAGATGTTGTTGATGTACTGGTTGGTCACTTGTGTGTGCCGTGCTTCCTCTTTACCTAATTGTTGTTGTTGTTATTATTATCGTTGCTGCCGCTGTCAGTGTCGTGATATTAAGCCAAGATTTATCGAGCATCACTGTAAATCTTCATTCTTAACGGATTTTTTTTTTTGAAAACTTGCCTTTATTTTGTGCGAAACGAGAGATGTACAAGAAGAAGAAGACCATGTGTCATTTGCTTCCAACATATAAAGGGAGAGAGAGGATTACGGTGGAATGGTCATTAAGGATTGCGTAGCTGACTAGCTGACTAAAAACTGGTCAAAATCAATGAGGCAAACAGCTGAGGTCTTCCAAATTACACGACAACTGTCATTATCCCAACAATTAGTTGACTGTGCCTGAAACGAGGTGCTGCTGAAAATGTGTTCTTAAAAAAAAACTGCAATTTGTTGCAGATTTGAATGCAGAATCCATCGGGCTTATTCACATTGTTGAAAAAAGATTTGTTGAATTAATTTCCCTGAAAAAACATAGCAATGATATTGATGTCAAAGTTCAGCCATCCACAATTTACGTTCTGCTTATTGTATTATTTTGTTAAAGGTACTGTCTGCAACGGAAATGTAGGTTCTCAGCAGCAGATTTCTGTCGGTCTGCAAACCTTCTCCACAGATTCCGATAGCATTACACCCTTTCTTCTGAGGCATATGGGGCTGAAACATGGGTTATGCAATCTGAGATGTTCTCTAGGGCTCCTTAGAGGGTCGGTGGCCAACGTATGATAATTTGACCTTGGTCAAGATACAGTCCTTACTTTATGTAACCATTTCCTCGTATTCATGGGATTCTAACTGCAAGTAATTTTTGTTACCACAACGATCTGACCGAAGTCTTCAGTCGTCTGTCGCATGTAGTCAGTAGCCTCAAGCGGTCCTTCGGGGAACATCATAGCCGAAAGCTTTGGTTTGTTGTTGAATTACAGTTACATAATGTTGAGCTGGTGTTAGGTATGCCTGGACCACTTACCGAGTGTGACCCAATGCCTATATTTGAAATATTACAAACCTTCACATGGACAAACCGTCACATGCCAATGGGCGAACGTGTCTCTAAGAAACTCACCTTTTACAAAAGCTACGTTGGCCATTCCAATGTCACCCGGTTTACCCTTGGAACCGAATTAGACTATAAATTTACTTTGTACTGTAATTAAATAAAAATAAAAAGCTTAAAAAATAAGTCGAATTCTGGGCAACTGGCAACCCTACCTGGCACCCACATATATTGTATGCTGAACTGCTGAGCCATCACATTAAGAGATCTGCGGCAATCCAGTGCTGATGTTGAGTAGAGGAATTTAATATATATTTACCCTCGACACTGATTCACTGATACACTGATTCCCTGATTCACTGACTCTGTCACGCAGTACGTAGGAATTTAAATAGGCATTCTATAATAATTCTATAAGTAATAATAATAAAAAAAATAATATTTTTTTTGTACAGAAATTGTGTTTTCCCCAAATTTTTTTTACCAAAATTTTTTTTTTCCAAAATTTTTTTTTACGAAAATTTTTTTTTTCCAATTTTTTTTTTTTCAACAAAATTTTTTTTTCCCACAAATTTTTTTTTTTCAACAACATTTTTTTTTCCACAAAATTTTTTTTTTTCAACAAAATTTTTGTTTTCAGCAAACATTTTTTTTTCAACAAATTTTTTTTTTTTCAACAAATTTTTTTTTCAACAAAATTTTTTTTTTTCAACAAAAATTTTTTTTTCAACAAAATTTTGTTTCCATATTTCAACGGGCGCTATAGGCGCATTACAACTTACTAGTATAGAATAGCGATTTAATAACCGCCTGACTGTCAGAGAATATGTCAATCCCCACTGTGGTGTGAACGTTATCTCTTAGCCTTTCTGCGGCTTCTGGAATGGCAAAAAATTCTGCTTGATAAACACTACAGTGATCAGGTAGCCTTCGGGCTATAAGTAACTCTATATCATTGGAGTTGAGACACCGATACCTAGTTGATTATTAAATTGTGAGGCGCTAGTATGGAGGTCGTCACGCTGCCTTGTACCAGGAGGTCTGCAGTTCCACACAACCATATGTATAATATTAATATTTTGGGACGCTCTTGGACAATTTTTTTTTTTCAATTTATGAATCTCTATAAATCGATTCATCTTTTTTGTCTCTCGGTTATTGTTAGTATCTGAAAGACCGTAGAGGCAAACAAAAAATTACGAAAATTCTGCAAATACACACGAATTCTCAAAGTTGAAGGCGAAATTAAATGGATTCTTATCAATAACACCGTGTTACAAAAAATAGATTTTTTTCTGTCCTATGAACCAAATTTACTTTTTCGGAAAGGGGATAAAAAATAAAAATACACATGTATCGGCGATTTTCATGTACACGTCAGCATTTTTTTTTTATGTTTGAAGTATGAAGCTCGTAGTGGCCTGTGTGAAAGCCTTTCGACCGATTTTTAACCCTTTTTCAGTGATCCAATCGAGCTGATTATTGGCAGACAGACTCGTGGAAATGTCTGTATCACGTCAAATTTTTTAAAAAAACAAATTTTTATCAATTCTCAGATTTTCCTAAATTTTTTTTTTTTTTTTTAAATGGTCATCTTTTTTTTAATGTTTCAGTTCAAAAAAAATTTTTTTTCGTAACGCTTAAGTAGTTTCAAAATTTGGAGTCTCTTCATGTTATGCTAAGAAAAGTGAAAAAATGTTTTTTTTTTCAAAAATAATAAAAATTGAGGAAAATCAGAGAATTGATAAAAATTGTTTTTAAAAAATTCTGACGTGTACATGAAAATCGCCGATACATGTGTATTTTTATTTTTTATCCCCTTTCCGAAAAAGTAAATTTGGTTCATAGGACAGAATGTGTGTAACACGGTGGAATGAGAGCTTATTCTTTCGGAATTGTGTTTCATATGTCGATATCCAACATATATCTGAAAACCAGATTTGAATGATGTCTGAAACCCATTTTATACCACTTCCAATCTTGACGATTTGTAACGAACGAATCAATTCGTTTTATGGAAATTCAAACTTCTTTTCTGTTTTTCCAAAACACGCTATTGCAAATAAGCTTTACTTTACTTTAAGACAGATTTTTCAGCGTGTGGCAACAACACCGCCTTGAGGTGTTCCCGTGCTTATCGCAGGGCTGTCTCAGTGGGCATACCCTTGCTAAGGCAACTGTCAATGAATTCCCCACTTATCTCCAATCAGGGAATGTTAAGAGAAATTTGAATTTGCTTAAACCATGTGGTATACTTCTCTTTGAAGCGGACTAAGTACGCTGAGCTTTGAATCATCTGTGGTGATTTCTTCCAAACAGCGTTCACACTTTCACTATGTGCGTATTCCATCTCTACAGGAGTTTATGTCTCAGTGTGTCCTGGTGTGTCTAAAGTTTGATTTTTTCAATAGCAATCTCCTCATACTCCTCCAAACGTATTGGCCGTTTTCAAGCCATTCTAGAAACTCATAACAAAAGAATGTTAACTAAGAATTGCAACATACATCACGTTTTAGAATACAATAATAAAATTGGCCTTCCTACTGTCGATTTTTGGCTGTACCTTTCGTAATTCTCCTAAACGCATGTCCTGGTGCAGGGTACATTAAATTCGACTCAGCGTAACTCCACGACTTCCGAGCAAAATAAAACTCTCTACTTCAATTTTTGCACATGAATACGAATATGAAAAGAAATGTAAGTAAGCAGCACGAAACACCGAGAACGAGGAAGAGACAGACAGACGGACGGTCAAGCGAGGAGAATAAGACAGAAACCAAGACGGATGAAAAAGAAAAAAAAAAACACTAAACGTTTTATTTTTAAAATTTTGGCGTGTGCTAAAAGCGCGTGCGTACAATCGCATCTACAGCTCAGTTCAGCTCATACTCGTACCAACACCGTCATCATCATCATCATCATCATCATCAGCATTGCCATAGTCATCGCCAGAACAGAATAAACTTTATGCACATACTTCTAAACGCGTATACATATGTATATACATTACTATATATATATATATATATGTATATGTATGTAAACAAACCCATACCACATGAGAAACGGAGACGACCAGACAAAACTGAAAAATACGCGAGCGATAAGTACCGACTCTTTCAATGAAGATAATACTTGAGCACAATAAAAAAATAAAATAAAATAAAAGAACAGCAGAAAAAGAAAAGCACAAAAAAAAACAGTTTAATGCAAATGTTCGAGAAAACTTGAGACACACGCTCACTCACATGTCGTGCAATTAACGCAAAAGGAAGCCAGGCAATGGCAACAGGTAATGCCTTGACAAATATTTGGCGAAACCAAAGCGAAACATGGAACTCATGCTGGTTGGTGGGTCGGCGTGAATTAAAACAGTTTCACACTACACGGATTTGTTTATATTTTGCAATGTAACGGTTTCAATTAAAATGTTTTAGATTTCCAAAATATAACAATTTTCATTTTACTGATTCCCTGACTCAACATTTTAATATCACCCGGGTTCTGCTACAACCCCTGTTTGAGAACGACAATTGAACACAGATGGACATTTGAAACCATTGTCAACTTCCGGAGGATGTTTTCTACTTTTACAAGAGCAGTTTATTTTATTTTTAAAAAGGGGTATTTTTTTAAACTATTTTCATTCCGTTCAGTCCCTTAATTTTATGCTAATTTCTACAACAACCCCAGCCAACCAGTCGGTTGCGGGGGGAATGTTGTAGGGTGTTATGCGACAACGACTAGGCCAGCAAGATATGCCCAAAGATAACCGAAGATATTCGAATAGAAATGCGTTTCATTTGCTTGTTTACCAAATAAGATCAGCATTCATTGAATGATGTTCCGGCTAAGAGACAAAGTCTATGCAAGTAACAGGAATTAGTTTCCGGTCTGAAAGTGGTAGTAAACATCAATAACAACAGCGGACGACGTACGACAACAAGCAGATACTCGTAAGTAAATGTTGACAAGAATACAAAAGAAAAAATAGATAGAGGAGAAACAACAACAACTACAATATCGTATCGAAAACCAGAATGAGATAGAACACAATTAAATCGATTCAAATGAAATAATCTTGGAACGGATGACAACAACAGAGAAAAAGACAACATTTTTCATTCCTCTGCACAGTGGGAGAAAATATAACCGAAACCATACTGTGACACCGTAACGATGGCAATAACAAAAAGGTAGCTCGTGTCCGTTTCGATGTTTCAATATTTTTTTTAAACTTTCATTTTTAAATTAAAATAATAAATAGTTTGAATTTACTTAAAAAAAAACAAGCAATGAGCCACTGTGGCACGTTCCATAATGGCATAAAAATTAAAATAAAAAAATAAATAAATAAAAAATAAAAATAAAAATAAAAATAAAAATTAAAATAAAAATAACAAGAAAAATAAAAATAAATAGAAATAGAAATAGAAATAGGAATAAAAATAACAAGAAAAAAAATAAAAATAACAAGAAAAATAAAAATAAAAAAATAAAAATAACAAGAAAAATAAAAATAAAAATAAAAATAAAAATAAAAATAAAAATAAAAATAAAAATAAAAATAAAAATAAAAATAAAAATAAAAATAAAAATAAAAATAAAAATAAAAATAAAAATAAAAATAAAAATAAAAATAAAAATAAAAATAAAAATAAAAATAAAAATAAAAATAAAAATAAAAATAAAAATAAAAATAGAAATAATAATAAAAATAAAAATAAAAAAAAATAAAAATAAAAATAAAAATACAAATAAAAATAAAAATAAAAATAAAAATAAAAATAAAAATAAAAACAAAAATAAAAATAAAAACAAATAAAAATAAAAATAAAAATAAAAATAAAAATAAAAATAAAAATAAAAATAAAAATAAAAATAAAAATGAAAATGAAAATGAAAATGAAAATAAAAATAAAAAAAAAAATAAAAATAAAAATAAAAATAAAAATAACAAGAAAAATAAAAATAAATCCACAACATCTATCGTTAACATCTACATTTACATATCCGATACAAGTAGCGACTGATTAACAATCTTCACATTTTCAATATGTCCAAATTTTTTTATTTTATTAATAATTTCACTTTTCCCATTGCAGGTAAAATGTATGCTGTCATTGGACGACGTCATGGTAAGATTCTGTCTGGTGATCTGACCCAGGGCTCGGGTAATTTCTCCGTTATGGCCATACTGCCGGTAATTGAGTCATTCAATTTTGCCCAGGAGATAAGAAAACAAACATCGGGCTTAGCCTGTCCCCAACTGATGTTCAGTCACTGGGAGGTAAGTGATCTATCGTAATATTTCTCTTAAACAAAATACGAAGGCCAACACATACAGACATAATGGGTTGGACCATCTTGTAGTGGTAGTGATTGGTAGGTTTTCATATCCATCATCTATGGTTAGCACAGCTTGACAGATCATTCAACGGAATCAGATAGATCTGGCATACAAATCGTATGTGTTCATAGAGATTTTTGTCTCATAGTAATCATAGTAATTTATTCAATATTAAGCAGTACCGTTGTGACAGGCACATGTGTATGAACACAGTGCCGATCACTTGGATAGGAGCACTGGAATGGTTGGCCATGTTTGTTACGTTGCCTTTGGCATAAACCATGGAAAAGGTTTTTATTTTATTCAGATATTCAGATATTTTATAATGCTTCAGCAGTTGATGATGCTTGTACATTCTATAATGCTTCAACGTTACCGAATGCTTGAGCATTTTTGTAAAGCTGCAGCATTTCTAGACATTCTAGACTCGAGTGTTAAAGTCTACAATTAGACATGATTCAAAAGTGAAAAAGAGATGATTGTCCAAGAGATTTCGACCATTGCAATGCTTTAGTAGACCAAAGCAGGCTGGCGACTAAACTCACCGAGTTCAGACGACTCGTCTAACGGAGACAAACGTAAACGTGATATTAACAATAAACGAAGATTTGATGTTTGATTTTTCCACTTGTCACGAAATCGAACCGTAATAATATCACCCAGCATAATATCAGCATGTGATGAACATGCCCTAATTTAACTCTGCTTCGATTTTAAAATCTTAAGCCATAATAAAACAATATCAATGTCGCCGCAAACATTCCTGCGGAACTTCCGCTCGATATAGTCGCCATTAAGGGGGAGAGACTTATAATTTTACTATAATTTTATATAATTTTACGTTTTTTTTTCGTTTTGTTTCGTAACGACTTAGTGTCTAGGGCACTTCCTGTTCGACATTGCAGGCATCATAACACTCTAGTGACACGGAAGGGCCCGGCCAATAACTCAATAGATGGCCAAACACCTCTGATAGCGAGAGACAAACATTGCATCAACGTTGGGTCCACCCATTCCTTTCATTAATGTAAAGACAACATTTAATTTGAAACGTTGAAGTTTTTGTTTCCTCTTTATTAACTTGTACTGTACTGTTCAGTTCAGTTCTATTCTATTCCCTTCTCTTCTTGTCTGTTTAGTTTTCCGTTTCGCTGGGGTTTCTTCTGTTTGTTTCGCTCACTTCATTGTTTTTGTGGTCGAGAACGACGTGTGTCTCGGGATGTTGTGGTTTTAATCAATCAATTTCTTTATGATTCCGAGCCGTTACAGTTGTGGTTAATGCAAGAGCAAAGGCAGGCCACCTATAGGGCAGCAGAATTGGGATTCATGGAGGGTCTATTTTCCATAGAGGAATTCCGAAATATACGAGTGAAACTTCCGTAACTCGAACCAAAAGAAGAAGAGTTCGACTTACGGAGACTTTGAGTTATGGAATTACTTGTAAAATTGTTAAAGGAAATTTGCCTACGTAACTGCCAGTAGAAGTGCTTCGAAGTTGCTTAAACAAGTTGGAGTTTTGGAAGTTCGAGTCCTGTATCTTTATTTTGCGCAAGTGCATCGCGAGTCTCACCATCTATGGAACGGCGAGGACACAGCAAACGATTCAGGGGACTCCCTTGCCTAGTAAATGCAGTTGTCCTTGACAGGAGACTCCCTGCTGAAGTAAATGGAATTGTCGGTGGCTGGAGACTGCCTTGCCAAGTAAATGCAGTTGTCCGTGGCAAGAGATTCCCTTGCTAAGTAAATGGAGTTGTCCTTGGCAGCAGACTCCCTTGCCAGGTAAATGCAGTTGTCCGTGGCAAGAGATTCCCTTGCTAAGTAAATGGAGTTGTCCTTGGCAGCAGACTCCCTTGCCAGGTAAATGTAGTTTTCCTTGTCAAGGGAAATATGACTTATCCTTCCTTGGGACTTCTTCCTACCTCCTTGCCAAGGAAAATGAAATACTTTTGTCTAGTCTAGCTTCTAAAGCTTTCGATTTATTTTCAAAAGAAACTTTCTTCACTTTTCCACACGAGACTTCCTAGTAAAGCGATCGAATACTTCCCTTCTTGGGAGAGGAAATTTCTTGGTGAAGAAAAAAAAGAGTCTTTCTTGCGAAGTCAGAGACGAGTTCTTTTTCATGGGGGGAAAATGTCGTTGAAAACGGATGGAATAGTTTCTCGTCGTGGGAGTGGAAATATATTCTTTGTCAAGGGAATGAAGATCTTCTTGAGAAGGATAAGAAAAATTCCCCTTTCTTGGAAGAGGAGATTTTCTGGTCAAATAAAAGCGACCTCCTTGCCAAGGCACTGAAGTATTCGTTGTCAAGGGAAAATAATTCATTGTCAAAAATAATAGATAATTTCTTACCAAGGGAATGGAGATATCCCTTCCAAGGGAAACGAATCCTCCTTGTCAAGGAGATGAAGAGTTTTTTGTCAAGAGAAAACATATTTTTTGACTAGATTTTCTTGCTCACGAAAAGGACACTATCTCGCCAAGGCTGTGGACTTTCTTGCCAACGGAAACGAAGCTGCCTTGTCAATGGAAAGAAAGGCAGAAAAAGGTACACCTCTAAATACAGACTTGTCAAGTAAAAGAAAACCTCCTTACCAAGAGCCAGGCGTCCCATTGCCGAGGGAATAGAGATTTCTTTGTGCCGGCGAAGGAGACTTGTGGCAAAGCAAATGGAGACGTGGCTGTCAAGTGTATGGAGAACTTTCTAGCCCTGTTAATGAATACTTTTCTGACAAGGTCAAGAAGAGCCGTTGCCAGGCGAAAGTCGACTCCCTTACCAAGCGAAAAATGGTGCCGTTTCCTGGAAAAATCTAATGTATAGCTCATTTCCATGGATGAGCAGACCATGCTTGGAATAGAAAATATCGTTGCTATATTTCTGCTCATCACTGTCCTTGGACTGGGAATCTCGTTTAGAGCTGTGGCTATTTCAGTACGGCGATAAAGCCAATGACACTACAGCCAAAACACCACAACGACAAAAAGCGTCCAAAAGGAAGTCTTATAAAAACAAAGTTAGCAACAATTTGATGCTTTTTGTTTTGGGGAATCTATTCTTGGCTGATCCAGCTGTTGTGATTTTGGTTGTTCGCTCTCCGGCACAAAGTGTGTCCGGGAATTATATAAACCATATGAGGGAAACACACACACACACAAGGATCCAACAAGGAAAAAAAACTAAACTTGGCCAAATACAATCTTTAATTTTGAGTTGGCCAAAAGTTTATGGCTTTTAATTTACTTTGGTGCAGTTTTTTTTTTATCCTCAAAAAGGTTCGTTTATGTTGGTGCTGTCTGCTTGTTTCGTACCTGTTATGCGGACGTCGTTGTCGTGTTTATACGTTTTGGCCAAGAATGACCTTGTGTTCGATTGTTCATTGTTGCTGTTGTTATGATTTCCTGTTGTATTCCCAAGTCTCGATTATTTCTGTTCCCTCCGCTCCCACTGCAGACGGGGGGTTTATTTTTTGTTGTTGACTTTCCAAATGAATTTGTTTTCGTTTTTTTCTGTTGTTTGAATTGGTTTTTTATTCTATTGGCAACTATCAATCAAATTTATTGTTTCAGTTTTTTTCCTGTCTTTCTTTTTGTTGTTGTTGATTATTTTGTGTTCTCTAGTTTTGGCAGTTGGGTTGTTCTTGTTGGACAGTTCAATTACATTGTTTGTTTTTGGTGTTGTTTTGTTAACGTGTCCCATTCAACGGTTGTTAATGAGAAAACTTCCGGCTATTATTATTGTCGGTCTTTCTCTCTGTCTGAATGTTTGTTTTTCCAATACAACAACAACATGTCCATGTGTGTTCTCATGTTTCTGTTTCTAGTTCAAATAACACAAACGTTGGATAATTTGGTCTGGAAAACAAGTGGGAATACACATAGGCGGACACACAACATTCCATTTGGGGAACAACTGGAGAACTTGATGATTTGGCTCAACAGTTTAAAGTTGAATCACGACTTTGGAGTTGAAAATATTTCTCGTGAAGTCTCTTGTATGAGATGAAATTGAATCTAAAAATATTGGATGTTCTTATCTGGCTATGGACCTGGGTTTCTTGTGTGAAAGTCGTATACACGATTTAACACACAAGAAAAGCATTAGCCGTTCGGAGCCGGCTTTAAGCCGAAGGTCCCGGCCAGTGAGTGTACACAATGATATCGCGCGCAGCTCACAGATTCAAGAGAAGTTCCCCATCGATTGCTTCAGGGAATGTTAAGGGTTATTTCATTAATCAAATACGTTTTGGAATTGAAATGTGGACGGCTGTGGTTTGGTAGGTAGTGTGTCATCACACATCAATCCCATGTTCGAGTCTTGATGATAAAACCCGGTGACTTCGCGAGTAAGAGAGCAATCTTTAAGTCATGGAAAACTTACATTATTTTGTCAGAGCCCGCTTCAAACTGTAACACCCGGCCCGTGAGTACACAAAATTGTATTACGTATCGTTCACTGATTTCTGATAATTTTTTTTTTATGGAAATAAATAAGTGTTCCGATTTTTCCAAGGGAATTTATGCGCGATCTCCAAAAATTAAAAATTTCTGCAAACATGAATGCAAAAAAGAATTTATGAATAAAAAAAAAACAATACAGCTCAATGAGAAACTCTGTTTGGAAAGGGCTACGAATGTCAGACTATTTGCACACTAAATAAAAGGTCAAAAATACACTTTACCGGGCGTAATTCCCACCCCCCCACCAAATCACCCATAAATCACAAAAATCAGTATGAGCCAGGGAAAACCAAAAATAACACGAACACCTAAAAGAAGCGAGTGGGTAGTCAAACTTCAGGAAATCGCATGGGCATGTAAAAAATAATTGTGGGCGTGGCCATAGGTAGCCCTAAGCCACTACTTAAATTCGATCCGCCGACCATTATATAATTGTGGGTACTTAAACTTCATAAAATTGCGTATGGATGCAGAAAATGCAAACTGCATTGCCATTAAAAAAAAATAGAAAATTTCAATATTAAAAAAAATTACAAAAAAAATATATATTTTTTTTAAGTGCTAGTTATCCAACGAGTAATGAAATAAATCAATAAATGAGACGTCTTATGTTGTCTGGAAAAAAGGCCCTCTTGCAACTTATGTCCATGCGTCTCAAATAACACGCGCGTATCCGTGCGCGTTTGTTTGTTTTTTTTTTTTCAATACGCTGTCTTTTTTATGTAGTTACCTACAGTTTGAGGTATTTTCTTCAATTTTAAAACCTTTTTTGGATACCTAGCTGCCCCCGAAGCATTACCGCCACCCGCTTTGTTTTTGTTAAATTTGTATACCAGTGATGTGAGCTTCACAATTGAAAAAGTTCAATCCGCTGCTAAGTTTGAATTTATTTTGTGAGTGTTTTTATTTCCATGCCAATTGCAATCTAATCTTTAAATTGATTATTTATTAAGTACTTTTTTAAATTAAGCTGAATTATTTATTTACAATTAACTTCAGCTGAGAAGTCACATCTCAGATAATTAGCGGAGTGCGTGTGTGTGTGTGTGTGCTTGGGTCCAATTAAACCACAATTAACTCGTCTTAAAATGTATACGTGCAGCTAACCACATAATTTCATATGAGGACGGATTGAAAATAAGCGGCCATGAAAATGGCATTGCATATTTTGAAATATCAAAACAGACAAGTACACTCAATTTTAAATTCGAAACAGAAAGGTTTTTTGAAAACAAATAAAGTTTATTTTATGGTCTGCTCTTAAAGGACCGTTGTTACCAGTGAGTTGATGGCATCCCCGCTCCGTTTATATTATCGCATGTATTCCACCACATACTGAGATTCAGTTACAGGAAGAACGCTTTGTCTAAGGCTTTGTCTTATCTTTCTCCATACGGCTTGGAGATATAGGTGAGCTGTCATATCCAAACATTCGTGACCTGTTAGGAACTCTGTAAGGTAGTAGTTTGTGTCTCCTTGTGTTCTCTGCCACCAGGTTGCAATGTCTGGCGTGAAGTGATGGGTCCATTTTCATTTCGTGGACGAACTCCAGTTCAATTTCCCGTCACACTAGTAAAACTTTGCGAAAAATCGCACATAGTTTTATTTTTTAGTAGTATTCTATTAGTAGTAAAAAAGGCAAATACGACTGGAATTTCCGGGTAAAAAAACCTACAGCATTTTAGGTTAATATCACTCCAACCAACTTATGATGTTTATCTGCCTTTGGGATGAAGTGAATATAACACCCCATTTGCCCCAAAAATTTGAATTAAATTTGATTTAAAAAAAAGAACAACATAATCTCTATGTATGGGCAAGTCCACATTATGTGCAATCGATAAAATATCAAAATTCAATAAACACGAATTTTAGACGAGCGCCCTATACATTTGGAAAAATGATTCTGTAGTATATCAGCTATTCTGTTTGAAATTAAAATACATCAGAGGAGCTGGGCTATCAGGTTCCAAAAAAAAAACTTAGCTTTGAAGACTTACCCAATCTCTTATTCATACACCAGCGGTTCTGAGACCCCACTAGAAAATCCCTATGTGCCTTTAATCTCTTACCTCATTTGAAATGAAATGAAACATGGAAAGTTGCTAAAAAATTTCCATTAGTATGGAATTTCGCAATTCGTACACGGAGAAAAAAAACATTAAAAATATAATTGCATGCAATTATATATATGTTTGAAGACGGGCCTAAACATAAACGTGTTTGTACACAATCATAATATGTTTGCGACACAATTCTAGCATATTGGTAAAATAATGTAGTAAAACATATTTTTTTAGAGTTTTACAGAGTATTGCTCTCTGAGAGCGTAACTATATGTATCTCATCGTTTTGTGCAAAGATGGGTAATATACGTTAGCTTTGTGTGCGAGGTGGAATGGGACCGACACCACTGATTTGTTGTGTTCTTGTCGGTGTGTCCTGCAGAATCAGGAACGTGCCATCATTGCCATCTTTTTCTCATTAGTTATTCAAATAAGCTTGAAAAGGAATTTCCTCCTTAAGTTCGAAGCCTTTCGTCTCAAGCCTCTAAGATCTCACAGACCCCCACCATTCGAACGTAAAATGTCCCATATGTACGCGTTCATATGTAAATTGTCCAACAAAGTTGTAACCCTATTGTTTTGTTAATGATTGCAAGAGACTCACACATACGCACCGTACGCACTCAGACGAAAGACAATCAGGCGGGCGAGCAGACAGACCGACAGACAGACGGTTGGGCGGACAGACGGACACGCGCCCCGAACGCATAATTAACTTAACAAAACCGCATTTTAATAAACATTTATACATGAATTGAATGAAAACAGCAACAATGTAAAAGTGTCACAACGCTATCACTTGACAGCTGAATAATGCTCGCAGCACAGTTGACGCTCGCTGCACATGCAGACAGCGTTACATTTTGACAATTAAAACCGTTATACGCTCATTTGAACAATAACAATACCCATGAACAGTTGTGTATGTAAAACCTACACAGTTACAGCAAATCATCCGTTTCGCGAGGGGCCTTCATATCGAAGGCCTTGTTGTTGAACAAAATACATTCATAATGTCTTGCGCATAAGATACATGGTTTACTTTAGCCATCTTTGGGAAGACCTAATGCGAGGACTGGCAAGAACACTTGATAGTTATGAAATTATCTAATATGTGTTTACTCGATACTTCGGAAGATTACTAGATTACTACAAACTCAGTATCGATAACGAGTATCCATTCATTGCTGGCCTAGTTTTAGCATGTGTGGAAAATTTGCTCAATTCGAGATAAATTGTATCGGCAGCACGGAGAGACAGGTGGCTGACAGAGACAGAGGTACGGACGGCGGGAGGATAAACGAACTGAGTGGCCCTGTCAAACAGGACCGGCCTTTCTAACACCACTGCTGATGTATAGTACACGGCTCTTGGTTGATATATAACTTCACACTGAGCGAACTTGTTGCCTGGAGCACTGGAGGAATATTGAGTGGGATAATAACATTATCCCGAAAAACTGGAAACCTTTCCCTGTACATCGTCTATAAAACGGTTACTGTGTTGCAAACAGGTTGTGAAATTACGCTGTGCCCAATCGAATTCCCACGCATTTTGTTGTTATTGTTTGATCTAGGACTACCTTTCATTCATTCGCCGTTTATTTGACTTCGAAGTCAAATATAAATTTAAATTTTTTTTTTCGCTTCCTATGTAAAGATCTCATATGAAACTTTTGCTTTTGAAGTATTTAGTTTTATTCACAAACAAATAAGTTGTAGCGATTTTAAAAAACCTATAGGTCACCCTACACATCACCAAATAGTTTGTGCTGTGTTGTCATGATGTCCGATCGAAACAGCATGTACTCGTACGTCGTTATGCATGCTTACACATGGGCATTATTGGAGACACAGCTTTATAAATACTATTTCAGGGTGGTAGTAGGGTGCACGGATTTTTGAAATCTTCTTCGGATAAGCTACAAATGAGGGGGTTTTTTGCGTGACCCTATCTAATAAACACTAGGCTTTCTCACCGCTCAGAGTGGATAATCTCCTTACCTCTTTCCCTCAATAATACCTTCGGACTGCGATCGATCAACATTAAACCCCTCCTATATATTAAACTACAGTCGAACTTCCATATAGCGAATCTCAAGGGGACCAAAAAAAAATTCGTTATATAGAAAATTCGTAATATGGTAATTTTTGTCGGCGTTTGATTTTTCCATTTTTCCTCCGCAATAAAAACTTCAAGCACGTTAAGAGAAGCAAATACTTTTTCAGGCACGCTATTTCTTATCTCCACAAAGTTGCGTAGTACTTCAACTGCTGATGAAGTTTGCTGAAATGTGGGTACCTCCTTCACGAGTTTTGTAACGTGTAGTCTACTATGCGAGCCTACATTTCTCTCACTTACAGAGAGTAGAAATCTGAATCTCACACACAAAAACAAATAAAAATGAAAATATGTGTGTGTATGGTGAGAGTGAAAAATGTGTTTATGTAAAACTCGTTATACGGAGATCAAAACATACTGAAAATTTAACGAAATTGCAGTGTTCTGGAAATAAATTCGTTATATAGAGAACTTCGTTGTACGGAAGTTCGTAATAGAGAAGTTCGACTGTAGTAAGTTGTAATGCGCCTATGGCGCCCGTTAATTTGCTTAAAAAAGTATTTGTTACTTAATTTTAAAAATTTTTTAAAAAATATTTTGAGAAAACTATTTTGTAAAAAAAAATTTTTGTTGAAAAAAAAAATTTTGTGGAAAAAAAAAATTTTGTTGAAAAAAAAAAAATATGGAAAAAAAAATTTTGTAAAAAAAAAAATTTTTGTTGAAAAAAAATGTTTGTTGAAAAAAAAAATTCTGTTGAAAAAAAAAAATTTGTGGAAAAAAAAAAATTTTGTCGAAAAAAAAAATTTTGTTGAAAAAAAAAATTTTCGTTGAAAAACAAACTTTGTAAAAAAAAAAATTTGTAAAAAAAAAATTTTGTAAAAAAAAAATTTTGGTAAACAAAAAATTTGGGGAAAACACAATTTCTGTACAAAAAAAAAATATTATTTTTTTTATTATTATTATTTATAGAATTATAGAATGCCTATTTAAATTCCTACGTACTGCGTGACAGAGTCAGTGAATCAGTGAATCAGTGTCGAGGGTAAATATATATTAAGATGGTAGGATTATGTCATTCTTCTCGGTCAGAAAGTCTTTTTTTATTTTGAAACGAAATAACTCCAGAAACCGCATGGAGGCCTCGGAAAAGGCGTTTGGCGTCCCTTCTGTCCACAGCTGGTCACCTCGCACCGCAGCGACTACAAGAACGAGTGTATAGAAGTACAGAGTCTATCCTCAAGTACGCACTCCTCCATGTGGTAGGCACGTCGTACCCGTGTATGTCGCGCAAGTGAAATAATGAAAACAAACACTTCTTGCCACTCTCTAGTCAAGCAACAACAATGTTGCTCGTTGGAATCTGATTGTTGTTATTGTGGATGGAGTTGCTGTTGCTGTTTCTGTTTTCTGTTAGTTTTCAGAATCAACCGCGTGTAGGTGGAGTTGTCACGTGCTTTACGAGCATATAAGCGTCATTTGCATCATCATCATCATCATCGCCATTGCCATCGTCATGATCGTGATCATCATAATCACGTCATGCAAGACGTTAAAACAAACATAACAACATCAGCGAAACAATTGCAACAACCTGGCAAACAAGCGCATAATTGAAGAGGAGTTGACATATGTGGATACGTTTTTTTAGTGTCTGTTGCACGTAATTGTTGCTATAACGAGGGGTCTTCGGAGATTACATTAAACTGGGAAGTTGTCAGGCTGTGACGCTAGGAGCCAAACCAAATACTGCGATTTGTTAGATACCGTTCAGGCTATAACTAACACGTATATAAGGGACGTTGCGTCTATCGTAACCGCCGTTTAGCCAGAAGCATGGCGGTGACATGCCAGGTGGGGCATGCCACTATATCGGGCCCTAACCACGAAATAGAAAAAAGCTCCATTTTATTCGAAACTCGCTTTTTAATGAAATGCGATTTCAATTTGTCCAACGCTCTTAATCCCAAAATATTAAAAATTAGAAATGTATTTAATTTAAAACGAAAAAGGAAAAATTCTATTGTATCGAGAACTTTCTCGTCAGAATATTTAAAAACATATGAGAAAGTTTCAGTCGGGTAAACCATTATTAACAAATACAATTATCGTATTCCACACAGAAAAAAATAATTTTTCGATTCAATGAAAATATTCACGAATTCAAACAAAAAATTCATTGAAAATCCTGTGATCAAACAATTTGTCAACTTAAAGAAAAAATTCGTATACTGTTTATCAAAAATATTTTTGATGAAGAAAGTTTCATATATACAAAAAAAATGTGTATGTCGTTCATTAAAAACATTTTTGATGAAAACATTCACATTCAACAAGATAATTTGTTTATCAAAAATATTTTTGATGAAAAAATTCGCATATCTACAAAAAAATTGTAGGTCGTTTATTGAATGTTATTTTACGTTGAGAGGAGAGAGAAGATAAGATAATTTGTATGGGTGAGAAACTCATTTTTTAGTATGTATGTATTTATTTTGTATGTTGTAGTTGTAGCTTTTTGGAGCTTGTTCAGCTCAAAGGTGTACACATAAATTATTCTTGATTTGATATTCTAAGTTACATATGAAACAAAGAAAACCAAACCAAGAGTAAATTTAATAGAAATGAATAAGTCTTTTTACAATTTGTTTTGTCACGTTTTTTTCTAACGTTTTTGTCCGAAATGATTTCATTGTTAAAACGGTTCAATCAATTAGAATTATGCAATTTTTGAAATTAACAATAAATTTTTCATCAACAATTATCAAATTTCTTTTTTTCGCATATTTGTGAAAATTTTTTTTAAATATTGAAACGAAATTTAATAAAATAGATCGAAAAATATTATAATTTTTTAAATTTTATTTAATATTAGGTAAATTGCTTATCATATTTACGAAAAAATGTATGTAATATTAAAAGAAATTTTATAAATTAGATAACCAAAATACAAATCATAAAAAATATAAAAAATTTTGTAGATTCAATTTATCAAATTTCTTTCAACATTTGATAAAATTTTTCGTAAATTTGCTGAAAATGTATGAATATTAAAACGAAATTTGATAAATGGGATCAACAAAAAAATTCATTAAAAATATCCAAATATTTGATGAATTGTTTTGTTGATACATTTCATCAAACTTCGTTTCACTATTTGACAAATTTTTTAGCATATTAACGAAAAGTTTCACTGAGAAGCGATGAAATTCTTTTACAAATATTTTCATTGAAATTGTTTGGTTGTCTTTTTTTTCTGTGCAATTAAAACGTAATTCTAAAGTGCGCGAAATGGAACATTTGCATGGGAGGTACCCAAAAAGATATTTTTTTCCAAAAAAAAGTTATCTAGCTAAACACAGAATTTCGGGTAAGACTGCGTTGGGCTTAGCCATATTATTACATGACGGCTTCGGGTCACCCTGTACTTTCTTCAGCATCACCTATGTGTCAGAGGGGTAGGGGCATGAAATACAGTGATCGCTCGGACTGGGCTATGTTGACGGAATAAATGCTGATGGCCCAGCACGATAATTAAGAAAGACGCTATGAGCTCAGCCAGTAGCTGACATTGGCGAGTCGTTGCTTTGATCAAATATGTAACTGTAACATCCGCTTCATACACAATTCAGCCAACTTGCGGCAAACCCCTCGTGGTGTTTCACAACTCAGTTTGCCTTCGTCATCCACTTCAGCATTTAATCCAGACATATGCTTTTAGGTTAATTTCGGGAACAGAAAAAATACGATCATCTGCAGACAACCAACAATATTTTGATTTCTTCGTCTTGTCAAATCTGTTCAATTTCACATTTTCGCTCGCTGTCTTTAAGTGTCATTGTCCCTTTCACAAAAACAACAACAACAACATACAGCGAAGAAAGAAACAGACACTTGTCTGAAATCTGTAATATATCCTTTAACCTGTGCCTGCTGCTCGAGACCCTTTTTTCTTATCGCTAAATTTCGAATGCAGCCAAATGGTCAACAAGTGTTCCTTCATATGCATTGGCTGCTGTCAGCCGTGGTGAAATGTCTGTCCTTCCCGTCCTTCTTTACTGCATGTGCTTCGGCATATTTCTGTGTGTGTGTGTCTGTCTGGCAATGGGTTCTCCTTGTGTTCAATGTCGTCTGTTAGTAATTTTAGACTTTAAATCTGTTTAGAGTTATGTTCTCTGTTTTTAATTATAATTTTCTGAAAACTTCTCATATTTCATAAATGATAAATTGCTGATTTAGAGTGACCAGTTGATGCCAGCAAAGGATGTTCAACCTGTCGTTTATCCCCAACCAAACATATGCTCTTCGGGTATCCTGAGCGAACAATGCTCATAATTTGTGAGTTTTGTTACACCTACACAGGTGTCTTAACCATATGATTGTCTGTCACACTGGCCACTCTATTCGTTACCAGTTTGCCACCTGCACAAGAAACAGAAACAGAAAATCCAGCCATAAAATGTGAAATACAAACCGCAGATTGACTGGTCGACCGACCCATCTGTGCTACGATTCTCGAAAATGGCAAAACCAAAAAAAACAAAAAAAAAAACTGCAGCAGTAGCAGGCCTTCATCTGGCCATCCATCGGGGAGCCCTCTCCGCCAGACCAGGCACAATGCCGCACATACATAAATACCGTACACATGATGATGACAATGATCCTCTTAACGATAAGGAAAGAAAAAATACCAAACCAAACAAAACTTAAGCGTTAAAATCGCCTTACTTACGTATTTTTGTAATGTTTCGAGAAGAAAATACAACAACTGGAGCCGAAAAAAGAAACCCAAAACGGGGGAAACGCATTTAGACCTCAAACAAAAGTTGTTTAATTTCAGTTTTCCTGTTGTTTGTCTCGCTTTTGTTATTATTGTTGTTGTTGTTGTTGTTGTTGGTTGGTTTGGTGTGATACCATTCCCGACACGATGGCATGGGCATTGCCGACTACTGTATTGCGATCGAATTGTACCCAAAGGCAAATGTGCAGCTGTGATTATTGCGGTAGCATTTTCGTACAGAGGGAGAATGGAAAATGTCTGTGTTCCTGGAGAAAAGATCACCCGCTTAGGAAGTCCTATTTTCCCTAGGAATAGCGTAGTATTTTCCTTGGGAAACAGATAACACTTTTCCTATAGAAAAGTTGACACTTTTCCCATAGATCAAAGATCACACTTTTCCAATAGACATCACACTTTTCCTATAGAACAAAGATCACATTTTTCCCATAGATCAAAGATCACAGTTTTCCAATAGACATCACACTTTTCCTATAGAACAAAGATCACATTTTTCCCATAGATCAAAGATCACATTTTTCCCATAGATCAAAGATCACTCTTTTCCGGGTGATCTTTCCTATAGAAAATGTAACTCGTTTCCTAGGGAAAAGCTAAATTTTTTTCAAATCCTAGGGAAAATATCGCCCATTTCCTAGGGAAAAGAAATTTCATCAGCAGAACTCAACAGTTCGAAACTGTTGTGCTCTTTCCTCAGCCACCGCTGTTGGTCGAAGCATATCTCCGATATGGATGTCAGTATGGCTAAGATCGTTTGGATTTTGTTTATTTATTCCGTTTTCTACTGCGTTTTGGTAAATAAGAAGCTGTTATGATTGCGCTTGTTGTTGCTATTACTGTTGCTGCCGCTACTGGCATCGACGCTGCTTGTGGTACAACCGAAGTCCGGACTGGATCTGTATGTAGATGATTATGAGATTGTGTGGCAAATGAGAGTTTGTGGTTTCGTATTTAACTTGCGTTTACCTTAAGATGATTATGCTGCCGTCTTACGTCCGGCACAGTGTTTAGCAACCACATCTAAATCGTATTCAAGCTACATTTTAACCCGAAATACAGAATAGTGTCAAAGTAATCTTAATATATATTTACCCTCGATACTGATTCACTGATACACTGACTCTGTCACGCAGTACGTAGGAATTTAAATAGGCATTCTATAATTTTCTATAAATAATAATAATAAAAAAAATAATATTTTTTTTTTGTACAGAAATTGTGTTTTCCCCAAATTTTTTTTTACCAATTTTTTTTTTTTACAAAAATTTTTTTTTTTACAAAAATTTTTTTTTTTACAAAATTTTTTGTTTAACAAAAATTTTTTTTTTCACAAAATTTTTTTTTTTTCAATTTTTTTTTCCACAAAATTTTCTTTTTCAACAAAATTTTTTTTTTTCCACAAAATTTTTTTTTTAAGAAAAAATTTTTTTTTTAAAAAAATTTGTTTTTTCAAGAAAATTTTTTTTTTCATATTTCAACGGGCGCCATAGGCGCATTACAACTTACTAGTTACTTATTAGATGACAAATGATTTATTTCTACCCCAAGAACAGGAGTGAAGGGATTTTTGCCAACATTCTAGACAATTAGAACGAACCTCCGAATACACCAGACATAGTGTTGCAAAATGGACGGGTTTAATGGATTTTCAAAGTATCGATTCGACAGACAAGTCTATATAAAATTCAGTGGCCTGGCTTTTATGTTGTGCCCTCTAGCAAACTTTCCAGAAGAAGACGATCGGCTATGTCGTCTTAGAGTTTTGGGACTTTTACAAAAAATATCCAATTGACAATAGAAAAACCAATTGACAATTGTCTGAGGTAAACAAGCAAAAGTCCATTTTCTCGTTGTTCTTCGAAACATTGGACTGTAAGCACTGTGTTTTCCTGAATGGCCTGCAGTCGTCATCGTCATCATCTACAGCATCGACATTGCCCTCGTCTTAATTTTGTATGTGGTCTGTCTGTGGGGCTACTGGTGTTACTCGGGCCTGGCCTACCGTTCGTTCGTTGGTTTGGGTTTTATTGTTGTTTTTTTTTTCGGCAATGTTGCTGTTGTTGTTTCTGTTTAATTTGTGATACTCCACCATTGTTCTGGAGGAGCTTTGGTAAGGCACCCGCAACGTTAGCTACCTCTCCACGTGCGCTACCTCTGTGTGTATATGTGTGGGTAAACATACACACACACACACATACATACATACGTACAGATACAGAGATGCCATAACTGCGGTTATGTGTTTATTAACGCACGCGCGCCCCATCAGCATAGCCAAGCCATCGCTATTGTTGTTCATGTTCTTGTTGGTGTTTCAGATCCAACCATGCCTGAAACCTCAAACAACCAACAAAAAACGCATACGCTCCGCCGCTCTCATGTGTTTACATGTGCATTTGTGTGTGTGTGTTCAGTACAAACATGCGGTGTTGGTGGCGATGGCGTAGTCGCTGGGGGCATACACTGGAGAAAACTGTTTTGCATGCATGCGGGCAGGTAAGCCGGTAAACAATTCCTCGACAATACAACGTCAACGGCAAATAACATATAAATCAGATAACAGAGGCTTCCAACATGCGGTGTGGGAGTAGTCGGTCCGCGGTGCTGTGCCTGCCTATACTCCAGACGACAGCAACAGCAACTGAATAACAACCACAGGAGCACCAGCTTGAAGAAATGTACCCAAAGATGATTACAACTAAACAACAACAAAACTTTAGAAAATACAACTATCAAAAGTAACTTTTGCTGTTGTTGTTGACTATTTGTCAATAAACAACACCCCGTCCACTATCCAGCCACCAAGCTATTCCATAAAGCGGAATTCCTACACTCATGGAAAAACTATTACCAAACGTACATGAACTGACAACATACGGTCACGAAAAGTCTATCGTTACACGTATGTGGCCAATTCGTCAACGATGTTCCAATTTTGACAACGATTTGTGTAAAAATTTACAACAAGGTGTTAACAATTGGGGTTGTTGTTGATATGGCAACTGTACGTTGTCATATTTCCACCATTTGTTCTTGTTGTGCAACGCAAAATCCTATTCAATTTGTCACCCCAATAAATAAAAACGATATAAATCAATTTAAACAATTTATTTTATAATTACATATGGCAAAAAAATTATATATACTTAATTCTAAACCAGTTTTTTCCATTGTTCATGGGATATAAATTAAATGAAAATTATCTTCTACAAAATTCTGGATGAAATGCAATTTAATGTTAATTGCTTCAGTTTTAGTTGTTGGGTCCACAACAGTCGACGTCGATGTTAGTAACGCATCTTCTATGCCGAGCTACAAAAAAAAAACATTTAGGGTTGCACATTTAATTATAATAAAGAGTGTTTTTTATTGAGGTATAGAACTTCGAATTGAAATAAAACACAAGAAAATCGTGTTAATGTCCACCAATTTGGCTTTATTGGAAGGATAATTTTATGCCATTAATGTTTAAATATGCCGCCGCGGCTGGCTCGAATAAAGCCAATTCTACAGGTCCAATTTTCAACCACTTGTTGGAACCACAACTCATCCACATTCATGCCATCCAATTCGGGAACAAAATAGTCGGTTATCATGGCTCTATACCGGTCTCCATTAACGGTAACTGACTCTCCAGCATTATTTCGGAAGAAGTATGGCCCAATGACTCCACCAGCCCATAGAGCACACCAAACAGTCAGTTTTTGTGGATGTAATGGCATAAAATGGACGGAGCTTGCGGTGAACTTCGCGAACTGAACCATTACTTTCGAAATAAATTTGCACGATTTGCAAGCGTTGTTCTTTTGTCAACCTGTTCATGATGAAATGGCAAACCAAACTAAATATTAATCACTTGACAGCTGACAAAATGGCCGCCAGTTAAAAAAGTGATGCCAACTTAAAGTTCTATACCCCAACAAAAAACACCCTTTACCATACTACCTGAGAATTTTGACAGGAAAAAAGTCTATTGTGAAACTCGGCACGAAGGCCTAATGGAGACACGGCTTCCTTTACGTTCTGCTCACTCAGATGTGACGAACTTTGTGAGGCTTTTCCATGAGTGTCCAATTTCCAATTCAATATTGCAAACGATTTACTTACTCTTTAAGCAGTCGAAAATTGCTCATCTCGTTCTTCTTCAGGAAATTCCGAAGGCTCTTCTTCAGACTCGAAATATTCATTGACCTCCACGTTATTACCGATTGTTTTCTCCGCCACGAGCGTTCCTTCCGCAATATTTCATTTTTTTTAATTATTGTCGCAAACATAACAATGACATTGAAAACCAATGCCGAGTAATATTGACGGCGATGAAGCCGCCGCCCTTATATTGTAGTCGAGGGCTAATATTATCGATGTATAACACCGTGTTACACACATTCTGTCCTATGAACCAAATTCACTTTTTCGGAAAGGGGATAAAAAATAAAAATATACGTGTATCGGCGATTTTCAGAATTTTTTTTTTTAAGTTTGAAGTATGAAGCTCCTAGTGGCCTGTGTGAAAGCCTTTGGACCGTTTTTTAACCCTTTTTCAGTGATCCAATCGAGCTGATTTTTGGCAGGCAGACTCGTGGAAATGTCTGTATTACGTCAAATTTTTAAAAAAAATAGATTTTTATCAATTCTCAGATTTTCCCCAATTTTTATTATTTTTGGAAAAAAAAAAAAAAATTCTGACGTGTACGTGTACATGAAAATCGCCGATACACGTGTATTTTTATTTTTTTCCCCTCTTTCCGAATATGTGCATTTGGTTCATAGGACAGAAAATCTATTTTTTGTAATACGGTGTAATTTAAATTTCAATCATAAATAGTTATATAACGATTTCTTTATAGTATTTGTGAACACATTAATGTTTTTCTGTTTTTTTTTATCAGAACACTATCAAAACGTTACAAACTGAATGTCGGCGGCGTACAGCTTTTTAAAACTTGCGCCGTTGTATGGAAATGTGACCTTTTTAAGAACATTTGTGCTTGAATTTCGCTAATTTTGTCAACGAGCGTTCACATATAATTCGAGAACCCAACACGTTACAATTGTTCACGAACGTTGATAATTTTTTAATGGGTTTTTTCCTTCAGTGTACGTATTTGCTTAGCATTAGAGGGCAAGTGAACACCCTGTATGCCGGTAAGTGTTTACTGTAGTTCTATCTGCCCCTAGTCTTGTTGTTGTTATAGGAAGGCCCTCTTTCGGAATATTTAGCATGTTCGTGTGTCGCTGTTGTTCATATTTGAGTATTCTTCTCATAATACCTCTCACCTGTGTTTGTTTTGTTGTTCTCCAACATATTCGTCATTAAAAGTGCATACATCAGGGTTGTTGGTGTTAATAGTGACCCCACCCCCAGCCAGCATACAATGCACAGTGGAGTATTCGCAAACAAGCTTTCCCGACTCAATGGAATCGGGAAATATTAAAGTCGATTTTGCAATGGGAACTGGCATTTCCACAGTCAATAAAACAGTTATTTTTTATACCACAAATAGGCGGTGGGTAACCATGTATTATAAACATAGATGGGTCTGTTAACTAATTATTGAAGATATTCATTCATGAGACAATCCGCACGATGGATGGCGCCATTAATCACAATGCTATGAAACCTGAAGGACAGCATTAAATACATTTAATTCCCTGAAGAATATATTACTCAAGAACCCAAGAAGTAAGCATTTCATTTAATAATTTCACTGGAATTCGTGCTCTGCACCATGGGCCCAGAGGGATTTGTAAATATTTTTTTAAATTCCAGTAATTGCAAACGAATTTTTAAATTTCGATTAACCAAATTATAGAGGATATCGATGACTACACTCATGGAAAAAGTATCACCAAAAGTGCATGCACTGATAACATATGATTTTACAGGATAGGGTTTTTTGTGTGATGCTTACGATACAATTAAATTAAATTTTGGGATTAAGAGTCAATTTTCTATCGCGAGTTTCGAAAAAAATTGTTGCTTACGCCTCTTCGGCGACAAGTGCTCGATTACACGGACGTGGCCAAATCGTTAATTCATAGTTTCCAAATTTGTCAACACGGTTTGTTTGTTTTTTTTTTTTTTTTTTAAAAAATGTTAAAACATATTACATGATTTTTCAATGGCGTTTTTCCCCTCAGTGTACGGTTTGACAGCTGATAATGTCAAACTGTGTTGATGTTACTGTTTGGCAAGTCATCATGAATCGTTTAAGGCCAGAACAACGCTTTCAAATTGTGGAAATTTACTTTGGAAAAATAAATACATTTTACGGTCGACATAATCGGCCTAGTGAGCAAGCTACGTCTATAGGCATAACACCGTGTTACAAAAAATAGATTTTTTTTCTGTCCTATGAACCAAATTTACTTTTTCGGAAAGGGGATACAAAATAAAAATACACGTGTATCGGCGATTTTTATGTACAAGTCAGACTCGTGGAAATGTCTGTATCACGGCAAATTTTTTAAAAACAATTTTTATCAATTCTCAGATTTTCCCAAATTTTAATTATTTTTGAAAAATAATAGCATAACTTGAAGAGACTCCAAATTTTTAAACTACTTAAGCGTTACGAAAAAAAATGTTTTTTGAACTGAAACCTTAAAGAAAAACGATAAACATTTAAAAAAAAAAATTTAGGAAAATCTGAGAATTGATAAAAATCTATTTTTTAAAAAATTTTACGTGATACAGACATTTCCACGTGTCTGCCTGCAAAAAATCAGCTCGATTGGATCACTGAAAAAGGGTTAAAAATCGGTCCAGAGGCTTTCACACAGGCCACTACGAGCTTCATACTTCAAACTTAAAAAAAAAAATTCTGACGTGTACATGAAAATCGCCGATATACGTGTATTTTTATATTCTCCCCTTTTTCCGAAAAAGTAAATTTGGTTCATAGGACAGAATGTGTGTAACACGGTGTAATTGAACCATAACAAGAAATGACAATATAACCTAAATAATTTCTGTTTTAGTCAAAATCAACATTGGCCCTTAAAATGTAACCACCCTTTATATTTGGTCGAACATGGTGGGCTATTTCCTATTTCCCGGGAACATTTTTGAGTTTTTACATCCCGAATCCCGGGATTATTGGTCGGGATTCCCGGGTATAAAATACTACCAAACAAAAATTTTACTATTTCACCCTTTTTACAACTTTTAAGCGGAAAATTAAACAACTTTGTACTTGCTGCAACATTCCTTAACTAGTTAATCTTATTACATTTAAATTGTACAGTATATTTTTTAAGATTATTTTTTTTTTTTGGAAAAACAATATTTTTTCATTATATTTTTTTTGAACGAAAATCAAGTCCCTGGAAGACGTTTCCATCCTAAGGAGGCACATTATTATCAGGCCGCGGAGCTTTAGCAGGTAACCAGCCTTACATGGTACAGTGTACTCTCTCATAAGCGGACACCTTAGGGACTGAGAATTTTGTCCGCATATGAGAGAAGTACACAAGAGTACTGAAATAGTGTCCGTTTATAAGAGGTGTCCTGACGAATATTTTATGGGGTATTTTCGTATTTTTTTTGTAAACCGCAGTTTTAGCTTAAAACCCATTCATTTTTATGAATCTGCCAAATATTTGGTTTAGTCCCAATCTAGGCCTTAGTCCCATACTAGTATGCGCATGCATACTAAAGAATAACATTTCTTCAATTGTTATTGTCGCGTGTAGCATGATTTGAATGAAATATTCAGCGGACTACGGAATATAAAACTACCTGTGTACGTGCTCCCACATACACACCTCAAAGACGGATGGCAACGCTGTTGTGTGTATGTGTTTGTGTGTGTGTGTGCGTGTATTGTGGTAGCTGGTTGTTGAAATGACATCGCGCACCGCACTTAAACAGCAGCGGCGCGATAATAATCTCGAGCGTATTTCGGTAGCTACTGCTGCGTAAATTACACTTGAAATCATGACAACAACAACGTGATTTTTTGTTTTGTTTCTGGTCTTTCTGTATGGTTTCGTTGATGTTGTTGCTGCTGTTGCAGTTGGCTGTTGGTTCAATCCCTAATCTGTTTATGTCACGTTTTGTATTCATTTCATATCTCAGTGTTGTTTTTTCGTCGTCGTCGTCTTTCCTTTTGTTTAATTTGGTTGTTGCTGTTGTTATTCATGTTTGTCCATTTGTTAGTCGTTTTCTTTACATTTGATTTGAACGAACGAACGAACGAACGACCAACAACAACAACAGCCGAGAAAAAAACGGAATACGGCACAAGGTACATTGTTGGGCCGATGCGGCGAGTTGTTGCGTTTGATGTGCCACAAGAGAAGTCTCTGGATGTTGATAAGGAACGTCGCGTTACCATGATCGACGATAGCGGTTTGTTTTGGGGCGATTTTTGGATTAAGAAGTAAAATCATCAATTTGCATTTAGCTGGAAAAATGATGCAAGTGCTTTGCAACTGGACTTGACTTGAAATATCTGGAAAATTCAGCCCATTCCATCCCGTCTGGCAACCCTAATTTGGAGCCATTGCACTAGAATCAATCGACGATTTTGCGATTTTTGATGTTTGGTCATTTTGGATTTCCCGTGAAATCCAATGCAGCTTTAATTGATTTTCACAGTTTTTTTGAAGCAGATTTCTGTCCAAAAAACAACAGATTTTTAAAATATTGTGAAGTTGGAGTTTTCGGGATATTTCTTCGTCTAATGCAAAATCTTAATATATATTTACCCTCGACACTGATTCACTGACTCTGTCACGCAGTACGTAGGAATTGAAATAGGCATTCTATAATTTTCTATAAAAAAAATAATATTTTTTTTTTGTACAGAAATTGTGTTTTCCCCAAATTTTTTTTTACCAAAATTTTTTTTTACAAAATTTTTTTTTTTACAAAAATTTTTTTTTTTTCCACAAATTTTTTTTTTTCAATTCAACAAAATTTTTTTTTTCATGAAAAATTTTTTTTTTCAACAGAATTTGTTTTTTCAACAAATTTTTTTTTTTCAACAAAATTTTTTTTTTTTCCACAAAATTTTTTTTACATATTTCAACGGGCGCCATAGGCGCATTACAACTTACTAGTTATTAATAACAACATATAGGGTATTGTATTAAGTGTTGTCTTTCTTTAAATTTAAATAAAACAATGTGTGTATGAGATATGAGATGATATAACATTCGCCGGGTGACGCGCATTCGAAATAGGGTTGCCGGTTGTCCTGAATTTTTCATTTTTTTTTATCTTGTCCAGGTTTCAGTAGAATCGTTTTTTATTCACCAATCTCTGTATTGCGATCCGTCAAGGTTCTTCACGACAATCCAAAAATGCTTTCGTTTTTCTCGAACTGTGACTGCAAGATTTTCACCATGTTTGTAGTGAATTTTAATATGTTCAATGCGTTGTTGAAGCGTGTATCGTTCCACTTTTAGTAATGGCGTAGTTTCTACTGGTCAAATGTCAAAGAATAAAAGTTTCAAAAGTAACAGCTACCGAAATACCGGGTGATTCAAAATAACACCTCTTGTTGGAAAAGCCTGGGTGATGCGCATCCGAAATATGGTTGCCAGATGCCCGGAATTTTTCAATTTTTTTTTATCTTGTCCCGGTCTCAGGAAAAACTTTATTTATGCAGTAAATACCAGTAACAAATAATTTAACAAATAATATAAAAAAAAATCCAAATTGATGTCCAAAAAAAATTGAGATAAATGTTTTTTTTTCCACTAACGAAAAGACTGAATTCTTAAGATTATTATTGTTGTGTGGTTTTTTTGTTAGTTTTTAAAGTGAAATAAAGAAAGTTGTACAACATAAATTCCATTTTTTTTTTGTTCAGAATTTTTGTTTTAAATTCAGTATATTTTTGATGACGGTCCAGTAATTGTACTTTATCGGCTGGCAACCCTGAACCGAAATGTCCAACTTTCCAGGACTCTGGCACATACATTAAGCTGCCTTTGGCCGATGGCTTGATTGATGTTGGCTTTTAGGGCCGTTGTGGTTTGTGGCTTATTCATGCACCGTGTACCGAGCTCTGCGGTGAGCCGAGAGAGGTTATCCAACTCCATTGTCTTCCTTCAACATCGTCGGAACATGGGGTGTATAACGCTGGTCTATACAATATGTATTAACGGCATCTGTTCGTCAAATATCCGTCGTCTGGCCCCTGGTGTTAGGATACTTTCCTGGGACTCTCATACGTTCATAGTTAAATGAACGGTAGGCCGAATGACATAATATAGACAAAAAAATCTTCCTGCCAGGGCTATGGAGTCGCAGTCTACAGTCGAAAAATTTGCTCGACTCCGACTCCATGTTTTACTAACACCGTGTTACACACATTCTGTCCTATGAACCAAATTTACTTTTTCGGAAAGGGGATAAAAAATAAAAATACACGTGTATCGGCGATTTTCATCAAGGGTTTCTGAAAAAGGGTTAAAAATCGGTCCAAAGGCTTTCGAGCTTCATACTTCAAACTTAAAAAAAAAAATCTGACGTGTACATGAAAATCGTCGATACACGTGTATTTTTATTTTGTATCCCCTTTCCGAATATGTGCATTTGGTTCATAGAACAGAAAAAAATCTATTTTTTGTAAAATTGATTGAAAACAAGTTAAACTGTTAATATTTTTTAAAATTTAAATATTTGCGATTTTACGAACTTTTTTTTGTATCCATCGCAACTCCGTGTAATAGAGAGTATAGGAATTGTAAACGGAAATACAATTTTCGAAATTTTGTTATTGAACAGCTGAAGTCGTAGGAGTCGATTTCGGAGTCGATCTATTTAAAAATGTTGGAGTCGGAGTCGAGCAATTTTCGTTTGACTCCACAGACCTGCTTCCTGCATGTGCTTTTCCTGCCAGCTATGACATCTTCAAATTCGAAACAAATGTCAACAAACACTACTCCCTCTTTCCTCCTTCCAATAGCAATATTTCCAATTGTATGTATTGGGGACAACCCGTGAGTGTTGAAAAAACATCCACCAATATCGATTCCCAACAACGGTTTCTTCTTCTCTGAAGAAAAATGGTTCATGTAGGTAGACAATTTTGTTTCATGGATCTTGCTTGGTTTCTCCGTTAACCAATAGTGTTTGTTAACCTCAACAGAGATCGTGAAATGGGTCGTGTTGATGATAAAAATTGGCTTCCATTGCTCGATTTTCGCCTCAAATGTCTTCAATCTCAAAATTGTTGTTGTTATTTCCTGCTGTTCTAAGGCTCACACTGATAAGCAGATGGATTTGGTCCTTCAATTACTCAGTCAATTGGACTTACGGAAGAGAACAATGCGAAGTTTTTGTGAAAAAACGCATCAGGCTGATGATTCGATGGCGAATCGATCACACACTCTTGGCTATGTCAGCCACATTTTTGTACCTAATTGATTTAATTGAGCTGCATTTAATTTATTTTTTGATTTTTACCGGAAATTCATCGCCGTTGTTGTTTCCAAACAACAAGTGACAAGTTTCCGATTGAAACACAGCGTAAGAACTATTGTTGGCAACCCTGTAATTGAAACCACTTTGACTATCAGCCAATAGGAATACACTACGCGTGACGTCATTCGATCAGCCTGCGCAGAACATTTTTTTCTCTGCACGGGCTGGCGTAATCATTGTTTCTAGCATTCTTGCTATTAACAGAGGAACATCAACCGTATAGAGCCGCTCACGATTATTCAAAAATGATAGCTCAGTGATTAAGGAAAATGTCCCCGCCAGGGGGGAATACTTATGCGCCCCTCCAGACTTTACTTTTGGTATTTCATGGCTAATTTCCAACATCTCTTAGAGCTCTGACTCCCTTCTCCAAATAGGTTAGAATTGAGTCGTTGTCGTCTAACAGGAGGCCCATAAGAAAGCAAATCACAAAAAAAGAAAACATGAAATGAGCTCATTGTCTAAAGTTTCTTTATTTTTTTTTTCATAATTTGTGTGTGTGTGTGTCTGTAAAATTTGGCAAACTCCAATGAAGCGGAGAACGGGCCCGCAACTTTGTTTTCATTCTGTCCGAAAACTGAAACCCTTTTCAAAAGGTGTAAAACTTTAGAGCTCATTTGTACGCATCACCAAAACCATGAGATGATGGCGATGGCAATGATGACGACGACGACGATGATGCCAATGCCAGGCCAGGCCAGGCCAGTGCCAAAGCTAAGGCGAGTGCATGCTTAGCCAATATTTGTTGGCAGCTAAATTGTATGTATGTAAGTTTGTTCCTTTTTGGAACGTTGGCGGTTCCTCTGCCAACTGTGTGCCCTGCTCGGTCGGCTGCTGTTGTTGTTGTTGCTGGTATGTTCATTTGACAGTGATTGTTGTGTTTTATGCGCGTGTAAACAAGCTAAAAACGATAACGATCTTATGATATTCCTTTTTGCCTTTTCTGTCTCGTTTTTTTTTTTTGTTCTTCTCTCCTTCATTGCTTTTTTTCTGGAGCGTGCGCGCTCGTTTTTTTTTTTCGCGAAAAGTACACTGGGATGATGGCATCAAACCCGACTAAGGACTGTGAGTTGGAGTCGATGGTGACGCTGTGCGATCGTTCATGAAACACTGTGTATGGATTTGTTTCTTGGTGGCTTTAAAATGGAGAGCAGAGATTTCACAAAATTACTGGCAGCTGGCCTGATGCTGATGCCGATGCTATTCGCGGCGATGTTGCTGATGATGATGGAAGGAAGGAAGGAAGGATTCACCAGAAATTGCGCAGTAACTTAAAGTTCACGATACAAAGTTCGAAGCAGCACATGATGCGGATGGAGTTACCTGCGTCTGTGTGTGTGTTTGCTACGAACTGAACTGAACATTTGTTTAGGGTTTTGTTGTTTTGTTTTGGTTTTCATAATAATTTTCTCCTGCTGCTGCTGCTGCTGTGGATGGTGCTCGCGTTGTAGTTGCTGCTCTGGTTTTGTTGTTGTTGTTTTGTATTCCCCCATATTTCTGTGCCTGATAAATGGCAGACATTCTGGTGTCTTCGATTTTTTTTAGGTGCGCATATGCAAAGGGTCTGTGAAAGTGTGCGTGACATGATTTTTGTTCTCCAACAGAGAAAAACGTAGCCTTTGGATTTGTGTGGATATTTCACATTTTTTTTTTTGGTTTAAAACACTCATTTTGATTATGAACATTTCAATAATTAAAAACAATTAAAAGGGAATTTGAAAATCTCAAAACTACTGAAACACTGTCAATCTGGAGTGGAAATATAACCATCTCATGAGCCAAAGACAAAATCAAAATGGTATGTACAGCGTACTCTCTCCTTGCGGACACCTCTCTTAAGAGGACACTTTTTTCAATACCAATCCGCTTCAGTGTACTTCTCTCATAAGCGGACCGACCGACGGCACCTACTTAAACAATTTTGTTTACATCGGTCGGTAGCCCTGTCTTCCCAGAATAACGGTAATTTATTCCAGCTCTATGCAAAAACATGGCACTAATTTCGATTATTGAGAACTAGATGTCTCGGAGAAACAGTGGTTTATCACTATCTACAGACTGTTTTTCGAAATACCACTACTTACTTATTTTCCCTTAACATTCCAGGAAGCAACAGACGGGGAACGAACTTCTCTCGAATCTGTGAGCTGTGTACGATATAATTGTGTATACTCACTGACCGGGGGACCTACTGTTTAAAGCCGGCTTCGAACGGCTAATGCTTTTCTAGAGAAGTTTTACATGGCTTAGGGATTGCTCTCTTACTCGTAGAGTCGCCAACATTTACAAGGTGGAAACAGCCGCCGAAAAATGTTTGATGGTCTTTCCCGGTTTCGAACTCGGGTTCTTCTGTGTGATAGTCGCACACACACTAGCTACCACACCACGGCCGTCCACATACCATTGCATACATTAATTAATAGTGGTCTTATTAGTAATTTTGTTATTGTTTCTCTCATTCTTTTCGATTCATCCTGTCCAATGTACCATATTCATAAATAATATCCTTGCAGGTCCTTGAAAATTTTTAAACTTTGAGTTTATCTTTAAAATGACATAACAATTCAGATTTCCTGAAGATCATATTAATTTTTCATCCCCTTCGAGTCTTGGTCTACAAGGGGTTAAGGCGAAAACGTATGGTGGTTGTATCTGTATTTGTAATTTCATTATCAAGTGGGAGAAAACTAGGCAATTTTCCAAACTTTAATAAGGAATTTATGGGAATGGTAAAAAAGCTTCGAGAATTTCAGTTATGTTTATTTTGGTGTAACCACAACTACATGAATACAATTTCAGCCAGGTAAGACAGTTTCTGGCAAAATACTCTGGATTTTGGGACATTTATTTATTTTGACTCATATGTACATGAGGTTTTTAGTTTCCTAACACTTCTTAACTACCGGGAATCGGAAATTTGGTTGACTTAATTTTCTTTATAAAAAAAAAACTTTTAAAATTTTGTTGTTTTTTTAACCAAAACTTAAGCACATAAACAACACTGTTCTGCAAAAATGAACTTTTGATCGTTTCCTTGGACAACTGTGAAAATGATCTCCTGAATACGAAAGGAGTGTCCATTTTGCCCCATCACGTATAGTTTGCGAGATATGGTGAAAATTATGTTTTTTTTTTGAGTTTTTTAAATTAATTAGCCTAAAACTTCGGCAATTCTTATACAATTCACAGTATAAATTGATAAGAACTATAACTCTTTCTTAAGTAATGTATTTAATAAAAGAGCCCCTGAGTACCTCAAAGGGTATTCGTGAAATGGTTGAACCTTTCAATCGGGAAAACAATTAGGCCGATAGCCTTATTCGCTTTATTACATAGTTTATTACAAATTTAATTTTAATAAATAAGGAAATAAATAAATAAACAAAATTTCGAAGCGTTATGGTTTGAACAAAAACAATTCTTTACCGCTGCAATTTCTGCAAACGACTTCTCGTTTTTTTATATTTTATTCAGAGACCAGCGCACAGCGTGCTTGCCTATCAGCGTAGGGGGTTGTGGGTTCGATGCCCACCAGAGGCATTGGTTCCCATATGGTCTGTGTCACCCGGTTTACCGTTAGACCCGAAAATTAGAATATAAATTCACCTTGTATTGTATAATTAATAATAAATAAATGAAAATAAAATGTTGCTGGAAAAAACGCGATGTTTGCATTAACGATTTTGCTACAAAATATGATTAGAAATAATAAACAAGTGTTTTGTGGACATACGGCAATGTGATTAGCTAGGCGAATAACTGGACTTCAAAGTGAAGTATTTTTTCAGTTATTGTTGAGATGTGTCTCTCTTCAAAATATCGTAACTTTATTTTGGAAAGGAATTTTGTCACAACTGTTGTTTTTATTTGGTTCATCTGTTGTTTCTTTACATCATTCTGCTTACAGCTTACAATATTTTTGTTATAAAATTTTAAATAGCTCACTTTATGAAGAAGCCAAAAAGAAGTTATGTTTTTCAAGTTAAGTGATTTTAAGACAGACTTTAACCGTTGAAATTTTCAGTTGCTGTTTTATGCCAATCCGTTTTTTAGTAACAAAATTAAAATGTGTATCCAAGTTTATATTATTTAAAAAAACACACGAATTACTACAGATTTCATACAACAAATATTATAAATTCCTTCTTATTTTTCTTTGTAAATTTTTAATATTTTTGTAGGATGTCCGTAAACACATTTTTTTCGAAAAAAAAAAATTTAATATTTCGTCTATGTAGAAGAAAAAGTCATCAACTACACTTTTGCGAAAAATGAGTTTATTGTATTTTATTTCATAGTTTTCCATTGTTTACTTTTTGCGCTTATCGATATGCGCATATCTATTTTATTTACTAAGATTTTTTTTTTATAACTCACTAACTGCAGGTTTGCGATAAAATTTGTGAAGAAAAAATCATTATCTACCTAAGGTTTTTGTCGATATAACAGTATACAACTTATGCCGAAATTGTTGGTGGATAAAATGTTGTATTTAATAATTAACAAATTGTGGTATTCAAAATATTTGTTATCGAAATATTGGATTTTTAATGATAACTTTTATATAAAACACCTTATAACTCAAAACTATGAAAATGTAGATGATGAGTTTTTGTTCTACATAGACGGTTTGTCGTCCTTATGCAATTTGATGAAGTTTGAGTAACCGCACTTGTATAAGGGGATCGGAAGTTCGTGGAGCCGAACCTGGGGCCTACGACATTTTTTTTGTCTTTTGTCATATTCTTCATCCTGATAAATTTTTCTAAACTTTAACTACCCACACGATCGAGCGTAGGGCCCTAGTGTCTCCCACGGACATTTCCCCCCTTTTCTCATGTAGATTTTCGTATGAATTTTTTTCGGGAAAGACAAACTTTATTAAATTTGTCCAGCTAAATTCGGGAAATCGCTCAGGCGACAGCTGGGGGGTTTTTTTTTGGGAAATTTTGAACAAATTTTCATTTTCATTCTTCTGTTGCGGCAATCGAGTAGCTAGTTTGGCACTGTCATTCGTGCTAGACATTTTTTTTTTTGTGGGTGCACGTAAGTCTTTTCGGGACAATTCAACAAAGATTTGCTGCCTTGGTAGACAACCTAACACGTGTCATTGGTGTGATTCGGACCGAAATGTTAGAAAACTTGTGTCAGAAGGGAGCGTAGCTATGAGGAGGCACTGAGTTATCGACTGTAATACATGTTTCATTTACACAATTTTCTCTATTTTCTTCGATTCTCAAAAAAACATCACAAAATTATTTCCCCCATTATAACTCAGCCATACGGCGGTAAAATCTAAGCTTGGTAAACACATGAGTAACCCGATCGCTGAGTGGACCCGAACCTTTGGACAGTTTTGAATCCGTGGACATACGGTGTTCAATTCCCAGACCAACGCACCCCAAAGCATAGTTCGGAAAATCTCGCTTCGCGAAAGGTATTTTCATTTTTATCTCTCGTTTTGTTACTCACACTCAGAGACAAAAAAAATAATTCTCGTGAAAGTAATTTTTATCTACGAAAGTTATCTTTTTTTTCTTTCATGAGTGATCCATACATGCTTTAAAAGTATTGCTCTCTCTAACGAAAGAGAAGAAAAGATAACACTCACTCATAAAAATAACTTTCACGAGAGTTTTTTTTTTACATTCTGAGTGCGAAAGTTAAATAAAGATAAATATTAAAGAGAGCACGCGTGAGACAAGAAATATAAAAATACTTGTGTTTGGAAATTGACGCAGGTCAGTTTCTTCTATTGTTTTGTTTGAAGCAGTTATCCGCTGAAAGTTTACTTATTTGTTATACATATTTTCGACCCATTTCGCCGTTGTAAAGGGATTTCCTAAAAATGCAGTTGATGACGAATATTTTTTCTAATGATTAAACTCATGAATGAGAATTAATTTCTAATGAGTAGATATAACTCTCGCGCGAGTGCTCGGTAGATAAATCTCGTGAGTGAAAAAAATAATTGTTCTCTTCATATTTTAAACTAGTAAGTTGTAATGCGCTATGGCGCCCGTTGAAATATGGAAAAAAAATTTTGTTGAAAAAAAAAAATTGTTGATACAAATTTTTGTGGAAAAAAAAAATTTGTAAAAAAAAATTTTTGTAAAAAAAAAAATTTTGTAGAAAAAAAATTTTGTTGAAAAAAAAATTTTGTAAAAAAAAAAAATTTGGAAAAAAAAAATTTGTAAAAAAAAATTTTGGAAACAAAAAATTTGGGGAAACACAATTTCTGTACAAATTTTTTTATTATTTATTATAGAATTATAGAATGCCTATTTAAATTCCTACGTACTGCGTGACAGAGTCAGTGAATCAGTGAATCAGTGTCGAGGGTAAATATATATTAAGATTACTTTCACGAGAAAAAAATATTTATCTTGAGAAAAATTTATATTTATCTTTGAGGAGAACAATTTTTTTCTCATAAGGTATTTTTCTCTTGTGAAGAGAATAAAAATTGAGTACTCTCCGTACTATGCCCCAAAGTCCTTGTCATTCCAAAGGAGTTGCAGCCTTTCAACAGAGTACGTGTAAATTTTATGGTTTCATACATAAACAAAAAACGTGAATAGATTTCACTGTGTGAATGGCATGAAATGGAATACACTCAACACTTGAGCGAAGTGTGTTTGGCAACGAAAATAAATTTGTTGTTCTTATGATTGGCATCATGCTGCTAAAATCCAACAAAGCGTGGAAGGTGGAAGGAAGGTTTACCCCCATACGCCGATGCAACAAAAGGACCATAAGGAACTCAAGTACCTTTGTTTCTTAACACACACGCACAACAACAACAAAATACAAAACAATGAAATCAAAAACTCTCGAAACTCCTACAAAAAGGCTGGCCATAAAAAGGGAATTCATTATCGACATTTCGTATGCACATTTTTGCTGATGCGGCTGCCCTTTGGCTGTTTTCCGTCTCTTCCCGCTTCTTTCGAATGAATGAAGTGGATGTACAACATTGCACTGCGTTACGTGTTTTATCACGCCAACTGGCTGAACATCCTGTCTGTGACAAATCAATGAATGCTATTTTCCAAGGACTCTGACGCTGACGCTGACTCTGACCTACGAGTTCTAGGTGAAAATCATTAGAAATGCATTTATTGGTTGTTGGACAGTTGTCCTCTGAAACACCTTTTGAACAACCAAAAAAAAAAACTGAACACAATCAATGTCCCAAAAACGCCATTGCTTTCACATCCTGCTGGTATCCTTGTGTATTGAACAAAACACAGGCATACGACACCAGAGAAGATTGTAAAAATCACGCACGTTAATCTCAGAATGATTGTTAGACAAAAGGAAAGTACTTGAAACGGACACTTGAAAAGTTGCCAAATCCCCTTGTAAGCAGGCGCAAAGGACAAATACCGCAAACTGTGATCCTTTTAAAATGTGGACAAGCCCAACTACAACACGAACGTCAAACACAACAACACGATACATGTTATCTATATTGTTGTTGTTTGGAATTCTGTATTTTGTCTTTTCCCCTGAACTGCGCCCGAGTCCTTCCTTTCACACTTTTGGCTTCATTAAGATTTCCTCAGGCCACGGCTGTTACGTTCCGTAACCCAGCATAAGGTGGACGTTGGGCTGTTGTGTGTTCGACATCCTGCTGGCTCTGGCAAATTTCCGTTTAAAGGCGTCATCGTATCGTCATTTTATGAAAGAACAATTTGCTGATGCATTGTCTCCTATTTTCTTTGTCCGTTTTGGTGATAGAATTTATATTTATATGGCACTTGAGATAGAAATCTATTATTTACATTCCGAAATGGTCACTGCGAACGTTTTGTTGGGCGTATGTACGTACAGTGTACGAGGGCAGTTGGCAAAGTGACACCGTTAGTACAGATTAAATGTTAACATCGTAATAAAGATTAGAAAACCGATATTATGATACAAGTACAGGGTGTTTTTTTATGAGGTTTTTTTTTTTAATATAAATCACTCTGACAGCTGGTTTGACAGTTTGAAGTGACGTCTCTACTCAGTATTGTTGGGCAAATCATCATAAATTGGTTAACTCCAAATCGTGGAAATTTATTTTCAAAAACAGTGTTCAATTAAAAATGTTTATACCGCAAAATTCTCTTCAGTGATGAGGCGCATTTTCGGTTGAATGGATATGTCAACAAGCAAAATTGCCGTATTTGGAGCAAAGATAAGCCACACGCCGTTCAAGAATTACCAATGCATCCCGATAAATGTACTGTACTGGTGCGGTCTATGGGCTGGTGGAATCATCGGTCCTTATTTCTTTAAAAATGAGGAAGGTCGAAGGACGCTTTACCGTGAATGGAAATCGATACAGAATCATGATCAATGAATTTTGTTGTTGCCAAAACTTTAAGATATGGATGAAAACGAAATGTGGTTTCAACAGGATGGTGCCACTTGTCATACTGCGGGCGTAACAATGGACTTATTGAAAGCACATTGCAACGACAACATTATTTCGAGAAATGGACCGGTGAATTGGCCTCCGTGTTCGTGTGATTTGACGCCACTCGATTATTTTTTGTGGGGATACCTGAAGTCATTGGTTTACGTGGATAAACCAGCAACCAATAGTCAACGTGTCATTGCTGATATACGCCCTCAAATGCTTGAAAAGGTGGTCGAAAATTGGACCTCCAGAATGCAAAAAAGTCGTGATAGCCATATGCCCGAAATTATATTTAAACTAGTAAGTTGTAATGCGCCTATGGCGCCCGTTGAAATATGGAAAAAAAAATTTGTTGAAAAAAAAAAATCTTTGTGGAAAAAAAAAATTTTTGTTGAAAAAAAAAATTTTGTTGGGAAAAAAATTTTTTCTTTTCTTTTTTCAAAAAAAAATTTCGTTGAAAAAAAAATTGTTTCTTGAAAAAAAAAAAATTGTAGAAAAATACAATTTTGTGGAAAAAAAATTTTTGTTGAAAAACAAAATTTTGTAAAAAAAAAATTTTTGTAAAAAAAAAAAAAATTGGAAAAAAAAAATTTTGGAAAAAAAAAATTTGGTAAAAAAAAAATTTGGGGAAAGCACAATTTGTGTACAAAAAAAAAATATTATTTTTTTTTATTATTATTATTTATAGAATTATAGAATGCCTATTTAAATTCCTACGTACTGCGTGACAGAGTCAGTGAATCAGTGTCGAGGGTAAATATATATTAAGATTTTAAATGACAAGAAAATATCTACAAAAAAAAAAATTTTTTTTTTGCCATTTCATAATTTGGCATGTGTTTTTATTTAAATTTCAAATCAGCAAGCTCTTAGAAAAACACCCTTTATATAAAAAAAAAATTAAAAATACCATAGCTCTGAAAATATATTATTAAATTAGATATACATTAAAGAGGCTTACAAACTAAACTAATTCTAATATACACAGTATTTATCTAGAATGTTAATTTACATTTGGTTTCAATTTAATTATTGACCTGAAGCCAGCCCAACTAAATATTTTTTTTTTTTAAGTATGACTTTGTCACTATTTTATTACTATCCCGCTAAAAAGGAACAAAACGGGGTATTTGATGGTGCTTAATTAAGACCTGAACATATATTTGATACAGTTAGACAAATAATATACAGTATCGGCCAAAACCTAAGCACTCCCTCAGTACATTTTTTTTAAATGATAATTTTTTTAAGAAAACAAAGTTATTACATTTTTTTTTATTTTTTTATTTATTTATATCTTTATTCTGGATGACACACGCACATCTTTTAGGCATAGAGGATATTCAGTTATTAACTATATCAGGTGATATTTGCTTTGCAGGCTTTTTTTGCGGCTTCAAATACATTTTCTTTGGTTTTGCAATTTTCCCGGTTGATTTTGAAGTTAACGATCTCCCACAAGTTCTCGATTGGGTTAAGATCGGGGGATTGGGCAGGCCAGCGGAGAACTTCTATCAAATTGTTCTGTTTTGGGTCGTTATCTTGCTGGAATGTCCATTTAAGTGGCATCTCTTCTTCAGCATAAGGCAACATAACGTCCTTTAGTATGTCACGATACATGAAACATTCCATAATGCCATCAATCTTATGAATTGGCCCAATCCCTTGCCCAAAGAAACAACCCCAGACCATTATGTTGCCGCCTCCATGTTTTACAGTGCCTTTGCTCTATACCTCTCGGATGCTCGGAGACGGAACTGCAAAATAATTCCTGTGGTTGTCCTCGCTATGATTCTCATCTCACCTCCTGCTCTCAAGCAAATGCCATTGCTACACCCTGTAGTGATGCGTTCTGGACAGCATACTGTTCATACTATCAGTTTCGTTGGTAGCGTCGGTGTTCATCCACCACTGGCAACACACAAACTTAACTTAACAGTTTCGAAAATAGTTGATTTCAGTGAATTTCAATAGGTAGGCGTGAATTTTATGTTTACTTTTACTCAGGGTAAACGTTTCATCTCAATAGCTGCAGTCGTTATCGACTTGTATCGCTTTCAAATTGAGTCACATGGAAAAAATCACCTTCTACAAATTTCTGGGCGCCTGGTATCAACATGTTGTGAATTGACTGTTTCTCACACTGGTGCGTGGTTTTGTTTATCATAATTTTCAAAATATTATTATATTATATTCAAAAGACAGACGTCGGACGGGACCCATGTTTACTGGCAAATTGTATGTTTTATTTTAGTCAACTTCACTGAATTTATTTCTCTTGTTTGTTTCTCCAACAGGTAATTGACATCGATCCATTTTGGGTCCCCACCACGGAAGAGGAATTCACGCATTTTGGCGAAAAGGCCGATTCAGCAAATCGTGCTAAGCTCTACATGGACAGTGTCCGACGTCGCAAGGGTCTGTATGTCGACGAAAAGGTTGTCGAACATGCAGAGAAACAGCGAACCCTAAGCAAAAAGAAGTAATGATCAGAGATTAAAGCCAAGGATCCCCAAATCAAATATCGCATTGGCTCAATTAACTTATAATCTAAAACGACGATCACATCTGATTAAAACCTATGGCTGAGCTACATAGTATGTCTATGTAAAATATGGCGTTTCAATAAACAACATTCTGAAACTTATAAGTGTTTGTTTTTTTTTTGTTTCATTCAATATTTTAGGACTTTTTATAAAACGCAAAAAGAATAAGTCACATATAAGAAAATATCGACTACAATTGTCTGAGCGCCTGGCAACACAAACCAAAGAATTGGTGGTTAGTGATTTTATACTACGGAGTCTTTATAAGACTTATATATCGCCTCTTCTCCAAATATCGCTTGCAGTAAATATTTTGGAAAATAAGCTGAAACTATCTCTATTTGGAAGCTAAACTTTTCATAGTTGGCAAACAGCTAGCTATCGTCTTGGGCTACAGTTCACTGACATAAATCGTAACGATGAACATAAAAGTTTCGAAGTTATACAGCTTTGTAGTTGATTTCGTTGAATTTCAATATGTAGGCGTGAATGTGGGCGTGTCACACTATATACATCCGATAGCTAGACCTTTACTCTAACTCAGGGTAAAAGTTTCATCTCAATAGCTGCAGTCGTTATCGAGTTATATCATTTTCAATTTGAGTAAAATGGAAAAAAATTCTGGGCGCCTGGTATCAGCAAATTGTGAATTGACGGTTTCTCTCGGTGGTTTTTGTTTTCATATATATGTGAGTGTGTGTTTTTTTGTTTCTCACCACTGTTTCTGATTCCAATTTTGGGGCACCAATTTTCTGTTAACCGCTGTAAATAAATATTTTGGAAAAAATGCTGTAACTTTCTCTATTTGGAAGCTAAACTTTTCATAGTTGGCAAACAGCTAGCTATCGTCTTGGGCTACAGTTCACTGACATAAATCGTAACGATGAACATAACAGTTTCGAAGTTATACAGCTTTGTAGTTGATTTCGTTGAATTTCAATATGTAGGCGTGAATGTGGGCGTGTCACACTATATACATCCGATAGCTAGACCTTTACTCTAACTCAGGGTAAAAGTTTCATCTCAATAGCTGCAGTCGTTATCGAGTTATAGCGTTTTCAATTTGAGTAAAATGGAAAAAATCACCTACTACAAGTTTCTGGGCGCCTGGTATCAGCAAATTGTGAATTGACGGTTTCTCTACTGGTTGGTGGTTTTTTGTTTATCAACATTTTCTTGTTGATCAACATTTTGTTGTTTCTCAACAAATGTTTGTTCCTCAACATATGTATTTTTGTTTCTCTACATACTGTGGTTTGTTGATACAAATTTCTATTCTTGCCAATTCAAAGCATACTCTACGGCTGAAATGTTTATATGTATACATGTCTAATTGGATTGCTGTTAATAGTAAAAAAAAAACAAGAACCTATTACAACATTTTCTATTTCCTGATACCAGGCGCCCATAAACACGGAAAGGGATTATTTCTTGTGTGGCCTAACTTAAAAACGCCATAACTCGCTAACGAACTAAGCTATAGAGATGAGACTTGTACCCCGTGTTAGAGTAAAAGTGGGATTATCGGATCCACATAATTGGATATGACTATTTTTAAGTTTTTTCTATTAGAACTTAGTATGATCGGTGGTGAAAATAGCGTACCAAAGTTTTTGATCTATCAAATGGGCTTGACACCGCCCACATACGTCGAAACATGAAAGGGCCATTTCTAATACCGTATTAGAGGTACGAAGATGATGTTTGGTACATAGTCAACTGAGATATGTACCTAAATGCTGTTTGGAGACCAACCTAAAGCCAAAATGCCCCCACACAATACAACTGGTTATACAACTTGCTGGAGTTGGTCTTACTGGGTTTGGATTTAAGAAAAATAAAAAAATCGGTTGTTTTGTTTACAAAGAACTTTTATTATAAAAATGAAAAAAAAAACGTAACCCGCTAACCACCAAATTTTTAAAATTTATAAAAGGAGTGCTATGGGGCACTCTTGCGGGTTAGAGGGTTAATTCGCATATCTTCTTAAAATAAAATTGTGTTCAAAATCGTCAATATTTAAAAAAAAAACTTACAAACTAATTTTCATCAACTTCTGTAGAGTTACTCTTATGATGTGACTAGGCTCTTGATTTATTTCCATGATTGTAGCTGCATTGTGAACAATGGCGGTTTCCGTTTCGCTTACTTCCGGAACATCCAGTGGCCTATCTCCCGAAATAATGTGAATAGAGCTGTAGAAAAAATGTACACAACAGAGTTCATTACTAGGGACTAAATTAACAAGTGTCGATGTAATACATACAGAATTAGTACAAATACCGTCAGCTGGGTGGCAATGGTTAGCAGGAAAACGCCTTCGCCACCCTGACCTTCATCATTCAAGGTCGCGCGATAGACCTGCGAATAGCACACACCGCTTATGAAGGGCACGGCATTATCGCACACCGACAACAACGCAAACACTTTGCCTCTTTCGGATAGGGGCACAATCTTCGAAGTCATCGATCGGATCATTGGACCAACAATAGGGCCCAAACTGCAAACTATGGCTCCGGCATAAAACAGCTGGCCGCTGGTCGCAAAATAGTAGAACAGGCGGGCTATAGCGTGAGCCCAGGCGCCAATGAAAACTATAGTCTACGGGTATGGATGCAAAATATATTTAATGTGGCAAATGTTCTTCGGCTTACCGTATCTCTCCAACCAAGGGATTTATTCATCAGCGGGACGGCCACTAACATGGCCACCACGAAGGCCGATGATTTCACCGTCTTAAATGTACTGTAAACGGCAATGCTCCATTTAAACTTGAAGGCGGTATAAATGTACAAATATTGGCCCTCATCCCTTTGGAAGGTATACAGTACCATGGCGATGAGCAACATTATCAGAAAGCTTCTGCGGCTGCCAGGTCTTTTTTTCACTAAAACTCCAACCGAGTCGACAACATGCTGTTTGTTGAAAAATTCCACAAAGAAGCCACAGCAGCTCAACTCTCGCAATGGCCGTTGTTTTTCGGTGGTTTGCCACTGAAATAAAAAAAAAACGGTGGACACTTTATTATTAGCACACAAAAATAAAAAGTTTAGCCCGAGAATCCCACATTTTGTTTTTGCATTATATAAGAATAACATATTTAAAAAAAAAAAACGTATAAATTGTTCTACGAAGCCATTTTTGAAATAAGCCATCATTTCAGAGCTGTCCAATTAACTGACCTTGTTTTATCTAACAAGGTGCTGGAAGATTTCTTCAACTTCATTCGCAGCTGCCGCTGGATGAGATCTTTCAGAGAGTTTTACTTACCTTCAGGGCAAATATCGTATAAATTATGGAGGCAGCCAATAGAGAGGCATTCAATGCAAACATATTGGCATAGGAGCGATTGAAGACATTGTAGAACAGATATGACCCCAAGGCAACGCCCGTCGGCATTGCACTCAGATAGCAAATATCCAGTATAGTGACCCTCATCGTGCGACTGTGTAAGCTTGAGATATCCGAGATGTAGGCAAAGCACGAAGCGAATATTGCCACATCCGCTCCGGTTAAGGCACTTGGTAATGTGGCCGTATAGATGATATATTCCACCGGCCATGTCTTCATCCGGGCATTGACCACTATCATCACCGAATAGATCAATTTACCGCACAGGCCGAGGAGTAGTGGAAACTTTCTACCGCGACGATCCGAAAATGAGCCCAAAAACAGGGCCAATATAATGGGAAAGACATGGGCCGATATGGACTCCCACTGCAAAAACTTGGCAGTGGTAATCTGTACTAATTTCTTGTACTCGGCATTCTCGCTATCCTTGATGTGTTCGCATATCTCGTCCGAGAAATTGTTGTTGACACGGCAGGCCTTTTGAAGGAAGAAATCCTGTTCCACCACCGAGGTAATCATGAAGGCAAACATGTACAGGAACATTGTGGGTTCCACTGAGATTTCCTTGTACCATGGTGACAATATGGCTCGTCTAAAACGAAACAGTTTACTCTGGTTTGCGGGTGGCGGTAATGGTGATAGACTGGTGTCTGCCATTGTAGATGTGGGCATTAAATTCGAGCTAGACGCCTAAAAGTAGACAATGTTTTTTTTATATAAATTTCGTAAGGTAGTTGTGTGGTCGATAATGCAGTTGCTGTAATATGGTTCGCTTCTTTAGGAGCAGTGAGGTGCCTACTAAACAGACATGGTAAATAATTTCTGCGGTAAAAAAGCAGTAAGCAGTACAATTTTACTGGTTGCTGAAAAAATTTGCAGTATTCAGTAAAATTTTACTGCTTACTGAAAAAATTTGCAGTATTCAGTAAAATTTTACTGCTTACTGAAAAAATGTGCAGTATTCAGTAAAATTTTACTGATTACTGAAAAATTTGCAGTATTCAGTAAAATTTTACTGAATACTGAAAAAAAAAAAGCAGTAACCAGTAAATTTTTACTGAAGTTAAATTTTTTTACAGTATTTTACTGATAATGAATTTTGTTTGCAGTATTTTACTGGTTACTGAAAACAATAGCAGTATTCAGTAAATGTTTAAATTCTGTAGCGTGACTATTAAAGACTCTATAATATGCAGTTATTATAAGTCGAAGCGTGTATTTTTGGTGTTGGTTGCTTCGACTTATAATAACTGCATTCAGTAAAATTTTACTGAATACTGCAAATTTTTTCAGTAACCAGTAAAAAACGGATTTTTTACTGCAGTAATTATTTACTGCAGTATGCCCATGTCTGCTACTAAAGAACTCAAAGATCTTCAAAGGCAATCAGCGATAAACAACCGCTATAGTTTACATTAAAGAAGTCCGGACCAGGTGTAATTGCTGTTACGAAATGTAAACCAAGGTTCTTCTCCAACTGCTTACAGAGATCAAATAGAGTAGCATGCATTTTGATAACTTTCATAGTGAAAATAATGTAACTGTTATTCCAATGGTAAATGTGTGTTCCCTTCATTGAACTTTAAGGGAACTAAATCAGCAACGATATGAACAGTATGTGTGATTCAAATCGTAGTAGACTTTTTGTTTTACATACCATAAAGTGGAACTGAATTGATATCTTTTTTTATCATTTGTTACGTTTGAATTGAATTGAATTTGTATAAGTTTCAATAAAATTGTATTATTTTCAATTAAAAAGTCGACTTAAAGCGAGTTGTAATTCACAAAAACTTTTAAATTTCTGAAAAAGTCAAAAAGTCGAAAAGTCGACTTTTGGTTGCAACTATAGAACCCTACTCCATATTAAAATGGAGAGTAACAGGAAATGTTTTTTCAGCATTATGATATCTTTTATTTGGGGTCGACGAATATTGGATCACTGGGGCTTATAATGTCATTAATAAAAATTTTTAAACATCACTTTAAACTAATACCATATTTCTCCAAAAAATTAAAACAAACACAATTTTATTCTTCTGGTTAGATTGTTTTTTTGTTTAGTTTCTCGGTTTTAGTTACATTCGGGCCACGTTTAATACCAATGCTTATTCAAAGAAAAATTACAAATTGGCAACAGAATGAACGAAAAAGTGACCAAAACGTACCAATAACCGGATAAAATATGTGCAAAGCGAAAAAAACAAAAATATGTAAAAAAAATTGTAATCGACTGGAATGAGCCAAAAAGTGGTCTAAAAGGGTACAAAGCGGGCCCACAACTAGTAAAAATTAAATGAGAAATACTCTACATACGGGTATAAAAAATTCTTGCTCTAAAACTAGAATCATGACATTTTGGGGAGTAGGTAGTCCTTGCCGCGTAGACATCCACAAAGAAGGGATTTTTGGAAAGCGATTGAAAGGGGGTACGGGGAAAAAAGTGTCCCCAAAAACGCAAAAGTACACAATAATCAAATATTCTCCTATGTCCTGACAATCGTGCAATTGTGAAATCACATGCGATTTGCGATAAATTTATCACCCTGTCATACACTTCAGGCGAAGAAGAACTTTTGCACCGAAGACCTAATGAAAACATTAAACATTTTGTTAAATACACGTTTTTAATAGAAATATATTTGTTTGTGATTGAAATTGCATCGTTTTTTTCATGGGCGATTGTGATTTTCCGTCCAAGGTGAGTTGGCAATACAGACTGAATAAATGACAGCCAATTTGACCGATGTAGCTTTAACAATATGGTCGCTAGCAACCGTGAAAATTCGGAAGACAAAACCCGTAATATACATTTATATATATATTTTTATCTGCCTAATTGAAAACTGGTATTTCACGCAATTAATTCTCCCTGGACAGCCGAGGTGTGGCGACTATCACGCAGTTAAACTCAGGTTCTAACATTGGTAAGACCATCAAACATTTCCCCAACGGTTTTTTTTTTAAATCAATTGTAGGTTTTGCATTCTTGATTTAAAAACACTTATTAATTTAATTATGATAAATTTAATTTAATAAACATAATTTGATAAAAATTAATTTTAAAAAAAAATAATGTTTTAATGAAATAAATTTGTATTTTAACATGAAAAAAAATATTTTTTTTTCATAACTCCTAGTACCAATTATGCCATCTAAAGAAACAATTTGGCGTATAATTTTTTTTTTAATAATTGCTTTTTTATAAAAAAAAACATTATAGAGCAAATAATAAAAAAAGGACTTTGCAACAAAATGAAAAATAATATCAAAATATTGAATTTAATGCTACAGACCATGTTCTTTTTTTAATTCTCTTGTCTGTTTCACAGATTTTAACAAACTAAAAATACTACAGTCATTTTTTGCCTGGACTAAAAACAACAGCAAAACTTACACTTTGCAAAAGTGGATCCATTATGTGTGCCGGCTTTTTATTTTCTCCTCACACAAAAACAAAAATTTAACTGCTTGCAGATTGAAAAAAAAAACACTTTAAACACAATGAACTAAAACGGAGACATTGAAAAAATTAATTTTTAAATTCGTTTAAATTCAATTAAGTGGGAAGTTATTGTCACAGACTCCGGCGAGACGAATGAAAGCATCGCACAATGTGGTCTAGTGAGCTACAGACGACTTTGCCGGGTATTGATTTTTCCAGAAGCACAAACAACAGCATTAATCACAGATTACAACTCATTACTGATGAATGTCCTATCGATTTGAAATCCTATCGATTTGTGTTTCAGCTAGCGCAAATTAAATATTAAAAACAATCCGTGTTTTATGTAATGTTTTTCTTTTTTTGTGTTTTTGAGTTTTTGTTATGCTCACTAAACCCAAAAACGCGGCGGCAAAACAAACGACTGAAGAAGCGTATAAATCTAAAATGCTCTCAACCACCGAATATTTTGTCGCATGTTGTCTGTGCAGAGACCAAGTGTTGTCAACGTAGAGAAAAAAGCAACGAATTATGTTTCAAGCAGACAACATTAATGAAACCACATAACACTCTAATTTCGTGGATTTCGTGTTAATATAAAACTTTTTCTTTTAAAAGTTGTCCGCTTCAGTTGGTTGAAAAGCGTTATTTCTGAAGCATTTGGTTTTTGGAAATTGAAGAAAAAACCCAAAACGTTTTCACAATTAAATGAAATATTTATTTGGATGAAGAGAGAGAGGGAAAATCTCATACATTTTTGTTATAATTTTCAGGTAATATTTAATTTTTTGTTTTTGTGTGATTTTTCATATTCAAAAAATAATTCAAACTTTGAACAATGAAAAATTTACCTTTTTTTTTTTTGAAAAATTCCCGTATTGTATTTAATTCAAAAGATATTCGTGAAATCTCCAAAATCAGCTGGGAATAGTGGATGTTTCCAATGGGGAAAACATTTGCGAATACAGCATATCCGAAATAATTCCTCAAAGTTGCCATTTCTACAAACGACTTTTATTTTGTATATTTTATTAAGAGAGTACATTTTCATGTTGGCCTTTTTTTCATCTATTTTTGGGAATTCTTCATTTGTGGCATTCATCATTTTTTTCGGAGCGATTTGCGTTTGGGGCATTTTTCATTTATTGCCCCAAACGGAACAATGAATTTATAATACTTAAATTATAATACCAACTTTTGAACTCTTTTTTTTTCCGCAGCCTTCTCAACGATAGAAGTCTTAAACATAAATGTATGTTTTTAAAAAAAATGAAAAAAAAAAGAAGAAATACAAATTTTGCTCATACATAGCGGACCTTACTCTGAACAAGATGATGTTTTCATATTTTATAGTTTGGGAGAAACTGGGTTCTGAAAATGGATTTTCTCAAAATTTGAGATTTGAAAAAAAGTTAATCTAAAAAAATTTCAAAAATTGTATTTCACGTGAACGGGTGTCACAGGTTACTTTCACGTTGATGGAATGTAAACCGGAATGAAAGTGAAAGCTGGAACAGGAGCTGTTTGTTTTTCTTTATAGAATTCATGTCAGATATGAAAATCATTCTCAGTTTAAAAATACATCATGTTCATCGCATATTTCTTTTACAACCTTCTTAAAATATCGCTGATACGTATGCAGCCAATACGTATTTGTTTATATTTTGCTATCAATTAACCAAAATAAATTAATTTTTTCTTGACCTCTCTAAGTGGGACAAATAAGGATAAGTGGGAAACTGGGAAACCTTGCTAAGTGGGAATAAACGATCGGTCCCATGAAAAAAAAACGAGATTATTTCTACATTTGAATTGAACACGTAAAAAAGGATAATACTAACAAGATATGGGTGGATTACACCCAACGATAGTAATGAAGTAAGTTAAGATGTGGCATTCACACACATTCTTGTTTATTTATTTTTAACTTTCATACACAAGACTTTTGCGATCGCGACGTCTAAAATCCGTTTTTCTATGATACGATTTAAATACGTCTGAATGACTTGTTTATTACATTCTTAATATTTATGTTGTCCATAACAACATGTTTTCCGATTTCTGCATCCGGCTGCTATATGATTGTATCGTTTGCATTTGTAACATTGCCTTATGTTTGTGCCATCAAAAAGGCGATAACGTTCACACACAATATATTTCTTTTCAATTTGTACATAATATCTGTGGCCATTAACCATAGTGGCCTAACTCGACTTCGGATAAAATTAAGATTTATGTACCATCAAGTTCAACAACTACTTGTGTTCGAGCAGAAAGTAAAACAATGCAATTCCTTAGAATTCGGATGAAAGTTATGCAGAGAAAATCGACTCCTGATTTTCAGCGATGATTTGAAACTATAAACTGTTCAACTAAAAAAAACCTGAAAAGCAGATTTAGGCTGTTATGATTTGTGACCACACACATGTTTTTTTTGTTATATAAAATAAAGATAGGCCGTATTTTTGAAACTGAATTAAAATACAGACAATCTGCATTTCACTGTTTTTCCACACGGAATTCTGTAGCTTCAGTTTATCTTTTATTTTACTTTCAGTGTGTGTGTGTGTTTTTTTTCTTTGTGTTTTGTCATTAACATTCGCTGGGAGATTTTTGTTCATATTTCTCATTCATTTCATTCGCACTTACAAATTTCAGTCTCTCCTCATGAATTTCAAAATTTTTTTATGATTCCTACCTTGTTTAAAAAAAAAAGGATTTTCGTAGCATAGAAGATGTAACCGATTTTTCGGTCCTTTGACTTATCATCATTTTTGGAATACGTAAAACGTCCGTGTCCCAGATCCAAGATGTCCCAAAACACGAACCGTTGCACAGAGGGTTAGAATAGCCTGTTTTCTTGGATTAATTAAAAAAAAAAAATTTAAGTATCGTTAAAATTTGTTGCACCCGGTTACAGTATATAAAATTCTACATCACTTGTCGTTAAAATAAATGCCAAAAGTGGTCTGGTGTTTTTGTAGTGAAACTTCAAAGTCAAACATCATAGAAATTTTTGTGCAAAAAAGGCTGAAAAAAGTGAAAACGTTCCCGTTGAAAATTTTATTTATTTTAAAAAGTATTGTAAAAGTTAAACATTTTTCAATGGAACCATCAAGTTCAGGTTATTTTGCAAATACGTCGTTAACATTTGTGTATCAAATTGTGTGTGGAAGTGATTTAGATGTAGTTATTTATATTGAAAATGCCAAAAAAATTAATATTTTTATATTTTAAATGGATATATAGTTATTATTCGTCCACATTCGTGTCATAATTTATAGTTTATATTAAAGAGGACATAAATCTGTGTTATGTTGCAAAATTTTACGCTGCCCTTTTGTGCTTTTTAGAAGCCATGCATTGTTTAATACAAGTGTTGCAGCAGTAAAATTAGCTAAAAGTCACATTGATCTCGCGACTGGTGCTGTTGTTGTGTGTTGTGTTTTGTTGTTTTTCATGTTACTTTTTTCTATTTATTTGTGCTCTTCTTTTCCGTATATTAATGTTGTTATTTTTGTTTCTTTTAATAATATTCTTTGTTACAATAATATTTTGTTTTTGTTTATTTTAATAATATTCTTTGTTTTGACAAATAGTGATTGTGTTGTGCAGTTTCAAGTAATCGGGTATAAGGGATTTTTGAAATGGTTTTTTTTTATTAGCATTATTTTTTTTTTTTTTTTATAGATACAAGTTCGAACGTTGTTTTCTATACTCGTCGAAGCTTATTTGATATTATGATGAATTCAAGCGCTCAAACAATGAATGACAAGATGACATTTTTAGCTGAAGAAATCAAAAAACGCACCAACTGCTCTGAGGATAATATGTGTGATTTAAATAAAAGAATTCATGTTTTCTTTTATGAATTTAAATCTAGGTGGACTAGAGCGCATAGAATTCAAATGAGGTTTTTTACTCAAAATAAAATCTGGTTGGAATCCTCTATTGGTTTTACTTTTGCCCCGACTGCAAAACGTGGTCGAAAAGAAATTAGTTTTACCGAGTCCAGTGATTGGAGTAAATATAAAAAAACAAAGATTGTAAGAGACACCATGTCATTGCCATGAAATTAATAATGAAAAATTTCAAATATATGCACACAATACAGGACGACTTTTTGTTGAAACGTATCCTTGGTACAATATGCCTACCACTTTGCACAAGTTTTTTATTCACGGACCCGAAATTGTGTCAAATGCCCTTTTACCTATTGGGCAGTTATCAGAAGAAGCGCAAGAAGCTCGAAATAAAGATTTTAAAAAATATAGGGAGTTTCATTCCCGAAAGTGCAGTCGCGAAAAATCAAACCAAGTCATTTTTAATATGTTTTTGATAACCTCTGACCCAATTATTTCAAGCATGCGAAAATTGCCTGGAAAGAAGGTTCAAAGCTTGCCAGAGGAGGCAATTGATTTAATTGTACCTGCAGCTCCGAACAAGAACTATTTCAGTGATGTTGAAGTTGCTGATGCTGCGGATGATGATAATGATGATGATGATGATGATAATGATGATGATGTGGATGATTAACTTTAAGATGTATAAAATGCAATGTTTAAGTTCTCATACTGTACTCCTTGCACTATATACCTACACTGATATTTGGCATTACTTAATAAAATTATACTCAAATATACTTAGAAAACATTTTTTTTAACTTATTTTAATGGTATTAACTGAAAAATAAAGAAAAATTATCCTAACATAGCTTCCCTGATTTGATCCAAGAAAACATGCTACTCTAACCCACTGTGCGTTGGTTCGATGAGCGGTAGATCTACATGGGAAGACAGATTTGTAAATTTGCTATGCCAAACTGTCAGAACATCAATCGTTGTATGTTTTTAAACACAGTAAATGTTAGGTATCAAATTTTGACGCTTGTGTGCATCCACTGACTATTGTGACCAATAGAATGTGTGCTGTCAAACTATGGACTAAATTAATCAATCATCTAACGGAGAAAGTTCATCTCAAGGAAATAAAAACAAGTGTTTCGTTTTCAAATACAAACTAAACAACCATTTGGTGTGGAAATTTGCCTTCTGTTTATTAATATATGTAGTAGAGGTTGTACCAATTTATATTTAATAAATAATATCCTTCGTTTACACATGCAAGTTTGCTGGTGAGTTTTTCAATTGAGGTTCCATCTCGAGAATTTCACGTAGGATGTTCTTTTTAAAGTTTCATTTTGGTCTGGCAATATAAACTCTCGCTTGGAGATGAACTCACAGAAAATAATATGATGGCTTTAAATCTGGCGATATTTGCGGCCAAATCGGGACTTGCCAGTTCTGTAAAAGCCTGAACTTAAGTTGTTATTTGCAATGAAAACTGAGTAACAGCATATTTTTCTAAAGTTTACATTGGCAACAAAAACTCAAAATCCCCGAAAATGTTCTTAAGCAATTATTAGTGAAAAATACCGAATTATTTTTTGCGCATATTCGTCGGAGAGAATGTGAAGCAATAAAGAAAAACAAATACAGAAAATAATTGTTATTTTCATACTTTTCGTAATTTGTACAGTGTACTCTCTCATAAACGGATACCTATGGGACTGAGAATATTGTCCGCTTATCAGAGAAGTCCATAAGAGGACGCAAGCGGATTGGTAATGAGAACAGCGTCCGTTTATGGGAGGTGTCCGCATGTAGAGAGTACAATGTATATATACATATACGATTATTACTACAAATTCTCAAAGCCGCGATTTACCAGATAATTTTTCTGTTGAAAATTCAGACGATGACTTTTTGAAAACAAGCATGCCTCTTTCTGATATAAATCTATGAAAAATGTCAGAAACAAATTAAAATTGCTCCCCAATTACCATTTTGGGACTGTTGCGGTACATCTCTTGCTTCGCTACCCACTTCGTCATCAATCGTCAAAAGTCGTGTCTGCCCACTCTGGGTGGATAGTTTTGCGAAGCTTTTACTCTTTTTTTACTTTAAGAAAACATTTGTTTAAACTTCTTAAAAATATTCATATCCATTATAATGAATTCGTGAATAATATTTCATAAATAGTGTGAAAATAATTTGATGATAAAACAAACATTAATTCAGTATTCGCGAAATAAAAAATCGCCGCATTGTTAGCACTGAACACGTGCTTTTGGTGGTTCTCTTTGAAAATGTTCATCTCACCTCGCTCATAATTTGTTATACACTTTATTTGTGTATCTCTTACTCTCTCCCTCTAAATGCACAGAAGCCACCAGCAGTGTTGCCATTACTCTGTTTGAAACACAGTGCTGTGCAGTGCTTTTATTGTCTTTTACGATGTCTTTTTTACATACATACTGCCACTTGTTTTATCCATATGATATTCGGTATGTATGTATGTCGAAATTGTCGTTTTACGTACGTTTCATAATTATTTAGTGTGTATTTTTCAAAAACAGCAGTTTTGGGTATGTTTGTCAGATGAAAATGGAGCATGCTCCAATTGAAAACATTAAATATATCTGTCCACAAGTATTTTATAAATGCAATGTTTCATATGTATCAGATGATGTGTACAACTTTTGCAGTTGGAAATTTATATAGTACATATTTCTCATTTACTTCAATAGTGTCACAACTCGAATTTTTTTCAGGAGCCGTTTAACGTTTTCAATTGCGTCTTATTTAGCAAATACAGGGACAAAAAGTCATAGGTTTTCTCAATAAACTAGAGCCCTGACATACATATGTATGTATAATACACGCAGAACAAAAGTCGACTTTAATAAGAGAAATACAGCGTTTTCTTGAGCAGAAAAATAAAAAGTGAATTTTGAATTGTGTTACTTTTGAAGTAAATGAGCTATATGTAAAATATACGTAGTGTGATAGCAGCATAAGTTCTACAATACAATGATGATTTATCAATACTTTGGCATCATTGTAGAATTTTTTTTTTAATGTACAGAGAGTTGATATTTTCGGGGGATCCGTCAGACAAAGCTTTGTATGAAACGCACACAAAATGGTGGCCGAAAAAAAATTTTTTTTTTTTAAATCCAAAAAAATTAACGCTACTCCGTTTTTGCCATTATTTATACGGAATTATATTCATTGTTCACGACCTTGGTGACGATATCGGGCCCTATATCACGAATCACTTGCTCGATATTCGCCTTATGACCTCGAATCGTTAATGTAGTGAGTACTGTCCACTACATGGCAGACACCGTGGGCATCGACCAACACTTAGTCTGTTTGGGCTACACAGCTTACATTTTAAAAAAGTTCACATTATTATTTACCAAGGTTGTTCAATCGTAAATCGATTCATTTCATTTCAAGAAGATATGTTACTGACTTTCTCGTCAAGATTTCGAGCGGGAAAGAGTTATCACTGTCACAGTAACATAGGATTTAAAAAGAAACCACTAAATGGCCACACGGTTATTTATTGTTAGTTGCTCCGTCACTGGGAAATTCATGTTCTCTGAATCTTTTCTGTTTGACCATTTTTTGTAAATCATATGAAAAAAAATGTTAAATTTTATTTGTAATTAAAAATCTCGAGTTTTTAATTTTGAAATGTGTTTTTTTCAATTGCGAAATTTGTACAACCTTATCTGTAATTCACAAAATAACATCACCCAAAACAAAAATACACGAACGATTTTAACCCCTTTTCTGAGAGAGCAGCCAAGAAGTGGCAACTCTGTTCATTAGCTTAATTAGACTACAGTGAATGGTAAAGAGTTGGCATTTGTTCAGCTAAAAACAAACACAGGATGTGCAAAGTTTGCGTCACAAGATTATTATAAAAATGAAAAATGCACATATGAAGTTCTAATTCGAAACGAGTAAGTACATACTCGCTCTCTCAGAGCGCAAGCAATGAAGTGAAGAGAACGGTTGTATATCAAATACAGAAGAGTATGTAGCCGCAGCACAATGTGTTCCGAAAAAAGCATATAAAAAGCAAATATACAAATGAGAACAACACAGAAAAAGTACTGCGAATATGATGTTCACTTCGCGTGGTACGTCGAGTATTAACAATTCGTTGATGATGGTTTTGACATTCGATTAAAATTTAACTGGTATTTTGTGCATGGATTTTCAGTTATTTCAAACATTTGTTGTTTTAGTGGCGATATACAGTAGGTAACATTGACATTTTTTTTTTTTTAACACTTCAATTTCGATCCGTTTTATTGCTTTATCTGCTCTATAATTTTACATTCCGTTAGAAACACCTGGTATTCTCAATTAAACATGAGCGTTAACGGTTTCTATTTCTAGCTTGGTGTGTGTGTATGAAATATCGAGGAGGCATTTTGTTTACTTTCGATTGTAGTAACATTTAAAGACTATCTGTCTGTTAAGAGTTTATTAGCAGAAAGCTTTCAATTGTAGATATGGCACGGACAATTTTCCACTATCAACATTTTATAATTTAGTTTAACATTGGAAATAATGGTGGTGTCACAAAAAATAATGGCATCCCTTACAAATACCTCAACTGCATGCTTTACTAACTTTTGATGAATAATCACGATTCTAATATTTGTCTTAGATCCGGTTTGGAGATTTTAATTAACAATTTCATGCATAGACAGTAAAAGCGAGAATAACAAACATTGTAGGTGCTAAAATATATTTTTAAAACAGTTGAGTAATTGAAACGAGGCCAATACATCCACAAAAAGTCACTGTCTAGTGCGCTCTTTGGTCCGAAGGTGTAATTGGAACTTACTTCGTCGAAAACGACGAGGGAACGACTGTCATCGTCAATTCGGAGCGTTATGGTCGTATGATAACCGACTTTTTTGCCTATTGAAGAATACGACTTGGAGAATACGTGGTTTCGACAAGACGGTGCCACATGCCACACAACTCAAGCGAATATGACATTTCCTGGCCGCGTAATTTCTCGTCGTGGCGACATCAACTGGCCACCAAGATCATGCGATTATGCAGATAAAAATTAACTCTTGAGCCCTTAAGAACCAACATTCGTCAAGTTATGGCCGAGACACCGACCAATATGTGTCAAACTTCATAATAAAAAAGAAATGAAAAAAAATATTTTATATGTGTTTTATTTAGGGTTTACTTTTGAAAACGCAAAATGGATAACCCTTTACTTTGTTTTTCCATCACTCAATGACTCGAATGACAAAACAACGGAGTTCTTTTAATTTTTTTTTTAATAGGAAATCCTTAAAGCCATTCATATTTAGTTACTTAAATTAAAGTTGATGAAAAAAACAGAAAACAAGTAACTAATTTTGGTCAAAATCTTCATGCTGGGTTGTAAGGAGTGAATATGTAGGGAAAACGTTGCTCTTGATTACTTTCCGATTAGGAAATAGCCAGGGTAGCAAGTTATTAGGCAACGATTCTAGTACGACAAATAACTCTACCCATAACTCAGATTAGGCCAGAAAGGCAACTACCTGGGAGACTCAGACAGAGAACACCGAGACTCATGTGGAAAAGGGTCAAGTGAAGTTCCCAAAAAAAAAAATTATTTGAGGTATTTTTTGTGAAAAAGATATTATTTGGGTTATTTTACTTTTTAAAACTTTTCGACCATAGTTTTTTTTTTTAATTTTTCTTTAACGGGCCTGCTTGATATTAAAATTGTGGTAATCCTTTGGACCCAAAATTAGATTAAAAATGTATTTTACTTACAATAAAGAAATGGACAATGATTTTATTCGAAAAATCATCATTTCTAACAATGCACATTTGTATACCGACGTTTACGTTAACAAAAAAAAAACTGATGCATCTGGGAATCGGTAGAGAAGCCCCTCACGTGATCGTTCAGGATCGTTAGTGGTCTACAGATGCATGCTAAACGACTTTTGGTGGCTGATGATTGAAGGCATGGACTTCGACGGTGTTTGATGGCTCTATGAAAAATTACCCAAATGCAAAATTCCATACAAAATTGGTAAGTTTTTTTTTTAAATAATTTGTAATATTTCATTTTTGTTTTTAGAAAATTTTTCCTATAAAAAATAATCCAAAATTTAGACAATGAAATATTTCCCAATTTTTTTTTATGTTTATGTTTATAAGAAATCTTTAAAATCAGCTGGAAATAGTGGAAGCTTTAAATCGGCGCTATGATGGACGCAGTAAGTCTGGGGGGTCTCGTTATGCGATCAATACATTAATAATTCAGGCCTTTAAGCAGGTCATTCGCAGAGCAGGTCATTCGTGTGATAGAGCCAGAAACCGCCATTAAGGTCATGGAAAATTACGTTGCGCTACTGTGAAAACAGCCAAGGCAGCCTCATGAATGAAATCGTGTTGCATAAATAAAAGGAATGTTTGCTCTTTCGAATATGCCAATAAAATGGATTAGTTTTTTTTACATTTTTTTTTTATTTATTCAAGAGGTTTTCCATTTCATCATGGAAAGACTTGTACCGCAACAATGTCTACAAATTGTGCTCTTCAAAAGCTCGAAGAAAGCCCATTTCTGGCTCCACGGCAACGTCAATAAACAAAATTGGCACATTTTTGCTGAAGAGCAACCAGAAGAGGTGCAAGGGCTGCCATTATACAGGGTTGTCCACCAAGAAGTGTTATTTTATATCCCCCGGTATTTCGGTAGCTGCCACTTTTGAAGCTTTCATTCTCTTTTACTGGAAAAGTTTCTGGACCGTGTTATCTCTTGAAGAGGTGATGACAATTGGCCACCGAGATCTTGTGATTTCACACCTTGCGACTTCTTTCTTTGGGGCCACGTGAAAGATAAGGTCTACGCTAACAGCTTAGCGTCGATTCAAAACCTCAACGATGGAATTCGTGAGGATATCGAGGACATAGGGTGGCCACTTTGCAATTTGGTTATGGAAAATTTCATGAAAAGGATATGATCCTGTCAGTGTGGTCGTCGTGGCCATTTGGCTGTTGTTGTTATTCATTATTAACGAAAAAAATCCGATCATTTATGTCAACAAATTTAATTTTATTTTGAATACCAAAATAACACTTCTTTACTTTAGTTATTTTTCTTATCACTATTTCATTTATGTTGTCAATTGCAGTATTACAAGTGGCAGGTTTTTATTTTTATTATCTCTTCATTACCCGTGTCGTTTTTGACAATTGTGAGAGCAATTTGAATTTTTTCAGACTGTGCCATTGACAACAACATCAATATAATTGATAATAACTTCAAGTGAATTGTGATTAATTAGTTTATCGAAATTGGAAATCTTATCGGAGGCCATGTAACTATATTGTGTGAATTTATAATAGGAACGGAATGTAATAAGGGCCAATTTACCAAAAAAAAAAACGATGATTGAGGATTTTGCAGTTTTGCTTGATTGATTAGCCAGAATTATTCTACTAAATACTATACAATTTTCGACTCTACGACGTCTGAGTGGGCGTTATCTAAAAAAAAACTATTGGCTAATTCGTATAGATTCAAGATTTTATTTATTGAGACTTGCTAATTCGTATATAAAAATGTCGTTCGGCCGGTTCACATCTTAGGCTTACGTTGTAACATTAACAGTTATTTCCAACAAAAAAAAAAAATTAGAAAGAAATTTTGTTGATTTCCTAAATGCATTAGCAACTTGGTAGAACACTAGAGTTCCATGGATTCCATTTTTTATGTCATTTAGATTCGAAATAAGCAAGATCACTTTAAAGCAAACTCAAACTCTTCCGCAACCAGTGTCTGAAGTAGCCGTCGAAAAACCTCAAACATTTCCAGTATTCTGTGTTTTAAGGTCAGCATTATCAGTTTTTTTGTTACCTTTAATTCCCATTGATTTAGCTGATCAGCAGTTTACTTAGCAAGCGATATCACATGTGATAAAGCAACGAATTAATATATGGGTCGGAATTTTTCAAATCAGCAGAAAATAATTGTGTTTAAATTATCTACAGCGTGGTGTTTAATTCCGTTTATAACACCTAGAAAAATATTGATTTGTCAAGTGAATCAATACAGTCGAAGGAAATCAAAAGCAAAAGGTAATCGGCAGACAGTAACGAGCAAGTCTACGGTGGAATGACCAAATAGAAGTGATACCAAGGATTTACCTTGGTATCACGAACTGGAAAAAAGCACACACGAGTCTGACGTGCTTGGAAGTCACTTATTTAGTCAAGGCCAAGACTAACTGAATTTATCAAAACCTCGGTGATGAAATTCTGTTTAAGGCCAAGAATGAATTGTTCGCATATCATCGGCATCACACACAAAAATTCTAAATGCCACACACCGCATCAGACCAAAGGACATTCAACAAAGTGTTGAATAAATTAATTTAGTTTACTTATAACATATTACAATGATTTTGTAAAGTTTTTCCTAATTTATTTTATGATGAACAATGTTCATCCATAAAAAGCAACTTAAGTGTTGTTTTCTTGACCATGTATTTTTATGAGTTCTTTAACAAAATTGTACATTTTTTTTAAACTATCGAAAACAATTTTAACAATTTTTGATTTATTTTAAACAGAATACTTGGAAGTTTTTTTTAATGAGTCTCAAAACAAAAGTTATCTTTTTTAGTTGATGCTATTATTTTGACCGCAGCCGTATATTTGTCATCAGAAATCCTGTTTGCTACACCCAATAAAAATTGTTTGAAATTAATTAGCACTGCGCAATATTTCCATCGCACGTTAATACATAAAAAATATTCGTTTGACACAATCATCTTTTAATTTACTTGACAAATATAACTTCGTAGTTTTCTCGAAAAAATTTAACCTCAACCAAAACGCATTTTTGGAGTTTCCTCTCGCACATGTTTGTGTATTTTACCATTTTAAAGAAATTGCAATCACACAGGAAATTGTCAACAATTGTGCACTGAGAAACAAAACTGCTGCAACATTACGCTGCTCACAAAACAAAACACTATATGGAAGAGAGTATAGAAGAGTCGACCCGGTCGAAGTATATTAAGTTGTTTACAGCTGATCTACCCTCTTGTCTACATGTAGATTAAGAGATAGTCTGAAGCCGACCCAATTGTGTTGCTGCCCACCGTGAGATTACAAATATAACCTTAACATTAATAAAATCGCATGTTTAGCTGCACTATAATCGAATTATGTAACAATTTTATTTTATGAGCCCATACCCCAACAGTTTTCACTATTTACGATGCCTCCATCCACTTGATCGTATCATATTGTGTCAAATGTACGCCAGTGCATTATATTTCCCCGATAAGGTGAAATCATGTCTGGATCACATTTCATAGTCATTGGATTATTTTTTATTCACATACTTATTTTGTTTTTTAATTTCTTTTATTTGCCACCAAATACTCGGGAATATTTAATTTTGCTGGCACTTAACTATGCTGACATTTTTTAAAAATTTCCACATCGCCAATTTTTGCCGATTCAGCACATTATTCGATTTGGTTGTAAACGTAGACACAACTCATATTTCTTTTGGTTTTTATTAAATGTTAATTAAAACTAAAACAAATCAGATTTTAAGTAATTGTCGTAATGGAATCTTAAAGTAAACAATGCGACTGGCCGAGTATACGACGACAATATTCCCGGAGTAACGACAACAAACTGACCGGCAATTGTAGTCAACTTAGAGAAGTTAATGTAGACCTGCAATTGTTGGCTTTAATTCGAGAGCAGTCTTATCAGTTTCGTCTGATGTTTGAAATTCAAATCGGTAAAACATACCAAGCAGCAGCGTTTCTCAGCCGTCGCCATACCGTTGCACTGTGTTTTCCCATTGGACAAGAGTACAAAGAATTTACATGTCTACTTTGTAATGAGGAAATTACATCAAATGGCTGTGCTTATGTTTTTCGAAAAACGTCTCAGCCCGTTCTAAAAGGCATCAAATCAAAATATGTTGCGCCAATAACTCGCATGCGTGCAATACAAAAATGTCTGGTGTAATGAGGGAGTAAGTATGAAAGTGGTTAATTTTTAATTTGAAAATGCTTATGTGATACAAAAAAGTACGGTAAGGTGTACGGTAATGTTTGCACATCTAAATGATTGCGACAACCAATGTTTGCAAATGTTTTGCGCAACCAAACCCACCAAATATTTGCGATAGATAATTGGTATCGGTGACTTGATGATTTATTTTTCTGCTCTCTTTCATAATTCTAAAACTGTGAATGTGAAATTTAACCCAAAACAGCTTTATATATGTAATTCTTATCAAATTTGTCTCGTATGTAATTAACAGAATTTAGGGATGATAAATTTGGTACTTTAGTACTTTATTAAATTCTTTTTGACGCTCAAAAGTACCGCGACTTATTCGAGACTTTTTCAAGTTTTAAGAATATTTGTACTGCATGCATTTTTCAGTCTGGTAAAAATTTTCATATCACCTTAAAATTACATCGAATTATTCCTCTTGAAAATCAGGTATATGCTGGATATCACTATTGATTGTCAATCACTTGCGTTATCAAATCACCTTAGGAGAAATTAGTTGTGCTGGACTTCACCAAACGTAAATCACATCAATGAGTTATTTTTGCATTGTATGAGCCGCCTCAATATTATTTCACATTAAATGCATTTGAAACCGATTACAAAAAGCAAAATATTACATTTCTATCTTATTTTTATACATACAAATATTATATATGCCTTATTTTTTATCTTTTCATATACACACATAGTACGTGAGACAATTTGAACTCTGGACTATAAAAAAACACTATGACCATCTATTTTTTTTAGAGTACTTTAAAGAAAGTCCTACTGAAAATTTGAGTTAATAAAAAAAACATTGAAAACTTGATACCTTTTCGGTGCAAAAAGTACTTTTTAGAAACAGATTTTGTACCAATTCATCAGTCTCATGTATCATCCCTGTGGTAGGTATGTGTGTGTGATTACTACACAGAAGAACCCGAGTTCGAAACCGGGTAAGACCATCAAACATTTTTCAACGGCTGTTTCCACCTCGTAAATGTTGGCGACTTTACGAGTAAGATAGTAATCTGTAAGCCATGTAAAAGTTCTCTAGAGCCGGCTTTAAATAGTAGATCCCGGTCAGTGAGTATACAAATTATATCGTACACAACTCACTGATTCGAGAGAAGTTCGCCGTCTGTTCCTTCATGGAATGTTAAGGGAAATAAGTAAGTAGTCAGTACTCTAGCTGTAATTGAATTTTGATGAAGAACTCAAAGGTTTGTATAAAACACATGATGAAATAAAAAGTTATACTCTTTCGCTTTGCTCTGCCCAGTGGATTTTGTTCGAGAACGAAACGGAATGAAACGTGTGCCAAACGTCTGCTAATCGAAACGATGATTATTATTTTTTCTAAAATGAATTGAATTTAAGTTTTGTGACCACATTGACTCTTAATTTTAAAAGGAATTGAATAGCCATAAATGCAGTAGGGCTAAAAAATATTATTAATGTTATTCATCAAATCTGGTTACAGTCGAATTCGGTAAAGCGGAAATATGTTCTATGAAACGACGATAGAAACTTGTGGCACAACTATTAAAATACATATCTGTAAAATTTACATTCAATATTAATAAGATTGGGTGAAAATTGTCTTTATTTGGTTGTCTTAAATGTGGTTGACACACATTTTGTTGAGATCATTTGTCTGGCCCGGTTTTTGTTGCCGTTATATTCATAATATTTCTCTTAAGCGGTATTCGTTTATTGCGCCGTTGCATTAAAAATGTGTTAAACGATTTTTAAAAAAAAAAGAGGATTTTCGTTTAAACGAAGTACAGTGCATGGAAAATCATCCAGAACAATCGTTACTAATATTTATTTTCAATTAAACGATTTTTTTAAAATGAAAGACGTTTGCTTATCCCAATTCGACTGTATTTATTGTGTACTGACTCTGTCCAATAATAGGTACACTGGGCAGTTCATCCAGTGGTTTCTTTTTTAATCATATGTTATTTTCACACTGCTCGAAGTCATGACAGAATGACAGTATTTCTAAACTGGCATGCTTTTGGACAACACTCACGGTCACGATCGCCATTCGGCGCTCACTTATTCAAAATAATATCGTACACTGCTCACTTAGTGTGTAAAGTACCATGAAGGACCGATGGTATGGGAACAATCCATTAACGATTCAGGCCCTTAAGTCAAATAACGAGCAAGCTATTAGTGAAATGAAACCAGAAATCGTTCCAAGGTCTTGTAAAATTAGGTTGGCCCACATACTATGAAAACACCCTTGTCAGTCAGCTGCATGAAGTCATGTTCCATAAATAATCCCTTTTTTTTTTTTTGAATTGAAAACAATTATTTGTACACGCATTCGTACTCTAATTTCGTAAAACAAATTGAAATTTAACGAATATATTTAGTTTGTGTTAAATTAATTATTTTTTTTTTGTACGGAAAGGAACTTTCGTTGCATAATTAAAAAAATTTGCCACTATCTCTAAATCAATGGTCGGCAAAACGTAGCCCACGGGCAGCTCTCTCAAACATTAAACAAATGCATTCAGTCTCGCTTGATCTTTCGTCCGATGAGGTTGTCTCGACGCATGTGGTTAGTAATTTTCCAGTAATTTTCACAAGAAGAGGTAGTGAGGGTAAGACATTACAGACTTAATCATTTTTACAAGGAGATGCTTAAGTTTGTAGGTCAAGAGTACCAGACTATGTCAAATGCATGAGCGACATCACTGCAGCATGTAAGACTCGTGTCTGTAAGACTCGTGAAAACCAAACTGGTGGTCTGGAGTTATGTTTTTCTTTTTCTTTGTATACAATACACTGTGTTTTGATAACTTGTGGTTTGAACTAGAAAGACGGACGTATTGTTTTTTTTTAAGTTGTTTTCTATACCCACACGCATAAATATTTTGTCAACAACTTATATATCTACCCGTATTCATAAAAAACATTAGCCGTTCGAAACCGGCTTTAAATATTAGATCCCTGACAGTGGATATGAAAATTGTATCATGAAGAGCTCACTCATTCGAGAGAAGTTCTGCGTCTGTTCCTCCATGGAATGTTAAGGAAAATAAGTGAGTAATTAAGCAAGTATATTTAAAATTGAACGCAGATGAATAATTTTTAATTAAAAATACCAAGGATATTAGTCTCAAAAATATATAGTTGTATGGCGTGATAACTAGTATGAATACACCAATACTATTTTTTCTATAGGAAAATAAAAAAACAGACCTATATAGGGGTTGTCACTACTGATAAGTAACGGCATCGAAATGGTATTTGATATACATATCAAAAATTGCACTCGATATCTCTGAAACCAATGGAGTTTGGAAAAATTGGATCTTTGATTCTGCAAGAGCAGGTGTGAAAATCAACAACCAAATTAATAATGTGCATATGTTGGAATCCAAATGAACAACAGTGTGGATGGAGTTGGAACAGCCAAATTCTATGCGGTCCCAAATTCTAACAGTCAGTTAAAACTCGACTTTAGATAGAATGCGATCCAACAACCGTCAGAATGAATGGCCACAGTCGAAACGCAAATTTTTGACATATATTTAGCTCACATATAATTACAGTATTTTTGACAATCGGCCACTACTTTCAACTTAATGTCATTAAAGTCGTGAATCGTGTTCCATTAATAATGGTAATGTTTTCTCTTTCGAATGCCGAAGAAATACCTATATTGTATTATAGTTGAGGCGTAACATTTCGCAAGTAGCTACCGTTCGCATTATTATTTCTTAACCCTATTTACAGTGTTGGTAAATAACAAGCCCTTTCCCACAGAGTGGGAAGATGTATCGATAGTTGTATTGATTATTGTATTGTTTTGCAATTGATTGTACTTACCCCAACATAGACAGTTTCGACTTTGAGATGGAAATTGCATCCTACTCACACAAATAATTTGAATGAATACTATTCCCCAACGAAGCATCCAGTTGTCGTTCCATGGCAGTACAGCGATACCCATTATAATGTCGGTGTCATTATTAGGAGAGATGTAATTTGCAGGTGGACACATTGACCAGACTTTAGATGGAATGGCGAACAGTTCATTTTTCGCTCACTTGAGCTCACACATGTTTTCAGTTTTTTGGACAATAGGGCACTACTTGGCGTGGGCAGCAGTATGAGCTTGGTGCAGTTTTTGGAGCGTGGTTTTTAACCACCAATTCTGTTACCTGTTTCACAGACTGGAGAGATGTATCGATAGTTGTATTATCTTATTGGTTTGATATTGTACATACCCGAAAAACAAAGCTTCAACATTTTGGATGGGAATTGTTTTCTACACACACTACCACACAAATAAATTGGCCGCATTCTCTTCCTCAACCAATCATCCTGTTGTCGTTCCATGAGTGCACAGCGATGCCAATTCCAATGATAATATGTCACACTATATTTACTGATCATATTATCACTACAATTACTGAAATTTCGACTATAAATCCAACTGAAACCATCTCGCGCGCTTGTTGGATTCTTCTTCTTGTTTTTGCGTTTTTTTCCATTCTCTTTGCAATTTTTGCAAATAAGAACAAGAAAATACACAACAAAGCCCAACGATTTTAAGTGCGTACGCCGCCGCCGCAGTTGTTGTCAATACGAATGCGCCGACTCCTGTGTCGTCGTAGTAGAAAAGTCTCCTCTTTTTGGTCATTTCAATAGTTTACATTGTATTTACAGTGTAATTAGTTCTACCAGTAATCAAATAATTGTTGGTTATGTCTAGTTGTCAATTTATTTTTGTAAACCAATTATCGAAAAAGTCCAAGGCCAGCTATAGAAAATCGTATCTTCATACCACTGTGGCCGTTTCTAATCTGGCCAAACCTAGTGTACTACAGTTTCTGGATTGATTATTCTTAACGGTTAAAATCATCGCATCCCTACTTTTTAGAAAAGTTTGGTATACACTGCCCTGTAGTTAACAGCACTTTCATATATACCATAATAATTATGTATTGCCCTGTTAAATGAGGTTGGTATAGAGGCTAATTTAAAAAAAAGTCATCTTATTGCGACTGGTATTTTAGATGATTTCAAATTGATTGCATGTAAATTTAAATTAATAATAAAGCAATAAACTCAAAAGACCTAAACGATTTATAATTATGTCAATGAAATGTTTAGATCGAGTACGGGACATTTAACGATCTTCACATTCCATAATAGATTTATGTTTTCAACCTACGTTTTTTCATTTTGGAGTTATAACAATAATAAAATTCGGCCGACCAGAAGATCTGTCGGTAATAACGTCTTCATATTACCGTAGACAACAACCACATTTAACAGGGTAATGCATGATAAATATGGTAAGTGCTGTATGCTACATAATACACTTTAACGTGCAATAGGTGGATCTAATAATAGGATCCGAAAACGGGTTGATTTCTAGTAGAACTGTAGAACTGTAGATACAATTTCCACTTTTGAAATGACACACCAAAAAGCCAGACATGTTGGCATCAAGAGTGACGGCGGCGTACCCACTAAAAATCGTTGGGCTTTGTTGTGTATTTTCTTGTTCTTATTTGCAAAAATTGTAAAGAGAATGGAAAAAAACGCAAAAACAAGAAGAAGAATCCAACAAGCGCGCGAGATTGTTTCAGTTGGATTTATAGTCGAAATTTCAGTAATTGTAGTGATAATATGATCAGTAAATATAGTGTGTCATATTATCATTGGAATTGGCATCGCTGTGCACTCATGGAACGACAACAAGACGATTGATTGAGGAAGATTATGCCGCCAATTTATTTGTGTGGTAGTGTGTGTAGAAAACCATTTTCCTCTAAAAGTTGAAGCTTTGTTTTTCGGGTAAGTACCATCATTTTCAAACCAATAATAATCAATACAACTATCGATACATCTCTAGTCTGTGAAACAGGTAACAGAATTGGTGGTTAAAAACTACGCTCCAAAAACTGCTTCAAGCTCATACTGCTGCCCACGCCAAGTAGTGCCCTATTGTCCAAAAAACTGAAAACATGTGTGAGCTCAAGTGAGCGAAAAATGAACTGTTCTACATTCCATCTAAAGTCTGGTCAATTTTGTCCACCTGCAAATTACATCTCTCCTAATAATGACACCGACATTAGAATGGGTATCGCTGTACTGCCATGGAACGACAACTGGATGCTTCGTTGGGGAAGAGTATACATTCAAATTATTTGTGTGAGTAGGATGCAATTTCCATCTCAAAGTCGAAACTTTTTATTTTGGGGTACGTACAATCAATTTCAAACCTGTAACAAAATCAATACAAATACCGAAACATCTCTGCACTCAGCAAGCTCAAAGATCAATTACGACATCCAACCCTTATATACAACCAACAAATGAGTATAACCATTATATATATGAAGGCAATTCAAGAAGTAACCCATTCTGCGGAAAGCGACAATCAAGGCTCAAAAAAAGGTTGACAAACAAAACACGAACGCTAGGTACATTCTGTCAACCCAATTTAAGACTGCTGACTATTTCAGATATGTTACAAATGTTCTGCTCGATATTTGCATAACGACGTTAAATCGCAGTTCCGATCTAGTGGGAAATATCGATTGTTGTGGACCAAAGTGGTTTATCGTGGCTTTTAGAGCTCAATCGTAACAGAAATGCCGTTCTAAAATCTAAACCGTCACTCTCTGCGAATGCATTGGCTTCTCGACTTTCACGTGCGGGGTTTCCGATCCCCATATTCGGCTGTTTCGCCTGTTAACATAGTCTACCCAATGAGAATGTGCTTTATCACCAAATAGTCCATCAATTATCATAATCAACATTATAAGGGTCATATTTATCGGTACGATCATTATGCAATGTTTACAGTATGGGACGTTCGTTCGACCAGCGAATGTAGAAGAGGTTATGATTGGACAAAGAATCTCAACTATAATATTATTATCTTACCAGAGTCTCTCAAAAAGTTCACTTAATTGACAGTGTGCCCTAGTCAACATATCTACCGTCTAGAGTTCAATCAATACTGTTCATTTCAACGAGGTTATTTCAACGAGGTATGTGAAGCGAAAGTAACATAAGTAATAAATCCACGGCAGAAGACGATTTCATGGGGTGATGTATCACAACAGCATCCATATGGTGGGGGTTTAATTAGGTAACTTCCAATATCTTTATAATCTGCAGTATATACAGGAGCGGCAGTAACACTATTGTAATAAGAATATTATAGATCAAAACCTGCGGATTTTTATTATTATTTATATTTTGTCATCTTTTCCTTTTTTTAAGAATTGACCACTTAATAGAATTCTTATGTATATTCGCTGCCCCATTGATCTCTTCAGCGTACAATCGCATTTCCATTTTGTCTCCCTCACAGTGGGTTAATGCTACATTGTAATAGACAAGCATCGAATGTTACTCTCAATTAGCTTCGTCTTTAACCCCGGCGGTCGGAGAGGAGGCTGGACAAAAGAACGACGCATGTACATTCATTATGCAAGAGCCAGCGTTCAACGCACAGTTAACCCATGCCACCATTCCCAGTGGATGCAATTTGATACTGTCACGGCTCGACTGTCTGTGCGCTGCGTCATGTTGCAATTGGAAGTTTCTTCTGTTGTCGGTTTCATGTTTCCTCTTTGAGTCACTTCGAACATGTTGGGGTTTTCTTTTGTACGGGTGTGTGCGTACATTTTAGCACTTTTGTGGTTTTTTCAATTTCAGTCGCATGCAACACATACACCACTCACATACATGTGCGACGGTGGAAAATAATTACACACACACACTCTTGTTGTTTTTCGCTCCAAAAGAATCCGTTCAAAGGTTTTGTGTTGGACTCAGTTTTTTTTTTGCTACTACGAGTATTTCTCCCAAGCGAGAGGGCTTAGTTTTGTGGCAGGTAAACTCATATTAGTTTTGACTTTGTTCGGTTTTTTTTCACTTGTAGATGGTTGGAGGAAGGCGGAACCGCGTAAGAGTCTTGTATGCATGTTATGTACTTAGGGTGTCAAGATGCACGTTTTTTTGGGGAAGAGATGACCGACCAGTTGGGAGTTTTAAAAAGGTATGAAAATAATTTTAAATTTATGAAATAATAAGACGTACTTTGTTAGCTGTGATACTGAAAGAAACTTATATTCGTTGAGCTCGTTGGAACAGGCGATACTAATGCAGCTACACTAAATGTGACCGCTTTGAAATTATTTCCAAGTAAACAGGTACCATATTCGTAATTTCGACTCTTATAAGTTCTTTTAAATGTGGGAACAATCTAAGAGGCCTTTAACCCATTTCGTATGTCTGTATTTAAAAACCATATTTTGATAATCGTATCTTTACCAGGAAACAGTTTAAATCATAAGTACATCTGGTCACCTTATTCAAAACATACTTGAGTTAAGAACAACTACCTTTGGTAGGGAGTAGGCATAAACACACACTTGTGGCATTTATCAACAAACAGTAAACATTGCATACTAATCATTTAGTCGTTAAGGAAGAATGTCTAACGTTATCTACGAGATCCACATTAAACCTGGAAAGAGCGAACCACTACCACTACCAGCACCAGTTGTACCACCAATACACCACACCACCACATAATTTGAATAATATTTGCTATGTTCGCTGCTCGTGGTTGTTATACCTGAGGCGTGTTTCTGACTCTGGAAATGCAAAACAGTTTCTCGCTAACATTACAACTGATAAGTTTGTCTAACGCTTCGGTGGCCATAGAAAAAGTTTGTCGACGACAGAGTGAAAAAGAAGCCGGGAAAAATGAGCAATGATGAAAGTTTAATTGAAATGGAAGATCCTCGATTTACCGGTAGTGGTGACCAACTTCCATTGGTGGTTATTAATGATAACGGTGGAGGGGGTAATGGAGCCAGTAGTAGTGGCAGTGCCGCTGGTGCTAGTGAACTTTCGAAACGTAACAGTTCGGAACGTAGTCTACCGTTACGCAGCTACAGTAAATGGTCACCTTCCGAACAGGGTGCCACTTTGGTTTGGCGCGATTTGTGTGTCTATACGGCCGGTGAGAACGGTTCTACGCCCAGTTTATATAACATGAAACGTATAATAAATAATTCAACGGGTGCTGTACAGCCGGGAAATTTAATGGCTATAATGGGCTCAAGGTGTGTTTCATTTTCTGTTTTTCTTGTTTTTGATATTCACTATTTGGACTTGAAGTTAAAACAAAATAATCATATGTCTTAAATAAATGTCGAAGTAGTTTTCAATGTGATCCACTATTGGTAGTACTTGTACAGCAACACCATTCAATTGGAGCCAAAATAATCATGAACAAAGTTGTCATCAAAAATCAAAAATGCCAAAAAATGTATTAAAAAATAATACCAAAATCAGATATTGAAAATCCTCGCAATGACATCGATCGTTATAAAGTGATTAGTATTTTTTTTTTGAATTAAGCTAACAAAAAGCCATAGAAGTCACACAAAACCCATTCAATGCACAATGTATAAATGCAATTCTATGTTGATGACAGACAACTCATTGTGAAAGTTATTTTGCGGCGGAAATACAAAAATTACTAATTTTAAACCGACGCGAAATGGTCAATGTAATTCAAACGACAGACAACACTCAATAACAAATAATTGGTGATATTCTTCGAAGATTTCAAATGAATTCCAAAATAAATTAATTCAATTAAAGAAAGGTCCAACTAAAAAGAAACTAAAAATTCAAGTTGTGTTTTTTTCGATCTTTTTTCTTTTACCTGTCTGTCGTTCGAGTTCGTGATCACTTATAAAGATAATACAAATATTTACAGTCTAACCTCGATATAACGAATCTCAAGGGGATCAGAAAAAAAAACGTTATATTGAATAATTCGTTAAAATGAAGTTCGTTACATCGAGGTGAAGTTGCACTTCCATTCGTTATAAAGAGATAAATAAACCTTGTTTATTAATCATCATCTACATACCGTGTTATAGCGAACGATTTCCGCTAATAAATTAAAGCAAATTTGAACATCTCTTTTTTCCCCTGCCATTAGAACTTTACAGCTAACAGCAACGACAACTATCAGTGCTTATTTTACTAAGCATCAAACAAATATGATTTTCTATCGAAAAACTTGGAAAACTTTGCTTAAGCCAAAAAAAAACACAATAATTTCGTGTGTGTCTGTGTCACTGCAATGGTTGATAATTCGTTATAACGAGGTTTTTGACAAACGTATTCGTAATAGAGAGGTTTATTTTGTATTAGATATTATGGAGCGCTGTTGGGGATTTCAAAAAATTCGTTAAATCGAGGTAATCGTTATATTGAGGGCCGTTATATCGAGGTTGAACTGTATTATGTTTGCTTCGATTGCAGGCAAGGTATACGTATCCCTTCCGGAATTTACCACACTTCTTCATCGGTACCATTTACCATTCCAATTATTGGTCTAATATGGTTAATCTGTGACTCAAAAAAATATATTGGGTTGTTCGAAAAAAAAACAACATTGCCATTCTGGAACAACATGATTACATTACTGCTGAATTCTCTCATTTCGGTTTACCGACCCTCGACCCCTCCACCTACATCTGTCTAGGAATGAAAAGGAATCTATAATACAAAGCTTTAGAAGTATGACATCTATGAGTGAGAATGTGTCTATGGGTAAATCAGTTCACTCTAGATTCATTTGTGCCTTGCATGTGCTTCCGAACAGGCAGAATATCAGCGGATTGTAGGTCATCTTCTTTTCTACATACTTATGTTGGTCTTGAACTGCTTTATACCATCTTGGTCTTGTACATACGTTCTCCAGTTGGTGATATCATTGATTTTCATGACTTCTTCCACCGAAGTCTCAGTTTTTTGACTCCACTGATTATGTTTTGTTGAACTTAAACCAAATTGAGCCCATGTGTCTGTATGGACACACAAATAGATTATTGTTAGGCATGCCAGCAAATGAGAAAGACCGGGACACCTGCTTTTCACCTTAAGACAATGAATTTATTTGGTATCTCAAAATCTGTTGACAGAAGAAACCACAGTTCTGTTCAAGTTGCTTGCAATAATGTCGGGATATATAGCTTACGGTTTGGGATCAATGATTTTGAAAAGGATTTTTCTCTGGAAAACACCTATCACTGCTTCATCAGCTTTCACAACAACTCCTGGTATCTAAATTGTTACTGCTATTACAGCTTGATGCAATATTTTCTCCATCAGCATGTTTAAGAAGCTGCACGTCACCCTGTCTAACACCTCTTGTAGTGCTGAATGATTCCGAGTGGTCCTTTCTATTTTTACTGTGGATCAAGACATTCTTGCAAGCCGTACATGTTTGGCAGGGATCTCATACGCAGACATGGTTTGACAGAATTTTTCACTTACCGCAGTATCGATGAAGATTTGGTATATAAACAAATTTAAAAGGGAACATTTCCGTTTGTTGAAAATATAAACTTAATTTATACTTCATAATTGACTGTTAATGATTTAATGCCTCCCATTCCTAGGTAGTCAGTTTTCCTGTTGCTCCACCAAATTGTTCTCTCCATTAAGTAGGAATTTCCAAACAAAGTAAAGTAAATTTTTATAACTTTGAAAAGTATTTCAAAAGTAGATAAATATTTATGTAAACATACTTCCACTACTCGCTCTCCCTCCTCATCTCTCCGTCTTCCGTACTCTACAACGGTTTACATACTTTGTCATGATGATATACGAGTATCGTCGTGTAATGGATACGTCTGTTGTTCATCTTCTTTCGAGTCGATTTTTAAGTTCAGCCACATTTTTCTACTCGTAGTTGTTGCTGCTCCGCTTCCTTCCATCAGTTTTGTAGTTTCTTATGGATTACCACGAACAGAGCAAAGAAAAAAAAATCATTTTCGTTTCGGTACGGAATTGTGTGAAACTGTTCATTCAACAGACACACACAAAATGAACGGGGGCTGGAGAATGGGTAGGGTGAGGTGGTGCTGGTTGGTTGTAAAACATCATTACTTGTCCATTGTGAGAAAACAGTTATCAATGAAGTGAAAATGTTGTAGAAGTTATTGAAGCGCAAATGTACTACAGAAGTTGCATTTCAATGAAACTAACTAACATTAGACTGGGTCGCGCAATTGCAACAACTTTTTACCATTTAAACTTCCAACTTTTATCTATATGACGTTGATTGAACTAATAACTCTAGAACGTAGTTTTTTTTTGTAGAATGTCTCTCATTGATAAGGTGGTAAAGTAAAGATGTTTCGAAAAATTCAGTTGGTACATATACCAGGCCCCTCTAACAGAATGTTTCCCCATGGGACCCGTACCAGTTCTCTCTAACAGAAATGCTATCCATAGGAATGCCTTCTGTGGTTGAGCGTGTGAATAAATTCGGTCGAGCAGAACTTGGCAACGTTTTCATTTGTTCTATTTGTGCTACGGCAAATATACACTTTAGTTAACCCAGATGCGAAATAGTTTCGAAATGATCTTAAAACAAACCAAATAGATTTTTGGTTTTTCATCGCGACTCACTCTAATGTATATATGAATGCGTAGGTATTTTGGCGCTACTATGACGTTGCACATTTCTCTGTTTGTTTTATGGGCAATTTCATGTTTATCAACCAGCTTTAATTGAGTAATTTTAAATTTCCCAACGTTTGATACAAACATATTCCTACGAAAAGATCTGCAATCGATTATTGTTTAAGATACGATTGTAGGGGCCAAGTTCTCCTTTGAATGAGTCTGGGGTTTTCATACTGTCGATTTTGTCATCTCTATTGCCAGTCGAGTAAAGACCCTATTCGAGGTAGACAAATTCGCCCACTCACACGCCCTTGCAACCGCCGCCCACGAATCCCGGTATAATGATTTGTTTGTCGTTGGTATTTTCCAGGATTTTACGTAGATTAAAGCCACACTGACAGGGATGGACCACAGTACGTTGGTTTTTTTAAATCCCAAGAACTGATTTAATGTCGTGGCAGCGGCCTTATGTGTATTCAATTTATATCTAGTCGGTGCTTGGTCACAACAGCTACACATTTGAACTAGCTTATGGTAATGTTGGGCAGGCATCATCGTAGAGTGAATATCGTTGGTGTCATTATTGGGGACAAGCTCTCGGTAGGTGACTTCTGTAATTCAACTCTTTTTGTCAGTACGATCCTTCTTTCAATATTTATGCTGTTATTATTATTTCTCATTATGGCGGTGTTTTTTGTATACATTTTAATTTAACAATAAAAGTAGCTTCCTAATTAAAAACTTAGATAACCCATAACCGCAGACATATTTTACAGTCCTCGACCATTGTATTACTCCTTTAGAACTTTAGTCACTCCTGGTATAATACATACTTTGATTAAGCCATCGGCCTGACATACATAAACTGAAATATACAAGAAGGATTACTAAGGTTAAACAGAAAAACATACGATTTTCCTGAATAACCTAGGTGTCATTTAAACATTTATATTACGTTTTAATAGTATATTTATAAATCAGATTTGACTAAAGCGACAATCTCTTCCACACTACATCTTTTCGGCGTCCTTATCTTCCATCGATTCACACCTGTAGAAGAATGGCTGATTACAATCCGCCTCAAGGCCAAATAATTATTTTATCTGACTAAAGGGAAGTGCGTAGAGAGAATAATGATAAAGCAAACAAAAATCTCAAATCTCTTGTTTAAAATATATTAACCCTACTCGTATCTTAAATATTTCTCTGACTATACAAGAATGTCTATATTATGTTAGGTTAGCATCTATAGTCCATTGTGGAATTTGTTCCTAGCCCCCCGCCCAACTGTCCTGGGCGCCCTAAAAAGATCAATGTTAATGGAGTGCAAACTGCGTGCATGACCCACATTATGTTACAACCCTAATACCATGAGAGGGGGATAATGTTGCCGTTGGTCTGTCATGGCAGTTTGTCTGAAGATCTTATCATTGTGACATTGCAATGGTACAAAGTGTAAATTTGGTATCATAATTGGTTTGCTATGAATGCTAGTTTTTTGTTGTTTGGTTTCCTCTAATTTTGATGTTTTGTGACACTTTATGAGCATCACTAAGACTATTTGCTCTGTAGCCAAATGAAGATTAGATATCATGACCTAATCTTCTTGATTTATCTTATGGTTCATCATGTTTTGGGGGGGGGGAAAGTGCATGTATAGATTTTTGTTTTATTTTTTTTTATACGTCTATTTACTACAATGAAACTTAAATTTCATATTCTTATTTGTTTATTTACTAGGATAAAACTTAAATCTCATATTCCGCATCTTATGCGAGTTTATCTATGTCTAAAATACGCCTAAAAAAATGATAATGCGTTTTGCTTATCTCGTGCATAACCAAACACAATCTACAGGGCAGACGTCATAAGTTGTATGAGAACTTTTCCAAGTGAGGTAGTTGTAGTTGGGAAGAATTAGTGAGACTTCCAGATTGCCACCTCAATGACCTTTTTGACCATTAATCGGCAATGACTAATGTTATATAAATTATATTTGGTAATAGTTGCATCATTTCGAAGGCAGAATACATACAAGGACAATAGATGTGGAAATTAGAAAAAAAAGCATTTTAGATTTTTTTGAAAAAAATATTTTTGTTGAAATTTGGCTCATGCATAGCGGATCCTGATCTGATTAAAACGATGTTTGCATTTTTTTGATTGAAGCAATAGAAATTGGTTTCAGAAAATGGGTTTCTTCAATAATAGAGAATTGAAAATCCCTTGAAACTATTTTTCCAATTTGTCAGCAACGCACTAACCTATAGAAATGAGTGTGGTACCAAATTAAAGCTAGACTTTAGGACTATTATCTTACCTCTGGGAGTTTTGTGCTGCGACAATTTTCACACGATTTATAGAGAATTCCATGGTGCACTTTAAAAATGTCTCCTGTGACCATTATTCGGTAATGACTAATGTTATATAAATTATATTTGGTTATAATTACATCACTTTGAAGGCAGAATACATAAAATAGCAAAAGATTTAAAAATTCGAAAAAAAATATTTTGGCCAAAAAAAAAAACAAGGGGTTAACCCATCAAAATTTTAGATTTTTTTTGAAAAATAGATTTCTTTGTAATTTCGGTCACGTATAGCGCACCTTAATCTGAGCAAGACGACATTTTAATTTTTTAGATTGAACAAACAGTTTGGGAGAAATTGGTTTCAGAAAATGGGTTTCTTCAATATTGGGGATCCGGAAGTTCCTTGAAACAATTTTTCCAATTATTCAGCAATGCATTAATCTATCGAAACGAGTGTGGTACCAAATTAAAGCTAGACTTTAGGACTATTATCTTACCTCTAGGAGTTATGTGCTGCGACAATTTTTACACGATTTATAGAGTATCCCATGGTGCACTCTTAAAATGTCTCTTTTGACCATTAATCAGGAATGACTAATGTTACATAAATTATATTTGGTTATAATTACATCATTTTAAAGGCAGAATACACACAATAGCAAAATATTTCAAAATTCGAAAAAAAATATTTTGGCCAAAAAAAAAACAAAGGGGTTAACCCATCAAAATTTTAGATTTTTTTTGAAAAATAGATTTCTTTGGAATTTTGGTCACGTATAGCGCACCGTAATCTGAGCAAGACGACATTTTCATTTTTTAGATCGAACAAACAGTTTGGGAGAAATTGGTTTCAGAAAATGGGTTTCTTCAATATTGGGGATCCGGAAGTTCCTTGAAACTATTTATCCAATTATACAAATACCACAACTACAACTACAAACTCTCAGTTCTGTAATTCAACTCTTTGATTAGGCCAAACTAATACTAATACTAATACTAATACTAATACTAATACTAATACTAATACTAATACTAATACTAATACTAATACTAATACTAATACTAATACTAATACTAATACTAATACTAATACTAATACTAATACTAATACTAATACTAATACTAATACTAATACTAATACTAATACTAATACTAATACTAATACTAATACTAATACTAATACTAATACTAATACTAATACTAATACTAATACTAATACTAATACTAATACTAATACTAATACTAATACTAATACTAATACTAATACTAATACTAATACTAATACTAATACTAATACTAATACTAATACTAATACTAATACTAATACTAATACTAATACTAATACTAATACTAATACTAATACTAATACTAATACTAATACTAATACTAATACTAATACTAATACTAATACTAATACTAATACTAATACTAATACTAATACTAATACTAATACTAATACTAATACTAATACTAATACTAATACTAATACTAATACTAATACTAATACTAATACTAATACTAATACTAATACTAATACTAATACTAATACTAATACTAATACTAATACTAATACTAATACTAATACTAATACTAATACTAATACTAATACTAATACTAATACTAATACTAATACTAATACTAATACTAATACTAATACTAATACTAATACTAATACTAATACTAATACTAATACTAATACTAATACTAATACTAATACTAATACTAATACTAATACTAATACTAATACTAATACTAATACTAATACTAATACTAATACTAATACTAATACTAATACTAATACTAATACTAATACTAATACTAATACTAATACTAATACTAATACTAATACTAATACTAATACTAATACTAATACTAATACTAATACTAATACTAATACTAATACTAATACTAATACTAATACTAATACTAATACTAATACTAATACTAATACTAATACTAATACTAATACTAATACTAATACTAATACTAATACTAATACTAATACTAATACTAATACTAATACTAATACTAATACTAATACTAATACTAATACTAATACTAATACTAATACTAATACTAATACTAATACTAATACTAATACTAAATTTCAGAAAATGGGTTTCTTCAATATTAGAGATTTGAAAATCCCTTGAAACAATTTTTCCAATTTTTCAGCAACGCACTAACCCATCGAAACGAATGTGGTACCAAATTAAAGCTAGACTTTAGGACTATTATCTTACCTCTTTGAGTTTTTTGCTTCGACAATTTTCACTCGATTTATAGAGTATCCCATGGTGCACTCTCAAAATGTCTCTTTTGACCATTAATCAGGAATGACTAATGTTACATAAATTATATTTGGTTATAATGACATCATTTTGAATTCAGAATACATAAAATAGCAAAAGATGTAAAAATTCGAAAAAAAATATTTTGGCCAAAAAAAAACAAAGGGGTTAACCCATCAAAATTTTAGATTTTTTTTGAAAAATAGATTTCATTGGAATTTTGGTCACGTATAGCGCACCTTAATCTGAGCAGGACGACATTTTCATTTTTTAGATTGAACAAACAGTTTGGGAGAAATTGGTTTCAGAAAATGGGTTTCTTCAATATTGGGGATCCGAAAGTTCCTTGAAACAATTTTTCCAATTATTCAGCAATGCGTTAACCTATCGCAATGAGTGTGGTACCAAATTAAAGCTAGACTTTAGGACTATTATCTTACCTCTAGGAGTTATGTGCTGCGACAATTTTCACACGATTTATAGAGTATCCCATGGTGCACTCTCAAAATGTCTCCTGTGACCATTATTCGGTAATGACTAATGTTATATAAATTACATTTGGTTATAATTACATCATTTTCAAGGCAGAATACAGACAATAGCAAAAGATTTCAAAATTCGAAAAAAAATATTTTGGCCAAAAAAAAAACAAAGGGGTTAACCCATCAAAATTTTAGATTTTTTTTGAAAAATAGATTTCTTTGGAATTTTGGTCACGTATAGCGCACCGTAATCTCAGCAGGACGACATTTTCATTTTTTAGATGGAACAAACAGTTTGGGAGAAATTGGCAAATACCACAACTACAACTACGACTACGACTACAACTACAACTACAACTACAACTACAACTACAACTACAACTACAACTACAACTACAACTACAACTACGACTACAACTAGAACTACAACTACAAGCTCTCAGTTCTGTAATTCAACTCTTTGATTAGGCCAAACTAATATTAATACTAATAAAGGGTGTTTTTTATTGGGGTATAGAACTTTAAGTTGGCATCACTTTTTTAACTGGCGGCCATTTTGTCAGCTGTCAAGTGATTAATATTTAGTTTGGTTTGCCATTTCATCATGAACAGGTTGACAAAAGAACAACGCTTGCAAATCGTGCAAATTTATTTCGGACCTGTACAATTGGCTTTTTTCGAGCCAGCCACATGCCCGAAATCATATTTAAACATTAATGGCATAAAATTATCCTTCCAATAAAGCCAAATTGATGGACATTAAAACGATTTTCTTGTGTTTTATTTCAATTCGAAGTTCTATACCTCAATAAAAAACACCCTTTACCAATACTAATACTAAATTGAAAATTAGAAAATGAGAAAGAAAAAATTTGAACAAAACGATGTTTTTATTCAGATTGAACAAATATTTTGGGAGATATTGGCTTCAGAAAATGGGTTTCATCAATATTAGAGATTTGAAAATCCCTTGAAACAATTTTTCCAATTATTCAGCAAATACAACAACAACTACTAATACTAATAATAATACTAATACTATTACTAATACTAATTTGAAAATTAGAAAACAAATGTTGAGCAAATAGTTTGGGAGAAATTGGAAATTTCTCATTGTGAGAGATTCAAATGTTCCTTGAAATGATTTCTTCAAGTTATCCAAAAAACGAAACTGAAAAAACTTTCAAAATTGTACTTTAATTGAACGCTGTCACATGTAACATTCTCTGTTGAGGAATTAAAGTAGTTAAAAGAGAAATGTTTAGAATAACAAACAACCAACTGCTATTATTTCTTTTAATCTTTAGTATTTGGTGTATAATTCTCGCATATTTATTTTGTCTTTGATCTTGTCGATTTTGGTGCTTATTGTCATCTCTCTCTATTGTGAATCGGTCCATGGTGTAAACGCTGTCTCTACATCATGGAGATATGACCCATTCAGTCGCTAATAATAAGAAACACATTTCTGACACTTCAAGTAGAGCATAATAATATTTTACTCAGATATGGAGATTATTTTCCTTTACAATTTCCATTTACTCTCACTGAGCCTAACAAAGAAAAAATTGTGCAGTCGCTTTCAAAGATTTTTATTTATGATGATTTTTAAAACTTATCGGTTGTATTCAGATATATACACTGGGAATATATCGTAAATAGATAATAGTTAATGCACTAGATGGTGTCTTGAGAAAAATAAAAAAAAATTTGGTTTGTCCATCTTTACCTTGACCCAGTTTTAAAGGCATCCCCCAGACACCAATGATATTCATAATACACATTATCATTCCTTTAAATAACCACAAATTATTATATTTCCAACTTTTTAGTCCGTTATACATTGCATCTAAATTCTACTATTCTTATGTTACATATTTTTGAAATGCATTCACTTTCTCACCAAAACGATTATAATTTCAGCGGTTCTGGCAAGACCACCCTTATGTCTGTACTTGCATATCGGCAACCAGGTAAATATCCCACAGATCATCAGATGATAAGATAACGTCACAAAAAAAAAAAAATGACGTCTTATACAATGATTAAGTAAACTTTCATTCTATAAATTCTCTCTAGCTGGAACGGTAGTTCAAGGTGATATTCTAATCAATGGTCGGCGTATCGGTCCATTTATGCACCGTATTAGTGGGTTTGTCTATCAGGACGATCTATTCAATGGCAGTCTAACGGTGTCGGAGCATATGAATTTTATGGTGAGTACTTTGGGAGAACTGGTGAAATTAAAGCTTTTACTTATTTACGAAACAAAAGTTGAGAGACGAATAGATCACAAGACCCCTTATCACTGCACATACGAAAGTCAATGTACACTATATCTGTAAACTATCTATCGTTGTTATTGAAGTCTGTAGGGTGAATTCCATTCACAGTTGAATGAGAAAAGAGTTTAACAGCTAGCCAGATCGTCTCAGATTAAGAATATTGTCTATACAGTACAGTTTAATTTACATTTTTATTGTTCTATTGTAGATAGCAGTCAGAATTTCGCGGTCATTGAACTATTTGTGTCATTACAGAGGGGATCTCATCGCCAAAGCATACGATCCCATTCCTCTGTGTCTGTGGGTTGTATGATTTATATTAATGATGCTTATGGTCAGATTGCACGACTGGTTGATAAAAAGTTCGATAACAAGTTCATTACCGTTTTCTTTCCCCCTACATACATCTCCATAAACAAAAATCAGTTTAGAGACTTTTTGAGTTTATTTAAAATAATGTGCGAATTATTGTTATATTATATGGATAATTAACTGAATTAAAATGGGTATCTATCAACGTATTGTCCAAAACAAGTGCTCCGTTTGATTAAATAAGCAGAAATTGAAATAGAAAAAAGACAAATGGGCCCAATGTCACCACCTGACCAAAATGTGCACTACATAGCAACATGAGAGGAATGTAAAGGTTTATCAACATATTGTCTTTGACCAGCCTATACCTATATATAAATATATACAAGTATATATGAATAAGTATATACAAATGAAAACCAGTTTACGACTAGGCTGAATATTGGTATCAGATCCATGCCTTCCACCATACCACCCTTCTCAATGGTTTTTTGTATTTTTAAGGTTGTAATTAATTTAAGATCAATTTATGAAATTCAACTATTGGCACAGTCCAGTCACATACCTGTATATACGGTCTAACATTATATCTAGAACCTGATTCCAGAAACGATTATGAAATATTCCAGTCCCGGTTGTAACTTAAACTATAAACATGCGTATAGCATTGATGACTAAATAATACAATAATGTCTTTAACTTCATTACAGGCTCATTTACGTTTGGATCGACGCGTCAGCAAGCAAGAGCGAAAGATGATTATAAAAGATCTACTGGAACGCACTGGTCTCATGGGTGCCGCTAACTCTCGCATCGGTTCGGGTGATGACAAAAAGGTTTTGTCGGGCGGAGAACGTAAACGGCTTGCCTTTGCTGTGGAACTACTCAACAATCCGGTCATATTGTTCTGTGACGAACCCACCACTGGCCTCGACTCGTACAGTGCTCAGCAATTGGTGCAAACCCTATATGATTTGGCCAAAAAGGGCACCACCATTCTGTGTACCATACATCAGCCCTCTTCACAATTGTTCGATATGTTCAATAACGTTTTACTGCTGGCCGATGGTAGGGTGGCCTTTACCGGTTCACCACAGAATGCTTTGGATTTCTTTGCCGAAAATGGTTATGTATGCCCGGAGGCTTACAATCCAGCCGATTTTCTCATCGGTGTCTTAGCCACCGATCCCGGCTATGAACAGGCCTCTCAGAGGTCGGCTCAATATATGTGCGATTTGTTTGCCGTTAGTTCGGCGGCCAAGCAGAGAGATATGCTGGTGAATTTGGAAATTCATATGGCCGAGACTGGCGATTATCCCTTCGATACGGAAATCGAACACTTCAAACCGGCTGCTTGGTACAAGAAGTTCCTTGTCATTTGGTACAGATACACCCTCAGCCTGATGAGAGATCCCACGCTGCAATGGATGAGATTCTTGCAGAAAATGGCCATGGCCATAATTATTGGCCTGTGCTTCGCAGGCACCACCCGTCTCGATCAATTGGGTGTCCAAGCCGTACAGGGAGCACTCTTTGTCATGATATCGGAGAATACCTTTCATCCCATGTATGCGGTGCTAAATGTTTTCCCTCAGGGCTTTCCGCTCTTTATGCGTGAGACACGAGCTGGCACATACTCCACAGCGCAATATTATATAGGCACCATATTGGCCATGGTATGACGACGTTATGTACATCATAAATAATTTTGCCCTACTCATGTCAGTGTCTCTTTCCAGCTGCCCGGAATGATCTTAGAGCCACTGTTATTTGTAGTCATTTGCTATTGGATAGCTGGGCTGCGCGCCACATTCTATGCATTCACAATTACGGCCATATCGATTGTGCTGGTGATGAATGTGGCCACAGCATGCGGTTGTTTCTTTTCGACTGCCTTCAATTCATTACCATTGGCCATGGCGTACTTGGTGCCCCTCGATTATATATTCATGATAACATCTGGTATTTTCATTCAGATAAGGTTTGTATATATATATATATATATGTTGTATTCATTGTAGAGTCAGTAGTTCAATACTTACATACATACGTACATGCGAGTATAACATGTGCTACGTATGTATAAATGGGGGGGCACAGAATTTGAGACGAGTGACATGTGTAGTCGTGCCACAGATACACGTAGAACAATTTTGATTTTGTGTTACTATTTGCCTCCGAGCGGAATATGTTTCGATATGTTTCATCAATTCAATGGGGAAACCCATCAATAATTTCATGCTAGGTCTCCAATTTTGATGAAACTTTTTGCTGAAAATCTGAAATTTACACAGGAACCACAACTGTTTTCGAAATGTATATCGAAATATCTTAATATATATTTACCCTCGACACTGATTCACTGACTCTGTCACGCAGTACGTAGGAATTTAAATAGACATTCTATAATTTTCTATAAATAATATAAATAAAAAAAATAATATTTTTTTTTTGTACAGAAATTGTATTTTCCCCAATTTTTTTTCCAAATTTTTTTTTACAAAAATTTTTTTTTTTACAAAAGTTTTTTTTCAACAAAATTTTTATTTTAACAAAATTTTTTTTTTCCACAAAATTTTTTTTTTCAACAGAATTTTTTTTTTCCACAAAAATTTTTTTTTTCAACAAAATTTTTTTTCCATATTTCAACGGGCGACATAGGCGCATTACAACTTACTAGTTTACTAGTTGGTAATCATAGTATTGTTGTTTGATCGGCTATTATGGTAAAGTCGGGCTGTTTACATTAGGGTTCATTTGTTCAGGTTCCCTGTTGTCGAATTGGGAAAATGTATTCTCGACAGAACGTTAACCGAATTGCTTTAGTTACAAAAGTCATATTTCCCTTTGTCTATTGTCGCCCACGTCGAGCAATACTTGCAGTTGGAATAGGGAAATCGATCACTTTTACGCTTAGGTTATGCGATGGTTATTTATTAGTATATTGTGTAAATCTCCGATAAACCTTGTCCATGCATATTTATACAATACATTCATGCATCTGAATATATATGTTTGTATTTATGTATGTCTGTTGTTGTATGTGTCCGGTTTTTCCGATTATTTATTTCTGTTTCATTTTATTTGTATATAAAAATGTTCATTTGATTGTTCTCAATTACAGCACTTTGCCGTGGGCATTTTATTGGACACAGTTCCTGTCATGGATGCTGTATGCAAATGAAGCAATGACAATTGCACAATGGACCGGCATACAAAATATCAGTAAGTTCAATTTCCTTTCTCGGTATGTATATATTAACAATGAATAGTTACTCCCTATTCACAACGTTAATAGCTCTTTAGTCGGGTTAAAAATATACATTTGTGTGTGTGTCAATTGGTTTATAGGACAGGGATAAGGGCAAACTAGTCATTCGTCGTCGGTAATCTTAATCTCCATCCAGCTGGAAGCAAAGATCGTCCAACTCCTTGGGTGTTCGACGATCACGTGCAGGTTTTCCGGTCTCCCAATTCGGTTTTGCTTGTTATCATAGCCGCCGAGATGAAGATGCCCTCAAAATCGTTGTCCATTTTGAGCTGCTCTAAGGCTTTCAATGAGAAGCGATAACGAAATGAATGGTATTGTGCTTTCAATGTGAGGTCTTTGTGAAATCGATGTTCCAATGTTTGCACACTCTCGGCTACGACAACCACATTATCAGACAGAGTGCACCGTACAATGCCGGGTATCGTGAGTGTTGTCCACGGAGCTGTGTACGCCTCATTTCGAAATAAAGATCAACTTTATGTGGAAAGTATATGACTAACATGAACATAGTTATTGGGTTTATGTGCCCGAAAAAGATTCCAGCAAATATCGACATATGAATTCTAAAATCGATGAAAATTCTCTCGCGAACCCAACTTTCCATTTCGTTTGGCCAAATTTGGTGTACGCATCAAGGGGCCGGCCGATAATAAAGACAATTGGGAACTGAAATGAAAGAAAATGTCTTTGCGATTTCAAATAAGATTTGAATTAAAATATGATTTCTTTACGATTTCACAAGGTCTGTGCAAATAAATGAAATATTAATACCAGGTGAGAGGTCTTAAACACGACCGCTGTACATTTAGACTTCTTAGATAAGTAATGCCCGGATACGGGTTCTTGTTTTACACTACTTGGGAACCGACAAAACCAGCTTTATTAATATGGCTCGAACCCATCGGTCCTAAGAACTGACTATTAACATGGACATATGCGTATTTTTCTTTCTCTCAAATTAGTAAGCTGTTCGCGATATTATTGGAAGGGTACGAACGGCTTAGCGATTTCTTTGCTATGGGATTACTGTGAGATAGTCGCACTCACAAACTGTCGCACCACGGGGAAGACCCGTGGAATCAGAGTTTCGACAATTATAACTTTTATTAAACTGTTATTGTCAAATCATGCGGAAATCAAATTTCGTTCTTGTTATACTGAACAATAGCAAGAGAACAAGAGAGAGGGACAATAACAATAGGATTTCTTCAGCTGACTCATTTTTAGCTGAAGCCCGAAATTAATGCATTTCGAACGCTAAAGAAGACTGCAGCTTCCCAAATGAACAGCTCAAAAATAAAAATTGTCGAAATCTAATAGTCAAAAAAACTGAAGGTAATCAAATTGTAGTGATCAGCTTACGTTGGCTATTTGGTTACGCGCAATTGACGAGGGAACATGGACCATAAGAACTTCAGCATTTCTCTCCAAACCACTAATTATTGTTTATTGATAGTGCTTACATTTAAATTTTGTTACGCTTTATTTTTTCATTTCAGCTTGTTTTGAGGAAAGCGAAAATCTTCCATGTTTCCACACGGGCAAGGATGTGCTGGACAAATACAGTTTCAGCGAGAGCAACATATATCGTAATCTTCTGGCAATCGTGGGCATTTATCTTGGCTTTCATGGTTTGGGTTACTATTGCCTGTGGCGCAGGGCCCGTAAAGTTTAAAAGTTACCCAAAACAACAAACACTTAATGTATTTGATAGTAAGCAAAAACAAAACAAAAACAGTATTCAATATTAAGCAAAGGGAGTGGTGGTCATTTTACTGTAGATCAAAAAAAGTTTTCGAACAACTGCAAAATGTGTGGAATTCACAAATATTTGTTTATTCTATCACTCCATGACCTTCCCTTGACGGAGGAAAGGGTGGAAAACTGCCACCTTTTTTTTAAAAAAAAACGTACAAAATATACATATTCATCTTTTTTGTAGACATATAATTTATGTAAGACATTTGTAATACGGCCTATCCAAATGGTATTTGAAGCCTTTATTTGTGTGCTGTTAACTGATGACTTTTCTGCGTCTGTGCCATTTTTCGAGCAAAATACATTACAGTACATTAATTTTTCCTCCAACTGCCGGACCCAACAGCAACACGCAGCGACGAATTCTTGTTATTTAAACTTATTATGATGAGATTGAGCATTAGTATTCTACAATGTGTGTAAGCAGCATAGATCATAGTCATAAGTAAGAACTGAACAATGATTATTAAATATAAATTGTGCTAAATATACATGAGAAGACCTTACAGTCCTTCAATTTTTCTTTCTTTGTTATTCCACTAACAGCCACGGACAAAGGCAAAAAAAAAAGAACCAATATAAATTAGAACCAAAAATGTTTACTGTGTGACTTATTACGTTGTAGATGATTGCCCAAAATATATTGATATGATGTCATTCTCTAACCTTTACCCATCTAACCGAATCAATGATAAGAATTTTTTTGAAAATCAGAATCGAATGCTGTTGGGTATAATAACAGACAGTGTATGGAATATAAACCGAAGAACCACAATGAAAACAATTGTAGTGGCTTTCATTGCAGCAACAGTCTTGGCAGGGGTAAGTTTATGCGATTCGAAGATGACCGACAGATGTTCTTATGGTAAACGATAATTTTGTGCTCTTGTATGTATATGAAAAGATATATATCATTCTAATTTCATTTTTGTTTTCTTGCATTAAAACCACTTTCATTTTAGATTAACCTTGAACGGCCAGAGCCTGTGCCTTCCATTGAGACCTTCACCAATGAAGAACTGGCAGCCATGAATGCCGATCAGCTTACGGCTATTATTCTGCAGAACATCGTGCATGACAGCGATGACAAGGCACCACACATCGAAGTCGTTATAAAAAATCTTCTACAAGATATCGACACACTGATAGCAGATATTGCCGGCGACGATGATGAAAAGTCCACGTTTTACCTCAATCTCCGACAGAAAATCGAAGATTTCTTGAACATCATTCGGGAGGATACTGCGAACTGTGGCCTTTATAGTCTAGTGGTGTCGGTGTCTAACCAGATTGGCTCTTTCCTTCTCTTCCAAGACCAGCAACTCTATCACAGTCTATGGCAGAAACATTTCCGTGACGATTCCGTACTATTTGATTTTCAATCGCATATGGAAAGCACAACAATAACATCGCAGAAGATGGAAGAAGTTTTCAAAGGAAACGAGCAACTTCAAATGGAGGTGACAAAGAAAGTAACTGCCGAAGTGTGGAAGTGTAAAAGGGTGGAGATCTTGGGCATGCACTTTTTGGAAGAAAATGTGGACATGTAAAGAAACATAATACCAGAATATTGAAAGAATGTGGGATTGGAGTTAACAAAAAATTGTGTCTACTGAAACACGGATTCTTGGAAAGGCATCTTAAACGGTGCACATTTTGAAGAACTGATTATGGATTTTCCATATATAACAATTTTATACATTAATAAACCACAGAATATTTAAGATATAGAGCTGAAATTTATTTCAGGTCTAGTGCAAATGTAACATTTTAAGAATGAAATTCGATTTCGATCATATGACCACCACGAGCCCGTCTACCACTCAGCCAGTAATGATTTTTCGATGGAATTCTGGATTTTCGTGAAACTTTGCCAGAGGCCAATCGGAGAAGTTTCAAATGATCAAGTGACTTTAGTTCTTGAGTCAGTTCGATCTTATAAGGATGTGTGGCTTGAGAGAGCCACATGGAATCGACTGATTTAGCTCATTTTGAACGGATACAATTATGGCGGCGATATTTTCGTCGCTTCCAAAAGTGACAATTTGGGTGAAACGATTATTACGGCCGGAAAAAGTTGCGACCATCGACTTACAATTTCGTTAATGATTTCCAATCGTTTGACTTCGAAAAATATTGACTTCGACTAACGTTTCGACACTGAAAGATCATTAAAAATGTTTGAGGGTGCGTTTGGAAGAAAGATACGAAATTGTTATGTCCCTATTGGAAAACATATTAGAATGGAATTTAACGCCCGTATTTATACAAAATTATAAGGGCTTTAAAAGCCTTTGAAAATCGAGTGAAAATTGTTTTTGTATTTTCACAAATTTTTCTTAACAAAGGCTTATAAAGCTGTTATACATTTTTATATTTTTCAACAGGATTCTCTGGAATTCTTTATAAACAACATTATTTTAATTTAAAGAGTATTTTCTTGTATAATATTGCAAAATTGACAGCAAATAAAGTCAGTATCATATCTCCGTGCAATGTCTAAGCTGTGTAGGGCAACACGGAGTTTATTGAAAATAAACTATGGCCGAAAAGAGGAACGTACCGAAATGAGTACCTGCTGTATGCAAGTTTGTGCAAAAACTTCGTGATCCCATCATGGACAACAATCCATCAGTCTCCTCGACATTGGGTGGGCACTGACGAGAATGCGGCTGCCATAGGCGAGAGTGTCTAACTCAGTTCTGAGACATGGCCATCGATCTAAAAATTTCAGATACAAGTCTATGGCGAATTTAGCCCAAAAAACCTCCAATTATTACAAGGTGTAACTGACTCCACAATTGAAGTCACACGAACACTCGCTTCGTTATCGCTTCTCAGTTACGCATATGTTGATCGAAAATTGTCTTTTCGGACGAAGCGTATTTTCATCTCGGCGACAATGTTAACATGGAAAAACTGCCTCATCAGGGAATCGGACGACGGAAGCTGATGCATCCTCAGAGTGTGACAGTTTGTTGCGGATTTTGTAGCGGTGGTATCATTGGCCCATTTCTTTTTACAAATGCTGTAGGAAACGTCATTTCCATTAACCTTATTAACCTTTTTTTTTACCGCAGATTGAAGACGTAGACTTGGACGATCTTTGGTTTCAGGAGGATGGCGCGCCCTGCCACACCGTCGCCTATACAATCGATCGCACCGAATTCGTTAATCACATTATCAGCCGTCTAGAAAATGTTGGTTGACCACCTCGGAGCGATTTAATGCAGTTCCACTTGGAAGCCATTCCTGAGATAGGACCAGAAACAGTCTTGCAGAAGCCAGCCAGAGAAAGGAAATCGTGTTCCATAAATAATGGGAATGTTTGCTGTTTCATAAAAAATTAAGAAGAGGTTTGTATTTGGACCACTTCGTAATGTTTTCCGGATTTATTAATTTCTATATTTGGCTGGTGTTCCTGTAACTGAAATAATCATGGGAATCCTCGCAGCGAAACTTTGACTTGTGATGGTCATTTAGGTGAGTTTTTACTGGCTCGCCTTTCTGTCTCGGTGACCTCCAAACGGCTTTGGCCGTCTATCCATGTGTAAATACTTAAAAATCGTTTGTTGTTTGTGTTTCATAGTTATTTTTATTTAACTTTTCATTTAAAATTAAAACAAACAGCAAAATTTGTGTTGTATTTGTTGTTGTTTTCATCTTAGCATCACACATTTATTTACTATTAAATACTTTTTTAAAATGAAAAGAAAATTACATTAACAATAATCATAGACAATTTCAAAGGCGAAACAAAAATATCTATAAAAAAAACAGAATACAATTTCAAATTCGATTCGATTCCTGGTCGCTTTAGATCGGTCGAGTTACGATAGCATCGATTACAATACTAGAAAAAAAGCTTTTATAATAAAATTGCACAAAATTAAAACTATTACTAATCAGTAAATAACAATTTTAAAATAGATTCATTGTTGACTAGAAATGTTTCATGTTGTATATTTTATCTAGGACACAGAGTATAAGAATATTAGTTTAGTGTGTTGGAGTTTATCCATAGGGAGGGAGGGGGGTGTGTGTGTATGTTTGGGTAAAAGTTTCACTTTAAATGGAGAGCACAATTAGACTTATAAAGGTAGACAGGTAGGACATCTAACAACACTTACATACTTAGCTTGTCCCTTTTATGTCTAAGGTGACCTTATGTTACATTCATTCGTACAGGTTGTTTTCATTTTTAAAATACTTTTTTTTTTTTTTTTGAAATCACAGAGTCATCTGAAATCAGCTATGAAAATTTTACTTTTTTTTTATTTAAAAACAAACATTTATTTTGGTTTTAGAATTATTTTTGTACAGACATTTTCACTAATTTTAAGTCATTCATTCATATGTATGTAAAGCAACAATACAATATTTATGTTTTTTTTTTTATTAATAGTTTACTTTATAAGTTGGTGGTGGTTCACCACACATTCATAGCACAAATTCATTGGAAATTAGTTTAGTTACAAATTCAGTTTTGTGTGTGTTTTGTTTGGAGGTGTCATTATTTTGGGGATTTTTGTTTTTCATTGGACATAATAGACAGCCTTAAATTGACAGCATAGTTTTGAGATTTTTTTGTTTTTTATATTTTATTTGTTTACAATTTGGTGATAGAGTAGTATTAGGTGTAGGAGTGAATTTCTTCAATGACCCGTTAATTGTAGAATTTTGTGTATGACTGAGCCGGGCCGCGAGCCGTGTCGGTCATCATTGTATTGTTAAAATCGTCAACGGTTTAAGAATGGATTTCAGACATTATTCTATTCTGGTTTTCAGATATCGACATATTGAATACAATCTCAAAATAATAAGATCTCACTACCGATACAAATATTTTTATTGCGCCTTCAAATTGGACAATTTGTAACGAACGAACAAATTCGGAATAATGGAAACAGGCCATTAATTTATTGAAATTCGTAAAAAAAGTAGATTTTCCTTAATGTTATTAGTGGGAAACGGCAATTTGTCCAACAAAAATAATGAGGGGTAACATAAATCCATCAAATCTGCCCGAACGTCTAATTCTTTTTCTAGAGAAGTTTTTACAGGGCTTAGAGATTACATTATTAATTGTCAAGCCGCCAGCATTGTTTAATCTTTAATAATTTGTGTGAGTAGATGAGTAGTCGCACACACATCATCACCTATCACAGAATCGGTTCTAGTGCTTCAAATCCATTTTCATTTGCCAAAATTCCATAACTTTTAAACATTTCTTTACAAAGTGGTTGTAGAAAAGGACTGAGTTAATGAAATTTATGTTTACGTTTTACACTAGTTTATTTATCATAATATAAAAACTATTTCTTTGGAATTTTGTTCATGCATAGCGCACCTTAATCTGAGCAAATCATATTTACATTTTTTAGATTGAACAAATAGTTTGGAAGAAATTGGTTACAGAAAGGAGGTTTTCTCAAAATTAGAGATTCAAAAAATCCCTTGCAGGTATTTGGCCAATTTTTCATCAACTGAACAAGGTATCCAAACCAGTGTGGTACCAAATTAAACCTATTATTATTAGGCCATTGGGAGTTGTTTCACTTTTGTAGATTCAACAATTACTTTGGGAGGAATTGGCTTCATCTGAATGGGTTTTCTCAAAATTAGAGATGCGAAAGTCCCTTGAAACCATTTGACCAATTTTTCAGCAACGGAATAAAGTATCGAACCAAATTAAAGCTAGACTTCAGCACTATTATTAGCATATTGAGAGTTGTATGCTATGGCCGTTTTCACGGGAGTTATTTTGTGTCCGATTTGGTATTCTCAAAATGTCTCTTTTGACCATTAATCGGTAATGACTAATGCTATATAAATTATATTTGGTTATAATTACATCATTTTGAAAGCAGAATACATAAAATAGCAAAAGATTTAAAAATTCAAAAAAAAATATTTTGGCCAAAAAAAAAACAAAGGGGTTAACCCATCAAAATTTTAGATTTTTTTTGAAAAATAGATTTCTTTGGAATTTTGGTCACGTATAGCGCACCGTAATCTGAGCAAGACGACATTTACATTTTTTAGATCGAACAAACAGTTTGGGAGAAATTGGTTTCAGAAAATGGGTTTCTTCAAAATTAGGGATCCGAAAGTTCCTTGAAACTATTTTTCCAATTTTTCAGCAATGCATTAACCTATCGAATCGAGTGTGGTACCAAATTAAAGCTAGACTTTAGGACTATTATCTTACCTCTAGGAGTTATGTGCTGCGACAATTTTCACACGATTTATAGAGTATCCCATGGTGCACTCTCAAAATGTCTCTTTTGACCATTAATCAGGAATGACTAATGTTATATAAATTATATTTGGTTATAATTACATAATTTTGTAGGCAGAATACATAAAATAGCAAAAGATTTAAAAATTCGAAAAAAAAAAATTTTGGCCAAAAAAAAAACAAAAAATCAAAATTTTAGATTTTTTTTGAAAAATAGATTTCTTTGTAATTTCGGTCACGTATAGCGCACCTTAATCTGAGCCAGACGACATTATCATTTTTTAGATTTAACAAACAGTTTGGGAGAAATGGGTATTTCAAAATTAGAAACAAAAAATTTTTTAAAAAAAAATCAACTTTGGAAATATTTTAAAAATATATCCTATTGGCAAATTGTTAGTTCCGAATCACGCTAGGCAATTTTACGCTTCCATTTTGAACTTGCCTCTTGTGTTTACCCCCAGGAACTTATTTTTCGGCAATTTTTGTTTTCATTATTGCCTTTTCAAATACAAATGACTTTCAAAATAACAAAATACGAAAAACAAAACAGATATTGCTTTCAAAATATAAAAATACGAAAAACTCAAAGGGAATTGCCAGTACGAGCAAGTTTTTTTCCATTCCTATTCCCCTTATCTCACTTGCCAACAAACTTAGAATTGTCTAGTGCGAATTGGGACTTAACTTCAATAACTTAAAATAATACTTCACTCCTTGCCGACAATCAATATTTTTACAGAACTCCAAAATGTTTACTAGATTTTTCCGATGAAATTGGTTTCTCGACCACTGTGGATTTGTGGTGTTTATACAGTTTTTCGCCAGAATTTCTCTAAAGCTCCTTTTTTTTGGTAAAATGTGACAAAAATATTTGGTTTGTGAAATATTCTGAGAAGTTCCCGTAAAAATAATCCCCCGTTAATATTGAAAAATATGAAAAGTAGACCACTTTGGAAATATTTCAAAAATATATCAAATTGTTCGCTTGCTAATGTTAATAACTTAAAATTTTTTTTTTTTACAGAACTCAACAATCTAGACCTCAGAGATAGAAGACGTGAGGCTATGGACATGGGGCAGCCACGTTGCGATTTGGTTTTGAAAAGGATGTGGTCATGGTGGCCATTTGGCTGATGTTATTTTCCTCCCTTCTTTATTATGAAATAAACATTCGATCATTTATCTCAAGAAATTCCATTTGTCTTTGAACACCAAAATAACACCTCTTGTTGGAAACCCCTGTACTAATGGCATTCGGAACTTGTAGATGTTTACCATGGAGGATCGCCTCTCTGTCAATTCCATCTGAAACCTTATTCTAGCGGTGGAACTTGTGCCATCAGCATTTTCCTACACCCATTACCTTGTTTAGACTATTTTGCAAATTGTATTATTTTTTTTTAGAATTATTACATATGTTGTTCTACTTAAATCTGTACATAGTTTATATTTTTGTTCTAGACTTGATTATTTATACTTATCTACATACTCTGGTATATGTATATAGCTGTATATATCTGTATATAGATATACATGTGTGTACATAATTTTTTTTGTTTTTTTTTGTAAATAAATATTTAGCTTTTATTAAAAAAATAAGCTTAAAACTGTAAATTCTTCTCTGTTGAAACAATTGATTTTCATTAGGTTTTACTCTTTTTGTTGTTGTCTTCCTTAGCTGATATTTACCTGTTGATTTGAGTGTGTTGGGATTATCGTGTATTATTTTTCATTTAATTTGAATTCGAATTGAAGACCACACAATTAATGTTCATAAATTCATGTTTGTTTAGTTTTTGTGGGAAGTGATTTTTACAATTTGCAATTCTGTTCTCGCAGCGCTGGAGGGGTGTGTCGGATGTAGAACATGCTGCAGTTTCTCAACTATTTTGGCCTAATGGCTGACTGAGTATCTCCGGCGGGAGGAATATTTACAGCTAGATTATTTTATGGTTATTAAAAATGATTTTTACGTTTTCAAGCAATTTAATGAAACCAAATTCATTTGTTTTTGTTATTGTTGTGGTTGTGTGTGTGTGTGTTAATGGTCCTTTATCCAGACTGTAGCTTAACTTACCTTATCTATCTTAATGTAACAAATAACACTATCAATTATTTTTAATTGAACTACTACTAATGCATGGCATATTGTAATTTGATGTTGATAATGAGTAATACTGTGAGTTGATCTGATGAACTTTTAGCAAGCCAAATAGTAGATGCAACAACAAATTTATTCACAACTATAATTAAATCGGCCAACAGGAATGAGCCTAACTGCATATTCGTTGGGATGATAGATGAAATGTGAATGTTCTCGAACTCTAAGCCAGCATGCACCGATCTGTAGAGGCAGTTAACAATGGTAACATTTGGAATGTTGTTTTGACTATTGACATGTGATTTCAGGATATGATTCTACATGTGATTCTTTATGGCACTGAAACATGGAGCCCAAGGGGAAAGCAGATGAATCGCTGTTGGGTGTTTTCGAGAGAGAAAAATGTGATTCACAATATATGGACTCATCTGTGATAATGAGGGGAAATAACTCGATATTTATGTGGCTAAACCTCGAACGAATCTGTAACAGCATGTGCGTGTTGGAGGGTTAAACGCGATGTGGGCCGAATGAATAAAAACGCTTCAGCTAGACCAGCGTTAGACGACAATTAAGGCAGAAACGCCGGCAAAAGGACCAAGTGGAAGTAGTCATTACCATTCAAATTTGCAGAGTTAATAGCAAGCCTACTCATTCAATAAGTAACTGACCGGTAAGTATATGTCAATAACTTCAGACCCAAAACTACCAAAAATTTGATTCAAAAAATGCGAAAAGAGCTTCAAAACATGCCAACATCGACATTTTCAACAGCCATGGAAAAAGTTCCTCAAATTTGCCGCAAAGCTGCTCGAATGGTACAAAATATTTTTTTTACATTAAACTAGTACAATGTATTATCTTAAAAAAAAATTGAAATACAATTTTTGTTTAAAAGAAAAAAAAATGTTTTTTTTCCGGATACGTTACAACAAACCACAACAGTAAATTGGCAAAATGGGGTACCACACAGTCGTCATATTTGAGCCACCATTGAAAATCGATGGGCCGACATAAAACTGCAGTATCCCCAAGCAAACTCACAAGCAACAATGAGCTTTGAGAGGTCGTACAGCAGATATGAAACTCGATTGCTATGTCAACATCAATGGAAAGGACATTCAACAAGGACAATTCAAAATTTAATTTACTTTACTTATGAAATATTACAATGATTTTGTAAAGTTTTGCCTAATTTATTTTATTTTATTATTTTGATGACGACGTATTTCTAAATATTTTGTGAACTAATCACAAAAAAAAGTTACTGCCTGTTTCCATAAATCGATTTTGTTCGTTCGATACAAATCGTTAATATTTGAAGCGTTATAAAATGAGTTTCAGACATTATTCAATTCTGGTTTTCAAATATATGTTAGATATCGACATATGGAAGACAATCTCAAAAGAATAAGATCTCACTACTGATAAAAATCCACTTTATTGCGCCTTCAATTTTGACAATTTGTAAAGAACGAACAAATTCGTTTCAATCAATTTTTGTTTTCCTTTAGAATATATTACAAAAAAAATTTTATAAATTAATTATAAAAAATAATTATTCTCCTAAAAAAAATAAGAATTTTTAAAAAAAAAAATAGAATTTATTTAAGGGAAAAAAATAGAATTTAAAAAAAAAAAAGATTTGAGTTTTTGTTAAAAAAAAATACAATTTAGTTAAAAAAATATGAAAATATAATAAAAAAAAATATAATAATTAAAAAAAAAAATTATAAATTACCTAAAAAAATTATTCTTCTAACAAATTACACTTTTCGAAAAAAATCAGAATTTTCCTAAACAAAACTAGAATTAAAACGTTTTTTTTTAAAAAACAGTAGAATTTTTTTAAAACAAAATAGAATAATTTAAAAAAAAATTATAAAAAATTTCCAAAAAAAAAATAAAAATTTTCCTAAAAAAATTAAAATTTTCTTAAACAAAATTAGAATTTTTTAAAAAAATAAAATTTTCTTAAAAACCAAATTTTCCAAAAAAAAAAATAAAAATTTTCCTAAAAAAAAATAAAATTTTCCTAAACAAAACTAAACTTTTCTAAAAAAAATTAAACTTTTCTAAAAAAAAGAGAACTTTCCTAAACAAAATTAGAATGTTACTAAAAAATTAAAATTTTCCTAATAAAAATCAGGCTCATCACTATTAGGAAGTAGCAATTTAAAAAAAAATAAAATAAAAACAGTTTTTGTTTTTTTTTTTGAGTTTAGAAAACTTCTTGACGTCCATGAAAAATAGCCTTCTAGCTTCCAAAATATTTTTAGAATTTTTTAAAAAAAAAATTAGAATTTTTTAAGAAACAAAATAGAATTTTTTTAAAAAAAAAATTAGAAATTTTTAAAAAAAAATAATAGAAATTTTTTTAAAAAAATTTAATGACATAAAATGCGTTAGTCTTTTAGTAACTCGGGTTTCATATGTCTATTACTAATGTATGTCGAACAACAAAATGGAGACAATGACATGATTTGTAAAATTCATTTTATGACGTTTCCAATTTTGACAGTTCATAACGACCGACTTCGTTTTGGGGAAACCGATGGTAAATCAGAATAGACTGAGGATAGACATCGATGAAATCCCATCCCATCAAATTATGGAAAGAAAACTATTCGGACAAACAAAACACTAGCAGTCTTTATATTGCTCTGCTCTATAACGAACCCATACACCGACATGTATTTGGGTATCCATGTGAATTCAAATATTTAATTTTATGTTGACGGGAGCATAAAGGAAATACAAACAAGAATCAGAAAGTTGCCAACAATGTTTGCGCTGCGTTTTGTATGATTTTTGTTCGAAAGTTTCAGAGGAAATGAAATACAACAATGTATGAAATGTACGTCGAAATGCCATGTGATGTAAATCACATTTGAAAAAATCCACAATGTTCGTGATGCATGGATACCGAAGATTGCCAGTGTAGGAGAGGGGTTTGTTAGGTTTTTATGTCAGTTACAGGGTCCGCCAAATAAATTTTATTAAAATAAAACTACTGGATATTTTCTGAAATTTTCGTTTTTTATTTGAAAGTACAATCCTTCCGGTTAATAATTTCATTCAAATGGCTGCCTCGGCTGGCCATGCAGTAGCCTAACGACATCAGCTCTGCGGCTTCAAAAACAGGGCGCAAAATATCGAGTATAGCTTCGGCTGTTTGGCACGTAGCGCCGTCCGGTTGAAACCAAATGTTACCAATATCCTCCTCTTCAATTTTTTTAAACAAAAATTCGTTCAACCTGGCCCGATAACGAAATAAGCACTAGTTGGCGGACCCTTTATTATATTTTATATTTTGACAAACAAAGTAATGTCACTCTACGATTGATGGGATATTTTTGAAGTTGCCCATTTGAAATTGTACCCTATCACACACTATAAAATTCAAGAGCTTATTTCTGCCATTCCGTTTTTTAGTAACAAAATAGAAATGAATACCCAAATTTATATTATTTAAATGTTAAATCATTCCGTGAGTATTTCTTCTTATTTTCAGAAATTATGCCATTTAGTTGTGCCAGTTGAAATCAGACAAAATGATAACGATAAATAGTAAGCAGAATATAACGGAACATTTTCACTCTGTTGAGACGAAAACTCTTCCAACAAAACATATTTAGTTGGAAAATACTAAAATGTATGCGCAATTTATGTTTGTGACATTTAAATGTCCATAGCTGTATGCGTTGCGTTTTTTTTTTTTGAAAAAAAAATGCTCTTGAAATATTTCGCAGAAAATATTAAAAATATACAAAGAAAAAAGTAAAGAAATCATTAATATTTTTTGTATCAAATCTTTGGTCATTCGTGTGTGTAAGCGATGTGGAAAGAAGGGTATTTGGAGGGGCGGAAAGAGGGAGTAGTCTTTGTTGACGTTGGCCTTGAATTTGATAATGTCATAGCAGGCAGGAAAATCACTTGCTGGAAGATTGTTCCACATACGAACAGTACGGCTAAAGAACGAATTTTCTCTATAGTGCGTTGTCCGGTCAACCGGCCATGTGACAATGAACGGATGAGACTCCCTGGATAGCCGCGTATTCCGGCTAAATGTTCTAACGTCAGGGACTAGACGAACAGGTACCATTGAATGTCGTACGGGCCCCTTTTTCGGAAGCCCTAGCGCCTCCCGGGGACATTTCCCCTCTTTCTCATACCGACATTCGTAATGTCAGGGTCATTTTAAGGAAGGGTAGGGTACTATTTTTGTCCATGATTGGTGCAGTCTTTCGAATGTTATTAATTGAGGGCAACTAAATGAGGGAAATCGTTCACTGTTGACGGTTGAACGGTCTGACGAACTGACCGCCATACAAAAACCCACTACTGTGCTACATAAAAATGTCCCATTTTGGGGAAGAATTGAAAAATGGGGGATACACAAGAGTGCCGACTTTCATTTCACAATGCATTGTTTTATATTTCGAACATCAGTTCGAAAATACACCCTTAAAGTTGTAACTGTACTTGGGGGAAGTGGCTACCACCAGCCTTTTTTTATATACATATTTTGTTTTTTTTTTGTCTCAATACTTTCTCTAAACTATGAATACTTTTGCTTAAATTCGAATACCTCAAAAATATATCGTACAAATTAAATGCCAATAAATATTTACAATCATTCAGTACATATTTCATATATCTAAAGTCGGACAGACAGATTTGTCTGTCCTACCGCATATGTGTATATCTTATCTTATGGATAATCAACAAACAGACAAAATGGAAAAAAACTTCAATAAAATGGACTTACGTGACTAAATTGAATACCTGCAATAGCCCCCTTGTATTTGTGATTCATGTTACCAATAATTGTATTTACAGCTTTTGCTTTTTGTTTTCTTCGTTTTGTTTGTTTGTGCATATTAACAAAGACTTACTTAGTATTTACAATTGATACAGAAACGTCGAGAGATCATTCAATTACAATTACAATTACTTACACAGCATCGGCTAGCGTTAAGGAGGCGATGGCCGAATTGCTTACCGGAGAGATGGGTGACAATGATGCGGCCACTTCGACGAGAGCGGATGTGGTCGATGATGCCGATTCCGATGCCATCAGAATCATGCTGCGACTGTTCGGTATGGCGATGATGTCGGTGTACGGGCCGAGCGGACTAAGCGACTGAGAGGTCTTCATGCCGTTTGCATGATGCAGAGGCTTAAGGTGCAGCTTTATGGATGTTGAGTCTCTTGATTCGGAAGTCAACAGGGCGCGACTTTCCTCCGGACAGCAGTCATCTTCATCGTCATCGCCATCGTCATCATCGACATGTTCTCTATTGTGGGTGGGTGAGTGTTCCGGCGTTGACAGATGCTTCAGCAAATGCGTTGTATCCGAATATCTGTGCGTTGAGCCGCCGCCGAGAGATGCATGCAATCGGCCGCTGGCCGTTGTTATGCCCGCCACCGATCTGTGCTTGCGTCGTGCCACAATTTCCGTTCGGAGGGGCGGCAGATTTGCTGACTCCTTTTTCGGTTGACTGGCATTGGGTCTTGTTAGATCATTTGTTCTAAGATTTAGTTGTTGTTTATTATTAAGATCGGATAGGCTTATATTATTCTTAAGTAACAATTCTAAATTTTCTATGGAATTTATATGCGTACCCTTGTCACTTTCAGTTTCACCCTTCAATTCTTCCAATGGGGTGCGTGGCAAAAAATTCGTTTTACTTATGGCACTACACGCCTCCGACGAGTTGTCTATCGAGGACGAATTGTTTTTACTAAAAGCGGGCAATGCTCCAATGGTCACCACACTGGAGCTGCTGGAAATGCAGGGTGTCACTGAAGTGGTGGAACTGACCGTGGTGCCGAACGATGAGGAGATGTTGTGTTGACGGCACAGAGACTTGCGTCTTTGTGCCGTCACACTGTTCATATTCGAATTGAGATCTACATCGGGAGATAAGTCTTCCGATTCGGTGAAATTACTGCTAAGTTGATGTGATAGAACCAGTGATTCGGGTGGAACTTGGCATGGTTTAGTCTGTTCGTTTATTGTATTACCTTCAATGTTTTGCGTTTGTTGCGCTGGCTCTTTGGCCATTTCCACCGGCTGTGCTATTGCCCCGTTGCTGGCGGGATCTGGCACATTTTCTTCGGTTGATTTACTTTTCAGAAAATAGGTAATCATTGATCCTTTGCCCTTGACATTGACGCTGCCGCGACAGGTCAATCCGAAGCCACGTGGCTTTAATATCTGATACATATCCTCGGTGACCTTGAGTTGATGCAGAAAAGAAACGACAAATGGGCGGGAAAAAAAGAAAAGAAAAAGAATTTTGATTAGCAGAAGAAACATAATTGGCAGGATTCGGTTTTAATTAAGGAACAGTGTGAGAATAAATTGTTAGTATTTTAAAAATTTTGTCTCTCCGAAATTAAAAACAAATCCAATCTGGACAAAGTCTACTTGGATGTTTGAACTAAACAATTCAGTGCTCAATCTAACATTGGCCTTATTATGATGAATTGTGTCTAAAGTTTGACTGATCAAAATACTTACTTGAATGTGATCGACTATTCCAGTTGAATCCATGCGCGAGGCCACATTAACGGCATTGCCCCAAATGTCATACTGAGGCTTACGCGCCCCTATAACTCCCGCCACGACAGGACCAATATTTATACCTGTAACGAAATTACCAGCAATTGCTATTAGAAATCAGATAACTCAATAAGATTGGATGTAGGGAAGTAATGACAGCTCGATGGTCCCCTAGTTGGTCTGTTTATACAGATTAAACAGACCAACTAGGGTCTGTTAAACAGACCAACTAGGGTCTGTTAAACAGACCAACTAGGGTCTGTTAAACAGACCAACTAGGGTCTGTTAAACAGACTAATAAGTAATTATTAAGTGAAAGTCATCAGTTGGTTTTATATCAAGAATTTAAACTGATTGTCTGAGTTTCGTGATCCCCTTTCGATCCTTGGAGTCAGCAGCAGCATCTCATGCACGACTGCCTCCCTCCGGTCGAGGTCAGTGTTTTTGGACTATAGCGTGCCAAGGACTTCTAGAACTATCACCAGCCTTCAGCAAGCGGAAGGGTGAACCATAATAATCAATAGTTTTACAAACTTTGGTCTTCACGCAAATACTGGAGTTGGGATTATATTCCAGCTCTAGATCCAATCTTTGTCCATGCATCGTTCAGAGACGAAAATCCGACTAGCAACACAATACAAGACATACAAATTTGCCAAAGTAGGCAGCTAAAAAATCGTTGACCCGACTGCCGGTGTGGTGAGTCTTACAGCCTGTTTTTATAAAACGTATACGTCTGAGACGAAGAGAAACGTCTGTAGCCGAAATGAAACTGAATTGTGTTTCTAAATATAACCACAACGAATCCAATTAGCAAATACACACAAAAATACATTGGGAAAAATTGCCAATTAGAATTTAACTGAGACTTTCGTGTTACAAAAACCCCAACGGACAAAACAGAATTTCTGTTCGTCATTTTAATGAAACGAAAAATCCATTCGTTTTATGAAAACAGGCAAATTACTTTTTTCCACCAGCCGTACTAAATGGTCCCGATATCAATTTCCATTATCTGTATTTAATTTTAATCATTGGTTATGTGAATTTACGTGAAAGTAATAAAACATCACACTTTATTCCGTTTTCGATTTTTCAAGATTTTTTTTTTTGTAAAACAAATTTTATTTTTTTAAATTTTTGGGCAAAAAATATGTTTTTTTCTCCATAAATTTATGTATAATAGCAAAACTGTTTATTAGGTGGAGAAATACTGTATGAATAGATTAAAGAAAATTCTTCAATTCTTTTAAATTTATTTCAGCAAAAAAATCAGTCATTTCCAGATTGCATTTTTGGGGCAAAAAATATTGGTTTTTCTTCATAAATTTATGTATAACTGCAAAACTGTTGATTACGTAGACAAACAGTGTATTAATAGATAGATTAAAGGAAATGTAATTCTTAATTTTCCTAAATTTATTTCAGGGAAATCCAACAAGTCTCTCTCGAGTTATGCCAAAATCATTTTTTGACAAAAAAAAAACCTCAAGATAAGGAAACAAATGTAAAAGGTCGTAACAAAAATTTAGCCTGAGGACGTCAAACCCTTTGGGGGGATTTACTATAAAGACCTAGTACAGTCGAGTCCGGTTATAACGTACACCGGTTATAACGAACTTTCGTCTATAACGAACACTCTTTTAAGTCCCCAGAGTTTTGCTTCTACCGTATTTTACCCTGGATATAACGAACATCGCTTATAACGAACTAATTTGTCAAGTCCCTAGGAGTTCGCTATAACCGGACTCGACTGTACTTTCAACCCGACTTGGAATTTCCCAGCCTCCAAATTGGCCATAGTACAGTGTAATCCCGATATCTTTAACAGCTTGATTTTATAAAACGTAAACGCCTAAGACGAACAGAAACTCCAACGAATCCAATTAGCCAGTACACACAAATTCCATTAGAAAAATGCTAATTAGAATTTTAACAGATACTTTCCAAACCGACGAAATGGAATTTCTGTTCGTTATTTTAACGAAATACCCATTCGTTTTATAAAAACAGACTGTAAATCTATAACTTTTCTTGTGTGTGCGTCGACTGTTGCAATCTCACCTATTCTCATCCGGAAGTTGTTGAATGAATGCATATTGACTTCTTCGATTTTATCAAATAGTTGTAGGGCATATTCAGCCATGGCGGTGACGTGTTTATAATTGACTTGATCACATGTTTGAGCGGTTAAGCCCGACGCTGCCATATAGGTGGCGCCAGTGCTTTTAATTTTTTCAATGTACCTTTAGAGAGAATAAACAAAAAATGTAATAGTGATTATTTTGTATATTATAATTAATTTAATCCCTTTGTTAAGCGAAATGTGTGAAAAGTGTTTCTGTATTTTCATACATTTGTAAAGCTGTTTTACATTTTTCGGATTACGGGGGGCAAATATACAAGTTGTGAGCAAACATTTACTTACCGAAAACGTTCTTCACTCAAGAGTTCATCGAAATCCGCAATTATTTCGTTCAGCAATCGCAGACATTCGACACCCTCATTATTTCCTTCGAGTTCCACATAAAATTCACTGAAATTGGGTATCGAAGCGAATAATATGCACACGCTATCGCACTGTTCATGGTATAAATCCTGCAAAAAAATTAAAAGAGACGTGCACAAATGAAATGGGGACATTGAGGGTGTGATAGTGTTAATATTATTTAAAATATACCGAGGTATTGATGTATGGCACATTCAGGGAGAAGAAGGTGGTTAAACCAAAAAAAGGGACGACATACTAAAATTGTTAAATTCTATTCCCTTACCCAGAAAACTGGAGAAAGATAAGGCGATTGTTAATTTATATGGTGCATTATAAAAAAAAAGACAGCATATATTTGGTCACCAATAAAGGAGAAGATAATGTCCTCCAGATTAAAGCATTTTGCTCTTAGCCCGCCGGAGGATGAGGTGACGAATCTGCTACGAAGGCATATCAATAGTTCTTTTTAAAGCATCCCTTTAAAGCATAGTTCTTTTTAAAGCCAGTCCCAAGTTAAAGTCGTTTCCAATAATCATCTAGTGCAATCCATGGACAAAAAATCTCAATGTTGCCTAACAATTAAGTTGTTTTCGAAATGAATGTTGATCTGATTCCGGCTTTGAGTTAAGATTTTATTGTGTCCAGCACATGCATAAAGGCTGCCTTATTAACTAGCAAACCTTTTAAAGACATACAAAACTGACTAATTTTGCCACTCACTTTTAATTTGTAAATTGAATATAAATGACTGCTGCCTCGATACTCTTCTTTGTTATATTCGATTTTGTTGATTTTCTTTATCACTCGCAGCGGAATCAGACTGAGAAATAAAAATCATTTTCCCCACACAAACACCATTCCAAATAGACCAAATAAACTAGAGATGACAATTTGTGTATGCCAGTTATCGATAACCACATTCGACGTCGTTTTCACATTGATGCGAAATGCTGAGTTGGCATTGCATTGATGGCGACGATGACAAGCAGTGACGTTGACTCAAAAACGACGACGACGACGCCGTCGACTTTCGCAATAGGGCTGATTATTGCAAAATCTAACACCAGGGACTATAAGATTTTTGAATACACGTATAGGCTTTGGATGACTTTACTAATATCTTCTTAATATATATTTACCCTCGACACTGATTCACTGATACACTGATTCACTGACTCTGTCACGCAGTACGTAGGAATTTAAATAGGCATTCTATAATAATTCTATAAATAATAAAAAAAAAAATATTTTTTTTTGTACAGAAATTGTGTTTTCCCCAAATTTTTTTTTTTCCATAATTGTTTTTTACAAATTTTTTTTTTCCACAATTTTTTTTTTTTTTCAACAAAATTTTTTTTTTTTCCACAAAAATTTTTTTTTTCAACAAAATTTTTTGTTTCAACAAACATTTTTTTTTTAAGAAAAAATTTTTTTTTCCACAAAAATTTTTTTTCAACAAAAATTTTTTTTTCAACAAAAAATTTTTTTTCCACAAACTTTTTTTTTCCAATTTTATTATTTTTCGAAATTTTTTTTTACAAAATAGTTTTCTCAAAATATTTTTTACAAAATTTTTAAAATTAAGTAACAAATACTTTCTTAAGCAAATTAACGGGCGCCATAGGCGATTTACAACTTACTAGTTGTGTATATTTTCTTTGGTTAAAGGTCATTATTGACATCAAAACAAGGGTAACAACATTTAAATTCTCAATCAGCTGCTGCTGAACATTTCCTCGGAAATGTTTCATATGCCCCATTACGTGATGGCGTTGTGTTGGCGGCCCGCTCTCGGTTCATGGTGCAAACACTCATGGTGTCGCCCACATTTTTATCGCAAGTTGCAACATTGACACATGAGTGACGTTTATTCAAAACTATTGCAAAGAAGAATAAGATATCGTAACATATTCACAGTCGACAACGGAAACGACAACAACAGCTCCAACAATGCCAATGGCATAAAAACAAAAACAAAGCCATCATACCCACACTCGTACACACACACACACATACGATTGGATACAGGTTTGGTGTATCGGGTACAAGTCATACAATATTTATGTTATATCCGACATTTGCATGGCATTGAAGTGTGGAAAATTGTATTTATGGTTTTGAATGGATTCATTAAATTTGTGAAATACACTTTAAGGGGCTGTCAATGGATTTGTATGACATGAAATGCGGGTTATTTCATATAATCTGGATGATGGATCAAAATGTTATTTCAAAGGGTTAGGTAGTATAGAAGGGATGACAATTTAGTTCCAGTATAACTGAGCAAGTTCACTTAATGAAACGCATTACAAAAACGCAATTCCAACTTCACAAAAGAGCAATTTCTCAAAAAAAAAAAACTATTTTTATTTTTTGGAAAAAACCCTTTTTTTTGTGGAATAAAATCTTTTTTTTTGATGGACCAACAAACTTTTTTTTATAAATATCATTTTTTAATTGCTATTTTCGTCGTACCTTTATTATGTTGAGTATAATTTTGGATGGAAATGTACGGCCAAACAATACAATACACCAAATTAACGATAATTCAGAGATCTAAAATTGTTATGGGCAACTAAAAAAAAAATACTTCTTTAAAAATATTATACAAATGTAAAAAATCCTCAACATTTTTTTTGTTTATTCTCGAATAGCGTGCACCCTATTGAAGACTGGTGCCAGCTATTCGGAAATAAAAGAAAACAAGTTTACAATTTATTTTTTTAATTTTTTTATGATTTTTTAAAAATCATCCTCTCAATATTCGAATCCCACATAATTACCTTTAATGGGGTACCTTCTAAAACTGTAATCAGAATAATAAATGTACATCCGATATTCGGTAGAAAATGTTTTCGATTCTTTAAAACTGTCATTTCTCAAATGCCTTCTCGTAAGTTAAGATAGAATTCAAGGTAAATTAATATTTCAAAACGTTGCAATGGGTGAAGTGAATATAGAGAGTGGGGGCAACGCGACCGCCCGCGCCTTCACTGCCATGGAAGGGCCGACTATAAATAAGACAACTTCTCATATATTTAGTTTTCCTTTTCACAATTTTTGGGGGAATTTTTGATTTATTTTTGGGAATTCATCATTTGGGGAATTTTGCATAGTCATTTATTTTAGGCGGCTGTGGTATGACAGACAATGTTATGTGAGCAAACACTCTGGTTTGTATACTGGGAAGTTCGAAAAAATTATTCAACGGACGTTTCCACCTCGTGGATAAAGGCGAAGTCATGTGAAACGTCTCTTGAAAACGCATTAGCAGTCTAGAGCTGACTTTAAAACACTAGGACCCGGTCAGGGAGTATACAAGATACATATATTGGGAACTGGTCACTGAACGATGGTGATTTGAACGGTTCTATGACAAAAAAAGCACCAAATGAAAAATGTCCCAAAAATATGAAGAATGCCCAAATGGAAAATTCCCCAAAATAAATGAAAAATCACCACCAAAGCACAATATGAAAATTTCCCCAAATATTTTTTTTTACAAAATTTTTTTTTTCCAAATTTTTTTTTTTCAAGAAATTTTTTTTTTCCACAAAATTTTTTTTTTCAAGAAAAATTTTTTTTTTCCACAAAATTTTTTTTTTCGACAAAATTTTTTTTTTCAGCAAACATTTTTTTTTCAGCAAACATTTTTTTTTCAACAAAAATTTTTTTTTCAACAAAATTTTTTTTTTTCCACAAAAAATTTTTTTTTCAACAACAATTTTTTTTCCACAAATTTTATTTTTTTTCGAAATTTTTTTTACAAAATAGTTTTCTCAAAATATTTTTTACAAAATTTTTAAAATTAAGTAACAAATACTTTCTCAAGCAAATTAACGGGCGCCATAGGCGCATTACAACTTACTAGTTCTGAATAATACCACAAATAAAGAACATGATAAAAAATAATGTATGATTGACTTTTGTTATGAAAATATCAACTCCACCCCAAAAAAAAAAAAAAAACTGGGGAATTTTTCATTGTCCATTTTTCATATGAAAAATTCCCCTAAAAGTTAGAAAAAAACTCTCCCAACTTTGTATGATATATCTTTTGGAATTTTTTTTTTGGAGCGTTTTTCTTAGAGCCGATTTGAACCAAGTCTGATAAGTGCGTACGAAGTTAAAAAATACGTTTCTTTAAAATCTATAGGAAAGTTAAACCATTATGCTGCCCTCATGCGTTACAACTGGTTGTACAATTTGTTGTACAACAATCAAATGTTGTTGCTGTTAGGTTGGTCGTCGGTTCGATGAAAATAAAAATATTTTGATTTCAGCTGAGGGCTTGTCATTCAACTTCTTGACCTCATTTGCAATTTGTCACTGATGAAGTTAAAACATTTTTGTACCGGTGTTTTGAAAAAATAATAAAAAATGAAAGAATGTCTGGAAAAAGTGATTGATTTTATTGAGGAATAGAAAAACATGGCTCAGTTGTGGAATTCAAAGTATAAAAACCAAATAATTGAAACAGAAATATATTAAATAATAAGTTATGCGTTCATGTTGACCCTACGAAAAAAAATTGCAAATGAGATTGGTTCAAAAGTTGATGCATGTGAGGAGAACGACTAATTTGATAGCTCAAATGTAAACTGGTCTACTTAAAAAAAAATGTAAAAACAGACTTAGGCTGCTATGGCTTGTAGCCACAGATTTATTAAGCAGCCCAAGGCCAAAAACAGGTTGTAGAGCCAACCGGAAACTGAAAAAAAAGGTAACTAGAAAATATAATTATTTTCAGTGGTTTTATTCCAAACTAAATGTTGGCTAACGTTTCACAAACCAGCTACCCCGTATTTGTATTATAATTTTTCGGCTGCAAATTCTGTAAAAACAAAATTGTGGGTGGGGGGAAAACATAAAAAATATTTTCTATTTATTGGAGTTTACATGTCAAAGGTTCACAGCTGAAAAATGCTGTCGCTTTAACAAATGAAAAATGTTATAACATCCAATTGACACAAGAGTACATATTTTGTAATGAAATTATTATTACAAACATAATATATAAGAATATTAAATATTTATTAAGTGCTATGTACTCGTATGTGCTGACACACAATATATTCTGTTTATGTACAGACACCACCCAGTACATATAATATGTATATCGTGTCAGACATAATATGAACGAACGATTATTATCATTTTGATATTCTGACAAAGCTCAGTACTATATGGGAGTCCTTGCTGTCAGTGGCCATTATTCATTTTTGTGGAACTCTCACGTTTATTATTATCATTATCATCATAAACATGGAAAACATATTGCATTATGCGTAAGAGTGTGTGTGTGTTGGTGTTTGTGGAAAACAATTAAAATTTCATATAAATTAGGACAATATTTTTGGTTTTAGTGCACATTTCACTTGACTGGAAATCTCCTATGGCCAAAGCTGCGCGTTGTTTGCAAAATTTAAGCTTCGAAATTGCGTTTTTTTTTCGTTGATGCAATTAAAATTAAAAGTATTTTAGTTACATTGTAACATTTTTATAATAATAAGGGATTTAATTGTGTAATTATTTATTGAGATACGGCGTCAGATTCCAAATTGTGATATTCATGGAAATTCTATTAATTACTTGAGATGTAATGCCATACTGGGGCTTTGGTGTTTTCTAATCAAACTGATTGCATTTATTGTACATTATTTGTGGCTATCAATTATCAATTTAATCTGTTTTAATTATATATTCGATTTTTATTATTATTCTATAATTTGATTAATAATGGAAGAGGACACAGTGGCAGAAATTATCTTAATGCAAAAATATGATTTCAGGACAGTTGTGTTGATGGAGATAGCAAAGAATCCTGGTGGCCGGAATTAACGTCCCTCTTTATGCAGACATAAGGCCCCATTTTCTTTCTGCTGTTACGACCGACCCGAGTGCGGTCATAAAGCCAAACGTAATTGTGGAAATAGCGCCAAACTATTCCAAAGGCCATATATCGCGCCCATTGCGCTTTATGGCCGTTTTCGGGGCAGTCGCAGCACTCAAACTGAATTTGGGCATCATATAGTGAATGGGAAGTAATGATATTAATTTCTTTAAGTTGAAATGCCCTACTAATGAGTTATATGACAGATCACCGATTCTTGGGTGGTTCTGCATCCGAAATAGTTGTTAGGTTTGCTTAAAATGTAAACAAAACAAGTGAAAAAGTTGGTAAACTAACCTCACTTTCTCTAAAAACATACACGTTTCATATTCTCAAGCAGTGATGCTCTCGGCCTTGATGTTCTTTTGTTTTTGTAACAACTCTTTCCATAGGCAGTGCACACACACTCACTCCACACACAATGACGTCTACAACAATTGTTGAATCATCAACACACTCATGTGGATAGCAAATGGAAGAACAAGAAGAGAACTCTCTCGTGTGTTTTGTTGTTATAATTTGGCGACAGATGTTTTCACCGTAATTTTGTTGGTGTTTATTGAATGGTGTCGTCGAAGGAGTAACACTTGAAGAAATCAGTGTGTGTTTTGAGTTACAGGTTGAAAGTTTAACCTTTGCAGAATGAACGGCAAATGGGTAACCGATTTTTTTGTTTATCATTTTTTATATCCCCATGACATGTAACATAAATGCGATTCAGAGCAAAAACTACTTAATTTAAAAATTAAAATGAAAAATTAAAAAAACCTTTTTTCTAAAAAAAGATTTAAAAATTTCAACCCATGACCCTTATTAACAGCTTCAGAATGTTCGGGTTTAAGCAAAACAGACAACGTGGCACAGTCATCAGAGCTACCAAAAGTTACGACTACTGACCCAGGGAGGGGACTTCTACCTAAGGAAAATAAAGGATTTGGCTTACGGTGAAGTGACTTAATCAAAATCATGGACATATGCGTGGCATAGAGCATTCAAATGGAGTTGGTGTACGATTCACCTCGTTGTGGTTGGCCATCAACATCTTCAAGTGAACTTGACATCGCTAAAGTCAAGGAAATGGTGACTGAAAGTCATAATCTAAGAGTGACGGAGACTGCCACTGAACTGTGTGCGTCTTACGAATCAATTGGTAACATTTTAAAGAATTTTTAATGGATTTGTTCCCATAACTTGGATCCTTCACGGTACCCTGTAACAGTGTCAAATCGCAGCTCCGATCTGGCCAATTGCTGCCACAAATAAATATTATCCAAGCACATGCCATTAATCTCCAGCCACAAAAAAATGATTGCTCATGCCTCTGATCGCCCTTAACTAAAATGACGGTTCCAGCAGTATTTTTAACTAAAAATCGGTCAATGATCCCCGGTGGTGGTATTTTTGCTTGCGAGATAAAATGCTTTTCTTTTAATTTCTTTAAAAACATGCTTTTCTTTTAAAACATGCTTTTCTTTTAATTTGAAAAAGTTAACCTCGGAAAGAGATGTAGTCTGGGGTCCTAATGAGGGGAAAAATAAAGAAAAAAATTTTAAAAAAATTTTGGCGGTCGCGCCACTCCCTCGAAATTTGGAAATTATCGCTATTTTGGCGTTGATTTTAGAAAAATCCTAAAAATTAACGACTTAACTTATTCGAAATTTAAAAGTTTGAGCTTGTTCAGTGCCCAAACAAAAGTATTTGAGGCAAATATGAGGATAATCGACTAATATTTGTAGCTTTGGTGGCGATTTCATTGTTCAGTCAATTTTCTGAAGAAGGGACGATTTGACTTATTTTACTTTTTTAAATTTTGTGAACAATGAGAAAAATTTTATTAAATTTTTTCAAGCCCTTATTTCATTGTTTACGCTATTGCAAACATTTATTGACATACAACTTTTTAGGATTTTTCTAAAATCAACGCCAAAATAGCGATAATTTCCAAATTTCGAGGGAGAGGCGCGACCCCAAAAAATTTTTTAAAATTTTTTTCTTTATTTTTCCCCTCATTAGGACCCCAGACTACATGTCTTTCCGAGGTTAACTTTTTTTTTTTGAATTTCACTCCACCCTAATGCGCATTGTCAGAAAAGATGAATTTCGACAAATTTTTTTTTCAGTTTTTTTTAGATCAATGTTTTAGTCCTGAGTCGCACACTCTCTTCTACGGCAGCTACATTCTACACAGACTACCATTGGCCAAAAGTCTGTATCTATACTGTATCTATCTGAAAAATCTACATTTTTTAAATGTTTACACACAAGTAAAATGAATGTTTGGACTTCGTAGCAAGTAAAGCTTATTTCCTTCTACACAATGCTTAGTTGAATGTAAACTTATTTACTATTAATATTAGGTATTTGTGTATAAGCAATAGCGTGTTTTTTTTGTAAAAAACAGAAAATAAACTTATTAAATTCAACAAAGTACAATATTTGGGTGCGAAAATGTGTATATTTGCAGCCGTTTTCGTAATTATTTTTTTTTTGCCTCTGAGTTCTTTTAAATAATAACAACAATCGAGAGAACAGAATGAATTGATATATAGATTTAATATTACATATTTGTGTATAAGCAATAGAGTGTTTGGGAAAAACAGACAACGAACTTATTAAATTTAACAAAGTACAACATTTGAGTGCGAATAAGTGTGAATTTGCAGACGTTTTCGTAATTTTTTTTTGCATCTACCCTCTTTAAATAAAAGCAATAACCGAGAGAATAATATGATTATTATACAGAAATTCACAAATTGAAAAAAAAAAATATAGAAATTAACACAAAAATGTATACATATATCACCTACAAACAAGTTAATGTTTGTGGTATGGGAATATATATATATGTTTGATGCTAATTTGTTTGCTGAAATGTGTTTGAATTACCATTTTTTTTTCAGCGTATAGTAGTTCTGTAAACAATTGGTTTTAGACTAGGAGTGAGCGATTATTTTAAGGTATTAACAATAAAATTCCTTTTTCCTATCATTCCACTGCCCGGCTACCCGTAATTACTGCTAAGCAAATGGACACAACTGTACGTAGTTATCGAAACCATAACCCCTTAATGTGATATCAATTTTCCGATTGGAAAATATCAAATTATAATTTCAAGCCGTTTATGAGCTGACCTACATGAATGAAATCGTGCATGAGCTGCTACAAATTTCCACAAATAATTTACTTGCCATTGAATACAAACAGATACGAGAATAATGAAAACCGAAAAACATGCAAACAGAATAAATAACTCATACACAGTGCGACCACAAAAGCAAACACAAAAATATTTTTAAAATACAAATGAAATGTATCGACATTAAGTTTGATTTCTATAGCATGTGTGGGAAACCCTTCAGGATAACAATTTCACAGCAGATTATCAGCTTATTTTCATTATTTTATTCCGAAAAATCTGAGCAGTTGTTTTATTTCGCAGAATGGACACTTATACGAATTAAACAGTGTAAACTCTTACAAACGGTGTAATTTCAAAATCTTGTGGAATAGTGTAAACTTAGAAAGAAAAAAACAACGGTTGCACAGTGTTGGAATTCACTGTACATACACTTCGGCCGGTCTGGGAATATAAACCGAGGTGGTGGTGTTTCCTTAACATTTCAAGTCGTAGCTACAAGTATATGCGAAGTAGTTAATATTATTTATAGGGTGGACCCTCTTTTATGTCGGTCTGCAACCCCTGAATGACTTTGACATTGGATTTTTTGGTATCACATTTTGATGATCTACAAGGTTTATTGCAGCCTCACTTATTTGGTATGCAAAGTGTACGCCAGAAAAACTCTGTACATGAATTAGTGCCAAAAACCATCGTAACATCCACCAAGATATTCGTACAAGTGATGTAAATTCAGAAAAAAATGTCCTTTCTGTCATGCACAATACAATATTCCGACACTGACACATAAAACATGTTACACCCTGTACATTGCTAACCTGGACATGGGTACTTGCAAATGTATAAAAGGTGTTGCTTATTTTCAATGGAGGCTACACCTTCTTCTTAAATATTTATTATCTGAGCATGCAAATGTGTCATTGAATGGCATTGTCATTTAGTACAACAATGCGAACTGAGTTGTTAACCTGATTCGGGGAATTAACAATACCAATACCAAATTCAAATCCTGTACAGGGGAAGATTCCAGAAATGTGCAATAGCTTCTTTTCATCGCAAAAATTTCTTAATTTCTATGGAATTTTTTTTTCGAAAGTATTTGCAATTTCTACAATCAGGTATTTATGTAGAATTCAAACGGAATGACAGATGCCAATAAAATGATAGCAGGTCAACAAAATGACGGCTCTCAATAAAATGACATCTGTCAATAAAACGACAGCTCTCAATTAAATGACAGCTCTCAATAAAATGACTGCTGTCAATAAAATGACAGCTGTCAATAAAATTACAAGACAATTAAATTATGCATATAAATCTCCCGGTTGGAATTGGCTTGTCCGATTTGATTTAAATTCTATACAGACCTAGCTGAAGTGTTGGCAAGCTTAAGTCCGGATGATGGACACCGAGGGTCGACTCAGGGCTGAGCTACAAACTTCGGTTCTCAAAAAAATTAAAACTTGCGCCAATTTTTTCAATTTATAGTCTAATATGCTTAATATGAATAAGGTGGTGGTTTTTTAGAACACGAGACAGACACATTGTCAACCAGGGCTTCCCAACTCATTCCTGACCAAGACCAAACTGATCATAAATCAAGTGACAGCTGCCAAAAAGACCAACTCCGGAAAAAGTGTGACCAGATCTGCATTGTGATTAGAGAAATTTTGGTTGAAAGTGGGTAAATGTCTGGTAAAGCGGCAACGCTGTTTTTTTTAAATTCACCATTCATTTAAGAAAATACTAATTATTTTCTAAATTCATAAAAAAGAAGAATTATAAATAAAAATGTATTACCAAAAAAATCTATTTTTTTTAAATTTCAAATTCCAACGACTATTCTACTTTTCCTATTAATGTTATTGTTCAGACGTATATGGTGGATTTTTTGATAATTCTGTTTGCAAAAAAAAACATCGTTACTTCACTCAAATCGGACTTCAAATAGTTTAGTTACAAGGAAAAAACTGAATTGGGGTTAAAAAAAATATTATCTTTGTTTAAAATGAAATCCTCAGTCGCGTAAAGCAGGCGCGGCGGGAGTCTGGTTTCGGCCAAACATTTCATTGTTTCCCAAAGTTGTTCAGAAATAAAACAAATTGAATTTAAATTTTTTTTTAATGAAGTTTGAATTTTTTATTGAATTTAATAAAAAAATTTTATTTAATTTATTTTTCCGTGCTTCTTTGAAGAATATCATCAGGGAGGACAACAACAAATAAGCGTTCCCCCGACAATAGAATAGACGCTCCAGAACGACTCGAGTTCATCACGGCCAAGGCCTGTATCTACCGAGAGTTCTTTTTTTTCCCCCAGGCATGAACATTCGGCAGGGCGACCAAAAAAATGTTCATCTTAAATTAATTGTATTTAGAACAAAAACACATGATCACAACAACAACCAAATAACTTCAAGACTATTTCGATTATGCTGAAATAAATTTAGGAAAATAAAGAGCTACATTTCCTAGTGGAAGGCCGTGGTGTGGTCGGTAGTGTGTGCGACTATTACACAGAAGAACCTGAGTTCGAAACCGGTTAAGACCATCAAACATTTTTCAGCGGCTGTTTTTCCACCTCGTAAATGTTGGCGACTTTACTAAGCCATGTAAAACTTCTCTAGAAAAGCATTAGCCGTTCGGAGCCGGCTTTAAACCGTAGGTCCCGCTCAGTGAATACACAAAAATATATCGTACACAGCTCACTGATTCGAGAGAAGTTCCCCGTCTATTCCTTCAAATAAATAAGGAATAAATTAAATAAATCAAAAATAAATGAAATAATTTTTTTAAAATTATTATGGTTTTATTTTGGCCTAAGGCATTTACACTAGTAAGTTGTAATGCGCCTATGGCGCCCGTTGAAATATGGAAAAAAAAAACTTTTTGTGGAAAAAAAAAATTTCGTTGAAAAAAAAAATTTTGTTGAAAAAAAACTTTTTGTGGAAAAAAAAAATTTTGTTGAAAAAAAAAATTTGTGGAAAAAAAAATTTTGTTGAAAAAAAAAATTTTTGTTGAAAAAAAAAATTTGGAAAGAAAAATTTTGTAAAAACAAAAATTTTTGTTGAAAAAAAAATTTTGAATAAAAAAAAATTTGTAAAAAAAAAATTTTGGTAAAAAAAAATTTGGGGAAAACACAATTTCTGTAAAAAAAAAAATATTATTTTTTTTATTATTATCTTAATACTAGTAAGTTGTAATGCGCCTATGGCGCCCGTTAATTTGCTTGAGAAAGTATTTGTTACTTAATTTTAAAAATTTTGTAAAAAATATTTTGAGAAAACTATTTTGTAAAAAAAAATTTCGAAAAAAAATAAAATTTGTGGAAAAAAAAATTTTGCTGAAAAAAAAATTCTTGTTGTATTTGCTGAAAAAAAAATTTGTGGAAAAAAAAAAATTTTGTGGAAAAAAAAATTTTTCTTGAAAAAAAAAATTTTGTGGAAAAAAAAATTTTTTTGAAAAAAAAAATTTCTTGAAAAAAAAAATTTGGAAAAAAAAATTTTGTAAAAAAAAAATTTTGTAAAAAAAAAAATTGTAAGAAAAAAAAATTTTGGAAAAAAAAAATTTTTGGTAAAAAAAATAATTTGGGGAAAACACAATTTCTGTACAAAAAAAATATTGTTTTTTTTATTATTATTATTTATAGAATTATTATAGAATGCCTATTTAAATTCCTACGTACTGCGTGACAGAGTCAGTGAATCAGTGTCGAGGGTAAATATATATTAAGAAGATTAAATTTAAAATTTTTAATCTGGTGAATTGAATCACTCGTGATAAGTTATAATTGTTTTTGTTTTCAAGTTTTTACCACACAGTAATTTAAAAATAATGGTTTTAGTTTTAACTGAAAATCCAAATTGAATGGGAACCGGTAATCGGTTTTATGCAAAAGCAAAAACCGGGTATACAAAAGCCGGCAAAAAGCTGTGGTTAATTTGATATTTTAACTTTGTATAACAATTGTGAAATGTAAATTAGGTCGGTTCAATCTGATGTTCTGTTTTCAAACAATTCCGTGATGTCCGCCCATTCAGGTATTCCAGGCACATGTCGTAAAATATCAACTGATATTAACAAATTCATACTCTTGCCTCATTCCTATCCATTCGCTGAAAGTTTCATACAAACAAATGAATACGTAAACGGAATTCAACATGAATCCCCACAACTAATTAATGAAATAGAGAAAACTAACAGTCGATTGCTATTTCTATGCATCCCTTGGTGGGGGGGAGGGGGTTTGCATTTCAATTTCGCTAATGTTCATTGGTGGAATATACTTACGTCAATATTTTTATCGCGACTTAGGAAATGTTCAGCAACATGTACGGGCAAGATGTTCTCCAAAAGTTTGCGATTGTACGCCTGCAAATGCTCCATATCTTCCTTCTCCTCTGAAATACAAAAAAAAAACGGAAAAAATAAGAAGAGACGGAAAAACATGAGACATCAACAACATGACATGGAAAAGCGGAAAATTGTTTTCAGTCGCAAGTACTCGTTAGACTGTGTGTGTGTGTGCGCGCGCTTGTATTATGCACGAGCACGCAACGGGTGATTTTATTCACCAATTGCCTTGATGTCGTACGCTTTCTGACTTGTCGCGAATGTCCTTTACAGCAGCAATTCTTTTTTTTTTGTATGACGCAAAAGTGTTGTACTGAGAGATGATGCGCTTTAACGGAGACTCTTTGTGAAAATGGGAAAATGTTCTTTAATTTTTGTGCGTGGTTTGTCAGAGGGGCTGATATCGTAAGTTTGTGTTAACCTTTAACACATTGAGTGCCATGGCTACACGTTTTCGTGCGACACCTAATACTTCCTGGGGTGCCACGTCGCACGCTTTCGTACGACAGGCATTGTCTGGCCTTAGATATTGTCGTGCGTTTCTGTGTGACTCTACAGGGTTTTTTTAATGTGTTTCTAGTACCCTAATGTTTGCCCTAAATTTTGGTTCAAGTTTCATAGAGATATCTTCATTTTTTGCGGTTTTATGATAAAAAAATTCCGTCGTGCAGTGCCACGTCGTACAGAAACGTGCGACATAAAAAAACCGTTATAAAATCCAAAATAAACCACAAAATTATCCGGGATTGGCGCAGAACTGAATATTTTCTACTTTTACACCAGTTTATAGCAAAAAATGTGCTTGGCACCCGGGGAAGGTTTTCGTCAAAACCCCTTGGCACTCAATGTGTTAATACATAATGACTGATCGTGGCGAAAAATCGTCCATTTAGTGAATTTCGATGACAATGGAAAGAAGTAAATTTTGGGTGCGATGGCTAACTTTTAGATTGCCTAAAAGAAGTCGTCAGACCAGAAATCGTCAAGAAAGTCGATGGCAAATAAAAATGGGTGAGGTGGCTGAGCCTGTTGGCATCTCAACTGAGCGAGTATATCGCATTTTAAAGGAATACTTGGACAAGAAAAAACTATCCAAGCAAAGGTGGCACCCTAAACAAATCACACTTGAATCCAAGTGGAACAGTGTATCCGGAAGGGGCGTGGCTAGAGTTCTAAATTATTTTCTCGAAAACATTACTCAATACGGAATATGGGCAAGATTGCGTTTACATACTTACTTATTTCCCTTAACATTTTATGAAGGAACAGACGGGGAACTTCTCTCAAATCAGTGAGTTGTGTACGATATAATTGTGTATACTCACTGACCGGGGGGACCTACTGTTTAAAGCCGGCTCCGAACGGCTAATGCTTTTCTAGAGAAGTTTTACATGGCTTAGAGATTGCTCTCTTACTCGTAAAGTCGCCAACATTTACGAAGTGGAAACAGCCGGTTTCGAACTCGGGTTCTTCTGTGTGATAGTCGTGATACCTACCACACCACGGCCTTTTTTTCTGTCCTATGAACCAAATGCACATATTCGGAAAGAGGGAAAAAAATAAAAATACACGTGTATCGGCGATTTTCATGTACACGTCAGAATTTTTTTTTTTTAAGTTTGAAGTATAAAGTGGCCTGTGTAAAAGCCTTTCGACCGATTTTTAACCCTTTTTCAGTGATCCAATCGAGCTGATTTTTTGCAGGCAGACTCGTGGAAATGTCTGTATCACGTCAAATTTTTTAAAAAATATGTAGATTTTTATCAATTCTCAGATTTTCCTAAATTTTTTTTTTAAATGGTTATCGTTTTTTTTAATGTTTAAGTTCAAAAAACATTTTTTTTTCGTAACGCTTAAGTAGTTTAAAAATTTGGAGTCTCTTCAAGTTATGCTAAGAAAAGTGAAAAAAATATTTTTTTTCTAAAATAATAAAAATTGGGGAAAAATTGATAAAAAATTATTTTTTAAAAAATTTGACGTGATACAGCCATTTCCACGAGTCTGCCTGCAAAAAATCAAATTAAAAAAATTCTGACGTGTACATGAAAATCGCCGATACACGAGTATTTTTATTTGTTATCCCCTTTCCGAAAAAGAAAATTTGGTTCATAGGACAGAATGTGTGTAACACGGTGATATTACACGATTTCTAAAGTGGGCGGACTGGTACATTTGTATGGGACGTCTCAAAAGATGACCGACTTGGGGTCCAATTTTTTCCGGAGAACTTTATACGGTTATAGCTTTATTAAATGAGGAATTTGGGCAAGATCGCGCTGTTCGTAGTAATATTATTACACGATTTCTAAAGTGGGCCGAATGGTAAAAAAATTTGAAAAAAAATCCAAATAATTTATGAAAATTTTCGCAAGGGAAAATCGATCGATTTTTATTCGAAAATACTTCTGAACTCACATTTCCGTTAATTGTGACCGCTATTGAGACATGATAAACCATTTTTGTGGCCGAAAATTGAACACGATCTTTGGCACCGGCAGGCAGGCGCTCGATGCCACGCAGACCACGTTGCAATCGATCTTAAGCTCAACAAGTTCGTTAGTCGTTTTATCAGCCGTTTCCCCGATGGCAACTCGGCCACCTAGAAACTGTGATTTGATTGAGAGGGCAGACGTCGCAAGTCGTTTTCTGAATATTTCCAAGAGGGTATTTAAACAGTATTTGTTTTAAAAAGTAGGTATTTGTCTTAAAAAAAACACATTATTTGCTTTGAAAACCTTTCAAATATTGCCATGCCAATTAGTGACATCCGAACTAATGCATCGGAAAACGACTGGCGACGTCTGCCCTCTCTATGGTCTTTGGTCGGCGTTAGACTTTTTGTTTTGTGAGGAGCAGAGTAAAGTGAGGACTTTCCCGATTTTATCTAAATTCTAAACTAACGGTAGATGGCGCAAACAATTCTAGAACACAGCCCTATCTCTCTTCAAAGTCAAACCAACACTGAAACATGAATCGATGCTGGGTGTTTTCGAGAGGAAAATCCTTCTCACAATCGATGTTTGTATCTTTGTTAAGAGCAGTTAATAGTTAAGCGCATCCAAATGCAGCTATGTCGGTCGACTAAAGCCCCCCAAATGCTCCAGTCAGAATGGTCTTACACTGTAACTACCATCGTCGATAGATGGCGTTGGCGTTTGAAAATAGTGTTTTTTTAGCTAGAGAATTTTAAAGCCCAAGGTTAGCCCTTTTAAAAACCTATTATTAAAAACTAAAACACTAGTTTTTATTTTATAATAAACTGCCTTCAGCTAACTCCAGGTATTGTAAGGCCACACCGTTAACTCTATGAGGCAACCTGTTCCATATGCCTGAGTGGTATTCGCTCCATGAACCGTTCGTCCATATCTGCGATGAACTTGACTATGTGCCGTTTCACTGTTTTGTGTGGTTGTTTTCTAACAGACCAGGGCAATATTGTGGCACTCATCTGATATGGGGGGGGGGGGGGGGGGGACCACAAAACGACAAAATTGAATTCAATGCCACTTAGCAGCAAACAACTTGATTCAATTTCACTGAAGATGTTCGCAGAGGAGGAAACAAGTTACGCTAAAAAATACAATGAAAATATTACAATGATTCCATTTCCGCCGCATTTGTTTCCGACTCCCCCACACTGACTCGTTCATCTTAAAGTGTTCGGCGGGCCGGCGGAAGGTCGAGAAAAACAAAATGGTTGGCAAGGAAAAACATTTATTTTATCCATCAGGCTGAATGCTGTCTACAGTAGGGAGGATGTGGTTTGGACTGGCGGTGTGCTGGTGGTAAAGGAAAAGAAAAGGTTAACGTTTAAGGTGATGGCAGCGCAGTGATGATTTCCGGGAAAATTTAAGTCGGGAGACTTTTTCCTCCAACTAACCATGAAACTACAAAAAGCCTTATGCTGACGGCTGGTTGGTGTTTAATTGACCGGATTCACTGAAGTGGTATTGACATCAAGAGACTACAAATAGAGGAACAGGTGGAGCTCTACAAGACTGGTAAAAAATAAAAGCATGTCATTGGAACCTCAGCGTTCTACTTTCGATTCTCAAAAAATGAGGCAAAATCCTCTTCGACAACTACCGTGAAATAAGTCGCAGAGGATTAAAGCACAATCCCCATCCCCACAAAACAATGAAATCAACAATCGACCAAATCTTCACACTCTGAAAAGACCCATGAGAAGTAAAATGATGGGCGATGGGTCGGATGGTGAACGAGTGGACAAGACAAGATGTTAAAATCAGCTGATAAGTTCATTGTTTGAACATTTTGGAGTGCAATTTGGGTCAAGCTGCCCTAGAATTCACACACTAATTGTCAACTCGATTAAATTTAACACAGTACTTAAATCTCAACTGACGTCAGATGGCGCTGACTGCAACCTCTAGGAGACTTTTGACTTTCGTATCAGTGATGTATTTCCCCTTCTCCCATTTGCATTCTCACTTTCTTATCTTGAACACTTTGTTTACAAATTTCCCATTACAATATTTTGAATTACCCTTTTAACATGACCATACTTATAATTCTCATAATTCACTTACCGGTTGCCTGTAACTTCCAAATGAAATCCAAACGATAGGTGGCCTCCGTCTGGTGACTGTGAAAAATCAATGCGAGCATAAAGGCTAAAAGGAAGATTAAATCAATTATATAATGCAGCAGTGCCTCCTCATTACTGATGCACAGCAAAGCCGTAAACACAGGCCGAAGGTGCATTAACGGAAGATGCGAACGAATCAGTTATTGGCGGTGATTGGCAGTTCATCAACAATTCCATCCATACATCATCGGCAGCAACAATTGCATTGAATTGCAAATGCACAAGAAAGAATAAAAGAAAAAAGGAAAAGAAAAAGGAAACATGAAGAGAAGAAGAAAATTACATGAAAATGAATGTTGGAAATAATGAGGGGGGGGGGGGGGGGTGAAATTAATAACAAATTCAACTTAAACAGCGCAAATGCAATCATTGAGTCATGGCAAATGTTGTCGACATGTACCTCCTTTCCGGTGGGAAATGTAACCGGCCGTGCCCATGTCAAATGTAAAAGATTTATGCATTGGGATGAAAACGGCTCGACGAAAAATGAACCAAAAAAAAAAAAATTAGAGTTCTCCAAAAAAAATCTCATCCATAACACCTTTTCCGGAAAGGGGATACAAAATAAAAATACACGTGTATCGGCGATTTTAATGTACACGTCAGAATTTTTTTTTTTTAAGTTTGAAGTATGAAGCTCGTAGTGGCCTGTGTGAAAGCCTTTCGACCGATTCTTCATTGTTGAATATTGCCGGAAAGACTTTAAAGATATTTTGACACTTTATGTGTGAAAGCAAAGTCCATACATTTACTATTAATGTATAAATGTAAAATTGAAATCTTTCTCACACTTTTAATTTTGTTCTTTCTTAAAAAAATACTTTTTTTTCCAAATTACCAAAATCTATTGTTGTATTTTTGGGCTCATTTTCATAATATTTGGGGGATTTTGCATCACAAATTGTTTGGGGGAATTTTCATGTTGAACTTTAAGGGGGATTTTTCATTTATTTTGGGGAATTCTTCATATTTTTTGTTGGCTCTTTTCATTTGGGTTATTTTTCATAGAGCCGATAAAAATAACAGAGCACAGTGGGAGAATTATACAGTTATTTTGTTCGTATTGGTGGAATTTCTATGAAATTTTGCAGCATTGTTTTTGTTCATTAACACTGGCACTTTCTTTTCTTCTTTTTTTCTACGGAATAAATTACTTTGTTTTTTGTTCTCGAGGAAAATATTTAAAAAGGTTCTAATGGTTGGAATTTTGTACAACATAATCTACATGGACATTAGGGTGGAGTGAAATTCAAAAAAAAAAGTTAACCTCGGAAAGAGATGTAGTCTGGGGTCCTAATGAGGGGAAAAATAAAGAAACAAATTTTAAAAAATGTTTAGGGGTCGCGCCACTCCCTCGAAATTTGGAAATTATCGCTATTTTGGCGTTGATTTTAGAAAAATCCTAAAAAGTTTTATGTCAATAAATGTTTGCAATAGCGTAAACAATGAAATAAGGGCATGAAAAAATTTAAAAAAAATTTTCTCATTGTTCAAAAATTTCAAAAAGTAAAATAAGTCAAATCGTCCCATCTTCAGAAAATTGACTGAACAATGAAATCGCCACCAAAGCTACAAATATTAGTCGATTATCCTCATATTTGCCTCAAATACTTTTGTTTGGGCACTGAACAAGCTCAAACTTTTAAATTTCGAATAAGTTAAGTCGTTACATTTTAGGATTTTTCTAAAATCAACGCCAAAATAGCGATAATTTCCAAATTTCGAGGGAGTGGCGCGACCACTAAAATTTTTTTAAAATGTTTTTCTTTATTTTTCCCCTCATTAGACCCCAGACTACATCTCTTTCCGAGGTTAACTTTTTCAAATTAAAAAAATAGCATGTTTTCACTCCACCCTAATGGACATGATGATTTTTTTTTTTTTAATGACCGACAAAGGGGCATTTCTCGCCCCCTGGCGACGTTAACAAGAACAGAACTGTTGCATTCGGGGAAAATAGAAGGCCCGCGAAATTAAAGAATTACCATTACATAAACAAAAAGTGATTTTAGGCGTTTGTGTTTGCTCCACAAACTGTCATTGGACGGAAATACCGGGTGATTCAAAATAACTCCTCTTGTTGGAAAACCATTTAAAACCAGTTTTTATTTTTTTAAAAGGAATTCTTTTTTATTATCCAAATACGCTCCATACTATTGGAGCCATTTCATCAGACCTGTATATAATTGTGTTGCCCTGCGTTATCATTTCATTTCACTTCATTTAATGCATTTACATATTTTCATCTCTGCCACAAAATTAAATGCTCATTTGCCATTGCTGAACTGGACAATCGTTGTCATTAGCAAGATTTCATCCTATTCATATTTCTCGACATGCCAACTAATCAACTTTTAGTTTCTTCTGAACGAAAAACAAAAAAAAACTATAAATTCTTTATGACACAGAAGATTGTATGGAACACAATTTACATGATCAATTCCACTTGTTACTTAGTTATCTTAGCTGTTCGCAAATCAATGCGTTTTAATCTTCACAATTGAAAAACTTTCATATTGGATAATTTCCATATGAAATATTTTCTATTCTCTGTCATAGTTTGCCCGAGGACATGTTCTGTCAGATAAAATAACATTTTGCATTGGACATCACGTTCTGAGTGAATGTGTGTGAGAGAAGTTGGCTGTTTACTTACTGCAATTTGTAGTGGATTTCCTCCTGTATCAGGAAATATATGGAGAATCCGATGTAAAAAGCTGAAGCCATTAGCAATAGAATTAACTTTAATAAAATACGCAAAACTTGATAAGTGGCGCAGGTCATCATGGAAAGAAGCGTCAGCAGCAAAAATGTCTAAACGAAAAGAAGAAGAAAAGTTTAAAAAGTGGAGGAAAAAGAAATATGTTGATTACATTATTGTGATGTCATAAAAGTTTTGTTGCAATGGCAACTGGCTATTTTATGATTTGATGTGAGGGAATTTTCAAAAAAGAAATAAACAAACTATCTCTCCAGGCAACATAAACTTAGGAAAAAATATCTGTGAAAGTAATATCTTTTCTGGGGCATTCATATTACAAATATTTATGTCCACAATATTCTTTTCTTTCGCTCACACCAAAATTCATTCAACCTTTTTGCATTTTGAACTTACATTTATGGCTAGATAATAATCACAGTAATAGTGGCTGCCTTTGGCACTTCCAGTTCCTGTTCCAGCTTCTGCTCCTGCTGCCGTCACCGTTGTCGTCCTCATCATTCTCATTTCTTCGGTGGGTGTTGTTGCATTAGAATTGGCTGTAGTGGCATCGGATAAATCCTCCATGTTCGCTTCCTGGTCGTATAGCATCGTACTGTTATAATTCAAACTCATCCGACTGGGAACTGATGCTGGCGGAATGATGATAACTTCCTGAAACTATAAGGCAGAAAAGAAATTCGTGTTATAAACAACCGTTGAAAAAAATGAGCGAAATAAACAAAAAAAAAAATAAATGTTTAATTTGCAGAAAAATAAATTTAAAATGAACAGAAGTTTTGTCTCCATGAGCGAGAACTGCACAATGTTTTTATAATCAGACTCACGTAAACAATTAAGTCTTGTGTAATACCGAAAATGTGGCAGAACCCCCAAAAAGCTCCTGAGTCGGCCAACACTAATATCGGGCAGATTGTCTAGGTCGCTAAGGAAATAAGAGTCTATTATCAATACCCTCATGTTCGCCAGCTTAAGGGCGGATACGGTTTTCTATGGACTCATTTTCCACATGCCCACATCCTCGGCAGTAGTCGTTAGTCTCTGTCCTGAAGGAATCAGTCGGGGTTTGCAAAAAGCTAGAGGCATTTCTACGGATTTCTGTGCAGGGAATTATAGTGCAGACCGGCAGTCCCTATGGTTCCCATGACGGCTGTGCACCGTATGCTCTAAACAGGACTTTTTCCAAGTCGCTTTTACTTATCCCTGTTGTCAATATTCCTCATATACCGTTCCATCCTCCCGTATGCCGCACTCTGGTACACAAATATTGAATTACAACATAAAGTCCCCAAAGTATACATTTCAATGAAATTTAACGAATCCTTAGGCATGTTCACTGAACTCATTAAATGTGGCCGCAAAAACGTGCAACAGCCGAATGACTGACTCATCGTGATGTGCATGTACACATCCTCAAGTAAAAGTTTCCAGAAACTTTTCTCATTTAAGAGCCTTAACTTTTATTTAAAAATGCCACACCAAAAAAATAAAAAAAAAACATTCGTTTAATTCCGCAGTCATTGGCATTAAATGAGATGTAGATGATATTTTAATGAAATAAAGACAACAGCCACGACCACGACAACAATAAGAGCAGCAGCATACACAAACATTTTACTTTCTGTTTTATTTTCGGGAGGTTTGCTTTACTATGTGTTGATGTCTTTATGACATTAGCTGACAGCAACAGCGAGCTCATAAAAATCTCAGAGTTATGTTACCGAAGGAATTTCGGTTTTTTTTTTGTTTTTTTGGATGCTTTGGCAGACTGTTACATTCAGCAGTCGTGATTTAAGGCATTGCCGTTGTGAAAGTTAATGACTGCATATAAAGACAGACGAGGAGATACCAGAAGATTTAGGACAGGCAAATTTATTAGCATCTTGTCGCCCGGCAGACATTGGATGAGGGGACAAAAAAATGAATGTAAAACTCCTGAATCGATTTAAATATCAGGTGTAACGTGTTTGTAGAGTATGCGCTAGACTTTCATTACAGACATTTGGTGGCCAAGCCGTGTAACATCGGTTGAAATAGACGAGGTCATATTGAATGGATTCGATGAATGGGTAGACTGGAAGATAGAGGAGGAGGGTGGAAAGAAGTATGGCTTAGGAAACAAGTATCGTAGAGTACGAAATTAGAACCATTTGGTAAATTCGAAGAATTTCGGAAGGCCAACTGTTCCAACGATATCGAGAGACATGCTCTCTAGGCCAGTAAGACGATGTTTTTGTACACTGAGAAAAAAAAACACCAAATCAAATTGATGAAGAAATTCATTGACTTGATGAATACATGAATCCAGCAAAAGAAAACCGCTATGAAAAAATGGATCATTTAAAACTGTTGTTGCTTTTTAACAATAACAATAACAACATTTTTGTCGGTGGCATTGCGCCAACAAAGATCTTTCTGCCTGTGTTTGTTTTAGCTTTACTGATTGGATTTTTTTTTTGGTAATATGCGCTGTTAAAGAGAACTGATGAACAATTTTCATCAAATTGATGAAAAACTTTCACCAAATTGATGAACAATTTTCATAAAATTGATATACAACGTTCATCAAATTGATGTAAAATGTTCATCAAATTGATGTAAAATGTTCATCAAATTGATGTACAACGTTCATCAAATTGATGTAAATTGTTCATTAAATTGATGTACTATGTTCATCAAATTGTTGAACAATGTTCATCAAAATGATGTACAATGTTAATCAAATTGATGTACAATATTCATCAAAATGATGTACAATGTTTATCAAATCGATGTAATTTTTTTATTAAATTGATGTACTATGTTCATAAAAATGATGTACAATGTTTATCAAATTGATATACACTGTTCATCAAAATGATGTACAATGTTTATCAAATTGATGTACAATATTAATCACATTGATGAAAATTTTTCATCAAATTGATGTACAACGTTCATCAAATTGATGTAAATTTTTCATTAAATTGATGTAAATTTTTCATTAAATTGATGTACTATGTTCATCAAATTGATGTACAATGTTCATCAAAATGATGTACAATGTTTATCAAATTGATGTACAATATTAATCACATTGATGAAAATTTTTCATCATATTGATGTACAACGTTCATCAAATTGATGTAAATTTTTCATTAAATTGATGTACAATGTTAATCAAATTGATATACACTGTTCATCAAAATGATGTACAATGTTTATCAAATTGATGTACAATATTAATCACATTGATGAAAATTTTTCATCAAATTGATGTACAACGTTCATCAAATTGATGTAAATTTTTCATTAAATTGATGTACTATGTTCATCAAATTGATGTACAATATTCATCAAAATGACGTACAATGTTCATCAAATTGATGTACAATGTTCATCACATTGATGTACAATGTTCATCAAATTGAACATTGTACATCATATGTTTATCAAATCGATGTAAATTTTTTATTAAATTGATGTACTATGTTCATAAAAATGATGTACAATGTTTATCAAATTGATATACACTGTTCATCAAAATGATGTACAATGTTTATCAAATTGATGTACAATATTAATCACATTGATGAAAATTTTTCATCAAATTGATGTACAACGTTCATCAAATTGATGTAAATTTTTCATTAAATTGATGTACTATGTTCATCAAATTGATGTACAATATTCATCAAAATGACGTACAATGTTCATCAAATTGATGTACAATGTTCATCACATTGATGTACAATGTTCATCAAATTGATGTACAATATTCATCACATTGATGTACAATGTTCATCATATTGATGTACTATGTTCATCAAAATGATGTACAATTTTCATCAAACTGATGAACAATCAAAATGATGTACAACGTTTATTAAATTGATGTACAATATTCATCAAAATTATGTACAATGTCCATCAAATTGATGTACAATGTTCATCACATTGATGTACAATGTTCATCAAATTGATGTACAATGTTCATCAAATTGATGTACTATGTTCATCAAAATGATGTACAATTTTCATTAAATTGATGTACAATGTTCATCACATTGATGTACAATGTTCATCAAATTGATGTACAATGTTCATTACATTGATGCACAATATTAGTCAAATTGATGTACAATATTCATCACATTGATGTACAATGTTCATCAAATTGATGTACTATGTTCATCAAAATGATGTACAATTTTCATTAAATATATATAAATTTCGTCAATTAATGCACAATGTTTAATGTTCAAATTGATGTATGGAATTGAAGAAAAATTAATGAAAATTTGACCGAAGAAAAGTGTAGTAGGATGGAAAATTATGTCCAAATTTATCAAATTGATGAGCCCTTTTCTTTTCAGAGTAGACCTGGTCAGTGCAAGGCAAATGCTCCACCGAATCCTCCTCTTCCGCATGGTTGCAAGCTCTGTAGTAGTCCTCTCAAGGTATACCCGCATCTAAATTAAATTAAGTTTACCTCTGATTTCACGCTAGAAGCTTATCGCACACATTTAAGATCGATGACACTTCAGGTATGCCTCAGTCAAATTTTTTGAAAATTAAACTAGCAAATTGGAAATGCAATAATTACATAAAAAACAATTCTAAATATTTTTATTAAGTAGCTAAATATTTTTACTAAGTGGGGTTGTGGATTCAATTCCGACCAGAGGCTTTGGTCTGTTGCTGCCAAATAATTAATAAATAAATTTAATAAATAAATATATGATATGATGAAGCAACTCAGTTTATTTTTCTTAAACGGTTCACGATTTATTGAAAATATCGTATTTTCCCCACCCACCACCGTCATGTATAATATTTATTTCTGCAATAATTTAAAGCATTTGCCAATATCGAAGCATTCTGCAAATACATGATGACTGCGCACGCCGTTTTATTTGAATATTTGCCAAGTGGCTGCATCGATACTTGTCCCAAGTAAATATAAACTGAAATACAAAAATACGCTACAGAATAAAATGTTCAACACTTACCATCAATAGTCCCGTTGTGAGGGCAATCAATGCAACCGTTAAAAATGCAAAACACTGCGACAGAATTCGATTGCTATGAATTTTCAGTGAAAAACTTTTGATGCCGCTGGGAAACTGCAAAGGACACAAACGGGGGGAAATACAAGCAGAACATGAATCAATAAAATGCGCATTTATTTCATATTTGCAATAGCAACATACACAGGAAAAAAAAGACAAACGGTAAAATGCAACAAAAATATTGGAATGTGAAAATTATCACCACTCAATTAAATATTTCGTAAATATGCTAAAAAAATTGATTAAATATCGGAATGCAATTTAATGAATGTTACCAACAGAAATTTCGTAATACAGGGTCTGCCAAATAAGTTTTTTGAAAATTCTATGAAAAAAAAACTACTGGATATTTCTTTTTTTTATTTGAAAGTACAATCCTTCCGGTTAATAATGGAAAATAATTTCATTCAAATTGCTGCAGTAGCCCAAACGATGGGTCCAATTTGTAAGCACATTATCGATTGTGTGCAGCTGTATTTCACCAATGGCTTCACGAATATTGTCCTTTAAAGCGTCAATTGTCTCTGGCTTGTCGGTTTACCCTATCTTTGAGGACACTCCACAAATAACACCGTGTTACAAAAAATAGAGTTTTTTCTGTACTATGAACCAAATGCACATATTCGGAAAGAGGGGAAAAAATAAAAATACATGTGTATCGGCGATTTTCATGTACACGTCATAATTTTTTTTTTAAGTTTGAAGTATGAAGCTCGTAGTGGCCTGTGTGAAAGCCTTTGGACCGATTTTTAACCCTTTTCAGTGATCCAATCGAGCTGATTTTTGGCAGGGAGACTCGTGGAAATGTCTGCATCACGTCAAATTTTTTAAAAAATAGATTTTTATCAATTCTCAGATTTTCCTAAATTTATTTTTATTTAAAAATGGTTATCGTTGTTTTTTAAGGTTTCAGTTCAAAAAACATTTTTTTTTCGTAACGCTTAAGTAGTTTAAAAATTTGGAGTCTCTTCCAGTTATGCTAAGAAAAGTGAAAAAAATATTTTTTTTTTCAAAAATAATAAAAATTGGGGAAAATCTGAGAATTGATAAAAATTGTTTTTAAAAAATTTGACTGCCTGCCAAAAATCAGCTCGATTGGATCACTGAAAAAATGTTAAAAATTGGTCCAAAGGCTTTCACACAGGCCACTACGAGCTTCAAACTTAAAAAAAAAAATTCTGACGGGTACATGAAAATCGCCGATACACGTGTATTTTTATTTTTTATCCCCTTTCCGAAAAAGTAAATTTGTTTCATAGGACAGAATGTGTGTAACACGGTGTAATAGTCCAATAGTCCAAAAAAAACTGTATAACTATTAAATTAGTTTTTTGTCAATTAGCCAAAATTAAAATTTATTAAATTATCAATAAATAAATAAAATGGTAGTGAATCATGTCGACATGTGACATTTTTGTATTTGAATCGTGAGATCGGCAAATTAATTATAAAAATTCTGGTGCATCAATGATAAGTGAGTGGTAGCATTTTACTTCATCCAGTAAAATCGCTAATACAGGGTTTTCCAACAAGAGGTGTTATTTTGGTATTTAAAGAAAAATTAAATTTTGATCGGATGTTTATTTCATAACACCGTGTTACACACATTCTGTCCTATGAACCAAATTTACTTTTTTTTTTTTTAAGTTTGAAGTATGAAGCTCGTAGTGGCCTGTGTTAAAGCCGCTTTTTAACCCTTTTTCAGTGATCCAATCGAGCTGATTTTTTGCAGGCAGACTCGTGGAAATATCTGTATCACGTCAAACCTGGGTTGTCTTCAACACTTTGGGCTACAGCAGCAATAATCTCAGTTGTTCTTGAGCGACGTGTACGGGTTTTATTCTTCACATCACTAACTTGTCCCACAACAGATCGAATTTTTCCACCAATTTCTGTATTGCGGTCCGACAAAGGTGCTTCACGACGACCCAAAAATGCTTTAGTTTTGCGAGCTGTGACTGCAAGATGTTCACCATTTTTGTAGTGAATTGTATCGTTCCATTTTTAGTAATGTCGTAGTTGCTATTTGTCAAATGTCAAAGAATAAAAGCTTTAAAAGTGTCCGCTACCGAAATACCGGGTGATTCAAAATGACACCTCTTGCTGGAAAACCATTTATATATAAAACTCAGGATTGAATAAAGTGTAAAACCCATGTTATAACACTTTCGAGTTTGACCATTTACAACGAATGAACAACGAATTCGTTTTATGAAAAAAAAAAAACAGTCAATGTATTTTACTGCCTGTTTCCATAAAACGAATTTGTTCGTTCGTTACAAATCGTCAATATTGCAAGCGTTATAAAATGGGTTTCAGACATTATTCAATAGTGTGTTTTCAAATACATGTTAGATGTTGACATATGGAACACAATCCCAAAAGAATAAGCACTTAGTAGTGATAAAAATCCATTTTATTGCCCCTTGAAATTTTAAAATTTTTTTTAATTAAATATACATTTTCGGATATGAAAAAATGTGTGTTTATCATAAAGCCACATATCTTACAATCCGAATGATGTATAGATCACTGATATCGATGGAGTAGTTTCGCCTTTATTCGCAGTGCAGAACACTCCTGGCTGATATGAAAAAAAATGCTCTCTTTTACACTACGAAAAATAAAAACGAAACAAAATGATAAACCAATACAGCACTTGTCATTCCATGGACTTGTTTATTTTTCATGTCAGTACAGGAATGTCCATCCAATGGATCCTTACATTAGTTCTGCCAACCGTAATGCGGACATTTGTATGTACATTGTTCAAACACACACACACACACACACACACCCATTCACACTCATACACATGTAGTTTGAATTGCGAACTTACTTTGACATTGAGATCATGACACGTAACCAGCACGTTTATCAGCAACATTACGGTCACGGTGACACAGGAAATGCCAATTGTGAATGCATTACTACCCGCCGACCAGACAAATAGAAACAACAAAGAAGAAGAATGAAGAAACAGAAAACAATATTAGTACATAGGAAATTCGTATATTGTAGGTGTAGAATATATTTAAAGGGTGGCGCAAAAGTAATACTCCTATCAGAAAATGCTATAAATTTTGCAATTGGCCCCTAATGTCAGTGGCAACTCTGGCGGCGGCCATTTACATGACATCATATTCTCGACTTAATGTAAAAAAAAATTAAAAGACCAAATAAGAATAATCCACAAGAAGAATCAAAGTTTTTCATTTTTTTATAATTACAGCCGAAAAACATCGGAAGATTACTTTTGCGCCACCTGTTATAAAAAAAGACCCTACACATGGGAAGACATTTACCAACTGTCCGAGTCGAAAATTAAAAGTTGTCCCATTTTGCTATATTTGTCAAAAAAAAAAAAAAAAACTTCGTAATAAGGAGAGAAGGACTAAGCTAGGCTAGAGGGTGGTTTTTTCTAAACCAAAGAAGAACCATTGATATCGATAACTATGGTTTGACAGGCGAGAATGTTGAACTTGTTCTGACATTTCTGTTCGAAATGAGTCAAAAGCTCTATAATAGAAGGAAGAGCCATAAAAACAGCTGATTAAAACTTTGTCTTGAGTTGTGTTTTTTTTTCATTTCGACAGAACTTTGATGGTTCAACTCATTGTTTACTTTTGAAATGTCGTTCTCTAAAAATTGTGCAATGAGTTGTATCTGTCTGATGTCTGTCATTTATATGCCAGAATTTTACAATCAAAATACACAGTGTTGTATCTGAGTTTGCCACTACCTTCGGTTAATGAGGACGGAGCTGCCTTTGATTCATTCCATGTCAGTCTCTACGATTTGTGCTAAAAATTTCTTTCAAAATGTTAGTATGTATTCTTCACTAAAAAATATTTTACACGTGTTTCCAGAAAAATATTAAACATTTTTTTCTTTTTCTTTTTCAAAAAGTTATGTGCATTTGAAAATCAAAATCGTGAAAAAATCTTCGGACATGACAATTTTTAAAGTAATGTTTTTCTTTAACTAGTGAAGGATTTTAAAGTTGAATACTTTATTTTAAACTAGTAAGTTGTAATGCGCCTATGGCGCCCGTTGAAATATGGAAAACAAATTTTGTTGAAAAAAAAAAATTTTTGTGAAAAAAAAAAAATTTGTTGAAAAAAAAATTTTTTCTTGAAAAAAAAAATTCTGTTAAAAAAACAATTTTTGTTGAAAAAAAAAATTTTGTTGAAAAAAAAAAAATTTGTAAAAAAAAAAAATTTTGTAAAAAAAATTTTTGTTGAAAAAAAAATTTTGTAAAAAAAAATTGTTGGAAAAAAAAATTTTTGGTAAAAAAAAAATTTGGGGAAAACACAATTTCTGTACAAAAAAAAAATATTATTTTTTTTATTATTATCTTAATATATTTACCCTCGACACTGATTCACTGATTTTTTTTTTTCATCAAAATTTTTTTTTTTCAACAAAAATTGTTTTTTTCCACAAAAACTTTTTTTTTAAACAAAATTTTTTTTTTTCAACAAAAATTTTTTTTTTCAACAAAAATTTTTTTTTACAACAAAAATTTTTTTTTCAGCAAAAATTTTTGTTCCACAAATTTTTTTTTTCCCAATTTTATTTTTTTTTACAAGATAGTTTTCTCAAAATATTTTTTACAAAATTTTTAAAATTAAGTAACAAATACTTTTTCTAGCAAATTAACGGGCGCCATAGGCGCATTACAACTTACTAGTTATTTATAGAAAAAGAAAATTATAGAATGCCTATTTAAATTCCTACGTACTGCGTGACAGAGTCAGTGAATCAGTGTCGAGGGTAAATATATATTAAGAAGATGTGTTTGAACCTACTTTTTAAAAATTATTGTTTTCCACCAACTTCGAACAAGTCGAAAAATCTAAAAAATATTTGCTTAAAGCCCAATATAAGCTTGATATTTCCTGTAAATATCATAGATATTAAATAAAATAAAAACTGTTAAAAGTCTACAAATATTCTCCTGTGTTTGCTATAAATCGATCTTTTTTCATTAATAAAAAAAAAGAAATAGAAAATCTACTACAACGGGGAAAAATCGGGGAAAAAATTGAATCCAATGGACTTCGATTTTGACATTTTCAGTGAATATTAAGGTTCGATTTTTCGACTTGTTCGAAGATGATGGAAAACAGAAATTAAGTTAAAAAAAAACATATTTAAAAAAAAAAAAAAAACTAAATAAAAAGAAGAATAAACTCTAGTTTTACCAGTTTTAGAAAAAATGTCAGTTTAAAAGTTGTCATGTCGGATGACTTTTCACGATTTTGACGATTTTCAAATGCCCATAACCTTTTCGAAAAAATTGTTTTGTGGAAATGTGGGTAAAATATTTTTTAATGTTTAATACGACTGGCTAATTTAATGTAAATAGGAAGACACCATTTGGTGACAACTTTATTTCCAAAAGTGATCCGGTTCACTGGCCCCGGTCGTACGTGCGTTTTAACGCCTCTGGGTTACTTTGTGTGGGGCTTTGTTAGGTCGTTGGTTTCTGATGACAAACCAGAAACTCTTGATGCATTGGCAGGCAATATCCAAGCCGATTTATTGGGAAATATTAATTAAATAATATTATTGTTAAATTATAATATCGTTTCTCTCCATATGACCTCGAGCCAAACAAAAGTCAATATAATTAATTTGAACAACTTTTCTTTTGGCATTGGACAATTGAGTAATTTCTGCCCATATGTATATCTTAACACACACACACACGCGAGCGCATACAAACCTTGTAAAGATGCACAAACGCATGATGGTCGTACCAATCAGGACAATGAAACTACAGTAGAAATATACACTTAACATGCGATCCGGTTCCGCTGCATACTATGGGGGCAAAGTCAATCAAATTGTCAATTAGAAGAGTTACAAAACTACAAAACAAGCACATCGGCCCAGTTACCTTTCGTTCGAGATTGTGATCTTTAAAGGAGAGTAAAATCGATTTGCAGTGTTCCGCCCTCAAATGATCGATGCTGCGCGCATCGATGGCTCGCATCAGATATTCGTTGACTTCATCTTCGGGGTCCTTGGTGGATTCATTGTTGTCGCTGAAACCGAATCTGAAAGAGAAATAACAAAATATGAGAAAAAGTGGTCAAAAATTTCCAAAATGACACATACAAGTATTTTTCATTAGATATTAGCACTCGAATTGATTACCCCAGGTGATGATGGTTGACGCAGACAACCGAAATATTGTTAAAAGTTAATAATCAAATACATGAAAAACCACAACATCGTTTTTATATGACCTCAAGCCGAAGTAGAACAAAAATTATTCTTCTTTATCTTAAACAAGAAAAACAATTATTTAAACTAATTACACTGTGCGTAATTTTTTAGGTCATGGAAATATAACTATATACGGACACGACTACATGATAAAAAGACAAAAAAAAAATAAAAAAAAAAACCCAGGTGTCGCAGTTGTGCCCTTTTTATGGTCCCCCAAAGATTTGGGGCCTCGGTGTCATTTTTGCCAAAAAGTTTTCATTTTCTCAGGCTCATATCTTGAAAACCTCCTTCATTTACTCTCTAAGGCAAAGTTGTTCCTCTTGGACAAGTAGAAACAACGCCATTACTACAAATGGAACGATACAATTCACTACAAACATGGTGAACATCTTGTGAGAAAGATGGAATTCGTGAGGCTATCGAGGACATAGGGCAGCCACTTTGCGATTTGCGGTTATGGAAAATTTCATGAGAAGGATATGGTCCTGTAAGCGTGATCGTCGTGTCCATTTGGCTGATGTTGTTTTTCATTATTAACGGCATACCTTTCTCTTTATTATGAATCCCAAAATAACTCCTGTTGTTGGAAAACCCTGTATAGATTTGAAAGCATATTACTCATACAAACAGGTGGTTAATTACATTCAATTGTTTTTTTTTTTTTGAAATAGCTCGAACCATATAAAAACGGTTTGGAATAGGGTTCTATACGTCGACTTTCGACTAATCGATTAATCGACTTTTGGGTACAAAAAAGTCAAAGTCGGTAAGTCGACTTTTTGTTTTTAAAAAAGTCTAAAAGTCGACTTTTTCATGTCGACTTTTTCGACTTTTTATTTTATCTTCAAATATAACCATATGTATTTTTACTTGTCATCCAAACAAAGCGTATTGCGTAATTTCATTTCTTCGCCGCTTTCATTTAGTTTCGCCGATTGAGAAATACATTTAAGTTGCGAAAAAAACGTTGTCAATCGTTGCCACTTCTGTCCCGTGTGAGAGATTATTTTCGCATGCAGGACTTATTGCTACCCAAATTCGGAGCCAAATTTCCCCAAAAAATTTAAATATGATTATCTTTTTAAGATTAATAGATGCGGACATGTGGTTCCAGAAATATTGATCAACTATTTTAAATAAAACTTTTTTTAAAAGTTTTTAAAAACTTGAATAGGTTAGGTTAGGTTGAGAAGAGGAGGCGGTTTTTCTCCGCCTCATGTCCTTAGACATACACCTAAGCCAGTATTCGGCTTGTTGTGCGCTCTAAACTGTACATGGAAAGGCCTTGAGAAGTTATTTTAAGAACTCTGTACTGTTGACATAATCTTTAATTGTTTTCCAGTCTGCGCCCCTAAGATGGGTCAAGTCTGTTAAAGTGTCATTTCCCAAGAAAAACTTGAATATATATAATTTAAAAACTACATGAATTACCTGATTTTATTACCTTTATAAACACTTTTTTTTATATAAAAGTTTTTAATACAAAGAAAACTTATTTTTATTCCAAAATATTGCATTTTTTTTTATCTAAAGAAAAAATTCGAAAAGTCGACTTTAATCGACTTTTTTATACTAAGAAGTCGAAAAGTCTAAAAGTCGACTTTTGATTTTATTGTAATAGTCGAAGAGTCGAAAAGTCGACTTTTGGTCTTAACTATATAACCCTAGTTTGGAAGTTTATTAGCTGATAATTTTGGGTTGTAAACCCAACGTATTATAAAAATAAGATCGCTCGCGAAATATGAATTTTTCACTTTTGTTTTTTGATGTATACTTGAGGGTTTTTGCACATTTTAGTTTGGGTTGACATGGCATAATGAAAAATCACATTTTGGGCGATTCTTCATACGTTTTTTTTTTTTTTTTTGGTTAACAAATTTTTTTTTTTTTTTTTAAGAAAATACATACAACCGTAGTATTTTAGGAGTTTGTCGGATTTGGCATTAAGTAATTTTTAATAAATTGTTTTGGGGTTTTTTCAAAACTTTTGGGGCTTCTGGGTTATTTTTCATTTATATTGGGGAATTCTTTCACTTTTTTGGGAGGTCACTTTTCATTTGGGGCGTTTTTCATAGAGCATTGAATATTTACATGACATTTTCATAAATGAACAATTAATAACACTGTGCGACAGCCACAATCGGTTTGGGATGAAACCACCGGGGAAAGTTATATCGGTCAAAAAAGGTCATACGTGTCCCAGCGTTTCGTTGGGTCTCATCTAGGAATCGAGATATATCGATTTGAAGTTAGTAAGTATCGTATAGGAGAATTTGTCACGTTTTTGGCTCTTTTGTTTGACATAACTTGAGAACCACTCGTCCGATTTAGCTGAAATAAATTTTAAAAAACCAAGAATTACAATTCCCTTAATCTGTTCATATATTATTTTCCTTTACAAGTAATAGTTTCCAAGTTCAAAATAAGCGCATGAAGAAAAATTTTTTTTTTAAATACATTTATTTACATTTTAATAGGACTTGACACTTTTTACCGTTTTGGATTTTTTATGAATTAAAAAAAAAAAATTTTAATTTTTAGGCAAAAATAATTTTTTTTTTTCATACATTTATTTATAATTGCGAAACTGTGGCTTAAGTAGGAAAACGGTTTAAGAACAGATTAGAGGAATTGTAATACTTAATTTTTCTAAATTTGTTTCAGCTAAATCGGACGAGTGGTTCTCGAGTTATGTCAAACAAAAGAGCCTAAAACGTGACAAATTCCCCTATACGATACTTACTAACTTCAAATCGATATATCTCGATTCCTAGATGAGACCCAACGAAACGCTGGGACACGTATGACCTTTTTTTGACCGATATAACTTTCCCCGGTGGTTTCATTCCAAACCGATCACTGACCCTTACCATTTGTCGCAGAGTGTAATTATTCTATTTGGGCATTTATTTGTAATTATTTTGGCGATTGTGTGTTTTTTTTGGGAATTCTTGACTATAAAAATTCGCCCAACTATTTTGGGCGTTTGTTCATTTGTAATTTTGGGCAATTTTCCTTATATTTCGGGGATTTTGCATTGGGTAATTTTTAATCAATTGTTAGGGGGATTTTTAATTTTTTGCGGGAATTTTTCATTTTATTCGTATTATTGCGTATTTTTCATAGAGCCGTGAATTTGTACATGAAATTTTCATAAATGATCAATTATTCATTTTTCTATTTGGCCATTTGTTTATAATTATTTGGGGGTTGTGCGTTTTTTGACTATGAAAATTCACCAAACACTTTTTGGACGTTTGTTCATTTTAAATTTTGGACGATTTTCCATTGGAAATTTAAAATAAAAATCTATTTCAAATAAATCCATTTTCATTTAATTTAATTTGTGTACAAATTACTTTATAAATTGTAACAATGTTGCAAGAATTTCAGATTTCTTACCACGAAATTGAATTATTTAAACTAAAAACATTTCAAACATTGAAATTTTTAACAAAGTTTACCGCAACATTCTTGCAAATTAATGGTAATGCACTTTCTTTACATGGGCTAATCTGTAGCTACATTCTAAAAACTCCAGTAACACCGCATAAATTAACCACCCACCCCCACCGTCACTGAGCCACGATCTGTCAGTTGCAATTGCATCTGTCTGTTGCGTTCGACTGACAGTTAAAATGTTTCATTTCTGTTCATTTACGGGAAATTGGAATTTCAAATGAAAATGATTTTTACATCTCTTGCTAATTTTTTTGTTTTTGCATAACAAAGATTAAGGCTGACATGCCAATCCCAAATACGACACAGATCAGGATGAGGTACCCTGTTGATGTTTAGACATAAATGAACTTACTTGGAACTATTCTTCTGCATGCTGCCGTGGCCCATCATTCGTAATTCCTTGGAAATGTTGCCATTCACTTGCAAGCGATTACGGGACTTTTTGTTCTAAATGAAAACAATGCCAGATAAAGAAACATAGAAAAGCGAATTTGATTAAAGAAATGTACAACCAAACAAACAGCAAAAATGCAAATTGAATTTTCAGCTGACATGGCCAAGATAAGAACACAAAATAAAAAGTAAAAGACATCGTCTCGCCCAGTTTGGCCAAACTTACCGGTCTGTAGATGTCGCCCGGCACAATGAGATATGTCTCAATTTGATTATCCTTTAGATATGAGTTACGTTCGGCTCCCTTGCCCTCCTCTACCTCATAATCACCGTCGAGACATTTCAGGGTTTCCTTGGTGATGTGAACACGCCTGTAAAAGAAAGAGAGAGAGAGAGAGAGAGAGGGAGAAAAAGGACCAGAGACATTAAGACAGCCGGTAAACGGTGGTGATATCATTTAAACGATTCTTATCTACTTAAATTGTGTTCGGAACCCGTTTATGGCACATGTGAGAGCATTTGGCTCAGCACTTGCGTACACTTACACTAGCAAGTATGCTAACCCACACACCCACATTCATGTGAGGAAGCTGTGCATCCGTTTTGTTTTACAGAGTTTAGAATTTCCGGGTGCCTTGGAGCGGAATGAAAAAAAGAAACGAATCGCAGTTGATTCAACATATGGGTTATTCCATACCAGTTAATTAAATAAAATAAAATAAAATAAAATAAAATAAAATAAAATAAAATAAAATAAAATAAAATAAAATAAAATAAAATAAAATAAAATAAAATAAAATAAAATAAAATAAAATAAAGTAAAGTATAATAAATAAAATAAAATAAAATAAAATAAAATAAAATAAAATAAAATAAAATAAAATAAAATAAAGTAAAGTATAATAAATAAAATAAAATAAAATAAAATAAAAAAAAATAAAATTAAAATATAATAAAATAAAATAAAATAAAATAAAATAAAATAAAATAAAATAAAATAAAATAAAATAAAGTAAAGTAAAGTATAATAAATAAAATAAAATAAAATAAAATAAAATAAAATAAAATAAAATAAAATTAAATAAAATAAAATAAAATTAAATTAAATAAAATTAAATAAAATAAAATAAAATAAAATAAAATAAAATAAAATAAAATAAAATAAAATAAAATAAAATAAAATAAAATAAAATAAAATAAAATAAAATAAAATAAAATAAAATAAAAACAAAACAAAATAAAATGAAATAAAATAAAAAAGAATAAAATAAAATAAAAAAAATTAAAATATAATAAAATAATAAAATAAAAAATAAAATAAAATAAAATAAAATAAAAAAAAATAAAATTAAAATATAATAAAATAATGTAAAATAAAATAAAATAAAATGAAAGAGAATAAAAGAGAATAAAATAAAATAAAATAAAATAAAATAAAATAAAATAAAATAAAATAAAATAAAATAAAATAAAATAAAATAAAATAAAATAAAATAAAATAAAATAAAATAAAAACAAAACAAAATAAAATAAAATGAAATAAAATAAAAAAGAATAAAATAAAAAAAATTAAAATATAATAAAATAATAAAATATAAAATAAAATAAAATAAAAAAAAATAAAATTAAAATATAATAAAATAATGTAAAATAAAATAAAATAAAATGAAAGAGAATAAAATAAAATGAAATAAAATAAAATAAAATAAAACAAAATAAAATAAAAAAAGTAAAATAAAATAAAATGAAATTGAATTTAAATTGAATTTTTGTGCAAAAGAACAATGGGAGGACAGTAAGCGAGAGGTGCAAATAAAAGTCTACTACACCCGACATGGAAAGGAGGAGCTGTGAGAGGACATATGAATACAACTTAGAAAGACTTGGCACTCTCTGAGAGCACGACATCTAAGATGTTTATGAGTTGGTAGATGATTGAATTCAATGAAGTTAAGTTTTCGAAAAATTCCTTACACACAAAGATAAACCTAAAATTTTTAATACAAAAAAAAAAATCGTATTTGTCTGTTAGCATTGTTTTTATTTTCTGTTCATAGACGATTTTGTTCATTACGACAGGCTTTCCTCCCTTATCAATGCCTCCTCTTCCTTATTTTCTTTTAAATATTTTCTGCATTGGTACAACACCAGCTGCGTTTTGTGTAAGTGATCGTCCAGTAAAGCTCTAATCTCGTCTCATTATATGGCAAATATACCTCGACAATATTCTCCCAGCCACCTTTGAGACTCTACGATCGAAGTTCGAATAATACAAAAGTGAATTCATTCACGCCTTTTTGGAATTTCTTATTGAATGAAATGCACGTGAGCGTGACATTTAACATTTTAACATTTAATTAAAATCACAATTAATTCCTTGGGTCATATTTAGTAAATTAAATGAGCGATAGAAAATATTCAGTATGACAAATGAGTTTTTTTTTTTTATTTTCAGTTTTATGTGTAAAGTTTTCAATTATTTTCTAAACAACAGTATGAAGGGGAAAAAGCTGATGGGTTTAGATGGTCCCTTTAACCCTTTAATTACCAATTTTTATTATTCATAAAAGTATGGGCCTCTAAAGGAGTGCCTCGAAGCACTCTTACGGGTTAAAGGGTTAATATGGAATAGTGTTTTTGTTTGACAATGACAAACTATTGCTTTTTCAAATTCAGTAAAATTTAAATTTAGAGTGTACTTCTTTTCAGTTCAGCTTTTCATCCATTTCGAAATTTAGTAATAGTAAAATCTATGTGGTAGCTTATTTTGTGGGAGCTTTTTGTGGTAGCTTGAGATTAGTCTCAAGTTTTGTATCGCCCAATGTTAACCAAACTTTTCCTAATGATGCTTTCGAATAAGTAGATCTCGTGTTGCACTTAACTCCTCAACTGTATCCTAAGTGCACACTGGTCGCTTTTAGTTGCCCAGAATAAATATGAAGTTTGTAGAACTTTATTCCAAGGGCACTTAAGCCGTCTTTAGTTTAGAGCTTAAATACAAAATGTGCATATGTGGAGTTATGTTCAGAAGAAATTAAATGGAATTACTTTTACCTATCGAATGTTGAGCAGTTAACATAAAACAGCATTACAAAAATACGCACTAGATTTGGTTTTTCAGAACCTGTATCAGTTTGTATAATTTTAAAAATATTATCTTTAAATATCTCTCTGTTAACGACATCCGTTCTCTGACTTATATTAAGACGTTCAAGGCATGTTCTTCCAATCGCCTATCTCGAAATGGTCATTCATGAGTTTTTAAATGGTAATCCAAGTCTACTCCATGAAGTTATCTCCTATTGAAACCTCCCCCTACCCATGATATCAGCGAACAATACACAACCATATATGACAAAAGCCGCCGACGACGAAATTGGTTTGATTTGCCTCTCAAAGAATTGTATGCTGCTCATCATAAAAAAATATGTTACTATCGACTCACAAAAAACCTTTGATACAAAAAAAACATATGAAAACGAAGGCGCCATTTTTTTAGATTAAAAGAAAATATTGCGATATTTTGTTATCGGCCTTGAATATCGCAATATTTTCCTTTAACGTAAGGACGTTATAGACGCTATGAAAAATTCCAGCTAACATTTCTCTTAGTGTTCCTCTACGGCAATGGTTCCCAAAGTGTGTTCCGCGGAACCATGGAGATCCCCAAAAAAATTTGTTTTAATGAAAAAATAAAGTTATATTCTCATCTATGGGCTGTTTTCAAAATAAGTTTCAAAAGAAAACCACAGTTTTTCAACAAAATTACGGCTTAACTGTGAAATTTTACCTGCGATTCAAAAGCACTAGAGTCGAAGAATCTGAATAATTTAGCGATACATTTTTGAGAATTTTTCTGAATGAAATCGGACAATTCGTTGAAAAAAAAATACACCAATGTGTTGCTTTATAATAAACTTCTGAAAATGAAAATTTTTTCATTTACGTTTTTTAAAAAAATTTTCGCATAAAAAAAAAATACCAAAAAGATTTTTCCGTCTTTACTCTGTTGATAACTCTGAAACTGGTACTCGGATTCAAAAAACACTAAAGCGATAAATTGTAATAATTTATGAATACATTTTTTAAAATTTTCTTTTAAAGAAGTAGGACAAGACGTTTAAAAAAATTTAATTTAAAAAAATTATAAACTTTTGTAAATTGAAATTTTTTTTATTTTCATGCATTTTATTCAACAACAAAATTACGAAAAAAAGTTTTCCGGCTTAACATTGACAGAATGTTAGTTTCAGTTTGTCTCATTCAAAAAAATTTGAAATTCAAAAAAAAAAAACTTGTTCCATTTAATATCTAATTAATTTTAAAATCGTTTAAAATATTCAGCTATCATTGGCAACATTTCTGGGGGTTTCACGACCAACATACTTTGGGAACCACTGACCTTTGGTATGAAGTAATTATTGCAATATTTTTTTATGAGAAAAAAAAAGTTAATTTAAAATTGCAACACACGCTCTGGCCAGCATTTCAACCAAAACATGTGAGCAAACATGTTGGCAATTTTGTTAGCGATACATCGGTGCGTATGAGTGATATGAAAAATACACGTGTTACGTATGCGACACGAGGTACCGAGTGAAAGTAATTCGTACAATATATATGTATGGATGTATGTGTGTATATGTGTGTGGGTATGTGTGTTTGTCTGTATGCATGTATGTGAATATTCAATTTCGAAAATATTAATTACATTGCAGTGAGTGCAAGTTCATAACTACAAAACTTTATTAAGCCTCTAGCTCTAAGTCGTCATGTAAAGTAGTAGGATTTGTAGTCGACACATTTAACAGGGCAAATGTCTTGCCTGGAAAAATGCAGATTACACAAGAATCGTTTTAGATGGACAAACCGCTAGATTGCTTTGGATTTTGTTCACAATTTAGTGTAGGGCCTCTTGTGGAATGTCCCATTTTGTATAAACCACACAAACAATTGTGAATGAAATCGAAAGTATTCCTTGGATTTTAATGATCTATACCTCATTTTAATTGCAAGATATGTGGCTTTACGATTGCTAATTATTAATTTTTCTTTACAACAATAAAAAGTTTTCGGTCTTAACTTTTTTCATAACTCTGAAACTGTCATTCGGCACTAAAAGCGAAGATGTAGAATAATTTAGTGAAAAAATTTCTTAAAATGTATTTTAAAGAAATCGTTTCAAAACAAAATCGACATAAAAAACAAAACCGTAAAAAAAATTCGACCATTTAAACACTTTATGATAAAATGGGCAGTTCTTTGTCATTTTCGATTTCTTATAAAATTTTTTCAACGCAGAAAAATATTTAAAAAAATAATGTTCCTGCTTAACTTTGTTAACAACTCTGAAACTGTCATTCGGCTAAAAATACATTAAAAGCGAAGAACTAAAATAACATGGTAATACATTTTCTAAAATGTATTTCAAAGAAAACGGACAAATCGTTTAAAAAAAAAAATCGGTCATTTTGTCACTTTATTAAAATTCCATCGCTTTATGATAAACTTCGGAAATTGGGCAGTTCTTTGTCATTTTCGATTTTTTATAAAATTTTTCAACGCAGAAAAATATTTAAAAAAAAAATGTTTGAAACCGTCATTCGGCTAAAAATACATTAAAAGCGAAGATCTAAAATAACATGGTAATACATTTTCAAAGAAATCGGACAAATCGTTTAAAAAAAAATCGGCCATTTTGTCACTTTATTAAAACTTTTAAACTTAAAATTAAAATTAAATTAAAAAAAAAATCGGTAATTTTGTACCTTTATTAAAATGGTATTATCTGAAAACGAAAAAATTTTCATTTTCGATTTTTTATACATTTTTTCACAACGAAGAAAAAATTTCCGAAATTTGTTTTCCGGCTTCATTTTTATAATAACTCTAAAACTATACGCCGGATTCAAATGCACTAAAGGCGACGATTTAAAATAATTTGATGATACATTTTTTAAAATCTATTACAAAGAAATTGGGACAATTCGCTTTCCACATATGACACATTTATGTTACGAAAATCAGATTCTTTTTCTTTTTAAACAAATCCACTGTAAAATTTGTTCGCCCATTTATGGACTCAGGGGATCACAGTACATCAGAAATAGAGACAGCCTAAGCCACGATGGCGAACGGCAACGTTCGCATGTTTTCCAAACGACAAACAGCTGATAAGTGGCTACGAAATCAGCTGTTGGTCTGTTAGAAAGCATGCGACTCCGAATTTGGCTGATGGTGTTTATTCATTACAAAGAAGAAAAAAAAACAGTTTTTTTTGTAGCATAGTGTTATTTTTCAAATATTTCATGCAAATTTACTTGTTCCATTCTTTTAATGGTACACCGAGTGTCAACTAAGTCCAGTTCTTCCTCTAAAGACAGTATGGCTAACACTTAATGGACATTTTTACTTTGTCGCAATATAACAGGGGGCGCAAAAGTAATCCTCCTATCCCCCTAATGTGACAATCAACTGTGGCGGCGGCCATTTACATGACATCATATTCTCGACTTGATGTAAAAACAATTAAAAGACCAAATAAAAATAATCCATTTTTTTTTTTAATTACAAAAAAAACATCGGAAGTTTACTTTTGCGCAACCTATTTATGACATATATTCTATAAAACGGTTGCTGCATTGTTGTATTTTTATCTCAGAGTTATCTGTAAAAGCTTTGCCTATCGAAACAGTTTAACAAACAGGCAAAAAAAAATGCAAACATAATGATTCCCCCAATGTAACCACAGGATTTTGCTTTGCAACACCCCACCACCCCCCCACCACCCCACCAGGGAAAATGTTCTCATTATCACAATTTTATACAAGCGAGTGTCAAGATTTTAATCTTGTGAACTACGAGTGTAACAAGGTCACTACTGTGAACAAACTAACAATTAAAATCATCCCTCCTTCATACTTGAATTTAATATCCCCCCCTCCCTCCGTTCATCGCTCATCCCTTGTACTGTGATATTTCTCACATTCATTATTTAATATTTATGGAATTTTTAATTATGATTTCATGGCATTAAATCAATATTTCACCGCAGAATTCACTTGATCTGCGGTATATCAAATACAAAGCAAGGTGTAAGCAACGAATAGTCGATATTTAATGCCCTTAAACAAAGAAGTCCTTTTCTATTGATACAACAAAAACAACAAAATCATCGGCTCCCCTCCATCGCTCCGCAAAGTAAATCCCTTTACGAAACACCTAAAGAACCAGCAACAACTGAGTTCTCCTTCCATCCAACAACCACATCACAGGCTACAGACATCTGATGGACGAGGTCGGTAGTACCCGGACAATGAAATCCTTTTGAACAGCAGGCGTAAGCATACGCCTTTTATTCAGATCTACTTAATGCGAGAACCACACACTAACCGCATAGACATCAATGGCGGAGAAGTGTTAATGTAGTTGTGCGAAACATGTAAATGCGTATGTCTGTAATGTCCCGGTCGAAGTTGGAAAGTTGGCCGGGTTGGCAACAAAACCACATTTTGGTTTGTTTTTAAATTAAAAAAAAAAAAAAAAATATATAACAAATATAAAAAAATAGTTTTGAGTATTATTGGTTTATTTGAAAGATCAGACATTTTCAAGACGATGTCATTCATGTGGCTACCTTCGCTGAGCTGCCTTGGTGACAGTTACTGGCTTTTTCTCACGAATGGCTTTTTCGATATTTGCCTTCAGGGTTTGAATCGTTAATGGATTCCCCACAAAGAAGTCGAACGCCGTCAAATCGCAGCTCCGAGGTGGACAATTGCCATCTTCGAGAATACCGATTATTCGACTACAGAAAAGGTCATTAGTAATACGGACGAAGATACAAGTAGAATATTAAAAAAAATAAATAAAAAAAAAAATTTGGCCAATGGCACTGCTCAAAAACCCGGTCAGTCTGAGAGTGCATTGATTCGCCCACACTCTGGGGCAGCCGCATTCTCCCCAGTGCGCACAGTTCGACGCACACTGGCTCAGAATAAAATGTCATCGGCCAAAAGTCTGTAACTTTTGATCTAGTAAACATTTGTTAATTCTGTAAAAAATTGTATTTAGCACAGGAGTGAGGGAATATCTTAATATATATTTATCCTCGACACTGATTCACTGACTCTGTCACGCAGTACGTAGGAATTTAAATAGGCATTCTATAATTCTTTCTATAAATAATAATAATAAAAAAATAATATTTTTTTTTTGTACAGAAATTGTGTTTTCCCCAAATTTTTTTTTTCCAAAATTGTTTTTTTCCAAAATTTTTTTTTTAAAATTTTTTTTTTTTTACAAAAGTTTTTTTTCAACAAAATTTTTTTTTTTACAAAAATTTTTTTTTTTTACAAAATTTTTTTTTCCAAATTTTTTGTTTTCAACAAAATTTTTTTTTTTCCACAAAATTTTTTTTTCAACAAAATTTTTTTTTCCACAAGAATTTTTTTTTTCAACAACATTTTTTTTTTTCAAGAAAAAAATTTTTTTTCAACAAAATTTTTTTCTCCATATTTCAACGGGCGCCATAGGCGCATTACAACTTACTAGTTTTATTATTTTACCATAAAAATTCGGACACTTTGATATATTTTTGAAATATTTCCCAAGTTGACCAATTTTTGTATATTCCGATTTTGCGGGGGTATCAAAGTCCAATGTCCAAAATCGATTTTTTGTAAAATAGTTGCTACCACCAAAAATGTCGACGTCATAATAGAGATAAGAAAACACACTTTATAATAAAAGGACGTTCTAGCCAATAGCTCTTCAAATGTATGAGATTCGAATCGACAAAGTCGAAAAATTAAATTAAATTTCAAAATCTGCAAAATGTTAAAGTTTCTAATGCGATAAACGAAAATTTTTTCATGTGCAATATGAAAAATTGCATCACAATGAGTAAAAAAATCTAAAAAGAAAAAATATACAAAAAAAAAATTTCCACTTAAAATCAAAAAATACGAAAAGTATTCAAGTTAAGAAATATTTCTGAAATACAGTCAAACTTCCGTAACTCGAACCACCATTATCCCCTAGACAATGGAATTGCTTATAAAACTATTTAAGGAATTTGTCTCCTTAACTGAAATATGGAAGTTTCACTGTTTACTAGATCAAAAGTTACAAGACTTTGAAACGATTGACTTGTATTCTGGACCAGTGTGCGACTGGTACCGTGTTGTCCAGTCTCTCAAGATCGTTTTGGATTTTCTGTCTATATAATGACTTTCTGTCAAGAATACATGCGGTAAAAGGGCGATGACTACGAAAATAACATACCGCGAAACCTTACCGCGAAAACGATTTAAGCGTCATTTTGTCCAAAGATCTTAATTTCAAAATATTAACAATTTATATTAAGAAATTTTTTTAGCAAATTCAATTGCTTGAACGCACAAAAAACTCTCGTCTGTAAAATTTTTCTTTTTGTCGAATAGTGTTCGATATTTTTTAAGAAGAAACCTCTAGATGGACCACCCGCTACTTACACTGACGTGTGGTTAATCCAAGACACACATGCCGGCCATAACCACTCACACGCCTGACCCTAAACAGCCAATGTGATACAGGGCCGAATTTTATGTACCCTTCAATATGGCGTGTATCGATAAGGATCGGCCCCGTTGAACTTACGAAGTTATTTCTGAACTAGTAAGTTGTAATGCGCCTATGGCGCCCGTTAATTTGCTTGAGAAAGTATTTGTTACTTAATTTTAAAAATTTTGTAAAAAATATTTTGAGAAAACTATTTTGTAAAAAAAAATTTCGAAAAAAAATAAAATTGGGAAAAAAAATTTTTGGTGAAAAAAAAATTTTTGTTGAAAAAAAAATTTTGTTAAAAAAAAAAAATTTTTGTGGAAAAAAAAAATATTGTTGAAAAAAAAAATTTTTGTTGAAAAAAAAAAGTTTGCTGAAAAAAAAAATTTTTGTTGAAAAAAAAAATTTGTGGAAAAAAAAAATTTTGTGGAAAAAAAAAATCTTTGTAAAAAAAAAAAATTTGTAAAAAAAAAAATTTTGTAAAAAAAAATTTGGGGAAAACACAATTTCTGTACAAAAAAAAATATTATTTTTTTTATTATTATTATTTATAGAATTATTATAGAATGCCTATTTAAATTCCTACGTACTGCGTGACAGAGTCAGTGAATCAGGGAATCAGTGTATCAGTGAATCAGTGTCGAGGGCAAATATATATTAAGATTTTCCAGAGTACCACCAATCTGTTGGCCGCCTTTCAAAAAAAGAGTTCAAAGTTGTTTTTTTCTCTCGCAATTTTAATGATTTCATGCTGTCAGAAACATCCAACCAATTGCATCAGCAGCTACTATTTTATCCACTTGTAGTGCAAATTTAAAGTGATTTCGTCCTGAACAGCTGAGAAATTGTTTCCGGCTATAACTTTGAAGATGGCTGTTTCCGCGTATCAGCGCTGGTGTCGGCCATGACTCTCCAAGCCACAAAAGCCAAAAACTCGATTGCAAGAAAAATGTGTCAAGATAAGTAAAAGTTTTTTTTTCCGCTGCGGTCTGACTTGTACATAACTTGTATTTGTTGTTGTTGCTGGTGGTGGTGGTGTTTGCGTTTCTATTCACTTTTATCCTGGCACTTTACGTTTGTCGCGTCCTCGTCACTGCTGACGTACTGAGGTTCTGTTGCTGCATTATCACATAATCGGCGGGTGGATGAGTTTGAAATGGGGCCGGGGGTGGCTTTAAAAATATCCACTGATTGTTGATATTGAAGGAAGTCGAAAGTCGCATCCAACACATCGAACACTTGTGTGTTTGTGTGTGTAGCTGTAAAGCACCGGGGCCAAAAAAACTACAGCCCACGAACTGTGAGTGTAATAAAAACCATAAGAGCGGTCATTTTAATATTTAACAACTGTTGGCACCCAACGAACGAAGTTTGGTGGGCAAACAAAAAAAAAACACACAGAAAGGCATTTTCGTAAATCGATCTAAAACGTGAATGAATAAATAAGATTGCAGGAGAAAGGCCAAAGGTACAGAATTGTTTTGACCACAGCCCAAGGGGATGTTGTCTAGTGTCAAGGTGAGATAAACAAATACTCGAATGTGCATGTGATATCGTAAACTTTCGAATTACATTTTGGGTAGAAACTAAACACAGTCGGACGATGTTAAAATTTAAAAACAACAAAAAAAAAACGATTAAGAAGTTTATAATTTTTTAATGTAGGGTAAACATAAATGAAGTGTGTCCATGTTTTTTTGAAGGTCATTATTTTTTGGAAATTTATATATCATTCGATAGGGAATAGAAGTACAAAAATATAAATTGGAGGCTTTTGCAAAATTTAGATTTTTAAGCGAGTTATGACGCATGCAATTTTCACATAGGGGTTTGACAATTTTAATTTGTCTCCCAATTTATGCAATGGATGTTACTGATTTTTTCCATGATTATTACGAACTTATGCCTCCCAAATCGAGTATTTATATTATTATATATATTTTATATTTATATATATTTTATATTATTTATATTTTTGTATTTCCATTCCCTATCGAATGATATATAAATTTCCAAAAAATAATGACCTTCGAAAAAACATGGACACACTTAATTTATTTTTACCCTGTAAGCATTGAAACAGTGCTAACCACGAAAACGGCCATTGAATTGCTATATCTTTGTAAATATAAATTATTAATTTTTAATATTTCTGGAATAAGAGCGTTTGACAGTTTTCTATCGAATTTCATTCAAAAACGATTTGCGAAAAAAGGCGCTTACGTCTTCTTCACTTTTAAAAATACCATACATGACTATTCTTGCTCGAATATCAGCCATATTGTGTTCCGATGAAATTAATAACATGTATAAAGTAATATTAAGCAGACTTGGCCGCTTACAACATTTAATGAAAACCCGGAAAACAGTTTTTAAAAAATATCCTTGGAGTTTTGCAAAAACATCAAATAGTCTCTACTAGGCAAAGGTTTTCGACATATTTATTTAATGTTCGACCTATTTAATTAGAAATCCACAAACAAACGCTCTAAAAAAAAAGTTCTGAGTAAATTGGATCGGCTCTATGGAAAATGTCCAACAAAAACGGAAAAATCACCCCCCCCCCCCCCAAAAGCCCAATATAAAAAATGTCCCAAAAAATTCTGAAAAATCCCCAAAAATTACCCAATGCAAACTTCCCCAAAAATAAAACAATAGATTTTTCGTAATTTGGAAAAACTGTACTTTTAAAAAAAAAAAAGATTCGCCAAAAATCGATCTAAAAAAAAAAAGAAAAAAAGTTCGCAAACGGGACCAGCTCTATGAAAAATACCCCAAATGAAAAATGACCCCCCAAAAAGCCCAATAAGAAAATTTCCCAAAAAATTCTAAGAAATCCCCCAAAAAAATTTTGAAAAATTACCCAATGTAAAATCCCCCTAATATTATGAAAACTACAACAATAGATTTTATTTATTTATTTATTTATTTATTAATTACAATACAAAGTAAATTTATATTCTAATTTTGGGTCCAAGGGTAAACCGGGTGACAAAGACCATATGTTTAGATTTTTGCAGCGACAGACCAAAGCCTCTGGTGGGAATCGAACCCACAACCCCCACGCTGATAGGCAAGCACGCTACCAACTCGCCTACCGGGGCGCTTAAAAATAGATTTTCGTAACTAGGGAAAATTACAGTATGAAGAATCGGGTGTTTTTTAATTATGCAAAACTGTACTTTTTAACAAAAAAAACGATCTAAAAAAAACAAGAAAAAAAGTTCGCAAATTAGACCGGCTGTATGAAAAAATACCCCAAATGAAAAATGACCCCCCAAAAACCCAATATGAAAATTTCCCAAAAAATTCTAAAAAATCTCCCAAACAATTCCCCCACAATATTATGAAAACTACAACAATAAATTTTCGTAATTAGGGAAAAGTTTTTTTTTTTTAAAAAAAAAATTACAGTATGAAGAATCGGGCATTTTCATTATCCAATATCAACCCAACCTAAAATGTGAAAAAAACCCAAGCAGACGTGAAAAATCCAATACGACCCTAATTATTATATTTGAAAAATCTGCCCGATTTCAAACTGAACGATGGCCTAGGGTTGTATAAATCAACTCAGAAAAAGGTCAAAATTAAGCCGACTTTTGATTACGAAAAAATCGAGAAAATCGACATTTTGTTGTCGTCTTTTTTCGACTTTTTTTACTTTAAATGAAAATATGTTTTGTCGGTCATTGGAGCTAATATTGTGGCTGCCATAATCACATTTAATATTTTGGGAAACAAAATAATAGAAACAAAAAATATACCATAAAATAAATTTGGAGAAAAGATGCATTTCTCACGTGGTCATCTCACAAATAGTCAAAGTAATATGTGGTGTTATATAAAAATATGTAAACACGAAAAGAACGAGATTAAAACAATCACAAAATTCGTTCCATAATCAAAAAGGCTGATTTCTGGACAACAAACTGAGCAACAGAAGGTTTAGTACAATCACCGATGATGGCGGTGTTTCCATGCAATATAAAAACTATTACAGTTTGTCGAAAATCAAAAACAAACCCGTTTCTAGTATGGCGGGGTATTGAAAAAAGAATACCAGTCATTTCAAAGATTGACCAAAAAAAGTCTACTTTTCCTAGCCGCACACACACACCCACAACTTCTCTAGAAGTTTTTAGCCGTTCGGAGCCGCGTATAAACAGTGATACGAGAGAGGAGCCCTGTCCGTTCCTTAATGAAATGTTAAGGGAAATAAGTAAGTAAAGATATGTTCGATTTTCTCCGATCTACACAGAAAAAAAAGACAACCAAAAAATTTCAATGAAAATATTTGTACAAGAATTTCAACACTTGTCAATGAAACTTTTCGTTAATATGCTAAAAAATTTGTCAAATATTGAAACAAAGTTTGATGAAATGTATCAACAAAACAATTCATCAAATATTTGGATATTTTTAATGAATTTTTTTGTTGATCACATTTATCAAATTTCGTTTTAATATTTGATACATTTTTAGCATATTTACGAAAAATGTTATCAAATGTTGAAAGAAATTTGATAAATTGAATTGACAACAATTTTTATAATTTTTATGATTTGTATTTTGTTATCTAACTTATACAATTTCTTTTTATATTACATACATTTTTTCGTAAATATTATTTTCAATTAAAGATCGAAAAGTCGACTTAAATCGACTTGTAATTCACTAAAACTCGAAAAGTCGACAAAATCGACTTTTTAAATTTTTGAAAAAGTCAAAAGGTCGACTTTTGGGGCCCTACAATGGCCCCAGCAAAATGTGAAAAATCACCCCAAGTTTACGTATAGTTGTGGTCAATGTAACATTTTGAGGCGAGTTTTCATATGAAAAAAGTCCAAAAAACGAAAAATTAAATATTACCTAAAAATTATGAAAAACTAACCAATTTTGTATGATTTCATTTTTTTTTTTGGGGCATTTTTCATAGAGCCAATTGAATCTTCATATATTTCACTTATATATTTCAAGTACCTACTAAAATCTACAAAATTACTATTATGCTTGAAAAGAATAATTTTCTCAATTCGCAAATAGAACAGACAGAGCTCAACAAGTTTAATTTTACAAAATTAAATGTAATTACTTTCATTTATATGAAATTAAAACCACTGTCCACATAATCCCTCTACATTCCTGCACGCTTTCGAAACTCCAAAAAAACGAGGTCCTTTGATCTCATCTGTTATCCATCATCTTTGCCTGTCACTGGTGTGTGTGTGGCCTTCATCCCTTTTCGCATAAGCAATTACAGGGTGGTGGATGCTTTTTTTGTTGTTGTTGTTGTTGTCCCTGTTCGTCATATGCTCCTAGTCCGCTGTGCGTAATATTAATTAAAAATAATTAAAAAGCATAAAAGTTTATTGACACTTAATACAGCAACATGAACTTGAAGCATGTACATACTTTTCAAAGATGGAAATCACTCATTATTTATTTATAATTTCGTTTCGGTGGTGGTGGGAGTGTAAGCCATCCCTAACTGAGGGTATCGGTGTCGGTCTCGGTCTCGGTCTGTCATTTGTCAGCGTACGGCGGCTACTTGGTCGAGCCTTTGATAGCAGTTGCTCTTAAGTACACAATGCCTTATTGGTTGGATTACAAAATAATGAGTTTACAGAAAAACAATTGGCGCTCAGACATGTCGGAAATTATTTTTAGTTTGTCTTATTGTGTGATGGTAATTCCTGTAAGGCTATTTTACATATAAATTGATTAAGTGCGTATATATATGTATAAAGAAGGAATGACAGAGTGTCTAAGGCAAACAAGGACGAATCGGCAATGGACATTTATATGAGAGCAATGGAGTGTCTGTGCTTGTGCAATCGAACTGGATGTGGGTCATTTGTCAGGGCGGTGACATCACCTAAAAGTGTGTATAAAAATATCAGACTGCTCACGAACGATTGCTCAGAAACCAACTGGACAAACATAATTTAAATGACAAGGATTAGCCTAGACATAACCAGGTTCATAAGTCCCTAGGCATTACCCCTAGGCATTACCGTCACAATTTTTTTTTAAATTCTAAAAAAATAAAAATAATCTAAGGTATTTATTTTTTCTTTAATATTGAGGAATTTCTTAAATACTTGGATGAATTCTTCTTCTTAAAATTGTCAATATTTATTGGCGAGAAACTTTTGAAATAAAATAAAAAACCTTTTTTGAAATCAACCCAAAAAATTTCCAAACCTCTAATTTTTTCAAAAAAATATACTTTTTGCAGTTTTTTGAAAACAACTTTTTTTTAAAAAAAAATGTCCATTAGCGACCAATTGGCATTAATTTTTTTTTTAAAATTTTTTTGGAATTATTTTACTTTTTGCAATTTTTTGAACTCAAATATTTTTTTAAAAAAATTTCCATTAGTGAATCTTGTTGGTATTAAAATTGTCAATATTTATTCGCCAGAAACTTTTAAAATAAAAAAAAAAACTTTTTTGAAATCATCCAAAAAGTACCCAAACCTCTAATTTTTTCTAAAAATTATTTGGGTTATTTTACTTTTTGTAATTTTTTGAAAACAATTTTTTTTTAAATTGTTTTTCAAATACATTTTATAAAATATTTAAAAAAAATATATATAAAAAAAATTTAAAAAAATATTTTTAAAAACAAAATATTTTATAAAAAAAAATTTTAGTTTTTTTTTTGTTTGAAGAAAAAATATATTTCAAAAAAAAAAATTAAGAAAAAAATATTTACAAAAAATAAATTTTATAAAATATTTTAATATTTGTTTGAAAAGAAATTTATGTTAAAAAAAAAATATATCGAGGGCTTATATTCAATAACCTCTATCTACAAAAACACAATTTTTCAGGAAAGCCAAAAAACTGTTTTATTCGCAAATTAGCAACAATTTTAATGAACTCATCTTCCACAATATTAACAAAATGTGTCTTACAAACACCCTAACTAAAAATTTTGTTGAAATTCGAGTTATTTTAGCTTCTTTGGTAGATAGAGGGTATTGACTCACAAATGAAATCATTGCGTAGGAAAATAATATGTAGATGGAGGGTATTGCCTTATTTTAAAATTAAGTTTGTTTTACGGTTTTTGTATGGGGATCCACAAAAAGGTGGGAGATAGGGGGCAGATATGTTCACAAGAAATGTTGGGGATGGAAAAATGGAAGGACCTGTTCTAACATTTGCACCCTACACAGAAAAAAAAACTTGTGTAATTATAATTTTGTAGTGAAAGCTATATTAAAGGATCATAAAGGACAATAGGTCAGTTAGATTTTAATTCGAGGGGACGTGGTAAATTTCAAATCAGTACTATTAATTTAACTAAAAAATAGCCTGAAATTAAATAAAACGAAACAATTATATGATGTAGATAGAGGGTTTTGCCTTTATAAAATTCATAAACAAGTATCTTTGTAGATAGACAAATGATAAAATACAGCATAAATAGTACTAAAAATAGGTTTTTTCAATTGAAATTTTTACAGTAGATGCAGATGGGGTCAGTGATGAGTTTGGCATAAAAAAAAAAATTTCGTCAAAATGTAGATAGAGGTTATTGAATATAAGCCCTCGATATATAAAAAAAAATTTAAAGAAAAAACATTTTATATAAAAATACATTTAAAAAAAAAATGTTATAAAAAATATTCAAAAAAAAAATTATTTTAAAAATATATTTCAAAAAAAAAATTAAGAAAAAAAAATTAAAAAAAAAATATTTTATAAAAAAAAAAAAAATTGAAAAAACAATTTTTTTTTAAAAAAAGTTGCACTAGTAGAAGAGTTAGTAGTGTGCTCGCCTATCAGCGCGGGACTTGTGAGTTCGATTACCACCAGAGGCGTTCGTCTGTCGCTGCAAAAAATATAGCCACATTGCCTGTGTCACCCGGTTTATCCTTGGACCCAAAATCAGAATATAAATTTGCTTTGTATTGCAATTAAATAAAAATAAAAAAAAAATCGAAAATCTAAATTATTAAAAACAAACACTACAATTTAAATTGAATATTTATGTAAATACATAGTTGTAAGGCATAAACCGTGCATTGTTTTTTTCGGGCGCAGCCTTAGTGTAGCAAAAAAAAATGTTTATGCTTTATTAGTTATTATTGGAGCCTAACAATAGGTGTATGAATCTTAACCGGCAATACTACTCTGAGGATGTCGTCCTTAGTTGTGTTTAATTTCGTACAAAAATATTTGTTTGTGCATAACTGGTAAAAAAACAGATTGCAAGGATATTCTAGTATTTCTGATAGGCCGGTTAGAGGGATAATATTTTTTATGAAATTAAACACAATTATTGATGGCGGTCTTGTCGCTTCAGTAGTGAAAAAAACAAGGCAATAAAAGGCTTACACAATAACCACCGTATTCATAAAAATTTAAAACTGCTGAAAATTCAAAAACAATTTTCACACATTTTTTTTTTATCAAAGGCTTATAAATCTTTAAGAACTATTTTCATTTATTTCGTTGGTATGCAGCAAAAATGTCTCAAGTCACATAATTGTGCTTCTGAGTTATGGACTATTTAAAGGGGGTGGGAGTGTGGGTGTTTTGTACATTGAAGAAATTGTTTTGTTTTCAGTAGACCTGGGTTTTTTTTCACATGACCTAGACTATGACGTTGGGGGACACGTTGGCACCGCAATTAATAATCACGACCCACCCCAAAAACACCGTTCTCCGTTTTAACTTGTCACGCAAATTATCATAAAATCAGATTCTCCGTTCTATTAATATTCATCAGAAAAAATATATGTATTAAAAATAACTCCACAACAATCCAGGCATTTCTATGCAATTTTAATTTAAAGTTTTGCGACAGGCATCCTCTGTCCCCACATCATTCTCAATCCAGCGCTGGCCGTCAAAAGTACCCATTTGAAATACCAGTGCCACATACCATTCACATTCCTCAAATAAGTACTCGCTTAAAAAGGGGTAAAGGAGTGGGGAGTGGGGGGGAGGTCAAGCATTTCCGGGGGTCTCATGTGATAACGATTAAAAACAAATCTAAACATGTGTCAGAACGATACTCCGTACAATTTGCATAAACGTCCATTCGAATTAGATGTACGTACACAGTCCAGCAAGCAAGCACGTGTATGTGACGTTGTCGGCCCGGAATGTCCATATGTATCCATGTGCAGTATGGTGGATTCATAGATGAAAACTCATTTCATTATGTAAATGTCCTCATCTCTAATAATGTTCTCATCATCATATGTTATTGTTGTCGTGTTGTCGGAGGAATTGTTTGATAACATTTTTGTGAATATAAATTTCAGGAGCACCATTGAAAGTGGATCACACATGGGTTGAATTGTCCCGGTTGAAAGGCGAATGTAGTCTAATTCGGATGAATAGGGAAATGGCGATAAGGTAGCCACCCATCAAATAACAGGTGAAACTACATCGAGGGCGACCTTGCGGTTGACTATCACAAAACAATCCAAGGACTTCCGAAAATGTTCAGTCATCGTTTCCACTACTTTGTAACTACTGGCGACTTTACCAGTTTTTTTTAATTATTTATTTATTTATTCATGTGCAATCTACAAGTAAGCGAGCATTCTCCAAGTCATGCACAACATCTGTAGAAAAATACTACTTTTCTCGATTGCCGGTTATCCAAAAAAATATCGTGCATAGCTCACTGATTTCAGCTAAGTCCCCCAACTGCTACTTCTTGTAATTCATGGAGTATGTTAACCACTTTGTTCGTGGGCCGGTGGCATCATTGGACGGTACTTCTTCAATGAGAATGATGGCCAAAACGATTGACATGTGATTTCAAGAGTATCCAATCCATTAACCAATTGAGTGGCGAGTTTGGCCAGCAATTAATCTCACATTTTAACTCTGTCCTTTTAATTGTCGATTTTTCGACCACTCAAGTTTCTAGAGAAATGCTTCTATTTTCTCCAAATTTGTTAAAAAATATTTTTTTTTTAAATGTTTTTTTTATTAAAATTTTTTTTATTTTCTCCAAATATGTTGAAAAAATGTTTTTTTTTCTGTAGGATAAATTTTTTTTTTAAGAAAAACTGTTTTTTTAAGAAAAACTTTTTTTAGACAAAATGCTTTTTTTAAGAAATGTTTTTTTTTGAAAAAATGTTTTTTGATTTTTTTTTTTAGAAAAATTAATTTCACGTTTTAACTCTGTCGATTGAGCGCCGATTTTTCGACAACTTAAGTTTCTAGAGAAATGTCTCTACTTTCTCCAATTTTGGGAAAAATGTTTTTTTCAAACAAATGTTTTTATTTTCTCCAAATATGTTGAAAAAATGTTTTTTTCTGTAGAAGAAATTTTCTTTTTAGAAAAACCGTTTTTTTTAGAATTTTCAAGTTTCTAGAGAAAATTTGTTCAAAAAAAAATTTTTTTTAAGAAATGTTTTTTTAGAAGAATTTTTTTTTTAAGAAAAACTGTTTTTTTTTTTTTTCTTTAGAAAAAGCCAATTGAAATGCGAGTTTGGCGAACAATTACGCTCACGTTTTAAGAAATTTTCAGTTTAGAAAAACTTTTTTTTTTAGAAAAACTGTTTTTTAGAAAAACTGTTTTTTAGAAAAAATTTTTTTTTGAGAAAAACATGTTTTTTTTGAGAAAAAAATGTTTTTTTTTTGAGAAAAAAATGTTTTTTTGAGAAAAAAATGTTTTTTGTTGAAAAAAAATTTGCAATGAAATACTGTTTTTTTTAAATAAAATGTTTTTCTTTTAAATAAAACGTTTGTTTTAATGAAAAAGGTTTTTGTTTAGAATAAGCGCTTTTTTAGACTATTTTCTTCGAATTTGTACAAACAAAAAATTTTTTTGGATGACATTTTTTTTAAGAGAAACTGTTTTTTTTTTCATAAGAAAAAGCCAATTGAGGGGCGAGTTTGGCGAGCAATTACACCCACGTTTTAACTCTGTCTAGAAATGTTTTTTTTTATGATTTTTTTTTTTTATTTTCTCCGAATATGTTGAAAAAATGTTTTTTTTTTAGAGAAAATGTTTTTCTTAGATGACATTTTTTTAAGAAAAACTGTTTTTTTGTAATTAGAAAAAAATGTTTTTTTAGAAAAAAAAAAAAAAATTGCAAATTTTAAATAAAATGTTTTTCTATTAATAAAACGTTTTTTTTTTAAATGAAAACTGTTTTTTTTAGAATAAGCGTGACAGCTTCCCTATCGGATCCGAATGCAGTGCCTGCAATCAAAGCAAACACAAAGCTTGAAGAAATTTTTTTTTTTGCAAAAAAAAAGTATTTGTTTTTATATTCTCCCAAAAAAAATTTATAGAATAAATGTTTTTTTTTAGAAGAATACCGTGCCGGCAATCAAAGTGCTACGCAAGAATATGTATAATTTTCCTGAAAATACCAGTTCACTTTAATATATTTAAATAATATAGCATTTCTCCATAAATTATTTGTGATATTATTTGTGATTTTCAACGGGAAAGAATAATAATGTAGCCCCCGAATTTCCCCCATGCTGTCTTTTTAATAAAATGGAACCAGGGGAATGTCTTCGTTCGATTAAAAACAATTAACTATCGTTAATTTGCAACAGGCAGAAAACAATACGTTTCTGGTTATGGTCATGAACCTTTCATAAAATTAAAAAAAAAACTTTATATCGTCTCTTCAATAAAGGAATAGTGTACACTGTCACTGTATGGTGTATTATACGGAATTATTTTATTGAGGGGACGATGTTCTTTTGGGCTCATTTTTGACAAACACCTATATTTTTCGCCGGTTATCGGTTTCACCGGATCCCTGAGAATATGTGAAGTTATGGTCAAAGAAAGTTTTCTGTGGCATGATAAACAAAATATTAAAAAAAAAAAGTCATTATCGGTGGGCATTCGATTTTAAATACATATGTTTTTTTTACCGCAAACTTGCGCGTATAATTTCACTACATTTCATCCAAAAATTCTATTTCTTTCTGACCAACTTCAGCATTTGCGCTGAACCGTTTTGAAATGTTTACACCTACGGTAGATATTAGCATATATGTATGTGTGTGTGTGTGTGTTTGAAAATATTTTGATTATAAGATGGACTTACCCAGGTATGCCGCCGCTTTCCATGTGATTTGCTAATGTCACATCATTTGACCACACGTCAAATTGCCATTTGACTAAACCCAGGACACCGCAATGTACACGTCCGGTGTGGATGCCCACACGCATGTTCACATTGACCGCCATGACCTCACGTACCAAACTGAAAATATGCCACAAAGTAAACAGACACACATACAAATACAAATATACGTTAGAGACAAATTATGTTGCACATGGATGTAAAGCGTCAGATGTCTGTGTGTGTGTTGAGAAATAGTTGGTGCTCTTGGCGTAAATTGTGTCCACCCCTAAACCTAAAACTATGCAGCAATTATTGTTGTTTACCCATAGCCTAAATGTAGGCTATGCGTAAAATTTGCACAGTAAATTTAATTTAAGAAATCGAATACAAATTGTTTTTAGCCCCACAAAAACTAATCTTAACCCGCAATGCGTATGACCGTCAATTATAAATTTAATTGAAACCCCGTTACGATAAAACTCATTTTAAATTTGGAAGATTTATAATAGGAAACTGAGTCATACATTATAGAGAATTGCATGAGTTTATAAAAAAAAAATAGACGGTAAGTGAAATGGTCGATCTATGTTTTTGTGTTGAACTAAGTCTAGACTTAACCTTAATAAAATACAACCTTTTTTATAACGAAGAAGAAAGAATAAAAGAAAGAATGAATTAAAGCCAACTTAAAGGCACAACAGAATAAAAAAAATTAACCCATTAAAAATACGGAAAATTTAAATTTGAAAAACCGAATTTATTATTTTCTATTACACGTTTGGGTAAAATTACTTTAGGCGGCCAAGCCAGAAATCCTCGAGAAACAATTGGACGAGAGGAGCATAAACGTTCATGAGGTGGCTGAGACAGCCGATATCCTCACTGAACTGCTACATAAAAATGTTTCTGGAATATTTGGTCATGATAAAGCTATACCCAAAATGGGTATAGTTACACTGCACCAATCTAGCACTCTAAAGAAGTATCTGGCGATGTTCAACAGAAATCCGAAGCAGTTTTTTTTGACAATTTTAAATAGGAATCTATCTCCAAGGAAAAGGCAAAGCAGTGGACATATCTGAGAGTACGTGAACCCAAGGAGTCCAAGGATGTCAATCCCATTTAAAAAAAAAAAAACTAAAACGATCACCTGCAAATGTTATTCACAGCCGTTGGACAGATTCGACATTGATTTGAATATGTTGGGATTAGGAGCGTTGGACAATTTTCTATTGAATTTCATTAAAAAGCGAGTTTCAAACAAATGACTGTTACGTCTTCTTCGCGGTACGGGCTCGGTGATGCCAGGTTATATATGTTACAGTATGCAACAGCAACAAAATTTAATAATGTGCTATACACAGAATTCTGATGTACTACGGTCGTCTGATAACATTTTTTTTAAACATAATTTGTAACTAGCTTTTGTTGAAATACATTTTTGAAATATTTGTTTGGAAAAATCTTTAATTTTTTTCGGTAAAAATCATAAAAAAAATGATTTTTAATAGTTTGTCATAAAGCCCCATATCATATATTTAAAATGAAAAAGAATCGTTCAATTTTGTTGAAAGATTTTTTTTTTAAAAAAAACTTTTATATTTTTACGTATTTTTTTTTTAAATCGTAAAAAATCGAAAGTGGCAAAAATTTGCCATATCTTATATTTAAAATGAAAAAGAATCGTTCAATTTTGTTGAATGCATTTTTTTGAAAAATCTTTAATTTTTTTTAAAACATTTTTTTTTTGGAAAAAAATCGTAAAAATTTGAATGTGGCAATTTTTAATAGTTTGTCATAAAGTACATATCTTATATTTGAAATGTAAAAGAATCGCTCAATTTGTTGAATCAATTTTTTTTGAAAAAAATTAAATTTTTTTTCCAATTTTTTTTTTTTAAAAATCGTTATAATTCGAAAGTTGAAAAAATTGGCAAATTTTTAATAGTTTGTCATAAAGCCACATATCTTATATTTGAAATAAAAAAGAATCGTTCAATTTTGTTGAATGCATTTTTTTGAAAAATCTTTAATTTTTTTCAAAACTTTTTTTTTTTGCAAAAAAAATCGTAAAAATTCGAATGTGGCAAAAATTGGAAATTTTTAATAGTTTGTCATAAAGCCACATATCTTATATTTGAAATGAAAAAGAATAGTTCGATTTTGTAGAATGAATTTTTTTTTGAAAAAAATTTAATTTTTTTCCAAAATTTTTATCAGATTGCCTAAAGCTACATATCTTATATTTAAAACGAAAAAAAAATTGTTCGATTTTTCTGAAAGAAATTTGTGAAATTTTTTTTAAAACATTTTTTTTTTGGAAAAAAACCGTAAAAATTTGAATGTGGCAATTTTTAATAGTTTGTCATAAAGTACATATCTTATATTTGAAATGAAAAAGAATCGTTGAATTTGTTGAATCAATTTTTTTTGAAAAAAATTAAATTTTTTTTCCAATTTTTTTTTTTTAAAAAATCGTGATAATTCGAAAGTTTAAAAAATTGGCAAATTTTTAATATTTTGAATGCATTTTTTTGAAAAATCTTTAATTTTTTTCAAAACTTTTCTTTTTTGCAAAAAAAATCGTAAAAATTCGAATGTGGCAAAAATTGGAAATTTTTAATAGTTTGTCATAAAGCCACATATCTTATATTTGAAATGAAAAAGAATCGTTCGATTTTGTTGAATGATTTTTTTTTTGAAAAAAATTTAATTAATTGTGATAATTCTACAGTTGAAAAAATTGGCAAATTTTTAATAGTTTGTCATAAAGCCACATATCTTATATTTGGAACGAAAAAGAATCGTTAAATTTTGTTGAATTTTTTTTAAAAAAATTATATATTTTTTCGTAATTTTTTTTTTAAATCGTAAAAAATCGAGTGGCGGAAATTTTCCATATCTTATATTTGAAATGAAAAAGAATCGTTCAATTTTGTTGAATGGATTTTTTCCAAAATTTTTATCAGTTTGCCTAAAGCTACATATCTTATATTTAAAACGAAAAAAAAATTGTTCGATTTTTCTGAAAGAAATTTGTGAAATTTTTTTTAAAACATTTTTTTTTTGGAAAAAAATCGTAAAAATTTGAATGTGGCAATTTTTAATAGTTTGTCATAAAGTACATATCTTATATTTGAAATGAAAAAGAATCGTTGAATTTGTTGAATAATTTTTTTTGAAAAAAATTAAATTTTTTTTCCAATTTTTTTTTTTTAAAAAATCGTGATAATTCGAAAGTTAAAAAAAATTGGCAAATTTTTAATAATTTGAATGCAAAAAATCGTAAAAATTCGAAAGTGGCAAAAAATTTTAATAGTTTGTCATAAAGCCACATATCTTATATTTGAAATGAAAAAGAATCGTTCGATTTTGTTGAATGAATTTTTTTTTGAAAAAAATTTAATTTTTTTCCTACAGTTGAAAAAATTGGCAAATTTTTAATAGTTTGTCATAAAGCCACATATCTTATATTTGGAACGAAAAAGAATCGTTAAATTTTGTTGAATTTTTTTAAAAAAATTATATATTTTTTCGTAATTTTTTTTTTAAATCGTAAAAAATCGAGTGGCGGAAATTTTCCATATCTTATATTTGAAATGAAAAAGAATCGTTCAATTTTGTTGAATGGATTTTTTTGAAAAAAATTAAATTTTTTTCCAAAATTTTTATCAGTTTGCCTAAAGATACATATCTTATATTTAAAACGAAAAAAAAATTGTTCGATTTTTCTGAAAGAAATTTGTGAAATTTTTTTTTTTTTTAAAAAATTCACGAAAATCGAAAAAAAAAAATTTTTCGGAAAGAAATTTGTGAAATTTTTTTTTTTTAAAAAATTCACGAAAATCGAAAAAAAAAAATTTAAGTTAACAAATAGTGTAAATTTGTAATAGTTTGTCAAATCTTATAATTAAAATGATTTTCATCTTATCATGAAAATCAATGTAGGATTTTCACAATTTAGTGAAGGACCCTGCTGGTAGCTCCCATACAAAAGTATGGTTGTGTATGATTTATAAAGGGGGCGCGGATGGGTACATTTGTATGGGTGGTTTTAAATTTATGTGAAGAAAATTCTAGAGTCGTTTTCGAGCTATGGCAAATTGTGTCTCAAAAAAAGTTAATTTAAAAAAAAGAAAATGTTAAAAGAAAACCTAAGCGTAGACAAAAAATATCATAATTTTTGTACTTCGGGGACCATAGCAGGGCTGTGAAGGCGAGTCAAAATGACTCGACTTCGACTGATTTTTAAATAGCTCGACTCCGGAGTCGAATCCGTCTTCAGCTGTTCTATAACTAAATCTAGAAAATTATAAACTATTAATATAAAATATGATTTAGATTTTCCATTGTCTTTGAATAAGTTTAATCACATTTTTGATTAACTTTACTCCCAGTTATAAGCCGGTTTGTAAGGATTGGAATTTTCCCCAGACTATAAATAAAAATTATATTTCTGTACGCTCTAGTTCACACTGAGGTGCGTTTGTATCTTAAAGATAAAAAAAAGTTCAAATAATCGAGAATATTTCAAATTTGAAAAATTCATACCGGATTCATTTGTTTTTAATATTTTTTATTTATTTTATGGAAAATAAAAGTAAAAAAAAAACTGGTATTGGGAGTCGAGCTAATTTTTCGACTCCGGGGCAAATTGGTCCGAACCGACTCCACAGCCCAGTACATGGGAATTGTATAGTGGCTATTAATTTCAAATATGAAAATATCAAATATTAAAGAACACTTCAAGGTTTTATTTAAAAAAAAAACGCTTATGGAAATTAAACTCTCCTATAAAAAAAAGTAGACTTCATATGGTATTTCTGGGCAGGAATCCCCCCGACGAATGGAAATTGCCTTTTGTTTTCATATCCTGTTAAGCGCCTAAGAGTATACTGTGAATTCTATTCATGCTTCAAAGCCTAAAAATATGCTGGCATTAAGGGGCATATGTTGTTGTTTTCCAACTGAAGTACATATTTATATATTTGTGTATTTGTTTGGTAGATACGAGTGTGCGTATGTGTCTGTATTGTTGTAATACTTACGCTATCGCATCAATCATATCCAGACCCATTTCAACGGCACAATGAGCATGATCCGGTCTGGGCTCCGGCAACCCCGAAACGCAATAGTAGCAATCACCCAATAATTTTATACGCAAACAATGGTGTTCGGCGGCCAATCGATCAAATCTGTTGAAGAGAAGAACCAAACATAAAGCATAGACAACAAATATAACAAACAAACTACAGTGATTTCAATACAATAAAAAAAAAAATATATAATCAGATAAATACATAGAATATAATCGCTTAAGCGTGACGTATCATGGCGGTGTGTTCGATTTGTATAAACTGACATAAGGACAAAATTGTGTGGTAAAATCAGGGTATTCTATCCAAACGGTGCGAACAGAGAATAGAGAACTTTCGACTGGCCAAAAACCAGAGCATTGGTCTTGGTGATCCTCATTTCAAGTTCTGCATGAATGTCACCTTGATGTGCAAGTGCAACTTTTGGACAGCCCGCCAACAAGCGATGAACTCGGCAAGTCATATTAATCAATATGACTTCGACTGATAGTACGGTACGTGCTTTTACCCGCGCTTAGACAAATCGACCGACCGCCGTATGCTTGTGAGTTGCCCACGCAGGTGTCCACTCGTTCAGGGACCACACCGACACTAGGGTTGCCAACATAGATACCGGGATATTTTGTGGAATGCTGACGCAAGTTTCCTCGAGCGCTTCGATGATCTGACCGACCACCGGGTGCTTTGTGAGTTGACCGCTTCGATCTAAGTCTTCACGAGGTTGGGCTAATATTCAATTGGTAAAGTCTTTAAACGGGAACATACAAATTCTTAATTAAAGTTATCGATATTTTAATTTTTTTTCTTTGGCACCTACTTTGGTGATAATTTTTGGCTTAAAATGTTCTCCGAAACCCCAAAATCACTGACCTCTCCTTTGTTTTTCATTCTCCAACTTATTTGCAAAAATCAGAATTGTCTTTCAGAAACATTCGTCCTGTTTTAGTAACGCCCTGAAGCCACTGTGCTCAATAGAATATTAAAATAAAATTTCATATGCAAACATTTTCCATATTCATTTCCACTTTACCCTCCCCCCCCCCTCGTTTGTTCCGGTCTTTGTCTTTTCACCAAACAAATTATTCTATTCGTTGGGTAGTCGTTCTAATGCCTTTGTTTTGTTTTTGGCGTTTGTATTTCTCTGGTATTTGCATGCGTAAGGATAACATCAAATCTCTTTCGAATATTTGAATATTTAATTCAATAGCAGCAAAGGTTCATTTGAAATCGAAGATATTCTCTGCCAGCAAAGGAATGTGAAAATTTGTTGTTTGAAGTATTGAATTTGTGTTGTTTTTTTTTTTAGTATTTCGTATTTCCTTATTGTGTTCAATAACTCGGAAAATGCTAATCGAAGATGTCAAAGAACTGTTTTGTTTATATTCGGTCTGAAGGGTCCGGTCACAGCGCGAAGATCACAACGTCTCTCTGTAGGTGTGTGTATTTAAATAGAAATGTATGTTCACACACAAATTGTATCCTTCAGCAGGAAGAGGATGGCGAGGCTCAAAGTTTTAAAGGCTAAAAATGTATAAGGCCATGTAAAGGGTGGAACGGTTCTCCAACCAATAATAAACTAATGCGGCTCCTTTACAAATGTAACTGAAATAAATGAACAAATAATAATAATATAAGCCCATATGTGGCAATTTTGCTTATTGTCATAGCCACCGAGATGAAAATTAGCTTCATCATGAAAACACGATTATTCGATACAATTCTTCATCGCCTGCCCACCCAGTCAGTCGTGGTAGTCATATGAATGATATTGTCTTATTATTAAATGAGAAAGTTCAACATTTGCCGAAAAAACCACAAATTTGAAAAAAATTATCAGTACATACTTTGTTTTTATAGCGCATTCAAATGTAAAATGATAGAGGGTCAGAAGAATAAAATACATTGGGGTTAAGTGATTTCTCGATGGCGCAATGACGTATTTATTCATAGTCGGCGTTTTTTTTTGGAATTTTGCACCCAAAAAATATTTTTTACAAAAAAATTTCGCCAGTTTTTTATTGTTGTGATTAAAAATATTAAGAAAAAAAATAATATTTTTTTTAAAAAAAAAAAGTTTTTAAAAAAAGAAAAAAAATTTAAAAAAAAAAAAATTTTTTTTAAAAAAAGTTGTTTAAAAAAAAAATTGTATAAAATGTCATTACAACGTCCAAGAAAAAACAGAACTTAATTTTTTTTTTAATTGACTAACACTCAGGGGATTCCCCTTAGCGATAGGAAGGAAGGTTATTGGATGGCGGGGAAGAGGGAGTAGTGTTTGTTAACGTTGGCCTTGAATTTGATAATGTCATAGCAGGCAGGAAAAACACTTGCAGGAAGATAATTCCACATACGAACAGTCCGGCTCAAGATCGAATTTTCTGTATAGTGCCCCGTCCGGCCAACCGGACATTTGACAATGAACGGATGAGACTCCCTGGATAGCCAAATTTTAGATCAATATTTTTAGAGCAAATGTTGGATTACGTTTCTCTGAAGATTTTGATGTTGGACTGTTTAATCAAAAAATTTCTCCTTTTTGTCAGAGAAAATGTTGGATCAAACATCCCTTAACACTCGGACTTCTACACCTAGAAACTTAGACCTCCCCCCCCCCCCACGTCATCCCACAAGTAACTAACAAACCGCCAATGTAATTATTTATATGAATACCGGAAAGCATCATTGTCCTTTGCTGGGTACTGAAATATTAACAAAGTTATCAGAACTCTTTCATTGGCAACTTACCTTGCAAACAGTTCATTCAATAGCCGCACCAGTTCCTCTGCCGTACATTGATCCGAGAGACTTGTGAAACCGCAGATGTCAGCGAACAAAATACTGAAATTTCAATAAAACAAAACTGTCAGATTTACACAAGAAGAAAATTACGAGTAAGAAGAAAAATTACTTAAACTTAAATTGCTGAAAATATTCAATATCACAGCAAAGTCATGTTCTTTGCTGGAACATCATCAGAGGTGAATATTTAATCTCCCCGTATGTGATTAAAGGTTGAGGTTGTAGAAGGGATTTTCTTGTGGTCAGCTAGAACAACGGATGTTTATGGAAAATTGTACAAGGGCAACGAAATTATTGGAAAAATGCTGTGTAATAAATTTCCCGCAAAGAAATTCGCCGAATAAAGTTCCATTTTTAATTGGAGCTTTAAGTGAATACCTCATTTATGAGAATCGAATGACTTTATTTATGATCACACCATAAACAAGGAGATAATATATTGGGGATACCAGATAGTTGGTAATAAAATCGATTGCATCAACGAAACAGTTTTCTGGGTGTCCTTAAGGACCCTTCATGTTTGGTGGGACAAAAAAAGGAAAAACTCCTTAGATTTATGACTACCAATAATTTCTTATCACAAATCGCAATATCTTATAAAAAGAATAATGGAAAACAATGTAGCAGCCATACACACACACTCGTACTCATTGTTACATTTACATACAGTGAGTGTTAACAAAAATCGTTGGCTAGGGGGAAAAATTAAAAACAAAAAAAGTCGATGCTAATAGGAAAAACTGAAAAATAAATGAAAAATTCCCCAAAAATTCGGAAAATTTCTCCAAATCATTTATGAGAAATCGGCGTTAAGACGGCGACAAGGGCCTTCTGTTCGACCATTTTACAAATGTCATAATCGATTGGGCCCACTTATTGGTCAGGAAACAAAACGGTCGAATTTGGGACGATACCAATTCACATGGAGATCCATGGCGCCCGAAAAAAAGTCACAGTTTGGTGTGGATTTTGAGCTGGAGGATTTTCGAGGATTTGCCCATTTTTTTTTTTTTTTTTTTTTTTTTTTTTTTTTTTTAAATGCTTTTTGTTTAATTTTTGTAGCAAAAACATCGTTGTACGATTCTCCATGACACTCACTGTACAAGTGTACACATAAATAATATTCTAATGGCGTTTGAAACAACTTTATAGTAAACATTTTATTAGGGAAATTTTTGCTGTTTCTCCAACCACTTCACTCCCCCCTTCACACAGTTACCAAAGAAAATGCCATCAACAGGTTGTAAAAAAAAAATCAACTGAAAATGGAAGAAAGACGAACTTTACAACCCCCCCAAAAAAAAAGATCATAAATTGTAAAAAGATGAAAACATTTTCCATCTCCCGTTTTTTTGTGAGATGTGAACGTGGGGGCCCTCTTCTGAAAAAACAACCAACGAACGTACAACAAGAACTTTTAACAAATTTTTAAGTACGCCCAAAAAACATTCACCGCCACTAAGAAGCTTAAAGTTGGTATGATGATACGAATGCAAGCGTGTGTGTGGCTGTGTGTAGGTGTGGATGTGGTTAACAACAAATAAAGAGCACAATATCACCGAAAAAGAGATTCGGAACACATTGGTGAAGATGTGAGGCTCACTGTGGATGCGACGAAATGAAACGACCCTCAGATGTATGAGAAACCCTAAAGAATGATGGTTTGAAGTGTGTGTGCGTGCTTTTTTGTTTGTGTATGCGTAAAAGTTGCCATAGACTCGAGGAAAAATTGGAGTAGTTGTAGTTGGAATAGTTGTAAGGGAATAGCCTGAATAGCTTCCAAGACGAAGAAATTTGTCTAGAATAATCTTCAAAAGCTGTCTACAAGAAACTTGAAAGCGCGATAAGCTTTCTAGAAAATGCATGGAAATCTGTATTAAAAAAGCTGAGACATAAAAAGCATCTTAGACGGAGCATGAAAAGCTTTTTAGAAGGAGCTTGATAAGCTTTTTCGAAGTCTTAAAAAGCTGTCTCGAAGAAGCTTAAAAGTCGTCTACAGGAAGCTTGAAAGCGCCATAAGCCGTCTACGAGAAACTCGAAAAGCTCTATGAGAAATAAAGAGCATCTCAGGCGAGACATTAGCCTAAAAAGCTAGAAGAATATTGAGAAGATTGTTAGAAGAAACATGAAAAGGTGTCTAGAAAAATCTTAAAAAGCTGTACAGGAGCAGTTTGAAAAGCTGCCAAGAAGAATATTGAGAAGATTTTTAGAAGAAACATGAAAAGCTGTCTAGAAAAAGCTTAAAAAGATGTACAGGAGCAGTTTGAAAAGCTGCCAAGAAGAATGTTGAGAAGATTTTTAGAAGAAACATGAAAAGCTGTCTAAAAAAAGCTGTACAGGAGCAGTTTGAAAAGCTGTCAGGCTTGAAAGTCAGTATAAAAGAAGTTTCTTTGCCGAGTCATATGACACTTTTGAAACTTGGTGAAACTTGAAAATATTTATAGTTGAAGCTCGCAAAACTGCCCAGATGAAACTAAAAAATCTTTATAGATGAAGCTAGAACAGTTTGGAACGTAAAACGTAAGTCTTCCCAAGCGATGTAAGAAAAGCTTACTAAGCATTATACGTGAATCTTGAAATGCTCACTAAGTAATACCGGAAAAGTTTCCTAGTTGAAGGTAGAAAAGCTATAAAAGCGTTCTAGGTGATGCTTGAAAAACTGAATACGTAAATCTAGAAAAGCTTACTAATTAAAACTTGCAAAAGCTTATTAAAGCTAATTAAAGCTAGCTAAAGCTTACTAATTAAAGCTTGCTAAAGCTTACTAATTAAAGTTTGGTAAAGCTTACTAATAAAAGCTTGATAAAGCTTACTAATTAAAGCTTTACAAGCTTACTAATTAAAGCTTTACAAGCTTACTAATTAAAGCTTTACAAGCTTACTAATTAAAGCTTGAAAGATTACTAATTGAAGCTTGAAAGACTACTAATTGAAGTTTGAAAGATTACTAATTGAAGCTTGAAAGATTACTAATTGAAGCTTGAAAGATTACTAATTGAAGCTTGCAAATCTTCCTAAGTTAAAGCTTACTAGTTGAAGCTTTACAAGCTTACTAGTTGAAGCTTTACAAGCTTACTAGTTGAGGCTTTACAAGCTTACTAATTGAAGCTTTACAAGCTTACTAATTGAAGCTTTACAAGCTTACTAATTGAAGCTTAAAAAGCTTACTAATTAAAGCTTGAAAAGCTTACTAATTGAAGCTTGAAAATCTTTCTAAGTTAAGCTTGAAAGCTAACTAATTGAAGCTTTAAAGTTCACTAATTGGAGAATGAAAAGTCTCCTAAGTTAATCTTGAAAGCTTCCTAAGTTAAGCTTGAAAGCTTGCTAAGCTAAGCTTGGAAAGCATACTAATTGAAGATTGCAATTTTTCCTAGCCTCAAAAGCTTTATCAGTGGAGCTTGAAACGCTTCCTCGGCTACCAAATCAAATTTATCGAATTTTACTCAATAGTCGGAAAAGTTTCGGTCAGTTATCTAGATTGCAGTCACGCAAGGCTTTTTGAACAGATTTATTTCCGTTTGGGTTCAATACAAAATAAGCAAATTCACGTTAGGTCTGTCGGTGTGTTAGTATATGTTTTTGTTAAGGATTTTGATTGAAACAAATCTGAAATTCAGGTAAATTATGCTATAACTGAATAAATAACAAAGTATGCCTTTTGTGGATGTCAATGGCAGTGGCAGGGCCAGTACCAGTGCCATTGCCAGTGCCATGGCACATTGTAATGGCGTGCCAGGGCCATGTGTCATGTGTGTCTTATGGGGTCCGTCCTTTTAGTTCTGATGAAAACGTAATAACGAATTTATTGAGTTGCTTTTTTCTTCATCTCTGCGTCAACAAATGGCAACGAGCAACAATTTCTTTTTTATCATCTCCATCGTCATCATCATCATCGCCACGTACATTTACATCAGCATTTAGTTTTATCAGCTTCATTCATGTACACATCATCCAGGCGGGAGATATATTGATATTTATGATAGTGTGTGTACGTGTGTATATACATGAATGTCTGCCAAAAGGATATTTCATGCTGCTGTCGACTGGCAAACTCGCCGAGTGGATGACAGCGAGATTCGTTCAATCATCATTTGAACAAATTTTGTTATTGTGTTCATACATTCACTTGACTTATTGTCGTTATTTAAATCGGCATTCACTTAACTCAGAACAGGACCATCCAAACGAGGGACGGTTAAGTCAGTTAAAACTACTTATGGAGTTTCTTGCACAAATGGTTCATTATTGTGAAATTTTCAATAACATTTAAAGTCCGGATTTGGAGAAAAGGACATAAATCAAATGTGGATTCTTCTCCTGGATTACCATTTTTTTTTTTTAATTTCCAGCTCGACTTAACTTTTCACAGCGCCCTCGCTTACTTTCCTATCCATGCATACATGAGTTAGTAAGTAATTTACTTTTATATATCAAGTAATTGCTCGCTACAGGACTATTTTCCCCTGTTCAAGTGCACATACGTGTCGGGTTCACATTTCGGGGTTGGAGGATTTCGTTATGGGATCAAAGGCACCTGGGTTGGAGGGGGATTTCGTTGTGGGATTGAACTCACCTGACATTTTCGTGTCGTTGTATATAAATCTTATGAAACTGCGTATCACGTGGTTGGCCTGCTATATCATCTTTCATTTCCATGGCAACATGACGTGGCAACACTGACAGTAAAAGACGTTCCTTGTTGGTGTTTTTTTGTTGTTGTTTTTTTTTTTTTTGTTTAGCCGAAAATCGCATACAACGTTCATTATCATTATCGTCATCATCGAAAACCACATAGAAACGGAACGGAACGGAGAGCATACAAAGAAAAGAATGACAAATAGAAAATATATTAAATTGTTATTTGGAATTTTGTAAATGATCATTAGTTTGATTGATGCTGCGATGTAGGAGCGTAAATATTCTTGGAAATCAGGAAATGTGTTTAGCTGTCAAATGTCATCTGGAGCGAAGTGTTTACGGCGCTACTTGATACAGAGAGCGAAGTCGACTGGCTCACAGGCACCGCCTTTCACGTTTTTTTTTCAGCTATTTGAGCCGCCGCCATTGTAATCGAGCGAGAGAAGGTATTACCGACACCAAATGCAATAAGTTTTGTTATGAGTGCTCCGTGCCAGACCATATCGAACGCCATGGAAATATCCAGAGCCACGACCTTGCTTTCACCAAGGCGGTGAATGGATCGACTACATCGCTCCGAAAGGAACGCCTTCAGGTCTCCAGTAGATCGATTTCTACGGAAGCCATACTGGCGATCATTTAGAAGGCCGTTAGACTCTAAATATTTGACAAGATGGTGGTTAACCATGCTCTCCATGACCATCGAGAACATATTGCAATTGGATGGTAATTCGCAGGATTTGTAGCCTCACCTTTCTTGGGGATCGGCTGTACATTGGCAAGTTTCCAACGTGAAGGGTAAATACCAGCACGGTACGACATGTTGAAAAAATGGGGCTTACGTCTTTTTCGCTGTAAGGTCTCGATATATTGATGTAATTGTTCATAGATCTGTATCACGTCAAATTTGTTAAAAACAATTTTTATCAATTCTCAGATTTTCCTAATTCTTTTTTAAAATGGTTATTGTTTTTTTTTTTAAGGTTTCAGTTCAAAAAATATTTTTTTTTTCGTAACGCTTAAGTTTAGAAATGTGGAGTCTCTTCAAGTTATGCTAAGAAAAGTGAAAAAAATATTTTTTTTTCAAAAATAATAAAAATTGGGGAAAATCTGAGAATTGATAAAAATTGTTTTTTGACGTGATACAGACATTTCCACAAGTCTGCCTGCCAAAAATCAGCTCGATTGGATCACTGAAAAGGGTTAAAAATCGGTCCAAAGGCTTTCACACAGGCCACTACGGGCTTCATACTTCAAACTTAAAAAATAAAAATTCTGACGTGTACATGAAAATCGCCGATACACGTGTATTTTTATTTTTTCCCCTCTTTCCGAATATGTGCATTTGGTTCATAGGACAGAAAAAAATCTATTTTTTGTAACACGGTGTGGTGAACGATTATTTTTTGTTATTAATTAGGGATGTAACCAAGTTGGCATATGCGAATTATTCGCTTTCGTAAGAAATTGAATTTCAATATTTGCTTTCGCAAGAAATTTAATTTCAATATTCGCATTCGCTTTCGCTAAACCCACTTTCGTTACATCCATATTATTAACATTGAAAATATCGAGCATTAAAAATGCTTGTCCCTTTTAACAATTGTAAAGAAATTTAATATTTGAATTTATTCTAATTGACCTTTTTCCTGAATCACTGTGCGACGACTGACTGTGATGTCATCAACATTATTAGCTTTAGGCTGTCATTTTGACGTGATCATAATAACCAAATATTTATTCGTCTGACTGGTTTGTTTGTCTTCTTGTGCGACTTTCCCTAATCAGAGTACATTTGTGTGATTTTTGGCATTAGTGGGATTTAATTATTAAATGTAGGTATGTATGGGTGTGAGTGATTTCGTCAGAATGATGAACATGTGACAAAAATTACAAAACCAGAATAGCTTTGGATTACTAGACGTGTATTGTTGAAATTCTATGGAAATGCATACATCATTTGCGGACAAGTATTTGTAGAGTGATGTGATGTTACCTTGTAAAGCCTTTTTATCGATTTCATTCTATCGAATGGATAGTTTTGAACTTGTGGTAGCTATTATATTAAGAAGGCAACAAATTGACACTTCAAACTATAATAATTTATACAATACCTCGAACGAACTTTATGTGGTGCTAAGCACCGAACATAATAAATTTATTTATTTATCAATATATTTTATAAATTAATAAATAAATAAAAAAAAAAATGTCTGAAAATGCAAAGGGAATTTTTTTCGTGTTTCCAGTTTTTTTTTTAAAAATTTCCGTTTTTGAAGCTGCATGTCTATCTATCGATATCAATATCGATAACTATGGTTTGACAGCTGATTATGCCAAACTGTGTTGACATTTCGGTTCAGTAAGGCCATTAAAAGCCAGAAAAACTCTACCAAATTGTGAAATTAACTTGGAACAAAATAAACATCAATTCGTCCCTTTTAGACCAAAATATAATCGACCTACACCGAGCCAAAAGTACAACGATTTTTTTAATCATGTGTCTGGTTAATTTTTTCATGGTAAATATTTGATTACAAAGTCAAAATAACGTATAAGGTCAAATTCACATGAAAATTAGTTGAGTTTACATTATATAAGGTTGATTTTTTCGAGAGAGAGAGAGAGAGGCTGAAAAATATGCGAATTAAACAACAATTCAAAGAACATTCGGCTCTGTTGTGTCGAAGTTCTTGAACTGCATTGTGTTAGACGAAGTTCAGTATTATGTTACACGAAGTTGCAACAAATGCGATTATCTCCCCCCACTCTTCCTTTTCTCTCAATCTTAATCTCGCTCTTTCAAAAAAACCACCACCAAATGCTATCTTGAGCTGTTGCTTTGCAATGCACGCGTTTGCTTTACTGCTTGATTTTTTGGGGATATGCGCTACTAAACAGTAGTTCTCGTTCACTCGCATAGAGTTAGGACACTTATTATGCCAAAAATTGCTGCAGAAATCATTGCAAATGGGTAACGATGAAGAACTGTAACAGCTTCCGAAATCTTGCCTGCAATCAAAGCAAACACAATTCGTGAAGCTTTTTTTGGAAAATTTCTATTTCTGCAAAGAAATAGAAATAAATCAACGATGTCGAACAACAGAAACAAACACTGTGGTATTTAATAATATTAAGGATTTCGTTGTTAAATTGAGCATGCATTGTTTCAATAAATTAACAATGAAATTTTTATATTAACAATTTTCATGGTTAAAAAATTCAACAATGCATTGTTAAAACAACAATAATTATTTTTATATCAACCAGTTTCATGGTTAAAAAAATCAGCCACGGAGTAGGTTAATTAACTATTATTATTTTTAAATACCAGTCAACAAGAAGATGTTCAAATTAACCATATATAACCGTTAAGTCGCCAGCATTGGCGAGGTGAAAACAGCTGATGTTCTTACCAGACTGATGTTCTCACCAGGTTGCGAACCTCGGTGCTGCTGTGTGGTTTTAGGCCATACGAGCGTTTGGATTAGTTTTCGTTCATCTTTTGCGCATTTGTTCGTTTTTTTTTCCGATGAAAGAACATTTTGTCACGAACCCAAATGTCCGCCTAGTTGGAAATTGAACAAATAAAGCTCATTCTAAGATATCCCCCACTCTCGCCATGATTCATCTGATATGATACACAGAAGCATTTCATCTTATTGTCTGCCATTTCTCCACTTGGTTGCAATATAAACAAAAGAAAACAATTTCCCCAGCAACATGTGTCAGTACTGTTTCCTTCTGGGATTTCCTCTAGCCCCAAAAACTAGACCACCTTTTAAGCAAACTGCTGGTATAGAACACACACACACACACACCCACCAACACGTTTTTCACTTGTTACCATTGACGAGGGTCTCTCCGATGTTTACTTTCCATTTAACCCCAGAGCGATGCTAAATGATAGCGGATCCATACATGGGACACGCACAGCCATTAGGTCGGTAAATATGTATCAACAATTTATAAATTCATAAAATTCCAAATACATAAATCGCATAAACGAGCAGCCATAAAACAATATTTATTTAAAAATTTTCCAGCCTCTTTCCACACCGGCCAACACCACCCCCAACCCACCCAAAAAGAAACATATGGCAGCACAACAGGTGTTATGGTGATGGTTAAAATCAATACTCGCCTGCAATATGAATTATGTATGTATGTAGGTACGGTTTTGATGGGTGGAGGTGTCCCTTTTGCTATAGGAAAACAATGGAATCGTTCAGTTGCGGTGACTTGGGCGGTGGGGGAGCGACGAACAAAAGTAGACAATCTTTTCGCATTTACGAGTTTGTTTGTTTGTTTAGAAAACAATGTCAATGCTTTGAAATGCTCAATTTAATAATTCAATGGGAATTGCAAGCGATTGTGTTTTCCGAACCATGAATGAAATGAATACTTAAATACTCGAGTATTGGTTGCCGGGGCAAAGAGTTTTGAGTGATTAGATGTGAAACTGGCCACAGCCGACACACGTGACACAAGCGCGATAGCAGTTGCAAGGAAGAGAAATGGTGAACAGATGAACGTGTGATCTACGTAGTTTCCAGTGTAGATTTTTTGTTCTATCAGTCCCACAATTTAGAGGATTTAGTTGGGTGGGAAAATATAAAATATGTAAAATAAATTAAAATAAAATAAAATAAAATAAAGTAAAATAAAATAAAATAAAATAAAATAAAATAAAATAAAATAAAATAAAATAAAATAAAATAAAATAAAATAAAATAAAATAAAATAAAATAAAATAAAATAAAATAAAATAAAATAAAATAAAATGAAATGAAATAAAGTAAAATAAAGTAAAATAAAGTAAAATAAAGTAAAATAAAGTAAAATAAAGTAAAATAAAATAAAATAAACTAAAATAATATAAAATAAAATTAAATAAAATAAAATGTTTAGGGAAATAAGGGTTTGTAAATAATTTTAATCACAAAATTATTTTAACAACTGTTTTTTTTATTATTTACAGTTTTTGTCTGTCTGTAACAGAATCTTAACCGTACACCATGACGCCAGATAACACAAAATCTCTTGCTATAGAAATCAATTGTTGTTCTGCTATTCCATTGAAAATCGCTGTCTTGCGTCTACTCAACTTTTGTAATCTTTTGTTTTGAATTGAAACGAAATGGAACGTTGTTTAAAGAAGAACAAACCACTGTGTACATTTTTTGCCGATGGCAATTACACACAACAAAAGGTTTGCATTGTTTGGTTTACTTCTAATTTTTGGGGATATGCGCTACTCATATCCCCATTCACTCAGACCAATAATTTGCAGCAGAAATCATTGCAAATGGGTACCGATGAAGAATTGTGGTAGCTTCGTATACCCTGCCTGCAATCAAAGCAAACACAACACTTGAAACCTTTTCAAACATTTCTATTTTTGCAAAAAGAAATGGAAATAATCAATGATCTCGAATTCGACTAACACAACAATACATAAACAAAAAAAAAAACAAAAAAGGCGGAAAAACTTCCCAAAATAAACAAACAAACGAAAACAACATCTAACGAACAGAAACACACAATAGATTATGATTGCTATTTTAGGCACAATGTAACAAAATTCAAGGTAATTTGTATAAAGAAGATGTCTCACCAAAAAAAAAAAAAAAAAAAGTTTATGGTACAGTAAGAGTGCGTTGACATTCAAGATAACCCAAAATCGAAGTAAGAATATCGAAATCAGATAACCTCTGAACTAAATTACTTATTTTTCATTTGGCCATGAGAGGCTAATGCATCCTCAGGAAGTGGCAGATTAATGTGGATTTCCAGCGCCATCATAGTCCTATTTTTTTTTTTACAAAACTGCTGCTGACAACGTCACTTTGTTTTAAGGTGAGTGCTACAGAGGCATGACCAGTTTAGGTCGTTCTGTTATATTTAATTAGGTTACTTTGCATTTCCAAAGTGTATACCTTAAACCTTTTCAACGCCTTCATCCATATCTCCATGGTGCAAACTACCATGAAAAGATCCCACTTTGGAATTTATGCTCCATGAATGTAATAAACATTGACACCAATTTGTAGTCATTTCTGTTGTGCCACAGCAGGCTACGACAAAAAAGTACTTCAAACATATTTCTGCAACAGGCTACATTGTAATATTTAGAAACCCAGGATCACAGCATGAGAGCCAAATTCAAATTAATGTCACTTGAAATTTGTCACTTATTAAAAGTAACCGTCAGTGAACAGATACTCTGAGAGAGCACTCGCACTTCACACAAAAATGCCGTTAAGAAGGAGCGCAGGTAATATTTCATACTCGGAGCCATTTCCTTCATATAGACAATGGGCCTGCGTTGATTCACTGTCCGTTGGGTTGATTCACTATAAATGAGGCATGACTTCGAGCCAGTATTACAATGTGAGTAATTTTTTCTGACTCCCTCCCTACAAAATGTCTAATTTAGACATTTATTGAATTTCATTGGAACTCTAAACACACTCTTACATATTCCAGGATATACTCAGATCACGGTATACTCACTTTGTCAGAAGGTTTGCTACTATCGTATGACAATGTGAGTAAAGCCCTTATCCTCAGTTGTAGGGTGTAAAAATACATAGAGACTGCTGTACGTGTAAACACTGCTGAGACCGACAATCACTTTAGCCAACATTTAAAGTGGCCGGGTAGTAGCAGAAATTGGGTACTTGGGGAGATTTCCATGAATACAAATGGGACATAAACAATTACCAGCAATTTTTGGCAGTTCGGTATTGTGGCGGCATAAACTGCTGTTGTCTGTGAGCGTTTAAGTGTAGACCCACTTACAGTCTAAGGAGACAAATAAATATAAACGTACACGAGTATGAGACGAAATGTACATTAGGATGTACTGAAAGACTGTTGGTGGGGGGGGGGGGTTGTTTATTGGGAATAATAATAATTGGGAATTAATTCCCAAGCCATGCAAAGGTTCTCTAGATTAGGCTGTAGTTGTTCGATGATGGCTTTGAACAGGTGTATGGAACAGATGTATGGTCCCGGTAAATACATGCAAGTATGCACTTTTAGATCCCTTTTCAATTCTCTAAAAAATCCCGGGCAGCAATTTTCACCGTTCACACTAGAAATAGAAATTCGAATTGTGACGAAAATAATAAATGATTGACATTCCCAGAATCAGCTCAGTGTGAACTCTCGCCGAAAATAGAAATGTTTTTCATTTACAGAATCAATTCAGTCACTTGTCCTGATTTGAAATTCCAAATAAAAACGTTTTTCAGTAGAACCTAATCTACATGTGTTTACAAATCAGCATATACAGAGGGCGTTAAATAGTAAGTGCACAAGAATAAAACAATTGTTTAAATACTTCACTCAAGTTGGGTTATTTTTTTTAGAGATGGGCAGCCAAAGACCAATAGGATATTTAACGGGAAAACAATTCCATTGCGGATTTTTGAAGTGATTACAAGAAATAAATGCAAACTTTTCCATCGAATCAAGTCGAAGACTTTTGCGAAAATTACAACGAAGCGAATTTAAAAATTTCAGTGCTATATGAGACACTGAAAAAGGTTTATGGGAAGTTCAGAATAATAACGCAGTTTTGGCCTTCGGAAATAATGTATATGAGTTAATTTCTTTCTTGGAATAATTATTGGATCCATACGAGGAATGTATGAGCTGTAGGCCGATATCGACGTAGTCTAGTAAAAACAAATAGTTTGAAAATAGTTTTAAAGAAAATCCCTCCAAAAATATAATTTTTTAAAAATTAAAAAAAAAATATTTGGCCATAAAAAAAAATTTTTTTTTTTTAACATCTTAATATATATTTACCCTCGACACTGATTCACTGATTCACTGACTCTGTCACTTTTGGAGAACATCTTGCCCGTACATGTTGCTGAACATTTCCTAAGTCGCGATAAAAATATTGACGTAAGTATATTCCACCAATGAACATTAGCGAAATTGAAATGCAAACCCCCTACCCCCCCCCACCCAAGGGATGCATAGAAATATCAATCGACTGTTAGTTTTCTCTATTTCATTAATTAGTTGTGGGGATTCATGTTGAATTCCGTTTACGTATTCATTTGTTTGTATGAAACTTTAAGCGAATGGAGAGGAATGAGGCAAGTGTAAGAATTTGTTAATATCAGTTGATATTGTTCGACATGTGCCTGGAATACATGAATGGGCGGACATCAAAGAATTGTTTGAAAACAGAACATCAGATTGAACCGACCTAATTTACATTTCACAATTGTTATACAAAGTTAAAATATCAAATTAACCACAGCTTTTTGCCGGCTTTTGTATACCCGGTTTTTGCTTTTGCATAAAACCGATTACCGGTTCCCATTCAATTTGGATTTTCAGTTAAAACTAAAACCATTATTTTTAAATTACTGTGTGGTAAACACTTGAAAACAGAAACAGATTATAACTTATCACGAGTGATTCAATTCACCAGATTAAAAATTTTAAATTTAATCTTCTTAATATATATTTACCCTCGACACTGATTCACTGACTCTGTCACGCAGTACGTAGGAATTTAAATAGGCATTCTATAATTTTCTTTTTCTATAAATAATAATAATAAAAAAAATAATATTTTTTTTTTGTACAAAAATTGTGTTTTCCCCAAAATTTTTTTTTTCCAAAATTTTTTTTTCAACAAAAATTTTTTTTTTTACAAAATTTTTTTTTTTACAAATTTTTTTTCCAATTTTTTTTTTCAACAAAATTTTTTTTTAACAGAATTTTTTTTTTCAACAAAAATTTTTTTTTAACAAATATTTTTTTTTGTTAAGAAAAATTTTTTTTTTCAACAAAATTTTTTTTTTTCAACAAAATTTTTTTTCCATATTTCAACGGGCGCCATAGGGGCATTACAACTTACTAGTAAAAAAATATTTTTTGTTTTGAAAATAAAAAAAAAATTTTGAACATAAAAAAAAATATTTTTCTTTGAACATAAAATAAAATTTTTTTTTGAATGTAAATTTTTTTTTGAAAATAGAAAAAAATATTTTTTCTTTTGAACAAAAAAAAATATTTTTCTTTCGAACATAAAAAACATATTCGTTTTACATTAAAAAAAATATTTTTTTTGACATAAAAAAAATATTTTTTCTTTTGAACATAAAAAAATATTTCTATAAAAAAAACATAATAAAAAAATATTTTTTTAAAAAAAACATAATAAAAAAATATTTTTTTAACATAAAAAAAATATTATTTCTTTTGAACATAAAAAAAAATTTTTTTGAACATAAAAAAAGTATTTTTCTTAGAATATAACCAAAATTTTTGTTTTGCAAAAAAAAATATATTTTTTAACATAAAAAAAAATATTTTTTCTTTTGAACATAAAAAAAATATTTGTTTTCTATATAAAAAAAAATATTTTTTTAACATAAAAAAAACATATTTTTTTTAACGTAAAAAAAATATTATTTCTTTGAACATAAAAAAAATATTTTTCTTATAAAAAAAATAAAAAATATTTTTCTTAGAAAATAAACAAAATTTTTGTTTTGTAAAAAAAAAATATTTTTTTTAACACAAAAAAAAATATTTTTTCTTGAACATAAAAAAATATTCGTTTATATTAAAAAAAAATATTTTTTCTTTGGAACATACAAAAAATGTTTGTTTTCTACATAAAAAAAAAATAAAAAAATTGTATTTGCAAAATATAATTAATTTGCAAAATAGAAATGTTTTGTTTTTTATAAAATTATAATTGATATACAATTTTCATCAAATTGAAGAGAAATTATTAATGAATGTCCAAATTCATCACAGTGATGTAATAATTTATCAAATTGATGAACGCTTCTTTTTCAGTGTATGGTATCTTGTGTTTTGACTAATTGGGTGAAACCAGAAATGTATTTAATTTATTTATTTATTTATTCATTAGTCTATGGTACATAAACCTTACAGACTAGCTTACAATTATCTTAAAGGAATAAGATAAGGAAAGGGTTAAAAATCGGTCGAAAGGCTTTCACACAGGCCACTAAAAGCTTCATACTTCAAACTTAAAAAAAAAAAATTCTGACGTGTACATGAAAATCGCCGATACACGTGTATTTTATTTTTTCCCCTCTTTCCGAATATGTGCATTTGGTTCATTGGACAAAAAAAACTATTTTTTGTAACACGGTGTTATTATATATCAGGGCGATTTGTCTGCTCTTCACCGAATATTAATTTTGTCTTTGAAATTTCATTAAAATATTCCCAATCAAACTTCAAATGTCACACTTTCCACTATCTCTACCACGATGAATTGTAGATATCTGTGTCTATCCGTATTAATGGCGCTTACTGTACACACAGGCCTGACTACCCGTAGTTGTTTGCATTCTTAAAACTTTACATCAACAACAGTGGCCATTGTTTGGGTATGGCGGGTGTTGGTGTTGGTGAATGTGTTTGTGAGATTAACTACACACATACATACATACATACATATAGGAGAACATATCCATACATACCTGTTGTTGATTCTCTCGCTGTGTTCGCAAACGAGCCTCAATGCACTGACGCGTCTCAATAAATGCCTTGCGTTGCGCCTTCTCCTTGGGCCAGTGTGTATAAATGCCGGTCAGATTTGATAAAAATAAAGCCATTAAACAGCTGAACAACTGCAAATACAACAATCGCAGCAGCAACAGCAGCAGTAGGGGTGGGAAGATGAAAGGAAAAAGAAACAAAAATGAAAATGAAAAACAAATACAAAAAAGAAAAAAACGTTATATTTTGGCAAACACACACAGAGGATAAACGGAAGGAATGCGATAATAAAATGTTAGTTTTATGGCTTGGAACGTGTACTGGCATGATTAGACTCCTACGCCACTTGATATGAACCTAATCAGTAGTAATAATAAGAATAAATATTTATGTTTATTTTTATTTACAAAAATAACCCACAAAACAGTGAACCAAAACAACAACAAAAAATAAAAACAACATACATATAACAGGTGTCCCGAACTCGTTACCATAATGGGGAACGATTTGCAGATTCTTTTCCCCCCTCGGGATCCCCTAACAGATAAGCCATTTAATTTGGACTCGGGCTTAAGTCCCTTTGTTTATGTTTGTAAAGTTGGAACTGTTTAGACCTCATCGTATATGCTAATTTTATTGTTTTATTTTTCCTAAACCATTAGGGATATTTGCAATGCCAAAAAAAAAGAAATGTAGATAAAGAGATTTCATGAGATTCTTGAAAAATTTATTGGATTGATTAAATGGCAGCCACTTGTCGTTGTCGGAGACTTTATAGTGTCTGTTATTGGCAGATGAGATTTCCATGGTTACGTTTGAATTGTAGTAAGGAACAGAGGGGGAATTTAGCACTTCGAAATAAAGTACGGCTTAGATTAGGAGATAAAAGAAAAATATTATTTCAGTACCGCCAGTATACTTCGTTGAGAAGATGACTTTTTTCTGTTATTGTTCCGTATGATTGAGTGTATAATTAAGCTAGCCCAGATTGACGACATCATATTGAATTTGTAGGGTTTATAATTTCCATCAATTTCTAGAGAAGTTTAACATGACTTAGAGATTGGTCTCCTACACGTAACGACATTGGCATTTTTGATTTTTGAAAGATTGTCGAGAAATGTTTTAATGGTCCTGCCAGTATACAAAATTGGATTTGCTGTGTAGTCGTTGCACACTACACGGAGAAAAAAACTGTACATTAAATTGATAAAAAAAAAGTTTCTTCAATAGTTCTACATCAAATTGATGAAGAAATTCATTGATTTGATGAATAAATCTTTGAATTCAAAGTATTTCGATTATATGGCATTTTTCAGTATTAAGTTACATCAATCGTATAAAAGCAAATAAATAGGAATTATGAGTGATTGTACAATTTCCATCAAATTTATGTAGAATTTTCATTAAATTGACGTACAATTTTCATTAAATTTATGTAAAATTTTCATTAAAATTATGTAAAATTTTCATTAAAATTATGTAAAATTTTCATTAAAATTATGTAAAATTTTCATTAAATTTATGTAAACTTTTCATTAAATTTATTTATATAAAATATTTATCTACAATTTGCATCAAAATTTGTCTAAAATTTTCATTAAATTTATGTAAAATTTTCATTAACTTTATGTAAAATTTTCATCAAATAGATGTAAAATTTTCATCAAATAGATTTAAAATTTTCATTAAATTTATGGAAAATTTTCATCAAATAGATGTAAAAGTTTCACAAAATCTATGTAAAACTTTCATTAAATTTATGTAAAATTGTCATTAAATTTTTGTACAATTTTCATTAAATTTATGTAAAATTTTCATTTTATATTTAAAATTTCATTTTAATTTATGTAAAATTTTCATTAAATTTATGTAAAATTTTCATTAAATTTATGTAAAATTTTCATTAAATTTATGTAAAATTTTCATTAAATTTATGTAATATTTTCATTAAATTTATGTAAAATTTTCATAAAATGTTTGTACAATTTTCATTAAATTTATGTAAAATGTTCATTAAATTTATGTAAAATTTTCATTACATTTATGTAAAATTTTCATAAAATGTTTGTACAATTTTCATTAAATTTATGTAAAATTTTCATTAAATTTATGTAAAATTTTATTTATCTACAATTTCCATCAAATTTATGTAGAATTTGCATCAAATTGATGTACAATGTTTATCAAATTGAAATTTATGCACACAAAATTTGCATACATATTATGTAAATTTTCATCAAATTGATGTACAATTTTCATTACATTTTTGTAAAATTTTCATTAAATTTATCTACAATTTTCATTAAATTTATCTACAATTTTCATTAAATTTGTCTAAAAGTTGCATCAAAATTTGTCTAAAATTTTCATCAAAATTTGTCTAAAATTTTCATTAAATTTATGTAAAATTTTCATTAAATTTATGTAAAATTTTTATTAAATTTATGTAAAATTTTCATTAAATTTATGTAAAATTTTCATTACATTTATGTAAAATTTTCATAAAATGTTTGTACAATTTTCATTAAATTTATGTAAAATTTTCATTAAATTTATGTAAAATTTTCATTAAAATTATGTAAAATTTTCATTAAATTTATGTAAAATTGTCATTAAATAGATGTAAAAGTTTCACAAAATTTATGTAAAATTGTCATTAAATTTATGTACAATTGTCATTAAATTTTTCTAAAAAGTTTCACAAAATTTATGTAAAATTTCAGTAAAGTTATGAAAAATTTTCATTAAATTTATGTAACATTTTCAGTAAAGTTATGTATTTCATTAAATTTATGTGCAATTTCCAAACAATTTTCATAAAATTAATGTACAATTTTCCTTAAATTTATGTAAAATTTACAAAAAAATTTATTTCCATCAATTGTAAAATTGTCAAAAAAATTAATTTAAATATTGATTAAATTTATGTACAATTTGCATAAAAATGTATCTACAATTTGCATCAATGTACAATTTGTACATCCGAATTATGTACAATTTTAATTAAACTAATGCAGATTTGTACAATTTTCGTTAAATTTACGTGAAACTTCCATTCAATTTATCTAAAATTTGCATTAATTAAAGAACATCAAAATTTAAAATTTTCATTAAATTAATGTAGAATGTTCATTATTTATTTTTGTTATTATTGACTAACCCTCAGAGGTTTGCCTCCTATAAATGCAATGCACTGTGTTGGCGATAGGAAGGAAGGTTATTGGAGGGGGGAAAGAGGGAGTAGTGTCTGTTGACGTTGGCCTTGAATTATCGAATTCATCAAATAAATTAAACTTTTTTTTTTTTGAGCGTAGTGAAAACTAGGAAGCTACCTCACCGATCCATTCACCAACACAAGAGATCTTTGCAGGGCTGTCGGCTTCTTTAATATTCTAATGGAGGAAATATTGGAAAATTGTGAAGTTAATAAAACAGGAAGAGTGAAAACCCGCAACATTGACATCGTCGGAAAGGTAGAGCGAGGCATAACTAGTTCTCACGAACAGAGCCCTCTTCCAACATTGTACGATTATTATAGCCATGCTTCGCTGTGGCGCTGAACTTGGTCATGGGAGTCTTCTCCTACTTATTTACTTAGGTGGGCTCTACAACCTAAAGTTGTTGATCTTGGGCTGCGTAATAAATGGATTTCTAGAGCACTTCGGTCTTCGGTGTGTGCTATCTACAGTTCGTCATACCAAGGATTGGCATGTCTTCTTCCACTTGGTGTCTCCGTCTGACAGAATTATTTCTATTAACAGCGAAGCCAGAATAAATTCTTTTGCATTGAAACTGCCGGCCTCCTGGTACTCATATTTTGGTTAATTTATGTAATAAAACTGGAACCGAAGCACAAATCTCTCATATCCCCAGAAAGGAAATATAATCATCGACTCCGACAAATTTATCAACGTTTTACATTCTCTATTTGTAACCGCTGTTCCTTTGTAACGTTGTACAGTTCCCTTACAATACGTTAAATGAATTGAGAAAATATCACCACACCATGTTATACGCTCTATTTCCATTTCTATCTAAAACTAAATGGAACTCTACTCTACGGAAAAGTGTACACCGCCAGACAAACCCATTCAAAATATTGTGTACGACATACCAGGAACATGGTGTGAAATATCAGAATGCTCAGAACCCAAAAGGCAAATTTTAAACAATAAATATTGTCTTTACACTGGTACATAATATTTGCACATTCCAACGCAACAGTCAGCCATTAGCACACTGGATTCCCAAATGCAATGGATCCTTAGCCAATGTTTTCCTACACACACACACTGGCATTAAATCTTTCGTACACGTGTCAGAGGATTCCTAAGAGTCGTCGTCGTCTGTTGGCGTTCCGGTCCGTTTTGTTTTTCTTCGAATTACGAGTACAACACATGTATTATAATCCCGTTGACGGAATGTTGGGAATTCACTTACCTCCTGCCACTGGTATGTGTCCTCCACATAGCGTACGCTGGTGTAGATCTGTGTGGCGGATAATATGATGCCACCGACTAAGGACTCCCGTTGACGTAGTGGCAGCATTGTGTATGTCATGTAAATGAAAATGACACTGCAGACGCAGCCATTAAAGGATTTGCTGCAAAAGCGAGAGAGAGAGAGAGAGAGAGAGAGAAAAATGGGCAACATATTAGAAATGTGTAACAACGGGCAAAAAGTAAACTGAAAATGATTAACGACTATTTCAAGGTTACGGGTTTTCCATAACAAAGACAGAGCGCAGTGTTGAGGCTTTCGATGGCATTTGGTGTTTTATTTATAGAGTACAAGGAGTAGAGTAAATTCCGCCAGGGGAAATTCCACGGCAGGATATGTCCATAATCAGTGCGGAAAGTCCGCAGTTGAGAATATTGGCCCACAAACTAGCTCATAGTTGTGCCAGGATTGAACGGGTTTGGACTTGGACGTTACGAAATTGCAGGAGGATGTTGGTAGCCACTTATGGCGATATTGACAATAGGTCGACGTCCTTCATGTCCACACGATAGAGCCTGGAGTCCTTGTATCTGCCATCAGGATTCGATGCTTAGGATGACTTGGCCGGTGACATGCCAACAGCAACTGTCGAGTCAGCAGCACAATATGTTGTCTGAGTGACAGCATCCTGATAGATGTTCTACATTTGACATTTGGAAAAAACCAGTAGCAGCCTCCTCCGTCGTTTGTAAATTTCTCCATTGCCTGCCGCTAATGAATGAGGTCGACAGATGGAGGGACCTGTGTGGAGGTCGGTATCAAAACATGAACCGTTCTGGCCCCTTGTTGTGGTTCACCCTATATCCTATGCTAAGCAGCAAAGTGGTACTGAGATCGGTTCATACTTGGTTCACAATACGCCAGCCTCCTGCGCATGGTGAAGGGCATACAAAAGACCACTTTGGAAACTGTCATTTATCCCCTTAATATCGCACTAAATTTGAATTATGTTCTTACCACTGTCTTCCTCCTATTCCACTTACCTTGGAAATGTTGCATAGCCCACGGCGATTTGTATGGCCACAAAAGTTACAACGATGACATAAGAGACCAAGACCAAAAAGATTTCATTCATTGCCGGCTTCGACAGGATACACAGCAGGACTTTATCATGAAAATAGAAAAAAGTAGTAAAGTGAATGTTAAGATTAGGGACTGAATGGCATGATGCATATTTAAATAGGATTCGAATAAATACTGGACCACTACGTTATGATAATGGGCATGCCCAAACGAGAATCCAGAGATGCTCATGGACACGTTCGGCATGAATAATACACAGATTGGTGTGCAAATAATATAATAAAAACTGAAATCAATAGAAGAAAGGAGATTTAAAAAAAACAATACACGTTCACAATAACATCTGAAATCCGGCTTTGCACAGTGGTTGGAAATGACAGAAATGGAGGAAGTAGACAAACGATTGGAACAGATGGAAGCGCCGACCAAAAATTAAGATGAAAATCATAAAAGCAATGAAAAATATGAGATTTTTTTTTTTACGGTTTTCTTTTGACGATATTTGTCCGTCTATCGCTGGCTATACGAAATAAAAGGTTTGGTTTTCTACTCTAAGATCTCTTCTAAATCTTCTATTTGATGGATGACAAATGGGGAGTCTTACGGCCAGAGCTGACTCTCTACAAGCTTGCTCCGGCGAAATATCAAAACATTGAAAGATAATAGAAAAATTAACGAATGCGTTTTCTCTTGCGAGTAGACATCTGAAATATCCGAACCAGTAGCTGCAAGGTTGCCCCTTCACGGAAAATATAACACTGACATCATGGAAATTCGATGAACAGGAGAACACGTCTGCAAAGCAAATAGTTGGTTCATTCTTTAGAAAGCTCGAGTTTTGTTTTTATCAGCCTAATATGTAGAATTGTTCCGGTGGAAGAAAAAGGAGATGATATCAAAGATTTCTTCGCTGACAGTCTCTAGCACAACTCAAAATTCTCTGACCCATTCTTTCTCTCCATTTGACAACAACGAAACACTGATCTTATTACTAATGGTACATAATCTTAAAGAAAACGTATTAGAATAAAATTATCATAGGAAAAACCAAAAACTCATACAAAATTGTTTAATTGTCGTAAAACGCAAAAAACTCGTATGCAGCTGGTGGTTTCCCATACAACATTAAGAGAGCTATGACTGGTTTTTTTTCTTTGGCAAAAATACGCCAACAAATAAACCGATCAGATGTGTGTATGATGGACAGCTTTAATAGGTAAACTCGAGAATGACAATCTTTGAGAAGAGCATGTTAAGTAGAACATCTGCGGTGTGACCGCGGTCCCAGTCATCACATTCAAATTGGTCTTGGCCATCCCAAAATCGACAGGGACTCCCTCTTAGGACCTACAATGAAAAAAGCCGACTCTATGAAAACACTTTCAATAATTAAATAAGCGATATAAGCGAAATCAATCGCATTTCAACTCCACTCCACTTCCAATAGAAATCTATATACATAAAACTCTTGCGTGACTGATTCATCACTGTCCTGACCAAACGGCTTAAGTTAGAATCATGAAATTTTGGGGAGTATGTAGCCCTTGAGTCCTTGACATCCGCTAAGAACGGATTTTTGAGTTAGAGTTAGAGACAGGACAGAAAAAATACGGGATACAAATCAAAAAAAGGCGAAACAAAGTTTTGGCAATAACATAATAGTTCGAAAAGGGACGAAAAACTGGCCAAAACGGGATAAAAAAGGTACAAAAGGGGGAAAAACTAAAATGTTTGTTAAAAATTGTACGGAGACAGGACGGAAAAAGGAGCTAATACGGGATAAAAAAGGGGTAAAAAATAAAAAAGGCGAAACAAAGTTTTGGCAATAACATGTGGATAATAGTTCGAAAAGGGACGAAAAAGTGGCCAAAACGTACCAAAACGGGATAAAAAGGTGCAAAAGGGGAAAAACAAAAATTGGAAGCGATGGAAAGGGGGACTAAAAGGGTTAAATGGGAAATAATCTACATACGAGTATATGAAATGCTTTCGTGATATATAAAAATTCTGGGAATTTGGTTTTTCTACGGCCAGAATTAGTTTTGAAAATTTTTTATAATTATTAATAATTAACTTTTTTTTTTTTTGGTGATATAATTTCCAATATCTCGAAAAATACCTGTCCGATGTGATTGAACAAAATTTTAAAAAATGCAGTTCCCGATTATGTTCAGTATTATCAACAAATTGTAGGCAAAAAAATAATTTGTTTTGTTAAATTGTATTTTAAAAAAAAATCATAAAAAATCGAAATAGTGTAAAAGTTTACATTTATTTACATTTGTTTTGTTTATCACAAAGCCACATCTCTCATAATGAAAATGAGATATAGTTCAGGGAAATCGATGGAGGATTTTCGAGTTTATACACAATTTATTAACATTTTCCGACATTTTAACAAGAATTATGATTTTTTTTGTTTGGATTATGTGCAACAAACTGTCACTGAGATAGGAGCCATTTTTAAAGGTAGTCTACAAGTTAATTTTAAAAAATTTATTTCAATCAAATTCGACGACAAATAATGTCTCAAAATGTTTAATTTGTTTTTCAGACATTTTAACAAGAATTGAGATTTTTTTATTTGGATTATGTACAATATTAATTAATAACTCCCAAACTGTCATTCAGATTAAAAGACAGAAAAGGCAAATATGAAAGGTAATCGACAATTTAATTTTAAAAAATTTATTTCAATCTAATCGGACGAGTCGTATTCGAGTTATGACAAATTGTGTCTAACTAAAATTGAATTTGTTTTTTAGAACAAAGAAAAGAAAATATCGGCCATAGTTTATCGGAATTGCATATACAAAAAAAAAAAATGACAGAGTAGAGTGGCCCTGATCTAGTCTTGTCATAGCTAAGACTGCAATCAAACCATAACAAGTCTGGTGATGATGGTGATCTACTGGCTGAACTATTTAAGCCAAAGTACGCTTAGATGGTTCGGAGCACGCATCAGCGGCCCTATGAAAAATGCAGGGGGAAAATGAAGAAATCCCCAAAAAAAATATTACACAAAATTTTTCATAATGAAAAATTCCCCCAACAACTTGGGGTGTTTTCCATAATTCTTAGGTAATATTTAATTTTTCGTTTTTGGGGAATTTTTCAAATGTATTTTGGGGAGGGTATTTTTCATAATATTTGGGGGATTTTGCCTCGTTTGGGGAATTTGTCAGAATTATTGGGGACATTTTTTATATTAAGCTTTTGTGGAGGTATTTAATTTATTTTGGGGTAATTTTCCAAAGAGCCGCATTAGCTCATCAGGACAGTGGGACTGAACGAAATCTTTATAGGGATCACCATCGTGAAATAAGAGATCTGTGGGACGGCTGGTGGTGGCTAAGGTCTTATCAATAAAAATGGTTACATGCACGGCATCTCCGGAATATTTACATCACAGATTATTGGCAGTCCGTGGCAAAGTCCATCAAAGTGGACAAAGCCGAAAAAAAGGGGAAGTGCCAGACAACAAAGAAATTACAAAGTCCTCGAAGATCTCATGGCATAAACAAATGGACACATCATGGGCCCAGGATCCTATTAAGTACACAGAAAAAAAGACAACCAAAAAATTTCAATGAAAATATTTGTACAAGAATTTCATCACTTCTCAATGAAACTTTTCGTTAATATGCTAAAAAATTTGTCAAATATTGAAACGAAGTTTGATGAAATGTATCAACAAAACAATTCATCAAATATTTGGATATTTTTAATGAATTTTTTTGTTGATCCCATTTATCAAATTTCGTTTTAATATTTGATACATTTTTAGCATATTTACGAAAAATTTTATCAAATGTTGAAAGAAATTTGATAAATTTAATTGACAAAAATTTTTATATTTTTTATGATTTGTATTTTGGTTATCTAATTTATAAAATTTCTTTTAATATTACATACTTTTTTTTCGTAAATATGATAAGCAATTTACCAAATATTAAACAAAATTTAAAAAATTATGATATTTTTCGATCTATTTTATGAAATTTCGTTTCAATATTTAATAAAATTTCTCATAAATATGCTAAAAAACGAAATTTGATAATTGTTGATGAAAAAATGTATTGTTAATTTCAAAAATTGCATAATTCTAATTGATTGAACCGTTTTAACAATGAAATCATTTCTGACAAAAATGTTAGAAAAAAACGTGACAAAACAAATTGTAAAAAAACGTATTCATTTCTATTAAATTTACTCTTGGTTTGGTTTTCTTTGTTTCATATGTAACTTAGAATATCAAATCAAGAATAATTTATGTGTACACCTTTGAGCTGAACAACCTCCAAAAAGCTACAACACATCAACATGGATACATACAAAATAAATACATACATACTAAAAAATGAGTTTCTCACCCACAGAAATTATCTTATCTTCTCTCTCCTCTCAACGTTAAATAACATTCAATAAAAGACCTACAATTTCTTTGTAGATATGCGAATTTTTTCATCAAAAATATTTTTGATAAACAACCTACAACTTATTTTGTTGAATGTGAATGTTTTCATCAAAAATATTTTTAATGAACGACACACATTTTTTTTGTATATATGAAACTTTCTTCATCAAAGATATTTTTGATAAACAGTATACGAATATTTTCTTTAAGTTTACAAATTGTTTTATCAAAGGATTTTCAATGAATTTTTTTGTTTGAATTCGTGAATATTTTCATTGAATCGAAAAATAATTTTTTTCTGTGTAGGACAGCTGAAGACATGACGGAAATATAACCTTTCGAATATTCAAGTGTTGAGCAGCCCCATTTCCCTATCCATTATTCAATCCTATACAATTCTTTCGTTTACATCCACTGTCACTGGGGATCAGCATTCGGATCTCTTTGACATTGACAATGAAACTGTTTTGCGTGATAAAAATGGAAATGTGTGAACAAAGGAAATATGTGAAACTTACTTGAATAGACCAACACACAAATAGTCATGACAATGAGCAGGACCAACATTTTTTCATCGATTTCCCCAATCACCGTTAAAACGAAATCAATTTGGTTGTCGTCCGTCGCCAGTTGGTTGTCCTTGCTATGGAGACCGCTGCTGCTAGTGGTGCTTCCATTGTTGCCCTCCAATGCCGAGTCATTTGGGTATGTGGAAACCTCTGGTAGAGCTTGGCCCACAAAGCCGCTGTACGTGCCATCCGTACTTTGTAAGGCCAAAGGTCCGCTAATGTCGGAATGTGCGGGATAGGCAGTGGAGAAATCATGTGTGGCCGTATCAAGATTGTTGCTGTCAATGTTGTTGTTGTCCCATCTTATTGATGGGCTATCATAGGGTTCACTTGTCGCCTCAACCATAACAGGGGAATTTGTGTGCTGCTGAGCAGCACGATGATGATGGTGCTGGTGGTGATGGCCATGATGATGTTCTTGCTGCTGCTGTTGGAATATCAATTTCGTATTGTCTCTGCCAACGCTGTTGTTGTTGTCGTGTTTGATTTGTTTTTCTTGGCTTCCATTCGATACATTCCCATTGACATCGTGTCCTTTGTGTCGTCGTTGTCTTTTCGTATCGGCCGCATTCGTTTTGTTCAAATGCTGGTGGCGTCTACGACTACGCCTCGATATCGAGGAATCAACAACTTTAATCACATCAATGCCACCACCAGTGGCATGTAACATATTTCCAGGTTTTTGTTTGATTCCTGCCACCGCTGGCCTGAGTGATAGCGAGTGGGAGAAGTGGTTCGCTGTGCCAGCCACTTGTTGTCCGTCCCTTGATATTTGTTTCGGCTTGCCTTTGAAGTGCCTTCGTTCGTGTGTATATTTCTCATTATTTCTGGTATTTGTGACATGATGATACTCCGGAATATCAACATTGTCATCATCATCATCATCACTGACACTAGAATTTCCCCCCTCTGCCCTGGCAGCCAGAGCCGTGTGATGTTGGCCATCATCACTGTCGGGTCTTATGCTGAATGTGTTGTGATACTCATGGTCCTGTTGCTGTTGCCGAGCTTTGTTCACAGTTGTAGCTGTTAGATGTGCTCGTACCTCTCCTGTTTCGTTTTCCTTCCAAGCATACCTTTTCAATCTGAATCAGAAAAGACAATGAAAAAAAAACAAATTGTATTATTATGCATAGTTATTTCTGGATATGAAAGAATAATTAGAAAGGGTCTGCTGTGAGGATGATACAAAAAAAAAAATGTCATTAGATATTGTCACATATCTTCTTCTTAATATATATTTACCCTCGACACTGGTTCACAGACTCTGTCACGCAGTACGTAGGAATTTAAATAGGCATTCTATAATTTTCTATAAATAACTAGTAAGTTGTAATGCGCCTATGGCGCCCGTTAATTTGCTTGAGAAAGTATTTGTTACTTAACTTTAAAAATTTTGTAAAAAATATTTTGAGAAAACTATTTTGTAAAAAAAAATTTCGGAAAAAAATAAAATTGGAAAAAAAAAATTGTGGAAAAAAAATTTTTGCTGAAAAAAAATTTTTGTTGAAAAAAAAAATTTTGTTGAAAAAAAAAAATTTTGTCGAAAAAAAAATTTTTGTTGAAAAAAAAAATATTTTGTTGAAAAAAAAATGTTTGCTGAAAAAAAAAATATTTTTTTGAAAAAAAATATTTAGTTGAAAAAAAAATTTTTGTGGAAAAAAAAAATTTTGTTGAAAAAAAAAATTTTGTGGAAAAAAAAAAATTCTAAAAAAAAAATTTTGGAAAAAAAAATTTTTTTGGTAAAAAAAAAATTTGGGGAAAACATATTATTTTTTTTATTATTATTATTTATAGAATTATTATAGAATGCCTATTTAAATTCCTACGTACTGCGTGACAGAGTCAGTGAATCAGGGAATCAGTGTATCAGTGTATCAGTGTATCAGTGTATCAGTGTATCAGTGTATCAGTGTATCAGTGTATCAGTGAATCAGTGAATCAGTGTCGAGGGTAAATATATATTAAGATAATAATAAAAAAAATTATTTTTTTTTTTACAGAAATTGTGTTTTCCCCAAATTTTTTTTATCAAAATTTTTTTTTTCCAAATTATTTTTTTGTTACAAATTTTCTTTTTACAAAAATTTTTTTTCAACTAAAATTTTTTTTTTACAAAAATTTATTTTTTTTTACAAAAATTTTTTTTTTTTAAAAATTTTTTTTTTTCAACAAAAATATTTTTTTTTTTCAACAAAATTTGTTTTTTTTCCACAATTTTTTTTTTTTTTTCAACAAAATTTTTTTTCCATATTTCAACGGGCGCCATAGGCGCATTACAACTTACTAGTATTCCAATATTAGAAGAAATATAAGAGAAATTACACGGCCAGGAAATGACTCTTGCACTAAAGCCATATTCGCTCGAGTTGAGTGAGAAAAACTTAATTTGATGTTTGCACTTTGTCGAACTGCAACTTATACATTTTCTTATAAATTGGGCTGAAATGCACTTTACCGGGCAAAGTTCTGTTGGCCGAAAGTTACTGTTTTTTTTCAAAATCGGTATTTTCAAAAAAAGGTACATACAAATTGTTGACGTTTTATAATAAAGCAAGAAAACACACTTTACAATAAAACCAAAATACAGCGGCTCTTCAAATGTATGAGATGCAGCAGTTCGAAAAAGTATCAAAAATGTAATTTAATTTTTTCCAATTTGTAAATCGGAAAAATGTGATTATTTTTGATATGAAAACAAAAGTAAATCCTTCGTTTCCATAAAAAATGTAAAACAGCTTAAAATCGTATGCGAAAATTTAAAAATAATTTGCAGGCATTTTTCTTAACAACGGTTTGCAAAGGAATTTTAAATTCGGAATGTGTAAAAAAAAACTAAAATTATGAAAAAAAGTTTTTAAATTTTTCAAAATGCAATTTGTATGTGGATTTGTAGGGGGAAAAACAATTTTTGTATTTTGTTATTGTTATGTTTTTTACACATTTCGACATAATTGTACATGTCGACTTTGGAATTTCTCAAATATATCCATTTGTTAGATTTTTAATGTTAATACCTGAACATAATCCCTTACTCCTAGACTAGAATGAATTTATATACCCTCATTTTGTATATATCATTTGATAGGGCTCAAAAGTGTAACACATAGAAATATCCACAGTAGACCGCAGGTGTCTTTGAACCAAATTCGATTCATGACTTTCTGAATCGTTTGAGCCATCTCCGTCTGTCTGTCCTGCTGGTACGCATGATAACTTTCGAAAGATCGCTTTGAAATTTGGCATGGATTAATATTTTCCCAAAACTGCTTATGGGATTGCATATGGGCTATATGGCCACACCCCTTCGGGTACCTCCCATACAAATCGTCTATTTCGCCCACTTTATAAATCGTGTAATAATATCAATATGACCAACTCGATCTTGGCCAAATTCTGTTTTTAGTAAAGCTATAGCTAGACAAAGTTTCGGACAAAAACTTGGAAGTCTGGCAACTCCCCTTCTGGTACCTCCCATACAAATGTACCATCCTGCCAACTTTAGAAATCGTGTAATAATATCAATATGCCCAACGAGAGCTTGCCCAAATTCTGTATTTAGTTAAGGTATAACTGGGCAAAGATTCCAACAAAAACTTGGAAGTCTGGCAACTCCCCTTCTGGTACCTCCCATACAAATGTACCATCCCGCCCCTTATATCGGCCAAAACTTATTTTCATTAAACGCACACAAGTCCGTGGACTTTGGAAATAACTATGCATTATTTTCCAACGTTCTTGAAGCGTAAAGCAATTGATTGCCCGGGAATATGCTTCTGTCAATATTTCGAGCATAAAAGAGCAATCACTGTCAAAATAACACATGATTGGAGAAGGAGGGAACGGGCTAGTTGGACTTTTAACAAATACTCTTTTCTTCATGATTCATCAATTTTGTCTCATTCTAAACCCACTTTAGTTCAGGCGATGGATATGCCATCGTTCAATAATTTTGTCCAGCATCCATACGCGGGAAGCTTATAAAAGATTTGACACATGTGAACTTATTCTATTTCATATTTCTTATTAATTTAGCTTATCCTTTTTTCAGATTCCATTAATAATAGGCAATTTCCTCACATGTAACCAGATAATGGATTACATTGATGTGTAAATATTTCGGACTGCTAATATTAATCGAAATATTAGAACGTCGTAGATTTATCATCGAACATGTGCGATTAGTAGCCACACACACGCACACACACGCAATATCTTCTCAGGATAACTCATCATGCCATGCGTGACAAGTAATTTATTTGCTGGAATTCTCAGCAGCTTCTTCACCAGTACTTATTCTGGTAGATATGCCTGTTGCCGCTTAGTGTACCCATGGAGCGTATCAGTGATACCGATTATACGCACGGCTGGATTGGAGAAAACTCCATTAGAGGGAGGGGGGGAATTCTTCTTCTTCTTCAAAAAAAAAAAAAACTCAAGCAGCAATGAAGTGAAATCAATTTCATTTTATTATGGTTTTTTGTGATTGATTATATTCCGCCGCAGGCGCAAACCTACCAACAACAACAACAACGAACAGCTTTAATAATCAATTCACTGGCTCATATCTGATGATGAGGAGACAACAAAAATAAATCAATTTCTATTTAGTTATGGCCTTTGCTTTGTTGCCATTTGTTTGTCTTTCCATCGGCAACCATTTGTGGATTCTGCACAAATATTGATGGAAGTGAAGGCGAGATATGTTTCTTTGCCAACATTTTTTTTTTTTGCGTAATAAATCGATGTGAATGAAAATGCAAGAAACATTAAATTATAGCCTTGACATATTTTATTTCAAATTATTTATGAAGTTTTTGGTTGGAAATTGAAGACATGTGGTTTTATATTTTAAATCCTGGTTGAAATTCAAGTACAGAACGTTCGATATTTTTCAACCAACCATTTTACGTTGTAATTGCCGAGGCAAAGTGGCCCAGAAAGCAATTTCATTCGGAAAAAGTCTGTAACTTTTGATCTAGTAAACCTTTTTAAGTTCAGTAAAAAACTGCTTGTAGTCAAGGAGTGAGCGATTATTTTAAGGCGAAATTAACTGTTTTTCGATTTTATGGGCGAACATTTTCTTCTTACAACAAAGTATGACAACTTCTGGTGAAGAAGAATAACGTTCTATTGCGTGTGTTTAAATAATTTTTTTTTATTTTTTATTAATTACAGTACAAAGTAAATTTATATACAATACAGACCAAAGCCTCTCAAGCACGCTACCAACTCTCCTAACGGGGCACTTTAATGTTTTCTTTTTTTTTTCTCTTAGTCCTTCAAAAAAGAACTAAATATTGGAAAAATAAATTAAATAAGAAAAAAAAATTTGAAATTCTGAAACTTTGTACAAATATATGTTTCCTAAATGCAGAATTTGGGCAAGATCTCGCTGGTCGTATTGATATTATTGCACGATTTCTAAAGTGGGTGGAATGGTACATTTGTATGGCAGGTACCAGAAGGGGAGTTGCCAGACTTCCAAGTTTTTGTTGGAATCTTTGCCCAGTTATATCTTAACTAAATACAGAATTTGGCCAAGATCGAGTTGGGCATATTGGTATTATTACACTAGAGCTTACCACATTACAGATAACAAAAAAGTTCAATATTTGTTATTCACGTCATTTTAATGCTGATTTCCCACACTACCTGTCAGATACCCATTAACAGCTTTTTGGCTTTATAAGCCTACAAATTAAAGCCCAATAATCTGCCACACATCATTAAGGGCCTATTTTTAACTCTCGCACATCACACTGTGTTCCTTTTGTTTTACTTGTTCCTTTTGTTTTACTTGCCTCCCTTTTCATAGTTTCCTCTACAGTAACCCTGACTTTGATGTTCATATCCACATTCGCAGAATCCTGCGAACGTTTATAAACTCTCTTACATTCTCGTACACATACATACACCTTAATTGCTTAACAATTGTCCAAGGATTAAAGGATGCATTCGAATGAGAGATCTAAAGTGCTCGTCGACTAGTAGACTTTTATGCGAATACACACTCTATCTGCAGATATCGCCGGAGTGTGTTACGAACACTAAGAGCAAAGCCAGTAATATTTTATGCGAAAGAGCAAACATTTTCGAACAATAACATTTTTACTTCTCAATATAGATAGGATAGATATGGTCCATAGGGATTATCAAAATCTCAAAATAGGTGTTGGTTTCTGTACAGAACTTCTCAACCGTTGCAGATCTGGAGGCGAAATCCGCCTAAATGCGAAAGCAATTCGGAGTGCAGTGGATGACGATTTTGCCATGGTGACTACACATGTTCTAGCCAGTACCAGCACTACATTTTGGTGAGCATAAGTACCTTCATAGCTCACATAGCCCACGATTACTGTGAAGCCTATACAGCTCATTAACCCAGAACGGGTCAGCGATTTTGCAAAGGATTGTCTCTCTAAAACCAGAGACGACTCATTATTCTTTTCATGTCTTCGATGATTTCTTGTGGATTCTTCAAAGAAACTGGAGTTGTGTTCTATTGTTTTCAATAGCTAATTCAATCCTGTAAAAGTCTGTAACTTTTGATCTAGTAATCTAAATAATTGTGCAACCAAATGTTTGCGCAACCAACAATGTTTGAGCAGCCAAAAATGTTTGCACAATCAAATGTTTGCGCAACCAAATGTTTGCACAACCAAATGTTTGCACAACCAAATGTTTGCGCAACCAAATATTTAAACAAACAAAATCATTTTTTTCGCAATGAAACAAGGTATCGAAAAGAGCGTGGATTATTATTAAGCCACTGAAAAATTTAAGATTCACGTTTGCACAAATAATCCCAACTTATTCCCAAAGTCAATACTCCCAATGAAAGAAGTTTCAGCTGAATTGAGGAGCCCACCGCGCCTGCTCTATGAAAGTTGGATTAGTTCGCAATTCGGTAAGACTGTCATGCCAGAAAACAACACCCACTGTCCAAGTCGTACTGACGAGAATGTGACAGCCGTAGCCCAGCCGGAAAAAGACATTTTATTCTTCGCTAACAAAGTCCAACTGACTCGGCAATGGAAGGCACACGACCATCCGCTGCGTTATCGCCTCTCAGTTCCGACCTTAGATGGTCATTTCAGACAAAACGCATTTTAATTTCGGCAGCCAAGCTAACAAGCATTCAGTTTCTGGGGTGAAAAACAGCACGTGATCGTCAAGAAGCTAGTGAGAGTGACATGTTGGTGCAGATTTTTTAAAAAAAAAAATATAGACTTGATTTAGTTGTGGTTTCAGCAGTATGGTCCCAGCTCCCAGCCACACAGCCCACACCACAATAAATCTTGGGCGTACTGAGGCCAATAATTGTTTTTTTAGCCGCCTCGACAATGTCAATTGTCCTCTTCAGAGCTTTAGAATTTCTTATCAAGTACTCGCAAGAACTGAAGTTCCATTAACGATTCAGGCCTTTATGGCAAATATCGAGAAATCCATTCGTGAAGTAGAGTCAGGAACCGTCAGTAAGGTCTTGGAAAATTGGCGTCTGCTTATTGGTAGAATTTCCCACAACTCCCAATTTCCCGAGCATTTCTTTCTCTTGCTTCGGAAAAGAGAATTTTTCTTTTTTTTTCACTCCAAGACTAAAGGCTGCATTCTTATTTCGGGATGACGTAACACTGAACACTCTTACTCTTACTGTTTGGCCGCTTTCGGCAACTTATATGCATAGACATTAGGGTGGAGTGAAATGAAATGAAAATGAAAAATGTCACACTCGAATAAATTTAGAGGTCTCTCCACTCCCTTAAAATTTAGAAATGTTCGCAATTCCGGCGTCAGTTAAAAAAAATAATTAGAGTTTCTGGTCAATAAATGTTCACAATTTTAATACCAAAACGAAGAAAATAGGAAAATATATTTTTTTTTAAATTTTAGAGGGTGCCCTTGAAATTTGGCAATTTTGGTGTTGATTTAATTTTTTTTTTATTTTTAGAGTTTCTGGTCTTTAAATGTTGACAATGGAAATTTTTAAAAAAAAAAATGTATGTTCGAAAATTTCCAAAAAGTAAAATAACCCAAATATGTAGTCCCTTGTTAGGATGAGAAGAAGAGGCGGATTTACTGACATCATCCTGCCACTCATCGCATATTATAAAATCCTTTCGAGTAGGTTAGGCTGAGAAGAGCAGGCAGATTTCCTCTGTCTCATGTTATTTTAGGAAATCTGTTTTATTGACATAATTCTTAATTGTTTTCCAGTATGCGCCCCTGAGTTGGGTCAAGTCTGTTAAAAAGTCATTTCCCAAGAAAGTGTTGCGAATGCTGGCCAATGGCAGAAGAAATGCTCCAATGTTTCGTCATCCTCTCCGCATGCCCTACAGAAGCTGTTGTTCACTACTCCTACTTTGCTTTATACGGATAGCGATGATCTTACTCGTTTCTGTTTTGCTCAGTTTCAGCAAGATTTTGGTTTTATTCTCCTTTGGTCTACCCTTACATGATTCTTGTCGTTTTCCCAATGGTTAGACTATTCCATTCTATCTTTTTAGATTAGAACGTGTAGCTCCGAAATTTTTTAAAAAAAAATTAACTTTAAATTGAAATCGATACCAAAGCTCATTGTTCGCTCATGCTCTTTTTTGCCTCAAATACTTTAATTTCTCACACAAACTTGTACGTTTTGATTTAATCAATTTGATTCCTTTATTTTCAGGATTTCTTCCCAATCAACATCAAAATAGAAAGAATTTAAAAAATTACAAAAAAAAAAAAAAATTCCCAAACTAGATGTCTTTTCGAGAGTGAAATTTAGAAAATCAAAAAAAAAAATATGTTTCCACTCCGCCCTAATAGACATCTATAAATTGGTTGCCAGAGAGCGATTCCATTTTGGAATAGCAAAAAAAAAACATAAAAATGTCTCAATATAAACTATTTATACCGGGTGTTTTCTAGACGTGTGAATTTCAATCTGACCACACTTTTGTCGGAGTTGGTCTTTTTGACAGCTGTCACTTGACGAATGCTCAGTTTGGTTTGCCATTTCATAATGAAAAGCCTTAGTCCGGTACCAGCGCATCGCCCGTTCGGTGAATGGATTCAAAACGAGATGGCCACCAATTCCGATTTTCCCAAGAAAAATTTTTTCAGCCATGAAGCTCACTTTTGGTTGAATGGATGAACGTTAATCAACAAAATTGTCGCATTTGGAGTAATGAAAATCCACATGTCATCCATATCTCATGTAAAAACCCTCCCCACAATCTGTTCCATAATTACTTAATAAATATTAAAATAAATCGCTAGTTTTAGCAGAGCAGCAGCCAGCCAGAAGCTAAGTATGGCGAGATTTTCCCTCCACCGGAATTCATAATTTTAACGTATTCACATCTAATGAAAAGGGGCCGGCCGAGCTCCAAAGTGAGCCCATACACAAATGCATAATTCATATATTCCACAGTCACGTTGCAGACGAACAGGGCAACTTTGTGCCAGAAGTAGTTTAACATAATTCCACTTACCTGGAGCGGTGTTTTAGCAAATGTCGATGTAAATATTTTCGCTTGCGATGTTTGAATAGCTGTGACGGTGAGACAGACTGACGAGGCTGCCTCGGATGCTGGGTCGCCTGCAGTGATGTAACTATTTTGGCACTTTGCATAAATTCGGGTAGATTTTCACCATCGCCATTGTCGTCGTCAGCGTCGTTGCCACGATAATTGGCATACGCCATTAAACTGTCGGTATCATGTTGCATTCGGGCAGTGTTGAATGTTGCATGTGCCGCTGCTGTCTGCGCCTCAGATTTCAATGGTAATTGATATGGCATTTCCATTCGTTGTAAAGCGGATGTTGTATCGTAGTCCAATTCGCCCACCACTTCTTTGCCGCGTTCCGGTCTGACGTAGTCGTGCTGGTCTTGCAGCCAATGCAGCCTTTGGTAGCTGCTCGAACTGCTGGTGTTGCTGGCGTCCGGGCCGATGCCGGCGTCGCTGGTGATGTTATCGCTGATATCGACAATGCTGGCGAAACTGGTTGTTGTTGTTAAATGGTTACGTCTCACTTGCAGAGTCTTGAAAACAATGTGGGCACTGGAGAGGGCCAAAATCAGAGCCAACAACAGCAGCAGAATGTGTGTGGTATTACTTTGATTCATGCGCAGAAAATAGCGTTGATACAGCATTTCCACCTGGAAAATTTCGGAAAAAAATAGAAATGGTGAAACAATCACTCGGACAGGCGGGTATTATGTAAGTAAGTAAGTGAAAGGATATCAATGAGTTGTTCGCGAAAAACATAAATAAATCGTTACAACACATGGGATTGTTGCAGTTGAGGAGAAAATTCAGAGAAGTGTAAAGGCGGGCAAAGGAAAGCACTCGTGCATAAAAGTGTTTTTAGTCAGCTGTGGGAAGAATGAAAAGGCCGTGCCTCAGTGCCCTTCAAGCCGGGCTGGCTGTCCTCTGCCTCGTCTCCGCAGCTACTAAAATGTTCAAAAGCAGGAACTCCTAGTCAGGCTGCATGCCTACCCATCAAACAGTGGCTAACCTAGATATATCTAATTTCGATCTGCATGTGGCAGATGTCCTGCTATGTAGATCGAAACGTACCCACAATTGCCTGGTATTCCGGCACGTACTCGACCCACACCATCTAGCGGAGAGTTTCACAACTGAGATTGAGCTTGCATGTGGATAGGGAAATACCAGTTCCATATCCGATGGATCCTGTAAGGTTATCCGCTCTGTCATTCCCTCCAATGGTCCATGTGGCCCGGCACCCAAATTAGGTGAATATCAAACTGCTTGGCCGTCTCGTTAACAATTCTTGAATTTAGGAATACAAATTTCAGATATTTGATCACACGCTGAATGTCAGAGTTCATGTTGATGCCTGTAGCAGTTACGACATTACGTCCCAGCCACTAAGAAACTTCTCCGGTGGCCATGATTTGTAAATCCAGTAAATTATTTCCGGGTATTGGCCCCAGGTTAAGTTCCTGAAATGGCCACTGTTATACAGTGTTTCCATAAAACGAATTTGTTCATTCGTTACAAACTGTCAAAATTGGAGTCGTCATAAAATTAATTCTTAAAAGTAATAAGAGCTTATTCTTTTGAAATTGGCTTCCATATGTCGATATCTAACATATATCTGAAAACCCGAATTGAATAATGTCTGAAACCCATTTTATAACGCTTTCAATACTGACGATTCGTAACGAACGAACAAATTCGTTTTATGGAAACAGACAGTAACTGTCTGTTTGTTCGTTACTAATCGTCAATATTGCAAGCGTTATCAAATGGGTTTCGTGCTTTATGCAATTTATGGAAGAATAAGCTCTCACTACTAACACCGTGTTACACACATTCTGTCCTATGAACCAAATTTACTTTTTCAAAAAGGAAATAAAAAATAAAAATACGCGATTTTCATGTACACGTCAGAAAAAAAAATTTAGGAAAATCTGAGAATTGATAAAAATTGTTTTTAAAAAAAATGACGTGATACAGACATTTCCACGAGTCTGCCTGCCAAAAATCAGCTCGATTGGATCACTGAAAAAGGCTTAAAAATCGGTCGAAAGGCTTTCACATAGGCCACTACGAGAATCATACTGCAAACTTAAAAAAAAAAAATTCTGACGTGTCCATGAAAATCGCCGATACATGTGTATTTTTATTTTTTATCCCTTTTCCGAAAAAGTAAATTTGGTTCATAGGACAGAAAAAAATCTATTTTTTGTAACACGGTTGAAAAATCCAATTCGTTTTATGGAAACAGAAAGTAAATCAATTATTGTATGAATTTTCGTTTTGATTGTTGCTTTCACCTCATAGTTTCCCCATAGTGAGTACACTGTATAGTCTACTCGAATTGAGTACAATTTTTCGGATTGAAATCCAATTTTGCATGAATTTTGGTTTTGATTGAGTTGCCCTTTCTTTGGTCTCAGCCAACCAACCAACAATGAATGCATTCCTTTACTGGCCTGTCACCAGTTTCATGTATAGGGTTATCCATTTCGTGATTTCAAAAGTTGAGGGCTGGATTTCGACATCTGTCAAACTAAGTTGTTAAACCAAGTGGTTTTTCTTTTCAGTTGGAAGTCTGACATTGACGAAAATGGATCGTTTAACTATCACAAATGGTGATTCTGGCACAGCCACATATCGTGCTTCAAGGTTATGAAGCACATTTCTCACACGGTGGGTATGTTAATAAACAGAATTGTCGTATTTGGGGTTCGGAGAATCCTCAAGTAATTGAAGAGAGGCGATTACATCCACAAACAGTCACTGTTGGGTGCGCTCTTTGGTCCGAAGGTGTGATTGGACCTTACTTTGTCGAAAACGACGAGGGAACGACTGTCACCGTCAATTCGGAGCGTTATGGTCGTATGATAACCGACTTTTTTTTGCCTGCTATTGAAGAATACGACTTTGAGAATATGTGATTTCAACAAGACGGTGCCACATGCCACACAACTCCAGCGAATATGACTTTATGGCAAGAGACATTTCCTGGCCGCGTAATTTCTCGTTGTGGCGACATCAACTGGCCACCAAGATCAGGCGATTTGACACCATTAGACTGGTTTTTGTGGGGCTACGCGAAAGACCGTGATAAACCTTTAACTCTTGAGCACTTAAGAACCAACATTCGTCAAGTTATGGCCGAGTTACCGCCCAATATGTGCCAAAAGGTGGTCCAAAATTACCTCAAAAGACTCATTGCTTGCAAGACTTCGTGTGGTGGTCATTTCAATGATGTTGTGTTTCACACATAATGTCAACGTTCAAACTTTATAATAAAAAGAGGAAATATCATGTGTTTTATTTACGTTTACTTTTGAAAAGGCAAAATGAATAACTCTTTATAATGAAAGTCGGCCGAAACAGTTTAATGAACTGTTTTGAAAAGCTTTTATGGCTGCAAATTAATTTAATTTCTGTATTCGCTGATGTTTAGCAATATCCCTTGAAGGACGTACTCCTTCACATGAACACACTCCCACACACAAACACTCACACAACCATAAACCTAAAACATTTACAGAATAACTGGGTTATTGGCCAGGATTGTAAAATTTCTCTATGGCCAAATGCTCGTCGTATTTCATGATGGCATATCCTGATAATGTCCAAAAGAATAGTTTGGCGCTTTAACTTCCGTATTGAATAAATTCAACTTGAAGTTAACGAGTCGGCACATAATTGTATACCCGACTTTCTATGGGAGGGAACGATGGAGCAAAGACCACAAAGACATGTGGGAGTGTTCATGATTTAAATAATTTCAAATCCCAAATACAGACAAAGAGTATTTCAGCTGTACAGCTACTGTATAAACAGAATGTGTCACGTGCCGTAAAATTATTTGGTAACATTTTTTTCTGTGGGGGGGGGGTCTGTTGGAGAGGCATTAGTTCGTTCGTTAATTTGAATGTATACATGTTTCATTTCAAAAACAGATGCCAGATTACGTCCAAACGTAAACAGTGGTGGGTAGGCGGTTTGGGCGGTAGTCGGTCATGGTGTCGGAGGGAATTTTATTCGCAGCGTTTCTCAAACTAGCACATGGTGTCGTAGGGGATTAAAGTACTCCAGATTCTAGCTGGCAGTGCAATTGAGAGAGACATTACTATCGTGTCCAAGTCGTCGTAAGAAATATCGACCCCAAGTCGATTCTTTTTTATCGTTTGGGAAAATGTCAAGACGCAGTCTAAAGAATGCCTGGCTATGGCTCTCAATGTGAACCGTCATTTGCGAACTTATTCAGGTTTCCAGCTGCTTATACAGTACCAATAAAAAATACTCTGCCAAATAGCATAGATAGGCCGAAGGACCCAGCCGGTTAATTCTAAAATGTGTGGTATAAGGGAGCCGTATTTGAAATTACATGAAAATCGGGACATACATATGTATGACCAGCGTTGCCATATATATTTTTTAGAAATCGGTAAATTTCAAAACAAAAAACTGTTTCTTGATTTCCTACAGACCATTAACAATATGGAAAAACATATTGTTCGAGCTATACGACAGGTATAATAGACGTGTTTAGGGGTTTTCGCACGAGAAAAAAAAAAGTAATCCTCCTATCAGAAAATGCTATAAATTTTGCGATTGGCCCCTAATGTCAGTGGCAACTCTGACGGCGGCCATTTACATGAAATCATATTCTCGACTTGATGTAAAAAAAAAATTAAAAGACCAAATAAAAATAATCCACAAGAAGAATCAAAGTTTTTAATTTTTTTTTAATTACAGCCAAAAAACATCGGAAGTTTACTTTTGCGCCACCTGTTATTAGTTTGCGCTAGACGAAGAAATTATGTCTTCCCCATTCATTTGTTTTGCAAGCATAGAACGAATGCACTAAAGGGCCTCCTTGGTAGAGGCCCCAAGAAAATCTCTGAAACCACACAGAGAGAAAAATTAACCTTATATAAGGTTAACTTAACCATAAATAAACATGATTTGGAGTCTACGTTATATATAGTTAATTTGAACATCTTCTTGTTGACTGGTATTTAACAATAATAATAGTTAATTTAACTACTCCCTGGTTGAATTTTTTAACCATGAAACTGGTTGATATAAAAATAATTATTGTTGTTTTAACAATGCATTGTTGCATTTTTTAACCATGAAAATTTGTTAATATAAACATTTCATTGTTAATTTACTGAAACAATGCATGATCAATTTAACAACGAAATCGTTAATATTATTAAATACTACAGTGTTTGTTTCGGTTGTTCGAGATCGTTGATTTATTTCTATTTCTTTGCAGAAATATAAATTTTCCAAAAAAGCTTCACGAATTGTGTTTGCTTTGATTGCAGGCAAGGTTTCGGAAGCTGTTACAGTTCTTCATCGTTACCCATTTGCAATGATTTCTGCAGCAATTTTTGGCATAATAAGTGTCCTAAGTCTATGCGAGTGAACGAGAACTACTGTTTAGTAGCGCATATCCCCAAAAAATCAAGCAGTAAAGTAAACACGTGCATTGCAAAGCAACAGCTCAACAAGCAGTGAAGATAGCATTTGGTGGTGGTTTTTTATGAAAGAGCGAGATTAAGTGCTCATATTTTGAGAGAAAAGGAAGAGTGGAAAAAGAGTGGGGGGGATAATTGCATTTGTTGCAACTTCGTGTAACATAATACAGAACTTCGTCTAACACAAAGCAGTTCAAGAACTTCGACACAACAGAGCCGAATGATCTTTGAATTGTTCTTAATTTCGCACATTTTTCAGCCTCTCTCTCTCTCTCTCGAAAAAATCACCTTATATAATGTTAACTCAACTATTTTTCATGTAAATTTGACCTTATATAATGTTACTTTGACTTTGTAATCAAATATTTACCATGAAAAAATTAACCAGACACATGGTTAAAAAAATCGTTGTACTTTTGGTGAATTGTTGATGATATATAGTTTGTATAATCACTGACAGAATGAAAAAGCTTACAGCTTACTCTGTTACATTTTCGAGACGGAAAAGGCCTGGCCCAGTGAGTAAGGCGCACACCAAACCAATATCTCAATTAATTACTTTAGCGATTTTATGAAATTGATTTTGAATTGATGTCCAACTTGAAGACATTTTTAATAATCAATTGCCTGCAAGATCATAACTGACAGCCTGATTTTTTAAAACCTATTCGTCTGAGGAGATCGAAATTGGGTGTAACACACACGAATTCGATTGTGAGCACATATGAAAACTACGAAATGTGACCAATATTTTTGTGTTGCAAAATCCTTAAATTGAATTTTTAGTTCAGAGTTATAAACATTGTTTGGCCATTACAATAACTAACTTGCGATGAGTCTGACAGCACTGTCAGAAATTAACTTTAAATTTTCAAATCCATCTCCAAAAACCATGTAAAAAAAATAAAAAAAAATTCACATCCATTTTCACATACACAATTGATGGAAGTCTTTGCTCCTGACGTAATGTAAAAACCATCTGTATATAAAAAAAAATCCCGTTTCAAGCTTTTCACTCACCTGTAAATTTTTAAATTGATGTGTGCTGCACAAACGCAAAATGATGCGATTCAAGCGAAACCAAAATGATATCGTCGGACTCAGATTGGCATTCATGTTCATATTGGCCTCCATATTACGTTGCGCCTCCCCAGAATCATAATCTGAAAGACAACAACGAAAACATATTGTACAACAAGAAGATGATGTAATGACGGAGCTAGTAGATTAATATTGATTTTGTTCCGGGAATTCCTTGTTGGAATTCCCCCGAAGAGCAAGATGCGTAAAATAAATTTGAACAGATATCACAGATATGAATGGAATGTAGCCGAGTTTAGTCGCAGGGACGAGTTTCACTTCCATTTTGCCAGAATAAACTAATGGGAATTTGATGTAAAGAAAGCTGGGGCTGTCAACCCATGACTTTGAAGGCAATACTGTAGATTTTTTTGGGGGGGGACAGCAATTGGTGCGAATAGGGATTGCATTAATTTCCATAGTCTCCTTCTGTATATTGTTAAGATATCGCATTGTTAAGATATAAAAATACAAATCTCCACACTTACTTGCTTGTAAAAGATGCGCCTCATCTCGTTGATATGTCATGGGACTTTGGCATGTGGAACTGGAATTGGTAGAGTCGATCGATTCATCGATGTTGCAGCGTGTTATGCCAGCCTATGCAAAAAGTGAGAAGACAACAAAAAAACAATCGTTAGTCCTTCCAAACGTTTACGTTTCAATTGAACTGCAATACAAAGTTATAATTTAGTTTTAAATTTGTAGGTTTTTGTTTTTTGTTTTCACTCTTTTCCTAACCATTGCAATTCTCAATGGCATTTAACTTTGCAATATTGCGTGAAAAAAATTGAATCTATGCACTTGTGCCATAAGCTTTTAATTCCATTACCAAGAGTTTATATTCTCGTTCTCTTTTTTTTTGTATTTTTTGCTTTGGCGTTTCCTCCAAACCAGAATTGTGGGCATGTGGTCATAACTTGGGCACATGGACATCTCATTTGCTATTTATACATAATGTGAATTTGGAATTTTTGGTTTGCAATAGGAATACTTCTAGGCGATCAGCAATGTAGACAGTGTGACCTTGCTGATATAGTGCCCGCACATTCTGCTGTGGGTCACTAAAAATTTCTTCACAATTTAGTGAAGCTCCCTTCTGGTTTTTTTAAAAAAATTATTCATTTTTAGAAAATAATTTTTTTAAAAAAAGATTTTTTTGAAAAAAAAAATTAATCATTTTTTGAAAAAAGTTTTTTTTTAAAATATTTTTTGTTTAAGTTAGTCGTATTTATTACAAAATTATTTAAAAAAATTATTCATTTTTAAAAAATTATTATGGGGATTATGTTTTAAATTATTTTCTAAAAATAAACAATTTTTTTTAAAAAAAAATATTTCCATAGAGAAGAAATTTCGCCATTTTTTTATACTTCACAGTACATCAGAATTGTAAAAATTTTTTTAAAAAAAGTTTTTTTCAATAAAATAATTTTCTAAAAATAAAATTTTTTTTTAAAAAACATATATCCATGGAGAATAAATTTCGCCAGTTTTTTTTTGTAATAAAATAATTTTCTAAAAATAAATAATTTTGTGATAAATACGACACAAAAAACTAACTTAAAAAAAAAATTAATAATTTTTTTTTCAAAAAATTATTTTTTAATAAAAAATTGTTTGTCAAAAAATGAGTAATTTTTTTTTTTAAAAAAACTTTCTAAAAATGCGTAATTTTTTTTCCAAAAAATATTTAAAAAAAAAATATTTTCTGAAAGTGAATATTTTTTTTAAAAAAAAATTTTTTTTGTAAAATATTTTTTTAAGAATAAACAATTTTTAGAGAAGAAATTTTGCCAGTTTTTTTTTTTTGTAAAAAAATAATTTTCTAAAAATAAATAATTTTTTTTAATAGTTCTGTGACAAATACTATACAAGCTTTTTTCAAAAAATTATTTTCTAAAAAAAAATTTTTAAAAAAAAAACTTTCTCTAAAGAAAAAAATTCTCCAATTTTTTTGTCTAAAAAAAATTATTTCCTAAAAATAAATATTTTTTTAAAAAAAAATCTTAAAATAGAAAAAAAATTTCGGGAGTTTTTTGTACTGAGGGGACCACAGTATATAGTGGTTTAAAAATATTTTTTAAAAATAAATAATAAATAAAATTTTGATTTTTATTTTTAGATGTTTTTACATTTGTTCAAGTAATTGTTCAATTTTCGCATTAACATATATGTATTTCCTTTTTTCATATTAAAAATGTTCACCTTTTTCAGAATTTAAAATATGCAAAAATGTAATTTGATTTTTCGACTTTGCCGACCAGTATCGCATACATTTCAGGAGCTATTGTACTCAAATAAATAAAAATAATAACGCGTGGTTTCTTGTTCTTGAATGCTTCTTTCACGTCACTTCGAAAAGAATGGCTAGACCAACGAGCATCACACTTCATGACCAGACAATTGGTCGCTAGGTGGTACCGGTTTACTAGGTCTTTTCAATCGAAATAATTTGTAGAATATATGATATTTTTTCCAAATGGTTTATTGGTCGTGTGCTGCTATCCATATCAAGCTTGTAATCAAAGTTGTGATCCTAATAAGAAAATTGTTTGAACTTGTTGTCAAAACCCTGTTTTTTTATTTTGCTGCCTGGCATAAATTAATTTTGTATGTTTTGTTATCGTTTTAATTATAACGGATACAACATTTTTAGCACGACAAACATTTTTCCCAAAATAACTTATGTTTCTATTTTTTTAATTTATGTAACTACAGTTCATAGTTTAAGGCTATGTTTTCCCTGTGTGTGCTTGTTTTTTTTTTTCAAGTTGTTGGTAATTGGATTTCTCGTTTGCCCAGGGTACCGGACGATGATGTGTATTTTGTATCGTATGTATTATTCATACAGTGGAGTTCAGTTCAAAATGGTAGACTCGCTTGCCTTGGGAACCAACGGTATGGTTTTACTTCATGGAAAATAGTAAATTAAACAGATGAAACATAGGTAGCATATAGAGAACCAAAATAGCAATGGGAAGAAACAAAGTTATGGTAATATTTAATATATTCGTGAAAGAACAAAATTAAGTAGGCATTTTTATATTCTCACCTTCGAAAGGGTGAGACTTTGTTTTTTTTTAAAATTGCCGGACATACTATTTATTTTATTTTTTATTTTATATTTTTTATTTTCTATTCCTAGTTTTTAATTTTTAATTTCATTTATATATATATATATACATATATATATATTTTATTTTATTTTATTTTATTTTATTTTATTTTATTTTATTGTATTTTATTTTTTTTTATTTTATTTTATTTTATTTTATTTTATTTTATTTTATTTTATTTTATTTTATTTTATTTTATTTTATTTTATTTTATTTTATTTTATTTTATTTTATTTTATTTTATTTTATTTTATTTTATTTTATTTTATTTTATTTTATTTTATTTTATTTAATTTTATTTTATTTTATTTTATTTTATTTTATTTTATTTTATTTTATTTTATTTTATTTTATTTTATTTCATTTCATTTCATTTCATTTCATTTTATTTTATTTTATTAGAAAGCGAGTACTAAAATATAACATTTTGCGAAAGCGAATATTCCAAAATGATGCGAATAATTCGAATATGCGAGTCACGGACTCATTGACCCTCCTCATATGTCAGGTGAAAACTCCATATTAGTGTTGAACTAAATAGGAACAATAATTAAAATCACACAATTCCCATTCCTTTTTATCTAAAACATAATCTTAATTGTTAATACAGCAGTTCAGGTGCGAATTCATATGACAATTGTTAAAAAGGAAAACATTACCACGAATTTATGTGTTCTGTTCCAACCCAGACTCTAGTATTCTAATCTATGCTGGGCCTTATGTTTGTACTCTCTCACACTTGACCACAAAAGGTTGGCCATTCATGGTTGGCAATACTTTTTCAATTGAGTTTTCAGCACGCACTATTTGAATTAAGCTCCACTTGTTTCGAAAAGTTGTTAAAGAAAAAGTACACAGTCTGTGTCTGTGTGAGCCATACAAACATGCACACACACATATGTGGAAGTATGAGTGTGTTTGTGCTACGTTTGTTAATAGGCACGAGTACGTACATATGTTTGAAGATCCGTTCGTATGCTGTATGGAGAAACGTATGAAACGTGTGTACGTTTTCCATTAGAGGCAGTTTTTTTTTTTATTTTCTTTCAAAATTTCACTTGAATGGTAATTTATTTTTGATTTGCTTATATCTTTTGATTGGATTTGCCACAGAATGTGCATTTTTAATAATGTAACATTTAGAGGGCATTTCTGACAGATCTGTTCGGCTGAAGGAATTTAAACCACTAACATTCACTTAATACAAGATGTAGACAAAACATTGCTAAACTGGGCTTGATTCGGAATTTATGAAAATTCCAATTCTGAATCCAAAGTAAATTTAATTCTATTTAATGTATTTGTTAAAAAAAAAGTTACTTCAATTTATTTATGACGTAAGGAATTTCAAAAAATTGCTCAACTCATCTAATCGCACATTTCATATGGAGATGAACTTTTTCGGATTCTACCGTAGCCACTGTCAATTATTGTATGTAGTTTTGTGTTTTTTTTTGTGTGTTGCTTGTAGATTCTTATTTCCTTCAATTATTTCCAAATATTTTGTACATTCGAAACTATTCGGCAATAATTACTGTTTATAGTTTCAGGCTTTGTATATGTATACACATGGTTTAGCTTCTGTTTAAAGTTTTACATTTCAATGCGTTTGGCTTTGCCGTGTGTGTGTGTACGAGTTTTTAATTTGGGATTTTTTCGACAAAAAAGTAGATGTATAGGGTTATCCATTTCGTGGTTTCAAAAGCAGAGGGCTGGAATTCGACATCTGTCAAACTAAGATGTTAAACCAATTTGTTTTCTTTTCAGTTGGAAGTCTGACATTGACGAAAATGGATCGTTTAGCTATCACACAAAAATGAACAACGATTTTTCGAACAAAATTTTCTTCAAAAAATATGTTATGTGTTTTATTTACGTTTACTTTTGTAAACGCAAAATGGATAACCCTTTACTTTGTTTTTTCATCACTCAATGACTCGAATGACAAAACAACTGAGTTCCTTTGATTTTTTTTAACAGGAAATCCTTAAAGCCATTCATATTTAGTTACTTAAATTAAAGTTGAAGAAAAAAACTTAAAACATGTAACTAATTTTGATTAAAATCTGCATGATGAGTTGTAAGAGGAGGATATTGGCAACATTTGGTGCGATACGTGCCACACAGCCGAAGCTACACTCGATGGTTTGAAGATCGCATTATCAGCCGCAGAGCTGATGTCGTTAGGCTACTGCATGGCCAGCCAAGGCAGCCATTTGAATTCAATTATTTTTCATTATTAAGCGGAAGGATTGTACTTTCAAATGTAAAAAGAAATTTGAAAAAATATCCAGTGGTTTTTTTTTATAGAATTTTCAAAAAAAAAAGTTATTTGGCGGACCCTGTACATATCTCATGCAGTGCAATGCTGAGAACATCAATTGAAATGTTGATAGAAAACAAATGTCCTGCGATGGTGGACAATTTAATTTCCGTTGATAGAAAAAAAATGTACTGCGATGGTGGACAATTTAATTTCCGGCCAGAACCGGCCCAAAAAAGTCGGTCACGGATTAATGCAGACCGGCACGAGTTGGTAGAGGGCTCACTGCTAATGGAATTCGATTTTTTTTTTAAAAAAAAAATGCCCTTTGGAATTGGCTTGTAAAGAGCTCAAGTCTGGATGTTGTACCCAGTAGGTCTAGCCACAGATGACCTACAAGGGACACCCTGGTTTAAACTGCCGTCAAAATATTATACGTGATTACGGTGGTGGTTAAGACTTATCAATATATACATTTACTTTGTGGTTGCCACCGTCAGAATGCGAGATCTGCGTATTTTAAATGGAAAACAAATAATTTGCTGTCAACCCCGGTTCATCGCATATACCAAAACTATTCAAAGTCCGATTTAAGTCAACTAAAGTTGGATAGTTTTGAAATAGAATTATTAAAAACCACGCTGAAGATATCAGAACAATATCTTTAATGAGAACCATTATTGAACTAGAAAATTTGAAGAAAGAAATGGATAATAATTTCCATTTTACCAAACATATCCAACCGAAAGAAATGTATAATAATTTCCATTTTATCCAACCGTAGATGAATTTGAAAAAACTAGGGTTGCTCTATTACTTTGTCCCCAATCCTTTCTGAAGTTGACCGTTTTTTTTTTTGGAAAATTTCTCGAATCGCACAGCAACACATTCCACAGTATAGGCCTATATTTGTTTTTCACTTATCAGCTCATCTTCCATTCAGAATTCGGAAAACTATTATAGCAAATTTAGTACAAAATCCCAATTTTTTGAGATTTCCCCACCATTTTAGAATTTCGGCGATTCTTTTGAATGAATTGCTACATTTGGTTCAGTTCTTTTTTTTTTTTGGATTGCTAATGCCAAGTGTAATATTAACAACGATTTCAATGAATAGGGAGTTTAAACATTTTCACCGAAACACAGAATATCATGAAAAGGTGCAAAAGAACGTTTCATAACTTTTAAAAATTCCATGAAATTGTAAAAACCTAATGATTCAGTTTGAAATGTAGTAAAATTCTAAGTAATTTAAAACAAATTATGGATTTAACTCTTGCCGTTTGAAAGTTATGGCCTTCAAGCATTTGAAAGTGTTTACATTTTTCTTACAACCGAGGATTCCGAACTTGGAGGCTTACAGCTAATCTTGGGTTAGACCCACTAGGACAGACTTATTCTCGAACACAGCAAGGTGTGTGTGAAATTTCAATAAAATCCCAAATGACAGATTTATTTAAAAACAAAAACAAATCAAATCAAATTACCCCACACAAGCACTGAATACCAGACCTGATACAGGGCAGTACATTTCGTATGAGATGGAAATCTAGCACGTGTAAGATCAAATGCCCTAATTGATCGGCATTCAGAACGATGCCCTACTGTCACTGATTTCTCATTCGCTAATATACATTTTAATTGTATTTTAAATTAAAAATAAATGATACCCAGGACCACAACAATACCGAATGTTAGACTGGCAAACTGGCCTACACATATTTGCCACTTATCGAAAACGTTCGCTGTTTTCCTCGTAGCATAACTCACTCAACGGAACGATGGTCCATTGAATTGGATTGGATTCACAATTTATGAATGTTTGTGGTAATCGTACGAGTGAGTTTATGCGAAAACATTTGGCTTTTGTTCATTACTCCCTCGCTGTTACAAATGTTCCCACATGCATCGGGTTTTGTTGTTATTCTTCTTTTTTTTTTAGTCTAGTTTGTAGCAGACAGATGAGCCGTTTGCCGTATTCAGTGGCAATCGCTGGAACAAAGTTCATTCTTACCGCAATCAGACTGCTGCTGACGACAGCTTTGCCACCTTTGGTGTTGCTATTAAAGTGTTCGATTACTTCCCAATTGGATTTCTTTGGCGTTGATGGTTGTGGCTGCAGGTGCGCCTGATGATGATGCTGCTGCTGTTGTTGCTGTGATTGCATTGCCGATGACGACTGACCGGGCACGCTCAGGTCTAGCGATGGCTGCTTGGTGGAATTTATCGATTGTTTCAGTGACGATGAACGATTGAAGAATTTGTGTTTTCTGGCCTCCTGCAAGAGAACAATGAATGAATAAAGACTGAACAATGCAAGTGTTAAAGAAGAATGTAAACCACGTGCCGAGACCTACCTCTTTGCCCGATGTAGTGCTGCCCGCGGAGTTGCCATGTCGTATGCCACGCAGCGACAGACGTTTCGACCAATCCTTTTTCTGGCTTTCCGACGACAGGGAACGAAAGATGTGGGTGTTGGTGCTGGATGAAAGATGTGACATCTCGTAGGTGGGCTCCTTCAATGTGGCAGCTACAGAAGGACACAAAAAAAAAACAAATGAAGGAGAAGAAGAAGATTAATAATTAACATTTATGTGAATTTCAACAGTTTGTTTTTGGGGGTGGGGTGTGGTGTATTTCGAATGGGCTATAACAATGTTGCTCATACGCCCAGTGGTACATCAAAGATATGAAATTCTATTTTTGAATTCACAATGTTTTATGATGTGGGAATAATTAAAATTATTAAAATGTTGTCATGCGTACAATGAATGAATTTTTAATTATAGTGTATTTTTTCTATTTAGATGGCGATTGTTGATGATTGTCGCTTCTATCGGCTATAAGCAACCAGGAAGAGCCTGGTCCCTTTTGCACCAAAGAAACTAGTCGCCCACCGAAAGCGAATTTCTCCACCTTTCATATCTCTTTAATATCTCTTGAATGTAACAGTGATGTTGGTCGAAAATCAAACTGGTTTTCCAAATCAATATTTTTTAAAATAGTTGCTACAACCAAACTCCATTTAGTACAAATACAATGCTGAGGTCATAATAAAGACAAGAAAACACACTTTATAATAATAAAAATATTCAGAACAATAGCTCGACAAAAGACGAACAATCAAATTACATTTTTTTAAAATTAAAAATCTTAAAGAAATGAATACTTTTAATATGAAAAATAGTTAATTGTGTAAAATGCAATATGAACAATTGCGTAAAAATGTTTAAAAAATCGAAAAATCTAATTAAATTTTTTTTAAATTTTAAAATCTTAAAAAATGAGAATTATAGTTAATTTTTTAAAATGCAATGTTTAAAAAAAAACCTATATCGTCAAAGTCGACACATCAATTTAATTTTTTTTAAATTCAAAATCGAAAAAAAATATTTTCTTTTAATATGAAAAATAGTTCATTTTTTAAAATGCAATGTGTAAAGAAAAAACCTAAATCGTCAAAGTCGACACATCAATTTAAATTTTTTTAAAATTCAAAATCGAAAAAAAATATTTTCTTTTAAAATGAATAGTTAATTTTTTAAAATGCTATGTTTTAAAAAAACAAAAAATATCCTAAATCAACAGAGACGAAAAATCAAATTAATTTTTTTTAAATTTTTGAAATCTGAAAAATATGAGTTGAAAAGGACACCACAGGATGGTCCACACGTAGAGTAGGGCTTCGGGAATTTCCCGACGGGAATTCTCAAAATTGTTTTCCATCCCGAATCTCGAGAATTGAAATGTTTAACATTTCGGAAAATCCCGAATCTCGAGAATATCTCAAGATTTCTCGGGAAATCCATTTTCTTTTAAAAAAATTTTTTATTGACAAATACAATTCTTTCAAAAGTAAGAGAATCTTAAGTTTGCAAGTAAGAGAATACACATATGATTAATCCCTGGAAATACCAAACTGTAACGGTCATTCTGTTACACAGAATCGCCCCCTACATGACATAGCAACCAGCAAGCCAAAAATGTCTGTATCACGTTAATTTTTTTAAAAAATAGATTTTTATCAATTCTCAGATTTTCCTAATTTTTTTTTTTTTAAATGGTTATCGTTTTTTTTAAGGTTTGAGTTCAAAAAACATTTTTTTTTCGTAACGCTTAAGTAGTTTAAAAATTTGGAGTCTCTTCAAGTTATGCTAAGAAAAGTGAAAAAAATATTTTTTTTTTCAAAAATAATAAAAATTGGGGAAAATCTGAGAATTGATAAAATTTGTTTTTAAAAAATTTGACGTGATACAGACATTTCCACGATTCTGCCTGCCAAAAATCAGCTCGATTGGATCACTGAAAAAGGGTTAAAAATCGGTACAAAGGCTTTCACACAGGCCACTACGAGCTTCATACTTCAAACTTAAAAAAAAAAAATTCTGACGTTTACATGAAAATCGCCGATACACTTGTATTTTTATTTTGTATCCCCTTTCCGAAAAAGTAAATTTGGTTCATAGAACAGAATGTGTGTAACACGATGTAATATTTTTCAATCACTTTTTTCCCCTACTTTTATAAGTACCGCTAACCTGTGTTGCTTACACTAACTATTTTGCATCGACATATAATATTGCCCTTGTCCTAACTAAATCAGATTCAAGGTCATTGCTATAGTGACACTTAAAATTATATAATAGAATTAAAAAAAAAAAAAAACACCAGCACACACCCTGCATATTCGATTAATACCACTTGAAAAGGTTACATTTTATTTTATTTAATTCATTTGATTTTATTTATCGGACAAAATTCAGTGTTCAGTTTTTCTCTCTCTCTAACAATGTTCGAGTACTCGTGCGATGACAACAGGATTTGTTAGCCGTGTGCTAAACAACATCAACAACATTTTTATTGACTTTACGCTAATGAATTTTGTTACAACAATATTGGGGATCAGTGCGAACGGTAGTGGTCTAAGTCCATTTTTAGCCTGCCACTGGTCGTGGTGTGATATTTTCCACAAATAAATTCCATTTCATTTTCAACTTTCCGTTTTGTCTGTGAAAACCAGCGAGTTTTCTAACTGGTTATAATTTGACTTAGACCACTATCATTCTCATTGGCACATTTGACCCAAAGGGCATTAATGTTTCCAGTTTTGTGTCTCGCAACATTTATATTTACATATGTACGAGTCTGTATATTGAGATTATGTACTGCGTAACATGTAGTGGGCAGTACGATAATAATTTCTAGAATGGCTCAGGGGGAAAATCTAATAAGAGTAGTCACATATTTGTGAGAGCAGCTGACCGAATCTGTCTATTCGGTGGCGGCGGCCAACTGACACACGGGAAGCAGAATGAAAACTCAAAAAGAAAATAATGAAGCGAAAATTCCAAACTTCTTTGCAAGCACAAATACCAGATTACGAACCTTCGCCATTTATCAAATTTGCAATTCGATAAAGTTTTTTTAAATAGATCAATAATGTATTTCATAGAAAACTGCATTACAAAGAAATATTGAGCCCTACTAGGGTTCTCGACTGCGGAGCTTTTACTTCACACACCTAACGGTACGGTCACACTGGGCAAATATTTGTCAAAAATTATGAAATGTTTCATAGTCCCACTCTGACCACAAAATAATTTTGAGTGTCAGACAGAAAATCAGCTGATTTGCCGAAACAAAATTATTTCTTTGCAGGTAAAAATTTGCCAAAGGTGACCATAGTGTGACCCCTACACAGCAAATGGTTTCCTCTCTTTTTGACAGATACACAGAAAAAAATAATTTTTAGATTCAATGAAAATATTCACGAATTCAAACAAAAAATTCAGTGATAAAACAATTGGTCAACTTAAAGAAAATATTCGTATACTGTTTATCAAAAATATCTTTGATGAAGAAAGTTTTATATATACAAAAAAAATTGTATGTCGTTCATTAAAAATATTTTTGATGAAATCATTCACATTTAAAAATATTTTTGATGAAAAAATTCGCATACCTACAAAAAAAATTTTAAATTTTATAAATTAGATACCAAAATACAAATCATAAAAAATTTAAAATTTTTTGTCGATTCAATTTATCAAATTTCTTTCAACATTTGATAACATTTTTCGTAAATATGCTAAAAATTTGTCAAATATTAAAACGAAATTTGATAAATGGGATCAACAAAAAAATTTATTAAAAATATCCAAATATTTGATGAATTGTTTTGTTAATACATTTCATCAAACTTCGTTTCAATATTTGACAAATTTTTTAGCATATTAACGAAAAGTTTCATTGAAAAGTGATGAAATTCTTGTACAAATATTTTCATTGAAATTTTTTGGTTGTCTTTTTTTTCTGTGTAGCTGTTTGATCTTACAAACATTTTGTAAATTTACGGTCACACTGGGAAAATATGTTTGTTCGTATTTCTACAAAGATTTCCCAAAAATAACACAGGATTGATTTTGTGGTCACACTACGAACAAATATTTTCTCGTTTTTGTTTGTTGAAACAACTGTCAAATAGTGCGAAATAGAAGTTTGGGAAAATAATTCATAACAAACAAAATTTCCACGAACTGTCAAAAGACAGAAATTTATTTCATAACAAACTTTTGAGAACGATGATGCTGGAGGACGATAGTTTTTTTTTATTTTATATTGTGGACAAAGAAACATTTCATAATGTTTGACAAATATTTGACCGTACCTTTAGAGAAGGAACGAAAACCGGATAAAAAAAGGGACAAAAAGGGAAACAATTAAAAAAGGGCGATACAACTTTTTGGCAACAACAGGTGGAGAATAGTTAGAGAAGGAATGAAAACGGGATAAAAAAAGGGACGTAATAGGGAGAAATAAAAAAGGGTGATACAACTTTTGGTTAGAGAAGGAACGAAAACGGGATAAAAAAAGGGACATAATGGTGAGAAATAAAAAAGGGAGATACAACTTTTTTGGCAACAACCCGCAGATAGATAAGGGACGAAAAATGGGCCAAAACGTACCATGACGGGATAAAAAGGTAAAAAAAAAACGAAAAACAAAAATGTGTGGCAAAAGAAAGTGTAATCGACAGGAATGAGCCATGAATTTGAAGTGGCAAAAAAATGTGTAAAACACAGGAATGAGCCAAGAATTTAAAGTAATGGAAAACGGTCCAAAACGGACCACAAACTGGTAAACTATAAGTGGAAGTGCGTGGACAAAAAAACTGCACCAAACGGGATAAAGAAAACAAAATGATAGCATCCGTTGATACGATTATGAAGAACAGTTTTATGAACATCTCTCATCCGTTCATTGTGAAATGGCCGGTTGACCGGACGACGCACTATAGAGAAAATTCGTTCTTTAGCCGAACCGTTCGTATGTGGAATAATCTTCCAGCAAGTGTATTTCCTGCCAGTTGTGACATTCAGAAATTCAAAACAAATGTCAACAAACACTACTCCCTCTTTCCTCCTTCCGATACCCTAATTTCCTTCCGCTAACACAATGCATTGCATTTATAGGGGGCATCCCCTGAGAGTTGGCCTTCAAAAAAAAAAAAAAAAAAAAAGTACACGATTGCGTTTAAATTTAAAATTGTATTTTTTCCGATCATAAAAACGACAATAAACATTTGCCAAATAGAGAAGTTGACCCTGATAGTTGCGTAGACTTTTTCTGGCCAACAAGATCTATCTGCAGAGGATTTCGTAAAAAAAAAACAACCTTAAAATCGAAAAAAAATACGCAATATTAAAATAAAAATAGCGATGTTTCAGATGTAAAATATTTAAAAAAAAAATATTTGAAAACTAAAATTTTAAGAAAAAATATTAAAATCGAAAAAAAGTTCGCAATATTAAAATAGAAATAGCGATGTTTCAGATGTAAAATTTTTTAAAAAAATATTAAGTAAGAGCAACATCGTTGGAAATAAAAACCTTAAAAGTGAAACCAACTTTCACCCTTTTATCCCCCCAACACCCTTTTATCAGAAACTTGGGAACTGCTTGAATTAATACAATTCTGGGAGTTTCTACATTCTGATACAGTCCACTTATAGATATATCCTGAAATTGTACATGGTCCTTCGATCCACATTTGCAGCCTTTATTTGATATTCTTAGTACAGCAACATTCTCCAGTCACCCTGTGTTTACAATCTCTTCCACAGTAGCAACAGTGTCAGCAGTTTGGATTTGTCACAAATTTTGATTATTATGTTTTTTTTTTTTACAAAATCTTCCTTCTCTCATGCCTTACAATCCATGTAGTAAATTTGTCGCCAAATTGTGTTGCTGAGGTTTTCTTTTTTTTTTTGTACACTCACAAATCGATATACGAGTGTCAGAGTACAAATCCCCCTATAAGGTGAAACAAACATCGACTCACGGGCGTCTGTCTACCCAACTAGAAATCCACTGTACAGATCGTACATATTTATAAGTGTCTGAATAGGTTTTTATATCCTCATACCGACATACAAAAGTAAAAATGTACAAAACATGTGTGTAGGGGCAAAACACAAAAGGGAGACCAAAAAAAAAACGAAAACGAAAATGAAAATGAAGCAACACTTAAACAAATTGAATACTATGGAAAACAGATTTAAACGTAAACCAACATAATACTCGGGAGATTTGCAACGACAAACAATATTTAAATAAATGAATAATAAAGAAGAAATTCCAAATCTACACAACACAGCAACGTGGGCTCGTATATGTACATTACCAAACAAATTTAGAAACTCTTATTTGGCAAAAGTGGAATTTAATCGTAATATTTGTGGTGATGTACGAAGTATTTCGAAACGATGCAAATATATGGCAATCTTGAGCTGTTGTTAAGCGAGCAGGGCTGTCAGTTGGGGCGTTGGTCTGGCAAAGCCCAGAATTTTCTTAAAGTAACGGTATGCGGTACTCAACTGAAAACGAATTTTAATCTATGAAATACAATTGCTACACTGACATCTCTTTCATGAGAGAATCAAAGAAGAAGAACTCCGTTCGCACAGAATGCCAAATAATTGCTGTCTGTTTGTGGCCGATTCTGCTCTAATGGTCATGCATCTTAAATACGATATGAAAAGCTCGTATCTAATCTTTCAAACAAATCCAAGCACATGACAACACACTCGTTTCGTTAAGAACACAGAGATATTGGCAGTTGGACAACTGAGTGCCGACTCCAATTGGATAAGATAATTGGAATAGGAGATGGCATGCAAATACCAAAGCATTAACTCCAAAAACAGTCCGATAATAGGGGACACAATTATTCCCCAAGTTCATTTCGGTGAGCGGAATGCTACATTTGTATGGGAGATACCAGAAGGGGGACCGACTAGTGAGACTGCTTCTGAAGACTGTCACTCGAACCTAACCTAAACTAGAATAGTTGGCCTGCGAGACACACAATTCCAAAAAAAAACTAATATTTCCGAAAAAAAAGCCGTTTCCCAAAAAAATTCTTAAAAATATTCTATAAACAAAATAAAAATTCTTAAAAATACTTCTTCTGTAACACCGCCTTTTAAAGGTTATCGCTCCCAAGCTGAGTGAGTAGAAATGTTGAAATGTTTTAGGGGATTTTTTTTAAAATATTTGCGGATATTTTTTCTATTTTTGGGGTCTCTTTATTTGGAGCATTCTTCATTTTATTTCGAAAACATTTGAGAATTTTGATTAATTATTTAAGGGTTTTTTTTTAAATATTTGGGAAAATTTTCATGTTGTTGTTTTTATTGTTTTTGGGGGAAATTTTCATGTTGGCCTTGTTTTTATTTATTTTTGGGGAAATTTTCATGTTGGCCTTGTTTTTATTAAATTTTGGACAAATTTACATGTTGGCCTTTTTGGGGATTTTTTTTTTGTTATCTATTTTTGTTGATTCTTCCTTTTTTCTCATTTTATTTCGGGCCTTTTTGCATTTCGGTAATTTTTCATAGAGCCGTTTGTGTCCTGGTTCTTGCATTGTTCGCTTAGCTACATCTGTTCTAAGTTTGCAGATGGTCAACTGCAGGATATCCTGATAAAGTAAATTTTTGTCTTTTCCTTTTCACCTCAAAGCATTTTCTATTTTTTAAGTTTTTTTATTGCCCTCCAAATGTCATCGCAACGTTTTCATATCGCAAATGTTGATAGATTTTTTTTACAAAAACACTAAGCTCTCTTATGACATTTTAAGACATCTCTACTCTGCATGTGTGTGGAAGTGTTCAATTTCAATTTCGAAAATAACTTCACTTCACATCTAAGCCCAAAGCGCTATCAGCATGAGAACAGAGCACCGCTTACAAAACAATGAAAGAAAAAACGATTTAATTATAATCACAATGTAGCACATTTTGTTCCATTTGGAAATCCAAAATAATAAAATACAAAAACTCAGCAGCACGATACCAATAACAAATCAGTGATTTGTATTTGAAAGATTTGTTTGGGAAGACACACACGTGCTGCGTTTTTATGTTCCTATAAAAAACTAAAAAAAAAAACAATAATTTGTCTGACACGTGACTGGCACATACTGGAAACAATGAGCAGCTGGATGAACAGTGACGTCGTACATCAGAGGGCAGAGGGGGAAAAGAGAAAGAGTATTTTCTTACACCAAAGTTGAACTTTCCCGTTTTGAACAGCTGCCACTGCGTGATGAAAAGTGAATAGAGATGAGGCCGGAGCCATTTTTTCCGAGGATTGTGAATATAATCATGAGAATGCTCAAGGACATTTGGATTCATCTCTCTGGCAATAGAACTGCCACGAAAAGCGTAAATACCCGGTAAAATGGGTAAATTGGCTAAAAATGGGTAAATACCCAAAATACCGTGGAAGAAACTTTGGTGCACAAACACATTGTGCAGCAACATTTAGTGAATTTTATACACAACTTTATAAATTAAACAAAAAATAAATAAAAAAAAAAAGTAACCACATAAGACAATGATTATACAGGGTCCTCCAACAAGAGGTGTTATTTTGAATCACCCGGTATTTCGGTAGCTGTCACTTTTGAAGCTTTTATTCTGTGACATTTGACAAGTAGAAACTACGCCAATACGAAAAATGAAACGATACACGCTTCAACAACTCATTGAAATTATTAAAATTCAGTACAAACATGATGAAAATCTTGCAGTCACAGTTCGTAAAACTAAAAAGTTTCCGGATCGTGTTATCTCTCGAAGAAGTCATCAGAATTGGCCACTGAGATCATGTGATTTAGCACCTTGCGACATCTTCCTATGGAGCCACGTCACAGATAAGGCCTATGCCAACAAGACCTCGAAGATAGAATTCGTGAGGCTATCGAGGACTTTGCGATTTGCGATTATGGAAAATTTCATGAAAAGGATATGATCCTGTCAATGTAGTCGTGGTGGCCATTTGGCTGCTGTCGTTTTTCAATATTCATCTTTATTATGAAATAAACATCCGATTATTTATCTAAAAAAATGTGATTTATCTTTGATTACCAAAATGACACCTCTTGTTGGAAAACCCTGTATTTGTAACTACCACATTTCTTACCTAATATAAGAAAGTGGGGGAATTCAAAATGAAATTTTTTCGGAAATAAATCCGACATTCGGAATTGGTTTTTCCGATTTGAACTAGCTAATGTGTGCTTGAGCTCCGGGTCCATCCAGACATAAGCTAGAAGGATCAAACGATGGAACGCTGGGTACTCAGACCAAAAAAAAAATCAGCCTATTTTTATTTGTAGTCCAATATGACTAATATTTAATGAATGAAATTTCAATCAAATCGGAAAAGCCACTATCAAATGGCCGAATTATTTCCAAAAATCTTTCGAATTCCCCCACTGTGTATTGTTTTAAAAAAAAAGTAGTTATTCACGTGTTGAGGGTAAAAAAGAGGGGGGTTTTTTCCATAAGTTCGCCGACGCATGGAATATTTTAGCCACAGAGCCGGCAAATGAACTCCGATTGGCTAGGCGCCGCGGTAGGCGAGTTGGTAGCGTGCTTATCCTATCACCGTTGAGGCTGTGGGTTCGATTCCCTGCAGAGGCTGCACAAATCTAGCCATATGATCTGTGTTACCCAGGGACCCAAAATTACAATAAAAAATTTACTTTTGCATTGTAATAAATTAAAAAAAAAATAGCAGTTGGAGAAAGGAAATTCGCTACACATTTCCGCTGCAAACCCTATTTTCAAAACTTAATGAGCAAAATAATAAATGAGACTAAACAAATGTGATTGCTTGTTCCTTTTTATCCTTCCAAATTTTCAAATTGACATTGCGTTCTTTATATCCTCTTGAATCCATTTTTTTTTTTCAAAATCGCTAGTTTTCAAATATTTGCCATAGCCAAACCAAACTGTATTTTTGTCTAGAAACGAAATATTTGATGTCATAATGATGATAAGAACTCAATTGTCACAGTATCCTCTCGGCTTTTACAAATTCTGACACTACACCTCTTGAAATCTGTCGTATTTCCTCATTTTTCCCTGAGTCATTCATTCACTTTATTCCACGAAACCGTTTTAATAAAAATATACAAAATAATTTTGTTTGTTTTGTGAAATGTGCGCCGCGTTTGCCAATAGAAGAAATTCGTAAATTTTGTGAATTAGGTTGAAGAATACAAAAGATTTCCTAATACAGAGTGAGTGAGAATTCATTGAAGTCGGTATAAGTCTCGATTTACACTAGGCAATTGAGTGTCATACAATACAAGGCGCATTTAAGGGTTAACAAATCAACCAATTTCCGTACAGAAGATATTTTTATATTATTTGGTTCCTTGCAATTTATTAAACGTCCATCAAGTGACCGTGACAAGTGAGTTTGCCAATCGAGCTGATTTTTTGCAGGCAGACTCGTGGAAATGTCTGTATCACGTCTAATTTTTTAAAAAATATGTAGATTTTGATTAATTATCAGATTTTCCTAATTTTTTTTTATATGGTTATCGTTTTTTTTAAGGTTTCAGTTCAAAAAACATTTTTTTTTCGTAACGCTTAAGTAGTTTAAAAAATTTTAAAAAAAGATAAAAATATTTTTTTTTTTCAAAAATAATAAAAATTGGGGAAAATCTGAGAATTCTTTTTCTGACGTGTACATGAAAATCGCCGATACACGTGTATTTTTATTTTTTCCCCTCTTTCACACTTTTTTTTTTTTTAGTCACCTAACCGAGCTTCTTGTGTCTCTTGTGCATTCCCCTTTTGCCTACACGAACTTTCCTTTTAATTGTTAACGCCCCCGAAGAGTGTGAAATGGTCCTGGTCGATCTACACAATTGAGTTCCAAAACTCAACTGAGATGGTGTAGGGTACCTAGCAAACCAGTGCCTACTCGCTGCACACCGCAAACAATTCGAATAAACAATAATTCAATTTCATTCGCAGTGAAATGATTTTGATGACCTGTTTAAATTTCAATGTTGTCTGTTTAATTTCGACACAAAACCAACAACAAAACAAACAAATATTCACAAATAATTTGTGATTCCCAGCAATGTGTTTGTATTTGCATTCGATTGGGGCGAGTTTATTTTCCGAGGAAAAATAAATAAATATTAATGTTTAATTGTCGAAAATGCTCTTAATAAATAATGTATGCACGATATGTATGTAAATCGAACAATGGACGAGTCAATAATAATTGCAAGTGTCGAATGTTTATTGTTAGTGAAAACACGCGGTGATGTTGGGCAAGTAAAGACATACACTAACGCAAAAGATTGGCTGGAAGTGAGATCAAAATACGAGTTATTGCCGGTGAATGAATAAGAGAGATATTTTTATTAAGGTGTTCGTTAATTGGGGTAATGGAAGAACCATGTAATCATACCATAGAGGTTGGTGTTGTTTTGCTTTGTTTTGACCCTCTAACCAGGATATGATACAAATCAGCAATAATAAACTGGTTTAAGAACCACAAGACATTAGGCGACGACCAAACACCGTCAGAGATGTGTAAGACGGAGCTGAGAACTAGATTAGGTTGGGAAGGATGGTGCATTGCCCCATTGAAGATGATGAACTGCAGAAGAATTATATTCTCTGAATGGCCTAGGACCCTAGTTGGCATGGTCTGTTTGTTATCTGTACCTTGTTAATTATTTAATATAAGTTAATTTTGTTAAATAAATAAATTAAACATGCCTAAGCAGATATTAAATTCTAGACCGATAGCCGCAGACGCTAGTGCTTTATTAAGTCGCTTATTATAATTTTGAATAACTTATTAAAGGACATTTTGCAACACCTTTTTAACCACTTTGTAGAACTAGAGTTTGACGAAATGCTTACCAGACATAGAATCATTGACGGAGATTCCAAAAAAAAGAATGGCCTATGAGCACATAGGCTATTGTTATATTGAGGGGACGATATATTAATATATTGTGTGAATTGTTTTTGTGTGAAAATTGTTTTTGCATTTTTAAACAATCTTTTGCGATTTTCGAATTATCATATATTTTATTTTTCAAAAAAAAAATTTGTTAGAAAAAATTGCCTTAAATTTTTTACAATTTCATAATTTTATTTTCAAAAAAAATATGAAATTTTTTTTTTGGCGATTTTTCCAATTCTCATATATTTTTTTTTCAAAAAAAAAAAATTTCTGACCAAAATAAAATTTGCCTTCAGTTTTTAAAACGATTTTCGAATTATAAAAATTTAGGAAAACAAATTTTCATATATTTTATTTTTCAAAGAAAAAAAAAATAGTTAGAAAAAATTTGGCTTAAACTTTTTATAATTTTATTTTCAAAAAAAATACGAAATTTTTTTGACGATTTTCCAATTTTCATATGTATATTTTTTTTTTAAAAAAAAAACAAAATTACCGACGAAAAAAATTTGCCTTCAGTTTTTAAAACGATTTTCGAATTAAAATTTGCCTTCAATTTCTCAAATTTTAATAATTTTATTTTTTTTCCAAAAAAAAATTGTACGAAGAAAATTCAGTTCAGTTTTTAAAACGATTTTCGAATTATAATATATTTTTTTTTTCAAAAAAAAAAAAAAAAAATTGCCCTCAATTTCTCAAAATTTCATATTATTTATTTTCCAAAAAAAAAAAAATTGTACGAAGAAAATATTTGCCTTAAATTCCTTGAATTGTGATATTTTTTTTTTTTTTTAATTTACGAAAACAAATTTTGCTTTAAATTTTGTTAACATCTCTGAAACATCTCACTTCAACAAAGACGGAGAAAATTAATTTTGAAATTTTCAAATATATTTTTTTGTTAAATCGCAATACAAAATGGTTTATCCACACAGGCTAAAACGACCTAGAAGTCTTTCGATCTAAACATGACAAATTCATAATCATTGTATCCTTCTATCCCATAACTTGTGTAGGCTAACAGGTCTTCCCTATCTCCCTCGCTCCCTCCCTAGTTTCTAATTAAATTTTCCAGCTAATTAAATGTTGCCTTTATCTAAGTACCCTTATACACATGTGTGCACTGGCTGGTTGGTAATAAATATGCGTGACATTATATCGTTCATTAATCGGCGTTTACAATTAATGACTACAATGTTCCACAGACAAATCAATCAATGACGTTTATTCTTTGTTTTTTTTATCATTTCGCCATTATTTGGCGCTCGTGAACGCCCTAAGTGCCAATGTTGCGTGCCAGCCATGTCAAGCGACAACTTTATTTTTCACGGTATTTATTTGGGGATTTGTGTGGGAGTTTTCCTTATCACCGGGGGGGCAATAAGAATTTATGGTCGGTGTTAAAAATGCAGTGTGTGCCGTCATGACTTTAGACAAAATATCCTTGGTGGGTGAGTGGAGTTGATAAACTTTTGTTGATGGATTTATTTGTACAAACAATGAGTCTTGCTTTTGTAAGAGGGTGATAAACATCATTTGTAGCACAGTGTTAAGGAATCCATTGGAAAAGGGGTAAAGTCTTCTTAAGCCCTGTATTTGTATTGATTGTATTGTCGAAATTAGGATAACACTCACATATGTTTGGGTTTCACTAATATGTACATACTCGTACCAACACTCAAGTTCCATGTGTTGTACGTGCCGGGATACATAGGCTGGTGTATTAGGGAGGAACGAAAGTTCACGGGCTGAAAAGTAGGGCTACTAAAATGTTATCCATATATGTATATACAACTTTTGAGTGAAACAATTTGTTGACAACAGCAGGTGGAATTGCGTCAGAATTTTGAATTTTTTTTTTTTAAACAAAACTTAAATTTGTATTTTTTTTTAAAAAAAATTTAAATTTTAAAATCTTTTTTTTTAAAAAAAATTGAGTTTTCTAATATTTTTTTTAAATGTTTACATCTAAAACATCGCTATTTTTATTTTAATATTGCGTAATTTTTTTCGATTTTAAGGTTTTCTTTTTTTAAAAAAAAAATATTAAAAAATTACATTTTGAAATATTTTTTTTTTAAAAAAATTTAAGTTTTCAAATATTTTTTTTTAATATTTTACATCTGAAACATCGCTATTTTTATTTTAATATTGAGTAATTTTTTTCGATTTTAAGGTTTTTTTCAAAATCCTCTGTAGATAGGTTCTTTTTTCCAAAAAAAAAATTAAATTTTAAAGTTTTTTTTTTTAAAAAAATTACATTTTAAAATGTTTTTTTTTTCAAAAATTTAAGTTTTCAAATATTTTAATTTATTTTGATTTTAAGGTTTTTTTTTTTTAAAAAAATTAAATTTTAAAGTTTTTTTTTAAAAACGGCTTAAATTTTAAAATATTCTTGTTTTTTAAAAAATTTAAGTTTTTAAATATTTTTTTTTTAATATTTAACATCTGAAACATCGCTATTTTTATTTTATTTTTTTGATTTTAAGGTTTTTTTTCGAAATCCTCTGCGGATCTTGTTGGCCAGAAAAAGTCTACGGAACTATCAGGGTCAACTTCTCTGTTTAGCCAATGTTTTTATGGTCGGAAAAAATACAATTTTAAAATTGACGATTTTTTTAACAAAAAAAAACTTTGGCAGATTAACGCAATCGTGTACTTACTAATACAAGCATTGGTTTTGCTTGAAAAACAATTTTAAAAATATCTCGGTAAATTTTTTAAAATGGCGGCAAAAATCGGGCAAAGTGAATGAATATTTTTCACTAGTAATTTGGCTTTTTGTGGACGCCCGTGGTGTGGTAGGTAGTGTTTGCGACTATCACCCTGAAGTAGGTCAATCAGTAGGTCCAGATCAGTGAGTATACAAATTATATCGTACACTGCTCACCGATTCGAGAGAAGTTCCTTCATGGAATGTTAAGGGAAATATGTGAGTAATTTGCCTTTTTTTCAACAGTCAGATTTTAGCGTGTATGGACAAGTCATTATTTTATTTTTATTTCAAAATAATGCAATGAATAAGGACTGGTGCTTACCGAGTAACGCAAGTGGTAATGATTACACTTGTGTTGTTGTTAATGACTTTTTTAACCAACATCTTCAAACCAAGCTGGCACTCAACGGGTCGTTTTTGTCTTTCTCAAACTAACGAACACTCAAATGGTGTAGTTTTCCCTCCTCCCTAATAGACATATGTACATGTCACACCCCATCTCCCTCATCCAAACAACGCTTTGGACCCGTCGGCATAGTTTGTATTATTTTTGTTCTTTCTTACTCAGCGGGCGGTTGTCCATTTAAAGAAAGTTCAAGGACATTGAATCGTTGCCCTTTTCGTAGCTTCATTTTAAATTGATTTGCTGCTGAACTTGATATTTATGTTAAGTATAAAAAAGAAAAACTTTGATATCTTTCTTCGCCATTGTGTTGATGGCATTCAGATTGTTACAACCACCCGCCCCGCCCGGCCTCCCCAGAAGATATCGGTCTGTAGAAAAATCAAAAGCAACTTAAAATACACAATCCCGCCACCCAAAAGTCATCTGATGTGAATAACTAAATCTGTCGAAATGTATATTAAAGTTTACGAAACTCTTTAAGAATGACATTTATGTTTTGCTGGAAAAATTTCAATGTCAAGTGTTCCATTGGGAAAATTATAATGATAGCAATTGCTGGACAGGAGTTTTGGGGGTCTGCAGTTAATAATTTATTGACTACACCCAAAATGATTGGAGAGTATTTGTGGGGCTGTAGTTAATACTGCCGTCAGAGACATTCCAATCATGTTCTAATTAATAATTTAATAAATTCACGTACATATTTCTTTCCTTTAACATTCCATGAAGGAACTCAAATTTTTTTTATTAACAGACGATTGACTCATACACTAGACTTCGTATTGGGTATTTCAAGGTCATATTTGAAATTATAAACATTATTATTGTTATTTGTAGCATACAAATCATGAGATGACAATCTGACAAGGCAGCCCTGTATTTCAGGGGATAACTGAAGCAGTAAATTGTTTAATTTTTCAAAAGTTTAATAATTTTGTTCTTAAAGATTTAATGACATTTTATACATTAACTGGCTGTAACCGGGTGCGCATGATTTCATCCGGACATGATTTTAAAGACAACACAAAGGATGTCCCATGTAGGAGGTGTGAAGGGAAGTCCGGCAAATCGTGGGAGTTTAGAAACTCCTCGGAACAGTTAACGATATTTTCGGTTTGCCTTAGATTTATTTAGTTTCGCCTTAGATGAAATGGAAGGCAAAGGCGCTGCTGAGTTTTTAAATTGCAATGGATGTAGAAATAGACGTTAGACTCATTGCGCCATTCGCCTTCGATTGACAAACAGAAGAAGAAAACAATTGAAATTTTTTTTTTTGGGGGGGTCTGTTTAGAAAATATAAAAAAAAACCTGGAACAAAATGAGAAAATAATGGAAATTTGAATTTAGAATTTTTCGAGGTCAAACAGCAGAATAAAGGTTCGAAACGTGGTAAGACCATTAACACATTTACTGCTCGTAAATTCTGGCGACTTTACGAGTAAGAGAGTTATCTCTGAGCCGTGTAAAACTTCTCTAGAAAAGCATTCGGAGTCGGCTTTAAACATTAGGCCAGTGGTCAGTGGCTATACACAATTATATCGTGCACCTTTCACTATTGCGAGAGAAGTTTTTTTAAAAACAATTTTTATCAATTCTCAGATTTTCTCCAATTTTTATTATTTTTGAAAAAAAAAATATTTTTTTCACTTTTCTTAGCATAACTTGAAGAGACTCCAAATTTTTAAACTGTTTTTTGAACTGAAACCTTTAAAAAAAAACGATAACCATTTAAAAAAATTTAGGAAAATCTGAGAATTGATAAAAATCTATTTTTTTTAAAAATTTGACGTGATAAAGACATTTCCACGAGTCTGCCTGCCAAAAATCAGCTCGATTGGATCACTGAAAAGGGTTCAAAATCGGTCCAAAGGCTTTCACTCAGGCCACTACGGGCTTCATACTTCAAACTTAAAAAAAAAAATTCTGACGTGTACATGAAAATCGCCGATACACGTGTATTTTTATTTTTTCCCCTCTTTCCGAATATGTGCATTTGGTTTATAGGACAGAAAAAAATCTATTTTTTGTAACACGGTGTAATGTCTCCGCTCCAAAATTCACACCAAACTGTTACCCTCTGAGTAGGCTTTGGCTTCTTGAAGATCACGGGCAGGTTTTGCTGGAGTTGTGCTTGTTCGGCAGCAAAGACGACTTTTCAAGCGAAATCGTTGGCCATTTCGCTGTCATTCGGACGTTTTAAGCGAATAAAGCGGGTTCTTTGAACAAAGTTCGATTCAGGCTGGTCCATGAATTGTTGAGCTGTTGAGATCGATGGCATGTCAATGTTCATGATAAAATCTTGGCTACGGCCAACACATTCTCGTAGGACGACGGAGACCGCTAGTGTCCACTTTTGTCTGCCGGAGCAGCGGTCAAAAATGTGTGTTTCTTTGGCTATGAGTTGGCATTCGCAGCGAGCGCCTTCTCCAAATTCGATGGCGATTGAATGATCTGGTGAAGATCTACATTTCCGGCCGGTTTTCCAGATTTACCAACCTGCCTCCATCATTCACACTTTTCATCATTTAATCCGATAGACAACACACGTTTAGTGTATTTCCCATAAATTCTATGGCAACGTTTTTTTTTTAATTTTGTTTAGTAAACAGATTCCATTTGCCGTTTCTCATGCAAACACTTAAAGTTGCATAAGAATTTCAACGAGCAATTTCCATATCGACTATGACAACCAATTCGTTGAATTTGTTTTGTTTGTTGTATCTTTTCAGCATCCTTCGGATATTTTCAGCGGGTCGTGATGTCAAGTCAGGTGGATAATTGAGCATTGCTCGTTAGCGGGAATGATGGCGGGAATATGTTCGAAAGATGTTAAGTAAATTGAGGTGTTTAAAATATTTCCATGTAATTTCCATTAAAGTGAAAGCAAAAAAAAAAAGAGAAGAGAAGAGAAGAGAAAAACAAGCACTCCAACTCATCCATATCCACCCAACCAATTAGAAACTAATAATATTCGGTAAGTGGGCCTCATTGAAATTCGTTTCTAAAAATATATAATGGGTTATCCATTTCGTGGTTTCAAAAGTATAGGGCTGGAATTCGACATCTGTCAAATTAAGTTGTTAAACCAATTTGTTTTCTTCTTTTCAGTTGGCAGTCTGACATTGACTAAAATGGATCGCTTAACTACAAGAAAAGTGATTCTGGCACAGCCACATATCGTGCTTTAAGAGGAGATTATGGTTTATGGTTATGAAGCACATTTCTCACTCGGTGGGTAATATGTTAATAAACAAAATTGTCGTATTTGGGGTTCGGAGAATCCTCAAGTAATTGAAGAGAGGCGATTACATCCACAAAAAGTCACTGTCTGGTGCTCTCTTTGTTCCGAAGGTGTGATTGGACCTTACTTTGTCGAAAACGAAACATCGTCAATTCGGAGCGTTATGGTCGTATGATAACCGACTTTTTTTTGTCTGCTATTGTCTGCTAACTAGTAAGTTGTAATGCGCCTATGGCGCCCGTTGAAATATGGAAAAAAAACTTTGTTGAAAAAAAAATTTTTCATGAAAAAAAAATGTTGAAAAACAAAACAAATTTTGTAAAAAAAAAAATTTTTTTAAAAAAAAAAATTTGTAAAAAAAAAAATTTTTGTAAAATAAAAAATTTTTAAAAAAAAAATTTTGGGAAAAAAAAAATTTTGGTAAAAAAAAAATTTGGGGAAAACACAATTTCTGTACAAAAAAAAATATTATTTTTTTATTATTATTATTTATAGAAAATTATAGAATGCCTATTTAAATTCCTACGTACTGCGTGACAGAGTCAGTGAATCAGTGTCGAGGGTAAATATACATATACTAGTAAGTTGTAATGCGCCCATGGCGCCCGTTAATTGCTTGAGAAAGTATTTGTTACTTAATTTTAAAAATTTTGTAAAAAAAAATTTCGAAAAAAAATAAAATTTGTGGAAAAAAAAATTTTGCTGAAAAAAAAAATTTCTTGAAAAAAAAAATTTGGAAAAAAAAAATTTTTGTAAAAAAAAAAATTTGTAAAAAAAAAAATTTTGGAAAAAAAAAATTTTGGGGAAAACACAATTTCTGTACAAAAAAAATATTATTTTGTTTATAATTATTATTTATAGAAAATTATAGAATGCCTATTTAAATTCCTACGTACTGCGTGACAGAGTCAGTGAATCAGTGAATCAGTGAATCAGTGTCGAGGGTAAATATATATTAAGATATTAAGAAGATACGACTTGGAGAATATGTGGTTTCAACAAGACGGTGCCACATGCGACACAACTCGATCGAATATGGCTTTGTTGCCAGAGACATTTCTATTTCCGTAATTTCTCGTCGTGGCGACATCAACTGGCCCCCAAGATCATGCGATTTGACACCATTAGACTGGTTTTTGTGGGGCTACGTGAAAGACCGTGATAAACTTTTAACTCTTGAGCACTTAAGAACCAACATTCGTCAAGTTATGGCCGAGATACCGCCCAATATGTGCCAAAAAGTGGTCCAAAATTACCTCAAAAGACTCATTGCTTGCAAAACTTCGCGTGTTGCTCATTTAAATGATGTTGTGTTTCACACATAATGTCAACGTTCAAACTTTATAATAAAAAGAGGAAATATGATTAAAAAAAAATATTTAAATTCAATGATGAGACGAAATAAATACCACTGTGTAACAATTATGTCTGCGTCACAATCAATAAGATCCAAACAGTTTTAAATAAGGGGCAAAATTGATAAATCTTCATCCGATTGAATCTGTTCCGGTGTCATTTTAATTAATTTAAAAATATAAGTTTTTACTTCAATTATTATAATTATGTTTATGCCAGTGATTTCCTTTTTAATAATGTTACTCAAAATCAAACAAAAAAAAAAACTCAGTTTATATTGGGGTACTTGGAACTCTTTCAGTTTGGAACTCTATGTTGAGATTATACTATTTTTTTTTCTGTGGATAGATTTTTTTTTATTTTTTGTAAAATATGTCAAGTCATTTGCAAAGCACATATGGCAAATTTAAGACATTCGAAAAAATTTACGATTATGTCACAAAATCTACGAAAAACGAATTGGACCGACCATCCGACCAAATCTTACAATTTAAATTTAAAGTATATATATTTACCCTCGACACTGATTCACTGACTCTGTCACGCAGTAGGAATTTAAATAGGCATCCTATAATTCTAAATATTTTTTTTTTGTACAGAAATTGTGTTTTCCCCAAATTTTTTTTTTCCAAAATTTTTTTTCTTACATTTTTTTTTTTTACAAAAATTTTTTTTATTAAAAAAATTTTTTTTTTTACAAAATTTTTTTTTCGAATTTTTTTTTTTTCAACCAAAATCTTCCACAAAATTTTTTTTTCAACTAAATTTTTTTTTCAACAAAAATTTTTTTTTTAAAGAAAATTTTTTTTTTCAAGAAAAATTTTTTTTTTCAACAAAATTTTTTTTCCATATTTCAACGGGCGCCATAGGCGCATTACAACTTACTGGTTAAAAATATATTCGTCCAAATTTGGTCGGAAAAGACCAAAGGGCGGTTTGACAACCGTTACCACAGACGCTGCCGCAGAGTTCGGTTCCTACACTCAATCTCGAAATATCCATCAGTCTCTGACGTTAACAATTAACGAAATGGAAATGGCTTTTGAAAATAGCCTTTGTTGTCCTTAAAGGAATATGAGTCTGGGATTGTTCTGTCACTCGCAATTGTGTTGCTGGGATAGACAAACCCTGATTACTTCAAATTGTCCGTACGCCTGTGTAAGTAAGTGTTGGCAAAATTGTAGTGAATTTCATACAGGGAAGCCATTGAATTATGTTTTTATATCATTTTTGTTTTTTGTTCAAGGTCACATCACCTCCCAATGGAATCTTTTCAAAAGTATAAGAGCGCTATTCCATTGGAATCACGGTTACACGCACTATCGTTCATCCCTCTTCAGGGGGGGTGCATGTTTACCAGATCCATTAGCGGTATTAGCATAACAAATGAATTCCCTTCATTCGGCTCAAATGAACCCAAACCGATTCAAAGAAAATAAAGTGTCATTGTTGTAGCCTAACAGTGGTCCAAAGTCAAAAACCCCCACCGTAATCCCAACCACAGTGATGCTGGTTCCCATTAAGGATGGCTGGCTGGCTGGCTGGTGTGGAAGTAGTAGTCCCTGCCATCATCCCCCATGGTGTAGAGTCATCTGTTATATCCAGCTAGAGCATGAGCGTGAGTGTGTGTACATGGATCAGACATATGTTTGTCTAAGCGATTACGACGACTCCATACTATTTCACAATATGTTCGATGGGTAACATTCCTGACACTCAACAATGGCAACATATGCACCGACAGACAGCCGTTACAGAGTCGCCAGACATTGGCATGGACTGAAATATGTTCTTGGGTGATAAGAGGAAAATGAGTTTAAGACTGCAAATGACAAAACGATTGGTGGCATTAGCAGACTTTTATATCCATTTTTATTTTCAAGTTTTGACAAAAAGTTAAAATCCGAGAGCGTTTTGCTTTGTTTATCCAGCCATCAGTACCTCCAATTCTGGGAACACCAGCGATTCAGCCATTCCAGCATAACATTTTGGTGAACGGATATTTAAAGACTAACGGAATGTATGTGTTAGTGGCTGTTTGCGGTTGAAGTGGGCCAACGGCAAAACTCGGTTTGGCGTAAACAAAAGTCATCGTCAGAGACCGTTGAGTTTGGAAAAAAAAATTTAATGACTGTTAACGCCCTTATCAGGCTCTGACGTCGTTAAGAAACATAATTGCCACATTTGGCGCGATCCATTAAAAAAATTAGTCCAAAATCCAATTCCATCGGCTGAACGTCTATAACTTTGGATGTAGTAAACATTTTTGAGTTTCTTAAGATATATGACAAGAGTGAGGGATTGTTTTATGGTATTAACATTAGAAATCGAAAATTTTGACATTTGAAATTAATTGAATCAATAACAATTTTAATCAAATCGAATATTTAGATAAAATTCACTGAAAAAAATAATTAATCAAAATTATCGCTTTTTTCCGCCACATTCAATTAACAGCCCGGACAAATTTAATTGAATCAATTAAAATTTTAATCAAATCGAATATTTAGATAAAATTCACTGAAAAAAATAATTAACAAATATTATCGATTTTTTCCGCCATATTCATTTAAAAAAATTTATTTAATCAATTAAAATGTTAATCAAATCGAATATTTACATAAAATTCACTGAAAAAAATACAGCCTTAAAAACATTTATTTAACAAAAACTATCGTTTTTTCCGCCACATTCAATTAAAAAAATTAATTGAATCAATTTAAATTTTAATTGAATCAATTAAAAATTTAATCAAATCGAATATTCAAATATAATTCACTGAAAAAATATAGCCTTAAAAATATTAATTAACAAATATTATCGATTTTTTCCGCCACATTTAATTAACTAAATTAATTGAATCAATAAAAATTTTAATCAAATCGAATATTCACATAAAATTCACTGAAAAAAATACAGCCTTAAAAATATTAATTAACAAATATTATCAATTTTTTCCGCCACATTTAATTAAAAAAATTAATTGATTCAATTACAATTTTAATCAAAACTCACAAACCAATATCAATTAATCTTTTAATCAATTTAATGGAAAATTGTAATCAATATTTTTCACAAGAAATCAAATTTCATCCAGATATGCTTAATATATTTAATTGATTCATTTACAATTTTAATCAAAACTCACAGACCAATATCAATTAATCTTTTCGTCAATTTAATGGAAAATTGTAATCAATATGTTTCGCAAGAAATCAAATTTCATCCAGATATGATTAATTTATTTAATTGATTCAATTAAAATTTTAAACAAAATTCAGAAACCAATATCAATTAATTTTTTAATCAATTTAATGGAGAATTGTAATCGATATGTTTCGCAAGAAATCAAATTTCATCCAGATATGATTAATTTATTTAATTGATTCAATTACAATTTTAATCAAAACTCCGAAACCAATATCAATTAATCTTTTAATCAATTTAATGGAAAATTGTAATCAATATGTTTCGCAAGAAATCAAATTTCATCCAAATATGTTTAATTTATTTAATTGATTCAATTACAATTTTAAACAAAACTCACAGACCAATATCAATTAATCTTTTAATCAATTTAATGGAAAATTGTTTAATTAATATGTTTCACAAGAAATCAATCAAATATATAATTCTTTTAATTGAAATTTATTCGATTTTATTCATTTTTCGATTATCAAAATTTAGATTTTTTTTCTAAATTTAATAACGACAGTTATTTCATAGTAATTGGCTCCGGATTTCATTGGTCGTAACCTTTTCAGTTCGTGATATTTAAAAACAAGACAAGCCTGAAACAAAGAAATAACTATTGACTAAATGAGGAACTAAACCTCATGGATTAAGAAACTTCTAAAATTCCCCAAAACACATGCAATTTTAGATATGGATGAAACGGGTTGCCCAACCTGGTTTTTTTTTAAATACGCGGTGGAACCTATCATGCAATCACCGAATTTGTCATGCGACTCTAATATACCACCCCTTGCCCCTGACGATATTCACACATGTGTTGAATTGTTCATATGTTCATGTGCTTGTCAAAATGTTTCACCGAGGGTTGGGGGTTCGGTTGTTCAATAGATAAACGACAACTCGGGGCTGTCATTAACATTTGACATTGATTAATAACTTTGGCAAAATATGTTTCTTGTTTTTTTGTGTGCGTCTGTCTCAACTTTGGGTGCTGTATATGATTGAGGATCTGAATTGGTGAGCTTTGCTCATTGATAACAAAATAAAACAAAATGACTTTGTTTAAATTTAATAACCAGCAGACTTTAGTTCACGTTAATTTGTAAGAAAACAATAAATAAAAAAAAACACACACACACACATTTTTCCCATGAGAATTATAACCACTAAGAGGCGTGGACAATTTCTTGACCTACCCCAGAATCCCTTCCAACTGTGTGAATGTGAATTTACTGGCACAAACGACCAGTCCGGTTAACAAAGCATGTGTCATCTTACCTTAAGGTGACTTTTTTTTCCAATTGCATTGAGAAATGTGAGATATTTTTGCAATTTATTTTCGTACAACGATTCAATGTGTCCCTGATCTTGTGTGTGCCGCGCCGCAATGAGACAAGTGTGTAATGAACACACATTTGTGGAGGTCTTAAAGCGCCGGCAAGTAATGCACACCAATACGACGGATAATGTGCACTCATGCACAGCACAACACGTGTATTTGTGTAAAGGGACATGGCCAACGAAAGGACAGAAAGAAACAAAAATCGATACGATTGCAAGTTCACACAGAATGTAACAACGACCGCAGCCATTCCCCGGACAACATCTACGGTCGGACTCGCAGCTCAGAGACACAGACCGATGAACAATTTCTCTGCCACAATAATCCTTCCTAAAATACCAACTTACGGATGCATCTCACCGTTACTGGGACAGTGTTTCCGAAAGGGGAAAAAAATGATAAATAAAATCTGTGAAAAACTGAAATCTAATTTATATTCAAAAAATGCCAAAATGAATTAAACAAGTTATTTCTGGGGAAAGGTACGTACGTTGTGGACAGTCATGATAGTTCCTACCTGAATATGATTTTCTAATATTCAGTGTCTGCGCTGCTGTATTTTTTTAGAAATCTCCAAAAAAAAAAAAATCCCAGATTTTATTATGGGTTTTCGATTATTTCTATTGAAATAAGTGTTTTTTTTTTAGTTTTGGGAAATTTTGTGTGACGATTTTTTTATATCAGAAAACTTGTGTCAAATTGGAATTGGCCATTTTTTTCACAACCGGAATTTTTCTGATTTTTTTTCGAAACGCCACAACATTCTGTATCAAATTTTCAATTTATTACAATTTTCAGATTAAAAAAAAAAATTCAAATGGCAATGTTGGCCTTTTTCGAAAAAAAGGCTGTAAATAAAACTATTTGAAAACAGCATTATTATGTATTCACCTATTGTTGGATTCCGTTCAACAATCCGGCACAAGTTTCGATTTTTCCATTAAAAAGTGCCAAATTTATCACAATTTTATGTATCCAAAAAAAAAAAATCACATGTCACTTTTTGAAGTTGGTGATTTTCAATTGGCTTCGCAGAGAACATTGCAGCACAATATTCACATTTTGGAAAATCATAAAAATGTTTTTATTTTCTCAAAACTAAAAATTTGAAGACTTTTTTGAAAATGGGAAAGCAATCTAGGTCAAATTTTCTATTTAAAAAAAATCAAATGGCGGTTTTTCAAAAATTTCGAGTTTTTCAAAGATTTTTTTTTGGAATACGAAACTTAAATTTTTTTAAAAATTTCAAAAATGACTGAAAAAGTTTGTGTTTTCGTTTTTTTTTTATTGAAAAAAATACAGAACGCAAATATGCGATTTTCTTAAAACTATAAATTTTCTGAATTTTTTTTTTTTTGTAAAAGTCGTTATTTTCAGTTTTCGAAAGAAAAAAAATAAATTTTTCAAAAAAGTCTTCAGATAAAAATTTTACGAAAATAGCACAACTCCCCACAATTTTTCTTTATTGTTTTGTTTGTTTTTAAACCAATTGTTTCTTATTTTTTTTCCAAAATACTTGAAATGAAAAAGTTGTTCAAAGTTTTTTTTTTGAATACGTTTTCAAATTGTTTTTAAATTTCGAAAATGACGGAAAAATTTTGTGTTTTCGTTTTGTTTTTATTGAAAAACGTACAGAACGCAAATATGAGATTTTCTTAAAACTATAAATTTTCAGATTTTTTTTTTTTTTTTTTGTAAAACGCCAAACTTTCAGTTTTCGAAAGAAAAAAATCAATTTTTCGAAAAAGTCTTCAGATAAAAATTTTACGAAAATAGCACAACTCCCCCCAATTCATCTTTATTGTTTTGTTTGTTTTTAAACCAATTGTTTCTTATTTTTTTTTCCAAAATACTTGAAATTAAAAAGTTGTTCAAAGTTTTTTTTTTGAATACGTTTTTAAATTGTTTTTAAATTTCGAAAATGACGGAAAAATTTTGTGTTTTCGTTTTTTTTTTATTGAAAAACGTACAGAACGCAAATATGCGATTTTCTTAAAACTATAAATTTTCAGAATTTTTTTTTTTGTAAAACTCGTTATTTTCAGTTTTCGAAATCAATCAAAAAAATCAATTTTTCAAAAAAGTCTTCAGATAAAAATTTTACGAAAATAGCACAAATCCCCCCAATTTTTCTTTATTATTTTGTTTGTTTTTAAAACAATTGTTTCTTATTTTTTTTCCAAAATACTTGAAATTAAGATGTTGCCCCAGGATTGGCTCTCAATCAACTACAAAACATTAATAGTCATGGCATATCCATCATTAAAATTGGATGGCATTTCCATTACCATCACTGTCATTACTCAACTAGCAACTGTAGTTGGCGCTGCAGGTAAAGATTAGCTTCCCAAAATCGCTTCACCCTAAAAAATCGAGCTACAAGTAAAGATTAACCCCTCAAAATCTATTCACCCTAGGGTCAAATGGTGGACTAGGGAGTTAGATCGGATGCGGAGGACCGTCAGGCGGCTGCGGAAGCAATTCCAAAGGGCCAGGCGGAACGAAGCGGAAGATCTACCTCAGCGTAGAGTCGCCTTTTTGACTAGCCAAAGGACGTACAAGGACATGCTTGTTAGGGTAAAAGAGGACGAATGGAGGAGTTTCGTACGACGAAATCGAGATGACCCCTGGGGTAAGGTTTACCGTATCTGCAGGGGTAGGAATAGGGCGACTGACCTGGCATCTCTTCAGGTTGATGGCATTACGCTGTCCTCCTGGAGGGAATGTGTCGACGGACTTCTGGGGGCTTTCTTTCCAGGTGCGGACCCGGTCATGCGGACCCCACCTGTGTGGGAGATGGATGACCCTCCGTCTCTGGAAAGAACGGAAGTTGGGGACAGTATTTACCATGTCAGGTGTAGGAAGGCTCCAGGTCTTGATGGTATGTCTGGAGAGATGTGTAAAAGCATCTGGAAAGGCATACCTGATTATCTGGAGACAGTCTTTGCGAAGTGCATTAGCGATGGCTATTTCCCGGAAGTTTGGAAATGTGCTCGCATTGTTGTTCTCCTGAAGTCACCCGAGAGAGTTAGGAGCAATCCTCGCTCTTATCGGGGGATCAGCCTCCTTCCAGCATTTGCAAAAGTGCTGGAAAGGATCATGGTTGATCGACTGAAGGAGAGCAACAGTGAGGGCTTATCTGAATTTCAGTTCGCCTTCAGAAAAGGCAGAAGCGTGGAAGATGCTTGGCTGCACGTTCGTCATACTGTTGCAGAGGCGACCTCCAAATGTCTTAGGCATATTTGTAGACTTCAAGGGTGCGTTTGACTACCTCTCGTGGGACGTAGTCCTTGAGAGGCTGCGTCAGGTGGGTTGTCGAGAGGTAAAACTCTGGGCAAGCTACTTCAGCGGTAGAAAGGCTTGTGTGGTGGGCGCAAGTGGCACTGTATGGAAGGACGTCACACGTGGTTGTCCGCAGGGGTCTGTGCTAGGTCCATATATATGGAATCTAATGATGGATCCTCTGTTGAGACAGCTCAGCCGTTCATACAAGGTGTGTGCGTATGCGGATGACTTGCTCATCCTAGTCGAAGGGCAGTCTCGTGCTGTTCTTGAGGCTCAGGGTGAGTCCGTCATGCGTGACGTAGTTGCGTGGGGCGCGCGTGTCGGTGTAGGAGTGGCCATGGACAAGTGTGCGACAATGCTGCTCAAGGGCAGATTGTCACATGCTCGTCCACCACTTATACGCTGTGGCGACTTTAGTCTCCAGTATGCGACCGAGGTCAAATACTTGGGAATAAAGATGGGTGAGCGTATGAACTTTTTAGTTCATCTCACCTACGTCCGGGATAAGCTTTCTGCTGTTGTTTGCACAGTCAGACGCATTCTTCGGAGTGGCTGGGGACTTGGCAGGCGGGCTGTCCGTACCATATACGGTGGGCTATTCGTTGCTTGCGCAGCGTATGGTGCTCCGGTATGGTACGAAACAGTCATGACTGTTGCAGGAAAAAAGAAGGTCCTTTCATGTCAGAGAGTCGCTTTGCTGGCGTGTATGCCAGTATGCAGGACAGTATCGACGGATGCTTTGCAGGTATTGCTAGGCGTGCCACCTCTTGACCTTGAAGTAATACGTCGAGGTATTGCTTTCAAGGTCAAAAAGGGGCTAATGCTTTCCGCGGCAGACTGGATTTCTGCATCTGATGTGGTAGATAGGGAGTGTAGGGAGAGCATGGCACTACTCGACGAGTGCCTTGTCTCGAGGTGGAGGACGAGATGGACGAACAGTGACAATGGGCGGGTGACGTATGAATTCATACGTGACGCGGACTTCGTACGGGGGCGGCCAGACTTCGGCTTCGGTCTAAGTCTGGGATTTTTACTGACGGGGCATGGCTCGCTCAATGCATTTTTGCATCAGAGGGGCCTGTCCGACACTCCGGACTGCAGGTGTGGTGGGGGACATGAAGACTGGAGGCATGTACTGACTACATGTCTCATCTACGAAGACATTAGGGACTTAGTAGGGATGGGTATTACCCAGACGGGGGCAGGGGGGTATGATTGTAGTAGGGATTTAGAGGACGATCGGACATTTGGGAGGTTGGGGCAATTTGCCCGTGGGGTTTTTAGTAGGAGGCGACTTAGGGAGACGTAGTGGAGGTAGTTTTCCTACACATGCCGTCTCGTAGACCTGATGTCGCAGAATAGCCGCCGAATTCGTGATGTCCATTTTTGTTTTTTGTTTTGTTTTTTTGTTGTCCTAGTCACCCGTGAGGGGGACTATGTCCTTGTTGTTGTGCGTCCTGTCCCGCTGGGCCAGGTAGTATGGCCGATGAATAGCCCGTGAGGGCTATTGTTAATTGTATTGTGGCGTTTGTGTTGCCAATTTTATTGGCATGGAGAAGAAGTTGGTGGCCACCAGTCCAGAACTGTTTGGAGTTCAACTGGTAGTAGTTTCGGCTACGAGGTCTGACCGGAGACTTAATTCTGGTACCACGGGAGCCAGGAGCCCCTGGACTTTGTCCAGCCTGGTTGTTGGTGCGGCCCTTCGGGGAGTATCGTGGTGGCTGTGGTTTAAACCCAAATCGCGGGGAGAGCTTCGGCTCGATGTGGAGTTGCATTTTTCAACCGGGCGCCGGGACCCATAGACCGGTAGGAGTGTTAGATAGGCTCCGCCCCTAACCAAGGGGGATCCCATGCCAAATACATGGTTTTTCGAATTGGTACTCATGTACAGCTTTGCTGCATATGGGGGCGTTGGTAGACGCATTGTATTTCACCCGGTGCTAAGACCACCGTGAGTTTGGGCCAACGTGGCAGGTACTCACGTAAAACACGGCGACTCTCTCACCCTAAAATATCGCAAAGAGGTTTCCACCGAAGCACAAGCGTTTTTTTTTTCGCATCACTTGTATCACTTTGCTTGTTGGCACAGAAGTCGCATGCACTTTATATGATAATCTAATGTCTTGCGTAATATCTTGTGGAAAATTCCACTCTTAATTACAGACTCGTGCTAGACCAATGTAAGTTCTAGTACTACAATTCACTCCGACTGGTGAGTTTTCATTAATGATTGCTCTGCTTTACAAGCTAACTGAGGAATACGCTGTCGTCCTTAGAAAGAAAGTCACACGCTGCAAAATTTCAAAATTGAGATACGTCCAGATTCGAAACCGTGAATGAGATTCTGATTTTTGTGCTAAGCTTATAAAACCCATTTACAACCGTAATATATCTTAAAATCATTTTTGAAATTTTTAAAAATATTTTATTTTAAGGCGCGAAAGATATAAAAGAAACATCTGAAAACTACCAAAATGGAAATGTGAGTTTTTCTTAGAAGGGCAGTACGGGACTTCACCTGTGGAATTAACACCACTGTGCTTGAGAGGAAACAAATGTGCACTGGCCGTGCTGTCGTCATCGGCCATAGATGGGCTTGGGCATAATGCCAATTTCGATAATGCAGCCAAGCAACCTTCCACAGCCCACCAAAGTCCCTGCGGCGTCAATACATCGAACGTGTGCAACAGTAAGTGAGTGAGCAAGTGAGTGACGGAGTGTCGTCCATGGTGGTCATGTGTTCTTGACATTGAACGTGAGATGACAAAACCCAACATGACATGAACAAAAAAACAAAACAAAAACTCATAAAGCTTCTTTAAACATTTAAGCTGTGACAGACAAAACAGAAATGGGGGTTGGCAAAACGTTGCCAATTATTTTTTTTTCATAATTAGGATTGCTCCAAGATTCCACCTTCGATTGGCTGCTATCAGTTTAGAATCTTTTTTTCCAATATTTGTATATGCTCATGTAAGCCGCTTATAAATGTATCGTACACATTTTTCTTGGAATAATTTTTTGGGTGGTTGAATGCATTCCGCACTATTGGGCAGATATTAATTTTTCCAAATGAAAAAATTGTATCTTTTACATGATTTGTTGATAAATTTAAGCAGATTTGATTTTTTATTTTGTTAGAATGGTTACAAAAGCTTTCGTATGGCCGACTATGCAAGATTTTCAACAGCACTTGTTATGATTTGCTTCCACTTTTGTGCCGGGCATGAGTACTGAACAACGCCCATGCACATGGAAATAATTGGAGGAGGATTTATTTTGTTCCTAAAATGCAGTTTTGTTTTTCATTCTTGTTACGGTAGGCGGGGTGGTGGTTTCGATATTTTGAAGAAACATGTGCGGGCGACACAAATATTCAGGGGTTGTTTTAAATTCAAAAATATCTCTAGAAATAAGAATGTGTGTTACTTTATAATTCGAGAACGCCACCTATTTTTTTTGTCCATTCACAATGTGAAAAGATGATTTAATAGCGAGATTTCCCGCGTATTGAAGCAAATTATAAAAAAAAAAATATCAATTTATTTCAGTCGATCGATTCTATTACAGATCCTGTGAACATTTCTATGTGTTACACTAGAGTAGGGGTATACAAATCTGATGAAGCACCAAGGATACCAACGATTTCAAATGAATTGAATTCAATCGTATCCAGTTTACAGTTCGCCTTGAATTCGCAAGGCCGACTAATAATGTCTATGGAATCATAGCATGTCTATGGAATAAACCACGATTTTCCCCGTTTTCACGTTGATCTGCTCGACAGTCGGTAAATCAGGAAAGACAAGATAAAGGTGATTTTCAAGCAAGCTCGTTGATAATATTTAACAAATTTTATGTTTTTTTTACGACAAAACGGTCAAAACATAATTACACAATAAAATTATCCCATAAATTGACACAAAAAAATATTAGTCTCTGCTGCATGTGCCAAAATTTTACTGCCATTGGATTTTCGTTGCCAGTCGGTAGGCCAGTAGACAAAATGTTTGTGTATTGGTAAAAAAGTGTGAGTGTGTTGAGTTTTTCCAACAATTACTGCCCAGTGTAATGGCTGGGTAAATCATAAGCAAATTTTTTTTCAAAATAAGAAACTCCAATTGTGTTCTTTCCCAGAAATGTAATATCGATTCAACTATTTGTCGTATGTAGACATGTGTAAGGAGATATCCCGAACTACAGGTTTAAATGTACAGCTACGCGGGCCGGCTCAGCTTAGTCAACATTTTTTCTAGGTATGCCGATGTCTACGGGGTCAGCTAGTATATAATAACAATTGCAATAAACAAGAGCTGTCAAAACGTTGTTGAAATGGCTTGCTCGATACTCGCCAAAAGGGCCTGAATCGTCTTAAGGAACCAAGAGGTATTCTTAAAGGGACTAAAAGGCCTCTGGACGTCACTGTAACCGAATGGCATAGCCTTAACGGTTATACCCACAAAAAAACATCCGGGGGCATCGGTATGTGGTCTGTAATACAAAAAAAAATCTATTAATCATCCGAACATACAGCGGTGGCTTATAAACACACATACTTACACAATTCCCATGCAGTTCCATTTGGGATTTTCCTTTTCAATTCCTCCCTCTTTTCATTACTGTCTGTTTGACACATTCAAATAAAATTTTTCATTATCGATTTCCGATTCAATTTGGATCTGGTGAATAACCTCCAATACATTGTCGATATTCAAACGCGGGCGTGTGTATTCACCATCTGGACAATTTCACGCCACGATAATGCGGCATGGGCTTTTTAGTTTATATGTTGTTTAGTATTTGATGTTGTTTTTGTTGTTTTTTCACCAAATTTAAAAGTATATATGTAAGTTTGGCCAAATAATGTCTTAATTAGCATAAAGTGTTTAAATTAAGAGCTATTTTAATGCTATTAAATAGAATTCGATTTGTTTCACCCCTTAGCTCTTGAAATATTTATTGAAATTTACGAATTATTTTTTAACGAGTGTTGTTGTTTTGTTTTTTTTTTCAATATAAATATTTGTATTCATTTGTTTAACTAATTTAAAATGAAGTAAAATAGAAAATGTGTTTATTTTTAATGGAAATAATTGGAATGAATTTAATTAACTGAATTCAATGGAGATAATATTGAAATGATTCACTTTAATAGGCAGCAAAGGTTGAGCGAAAAATAACACAATTAAATTAAATGGTAATAAATGAGAAGTCATTGTATTAAGTGGCTGCCGTGGGGCGGGAAGGATTAGCAATGAACTTAAACGAAAAGGGCTGAGCGTGGCCCTTAGCAGGTGAAGATATTTTATGTGGGAGGAAAGAGGCATTCCCCTTGTGAACATGAGTATAAAAATAATCACACCAGCAGAACATTTACATGAAATGTAATGAAAGAGATTGAATTCAGACACAAATCGAAATATAACTAAATAAATTAAATGAAATGAAATGGAAGTCATCCATGTGAGGGATACCAAATTTATTTCATTTCATTTTTTTTTAGTAATTTTCATTACAATAACCAAGCCTTTCATTCTAGAGTATGAAGGGCCTGATTAAAAAAGCTAAAGAAGACTGCCGAACAAAAAAACTGAAGAAAAACAAGCGGGCAGATAAAACAAAAATCCATAACTGAACAAATTCGCAGCAAAATGAAATCGATGGCTGAACGATGGAACAAAAACTATGATTAACTTCTTCCTTATTAGCATTTAGTTACGGGGTCTGGCCGGAGACTTTAATCTGGTACCACGGGTGGTCAAGAGCCCCACGGAACCTGTTCCGGCTTGACCAGCAGGTGCGGCCCACGGGGAGTATCGTGGTGGCTGTGGTTTATACCAAAATCGCGGGGAGAGTTTCGGCTCGGTGTGGTGTTGCTTTGCAACCGGGTGCTGTAACCAATAGATCAGCAGAGGTGTTAGATAGACCTCGAGGGAAACCAAGAGGGAAGTCATAATCCATATATATTATTCTTCGAATTGGTACCGGCGGGCTGGGCTTGATGGTCTCCATCTCGTTTAGCCTAAAGGGGCGTTGACTGTCGCACTATAGCAGTCCTTGTACGGTAGAGTACCCCGGTTCAGGCCTTTACGGTGATAATCATGTTAAACTCACGACTTTATGTTGGCTGAACGATGAGGCTGCTAAAGAATTGTTTCGATTTCATTTCAGTTCAGCCAACTTTGAACGATACATCGGCATGATTTAATTGACACCATTTAAGAAAAATAAAATTAGACCTTGTTTATTACTAAGTCCCAATTTGCACGATGATCTTTTTTCCCAGAGTTTTTTGTGGACATTTTCTTTAAAAAAAAAAACTCCTTAGCCATCAGCATTAAAAACAAACATGCATATCGAATATAAAATTGACAATGTCCAAAAAAATTATATTTCTCTTTGGAAATTTTCATTTAAATCCAAATTCATTCCCCAATTCTACCCCTGTCGCTTCTCTACGAGAGGGGGGTAATATCGTGTAAATCAAGTCATACTCATATGATTTTTAAAGATTGTCGCTGGACAATTTCTGAACACTTTTTTATTTCTGAACATTTTTTTATTTCGCTTCGTTTCGTTTCCTTATTATTTTAAACTAGTAAGTTGTAATGCGCCTATGGCGCCCGTTAATTTGCTTGAGAAAGTATTTGTTACTTAATTTTAAAAATTTTGTAAAAAATATTTTGAGAAAACTATTTTGTAAAAAAAAATTTCGAAAATTTTTGCTGAAAAAAAAAAATTTTGTTGAAAAAAAAAATTTTTGTTGAAAAAAAAAAATTTTGTTGAAAAAAAAAATTTTTGTTGAAAATAAAATTTGTGGAAAAAAAAGTTTTTGCTGAAAAAAAAAATTTTTGTTGAAAAAAAAAATTTTGTGGAAAAAAAAAATTTTGTGGAAAAAATAAATTTTTTTGAAAAAAAAAATTTCTTGAAAAAAAAAATTTGGAAAAACAAATTTCTTGAAAAAAAAAAATTTGGAAAACAAAAATTTTGGTAAAAAAAAAATTTGGGGAAAACACAATTTCTGTACCAAAAAAATATTATTTTTTTTATTATTATTATTTATAGAATTATTATAGAATGCCTATTTAAATTCCTACGTACTGCGTGACAGAGTCAGTGAATCAGTGAATCAGGGAATCAGTGAATCAGTGAATCAGTGTCGGGGGTAAATATATATTAAGATTTACATTTTCTATTTTTAAACAAAATTATCATCACTGCCTGTTGTGGGCTTTGAAATTATTTTCTGTTGTGGTGTTTTTTTGTAGCTAAACAAATAGTTAAATGGCTGCCAACATCTTTTTGTAAGCTGCAGCAAAGGAATTTTTGTGAATGAGCTGAAGCAAAAAAATATTTTTTGGCTGACTGTGTTGGCTGATTCAGCTACAGCTATGAAATAAACTTAAAAATATTGGCCGCTTTAGCTAAAGCTAAAGAATGACAATAAAGGAAACCTGGAAAATTTCTTTGGCTTTAAGCTAAAAGAGAAATTGATTTGCGAACACGTTTTTTTTTAAACACTGTCCCCAGAGTTCCTCCCGTTTGCAGAAGCCTGATCGCCACAAAAAGCTACTGAGTCAGACACTCAATCCGATTATGAAAATTCCCGTTTTTTTTTTCGATAATAATATTTTCGTCTTTTTCTAAACAGATTGGGAGAATAGTGATAAGGGGCAGACATATTCGATTATTCGGATTCAGCTTTTTTTGTTTGACTCTCGGTCTGTTCAGAATTAAAGGATTTTTTTTAAAAAAGTAAATTATCTCCCAGGGAGTTTCCATAATCGGGCTGAATAAGAAGGTGTTTTGTGGACTTCCCACATCTACATCTCTACAGCTTTCCCAGAAGTCACTCGTGGCAATCTTCTGTCTCATTGAATGACCTTCCAATCATTTCATACATTAAAGAATTGTGATTTTTAGATATATTGTAGATATCGACATATGGAATACAATCCCAGACGAATAAGCTCTCATCACTGATCGAAATCCGTTTTATTGAGCCTTCAATTTTGACAATTTGTAACGAACGAACAAATTTGTTTTATGGAAACAGGCAGTTAGTTCCATTGTTTTTCCACTTTTTATCCGATGTGTTTTTATTTTTTACCAAAAAAAGGCCAAAAAAAAATATTTTAATTAAAAAAAAAAAATTCATCAAGTATGCTTAAAGTATTACTGTATGTACTGTTATTCGTAGGAATTCATCAAGTATCCCTGGTGCATTTGAATGTGTTTGATATTATTCTCTGCTCTGTTGTTCGTTTATAGTTTCTGTGTATTCGAAAAGTAACCGAATAGTAACAGAACAATTCTTCGTTGGCAATGCAGTAACCATGCATCGGTACTCTACAGGAACATATCATTGTAATACATAAACAAACGGGCACGAATACAAATCTGATTAGAAAATAGCAAGCAGTTAAAGTATTTGTTCGTGTACGATAAACACGTTTTGCAAATACAGAACCCAACAATGAAACTTCAAAACGTTTTGAAAAGAGAGTAGCTTTGTCGTTACTGTCTAGTAATTGCATAATTTCAATTTTAAAAATCAAAAAAATGTTCTTCATGGTCATACAATTGGAATTTTTTTCATTGAGGTTGAAGAACATTTTCGAACTCAAAAAAAAATATTTTTTTCACAAAATAAAATAAATAAATTTCAATAAAATAAAAATATTTAAATGAAATAAATATATTTCAATAAAATAAATATCTTAATATATATTTACTCTCGACACTGATTCACTGATACACTGATTCCCTGATTCACTGACTCTGTCACGCAGTACGTAGGAATTTAAATAGGCATTCTATAATAATTCTATAAATAATAATTATTAAAAAAATAATATTTTTTTGTACAGAAATTGTGGTTTCCCCAAATTTTTTTTTACCAACATTTTTTTTTCCAAAATTTTTTTTTTTACAATTTTTTTTTTTTTACAAACATTTTTTTTTTTCCACAAAAATTTTTTTTTCCACGAATTTTTTTTTTTCAACAAAAATTTTTTTTTTCAGCAAACTTTTTTTTTCAACGAAATTTTTTTTTTTCAACAAACATTTTTTTTTTCACCGAATTTTTTTTTTTTCAACAGAATTTTTTTTTTCAACAAAAATTTTTTTTTCAGCAAAAATTTTTTTTCCACAAATTTTTTTTTCCCAATTTTATTTTCTTTCGAATTTTTTTTTTACAAAATAGTTTTCTCAAAATATTTTTTACAAAAATTTTAAAATTAAGTAACAAATACTTTCTCAAGCAAATTAACGGGCGCCATAGGCGCATTACAACTTACTAGTTTTTAAATAAATAAGGCTTAAATGTACTATACCGGGCGTAAGCTCCCCCTTCCTCCCCCATACAAAAATTAAAATGCCAAACCCTTCAGAAAGGGCAGAAACTAGTAGAAAAAAATGACCTCAAACTGAATAAAATATTTTGAAAATTTTAATTTTTTAAAAAAAATGTGGTCACGCCCCAACAATTTTGTGTACATTTATCTTCATGCGATTTCCTGAAGTTTCTCCTCTTCTCATATCGATTTTCATGATTTCTGGGTGATTTTAAGGGGGGGTGGCCTTGTTAGTTTTTTTTTTTAATATAAATAAATATATAACTGAAGTTGGTTGTTGGTCTTGCCGTGAATAATATAAAAAAGTCTACTACAATTTCTAATATTTCAACCCACAATTTATCGAAATAGCAAACAGTTTTTTTTCTCTTCGCTACATCAATGATGTTCTAAGAAAACCAATCACATACATTTGTAAAGAAATGATTTTTCACATAATGTCTATTTGTGAACACATCAACAATTATCTAAAGTGTACGTTTGTTCGAGAACGAACATAATTCATACTTCGATACTTTTATTACGGTTCAGTTTTCTAAAAAAAAAGGTACGACATTTTTATTGCTGCTGCGTTTTGTTTACAATAGTTTTATTACGGTCGAGTACTTGTCATGAGGAGTAATGAGCATACGGGTGATCTCGCTGGTCACAACAGATAAACAAACCATTTTTGATCGGTCTCGATGTCATGGATTTTCCATAAGTACTTTCTGTTCATATCATCCGACACATGTAAGGGAGGAAGATAGGAATTTTAAGTACACTTTTTGTGAGTAGATTAAGTAGAGTGAATGTTTCAATGAAATCTAAAGAGTCCGTTCTATGATGCATTGCCAAGGGTAGGGGAAATTATGTCACTGTCACTAACGTCAAATGTTGCCATTTAGTTTGGTGATGTTGAACAGTGTGACGTCGACAGGCACACTTTAAAACTGTCATGAAACTCATGGCCCAGCCATAGTAGACGAGTGTTAAAGTAGAAAGTGTATACAAACAAAAGACATCGCTAAAGTGTAATACCAAGTTAATGCCAATCCCACGGCATGTCAGGCAGCAATAAATACAAATTAAGATGTCAACTCTGTCTGTCCATATACCAGTCGAATAAGAATGGTATCCCTTAAGGAAGCGCCCAACTCATTCATTTCAATAATCAGTAATTCATTCATTAGCAGCAGCAAAAACAAAACCATCTGAAAGAATTTCTTTGTCATATACTTTTTGTAATGAATGTGCGCACACAAACATAAAGCCATATCAATTAATTAATTAATTAATTGAACTATTATCTAAGATTGTTTGTCATCCGCCACTGAATGTGAGTGAGAAAGGCAATGACTTCAAACACAGACAACCACCCCCCCCCCAAACGTCTTGCCTGGTTTTCAAGTGGAATTTCAAATTGATATTTTCATTAAATTTCAATGTATTGCTTCCGCGCTGTCGACACATTCAAAATAATCGATAAATAATTGAAGAAAACCAGAAGTGCTATAAGGTGTTGAATATAGATTTTAGAAATCGTAATGGTTTGTGGAATATCGAATGAAACGACTGGGGCAAAACAACGTGTGTGTAATAATTGAGTATCTTCAAGATGACTAAAGCAAATGCTGGGTGTAGTTGTATAGGTGGAACTACGTGAACATAGGAGTATATCTGCGGCTTGGAGCTCTAAAAGGGCCATTGTCCAAATTCCTTTGTCTTGAGTTAATATTTGTATTTGATTTGTTTTCGTGTGCTATTTCAGAATTCCAAAAAATCCTTGACATCCAAATAAATGTAGATTTCTAAAGCCTTCAAAAGCATTTTTCTCAAAAGTAACTATTTTGACATTGACCCTTTTAGCATCAAGTCACAGATATAAGGTACCGGCTGCTTACACATGTTACAGAATTTTAATAGTCCTGCATTATTAAAATTACTAGAATTTTATAATATTTATAAGTAGACGAATTTTAGAAATTATCAAACCAAATTATTTTTCATAAATAAATGCTTCATCTCATATTTGATTCTTACGCAAACTAATCACATTTATTTTCCCCCTAACCTAATTTGAACATTTTTATTAAACAAAATTCAAATATTGTGCAAATAGGCAGTGATTTTATTTTTTTTTGAGACCACCATCATTTTAAACCGACACTTTCATTTGCAACACATCGCCGTCAAGTTGTCATTTCACGGGAAATTCATCTTCAATAAACGGAAATATTTCCAATGTCATGTCAAACTAAATAACTTGTATTGTTGTAGTTGTTGGTTTCGCCTTTTAAGGGAGGAAACTCGTTGCCACAAACCGCCTTGTTGCCATTCGCTTCTCCGCCAGCACTTCACGTTTTCACGCCGGCATAAAGGCCAGAGAGAATACCCAGAGGCACGAGCCTTGAAAAAGTATTTAACGGTTGCTGTTATTTTTCGCCTTAAAGAGGAAAACTTTTAACTTTTCCAGACTTTTTTTGCATAATTTATTAGCTCAACAGCGCCATGATGAGCAACAGCAGCAGCACAAATTTAAAGCAAATAAACAATAAATGAGTTTAGATGCGAGATAACTTTGTTTATGCGAGGGTGTAGTGTAAAGTATAGAGAAATGTTAGCGGAAATATGTTAAGCGGATTTTTCGCGATAGGTACAGTGTGCGACTATCACACAGCAATCTTCGGTTCGTAGCCTGGTAAGAACATCAACAGATTTTCCTTTGAACGTTTCCCCCCTCGTAAAGGCTGGCGACTTTCGTGGTAACTCTAAATCGTATACAACTGCTCTAGAAAAAAATCTGTAGCCGTTCGGTTATCTAGAAAAGCATTACCCCCGTATTCATAAAAATGTAATAAAAATGTTCTTAAGAAAAATTTATGAAAATACAAAAACAATTTTTAAATTTTTATGAATATGGGGTTCATAAACAATAGGTTCCCCCCAGTAAGAATACCGTCTGTTTCGAACAATCGACCGGTTTTTATAAAAAGACCACTTTCGACTAACCGTGACATGTAGACAATATTGGCTAATTTAAAATATCATTGAATTATTCTAGTCTTATTATTGTTCTAGTCTGATCCTCCTACTGGTGCTTCGCATTGACTGTGATGAATGATTGTCAGGGAATGACCTCCACCTGTTTTTTTTTTGGCTGAATGCTTAGCTTTTTCTCTACAGTCAAGGACTTCGACATATTTGTTAAATTTTTTTTACTGTGTGGCTTAAGGCTGAGCACAACTAAAATAAATTTTAAATATTTTTGTTAAAGGATATGTGGCTGAATAAACTAAGATACTGTACCGTGTTGTCCATTTAGAGGTTTACACAGTGATAGAAATGTAGCAACAATAATTCGGAAAATAGAAAATGCTCCCATTTGACATATGTGAACTAATGTATACCACCCGCGACGATTCAGCGCCCCAAACATTGCGGGGAGTCAAGGAAGAATTGTAATTATACATACAGGTCCATCTTGTGTTTTTTTTAATCATGTTACTGTGACTGCCCTTTACCGCTCGACATCTGCACAGAAAGTCAGCATCATATCGACGTAGAACGACATTAATCATTTGCAAAAAGTTGGCAAACAATGAAAATGTATTTCAAATGTCGTGTAGCCAAAAATAATGCGTTTATTGACAAGAAGTTTTAGTGTCGGTGTTTGCAAAAAGTTCACGAGACTGGCATGAACTCAGTTCGAGAACATCCACATGCTATCCATCTCAACAACTCAGCATTTCTTTCACCAGACTCGGATAATTCGCTTACAAATTCCAATAGAGTCAGCAATTAAACTTACAAGATCGTAGTTAACGCTTCTCAGTTTGGACCTTGAAGCAGTTAGAAAGGACGAGCATATTGGTCCAGCTGGGATCCACCCAACCTGCTGAAAACACCGGCACATGTTCCTCTGAAAGCCAGGGCATCCTCAGAGTGACAGTTTAGTGCAGATCTTGGAGCGATGTCATCTTTGTTACAATTTTTTTTGAAAAGACTGCTAAAAATTACATTTCAGTTAAAGGTGAGCGCTATGGGGACTTAGTTATGTGGCGTTGAGACTGAAGGCATGGACGATCTTCGGCTTCTTCGTATTGGATCGCTCTGCCACACAGCGCACCATACAATTTATGTTTTGCGCTCCAAGTTTGCGATTTTTTGCGACTTTTCTTTGTCAGATATTAACGATAACAAGGAAATGAGCAAGCTATTCGGGGAATGGAGCCAGAAATTGTCACCAAGGTCTTGAAAAACTGGGTTGAGATTATGCGCTCATGCAAAAAAAGCCGAGGCAGCCACATAAATGAAATCGTGTTCCAAAAAAAAAATGGTAATGGTTTGCTCTTTCGAATACTGAAAAAATTGATTATCATTTAACGTGAAACACTTTCGCAAGTAACACCAAATATTAGCATTATTGTTTCTCAATCTTTTGATTTTAGTCTGTGGTCGTCGCTTTTCCCAAGACTAACCCGGGATATGGATATATTTTACTTATTAGTGAGTTGGGTTGTGATATGGGTGGGTTGTCCTAATTGATCTTGGTGCTTGGTACATGACTCGGACAACATCACCTTTTCCACAGACTGGAATGGTCGGAGATGTATCGACATTTAAGTAATTGAATTGATTAGAAAATGTTGCATTTCACTTACCCACTCTGAGATGGGAAGAGTCTCCCGACTCATACAAATAATTTGGCCGCAACCTTTTTCAGTATTCAGTATATCAATCATCCTGTTGTCCATCCTTTTCCATGGGTTTCTAGCTATGCCCATTGGCATTTTACAATTTTAATTAGCGATTATTTTACCATTTTATTATCAATTCAATTGCCAATTCATTGAATTCATCTGGCGCGCTTATTGTATTCTTCTTCTTGTTTTTCTTTTTGCGTAAAATTTCTCCATTCTCTTTTGAAGTTTCCCACACATGACTGTGTGCAAGTTTTGCAATAAGAACAAGAAAATGCACAACAAAGCCCAACGGTTCTGAGTGCAACGCCGCCAATGCATGCGCCGACAACGTCGTCATAGTATGCATGTCACAGCTTTCATGGTTGTTAGCTAGGAAATAGTTAAAAGATCCATAGCTCTATAGTTGCCATAATCGCCAGTTTATTTTTGTTAACCAACTATAGAAAAAGTGTAATATACAAAACCTTATCTTCCTACCTCTTTGTTCAGAAAATCTGGGTGTTTCTACAATGGCCAAGCTTTGTAAAAGATAATTTCGTAATTGGTGATTACATTCCAACTTTTTAAAACTCTTGTGATATACTAGCCTGTAGTTTGAAGCTCTTCTGGTTGAGGTGTGCACTAATCTAAAACCCTTATTATCGACTGATCTTTAAAGTCCAACAAAAGAAATCGTATAAGAAACCTATTTTTAAAAAACGAATGGGTCTTTCGTTTCGTTAAAATAACGAACAGAAATTCCGTTTCGTCAGTTTGGGTTTTTGTAACACGAAAGTCTCTGTTAAAATTCTAATTGGCATTTTCTATATATTTTCATATACATTGGCTAATTGGATTCGTTCAAGTTATAGACACACCATCAATTTTCTTTTCGGCTACAGACGTTTCTGTTTGTCTCAGACGTATACGTTTTAGTTTGAAATTTAGTTTAATAGATCTGTTGTTCAACTGCAATCTCCTAATTGGCTGTAAAGATCAGTCGATAACAAGGGGTTTTTATTGGCGCAGGCATCAAACATATTTAACAGGATAGTTGGAAATGTAAAGATAGTTGGAAATGTACGAAGATAAGGTTTTATATATTACACTTTTTCTATAGTTGGTTAACAAAAATAAACTGGCGATTGTGGCAACTATAGAGCTATGGATCTTATAACTATTTCCTAGATAACAACCATGAAAGCTGTGACATGTATACTATGACGACGGAGTCGGCGCATGCTTTGGCGGCGTTGCACTCAGAACCGTTGGGCTTTGTTGTGTATTTTCTTGTTCTTATTGCAAAACTTGCACTCAGTCATATGTGTGGGAAACTTCAAAAGAGGATGGAGAAAATTTACACAAAAAGAAAAACAAGAAGAAGAATACAATAAGCGCGCCAGATGAATTCAATGAATTGGCAATTGAATTGATAATAAAATGGTAAAATAATCGCTAATTAAAATTGTAAAATGCCAATGGGCATAGCTAGAAACCCATGGAAAAGGATGGACAACAGGATGATTGATATACTGAATACTGAAAAAGGTTGCGGCCAAATTATTTGTATGAGTCGGGAGACTCTTCCCATCTCAGAGTGGGTAAGTGAAATGCAACATTTTCTAATCAATTCAATTACTTAAATGTCGATACATCTCCGACCATTCCAGTCTGTGGAAAAGGTGATGTTGTCCGAGTCATGTACCAAGCACCAAGATCAATTAGGACAACCCACCCATATCACAAACCAACTCACAAAATATATCCATATCCAGGGTTGGTCTTGGGAAAAGCGACGACCACAGACTAAAATCAAAAGATTGAGAAACAATAATGCTAATATTGGGTGTTACTTGCGAAAGTGTTACACGTCAAATGATAATCAATTTTTTGTAGTATTCGAAAGAGCAAACCATTACCATTTTTTTTTTGGAACAAGATTTCATTTATGAGGCTGCCTCGGCTTGTTTTGCATGAGCGCATAATCTCAACCCAGTTTTTCAAGACCTTGGTGAATGTCTGGCTGCATTCGTTATTCGACTCAAGGGCCTGAATCGTTAATACCCCACAAAAAAGGCGTCAAAACGCAAAGTTGGTGCTACTTGAGAAAGTGTTGCGCATTAAATGAAAAAAACCATTAAATTTGTTTAGTATTCGATAGAGCAAACTACATTATTTTTGGAACACGACTTCATTTATGTGACTGTCTCGCCCGACATCGCTGTAGAACATGCTGTCTAATCAATTTTCCAAGACCTTGGTTTCTGGCTCTCTGTCAGTAAAGGCTTGCTCGTTATTCGACTTACGACCTGAATCGTTAATCTACTGTTGCCCACAAACAAGTCGTCAAATCGAAGCATAGGCTTCAAAATATTAAACAAAAAACTTCAAAAGACATATCATACCACAATAGTGTGACAATTCAAAATTCACTTTTTATTGTGTTGCTCAAGAAAAAACTACAACCCTCTTATTTAAGTTGACCTTTGTTCAGCATGTATTAAACACACATATGTATGAGAGGGCTCTAGTTTATTCGGGACACCTATGATTTGTTTGTGTGGATGGAACTGTTGGTGGTCGGAATTACAGCATCAACGAACTTACACGGCAGCATCATTTATGTAATTTCTATTATTTGTTGGAGTTGGTGAAAGACAATTGAAACCTTCTGATTGTGAGACGCTTCCTGGGGACCTTTTTGATGTGCAAACTAAGGTCAACGGGGAGGGTTAATGTTGATTCGGAGTTAAGATGTCCCAAATTGAACGAATAAACTGCAGTTTGTTTGAAAAAAAATTTCAAGTTTAATATCATCCGTGATTCACTTTGATTGGACCTAAATAATTTCAAAGTGATGGCAATTACTGCATGTAAATTTTGAGTTAATATTAGAACAATAAAAGCAAAAGATCTAACGGAGTTTATAAATTACTAAACTCTAACAACGAAATGTTTAGATCGTGTTCGAGCCATTTATAGATCTTCACATACTATATTTTTTTGTTATCAGGAGTTATAATATTAATAAGATTCGGCCGACCGTACTTTGTACCCGTTTGCATTTGTTTTCCTTTATCTAATTACACTAAGCAACAGATATTCTATCCAAGTAATGTTTATAATATGTTCAGGTGTACTTTGGCGTTTAACAAAAAATGCTATAACAAATTAAATGTTATTATGTGAGCGAAAAATGTTGTATAAATGATTTATATAAAAACAATAATTAAGAAGCAGTGGGCATATAATTAAACTAAAGTTTTTTTGAGTTTATATCTTTGTATTCGACCTTTTTAATAAATATGAACACATATGGTTTGTTTAAGCTCGAGGTCTTGTTGTTTTGTATTAATTTAAAAAAAAATATATACATTTAAATACGTTAATCTTGACTGTTCATGGCTTCTGACCACTCAGTGGTCATATCCAGTCAAGTTGATATTTGTGTGTGTCCCATACAATACGCCCTTCCTATTAGAAAGCTGGCAGCTGTCCATGAGCCCATACAGAACTGCAAAGACAGACTCTTTCACTTTATGTTTTCTGAAGCTTTCTAAATCCATCGTAAACAAAAGAATTCCATAGCATGGAAATGTAAGAACATTTTTCACTAAGCCCTCGTTATTATACATTTTCCTACCTGAATGGGAGTATGTGGGCATTTGAATCTAAAGAAAAAAAATACATTTACCTTTTCAAAAAACAACAACATCAACATCATCACTGTGAAGTCTTAAAAGCATTTTAATAACCCACCACCCCGCCTAACATTTACCCATCATATGCACACACACACACTCACGCCGCAACTCATTCAATTTTCCCGATATGGGCGCGCTTGTTTCGCATCTATTTGCGCTGGCTGTTTCTGTATCTCTGTGTGTGCGTGTGTGTGTATGTGGGTACGTGTGCCTGTCTGTCATCAAATGTTTTCACTTTGCCTTTTATGTTGCGGGCAAACAGAAATGTTCACTTCCAGATACACGCGGGCACATGTATAATAGACTGGGTCGGAATATAAATGATGACAAGCAAGTGACGTTTTTATTTATTATTAATTACAATACAAAGTAAATTTATGTTCTAATTTTTGGACCAAGGGTAAACCGGGTGACACAGACCATATGGCTAGATTTTTGCAGCGACAGACCAAAGCCTTTGATGGGAATCGAACCCACACTCTGATAGGCAAGCACGCTACCAACTCGCCTACCGAGGCGAAGTGAATCAACACTTGTGAATCAGCATTAACAGGCCGCACTTTAATATCACTGACGAATTACAGTGATGTTTGTGCAAAATGAATTTTGACGCTATGATTATGGTCTGCAAAACCTCATGAGCGACAAGGCCCATTTTCTTTTGGAACAGATGGGGAAATAAACCACCGACTAAGTCCATCAGTGAGTGTTGCGTTATTTACGTCGATCCTGTTCAATGAACACGGTGATAAATTGGGAACTGTACGATATGTGGTAATAACTTAATCTACATAACACACTAAGCAGAAGCAGAGAACATAAATATTTTAATGAGTAATTTTTCTAGCTCGTCGAAGTCATTTTTTATTAATATTTTTAATTATATTCCAGAGATTATATTTCCGGAGAAAACCTTTCTACTGAGATTATGTCTGTGTAAGACATTCAAATTATGCCCGAAAATTCCCATAAAACGACATCTGAGATCTGGCAACGAATACTGCAAATGCAATAAGTAATATCAATTTAGAGGGAACTCATGTCCAACCTATACCCCTGGAATACCTAGCTGAAAAAGCTGATCCACCATTGTGGGCTGCCAATTACTAAAAAACAAAACAATAAGGCTGCGGGTGGTCTAGCGTTTGAGCTTTGTAAGATGAAGAAGTTATATCGTTATTAACCCGAATTCTGCTTGCGTTGTCATATGACGACGTAGTTTGTTTTAAGGGGATCCCAGATAAGCAGTAAACAAAGTTTAAAACCATTCGAGAGCCTATATCGAAAACCGGGAGAATTCGGGTTACGATCATGAATAAACTTATCTGCGTACATAAACCATTTGAGTCTGTTCCCTTGGCCAAGAGCAAAGAGAAGCTTTCGACAAGCTAATAATTACAACGACGCACAGTGGTCCAGAATCCACACCCATCGACCAATTTTTCAGATCTGTAAAAATATATTGTAGGCAAGAAGTAAGGGATTATTTTAAGGTATTAACATTACAAATTGGACTACTGGATATATTTTAGAAATATTTTCAAAGTCTGCTATTTTTCGATTTCAATAGGGGATATAATTTTTCTATATTTTTTGTTTCAATGCTTTTTTTAATTGTTCATATGGGTCAGAACAAAAAATTCTATTTTTCCATATTAACCAATTTTAAGAGTTTTTATGAAAAAAAAATTTTTTTTTCAAAAAAATATAATTGAATTTTATCTCATACATTTTCAGAGTTGTTTCACATTTTTTTTTTATTATTATAATGTGTGCGGTCGTATCTTTATTATATCGTCAACATTTTATTTTTACCAAATATACAGGGTTTTCCAATAAGAGGTGTTATTTTGGTATTCAAGGAAGATAAATGATCGGATGTTTATTTTATAATAAAGATGAAGGTATGCAGTTAATATTGAAAAAACAACAGCAGCCAAGTGGCCACGACGACCACGCTTGCTGGACCATATCCTTTTCATGAAATTTTCCATAATCGCAAATCGGAAAGTGGGGCAGGTCTTCGATAGCCTCACGAATTCTATCTTTGAGGTCTTTAATAGACGCTGGGCTGTTGGCGTAGACCTTATCTTTCACGTGGCCCCAAAGGAAGAAGTCGCAAGGTGTTAAATCCCAACGTCAGCTCACCTCTTCGAGAGATAACACGGTCCGGAAACGTTTCCCTTAAAAGAGCAATGGTTTCGTTGCTTGTTTGTGGCACGTAGCGCCGTCTTGTTGAAAGTAAACCTTGTCCACATCAATATCATCCAACTCCGACCATAAAAAATCATTAATCATCTGTCGATAGCGCCATCCATTCACCGTAACTGTTGAGTCGACCTCATTTTCGAAAAAGTAAGGTGCAATGACAGCGCCGGACCATAAATCGCACCAAACAGTCACACGTTGAGGATGGAGGTTTTCTTGGGTTTTCCGAGCCACAGATGCGACATTTTAGCTTGTTAACGTAGCCACCGAGGTAGAAATGGGCCCTAAGCAGTCAAGATGATTTTTCGATGGAATTCCGGACCATTTTCATGCATTTCAAGGACCCAATCAGCAAAGACACGACGTTGTTGATGATCACCCGGCTTGAGTTCTTGTATTAACTTAACTTTATAAGCCTTAAGACCCAAGACTTTATGCAAAATACAGTGTAATGACGTTTGTGGTAGAATGCCCAATTCATTCCAAAGAACGACGAGGAATGGACAAGACGTTGGGCTACAGCAGCAATATTCTCACTTGTTCTTGAGCGACGTGCACGGGTTTTATTCTTCATATGACTAACTTGTCCCACAACAGCTCGAATTTTTGCCGGTATTGCGGTCCGACGACCCAAAAATGCTTTAGTTTTACGAACTGTGACTGCAAGATTTTCACCATTTTTGTAGTGAATTTTAATAATTTCAATGCGTTGTTGAAACGTGTATCGTTCCATTTTTAGTAATGGCGTAGTTTCTACTCATCAAATGTCAATGAATAAAAGCTTCAACAGTGACAGCTACCGAAATACAGGGTGATTAAAAATAACACCTCTTGTTGGAAAACCCTTTAACTTAATAGAAAGTTTTACTAAGTATTTTACAATGGGCGGGGAAATATGGCGATAAAGGGTAACTTTACTACTTTACTTCTCGGATCTCTAAAATATATTTAGAAAGCAAACTTCAAATCAATAGCAACAAAACCAACGATGTTGGTGTATATTGGAAATATCGGTTATAATGGCGACTATATAATATACTTAGAGACTCCGAATAGATGCACAATTCAAATTTGGCCCAGATAAATTCATAATTAGACTTTAGACAAAGAAAAAAAAACATAAAGACTTTTTGACCACAGTACAATGGCCTAACTGAACTCCTTGTCTGCGACATTGTTTTAACCGAAGTCGAAAATGTTTACAAAATTGTTTGGCCACTGGGCAGACAGACAGTGGCAAACTCGATGTAGGAGACAATTTAGTTTACCTCGGCTACGACTTCCCCACCTGCACAATGATGAATAGACAGAGACATTTGTTTTTATTTGACCCACTCTAATATACCTAAATATATGTATGTGTTATTAATATTCAGGCACACATACAAGTGCACATATGTACATTGAACATACGCACAATTGGTATTTATTATTATGTATTTGTTATTGTTGGTGTTGATGTTGATGTTGTTGCTGTTGCTGTTGGGTAAATCAATTACTTATTATTGCTAAAAATACATTAAACAAACAATGTTTGTTTGTTTGTCTGTTTGCCGTTTTCTGTTTGCTCAAACGATGAATGTTCTATTAATATGATGAATGTGTGTATTGGCACACACAAGCATTCAAGCACACACACACATGCTCAGCCACACACACACAATGATTGCCGTTAATGGAAAATTGTGGTGCGCCTGGCAAAGGGCTTTGGAAATTGTGGAATATTTTTTTTATCGCCCGTAGGCCTCTACCCATAGACGGTACACTTTGTAGGCCAACTCTGATTGTGTTAACAATCGACCGAAGAGCCTCCAGCAATGGTGGCTTTTGCTTTTAATAGAAATAAAATTATATGTTTTTTTTTTTGCACTTTTTGCTGTTGATGTAATGATCGATTTATGTTTAGATTTCATTTGTGACTAGAGAAAACTATGTGAAAACATTCGGACACTTGGAGGCAGCAGTGAAGAGTTGTTGGTTTCTCAAAGACCAAGTCTTGGGAAAAGTCCACACAATGGCTTTGCCCCAGAGTTTTTCTTGACATTTGGGAGATGTCGAACGAATGTTAAAAACAAAGCCTCCAAAAAACTAATGAGTAACACTTACGATATATAAAAGAAGTTTGGGATTCGATATCACTTTCGTGGTGATACAGAAATCCGATTCAAAAACAGTGTGTCTAATTAAATGACCACCACTGGGTATTCTTCTTTTGTATAACCAATAAAAAAATTGGCAATGTCAACAAAAAATAAATGTTTTTTTATTTTTTTTTTTAAATTTTCAATTTAAAACGCCAATTTCCCCCCAATTTCCATTCCATGACTGGTTTGCTACCCCTCTTGCTTCCCCATCCGCACAACAATCGTCAAACGTCGTGTAAACCGGTTCATCAATTTTTTTTTTTTTAAGTTTTCCAACAATTTGTTTTTATAGAGGCCCTAAAAACACCGGCATGAATGGGGACCTTTATGTGACCTTATTCAAATGGTGCACAGTATATCAATTCATCATGCTAACAACTGTGGCCCCCCTTTTTCTACTTAACACTCAACAGTCATTCAAGCAGAATTGAAAAAAGAAAAAAACGTCCCCCCGATTTTTCTGGAAAATTTTAAAAACAAGTAAAGTGTATTCTGGAAAAAAAAAGGTTTTCGCTGTTGAAACAAAGTCAATAAGTAGTATGTATTTGCATATTCGTTGCAGTCAGAGTGCAAATATGTGAGAAATTATTATTTTCTGTGAATTGGCCATTTACGGGGAATCTGTTTTGCTCCCATAAAATATCAACAAAAATGTAATGGGGTAATTTATTAACGAGTTACGGGGCTATGATTTAATTAGTTTTTTTTTGTATACCCTCAACGTACGGGGTATATATCATTTGATACGGCTCAAAAGTGTAGCACATAGAAACATCCACAGTAGACCCCAGGTGTCTTTGAACCAAATTCGATTCATGACTTTCTGAATCGTTTGAGCCGTCTCCGTCTGTCTGTCCTGCTGGTACGCATGATAACTTTCGAAAGAGTTAAACAATCGCTTTGCAATTTGGCATGGGTTAAAATTTTCCCCAAACCGGCTTATAGGATTGCATATGGGCTATATGGCCACACCCCTTCGGGTACCTCCCATACAAATCGTCTATTTCGCCCCCTTTAGAAATCATGTAATAATATCAATGTGACCAACGCGATCTTTCCCAAATTCTGTATTTAGTAAAGCTATTGCTAGACAAAGTTTGGGACAAAAACTTGAAAGTCTGGCAACTCCCCTTCTGGTGTCTCCCATACAAATGTACCATCCCGCCTACCTTTGAAATCGGGTAATATGATCAATATGACCAACGCGATCTTGCCCACATTCAGTATTTTGTGCGATCCGTAAAGGAGGGTCCACTAACAATTCAGACCTTCAAGGCGAATACCGGGCAAGCCATTCATGAGATAGAGAACGAGAGAGCAATCGTCACTCTGGTCTTAAAAAAGTGGTTGGTCAGGTTGAGCTACTGCCAACTCCGAGCCGTGGCAGCCACATGAATGAAATCGTGTTCCATAAAAAGTGGAAATGTTTGTTTGAATGATGTCCAGAAAACAAATATTTTTTTTTTATTTTTTTTTAATTAAAAAAAACTTGTAGTAGGACCACCCTTTAGATTATAAATTATGATTGAGACCAGTGTATAGTTTTTTCTAATTTTTTCCAATTAGAAAATTTATAATATTTCAATGTAGACCTCAGATATTTTCCATTTTCTTTAATTTATAAAAATAAATTGTATTTGGACCACCCTTTACATATTCAATTGTAATCATATAATTTTTTTTTCAGTTGGAAAAATTTATAAAAAAAGTAATGTATTTGGAGCACCTTTTACATATTAAATTGTGATTGAGAATATTTCATATTTTCTATTTAGATATTTTCTATTTTTCTTTAATTTCTTCTAATTCTTTTTCTTATTTAGAAAGTGCATATAAACGTAATGTAGTCCCATAGCAATCTTCTATTTATAAAAATATTGCCAAACTATTCCAACATCTTCTTAACAACTTGGTGGAGGGGGGATATTTTTAGAATTGCATAAGTCCAATGTAAGAGTCTGATCCAAGGGAAACACTTACGTGAATTGAAAAACCTCGTCCATGTTTAATATGTTACGTTACGTTCTATGATATTCTTTCGTTGATTACTTTTTGCTCGCTATTATTCTGAGAATGAGAAATCTTGGCCACTGTCAATATTCATTCTGATGAGTAGATTGCGTGCATTGTTTCCTGTTACACGGAATAAATTAATAAACATCCTTTTCTAATGTCCCGTGCCGTCCCATCCCATCCCATCCATCGCTTTTGTTAGAACATATTCCGAGTATCTTTCCATTTGTTGCAATTACTTGGTATTCCATTGTTGGGCTCTCAACTCTAAAAGTAAAAGTAATCACTTGACTTTTATCAGTCACAAATGGAGTGATGACATGGGTGGTGAGAGTGGGGGGCGGCAAACCGAACACACACACACACACTAGTTAGCCACACATGTACAAATGTTGGAAAAATATCGTGTATATCTTTCTATCCCTTTTTCTTTTTTTTTTTTTGGGTGCAATTTATTTATTTCTCCACTTCAATTTTTTGTTTGTTGTGTTTGCCATTCCATAACATGCAAATATCTGTACGTCAAAGTATCACAGAATGGGGGTGAGGACGTTAGACAGAGACAGAGCAACAGCAACCGCCACATAGAGTCATCATAGAACGTGATTTAGATTTTGTATGTCAATGACTGAAATTGACACAATTGTTGTAATGAATAATTTAATATCGCACCAACATACAATAAACAAATTAAGCGTCATTGACATGCTGATGATATTGACGTCGATGTCGATGACAATGGTTACGACGATACGACGATGGTGACGATGATGATGAAGACGTGATGTTATTGGCTTTGATGGCAAAGGAGTGATAACTCATTTTATGAAAAGGATTTTTATGGGGACAATTGCAAAACCACAGAAAAAAAACATTGCCTGGCTTTGGAATATGTTTGAATGGCCATAAACTTGTATTATCTGTCAATAGAAATTACAGGAAACTGAAAGATAATGACTCGCTTGTAATATCCTAAGTTTGCCCAAGAAATTATAAGTTTTAGAAGTGAGAGGCATGTGGTTACTTTTTGTAGTAGAGAAAAACATTTTTCTTAAGATGTCACCAGCAGAAATTTATGGTGGCAAATTGTCAACATCATAGCCTTACACAGCTGTCTTCAAGTGGTCTAAGGTATAAAAAAACTGCCGCTAAAAACGGCCGAATGGAATTTTTTATGCTCGGCGATACCTTTAAAATGCACTTTTGCGCGAAATCCTACCTGATCATGTATGAAAATGGTGACATTTTTTATATTTTCGATTTGAAGAAAAAAATGTTTTTTCAAATTTTGCTGTCTTCTACTGTCTACAATCTAATTAGACAATGTTATTAGACCCAGGTCAACTATACTTTGACGGAGGTCAAGGGTTTTTCAAGATCTGTATGACCATATTGCCTGAAGGTTACTTTTGTGATGAAAATTATGAAGTGTTGGAGAAAAAACGAAAACTCTACGCAGAAGGGGGTAGTGTGGGTGTGAAACCAAAACTGGGCAGTGTGAATAGATTGCTGATGCTATGCACTGTGCCAGACATCAAGGAATCATACGATAATGTCAAACTTTTATTTGATTTGGTTAAAATCAATGACATCTCTTTCAAATTTGTATGTGATTTCAAGCTGTTATTAATAATTAACGGGCAGCAGACATCTAAATCGTCTCACCCCTGCCCATTTTGTTTTGTCAGTCTAAAAACCTTGCGAAATTGTCAACAACTTGATGATATGCAACACGCCTCGGATTGGAACGAACAAGATTCCAAGTCTGAGATAGATAATGGTGATCATCCCTTGAGATTGAAAACTTATGGAGATTTAAAAATAGATTATAGTAGGTTCCTTTCTGCTGGAAACACCAAACAATTTGCCAAAGAATACCACAGCGTAATAAATCCCTCACTTTTTAGTGAGAATGACGAGCGGTTAGTCATTGAAAAATGTATAATCCCAGAACTTCACATTCTGCAGGGCTTTACAAATCACCTTTTTTGGAAGGATTAGTGCCTTTGCTTGGTAGAGAGAAGGCACTCGTGTGGCCACTAAAACTCAGAGTGATTTCTAAGAATTACCATTGTTTGAAGGTAATGCTTGTCGGAAATTAATAAAAAATGCTGATAAACTCAACGATGAAGCTATCTACGGCCATGTTGGGTATTTCAAAATTGTGCCCTTTATCCATGCTTTTAAGGAGATGAATAAACTTGTGGAGTGCTGTTTTTCCAGAGGCCCAGTTCATTCAGACGTAGAAAAAAGAGTAAGTGAAGTGCGCAAAGCATTTTTGGCGACTGGAGTTTCGGAAACATTAAAAATGCATGTACTTACAAGACATCTAACCGATTGTCTGAAATTTTTATCTGGCTTTGGACTAGGAGATTGGTCAGAGCAAGCTGGCGAATCCGTACACCGTGAATTTTTGAAATTTTGGAACAGATATAAAATAAATTTTGTTAAAGATTCTGCTTACCCAGACAAGTTAAAAAAGGCAGTTGTCGCATTTTCTTCTCAACATATATGATAAATTTATGTTATAAATAAACTTTATTTATTTCAAGTACACATCGTTTGTGAAAATTATCAATTTTTTAAATGTGAAAAATACAGAAAAAAATATTCACAGTTCCAACTGTAGTTATGAGTTTTTTTTTTGTAGAACCATCCTCCCCCCATTTACCATTCGTACTTAAATGTGCTCTAATATCTACAAAAGAAGTTTCCGAAGTATAAACTATCTTATTTCAACCTAAATTAGATTGTAGACAGTAGAAGACAGCAAAATTTGAAAAAACATTTTTTTCTTCAAATCGAAAATATAAAAAATGTCACCATTTTCATACATGATCAGGTAGGATTTCGCGCAAAAGTGCGTTTTAAAGGTATCGCCGAGCATAAAAAATTCCACTCGGCCGTTTTTAGCGGCAGTTTTTTTATACCTTAGACCACTTGAAGACAGCTGTGCTTAGGCTGGCTTTATTTGGGAAACTAAGATTTTTCGATAATTGTTTGCCAAAGGGAAGTGTACTTTGTGTGCTATAAACAAACGAGTGTGTTTCAGATTTTTGTTTACTAATTTTGTTTTATTTCGTTCGATTAATTACTGGGCACGCAAAACATGCTCAACCTAATATTTCTGTGCTGTCGGCACACTGACTGAAAAGACCGAGGAAAAAAAAAATCCACCACAAAAGTTTAATATCATTTTTATTATTCACCGGAAACATATGTTTTCTGCTAAAAGTCTTAGTGTTGCCTGCCACATCAACAGGTGAAAATGTGGATTAGTTTGACTGACCACTCGTAAAACGTATTTGAAGTTTAAACTAAGTTTTATTGCAAACTGAGTATTATATAATCGTTAAAACAGAATCTCTCTGAGCCGAAACAGAAGCAAAACGTTTCGGATGAAATTGACGTAGACCTTTTATGATTTCTTATTAGCGGAAATCGCATCTGCAAAGATGACCTTCAATTGGACGAAGAAAAAAGTGACACCAGTAAAATGGTAACTTTTTTATCCAAATGTCAGAATAGTACCTTTGTATTTGGGGATTATCTGAATATATTTGGGAATTCATTTAGGCAAGTAACATTAATAACTTTTCTACGTAAACACCACCTTTTCTCAGCTGTAACAGCAAATGTAATGTAAACAATATGTAGGAGTTGATTTTGTTTTTCTTTTTTGATTAGAAAAAATCAGCCCGATTATGGAAACTCCCGGCGAATTTACTTTTTTCAAATGAAAATCCCTCAATTCTAAACAGACCGGGAGTCGAACAAAAAAAAGCTGATTCCGAATAATCGAATATGCCTGTCGTTTATCATTATTCCCCCGATCTGTTTAGAAAATGGGATAATATGCAAAAAAAAAAAAAAAAAAAATTCCTTGGTAAAAAAATAAAAATAAATAATCGGTATTTAAATTCCCCGGAGGCCATTGCAGGACGTCTCAAATGTTCTTCAGATGCCTGGTAACCAGCAAACGGTGGGTAATAAAACTGCGTCCACTATAGGCCAAAGAAAGGACACACTTAACAAGATGAGGGATTTATACATTTGGCATTTTTGGGAATTTTTTTTTAATTTTTTGGTAAAAAAAACATTTTTTTAGATTTTTTTTTTAATTTTTTTGGTAAAAAAAAATAATTTTTTTGGAAAAAAATTTTCATTTTTTGGTAAAAAAAATATTTTTTTTGGGAACGTTTTTTAATTTTTTGGTGAAAAAAATTATTTTTTTTTTTTTTTTGGGAGAAAGGAAATATTTTTTTTGGAAACAAATTTCATTCTTTTGGCAAACAAAAAAAAATATTTTTTTGGGAAAATATTTTAATTTCGTCGTAAATTTTTTAAATTCTTTTGGCAAACAAATAAAAATTTTTTAAATTCTTTTGGCAAACAAATAAAATTTTTTTTTGGGAAAAAATTTTAATTTCTTGGTAAATTTTTTTTAAATTTTTTTTTTTATTTTTTTGTGAAAAAATTTGAATTTTTTTGGGAAATTTTTTTTTTAATTTTTTTGGGAAAAAAGGAATATTTTTTTTGGAAAAAAGGAATATTTTTTTGGGAAAAAAAGAATATTTTTTTTTGGAAAAAAGGAATATTTTTTTTGGAAAAAAATTTCATTCTTTTGGCAAACAAATATTTTTTTGGGAAAATTTTTTAATTTTTTGGTAATTTTTTTTTTAGTTTTTTGGTGAAAAAAATTTTAATTTTTTGGGAATTTGGGAATTTTTTTAATTTTTCTGGGAAAAAAGAAATATTTTTTTCTTTGTAAATTAATTTATAACTGCAAAACTGTTGATTATGTACAGAAACTGTATATGAATAAATTAAAGGAAATATTCTTACTTATTCCCCTTAACATTCCCTGAAGGAACAAACGGGGAACTTCTCTCGACTCAGTGAGCTGTGTACGATATAATTTGTATTCTCACTGACCAGGACCTACAGCTTATATCCTGCTCTGAACGGCTAATGCTTTTCTAAAGAAGTTTTACATGGCTTAGAGATTGCTCTCTAACTGGTAAAATCGCCAACATTTACGAGGTGGAAACAGCCGCTGAAAAATGTTTAATGGTCTTACCCGGTTTCGAACTCTGGTTCTTCTGTGTGATAGTCGCACACACTACCTACCACACCACAACCTTCCACTATTAAATGTAGTTCTTTATTTTCCTAAATTTATTTCAGCATAATCGAACTAGTCTTGGAGTTATTTGGTTGTTGTGATCATGTGTTTTTGTTGTAAATAAAATTAATTTAAGATGAACATTTTTTTGGAATTTTTTTGTTGAGAAATATTCTTAAAAAAGAAAAAAAAATGACAAAATGTGTCTAATTTCAGTAGTTAGTAACATAAATCCATACGATGATTAAAATCGATGGAGGATTTTCGCATTTATTCAGAATTAACTGAACGTCATACAAAAAAAATCTCCACTTGTATTTGTTTATAACTCTGAAACTGTCATTCAGCTTCAAAGACACTAAAGACGAAGATTAAAAATAATGTTGTGGTCAATTTTAGAATTTGTAGGCAATTTAGTTCTCAAAAAATGTAATTTTTTTAAATCCATAGAAAATAAATAGGTTTGGTATACTCAGGGCACGACAGTACAATCGAATACCATAAATAGAATTTAATAAAATTAAACTACACAGGATTCTTCTTATTATCAATTGCTCCTCTCAAAGTCGTAAAGGATACGAAGAATTGCCTCCATGGACAGAAAATTGAAACAATGGAAAATACTTGGAGTAAAACACTTGGAGTTAACTTAAAAAAAGAATAACGGATAACGGATTTGTTTTTTATTTAGTCTGTCTATGGAACACTACAACTTTGTCCATTTAATTTTGGATTTCTTTTATCCTTAAAGTCAGTTGGACTACAGGGAGAGAAAGCGACCTGCCAATAAAATCGGGTAGACAAATAATTGGTATCATTAATTTATTTAATTTTTGGAAAAGTTGAGCCAAAACGTCAGATTCTTATTAACCGCATGAAGTGCTGTCAATATTAATTTTAATTGGTTTTCTATACAATTGTTTTTTTTTTTGTTTGTTTTTTTGTATGAAAGCTTTTCATGGTTATGCTCGAATAAACGTTATCAAAAGAACAACAACATTTTTGTATTTATTACAACAAATACTATTAAATCAACCACAAATTTGTGAACAATTTTAGAAAAACCTTTTATTTGTTTTTCGAATTATGTGGCCATAATGCCAATTAAATTGAGTGCCGGGTCGGTGGACCGTATGATTAATATTATCCTTAGATTACTCATAGACATGTCGTTCATTCCAAAGACTTTTTGACAGCATGTTTTTTTTTTTTTTTGATTCCCAATTTAACAGATCACGGCAGATACGGTTGATAGTAAATTATCCGTAGTTAACGAAAAAAAACCTTTCTTCTTTTTGTAAAGTTATTTGGACAAACAAAAGTTGCGAGGCGGGTCTACTCAAATCAGTGTGTTATACGAACACGTAGACCGAATCAATTCAATAAGGGCGCATTTTAAAGGTCACGACTTCTACTTTTTCGACATTGTGCCCAATTATAACAAAGGAGAAGGATATACGCTACTAAACATTTATCACATCACTCTCATTCACTTGCGAGAACTATGCTTATATTAGACCAATAATTTGCAACAGAAATCATTGCAAATGGCTACCGATGAAGAAGTGTGGCAGCTTCCGAAACGGATCCGTTTACCTTGCCTGCAATCAAAGCAAACACAATGCTTGAGACCTTTTTTTTAAAAACATTTCTATTTTTGCAAAGAAATTGAAATAATAAATCTGGATCTGGAACTCGACTAACAGAAACAAAACTGTAAAAAAAATAACAACAAAATCAAAAAAAAAAATTAAAAACTTGAAAAACAACTATACAATTTTGATGTATAGAAATAATAATAAAGCTCGAACTGTATTTTAAAAAAATTTACATCAATTCAATTGAATTAACCATCTGTGCGTGTGAGTGCTAGGCTTTTAAATTAATATTACTAATACGCTCCAAAAAAAATCAGCTACTTCTGTTCTAGAAAGCAAACACTTTTAACCCTCTAACCGGCAATAATTGTGTTTAATTTCATAAAAATATTTCATAAACAAATATGACACAGAAATACTGGGAAATCCTTGCAACCTGTTTTTATACCCTCACCCTACGGGTAGGAGGGCATACATATATCATTTGATACGGCTCAAAAGTGTAACACATAGAAATATCCACTTTAGACCCCAGGTGTCTTTGAATCAAATTCGATTCATGACTTTCGGAATCGTTTGAGTCATGTCCGTCCGTCTGTCTGTCCTGCTGGCACTCATGATAACTTTCGAAAGAGTTAAACAATCACTCTGAAATTTGGCATGGCTTAATATTTTCCCAAAACTGCTTATGGGATTACATATGGGCTATATGGCCACACCCCTTCGGGTACCTCCCATACAAATCTGTTATTTCGCCCACTATAGAAATCATGTAATAATATCAATACGACAAACGAGATCTTGCCCAAATTCTGTATTTAGTAAAACTGTAGACAGGCAAAGATTTAGACAAAAACTTGGAAGTCTGGCAACTCCCCTTCTGGTACCTCCCATACAAATGTACCATCCCGCCTACTAAGAAATCGTGTAATAGTATCAATATGACAAACGCGATCTTGCCCAAATTTTGTATTTAGTAAAACTATAGCTAGACAGAGTTTCGGACAAGAACATGGAAGTCTGGCAACTCTCTTTCTGGTACCTCCCATACAAATGTACCATTCCACCCACTTTAGAAATCGTGCAATAATATCAATACGACCAACGAGATCTTGCCCAAATTCCGTATTTTATAAATCTATAAACATGTAAAGCTCTCCAGAAAAAATTGGACCCCTAGTGGGTTCCCTTCTGGTACCTCCCATACAAATGTATCATTCCACCCACCTTAAAAATCGTGTCATTATATAAATTCGCTCAATGAATAATTCGGAAATTCTATATTGAGTAAAGCTTTAACTAAATTTTTAAACAATTTTCGAGAAAAAACTCGAAAATAACCAGTTATTTTAATTTTTACGAAATTAAACACAATTAATGAAAACATCCTCAGAGTGGCCCGTTGCCCATCAGAGGGTTAAGAATCATTTCTAGGAAGCTCATATATTCTAGAAGTTGGTTATGTTTCTTTGTGTTGCACTGTGAAGGTTTCTACAAAAATTTTTGGCACCCTGCATTTTTGAGTTCCTATAGGGTGTTTTTTATTGGGGTATAGATCTTTAAGTTGGCATCACTTTTTTAACTGGCGGCCATTTTGTCAGCTGTCAAGTGATTAATATTTAGTTTGGTTTGCCATTTCATCATTAACAGGTTGACAAAAGAACAACGCTTGCAAATCGTGCAAATTTATTTCGAAAGTAATGGTTCAGTTCGCGAAGTTCACCACAAGCTCCGTCCATTTTATGCCATTACATCCACAAAAACTGACTGTTTGGTGTGCTCTATGGGCTGGTGGAGTCATTGGGCCATACTTCTTCCGAAATAATGCTGGAGTGTCAGTTACCGTTAATGGAGACCGGTATAGAGCCATGATAACCGACTATTTTGTTCCCGAATTGGATGGCATGAATGTGGTTGAAAATTGGACCTGGAGAATTGGCTTTGTTCGAGCCAGCCGCGGCGGCCACATGCCCGAAATCATATTTAAACATTAATGGCATAAAATTATCCTTCCAATAAAGCCAAATTGATGGACATTAATACGATTTTCTTGTGTTTTATTTCAAATCGAAGTTCTATACCTCAATAAAAAACACCCTTTAGAAAATATGTGTTTCTGTATCAGCCTCAGATGTTGGCAAAGACTTTGACAAAATATCCACAAGGGCAACCACATTTTCAATTTCAATTTCTGTTGATTTAATTAAACTGAGTCCTTTTGGACTGATAGATATGCCTTTCATTTAATTTGCAATCTCCCCAACTTGGCCTACCCCATACAATTCCACTCATAGTATGTTTTAATGCAGGATTGCCTCTTTTAGTGGGAGGGATTGTCCATAATTTTCGCAAGCAACTCTATGCTAACTGTAATTGGATGTACAGCCATCCTAAGTATCGCCTTCCCATTACAAGCATAATTAAGTGACTCTCTTTGTTCATCTGAATTTCCAAACCTAAACATGTAACGAGCAATAATCTCTTCAGCTACGTCATGTTGTAGGCAGATCCCGTATGTAAAACCGAGTTCAACCAGCAGATACAAAAAAAAAGCCTTGAAAGCCCATTCGAAATCCCACATTTGCTATACGATATGAGAGCAACGACAAAGAGGATGCCAGAGGCATCCTGCTAATCACCCGTACGATGATTAAAATATAATAACACATAATGTCCGACAGCAAATTGCAGTTACATTTTTAATTAGTTGTGACACTCACACACATCTACACACACACACATACACACACATAGACAGATATCAAAAACACAACACTAACCGGAAACAGGAAATTGTCGCAACGGATGAATTCCGCCACCCCGATGTTAATGTGGCTGTGCCGACTGTGCTGTGCTAATACTGATGCTGCACTTGTAGTAGTTTTAATTTTAATTGTTGTTGTAGTGGTTGTTGCTGTTGTGACCGTATGAATTTCGAATGGCATTCCCACACATGGGCAACTACCAAACACTTGTTTGATGTTGATGGTGAGCTCTGGTGTTGTAGCCGCTGTTGTGTTACTGTTGTTTGTGGGCAGTTTGGGGGGGTCAATATCCACAAGTGTTTGCTGTTGTTGTTTGTTTGTCACATAAACTTCCTCACACACACGCACACATATACCGAAGTGTATGAGAAAACCGTTTTTTTCTTTGTTGTATTTCCTTTTTTTTTTATCACTTTTCACATTTGGCCTGTTTAGTATTACTTATGCTTATATGTATGTGAATACACATACATACTTATCTTCACAGGCCTAACCCACTCACACTAATGCACAAAAGCACACTAGCACACACGCACACACACTTAACGTTGTACATCAACACATTTACTTTCACGTTTATTCTTCATTAAACTTTGATGTGTGTGTGCGCCTACTCTTATTGTATTTTATTTGCTTTATGCCTTTGATGTAGTTGTTGTTGTTGTTGCACGCCAACAAACCCACCTTCACCAATATGTGTATTTGTGTGTGCCCTACAAAACACACTCACTTTCAGAATTTTTCATGATTTTTCACACTTTAGACGTTTGTTTCACCCGATAGTTTTGTTTTCGAATTTTCCAAATATTTTCCATGGAGTAAAACCCGCTACTGAAGAATTTCCGTGTGAAACATCGGCTTTTATATGAATTTCCCGCAAACATTCGTTAAGTGCGATGGTGCTTTGAAGCTTTTGCGGCGTTGAAAGCTTTACAATCATTGCTCTCTCTCTCTCTGTCTCTCTCTACCTCTTGTTACACTCCACTCTCTGAGTGTTTGTTTACCTTTTGTATGCGGCATTTGTGTTTCGTTAAGTTTCACTCCAACAGGTGTCTGTTGGCATTTTGCCGCCAAAACCCAAGTCCTTACCCGAGGAAAGCCGCTAATAACGTTGCTTGAATTTAATGGCTTTTTGGTAAATTGACTCTAATAGGAGAAACTAGTAAAAAAAGAAAAGAAAAACAAAAACATAAATCTACGAAAAAATGAGAATAATAACGAGCGCTAACCGCGAAAATAAACCTAAGCGCCAAAAAGAAAATTTTACAGGAGAGGGTTTTTTGTGTGGTCAAGCAATTGGATCTGCTATATCTTTGTAAATAATTTTTTTTTAAATTTTTAATATTTTGGAGCTTCAGAGCTTTAGACAATTTTCTATCGAATTTCATTAAAAAGCATTTTTTAAAAAAGAAAACAAAAAAATGGCGCTTACGTCTTGTTCTTGCTAAGGGCTCGATATGTAGCAGGAGATGGGTTTTACGAATTATGTATGTGTATTAGTGAATGCCTTCGTATGTGAACCCATACTATCGGTCGGCGAGCAGTTCTGATGTTCGAAATGGAATATTTATGTGGTTGTTATCAATGTCATTATTGATTCACCTGTGAACGGTCTGACATTTGCAATTCTGGAGTGAAATTTGGAATTCTGGGTGCCTTCTTTTTAATCACACATCCAGGTTATTTCTGTTGTATTGTCTTTAGTTGCACTGTCGCCCGTCTTAATGGAAACTGAACTTGTTCACGCCTTTCCGGGCAGATATTCTGCGGTTTTCACGAATAATCGCTTAAGTACATTTTTGGGGATTTTGATTTATTGATACGAAAGTGCTACATTTTTCAAGGGCTTTCCGTTAAAGTAAACTTTTTTTTAATACAAATGATTCGTTAAAGCATAGAAATAAAAGTATAGAAATTGATCAGCGAATTCCTCAAATGCATAAAATTAATAATTTCATTACTTACATCGTGTTACACACATTCTGTCCTATGAACCAAATTTTCTTTTTCGGAAAGCGGATAAAAAATAAAAATACACGTGTATCGGCGATTTTCATGTACACGTCAGAATTTTTTTTTTAAGTTTGAAGTATGAAGCTCGTAGTGGCCTGTGTGAAAGCCTTTGGACCGATTTTTAACCCTTTTTCAGTGATCCAATCGAGCTGATTTTTTGCATGCAGACTCGTGGAAATGTCTGTATTACGTCAAATTTTTTAAAAAATTGATTTTTATCAATTCTCAGATTTTCCCCAATTTTTATTATTTTTGAAAAAAAAATATTTTCTTCACTTTTCTTATCATAACTTGAAGAGACTCCAAATTTTTAAACTACTTAAGCGTTACGAAAAAAAAATGTTTTTTGAACTGAAACCTTAAAAAAACGATAACAATTTAAAAAAAAAATTTAGGAAAATCTGAGAATTGATAAAAATCTATTTTTTAAAAAATTTGACGTGATACAGACATTTCCACGAGTCTGCATGCAAAAAATCAGCTCGATTGGATCACTGAAAAAGGGTTAAAAATCGGTCCAACGGCTTTCACACAGGCCACTACGAGCTTCATACTTCAAACTTAAAAAAAAAAAATTCTAACGTGTACATGAAAATCGCCGATACCGTGTATTTTTATTTTTTTCCCCTCTTTCCGAATATGTGCATTTGGTTCATAGGACAGAAAAAAATCTATTTTTTGTAACACGGTGTTATTAATTAATTATACTTTCGTCAGCAAGAATTTTGTAAAAAAAAAAATTAAACCCAATTTTGAAAATCATGAAAATCACATATGGGCATTTCCGCCGATCCGTACGTTCGCGACCACATGTTTATTGCTATTATTATGAAAACTAAAACTCGATGAAAGCCATCTTTTGTACTAAATATAGAGCTACCAAAATGTTATCGAATCACAAAAAAAAATTGAGAAAAAAGATGTGTTCTATATTTTTTGTACATCAAAAGCGTACGAACGTACGTTCGCGACCCACGGAAATGACCATACCAAATTCTGCAAAAAAAAAAAACTGTACAGGGTTTTCCAACAAAAGGTGTTATTATGGTGTTCAAAGAAAAATTAAATTTTTCTTCGGATGTTTATTATTTCATAATAAAGAGCAAGGTGCGCCGGTAATATTGAAAAACAACAGCAGCCAAATGGCCACCACGACCACGATTGCAGGACCATATCCTTTTCATGAAATTTCCCACAACCAAATCGCAAAGTGTGGCAGGTCCTCGATAGCCTCACGATTTCTGTCTTTGAGGTCTTTAATAGACGCTGGGCTATTGGCGTAGACCTTATCTATCACGTGACCCCAAAGGATGTCGCAAGGTGTTAAATCGCAAGGTCAGATCACCTCTTCGAGAGATAAAACGGTCCGGAAACTTTTCCCGTAAATAGCAATGGATTCGTTGCTTATTTGGCAGGTAGCGCCGTCTTATTTATTTGTCCAGGTCACTAACATCCAACTCCGACCATAAAAAAAATCAGTAATCATCTCTCGATAGTGCAATCCATTCACCCTAACTGTTGATCCAACCTCATTTTCGAAAAAGTAAGGTCCAATGACCTCGCAGGACCATAAACCGCACCAAACAGTCACACGTGGAGGATGGAGGAGAGGCTTCTCACCAATAACTCTTGTGTTTTCCGAGCCACAGATGCGACAATTTAGCTTGTTAACGTAGCCACCGAGGTGGAAATGGGCCCTAAGCAGTCAAGATGATTTTTCGATGGAATTCCGGATCATTTTCATGCATTTCAAGGACCCAATCAACAAAGACACAATCATAAACAACGGATCGGCCGGCTTGAGTTCTTGTCTTAACTTAACTTTATAAGCCTTAAGACCGAAGTCTTTACGGTGTAATGACGTTTGTGGTGGAATGCCCAATTCCAAAGAACCACGAGGAATGGACAAACCTGGGTTGTCTTCAACACTTTGGTCTACAGCAGCAATAATCTCAGTTGTTCTTGAGCGACGTGCACGGGTTTTATTCTTCACATCACTAACTTGTCTCACAACAGCTCGGATTTTTTCCACCAATTTCTGTATTGCGCTCCGACATGACGACCCAAAAATGCTTTAGTTTTGCGAACTGTGACTGCAAGATTTTCACCAATTTTCGTAGTGAATTTTAATAATTTCAATGAGTTGCTTCAGCGTGCATCGTTCCAGTTTTAGTAATGGCGTAGTTTCTACTCGTCAAATGACAAAGAATAAAAGCTGCAAAAGTGACAGCTACCGAAATACCGGGTGATTAAAAATAAACCCCGTTTATTTCGTTGACTGGCACTGACACTATTTTCACACTTAGTCTTTTTGACAGCTGTCACTTGACTTATGCTCACTTTGATTTGCCATTTCACAATGAATAGACTTACTACGGAACAACGTTTGCAAATCGTGCAAATTTATTACCAAAATAATTGTTCAGATCGAGCGACGCATCCAATATTCGGTCGACATAATCGGCCAGCAGAGTCGGTAATTCGAGAAACCATAAATCGGTTTCTGTTTCGCCCTTTACTTTTTCTTTCCCCAACACGAACAATTTCTTCTTCTTCCTGTTAGAAATCATTGAGATGATGGCATAAACTGAATAATTACGATCGTATGCCGGCATCCACGTAATTAGTTCGTAACGTATTTGAAATTGTTACGAAGTTGTCTACCTTAGCGTAGCGGTGAATAGGGTCCCCGACTACAAGTCCACATACAGATTATTTCTTTTATAATTAGATTGTTCAAGTATTAAACTTTTTAGGCAATATTATCTAAGCCACATAAGTTATGTATATGAAATGTGTAAGTTGTCAAGCAATCGTTTAGGTGTGTTCACATTTTAATCCCGCCTTCCATATCGTTGGCAATAACTCGTTGGCAGTATCACGTGGTATCTGACGATGCCAATGCCACCGAACTCTTCGACCTTTAGCCACGCGTACAAATCTAATATCATAAAACAAAGTCTTCAAAGTTTTTCAATTCTATGAAAACTTTCTAGATAAACAAGAAAAATGTTTTTAATATTTACGCGCTTACTGCGTTGGAGGCAAGCATTGTATGCGTGTAATAGGATGAACCTTAGTCAACAATTATTATTATTTTGAGGGGAATGCGTATACAAATTGTAAAAAAAAAACAATTGCAAAAAAAACCTTGCAACAGACCCAGTGACTTCTAAAGATACAAATTATTTCTTCAGTAGATTATTTTTTTTTTTTTATTCTTTTAATTTGGATGCCATTTTCAATTTTCTTTCGGTAGTTTTAAATCTCCACAGTACTACTTGTATACAAATTATATTATTATTCTCGTGATTAGGTAAAATTATCATAGACAGGGAAAATAGTTTTGGGGTTCCTTTAAGTTTACAAAACACTGACTTAGGTACGAGTCAATATCCATTCACAACAGGTATTCACATGAGAACGTAATAAGAAATTCTGTTGCATGTGACAAAGCATTGAGGAACATGGGACTATTCATTGCTTGCCATACGAACAAAGAACAAATTCAAATTTGTATCAGTAACAGTTTAAGTCTAAATTCATTTTATTTTATTTTATTTTATTTTTTATTTTATTTTATTTTATTTTATTTTATTTTTTATTTTATTTTATTTTATTTTATTTTATTTTATTTTATTTTATTTTGTTTTATTTTTATTTCATTTTATTTTATTTTATTTTATTTTATTTTATTTTATTTTATTTTATTTTATTTTATTTTATTTTATTTTATTTTATTTTATTTTATTTTATTTTATTTTATTTTATTTTATTTTATTTTATTTTATTTTATTTTATTTTATTTTATTTTATTTTATTTTATTTTATTTTATTTTATTTTATTTTATTTTATTTTATTTTATTTTATTTTATTTTATTTTATTTTATTTTATTTTATTTTATTTTATTTTATTTTATTTTATTTTATTTTATTTTATTTTATTTTATTTTATTTTATTTTATTTTATTTTATTTTATTTTATTTTATTTTATTTTATTTTATTTTATTTTATTTTATTTTATTTTATTTTATTTTATTTTATTGGCCTTGAATTTGATATCCGCTGGGTAAAATTTAGGCTTGTCGCTACTTTTGGAACCGGGCGGCGTGCCCTAGGGGCCGATAACACTATGCAATAGCCATATGGTCTAGGGGATGTTAATACAATTTCCTGGGGTATTTTGGAGTCCGAAAACCAAAAAAATTGAATAAAATTCCGATTTACAACAAATTTTTTTTTTAAATAAATTTTGACTTTTTCCTATCAGCATTTTTCGTTTTTTTTTTCTTCCTCCCCGACAAATTCCCAAGGAGTATTCATTGCAATTGTAATGAGACCCGCCGCGATATGCGTGCGTATCCTTTGACATCCGCCATCGGCTGTGGTTGGCATTCATTACTCCGGCTTTTACAGAGCATTTAAATGATGTCAGGAAATTACTTTTGCAAAAAGCGTATACAAACTCGACGGGTTAAACGTCAATGGGGCGGGTGGATTAATTGTTTTATGGGTCAATTAAGGCTTCGTGGTTTTCCCAAGGACGGCTGTAGTCCATTGTGCTCTCGGCTAATATCACCACAAGTGAACATCTCTATGCGAACCCTGCTATCTTTTTGGCCACACCTGCAAAGCGTTTATCTTAATATATATTTACCCTCGACACTGATTCACTGATTCACTGATACACTGATTCACTGACTCTGTCACGCAGTACGTAGGAATTTAAATAGGCATTCTATAATAATTCTATAAATAATAATAATAAAAAAAATAATATTTTTTTTTTGTACAGAAATTGTGTTTTCCCCAAATTTTTTTTTTACCAAATTTTTTTTTTCCAAAATTTTTTTTTTTACAAAAATTTTTTTTTCCAATTTTTTTTTTTCAACAAATTTTTTTTTTCAAAAAAAATTTTTTTTTCCACAACATTTTTCAACAAAATTTTTTTTTTCCACAAAAATTTTTTTTTTCAACAAACATTTTTTTTCAGCAAAATTTTTTTTTTCGACAAAAATTTTTTTTTTCAACAAAATTTTTTTTTTCAGCAAAAATTTTTTTTCAACAAAATTTTTTTTTTCAGCAAAAATTTTTTTTCCACAAATTTTTTTTTACAAAATAGTTTTCTCAAAATAGTTTTCAACAAAATTTTTTTTTTTCCACAAAAATTTTTTTTTTCAACAAACATTTTTTTTCAGCAAAATTTTTTTTTTTCGACAAAAATTTTTTTTTTCAACAAAATTTTTTTTTTCAGCAAAAATTTTTTTTCAACAAAATTTTTTTTTTCAGCAAAAATTTTTTTTCCACAAATTTTTTTTTACAAAATAGTTTTCTCAAAATATTTTTTAAAAAAATTTTAAAATTAAGTAACAAATACTTTCTCAAGCAAATTAACGGGCGCCATAGGCGCATTACAACTTACTAGTTTTTAAATATACTTCAATTAAATCGTATCTTTTGCAAACGGATAAATATTTGTCGATATAACTGTTGAATGTCAAAATTTTTTGAAAGAATAATAAAAATGGGATACAGAATCCCATGTAGCAAAATGTAACAAAGTTGAATTTAATTGAAATATTTTAATTTAATCGAAATATTTGAGAATATCTTATACCAAATTCTATAATAAAACGGAGATTTAAAGCCAACGAAACGTCAGATGGAAAAGATGGAATAAATTGTATAAATAATTGTTTTTTTTTTTGACGTGTACTTTTCATGAACCAACAAAACGCATATAATTTAATGTTACAGCCAAGATTTTATCTTTATTATAAAGAAAAGGATTTGCCATTATGTTTTAAAAATGATTTCGGGCAAGTGGCCGCGGCGGCTGGCTCGAATAAATTTCAGTCGAGCGGCCCCACTTTCGATCACTTTTTGCAGCATTTGGGACCGTTTGTCAGCAATAACGCGCCGAATACTCTCTTCCAAGGCGTTAATCGTGTCATGTGTCATTATGAAATTACATTTCGATTATTGCGAAAAAAAGGCCCTATTTAATTTTTACGATTTTTAGCCCAAGCTGAAAATTTTACTCAGGAACAAATACGCGAAACACTAGGTTCTATAATTTGGGGAGTATTGTCATGCTTTCAATAAACACCAAATTAATTAGGTTCCACTTCTGAGGCCTATTTTCAGTTTAGGTTCTTAACATTTTGCGGAGTAATTTCATGGGATCTTTTCTCATAATGCAATTAGACCCCAAGTTTGGAACTAATTCCATTTTCAATGTGGAGTGTACTCTCGTAGGGTCTAATTTCCTGGCAAGAAATTCATCGTAGAGTGTAGTTTTAAACTGCTAATGGAATTTGTTGGACCACGAGGCAACTTTAACCCATTCACAGCCAGCGATGCCATATGGCACAGAAAAAAAAGGATTTCGCGTTAAGTTAAAAATATAAACGGATTCGAACCTTTTTTATAAAATATACCAATTTTTTTAAAAATGTCTTGGTCCTGAATGGGTTATGTTTGGGGAGAAAAATATTCTGCAACATTTCAAAATCTCTGTAGAATTATGGCCCACACTAATCCTTCCCCTTGAAGTCGTCACATGCAATTATTCTGAACTTCTTATGTAATTACACATACATGCATACATACATACATAAGCATAAGTTATCGCGCAATAACACTTGATTAGATTAAAGACTAGAATTTTAATTAAATTTCATAAGTGATCACAAATACATTCATCGGGTACAGACATACATATCGCCCCCTAAATACAAAAGGGTCATAACTCAAAATTCTAACGCATTAACGCAACCAAAAATGAGTTCATCACAATTAACATAAAAATCTACATAACGGTATTTTTCCATTTAAAGAAGATAGTGATGTGAAAGAAAATGTTGGCATTAGTTAGATATGTGTACTCTGAATTAATTTATGAACAATTTTGAGTTGTGATCGTTTTGTATTTAGGGTGAGATAGGGTGAGTGGTGTAAAATGTGTATCACAGAGTATAATTTAGGTAGCAAAATTAGCCATTTCAAACATTTTCTTGGAAATCGTTAATTACATGAATTCGCTTGAAATCACAGTTTCCAAAAATATAATTTTGTATTTGATCTAACGATTAAATACGATATTAAATACACTTACAAAGTAAGTTATTGTGAATAAGACATCAATTGTTTTTAAATGTCGAGTGTTTCTTTAAGATCTTGAAAACTCAAAAGGATAAAACAAGACAGAAATATTGTTGGAATGCCATTTTCTGTATTACAATCTGTTAGATAATTTCATGGCATTTATTTTTATACACTCCATCATAGGATGGAGTATATACTAAGTTTGTCATTCCGTTTGCAACACCTCGAAAGAGTGATCTGCGACCCTATAAAGTATATACATTATTGGTCAGTGTAACATTCTAAGACATTCTAGCGATGTCCGTCTGTCCGTCCGTCCGTCCGTCTGTTGTCTGTTGAAATCACGATAGAGTGCGAACGACCAACGCTAAAAAGCTGAAATTTTGTCGGAAGATTTTGCCCATAAGCAGGTTAAGTTCGAGAATGGGCCATATCGGACCAAAGGGGAAAAAGTTCCCCTTTACGGGACTAAATATATTCCGGCCATAATCAAATTTTTCAAATATTTTTTTTCACTACATCTAAGTTCTAAGTTTATATAATTTATAGATGGGAAAAAAATTCCAAAAATGGGCGTGCTCATGGGTTCCGTGGACCCTTGGGGCCCAAAAAAGGGCCCATGATAAACATGCGCATATGGGTATCGAAGTGCAACGAAATTTACTCACGAACCCAAATATGCCTTTATTTTCATGATTTGCCTAAATTTTTTGATCCGGTTTCTGGGACTATCGGGTCACCAGCGGCCCAACAACCGTTCCTTGACAAACATGGACATATGGGTATCGAAATGCAACGAAATTTTCTCGCGAACCCAAATATGCATTTATTTTCATGATTTGGATAAAATTTGTTATCGGGTTCCTGGGACTATCGGGTCACGAGCAGCCCAAAAACTCAGTTAGTTTTCTTATTTATTGACTTTTTAAGGATCCATGATGGAGGGTATATAAGATTCGGCCCGGCCGAACTTACTATTTGTCCACTTGTTCAAATATGATTTCTTGCTTATGTCCGCGGCGGCTACGAGTTACATGGTCCATTTGATCAAACCAATTTTTGACAACTTTGTCCAATAAATCTGGCCGTATGTTGTCAATGGTGACTTGAATATTCGAAATAATATTGAAAATAATCCAGAGGCGTCAAACCTTACGAAGGAGGGGGCCAGTGAACCGGTCCTCTTTTGGAAATAAAGTTGTCACCAGACTGATTTTGCAATAAATCGATTGTATTGTAAATGCGAAGTCTTGGTTGAAAAACAAAATGTTTCCTTATTTGTTCAATGAAATTGTTAATTTTTAAAAGTAATGAAAATCAAAACTGGTCAATTCCAATAATTTCTATAATCTTGTTTTTAAAACATTAAAGTTGTATCTGTTTCTCAAACAATAAAATTCCTCGACTATCAATTATTTACTGTCAAAACTCGTCATAATCAATAATTTATTTTCAAATTTGACCAGGTTCATCATTATTGACTCAAATCTGGTCAAGTCCAACGGTTTTAGTTTCAAAAGTATATATTGAGTTTCAATACTAGTCAAGTCCAATAAATATTTAACGATGAAATCGGTAATTTATGAGAAAAAATCGCCAAAAAGTCATATGCAAATTGAAAATTCGACGACAATCATAACTTAAATTTTGAGTTGTTTTGGTTTTTCTCAAAAAAAGCGAAAAATTGAATTGGCCATTGTTGAATCTGGGCCCCTCATATGTTTCCGGTGAATAATTAAAATATTATTAAACTTTTGTAGTGAATTTCGGAGGAAAAAAATAAATGTTTTAGCAAAATGCGGCATGTAATCAATTGGAAGGGTTCAGAAAGAAAACCAGAGACTTGAAAAATGGTTTACATCGAGTTCGACTGCAGACACTGCTTTTGGTCACACAAGACTTTTTGGAAAAATATTAGAATTAAAATACTCTTGTAAATGAACTTTGGCCCGGGCAAAAGACACATGTATTTTATAAATTATTTTATTTGTGGAAATTGGTGAATCAAAATAATGTTGATTCCTCTTCTTATTATTTCGTTGATTGTTGTTACAATCATGTAGTGTAGTTTAAACGTTCAATATTGGACGATTAAACTGCAGTTAAACTTTGACCGAAAAAAATTAATTTGAAGTTTAACTTCAGTTTAAACGAAAAACGAAGATCAACCTCGACTCATTTATTGGGCCTATAAACTTTGTGGTTTTTTTTCAAAGTAAATGACCACAATTTGTGGGCGTTGTTCGGCTCATGATGACTTGTCATCACCTTACTGAACAGAAATGTCAACACTGTTTGACATTATCGGCTGTCAAACCATAGTTATCGATAACGATAGTTCTCATGAAGCTTAAACAATAGCTTATATATCTTAAACAAACAAACGCTCCGGTAAAAATTAAAAATTAAGAATTTAAAATTAAAATTGAAAATTGAAAATTAAGAATTAAAAATTAAAAATTAAAAATTAAAATTTAAAAATTAAAAATTAAAAATTAAAAATCAAAAATTAAAAATTAAAAATTAAAAATTAAAAATTAAAAATTAAAAATTAAAAATTAAAAATTAAAAATTAAAAATTAAAAATTAAAAATTAAAAATTAAAAATTAAAAATTAAAAATTTTACTATATATTTACCCTCGACGCTGATTCACTGACTCTGTCACGCAGTACGTAGGAATTTAAATAGGCATTCTATAATTTTCTATAAATAATAATAATATAATAAAAAAAAATAATATTTTTTTTTGTACAGAAATTGTGTTTTCCCCAAATTTTTTTTTTACCAAATTTTTTTTTTTCCAAAATTTTTTTTACAAATTTTTTTTTTACAAAAATTTTTTTTCAACAAAATTTTTTTTTTTTAGAAATTTTTTTTTTTTACAAAATTTTTTTTTCCAATTTTTTTTTCAACAAAATTTTTTTTTTCAACAAAATAGGCGCAGTACGACTTACTAGTTAAAAATTAAAAATTAAATATTAAAAATTACAAAATTACAAAATTACAAAATTACAAAATTACCTTGTTCAACCATATTAAAAAATATCATTAAATAACATTTACTAAACTGCTGTTGGCCAGTTTCTTTGACTAGGAAAAATTCTCGGAAATTTTCTAATTATATTCAGGTTTACACATGTCATTTACAGTTGGACGCCCCACCCCTCTCCATCTTTGCGGTAATGTAATACCTTTTGTTATGGATTTGATTGATTCTCTTAATAATTTAATAGATTTTCTAACAACTTTTCCTTTCCTATGTATGAGTGTGTATGAGTTAGTGTGTGTGTGTTTGCCTTTCTTGTCTCTCCTTCATTGTCTCATAAACAATTCATATATTTCATGACGAACGGAAATTAGGAAGAGCTTTTAATTAAGCCATAACATCCATTGCCATTCAGTGCTCTGACAAACCTAAGAACCCGGCAACATGATACTCTTGCCACTGTGCCTGCCACAGCCTGGTCGTCTGTCTTTGTTTTGCTCGAAATTCCAAGCACAAGACACACCAGCAGCAGCTGGAGCTAAAACATCATCAACGACAACGTTACAACGGACTATTGTTAGGGGATTTCATTGATTACCTGTGAATACTGCACCTCCGCCTTGGAGCCCGGCCAGACAGGCAAGCAGCCTTCGGATGTTGGCCGAAACAAGGAAATGAAATATTGTTGTAAAACATGTTCAAGCCACATCAGTTCGATACTAGCACACACACACACATAGATACTTACATGTGTGAAGGTGTGTAATAACATAGAACGGATGTGTTCATCTGTGTCAGTGCGAGCAGCCCAAGAACGACGACGAAGTCGACAAGGTGCAAGGATGGCAACGGTTGTTAACACAACCGCAGATGTGATGGTTGGTTTGTTGTTTTAGTCTTTCCGTTTTCATTTCTTGCTTTTGTGCTCTTTTATTCGCTTTCAGTCCATACGTCCTTGCTTGAGGCCGAACATTCTTTCAATGCCAATTAATGTCCTTTTCCTACTGGTCGAAGTCTCTTTAACACATTTAAGTCTTTGTGTGTGTGAGTGTGTTGGTGGGTAAGTGCTGCTAAGAGGTCAACAGTCCGACCGTTCGGTTGGCTTTATGTCCATTTAATTAAGTCCTTTGGTCGAGTAAATGTTTGGTTTACAAGATTTGTTAGTAGGCTTTGGCCCAAAACAAAACCTTATTAACTTTAAATGGGACATCAGCTGGATCTTCAACGCAGAAAGTGTTTTCATAAAATGTCTCCGAACAATAGAAATCAGAACGAAATATCATATTTGAGAAGGCACAATCTTGGACCAAAATATATGAACCATGTTCTCTGTTTTGGTTTATGGAAGCTTTTCATCAAAGCCTTTTTGGCCTCAACACTAATTTACTTCGGGCTCTATTTACCGAAATGTGTCCCTTTTGATTGTACATTGTCACATCCAAACATTGATTTATATGATGAGATAGAAAAGTCCTTGTTTTGTCATACACCAATACGGAGTATTTGTGAAAGGGGTGTAAAGTAATCGAATGGTTTACAGCGTTCCTTTTGACAAAAATTCGGTTTCCAAGAAGAGGATTTTGTACAAATACTCAATAAGAATGGAAAACCAAATTAAACAATACAAAAAGTTAACTGTGGCCAATTATACTCGGGGAGTATGGGAATGTAACTGGGACTCCCGCTGAGGGTGGTAATGACAGTAGGAGTAAGAGCGAGAGTGGGACTGAGACTGAGTTTGGTCCTGGCACTGAGATTCAGAGTTACATTTGGATTAAAACAAAACAAGTATTCGTCATCCCTGGTAAATTTTACAGTGTACCCCTTACTTACAAAATTACTGTGGAATTTAAAGAAGACGTCAGGGTGAATATGAGAGTGATAGACGGAGATTAGATGAGACTGCTACTGAGTTTAAGAATGAGGGTGAATGTGTCGGGGCGATTGTAGGCAAATGAGACAGAGTCTTCGAGTTTTACGTGAGTTCCTGCCATTATGATGGCCTAACCTCACGGTGGGACAATGGGAATTATCAAGAAATTACTCGAATAAGACAAACTAGATTTAGCGATTCAATAGCAAACTCATACGTTACGGCTCGGAGAATACGAAATCTTGGAGCAGATTTCGTATTCTTTCGTATTTTGCAATTGCGACTGGTAACGTATCACGGTGTCGTGATGTCTTTTTTGTAATATTAAGAAATATGACAAATGAAATGTAAAAGTAATTGTAAGTAAAACTGAAAAACTCAATTAGTCGTCTGGATTTTCATAAAAATAACCCCTAAAGCTAACAAAACGTTGGGAAACCAGTAAAAAAGTTACCGTCGGGTAAACCGATTTATATATATTATAGAAAAATATTGTATTACACGTTTTTACAAAAAGGACGGAACATAAGGCAGAGTTTTTACTAGAAAATTGTATGTATTTATATAATTACACGATTTTTAAGGTGGGTGGAATGATACATTTGTATGGGAGGTACCAGAAGAGAACCCACTAGGGGTCCAATTTTTTCTGGAGAGCTTTACATGTTTATAGATTTATAAAATACGGAATTTGGGCAAGCTCGTTGGTCGTATTGATATTATTACACGATTTCTTAGGAGGCGGGATGGTACATTTGTATGGGAGGTACTAGAAGGGGAGTTGCCAGACTTCCAAGTTTTTGTCCAAGACTTAGTCTAACTGTACGTTTACTAAATACAAAATTTGGGCAAGATGTCGTTGGGCATATTGGTGTTATTACACGATTTCTAAGGTAGGAGGGATGGTACATTTGTATGGGAGGAGCCAGAAGGGGAGTTGCCAGACTTCCAAGTTTTTGTGTGAAACTTTGTCTAGCTATAGTTTTACTAAATACAGAATTTGGGCAAGATCTCGTTGTTCGTATTGATATTGTTTCACGATTTCTAAGGTTGGCGGGATGGTACATTTGTATGGGAGGTACCAGAAGGGCAGTTGCCAGACTTTCAAGTTTTTGTTAAAGACTTAGTCTAACTATACGTTTACTAAATACAAAATTTGGGCAAGATCGCGTTGGGCATATTCGTGTTATTACACGATTTCTAAGGTAGGTGGGATGGTACATTTGTATGGGAGGTACCAGAAGGGCAGTTGCCAGACTTCCAAGTTTTTGTCCAAGACTTAGTCTAGCTATAGTTTTAATAAATACAAAATTTGGGAAAAATCGCGTTGGTCATATTGATAGTATTACACGGTTTATAAGGGGCGGGATGGTACATTTGTATGGGAGGTACCAGAAAGGGATTTGCCAGACTTCCAAATTTTTGTCCAAAACTGTGTCTAGATATTGTTTTAATAAATACAAAATTTGGGCAAAATCGCGTTGGGCGTATTGATATTATTACACGATTTCTAAACTGGGCGAAATAGCAGATTTGTATGGGAGGTACCCGAAGGGGCGTGGCCACATAGCCCATATGCAATCCCATAAGCAGTTTTGGGAACTGCCAAATGTCAGAGCGATTGCTTAACTCTTTCGAAAGTTATCGTGCGTACCAGCAGGACAGACGGACAGACGGACATGGCTCAAACGATTCAGAAAGTCATAAATCGAATTTGGTTCAAAGACACCTGGGGTCTACTGTGGATGTTTCTATGTGTTACACTTTTGAGACCTATCAAATGATGATACCGTAGGGTGAGGGTATAGATATCAAAATACTTTAAAAATTAAAAATATTAAAAATACAGTTATCCATTGTCCATAACATTGCCCGTATCTCTTTTGTAGCGCTATTATTTTATTATTTTTCCATTTTTTTTTTATTATTTTCTTTATTAAATATTTTTGGAAAGCAGAGGTAGAATTTGCCCTTACAGCGTTGCAATCGGGAGACTTTTTTTTCTCGTATTGTGGTTCTCCAATTAAATTGCAGGCAGAGTTCGTGTCGGCTTGAGCTTTTGTGGTGCTCTGGTCTACCATCTAAATTGAAGGCCGAGTTCTTCTCTGCGTGGTTTTTTATTTTTATCAATTCTCAGATTTTCCCCAATTTTTATTATTTTTGGAAAAAAAAAATATTTTTTTCACTTTTCTAAGCATAACTTGAAGAGACTCCAAATTGTTAGACTACTTAAGTGTTACGAAAAAAAATGTTTTTTGAACTGAAACCTTAAAAAAAACGATAACCATTTAAAAAAAAAAAAAAATGTAGGAAAACATGAGAATTGATAAAAATCTATTTTTTAAAAAATTTGACGTGATACAGACATTTCCACGAGTCTGCCTGCAAAAAAAGGGTTAAAAATCGGTCCAAAGGCTTTCACACAGGCCACTACGAGCTCCATACTTCAAACTTAAAAAAAAATAATGACGTGTACATGAAAATTACCGATACACGTGTATTTTTATTTTTTATCCCCTTTTCGAAAAAGTAAATTTGGTTCATAGGACAGAATGTGTGTAACACGGTGATATGAGCTTATCAGCCATTTATTTTCTGGAAAAATACTTCACAATTAAATACTCCACACCGTTCGGCCCCATTCAACCTACACACCACAGCTGACTGGTGTTTGTGCCAAAACCAGTGTGGACCACCACCACAGGCCCAACTAACAACGCCGTCAGTTGTTTAACATCAATTTGGCACAAAGTGTTTAAAGTCTCTGTGCCGTAGAGAGTGAGAGAGAATTAACACTTTTTTTTTTGTTGTACAGAAAATTGCATCACATTTAATTGAATTAATATTTCATTTAAGAGATTAACACATTTCCCATAATTAAATGCAACGCGCAACATATTTCATTTCAACATATTTCACTATAATTCAATTCATACAAAAGTTAACACTTAACATTCACGTTCCAAACTAACAAAACAAAATGTAAAAAAAAATACAAAATACTACAAAAACAAAACAGAAATCTAGAAACGACGCTTAATGACACGATAGTGATAACCATCTTCAGCTAGAACGGCCGCCTCACCACCGCTGGGACCCTCCGACTCGACTACATCCTCCTCGAGCGGCAACAGATACTCACCGGACACAGCATCGATGGTGGGCTGCGGTTCGGCGGCGAAAAGTTCGGCGGGCACTTCACTGGGCTGCTTGTAGTGATAGCCGTCTTCGGCAAAAATTGCGCTGTCTTCTGGTATGGATTCGGTGGCGGCTTCCACCACTTCAGCGGTGGCTTCTTCATGTTCTTCTTGTGGAGCTATTGTGGTCACGTCGGGAGTTTCTGGTTCAGTGCTGACATCTTCAGTGGACTTTGTAGAAGGTTCGGTTTCCTGCACTTTGGCTGGCGGCAAGTATTCTTTGGTGGGTTCTGGCACATCGGTGGACAAGTCCACGGGTTCTTTAGCCTCAACGGGGGGCAAATATTCGGTGGAGGGTTTAGGTGTTTCGGTGAGACTTTGGACTTCATTTTCTTGTGGTTCGCCGGATGCGGGGGATTCTTCGTTGAGATTGTTGCTTACCGGTGGCAGGTATTCGTTGGCAGGCTGCTGGGACTCAAAGGGTGGCAGGTAGTTCAATTTCAAATGGGAGACATCGCGACGTTTGCGGAAAAGCGCTTCCTGCCCGGCTTTGTATTCGTAACCATTTTCGCCCAAGACAGCGGTATCCTGGACCTCTGCTCCGCTGATCTCTTGGTGAGCTTCATCGGCAATGGATTGTTCTTCTTCTTCTTCGTTGGTGGGTATTGCCGGTGCGGGCTCCTCTTCATTGGTCTCTACTAATTGTGCGGGTTCTTCTTCGCTGGTGGGTATTGCCGGTGCGGGCTCCTCTTCATTGGTCTCTACCAATTGTGCGGCTTCCTCTGCAATCGCCTGAGGTGGTGGCAAATATGCACCGCTTGGTTCGGCCAACAGTTCGGACACATCTCTCTTCAGGCGCTGCTGCGGATAGGGGACATAGGTCATAGCATTGGCCGCCAAGACCACACAGCACAGGGTGACGATGAGTAATTTCTGAAAGTAACAAAACCAATACTTCGTTCAGTTGCTCTCCCAAAATATTAAGGGCGCTTTACCATTTTTTTTTTTATTTTTGCTTTTTGTTATGCAGCCACTTGTCGGACTTCTTAACCGTTTTATGTTCCGTTGATAAATAATGATTTGCTGTAATCACAGTTTTGTATTTATACAAAAAATTCACACTTTTCATAAGTTACAAAAAACACCTCAGCGAAGAAACGACAAACAAAAAAAACTATATCATAATACCCTCCACTTCCCCACAAAGAAGAAGAAGAAAAAAACCAATCAGACACAAATATCAAAAACTCATTAGAGCAAACGGCGATTTCAAACAAGCGCCAGTTTGATCGAACCCCGCACACTCGCGCATCGAACATATTTCACTGTGTTTTTTGTTGTTGTTGGCCAGAATGACTTAACACATTAACAAAAAAAAAAAAAACCAGAGTGCGAGTGCGTCTGTGTGTGCGTGTATGGCCGGTTAATAATGTCGCGCTTAATTACGAGACGCACAGCGCTGAAAACCATTCAAGTGCTGGTCCATTCAGTGTTGACCATGGTCAGTACCCGGCACATCCACTCAGTGTCACTCGGTGTCTGTGTGTGTGTGTGTGTGTGTCCAGAGTAAGCCGCAAACCAGAACGACACTTACCCGTTCAATCGCCTTAAAACGTTTTCTTCTGTTTCCATACAAAAAAAAAGAAGAATAGGCTTTGGTCACCAATTTGGTGTATTTGTCCCAACTAAATACAGCTTATTTGATATTGAAAGAATTAAATTAAATGTGGAATATTCTAAACAAAATGTTTATCGGTCAAATATTGACAGACAGAACACTTCAAAAACTTTACCCGTGTGTTTGCCCAATCTTAAGTTTGTTATAGTTCCTGTTCGTCGGTTGCCTTTATTTAAAGTAAGTATTTTTACACTCGAAAAAAAAAAGATGTAGTAAAGCAGAGCAGTGAGACAATATGTGTCACTGTAGGGAAGGCCGATACTGAACTAGATTTGTGAATGGATATTTCAATGAACGACGAGGCCTATTTCATTTCTCGAATAAAGCCAATTCTACAGGTCCAATTTTCAACCACTTGTTGGAACCACAACTCATCCACATTCATGCCATCCAATTCGGGAACAAAATAGTCGGTTATCATGGCTCTATACCGGTCTCCATTAACGGTAACTGACTCTCCAGCATTATTTCGGAAGAAGTATGGCCCAATGACTCCACCAGACCATAGAGCACACCAAACATCAGTTTTTGTGGATGTAATGGCATAAAATGGACGGAGCTTGCGGTGAACTTCGCGAACTGAACCATTACTTTCGAAATAAATTTGCACGATTTGCAAGCGTTGTTCTTTTGTCAACCTGTTCATGATGAAATGGCAAACCAAACTAAATATTAATCACTTGACAGCTGACAAAATGGCCGCCAATTAAAAAAGTGATGCCAACTTAAAGTTCTAAACCCAAATAAAAAACACCCTTTACATGATTACACCGTGTTACAAAAAATAAAGATTTTTTTCTGTCCTATGAACTAAATGCACATATTCGGAAAGAGGGGAAAAAATAAAAATACACGTGTATCGGCGATTTTCATGTACACGTCAGAATTTTTTTTTTTTTAAGTTTGAAGTATAAAGCTCGTAGTGGCCTGTGTGAAAGCCTTTGGACTGATTTTTAACCCTTTTTCAGTGATCCAATCGAGCTGGTTTTTGGCAGGCAGACTCGTGGAAATGTCTGTATCACGTCAAATTTTTTAAAAACAATTTTTATCAATTCTCAGATTTTCCCCAATTTTTATTATTTTTAAAAAAAAAATATTTTTTTCACTTTTCTTAGCATAACTTGAAGAGACTCCAAATTTTTAAACTACTTAAGCGTTACGAAAAAAAAATGTTTTTTGACTGAACGGTCATGGTACATGACCGATCCTCCATTCAACCTAACTGCGACGCGTCTAGCATCACTCTTCAAAAATACCAAGTAAAACCGGGAAGCCGGTGAAATCAATTTGAGAATTCTCTGTGCGGGCGAATTCTACCTCTGGTTAGTGATTGTGGCACACCCAACATCTCTGCTACTCTCTGGATCGTAGTCCGTGGCAAAGCGTAACTACACCTCGGGCCGAAATCTCCCTGCAATTAAGGTGGTAAACCACAGCCAATGCGAAACTTTCCAAACGATAGCTGCCAGTTGCTCAGGCTAAGCGGAAAAATCACTGCGACCAGCCGCACAACCAGATTACAGAGAGTAGAGAATTCGAAGCAATCGATGGGAATCGTTACGGGTGGATATTACCGATTTCCAAAAAAAAAAAACTGATGCTCTGCAAACCAAACAATGCAGTTTCTGCAACCATAAATCCCCTGAACGGGTGCAACATTGGCGGGTCAACCAGAGTTCGAACACTCTGGACTTCTTGTTGGACCAGCATTCCCAATTAAACATTGGAAAGCTAGCATTCGTGCCTGAGATGCTCGAAATGATCAAAAATCGCTGCATTTGCCTTGGCCAATAGAGGCGGCCTCTTCATTGATTTTGTCGTCCGAAAGTCGTTTTTAACCCGGTACGTATTTCCCGGGAAATTTGCGGAATTTTTACTGCCCGATTACCGGGATTATTGATCGGGATTCCCGGGAACAAAATACTACCAACAAATTAAGCTATGTACGATTGTAAATACAAGATGGCGCAAAAGTAATCCTCCTATCAGAAAATGCTATAAATTTTGCGATTGGCCCCTAATGTGGCAATCAACTGTGGCGGCGGCCATTTACATGACATCATATTCTCGACTGTAAAAAAATTAAAAGACCACATAAAAATAATCAACAAGAAGAATCAAAGTTTTTCATTTTTTTTTTAATTACAAAAAAAAACATCGGAAGTTTACTTTTGCGCCACCTTGTACTTCTTACAACTATGATTGTGGTTTTTATCCCGGAAATATACGATTTTTTTACTTTCTGAAACATTTCTGAACATAAATTATACAAGATCTTAGCTTCAAGATTAATCGGGTAGGATGGTTAACTAAAGTTGTAGTAACCATTTTTAGTTTTTAACATGCCTGAACTATTTTTATGTTTATGTTTTGGTTAAAAAAAAAAACAAACAAATTATAAAATAGATTTTTTTTTATATTTTATAAAGAAAATTAAATCCTGGGAAGACGTTCCCCCGTTTCCCGGGAATTTTAAAAAAGTCGGTAAATTAAAAGCCCCCGCTAAGATGGATCCATGTTTATTTCACTCTTACGAAACGGTGATATTTTCTCTTTTTTATTATAAAGTTTGAACTTTGGCATTAGGTCAAAACACGCCAAGTGTTGCAAGCATTGAGTCTTTTAAGGTAATTTTGGACCACCTTTTGGCACATATTGGGCGGTATCTCGGGCATAACTTGATGAATGTTGGTTCTTAAGTGCAAAGAGTTAAACATGTGGCCCCACAAGCAAAATATAGTCGAATGGTGTCAAATCGCATGATCTTGGTGGCCTGTTGATGTCGCCACGATGAGAAATTACGCGGTCAGGAAATGTCTCTTGCAATAAAGTCATATTCGCTCGAGTAGTGTGGCATGTGGCACCGTCTTGTTGAAACCGCATATTCTCCAAGTCAAATTCTTCAATAGCAGGCAAAAAAAAAGTCGGTTATCATACGACAATAACGCTCCGAATTGGCGGTGATAGTCGTTTCCTCGTCGTTGTCGACGAAGTAAGGTCCAATCACACCTTCGGACCAAAGGGCGCACCAAACAGTGACTTTTTGTGGATGTAATCGCCTCTCTTCAATTACTTGAGGATTCTCCGAACCCCAAATACGACAATTTGGTTTATTAACATACCCACCGTGTGAGAAATAGGCTTCATAACCATAAACCATAATCTCCTCGAAAAAGCAAGAGCACGTGGCTGTTCCAGAATCACCTTTCTTGTAGTAGGTTTCAATTATTTTTACGCGTTGTGTGATTGTTAAGCAATCCATTTTCCAACTGAAAAGAAAAAAATATATTTAACATCTCAGTTTGACAGATGTCGAATTCCAGCCCTATACTTTTGAAACCACGAAATGGACAACCCTCTACATTTGCCGAATATTTTAAAAATACTTTTTAAATTCGTTTCTTTCTCTGTTTCTTCAAATATAGTAGGTCAACCGTTGTTTTTTCTTCGAGTGTAGCTGTGCACATGTACTTACTTACGGCCTCCCTCGACACTTGAATCGATACGACTTCGTCGTCATAATAAGAATTCAATGTCATTCCACGGAAACTAGTTAACAGTTCAAGTTATCGGCCCTTGTTCGCTCGGTGTGATCCCAATAACAAAACTCCAAACTCTAGAGGAGACGCAGTGTTGGTGTTGGTGTTGGAGGGAGCGAATGCGTGGGGCCATCCATTGTAATGCATTACAATCGTATTTGTTTATTTATTTCTGTAAAAGTATTTTACATCATGTTTCAATCAAAGTCTTGTTAATACCTCCGGACCTGTATCGAAATCTAATTAAAATTACCACTTAACACGGAGTTGAAATCATGTGCAGTTGATTCTGTCGTACTTCGTACTTGTGTTGTTTGTGGGGACCTGTAATGAATCATCAGTCATTTGTCTTCACTTCACATCGCTGCGCAGGCCTTACAATGGGTGGTGGGGGGTACTTGACCTTTGGTGTTGCTGGAATGGTTGCGTTGTGCGTTGGCCGGTAAATGTTTTGGGAGTTATTGTTGGAAAACCACAGGGAAGAAAAGAACCCTAAAACTGATGGACATGTACGACACAAAAGTATCGGGGGCCCTAACCAAGTTAATTGAAGTGGAGATGAATTCCCCCTAATTGCCATTCTTAACTGAAGAACGTTTTTAAGGTTGATAAGTTAAGGAAAATAGGAAGAGGTCTTGGTTTTTTTTTTTTGGAAAATAAATCGGGCCTTTGTTACACATTGCTGGGCATATTTGCTTGGTATTTATGTTGCTTAATTCACAGACATAACTAAACCGACCATTTCTTTTTCACCGCCTCAATCGCATGTATTGTACAATAGGAAGGAGTGAAATAAAAAAAAATCACACTCGGAATGAGATGTAGTTGGCAATGCTTTTTAAGGAATCATTTTTGTTTAAAAATGTTAGATGTCGCGCCTCGCCCTTGAAATTGGTAAATTTTCACATTTTTAATATTGATTTCCAAATTTTGTTTTTTTTTATTTTTATTTTTAAAATTTCTGGTCAATAAATGTTCACAACTTTAATAGCAACCAAAACAGCAACAACCCTTTTTTCAAAAATGTCATTTAAATCGGAACCAAAGCTACGAATATTGGTCCAACATCCCCAGTTTTGCCTTTAACACATGGGTACTGGACAAGCTCATGGTTGTGAATTTTGAATTAATTGATTCATTAATATCAACAATAGAAGGGCGACCACTACAATTTTTAAAAAAGAAATGTATTTCCCCCTATAAATTTCAACATTTTGATTGATTGATTGAATTGTCAAATTCAAATAATTAACAAAAAAACATTTGAAAAAAAATAACCCAAATAGTCCATTTTTTCAAAAAATTAACTTAACATTTATATCGATACAAAATCGAATCATTAATTTTTAGAAATCAAAAAAATTAAAAATTGGAAGGGCGACCAACAATATTCCTTATTTTCCCCGCTAAAAATTTCAACATTTTGATTCCTAATGATGCCAAACTACATCTCTGTCCGAGAGTGAAACTTTTAAATTGAAATAATTAACAAAAAAACATTTGAAAAAAAAAATAACCGAAACATTTTTTCAAAAAATTACTTAACTATACAAAATCGAATCATATATTTTTAGAAATTTTTTCAAATCAGCAAAAAAATCAAAATTGGAAGGCAGACCAATAAAATTAAAAAAAAAAAAAAATTCTTTATTTTTTGTCAAAACAACACCAAAATTTCAAAATTTAAAGGGCGACATCTAAAATTAAAAAAAATATACTTTTTTTTCTCTCGTAAACATTTCAAAGTAACAAAAATTGCTAAATATAAAGGGCATTAATTTTGTAGAAATTTTTTCAAATCTGCAAAAAAATAAAAATTAGAAGGGCGACCACTAAATTTTTTTAAAAAAAATGTTCCTTATTTTCTCCGCTAAAAATTTTAACATTTTGTTTCCTTATTAAGGATCTCAAACTACATCTACAATTTTTCCAAAACAGGAAAAATATATTTTGTTTCCAGAAAAATTTTAAAAAAATTTTGAAGCTTGAAGGACTTGTCGCGACCCCTTAAAATGTTTAATAAGTTGATTCATTTTTTTTTAGGATTTTTCTCAAATCAACACCAAAATATAAAAAAGTTCAAAATTTAAAGGGCGACATCTAAAATTAGAAAAAAAAATACATTTTTTTTCTCGTAAAAATTTCCAAAAAAAAATTCAAGATAGCAAAAATTGCAAAATGAGTGGCGCGAGCTCTTAAAATTTTTAATAAGTTTATTCATTAATTTAATTTTTTTCAAATCAACTCCAAAATAGGAAAAATTTCAAAAATTTAGGGGCGACATCTAAATTAAAGAAAAAATAATTTTGTTTCCAGAAAAATTTAAAAAAAAATTCGAAGCTTGAAGGGCGTGGCGCGACCCCTTAAAATGTTTAATAAGTTGATTCATTCTTTTTTAAGGATTTTTGTCAAATCAACACCAAAATAGGAAAAATTTTAAAAATTTAAAGGGCGACATCTAAAATTTAAAAAAAAAAAATAGTTTTTTTTTCGTAAAAATTTCAAAATTGCAAAATACAAAGGACGTGGCGCGAGCCATTAAAATTTTTAATAAGTTGATTCATTTTTTGTACTTTTTGTCAAATCAACACCAAAAATAGGAAAAATTTCATAATTAAAATAGGACAACATCTAAAATTAAAAAAAAAATCTTTTTTTTTCCGTAAAAATTTTAATTTTTTTCCCCTTATTAAGGATCCCAATCTTCTTCACTTTCCGAGTGTTGAATTTTCAAATTTAAATAAAAGTATGTTTTCACTACACCCTACTGTGCAAATCCATGGAGACCTAAAAGCCCAATAGGGATTGTAACGATTATTAAATGACACACAATTTTGGAGAACATCCAAAAATCCATTCTGATATTGTTGAGTAATTTCTCCTGTGAAGTTTTGAATTTGTTCTTTCAACAGCAAACTGAAAAAATTTTAATAAATTAGAAATTTCAATCACGTGAACGAAACAGGATACAAATTTAAGAAATTAGAAATTTCATTCATGAAACCAAAAGAAGTGTGTTTTTGTTTTTCTTAAAGTTCGTTAGAGAGGACGACATAAAAAATGATGAATGAAAACTTCACAACAACAAATTGAAATTGTGAATAAAAACCTCAAAAAAAATACATGATCATATTTTAAATAATTTCTTTTAAACTTTTGCCCACAAAAAATATCTGAAGAGCTTTAACGAAAAGACAAAGTATAGGGTTATCCATTTTGTGGGCTGGAATTTGACATCTGTCAAAGTTGTTATACCAATTTTATTTCTTTTCAGTTGGAAGTCTGACATTGACGAAAATGGATCGCTTAACTATCCACATATCGTACTAAGGAGGAATTAAATTTTTGGCACCACAACTATTTAAAGCGTTCAACAAAAGCAAGTGTTTCTTTTGAGATATTTTCTTTGGGAATGTAGGAAAAATTCAAAAACAATTTTCACACAATTTTCTTTACCAATGATTGTAAATTGTAGGTAAATGTGAATATGAGGGGCAAAATTTTAGATTTTTCTTCGTTAATTATTAGAATTCTCCATTACCTCAAAAGCTTAAAAAAAGGCCACCGTCATCGACACAGTATCCAATTTTTTTTTTTACAATATTTCATTTCAATTAAGTTGTGATATTTTTTTGTTAGAGGTGTTTTTTTGTTGTTTGTAAATGTGTGCTTGTTCGTCTGTCTGTCTGTCCAGCCCAGTCTGTTGTTCGGTGTGATATTGCATTGTTGGTATTAGAGATTAAATAGATTTATTCTGTTTGTGATAGCAAATGTTGCAACATTTTTTTGTCGATTGTTTTTCTCTTTTGTTTGTTTTGTTGTTTTTATTTTATTTTCGGAATGGATGCTGCTGTTAACACGAGTTGCTTGCTGCCTCGGCGTCCTATCTGTGCCTAGGATTGTGAAGCTGTGTGCAACTGTGTTGTGTTGTGGCACGCGGGTGTGGATGTGCGGGGAAAGTATTGATTTACAAATCCATTGGTTTTATTTTCCACCGAATTGTTTGTGTTATTTATTCTTTTAGACAAAAGCTACGTGAGTGAGTATATCAAATTTCAAGCAGCTTTTATTTTGAGCACAGCTCACGTTTTATACTTACAATGTAAATGTGTTTCATAATAAAGCGATCCACATTAGGGTGTAGGAGAAACGAAATACATTTTATGTTTTGTAAACGGTAAGTGAGTTGAGTTGGCAACCCTATGCCAGAATAGACGTGTGTGTTATGGCAGCTGATCGTCTGATAATTATGTTTCCATTTTACTTTGGGTTTTTAATCAATTTTCTGTGTCCGTTGTTGTAAAAAAAAAATTATTTGGTGGACCCTGTATTATTTTGGCATTTTTTTAGGCCGGATGTAGGTGGTGTAAATATTTACCTCCAAAGGAACTGGGCCGATGTTCAAATGAGTACGAATTTCAGTTAGATTTGCATAAATACATATGTACAACTAAGCGATACACCCCAGTATACACATGTGTGTAGTATCCACATATGTATGTGTGTATGTATGTACCAACATAAATATTTATAACATGTTCCATTTGCTGTATTGAAATATTTAACAGCTTAACGTAAAATCTTTAGATTACTGAACGCAATTTGATGTTCACATATGAATATTTCATTTCTGGTAAGGTTATTTTGGGACGATGTCATGCGATTGCCGGCATTTGCGATTTATATTCCACATGCTTTGCCAAAGAGGACTTAAAAAAAACCTACATTTACAGAATTCGTTCTTCAGCCGAGCCAGTGTCTTTCCAACCGCCTGTGACATTCGCAATTTCGAAACAAATACCAACAAACTCTACTCCCCTTTCCCCCTTCCAATATCCTAACACGCTAACATTATACACTGCAATTACGGGGGGCAAACACTGAGTATTGGTAAAAAAAAAAAACACCAACAAAAACTCTAAAGAATTCCATCATCTATATTTGCAGATGCTGGAAGGGGGGGACCAAACAATAATTTTTAACAGACAACTAGTAAAAATATTATTTTTGTTTATGGAAAATGGGAAAAGAATTTATTTTGTTGTGATTTCATTCCCCATAGTAGGAAGGTGACGGACACAGTCTTTTCTCATTTTTCTTGTTTTGGCTGATGATTGGACATGATTGGGCCGTTTTCAAAGAAAATCGTCAATTTCAAAAAATGTTTCAGGATTGGAATTTTTAAAATTTTTTTTTTTTTATCATTTTTTTAATGTGAATTTGACGAGATTTATCGAGAAAATCAGTAATTCTATGTGGCAGTTCTTTTCGATATCAAAACACGGAAACACATGTGAAAATTGAGCTCAACACTTGACTCACTCCAATTTCGAAAAATTACCGAGATAGAGAAGTCGACTATCACTCTAAGTCGACTTCTCGACTTTAAAAAAAAAAAAGTTATTTGGCGGAGCCTGTATTAGCGTTATCGTGAAAAGCTCTCTTCGTTTATTTAAAATTTTTACAGAATTTTCAAAAAAAAAAAAACAGTTATTTGGCGGAACCTGTAAAAAAAAAACAAAATGTTTGTCCGAAAAAGTTCGGCCTGCAGTTGTTTTCGAAAAAAAATCGTCAATTTCAAAAAATTCCCAAACCGCCATTTTGGTTTTTTTTTTAAACTGAAAATTGTGCCGAGTAGAGAAGATTCTTGTGGTAGTATCGAGAAAAATGCTCTCTTAGTCTGCGTACTTGATTTTTTTTTGAAAAAATAAATTTTGTGCATGATTGTGCCGTTTACGAAAAAACTTCAAAAAAATCGAAAATGTAAAAAAAAATATTGAAAATTGAGCTAAATAGAGCAGACGGCTTACACTGTTGCAATGTTGCAATTACTAAGAGCCTGTTTTTATAAAATGCATGGCTTTTTCATTTCGCTAAAATAACGAAGAGAAATTCTGTTTCGTCAGTTTGGGTTTTTGTAACACGAAAGTCTCAAATAAATTCTAATTGAAATTTTTTTCTTATGTATTTTTGAGTGTATTGTCTAATTGGATACGTTGGAGTTATAGAACCACAATTCCGTTTCGTTTCGGCTGCAGACGTTTCTGTTCGTCTTAGACGTATATGTTTTATAAAAAAAAAGCTGTAAAAGTTTTAAAAAAAAAAATTCAGTTCTGTAATTTTTTAATATTTTTTTTTTTTTGGTAAAAAATAATTCGTTGGAGTTATAGAACCACAATTCCGTTTCGTTTCGGCTGCAGACGTTTCTGTTCGTCTTAGACGTATATGTTTTATAAAAAAAAAGCTGTAAAAGTTTTAAAAAAAAAAATTCAGTTCTGTAATTTTTTAATATTTTTTTTTTTTTGGTAAAAAATAATTCGTTGGAGTTATAGAACCACAATTCCGTTTCGATTCGGCTACAAACGTTTCTGTTCGTCTTAGACGTATATGTTTTATAAAAACAGGCTGTAAAACTATCCAAAAAAAAAATTCATTTTTTATTTTTTTTTTTTTTTTTTTTTTTGGTAAAAAATTAGTGCGAAATTTTCAAATTTTTCAATGATTTTCCAAATAAGTCTGGCTTACACTGCATAAATATACCAAACTGAGTAAATATCAGCCGTAATCTATCAAAATGACTTTTGCACTAAACAAAAATGTTGAAAGCGCCTCCGTAGGCGAGTTGGTAGCGTGCTTGCCCATCAGCGTGTGGGTTCGTTTCCCAGCAGAGGTTCTGGTCTGTCGCTGTAAAAAACCTAGCCGTATGGTCTGTGTCACCCGGTTTACCCTGGGACCCACAATTAGAATATAATTTTAATTTGTAGTGTAATAACAATAAAAAAAAACAAAAAAATAAGGAAATATAAATGTTGACAGTTCGGAAAACACTCATCCGTGACTTCAATAATGAAAATTTATTTAAATTCCTCAACGTCTACTTCTCATATATTGGGCTTCAGGGCGATTTTGGTTATTGCTTTAGGTTAGGTTGAGAAGAGGAGGCGGTTTTTCTCCGCCTCATGTCCTTAGACATACACATAAGCCAGTATTCGGCTTGTTGTACGCTCTAAAGTTATTGCTTTACTTCTGCCTCAATTTTAAAACAGCCATTTAATACCCTAGGGTAATTAAGTGTCTCATGTCAATTACAAAACTCACCTGCGACACACAATTCATTGTCCACCTGTGGCAGAGTATTAAAGACGTCTGATGTAACATTGTAATTTTCAAAGACCTTCAAGAGAAATATGAAAACTTAATGTAAAATATGTCATTATTGAGTACAGTTTATTAAGAGGACAGCAAATGCCTGGCAAAGAGTCTTTACAAGTAATTGAACTTGAACTTGAGAAGAGATTTATAAACGCTTTAGAATTAAAAGAAATCTAACGAAAAATTATTATGCAACACAGAGTTTTGCATAAAAGCTGACTTGAAATAAAAACCGAGAAATCCCAAACATTCACTAACAGCCCATTTTGATTAATAAAACAGAATTTATTTATTTCTTCCTACAAGCAAATACGCCGACTGAATTTCATATCAGCTCCATTGAAAAAACGTTCATGTTTAAAGAGTTTTCATATTTCAAATGGACTCACTTGAAATAAGTGTTAATAGTTTGGTAAATTACCTATTGCCCTAACTAATTTTAGCCTCCTGATTACATTCGCGAGCCTATGCTTAAACATCCACACAGAAATCTGCGAACATTAATGTATTTTTTTTTTGCCAACCAAAAAAAGTACACAAAATCGTTGAAAATGGTCTCATTATGCGGGCGAAACTTTATAAGACACTGAAGACAAAACAAAGCAGAAATTAATTAGGAAAATCCCCAAAGAGCCGTCGACACTGAACTGAACTCCATTGTTGGCCAAGGACTTGACTGTGAATGAGTTCTTCAATATTAGCACGACTTTTTATGAACCGGTGTTGTTTGGTGTGGGCGTTGTGTTATTGGCCTTATTTGGACCCACAGAAAAGCGTTAGAAGTGAAGCCACCAATGGTGATTTTGTGCATAGAAAATCTGTTTAATCTCCGTTAAATATTAAAATAAAAAAAGAAAGAAATGTGCACTTGTCTGGAGCCATTTGCCAAAGGAATATTAAAATGTGTGAGTGAGTGTTTACAAGCGCCAAATGTGGCACAATTGTTGGACAGCTTCAGCCAGATAAAACAGCACTCCCTAATAGACAGACTACCTACAAATCATGTCCTTGCTTTAAGTTTGGTGGTCTCTATAACGACGAAAATGTGTTTGGGAGATTGTAGAAGGGACCTCCACTAAATTGTGAAAAGATGCGTAACTTCTTCAACGATGATTTTATGGTCTGTACCTCATTTGAATTGCGGGATATGTGGCTTTATGATAAACCACAGAAAATTTACAGTTTTTGTCATTATCGACGTTTAATACAAATTTTCCAAAAAAAAATTTCGAAAATCTCTGGATTCAAGTGCCCGAAAGGCGAAGACTTAGAATAATTTAGTGGTAAAGTTTTCAAAAATAATTTAAAAGATATCAACCAATACGTTTTCAATATAAAAAATATTGTCTCGAAAAATTGCATTTTTTTTAAAAAAAAAAAAACAATCCTTAGAAAAAATTTCTTAGAAGTCCATCTGACATTTTAGATATTTTACGATTTTTTTTTTTCAAAAAAAAAAAAAAATAATATTTTCTGGTTAACTTTGACTTAACTTTAACTTCAAAGAAATCGAACAATTAATTTTTCAGTTAAAATTTCATTTCTTAAAAAAATTTAAAAAAAAATATGTAGAAGGCCATTTTCGACATTATATAAAAATGTTCCCAAAAAAAATAAGAAAACTCTTAATTTGTCTTGAAAAATTGAATTTTTTATAAAAAAAAAATGTCTTAGAAGTCCATCTGTCATTTTAGAATTTTTAAAATTTTTTTTCAACAAAAAAAAAAAAAATTATTTTTCGGTTAACTTTGTTAATAACTTCAAAGAAATCGAACAATTCATTTTTAAGTTAAAATTGAATTTTTTAAAAAAAATTTGAGAAAAATCCGTAGACGGCCATTTGCCATTTTCGACCTTTTATAAAAATTTTCCAACAAAAGAAAAAAATTACGAAAAACTCTGGATTCAAGTGCCCGAAAGGCGAAGAATTAGAATAATTTAGTGGTAAATTTTTTAAAAATTATGTAAAAGATATCAACCAGTAAGTTTTCAAGATACAAATTTTTGTCTCGAAAAATTGCATTTTTTAAAAAAAAAACCAACCCATAGAAAAAATGTCTTAGAAGTCCATCTGTCATTTTAGATTTTTTAAGATTTTTTTTTTAACAAAAAAAATAAAAAAAAGGTTACGAAAAATTATTTTCCGGTTAACATCTTAATATATATTTACCCTCGACACTGATTCACTGACTCTGTCACGCAGTACGTAGGAATTTAAATAGGCATTCTATAATTTTCTATAAATAATAATAATAAAAAAAATAATATTTTTTTTTTGTACAGAATTGGGTTTCCCCCAAATTTTTTTTTACCAAAATTTTTTTTTTACAAATTTTTTTTTTAAAAATTTTTTTTTCAACAAAAATTTTTTTTTTTAAAAATTTTTTTTTCCAAATTTTTTTTTTCAACAAAATTTTTTTTTCCACAATTTTTTTTTTCAACCGCAATTTTTTTTTTCAAGAAAAATTTTTTTTTTCAACAAAATTTTTATTTTTCAACAAAATTTTTTCTTTTTCCACAAAAATTTTTTTTTCTCAACAAAATTTTTTTTCCATATTTCAACGGGCGCCATAGGCGCATTACAACTTACTAGTTGTTAATAACTTCCAAAAAATCGAACAATTCGTTTTTAATTTATGACAATTTATGTCTCGTCTATATCTTATGTCTTTTCGAACTTTTATAAAAATTGTCCAACAAAAAATAAAAATTACGAAAAACTCTGGTTTCAAATGCCCGAAAGGCAAAGAATAATTGAGTGGTAAATTTTTTAAAAATTATTTAAAAGATATCAACCAGTAAGTTTTCAAGATACAAATTTTTGTCTCGAAAAATTGAATTTTTTTTAAAAAAAACACTCCTTAGAAAAAATGTCTTTGAAGTCCATCTGTCATTTTAGATGTTTTACGATTTTTTTTTTCAACAGAAACAAAAAAAAAAAAATTACGAAAAAATTATTTTCTGGTTAACAGTTGCATTTTTTAAAAAAAATTAAAAAAATAAATCCTTAAAAGGCCATTTGTCATTTTCGACCTTTTATAAAAATGTTCCAACAAAAGAAAAAAAATACGAAAAACACTGAATTTAAATGCCAGAAAGGCGAAGACTTAAAATAATTTAGTTATAAATTTATTTCTAACTAAAAGAACACTTCGTTTTTAAGTTATAATAATTTATGTCTCGAAAAAATTAATTTTTTAAAAAAATGTAAAAGAAAAAAATCGTTGAAAGCCATTTGTCATTTTTGAAATTTTATAAAAATGTTCCAACAAAAAAAAAATTACGAAAAAATGTTAATAACTCCGAAACTGTACTTCGATTCAAGAAGAATTAGAATAATTTAGTGATACATGTTTTACAATTTAATTCAAATAATTCCCGAAAAATTGCATTTAAAAAAAAAATCAAAAGAAACAATCCTTACAATCTGAATTTTTTTCTGTTGCCTACCAAAGGGGCCCCCTGGAATCGCAAATTTACCTTTCCGTTTTTATACACTCCATCATAGCATGGAGTATATACTAAGTTTGTCATTCCGTTTGCAACACCTCGAAAGAGTGATCTGCGACCCTATAAAGTATATATATTATTGGTCAGTGTAACATTCTAAGACATTCTAGCGATGTCCGTCTGTCTGTCCGTCCGTCCGTCCGTCCGTCCGTCTGTTGTCTGTTGAAATCACGATAGAGTGCGAACGACCAACGCTAAAAAGCTGAAATTTTGCAGGAAGATGTTTTTTGCCCATAAGCAGGTTAAGTTCGAGAATGGGCCATATCGGACCAAAGGGGAAAAAGTTCCCCTTTACGGGACTAAATATATTCCGGCCATAATCAAATTTTTCAAATATTTTTTTTCACTACATCTAAGTTCTAAGTTTATATAATTTATAGATGGGAAAAAAATCCCAAAAATGGGCGTGCTCATGGGTTCCGTGGACCCTTGGGGCCCAAAAAAGGGCCCATGATAAACATGCGCATATGGGTATCGAAGTGCAACGAAATTTACTCACGAACCCAAATATGCATTTATTTTCATGATTTGCCTAAATTTTTTGATCCGGTTTCTGGGACTATCGGGTCACCAGCGGCCCAAAAACCGTCCCTTGACAAACATGGACATATGGGTATCGAAATGCAACGAAATTTTCTCGCGAACCCAAATATGCATTTATTTTCATGATTTGGATAAAATTTGTGATCGGGTTCCTGGGACTATCGGGTCACGAGCGGCCCAAAAACTCAGTTAGTTTTCTTATTTATTAACTTTTTAAGGATCCATGATGGAGGGTATATAAGATTCGGCCCGGCCGAACTTACTATTTGTCCACTTGTTTTTTTCTAAATCACTCAAAATTCACAAAATTTGTATGGGAGGTGACTTCACTAGATTGTGAATAAAAGCGAAAATTTGTCAACGATTTTAATGATCTATACCTCCTTTTAATTGTATGATATGGCGGTTGCCAAAACGCCGTTGCCCAGGAGTTACCACGTGGTGGTCTGTGAAGACGACTTGAGATGCAGTCGATAAGGATCGCACTGGGTTCACCAAGTTGAACCGATCAGTAACTTTACCCTACGACATACACCGCCATGAACTCCTGCACCTTAAAACAAAAAAAAAAGGTGCACCATAAAAAATAGTTTCGATTAACTTAAAGAAATTGTCAAACAAAAATGTTTAACATTTCCAATCTGTATAAAAATTTCCACAAATAATGAGTTTATGCTCACAGAGTTTCTTTTCAGTCGATCAAAGCGACAGCATGACATTTTACTCCAACTTTGGGTGGCTTCCCAGCCCAACAACGTAAATAGCCTGTTTGTCTGTGGGCCCATTGTCCCAAGTGGCTTATGTCACTGGTAGGCTGTAATGGAGATGTCTGCGCATAATGTACAAATGTCTAAACAAATTCCATTTAAAAGCCCCCATATCAAAGTCGAAGTCATTAAGGCAACATGCTGAGTTGGCCCAGTAAAGATCAAGGACGTCCGCACGCACACACACACTTATACAAATGCCACAAAAAGTCTAATATATCACTGAGCTGTCATTGAGATGTGGTTAGATTAGAAATCCGAGAAAAAAACATTCCTTTAATTCATTCCAAGCAAATCTGTCGCTCACTCCATCGATCAGCGGGAGAATCCAATCCAATCCAATCACACATGTTCATGTCAATGTGTGTGTTTTATTTGCCCAGAAATATGGTTCGGTATGCTTGCCAAATTCCCAATGCTTGCCACCACATAATGTCTGCTGCAAAGTTTAAATATATTTCAGAGTAATGAATATGTTCGAAAAGTATTTGCGAACAATTAACAAAATAATGGAAAAACTTTTCTTAACACAGACAAACTCGCATACAAAAAAAAAAAAAAATGTCCTGCCGTTCTTTTTATAAAATTATATTTTAACACTTCCTGGTTTTGTGGTAATGTAGGGGCGGGAGGACTGGCCTTGGTTGCTCCGGGACAAATGGTATTGCTCCGTTTTATGTGGTATGTAATAATAATGTTGTCGCCCATAGAATGTGTGTGTGTGAGTGTGTGTTTGCGTGATAATAATAAAAACTTTTGTTTTCTGTGTTGCTTTGTTTTCCTCTTTATTTTTATTAAGATGGCAAAGTTTTATGATCCAGCTTCCTGTCGGAAGGGGGACAAGACTTAGCCAAGGTATTCAACCAAAGCAATGATTTTATTTGTTTTTATTCATATTTTTTTTGTTTTTAATTATATGTGTGGAATGTAACAAGTTTTGTTTTATATTTTTGAAAATTAATGTGGTTTTTTTTTGTTTGTTCTAACTTTAATATTTGCAGACAAGAGGGGGCATAATTGGAGCCACACAATTTACCAACTACTGATTCTCATTGAATCCTCCATTGGAAAAAGGGAATTAAACAATCAGGATCCTTACAATATTTAAAAGGTCTACTTGGCAACGACCATTGGGACACTTCAAGGTGCGTAACAATATTTTTTTACATATATAACAAACAGTGTCAAGCGTGTGGTCCATTTAGAGGTTTCTTTTTTAATTACATGTTATTTTTACAGTGACTGATCTACACCACGGGAAATCGTCTACCGAAAGTCAGTAAACGAAATGAATGTGGCGTATGCTACTCAATTCGTGGAACATCGATCTTTGCGAAGTGTGCACAAAGGCCTGGGAAGACGTGGCAACCAATCTCACCTAGGTAAGTTTAATGACGTATGTGCTGTGTTAGATCTGCAGAATGATGAGCTTCCAGATGGAATATTCTTAGGCCGAAATTGACCATCCCCCACCCCATCCAAAAAAAAATGCCAGAATTTCTTACTGATTACGAAAATAGATATGAGAAGGGTGAAAAATGCCCCCAGGGATAAAAAGGCTTAAAAAAAAGCATAAGAATGATACACTATAAAATAATCGATATAAGAGATGCATGGATAAATGTCGCAGAAGTGCATTTTTCCAAAAAATATAACATTCTCAATTTTAAAAAATTTTTTTTATAAAAAAATGTATAAAATATTTCTTTTTTTTAAGAAATTTTTTCTTTAAAAAAAAAATTTATAAAATATTTTTTTTTTTAAATAATATTTTTTTTTTAATATATTTATTTTTTTAATGGCAATGACAGTCTCATTTTTAAAAATATTTATTTTTTATAAAATACTTTTTTTTTAAAAAAAAAAATTTTTTGATGGCATTCTCATTTTTAAAAATATTTTATTTTTAAGAAAATTTTATAAAACATTTTTTTTTTAAAAAATTTTATAAAATATTTTTTTTAAATAAATATTATTTTAATGGCAATGACATCGGTTTTATTCATCCTTAACATTCTCATTTTTAAAAATATTTTTTTTTAAAGAAAATTTTATAAAACATTTTTTTTTAAAATTTTATAAAATATATTTTTTTATAAATTATAAATTTTTTTTTTTAAATATTTATTTTTTTAATGGCAATGACATCGGGTTTTATTCATCCTTAACCCTTTCACCCCTGAGTTTTTTATTTTTTTTGTAAATATAGTTATAAGGATAATATCCAAGACTAGCAAAATATATTGTTTTTTCTTAATATTTTTTAAAAAAAAAAAAAAATTTTCATTTTAGAAAAAAAAATTTCTTTTTTAAAAATATTTTTTTTCTTTTTAAAAACATATTTTTTATATAAAATTTTTTCTGTAAATATTTATTTTTCTTTTTACAATTTTTTTTATTTTTTTTAAATATTTGTTTTTTTTTTTAAAAAAATATTTATTCTTTTTTAATGCCATTACAATTTTGCATTTTATTCATCCTTAAGCAATTGCATGAAGTTTGAGTTCACACTTTTATATAATAGGAGGCAGATCCAAGTTAAGGCGTGGCTTATGGCCCCCGCGACAATTCTTCTCTTTTATTTTTGTCATCTTCAAGGCATACTTCGCTGTGTTTTTTATTAAAAAATATTTTTTTTTAAATATTTAGTTTTTATTTTTTTTCTAAAATATTTTTTTTAGAAAATATTTTTTTTAGAAAATTCTTTTTTTTTATAAAAATATTTTTCTTTTTAAAATTTTTTTTATTTCTTTTTTTTAAATATTTATTTTTTTTTAAAAAAAATATTTATTCGTTTTTAATGGCATTACAATTTTGCATTTTATTCATCCTTAAGCAATTGCATGAAGGTTGAGTACACATACTTATATAATAGGAGGCGGATCCAATTTAAGGCGTGGCCTATGGCCCCCGCCACAATTCTTCTCTTTTATTTTTGTCATCTTCATAGGAATACATGATGTAAGCAACTTTTTTTTAGAAAATATTTTTTTTTAAAAGTTTTTTTTTAGAACATTTTTTTTTCAAAAATATTTTTTTTTCAAAAATATTTTTTTTTATAAAATATTTTTTTTTAAATATATTTTTTTTTTAAATATTTTTTTTTTATAAAAATATTTTTTTTTATGAAAATTTTTTTTTTTTAAATATTTATTTTTCTTTTTTAAAATTGTTTTTCTTTTTTTTTTAATTATTTTTTTTTTTCAATATTTATTCTTTTTTTAATGGCATTACAATTTTGCATTTTATTCATCCTTAAGCAATTGCATGAAGGTTGAGTACACACACTTCTATAATAGGAGGCGGATCCAATTTAAGGTGTGGCCTATGGCCCCGGCCTCAATTTTTCTCTTTTATTTTTTGTCATCTTCATGTGACTTCCTGAAGTTTGACCACCCACTTTATGCGTGTCCTTATGGGTGTCACTTTCAGTTTTCTGGGGCGATATTGAAAATTTCCTGCCCATTCTTCTTCCCTAGGACTCTATACGACCATTTGAAATATAAATCGTATCTCAAGGTCAGCTTTTACAAAAGCCACGACTGATTGGCTACTTTGGTACTTCGTAGCCATAACCATTCCCTACACTTTTCAATTTGTCATCTTAAATCCCAACCACTCCAATCCGTTGAACCCTTTATATTACATTATGCTCGTAATAGAGATGTTCACATGAATGTTCGAGTATATTTAGCACTTAAACTTAGTTGTTCTACAACACCAGGATGGCAGCGAGTCACAAAGTCTCACACATACACAGATGTATAATATACATATGTATATGTATGTACGTCTATTATAAATGTATGTATTAACAATCAGCAGTCTATGTGGATGTTAACACATCTGCGTGTATAACTTTAATAATACAAACGAACAACTTATTCTCTTCGAATGTATCGTGACGATGGCCTCTCTGTGTGTCGGTCGGTCCGTCGGTTTACTTAGTGTGTTGTGGTTTCGTAATTATTTAATTGCTTTTGTGACACCTGCAATCAAAATGTTACTTTGTTACTGTGTCTGTTTGTTATATACATGTTAAATGTACACACAGTGAGAGAGAGACAGATAAAGATATAAACAATTCTCATTGGTTTTGAACTCCTGTGGGGCTCTAATCAGACGTGCTAATATCAATTGAATCAACTAAGGTTATGACGGTGTCAATGTTGAACTTTTATTAGGAGCCCAGTGGACTCCCTCCTTCCCGTGGATAACATGGCAAGGATAAGGGACAACGAAGTGCTTTATTACAAATCATAGGATGTTATTCGTATAAGGTGAATTGCAAAATTTGTGTAAATTTATTAAAGAGATTACCAAATTCCGTTTGTTGTTTTATTTGAAATGTAAGATCTGCAAATCTCAAACATTCCATAGTATGCGAAACACTCTAAAAGATGTACAATGGGGTTAGTCACGTGTTTGGCGGCACGTGCTCCTTCCTCCAGTGTATGAGGGCAGTTGTACTGATTACAAAAATTTTAATTTTTAGTCATTTGCCTGCACAAATTATCCGATTTTTATTTTATTTATGTATAAATATCACGAATTTTTCCATCAGAATTAAAATTGACCTTTTACTTTTTGTAATTAATTTTAAAATCGATATCTATAGAATTCTGACTTACTGTGGTACAAAAATGGTCCACATTTTCTATTTTTTTTTTCTTTTCAATAAATATATTTTTTTTAAAATTTTCTTATTTTAACAACTTCAAATTTGTGAGACATTAATTGTCGTAACTTGAAAACGACTAGTCCGACTTGGTTGAATAAATTAAAAATGACCACTAAATTATTTGTAATCTTTTCCTCATACACAAATTTAAGTCAAAATTTGTTGTCTTCCAAAATTTTGTACATTTTCGGTAGTTTATCATAAATCCACATATCTTAAAAATGACATGAGGTATAGATCACAATTTAGTGAGGAAACCTTGCATATAAATTTTATGGATTTTTATGAAAAGAGCAATGGTAGAGTTATATGGGCGATTCCAGAGGGGTCCTTTGGCAAAATTTGCATGAAATATTTGAAAACCAACGCAACACCAACAATTTTGTAATGAATAACCACGATATAAATCTGATGTACTGTCCCCCTGTTCTATAGATTGTTTTTTAATGTTTTTTTTTTAAAAAATTCAATTGTTCGATACATAAATTGTCATAACTTCAAAACTAATTGTCCGATTTCTTTGAAATAAATTTAAAAAAATGTGTTATTCTAATTCTTCGCCTTTCGAGCATACGAATCCGAAGTACAGTTTAAAAGTTATTTGCAAACTTTTTTTCATATTTTTTTTTTTTTGTTGACTGAAAGTCATTAAATGCCGGAAATGAAAAAAAAAATCCATTAACAAAGTTAAGCCCGGATTTTTTTTCGTATGTAAGCCGGAAAATATTTTTTTTCGTAATTTTTTTTTTGAAAAAAAAAGTCGTAAAAAGTCGAAATTGACAAAAAAAAACTGTCCATTTAGCAAAGTTGAGACGGAAAATATTTTTTTTTTTTTGAAAAAAAAAATGCATTAGATATAGACAATGGCAAAGTCAATCCCGTAATGTTTAATTTTGTAGTTAAGCCGGAAAATAATTTTTTTGTGGAAAAAAATGCATAATTTTTTTTTTGTTGACTAAAAGTCATTAAATGCCGGAAATGAAAAAAAAAATTCCCTTAACAAAGTTAAGCCCGGATTTTTTTTCGTATGTAAGCCGGAAAATATTTTTTTTTCGTAATTTTTTTTTGGAAAAAAAAAAATATCGAAAATTGTCCGTATTTTTTTTCGTAAATAAGCTGGAGAATATTTTTTTTCGTAATTTTGTTTGTTGAAAACTGTCCATTTAGAAAAGCTAAGACGGAAAATATTTTTTTGTTAAAAAAAAATGCATAAAATATCGACAATGGCAAAGTTTAGCCCGTAATGATTTATTTTGTAATTTTATTGTCGAACAAAAAAATCATAAAAACTCGAAATTGGCAAAAACAAAAAAAAAACTGTCCATTTAGAAACATTGTTTTTGACATATTTTTAAAATTTATGAAAAAAATTAATTAAAGTGAACATTTTTTGCTTAATTTTTTTGATTGAAAAAAATTCTTGTGAAGTCAAAACTGAATTAAAGTGTTAATTTTCAGTAGTTTAATCATACAAATGAAATGATTTATAGATTATTAAAATCGATAAAGTACTTGCGATTTTATTAACAATTTAGTGAAAGCACCTTCTGGTGAATCCTTCCATACAAATTGTTGGTTATGTGTGATTTATAAATTTTGAATAAAATCGTTGGTTCTTCCTCGATTGTAATGATCTGTACCTACGGAAAATGGGCAGTTTTTTCATTTTCGATTTTTATAAATTTTTTTTTAAAAAAAAAAATAGGAAAAAAGTGTATTATTTAATTTTCTTCTCAATCAAAAAAATTAGGAGAAAAAAAAATTTTTTTCCGACTTTACTTTTTTTTTATAAATAATTCGGATTAAAATAAATGTTTCCGACTTTTCTGTTTTTTTTATAAATAATTCGGATTAAAAATTTTTTTTTTCGACTTTACTTTATTTTTATAAATAATTCGGATTAAAAAAAATTTTTCCGACTTTACTTTTTTTTTATAAATAATACAGATTAAAAAAAAATTTTCCGACTTTACTTTTTTTTTTTTGTAAATAATTCGGATTAAAATGCACAAAGGCGTGGATTTAAAATTGATTTGAAAGAAAACAGTTTCAAGTTATGACAACTATTGTCTCGAAAAATTTATTTTTTTTTATAAAAATTTAATTAAAAAAAGAATTGTATAGTGGTTATTCATTGAAAACACTTTTCTTTTTTTGTTCCCTAGTGTAATCATCTCGTTTGCCGTTTTATCCTAACGGAGTATTTTTTTTAATATACACTTTTCATTTTCGACCTTTTAAGAAATCTTCTCAATCAAAAAAATTACGAAACAAAAATTTTGTTTTCCGACTTTACTTTTTTTTTATAAATAATTCAGATTAAAAAAAAATTTTCCGACTTTACTTTTTTTTTTTTGTAAATAATTCGGATTAAAATGCACAAAAGGCGTGGATTTAAAATTGATTTGAAAGAAAACAGTTTCAAGTTATGACAACTATTGTCTCGAAAAATTTATTTTTTTTTATAAAAATTTAATTAAAAAAAGAATTGTATAGTGGTTATTCATTGAAAACACTTTTCTTTTTTTGTTCCCTAGTGTAATCATCTCGTTTGCCGTTTTATCCTAACGGAGTATTTTTTTTAATATACACTTTTCATTTTCGACCTTTTAAGAAATCTTCTCAATCAAAAAAATTACGAAACAAACATTTTCTTTCCGACTTTATTTTTTTTTAAAAATAATTCGAATTAAAAAAAAAATGTCGACTTTACTTTTTTTTTATAAGCAATTCGGATTAAAATGCATAAAAGGCTAGGATTTAAAATTGATTTAAAAGAAAGAACAGACAATTCTTTTTCAAGTTATGACAACTCTTGTCCCGAATTTTTTTTTTTTTTGTAAAAATTTAATTAAAAAAAAAAAAAAAAAAAATAAATTTTTGTAATCATGGTATCACAGCACATCAGAATTGTATAGTGGTTATTCATTGCAAACACTTTTCTTTTTTGTTCCCTGGTGTAATCATCTCGTTTGCCGGTTTATCATTACGGAGTATTTTTTTTAATATACACACCCAGTCGAGATCTCTCCCCATTTAACCCTCTAGCCGGCAATATCACTCTAAGGCGGTCTTCAATAATTGTGTTTAATTTCGTAAGAAGTGATAACCGCTGGAACGGTCGCTCTAACATTTCCCCCCCCTTAGTCATGGCCCATCGTCTGTTGCTACATGTTTTCCCTTTGTCTCCTTGGTTTTGAGAATAATTATTGCCTGCCAAACCAGAAGCATATGCAACAGGGTCTTCTGGGTTCTACTCATTTTTCTCTTGCTACTTCGTCCGAGATAAAAGAAAATGTCTTTCAGTGTATAATTACATTGTGAATTATATCATCTTTCCAATGGTCCGGCCGACGCCTTTAAATATGCCAAAAAGGAAAAAAGGTTTCCTTTTCTTTGCTGTTGCTTCGTCCATTTAATTTCTGGTGACATCAATTTAGGGGAACGCAGACCTTTTGCGAAAAAAAGGACTTGTCTGCCGCGACCAAGTGTAATTAATTATAAATAATTCTTCGATAAAATGCTGAGGCGTAACAAAAAAAAAACAGAAAGCAAAAAAGAGTTTCTTTTGGACATGAGGAATGAGGAGTGTCATTTTAAACAACGGTATTAATGATTGTGTCAACATCCTGCCGACACGGGAAATGGGAAATAACCCAACAAGGACGAACATAAAAAACGCTAACGTCCGGTCACAGATCTAAATTGACTCGTCTCCTTATTCAATCAAAAGATACAATAAGGAAACGCGCCGACAGGATGAAAATGTAAATGTACGCTAAATTGAGTTTTAATAAACTTTTCAGAGTTTTTTTTTGTAAAGGAAAATGCTGCGAAACGAAACCAAAGTTTATGAAACACTTTATTTATGAAACACTTACATGGCATCCATCCATGTGGCTACACTCTGTCAGCCAAATTTGCCATGTTGTTTAGAAACTTCCTGAAGGAGTTTCCACAATGATGGCATTTCAGTCACGCATCTTCTCAGCTATCATGCAAACTTTTTACATTACAGTTCGCCCCCCCCCCCCCCCCCACATTCCACAAGGAAAATAGAAATAGAGCTGGCTGAGCAGGTGAAACTTTATCCTGGCAAATGCACTTTGCGACATCATAAAATATGCATAGATGGGATATGTATCTCATTCGTATGTGTAAGTATTTCTGAATATAATTTACTCAACTCAAACATTCTGCTCGTCCATTGGGGTCACAGTTCATAGGGAAAAATGAGGTCACATTGACAAAGTAAAAGTTCATCATCATTAGCAAAAAAAAAAAACAAAAAAAGTGTACTTATACGAATAGAGTTTATTATGGTATGGATGGCACTCAAACGCAACTCAACTCATATTAGTTTTGTTAGGTCCATAAACCCACACAAAGTAGTTGAACATATTTTATGAGCAACAAGTGAAAATGGCTGTGAGTAGGTTGAGAGGGGATCGCATCTCCATTATTCACTCCAATGATAAAGAGGTGAAAAGAGAAATAAAGAAAATGTTCAGTTTTCAAGTCCTATACTCGGTTGGTGGCTCCCCAAAAAAAATCCAGTTCGTAATTGTTGGACTCGAGTGAGGGAATTAAATTTTTTTTTTTACAAATAAATCTGTCATTTGCAGTTGCCTGCCATTTGGTGAAATTTGAATTTTTCGTAGAACCGAGATTTATAAATTTGTAGCTTTATTTATAGCTCATCAATGGTTAGATCCACTGAATCCATCTTGTTTCGGGGGGCTCTTGACTGGCCGCGCTACCCGACTTAAGTCTCCGGTCAGTCTTGGTAGCCAAAGACTATTTCCAGTTAATGTTCCAGAAAAGGTGGTTCTGGCCAAGCACAATGCAAGCATCGGCCGTGAGATGACATAAAGACAAACTCAAGAGTCTACACATTAGGGTGAAGTGAAATTCAAAAAAAATAAGTTAACCTCGGAAAGAGATGTAGTCTGGGGTCCTAATGAGGGGAAAAATAAAGAAAAAAATTTTAAAAAATTTTTAGGGGTCGCGCCATTCCCTCGAAATTTGGAAATTATCGCTATTTTGGCGTTGATTTTAGAAAAATACTAAAAAGTTTTATGTCAATAAATGTTTGCAATAGCGTAATCAATGAAATAAGGGCATGAACAAATTTAAAATTTTTTTTCTCATTTTTCAAAAATTTCAAAAAGTAAAATAAGTCAAATCGTCCCTTCTTCAGAAAATTGACTGAACAATGAAATCGCCAGCAAAGCTACAAATATTAGTCGATTATCCTCATATTTGCCTCAAATACTTTTGTTTGGGCACTGAACAAGCTCAAACTTTTAAATTTCGAATAAGTTAAGTCGTTAATTTTTAGGATTTTTCTAAAATCAACGCCAAAATAGCGATAATTTCCAAATTTCGAGGGAGTGGCGCGACCCCTAACAATTTTTTAAATTTTTTTCTTTATTTTTCCCCTCAGTAGGACCCCAGACTACATCTCTTTCCGAGGTTAACTTTTTCAAATTAAAAAAAAGCATGTTTTCACTCCACCCTACGAGTGCTTACCGCCAAAAGGACTTAAGCGCCATTTTTTCGAAACTCGCTTTTTAAAATATTTAAATATTCATATTGATTGACTGACTGATTCATTACTGTCCTGACCAAACGGCTTAAGCTAGAATCCTGAAATTTGTGAAGTGTGTAGTCCTTGCTGGCTATGAATAGATTTTGGAAAATTGGTACACAACTATGCTTGGCAACAACTGGTTGAAATGAGTTTCAAAACGTACCAAAACGGGATAAAAAAGGGACACAAAGGAGAAACATAAACAAATTGTGGAAATGATTTCGAAATAGGACGAGAAATGTGTCAAAACGGGACAAAATAGGGACAAAAAGGGGGAAAAAGTAAAAAGAAATTGTCAGCCAAATTGTTGGCAACAAAAAAGGCACAAAAAGGGGAAAAAATAAGAAAATGGTAAAACACATTTTTGAGGACTACAAGTGGTTAATAGTACCAAAACGGGGAAAAAGACACAAAAAGAGAAGAATTAAAGAAGGGTACAACAAATGTATGACAACAACAAGTGTAATGGGATAGAAAAAGGGACATAAGGGGAAGAAATAAAAAAGGGGGCAAGTGCTATTATCCATTATATTAAGGACGCAAAAGGTACCACAACGGGATAAATATGTCCAAAAGGGGGATAAAAAAAATGTGTGAAAAAAAAATTGTAATCCACACGAATGAATCACATTTTTGGAAGAAATGGAATAAGGGAACAAAAAGGGTCCAAAACAGGTGACATATAAAAATGAAAAATAATTTGAAAATAATCACAAAATGTCAAATGCAGTTACAATTGGATTGTAAAGGGGATAAAAACGACTCAAAAATACAGAAATTTAACAAAAAGTGCGAACAGCAGCGTCAAACTAACATGAGAGGCGATAAACGGTAAAAAGGGGATAAAGGGACAAAGAGGGAGCCAAGGCAGGTTAAATATAAGAAGGTTATTGAAATGGCCAAAAAGGTGCGAAGCGTACCAAAACGGGAGAAAAAATTACCAAAGAGGGGAAGGGAAACCCAAAAAGTTTAATAACAATTCGAGGATACTGAAAAGACGAAAAAATTGTCCAATACAGGTAAAATATTATTTTAAAATAATTATAAGGGGCGAGAAATACCAAAGGAAATACGTGTTTGAAAATTGTACCGGGCTTGACAACAGCAGTTGCAAAAAAAGTAGAAAAAGGGACCAAAATGGGAAACAATTAATAAAGTGTGAACAAATATTTCCAATTAATATCGCCAAAAATTTCAAAAATGTGATAAAGGTTGTGAGACAGTACAAAGTATTTTTTTTTGTTTTTGTAAACCGACGTAGTTAAACAAATATTTTGTGTTTTAGCAGAAAGGGGAAATTTACGCATACGAAGTCCCGTGTACACGTATGCTAGTGTATGTCTATAAAACTGTATGTTTTTGTGCTGTTTGTGTTGTTGCCGTAATGTATATTCCAACTGCCCCCCACCCCCCCCCCCACCCTTAATTCAAAGTCAAACTTTCTACTGATTTCACATTTGGAGCAAAATGTGCATACGACACTCCAGCAATAAACAAACCAAACAACAGCAACAAAACACAAATTAAATACATTTTTTTTTAAAAACAGAAGGATCACAACCAAGCGTACACTTTAATCATACACGCCCGAGCACATTTAAAACAATTGAATAAACAGAAAAAAACCCAACCCGTCTGAAAGAAGCGTTTTTTATTTACTCCGCTACCTTTTGTCCCCGCTTCAAAGAGAGAAACTTCGCCAAAGGCTCAACTTTGGAAATGTTTATTTTTCAAGTTCAGAAAACTTCAATAAAACCTTAATATTGCGCCATGGTGTGAGTTTGGGTCCATGTATGTGTGTGGCTGCGTATGTATGTATACAGTGCCGTCAAAAAAAATAGCACCAAAATGCATTTTTGGATTGTACTTTGTACATAGTTTTTTATTAACGATTTATTTCTCCTTTTTGTGTTCCTCAAACTTTCTTTTGTGTGTGCCTTCTTCAAGAGAAAATTTGTTATTTTCTTAATGACAACTGCTGTTGTTGGATGGGACAACTATGAGAGGAAACTGCAAAATCTAAAGGTAAAAAAAATAGCACCGATCTTCTTTTTTTGCTTTGTTTGCTTTATTTTTAACAAAGAGAGGTCATTGGTAGGCGTCTTTTGAAGTATAACTAGTTTAAGGAGGCCACATAAAGTGAATTAAAAAACAAAACAAAAATCAATTATTAGCAGAAATGGTTCGTTGGACAAAAGAGAAATTATTAAAGATATGATTTCAGAAGGCAAAACTTACCGTCGAAATGGAACAATTGCTACATTGTTCCAACAAAATAATGCGTAATCCTATAATCTATGAAAAAAAGTAGAAAACCGCGGACCAAAACCAGCAATCTCGAATTTAATGGTGAAACGGTTGATTCGAGAATGCAAGAAAGACCCATGTAAGCCTGCCTGATAACTAAAAAAAAGGAACTCCAAATCGAGGCTTGCTTAGAAACTGTTCGAACTCGATTACGTGAACATAATTTAAATGCCTGCAGTCCGCGAAAAGTTACACGGTTAACTTCAAGGCATGTTACAAAACCGGGCCCGGAGTTTTATTTACATTGAGATCTGCAAGAACTCTTAACACCACGTGTTCGAAAAAATATCTGGCGCATCAAATACTTCAGCCAGAAGGTTAGCTTTGTCAACCGGGTCAGTGAATATCTGGCCATCGATAACGAGAGTTGTGATAGTAGATGAAGAATTGTCCCAATTTTTCTATTGTGTTTCATGTTTGAGTTAAAAACTAAACTTTTTTTGCACCTAGTGTCATTTTAGTGATTTTTTTTCTTACCGGCTAAATTTCGAAAATTTTGGCCATATTTTGTTTTAAACTCAATAAATAAAGCTGTTTTTTTTAATTTTATTCTATTACAACCTATTTACTTAAATGTATGTTACAAGTTCAATTTGGTAATTATATAACATAGCAAATTTTAAAGAAATTACCACAGGGACTGTGGTGCCATTTTTCTTCCCACAGCTGTATGTGTAATATTCTCATATGATGAATGCCATGTTTTGCTTATCAAATCATAATATTTTCACTGCAATAACATTGTGGTTGAATTTGAAAAAACAAATTATTTGAATCAACAACTTAAAATAAATTATAGTAAACTAGTAAGTTGTAATGCGTCTATGGCGCCCGTTCAAAAAAATATTTTTTCTTGAAAAAAAAAAAATTTGCTGAAAAAAAAATTTTGCTGAAAAAAAAAATTTTTGTGGAAAAAAAAAATTTTGTTGAAAAAAAGAAATTTGGACAAAAAAAAATTTTGTAAAAAAAAAAATTTGTAAAAAAAAAAATTTTGTTGAAAAAAAAATTTTGTAAAAAAAACAATTTTTGTAAAAAAAAAATTTGGGGAAAACACAATTTCTGTACAAAAAAAATATTATTTTTTTTATTATTATTATTTATAGAAAATTATAGAATGCCTATTTAAATTCCTACGTACTGCGTGACAGAGTCAGTGAATCAGTGTATTAAGATACATTTTGGCGACTATACAAACAATCGGATTTTTGGATTAACATTTTTCAACATAAAATATTAATGATATACAAAAAAGAAAACATAACATAAATACATAAGGGTCACAACTTGAAATTTTCCAAAACTGACTTTTTTCCATAAATTAATATGGAGTACATGTCTCTAATTACTGAATTCTTTAACGGAAAAAATATAGTCAAGTCTATTTTCATGTTAATTCTTTAAATATTACAATATCTTTAGCTCTCATGAACAATTTAGAATTTTGAGTTGTGACCCTTTTGTATTTAGGGTGCGATATGGGCAAAAAAATTTGAGTAAAATGAAAGCGTATCTTCACTTAAGATATTTTTTTTTGTGATAATAAGTATTGTGGTTTTTAGTCCCTGACGTTTAGTCCCCTAGTCCCTGACGTTAGAACATATAGCCGGATTACACGGCTATCCGTTCATTGTCAAATGGCCGGTTGACCGGACGACGCACTATAGAGAAAATTCGTTCTTCAGCCGAACTATTCGCATGTGGAATAATCTTCCTGCAAGTGTTTTTCCTGCCTGCTATGACATTATCAAATTCAAGGCAAACGTCAACAAACACTACTCCCCCCTTTCCTCCCTCCAATACACTTATTTCCTATCGCTAACGCAGTGCATTGCATTCATAGGGGGCATCCCCTGAGTGTTAGTAAAAAAAAAAAAAAAAAATATATAAAGGGTGCGGCGAAATTCACACACAACAATTTAATTTTTTTAATTTGATTTTTTAAAAATACATCAGACGCTGTGTTACCCGCACCTTTTAAAATCATAATTTATTTATTTACTGCTTAATAATAAATTATATCTAATAATTTTTTAAACTGTATTCATAAAAATACAAAAACCATTTTCACATGTCTTTCTTAACAAAGTTTTTTTACATTTTTAAGAATTTAGTATTTTTTTTTTGTTTTAGTTTCATACATTTAATATTTTATGACCACAAATTAACTCCGTTTTCTTTTTTCACTTTAAATTTAAATTGATAAAGAATATACTATTTACCTGACAGTTTGACAACTGCGTGACTTCTGGAACTGCCCGCGTAGCTAATTCCACAAATTATTATTACAAAAAATCTCGACTTAATCTTCTGAAGGAAAAATATTTCTATAAATATTCCACGTGGGTGAGTGTGTGTGTGTGTGTCTGCATGTTTTAAAATATATTATTAAACAATAATGCTCGGGGCAACAGCGTAAACGATATCCTTGGAGGAATCATTTGTTATTAATTAAATCCTTTGATCACATTTAATATAAATTACATATGTCGTTGCTGAACTTTGAATTAAGGATTAAAGAGCTTTTTAGTTATTTATATGACATCGATATATTATTAGAGTTGAATACTTTCCAAATATGAAATGGTCACATCAAATGGCGACATTGTTGGGCTGCAGAGGTTTGTGTAATATCCGGACTTATCAAAAAAAAAGTTTTTAAAAATACTTTTCGGCAATTAAATGTATCTGAAATAAATAAATTTCCATACAAAGTCCAATTCAAAAGACCAATTGATTGAAAAAAAAACTTACTTACTTGTTTTCCCTACCATTTCATGAAGGAACTGACTGAAGGGGGTCTTCTCTCAAATCAGTTACCGGCCCCTACTGTTTAAAGCCGCCTCCGAATGCATTTCTAAAGAAGTTTTATATGACTTAATGTTCCAAGTAATCACAAAACATCCAGACAACCTGAATACTAGTAATAAATACTCACTATGAAGCGAAACAATTTTGTTTCTTCATTAGCCATTGTGGGTCCATTCGAACCTTAAAAAGAATAATAAAAAATTTGAATTTTAGTAATAGAAATAATCAATGAACTCGAACTCGACTACCAGAAAAAAAAACTGTAGAAATAAATATGTTCACATCGCCTACGAAGTGTGTCGGCGTTTTTCCCTTAAAATTCCGTAAAGGGTCAGACCGGGTTCTTATCTCAAATCGGTGAGCTGTGCACGTTAGCAAATTTGTGGTATATTCATCGAACAAAACCTTAGTCATTGAACAAAAAAAAAGCATTTTATGAAACTTGTTCATAGCATTAATGAAACATTTAATATAATCAATGAAAATATTCATTAATTGTATTAGCAGATCTTTATGAAACCTCATCGAACAAAACCCTAGACATTGAAGTAAACAAGCATTTTATGCAACTTTGCATACGTCCACCCAGGCGATGGCGTGATAATGCAGTAGGTAAAGAAAAATATTTAATTTACACATTTTCGGTGTTTTTTTCAATTCAAAAAAAAACCAAACGCTTAATTTATCGGACTTTAGGCGAGTGTGGTACGGAGGCAACGACACGGATTCTGGGAAACACAACTCTTGTTGAAGTATTTCCTCTTCCTATATCCCCTTCGCTCCAGCCGAACATTGAGTGATTTTCATCTGTTTTTATGACTTCTTCTTTTAACCCCTTCGCTCCTGCCGAATTTTGAGTGATTTTCATCTGTTTTTATTTAATTTCCCTCCGTCAGTTTCAAAGTTTTGTCTTAATATCCTTTCACGTTTTTTTTATAAATTCATATAATTTTTTTTTACACAATTCAATTAACAAATATTATCCGTTTGTCCAGCAAAGGCATACTTTTTTTTATAATATATAAAAAAGAAGAATGTCCGGAAGCCATATTTGTGCAAATTACTTAAGAAGCTTTTCCGAGAGGAATCACTTGTGCGTTGGAGCCTCTGTGCACCATGGTCGGCACACATCCTTCCATCCAACTCCATACAATAAAAATTAATTAGCCATTACGTAAATTAAGTATAATGGGATTGTGTATGTGTGAGACAGAGTGAATGTGTTCGCTCCTTGTCTGGTGTTGCAGATGAGTTTAGGGATATTAAAAAGGATTTATGGACGATTTTTTCCCTTTTATGAAATTAATTACATTTGAATCAAATAACTGGAGGAGAGAGAAAAAAAAAACAAAAAGCAAACAAAACAATATATCCATTTTAAATGGGATATGTACAGTAGGGTGGAGTGAAATTCAAAAAAAAAAAGTTAACCTCGGAAAGAGATGTAGTCTGGGGTCCTAATGAGGGGAAAAATAAAGAAAAAAATTTTAAAAAATGTTTAGGGGTCGCGCCACTCCCTCGAAATTTGGAAATTATCGCTATTTTGGCGTTGATTTTAGAAAAATCCTAAAAAGTTTTATGTCAATAAATATTTGCAATATTGTAAACAATGAAATAAGGGCATGACAAAATTTTAAAAAAATTTTCTCATTGTTCAAAAATTTCAAAAAGTAAAATAAGTCAAATCGTCCCTTCTTCAGAAAATTGACTGAACAAATATTAGTCGATTATCCTCATATTTGCCTCAAATACTTTTGTTTGGGCACTGAAGAAGCTCAAACTTTTAAATTTCGAATAAGTTAAGTCGTTAATTTTTAGGATTTTTCTAAAATCAACGCCAAAATAGCGATAATTTCCAAATTTCGAGGGAGAGGCGCGACCCCTAAAATTTTTTTAAATTTTTTTTCTTTATTTTTCCCCTCATTAGGACCCCAGACTACATCTCTTTCCGAGGTTAACTTTTTCAAATTAAAAAAAAAGCATGTTTTCACTCCACCCTAATGTACAGTTCTCCCTAGTATCTACAGGATATGAAATGAACGTTGGTGTTGGGCGAGGGCACTACGAATTGTAAATTCACTTCGTTTGGGGGGGTGTAGCCCTAAAGATTGTGCGATTTTTTTTACTAAGAAAACAAAAATTTTGTTTTTTAAAAAATTTAGCCTTTTACACTTTTTTATGGACCCCCAAAGATTTGGGGCTTCGGTGTCATTTTTTCACCAAAAAAGTGCTAATTTTCTCAGGCACATATCTTGCAAACCGTTGGGAATTTCGAAAGACTCTCTGAGGCAAAGTTGTAGCTCTTGTCATTTCATTTCAAGGTCAAAATTGCAAAAAAAACTAAGAAATTCGATTTTTTTTTAACCTTTTTGCAGGTCCATAGGTAGCAAACCGTTTAAAACTCAAACGAAATATATAAAAATATACCTAAGATCTCAATAAACAACGTTCTAGAACATATGAACTTCCTAAGAATAATTCTTAAAAGTCTATCAATTCACTTTTGCTTTCGTATGGAGCGTATGAGTAATATTAATTTAAAAGCCTAGCACTCATACGTACAGGTGGTTAATTAAATTGAATTGATGTTACTTTCTTTAAATTGCTCGAATAGGAATTTTTCTTACCTGTCGAAGACCTTTTGTGGTGGTGGTGATTGATAAAACACTGTCGGCTCGAAACTTCGCAATGGTCAGCCTGTGATTTAGCTAAAGTTTTCTCCATGGGAAACTTAATATCTTTAAGGATGGCTCTGTTTAGGGAAGAAGGACATGTAATGGAGAAATTGTGAATGAAACCACCCAAATAATAATGTCACCATCGAACTAAAGATACACAGAGTGTTGCAAAGTAGACGCCACTTTGAGCTGAGTGATCCACCTAAGAACATGGCCTTCTCTCAACGAACGACTACCACATTCCACCTACGTTTCATAACGGAGCTGTAACGTTGTTACTGAAGATAGCAGTCGAAGTGGTGCTGCTCTTCCAAAATCGATGTTTCCACCTACGTTAACGGACAATGGAATGTCATCTTCGATTCCGGATATTATAGTTTTTCCAGGACAATGACAATTCTGTCGAACAGCAAGAGTTGGTTTTTCTATTCGTTCGTTTTCGCGTGTACCCCTCCGGATATGAACCACATCCTGTGTAGTTGTGTTACAAACACCAATGCAAACGTTCAATACATGTTTTCCGTGCTGTGTGGCATTACACACAAACGCACGCATTAGCGTACATTTATAAAGATAAATGTTATTGCATTACTTCGGTTTTCGGTGTGTGTTTTATTTGTGTGTCGCTGTGTGTGTTTGTTTGTATTAGTCCTACAAATACCCATGCCACTAATAAAAACACGCATACAAATAAATAATGATATTGTAAGCCTTTTACCTATGCCGGAGAATGTGAATGTCGTGATTGTGTGTGTGTGTGTGTTAGCACACACGCACTACCAGCCGTACAGAGATTTCTGGTTGACATATGTGTGTGCGTGCGTGCCTGCGTATATGTGTGGCTGGTGTCCTTAATGTTTATTGTGCACAGAGAAATCTTTGGATTTTGCCATTTCACTCCTTCTGAGCCACAACTGAAATAACCAATTTGTTGTAATTTCCAATTAGCGCTAATTAATGTTGTACAACACTAACATTCGGTGAGTCCTGTACTCCTCCGACCAACCCATACATGGCCGCTTGGCAACTTCTTCTATTCGGCATTCTCGTGATATGTTTGTGTTTACACACACACACATACATACATCAAACACACATATGTATGTATGTGTGAATGTTGTCTGACATTTGTGTCTACACCTGTAGCAAGAGGAACTGTACGACGTACAACGGATATCAAAATGAATCCGCTTTAGAATTCACCGGAATATATTTAAAACATTAATAATAAAATACTGTGTATGTGTGTGTGTTACACAGCTGTGGCTGAGTGTCTGTTCTACCCACACACGAATTAAATTCAGTGCAAATTAAGGTAATTTGGAATAAAATCCTATAATTAAGAAAGAAAAAAAATCGTAAATCGCGCTATGTGACAAGAGGCTGTGGGTATGTTTTAATGGCGCGCTAATGGAAAACATGTTTTCCTTCGTTGCAGAGTTGTTAAGAAGTCATTTGGTAGATCGGATGCCATAGCACACTTGTAATGAATTGCGAAGAATAGTTTTTTATTTATTTTCTATCAGCCCCATTATGAGATAATTCCCGGGGAATTTACTTTTTTCAGATGACCGGGAGTCAAACAAAAAAAAGCTGACTCCTAATAATCGCACATGTATGTCCCTTATCATTATTCTCCCGATCTGTTTAGAAAAAGAGGAAATTATTCTCATAATCGGGCTGTATATTTTTTTGTTCCCTAATCCATGGAACGACACAATTTTTCAACATAAAATTTTTAAATAAAAGGATTTCCCGGCTTAAAAAAAAAAAATTCCCTGCTTAACTTTTATGAATTTTTTTCAACAAAAAAAAATTACGAAAAAAATATTTTCCGGCTCAACTTTGCCATTGGACAGTTTTTGTCGATGGTTAAATTTTATGAATTTTTTCAACAACAAAAAATTACGAAAAAATATTTTCCGGCTCAACTTTGCCATTGGACAGTTTTTGTCGATTTCGTTTTTTTTTTTAAAAATTGTTTCCAACAAAAAAAAATTCCAAAAAAAATATTATTTATTTCTAAAAAAAAAAAAATCCCAGCTTTACTTTGATAATGGGCAGGTGAAGATAGTTGAGCTCTCCCATACGCAGATCGCTGTACAGATTCAAACAACAGATGATCGACGACAGTGCTGGTAATTCTGAGCAGTACCACAAAAGTACTGAACACACAAATACAGTCGAATTCGGTTAAGCGGAAATGAAGAAAATCAATAAATTTATTTTGATTTTCATTTAAACGAAACATATCAGTACTTTTTAAATTGTTCTACAAAACGAAGATGTAGCTCAAATATTAAAATACATGTCTGTACAATTTTAACTCAATATCAGTTTGGTTGAAAATAGTCACTTATTTCCATTTGGTTGAGTTGTTGTCTTCAATGTGATTGACACATAATTTGTTGAGATCATTTGTTTTTGCCCGAAATCCGCCAATTGAAGGAATATTTTCCACATTGAAGAAAAAGTAAAAAAAAAGTAGTTACTTTCCCTTAACATTCCATGAAGGCACAGACGGGGAACTTTGCCTTGATTGACATTCCCATTCCGGTACAGCGAATTAGACCGGAATGAAAATTTAGCCAAATCTTGAGAATGAGCGCCAACTTGAAAGACAAATTCGTGAGGTGTCGTTGCTCATAGGGGGGGAAATTCCAGAAGGAGGGCCCTTCACTAAATTGTTAATAATTATTAATAGTTAATGTACTCCATCGATTTTAATAATCTATACCTTATTTTCAATGTAAGATATGTGGCTTTATGATAAACTGAAAAATCGTTTATTTTTGATTTTTTAATAAATTTGTTTGTCAATGTTTTTTTTTTATGAATTTTTTTCAACATAAAATTTACCAACAAAAATGATTTTCCGGCTCAACTTACAAAAAAAAATTAACTTTATGAATTTTTTGAACAAAAAAAATTATAAAAAAAAACTATTTTCCGGCTCAACTTTGCTATTGGACAGTTTTTGTCGATTTCGCCCATTAACAATGTTAAGCTGGGATTTTTATTTTTTAGAAATACTTTTTTTTTAATTTTTTTTGGTGAAAAAGTTCATAAATTTTTTTTATTTATTTCTAAAAAAAAAAAAAATTCCAGCTTAACATTGTTGATGGCGCTTTGATGTCAATTTCTTCATATATTATGCATTTTTTTTTCAACAAAATAAAAAATTATAGCAAAAGATTTTTCCGACTTAACTTTGCTAATAACTTTGAAATAACACGAAAAGCGAAGAATTATAAGAATTTAGTGACAACAATTTTAACATTTATTTTAAAAAAAAAAAAACTCAAGTCTCAGAAATTAAAAAATGACAGAAATTAAAAAATGTCGCTTATTTTTGTACTTATGGGAGTTCTACATCAGAATTATATAGCGGTATTTATTATTCGAATATTTCATGCAAATTGGCTAAGGGTCATACCTTATTTTTGTACTTATGGGAGTTTTGGGACCACACTACATCAGAATTTTGTAGCGGTATTTATTATTCGAATATTTCATGCAAATTGGCTAAGGGTCATACCAATCCACCATTCCCGTTTTTTATATATCACACCTAACCACAAAATTTGTATGGGAGTTGCTTTCACTAAAGTGTGAATAAAAGCAAACATTTTTCATCGATTTCAATTGTTAAACTACTGAAAATCAAAAAAAAAACGTTTTGTCATTTTCGATAGTTTATGAATTTTATTCACCAAAGAATTTTAAAAAAAAAAATAAAAAATATTTCACTTCAATTTGTTTATAACTGGGAGACTCATTCTGTTTTCATGGCGGAAGAATAAAAATAAATTAGTTATAATTTTCTTAAAAATTTATTTTAAAGAAATCGTATAAGTCGTTTTCGAGTTATTCTAATTTAAGTCTCAACAAATATTTTTTTTTCTAAATTGTCAGAATTTTTGCATTACAAAAAAATTAACCAACAGTTAAAAAATAGTATTTCTATATCAAAGCTTCCAAAGTCCTTCTCATTGTGTTGGTACGCCATCTTTCCAAATTCTTTAGTTACGCACTACAGAGAAAATTCGTTGTTCAGCCGAACTGTTTGTTTTTCCACATATCTTCCGTGCTGTTGGCAGGTAAGACCAGCTGTGACATTCTCAAAGATAGACGTCAACAAAAACACTACACTCGATTTCCTCTCTCCAATACACTTATTTCCAGGGGAATACCCTGAGTGTTGGCCACTGTATGAAGAATACATTTATTACTTATACGTCCTATATTTCCATGAAGTTGCTCAAACGTATGATTAATATTATATCGAGCTCTTTTATGGCGAAAAAGACTTAAGCTACATTTTTTCCAAAACGAGCTTTTTAATGAAATTCGGTAGAAAATTGTCCTCAGTGCGTTCTACATTAAAAATTAAAAAATTAATAATTTCAAAAAAAAAAAATTCTCTCCTGTAAAATTTTTTTTTTGGCACTTACGTCATTTTCACGATTAGGGCTCGATATGATCCGTAATCCCATAAGGTTGCCCAACGTGTGATTGTCATCGATATTATACGCCCCGTTTAGTGGCTCACTCTTCACTTTACGGATTAAAAGAAACCATATGTCTATTTGATTTTTTTTTTTTTCAATTTCATTTATTATTTGATACTAGTAAGTTGTAATGCGCCTATGGCGCCCGTTAATTTGCTTGAGAAAGTATTTGTTACTTAATTTTAAAAATTTTGTAAAAAGTATTTTGAGAAAACTATTTTGTAAAAAAAAATTTCGAAAAAAAAAATAAAATTGGAAAAAAAAATTTTTGTTGAAAAAAAAAATTTTTGCTGAAAAAAAAAAATTTTGTTGAAAAAAAAATTTTGTGGAAAAAGAAAATTTTGTTGAAAAAAATAAATTTTGTTGAAAAAAAAATTTTTGTTGAAAAAAAAAATTTTTGTAGAAAAAAAAAAATTTTGTTGAAAAAAAAAATGTTTGTGGAAAAAAAAAATTTTGTTGAAAAAAAAAATTGTTTGAAAAAAAATTTTTGTTGAAAAAAAATTTTTGTAAAAAAAAAAAATTGTAAAAAAAATTTTTGAAAATTTTCTGTACAAAAAAAAAATTTTTTTTTTTATTATTATTATTTATAGAATTATAGAATGCCTATTGAGTATTGAATAGTTTTTATCTTCGACCTAGGTAAATGTATTGAGTTTAGTGTCGTTTGACATATTCCTCATTGTTATGGATGTCAGGTCAACAATACGCATACGCCTCGTACTCACACAGAAACCCACATGATAAATCGATTGCTCCACCATAGGAAATCAATTGAAATTTCCCTCACATATTTATTGTGGTTCGAATTTAATTGTAATTGTTACGTTAAATTTAAAATGTTTTCCTTTCGTCTTCTTCTTCTGCTTGTTCAATGTTTTCGCAGTTATTGTTGTTATGCTGTTGTTTGTTATTTGGTTTGTGATTACCTTCTGGCAGCCACCCTTGGGAATTACAATAATGCCAGGCAGACAGAGATACGCGGTCAGACAGAAAGACTGACAGCTTGGAGGGGGTGGAGGGCGATGGAGAAGTTTCCTAATTAGCCATTTGTTTAGGTGAATTCCCGCCATTTGTTTCAAAAATACGCTCGAATTAAATTCCAAACAAATGATTAACAATAAGATATTAGGACAATTCAACTTTGCCAGCCCTCCCTACCGACTGTCTGTCTCAGTCGCCCACTCACTCTCTCACTGTCTGCCACTATGACGCTTAATATGTCTGCCATACCCGAAACGACAGCTGAAAATCGATTTTAATTAAAAGCAAAGATAACGTGAAAATTACGCCCCCACAACAAAAGCGGATGCCAGCCAATTTTTTTTTTTCAAAATTTAAATTAATTTAAAGTTATTGGGAACTTCTGGGAACACGTCTTAACAATGACAACAAAAGAACGTCTTAACACAACGGAACATTAATTTCTGGGCAATTGCGAAATTTGTCTGTCAACGAAAATCGTTTTTATTTTAATTAACTTTGTGAGGGAAGGACATTTTAAAGTGGAGTTATATGTGGATCCTGAAAAATGTCTTTCAATTACATATGTATGTATGTGTAACTGAGCAACTCGGTAAAGCGATGAACCCCAGATAAACATGGATATGAAAGAATGCAAAGAATGGATATCAGAACAAATCTAGGAGTCGATTTGCAAAAGGATGAACATCAACATGGCCAAGGGTAGATCTATTAATGCCCACAAGATAATCAATTACAAAGTGGCCAACCGCGCAGTCAAAAAACACTGTCAGGTGAGACAAACGGTGATGGGCTCAAACCTTAGCGACAGAATCACAAGCAGCATTCCGGTACGATTCGCAGTCGTGATCTTTACAACATCGCAAAAAAGATTACCAACAAAAAAAAAAAACCTGATGGCTTCCATAACACCGTGTTACAAAAAATAGATTTTTTTCTGTCCTATGAACCAAATGCACATATTCGGAAAGAGGGGAAAAAATAAAAATACACGTGTATCGGCGATTTTCATGTACACGTCAGAATTTTTGTTTTTTTTTAAGTTGGAAGTATAAAGCCTGTGGGCCTGTGTGAAAGCCTTTGGACCAATTTTTAACCCTTTTTCAGTGATCCAATCGAGCTGATTTTTGGCAGGCAGACTCGTGGAAATTTCTGTATCACGTCAAATTTTTTAAAAACAATTTTTATCAATTCTCAGATTTTCACGTCAAATTTTTTAAAAAAAATTTTTATCAATTCTCAGATTTTCCAATTCCCAATTTTTATTATTTTTGAAAAAAAAAATATTTTTTTTCACTTTCTTTCTTTATCAATTCTCAGATTTTCCAATTCCCAATTTTTATTATTTTTGAAAAAAAAAATATTTTTTTCACTTTCTTAGCATAACTTGAAGAGACTCCAAATTTTTAAACTACTTAAGCGTTACGAAAAAAAAATGTTTTTTGAACTGAAACCTTAAAAAAAACGATAAACGATTCATGATGACTTGTCAAAGCTGACTGAACAGAAATGTCAACACAGTTTGGCATTATCAGCTGTCAAACCGCAGTTCTAGCGAAGCTTACAGAAACCCCCTCAACCTGAGGTGCATTTTTGGGATCTAAAAAAAAGTGTAAAATTTGCCACCACATCCACAGTTAAATAATGTTCATATGATTTAAATATTTAAAACATTTCAATAATTTTACAATTTGACCCCTTGGAACTCTGTGCCTCGATTTATGACAAACAACCTGTTGGAAACAACAACCCATCTCAAAAACATTTAAAAATATTTCCATTCAACCAAAAATTACATTTTTCCTTTGATATAATTTTGATTTTATATTTCGAAACTCACGAATTTAATAACATTCATTTTTGTTACACATAGGGGTATCCATTTCGTGGTTTCAGAAGTATAGGGCTGGAATTCGACATCTGTCAAACTAAGTGGTTAAACCAATTTTTATTTTCTTTTCATTTGGAAGTCTGACATTGATGAAAATGGATCGCTTAACTGTTATACAACGCGTAAATATTATTAAAACCTACTACACGAAAGGTGATTGTGGAAGAAACATCATGAAAAAAAATATTTTATATGTGTTTTATTTACGTTTACTTTTGAAAACGCAAAAATGATAACCCTTTATATCCCTGGGGGGCAATGTGAGAATACAATCATTTGGCTTTTTGTTTTCTTTTGCCTTTTTTTGCCCTCCTCCATTTTGTGCGTTTTGGGTCAACTTCTGGAAGAAATTAAAAATAAAAACACAAAGCAATTTCTGTATTATTTTTTTTTGTTTTTGTTCGTTTCGGTTCGCTTGAAATAACTTTCTAATTTGCTGATAAACTTTTGGTGTACTTTTCTCCCTGCCGCACAAGCGATACTTGTCGAATGTTGCCAACAAAACCATAAATGACTGACACGGACAGTAATCCAGAACGAGAGCCATGTAATGGGGGCGGCGGAAGCAAAAACTAACGATGAAGAGTAAAAAACAAACGGGGAAGAACAAGAAAAACACAAATAAAAGTAAATAGATTACAATAAAATTAACACTTTTATTGCCCGTTAAACGTGTACGAGCAACAGTCCCCATAACAACAACGACAACAGGAAATGGACAGACAGCGGCAAAGTCGAACAGAACGACCCAGCCAACCCACACTTGATATTTTGTTTACATTGATATGAAATGGCTCCTCTACGAGCGAAATTGTGAACCCAACAAACACAACAAGGAATTTGGCCTTTCAGTCAACTCCACTCTCACCCACTCCCCCCACCAGCCAACACTCGCCCACAACTCAATGAACAGTTGAATGATTTTCATTTTAATGCTGCTATTCTGGTTTATGGTCTATGACATGAACGAGTTTTTCCCTTCTTTGCTGCTGCTTGCGAGCAGAGTAGCAAGAAATCCAAACAAAGGCCAACAAGAAAACCCCCAAAGGATTTTGATGGCAACAGTGAGCAGAAAAAATAAAAACAAAAAGGAAAAAAAGGAAAAGGTGAAACAACAGCAGCCAAGTTCGTTTTTTCCCCCCGTATACGGTCGAGTATGTATACAATTATATTAAGCATTTAACTGAAATGCAAATGAACGCAACTCAAAAATTAATCAAAATTGTGAGCTGCTTCGATGCCACCGAAATTATTGAGCGACAGCTTCCTGGACCATTAATTACTTAATTTATTTTTTACATTATCTCTCTTAACAAAAACATTAAATCTGATGTTGAGTTGGTTGGCATTTTAGCTCAAGCCACAGAAATGTGGCCAGCGCGTACGTGTATGTGCGTGTGTGCGTGTGTGAGTGTATTTACAGTTGTTTAAGCATTAATAATACAATTACAGCAGAATACAAATTTTATGTTTGATAAATTGAGTTGAGTTTATTAAAAAGTTATAAATGTTGTTTTGATTTTTGTTGTTCTTTTTTTTCGCGAGACATCCTAGCCAACCAAATGAAACTTTATTTAGCCCAGTTGTTTATGCCATGACCTTGGGGCGTATGATTGATTTCGGTCGGTGGGACACTCATCACTCATATGTCACCTGGGACTCGAATGTGGATACAACAAGAGTTGTACGATTATTTCGCACTTCCCAGGCAAAATTTTTGGAAAAATATTAAATATTTCGGATATTTCCCTCTGTGATTTTAACCTCTGTGAACAGTGGCCACAAAGAAAAATAGAATCACAACAACATATAAATTCATTTTTAAAATCTGGGTCATTTTTCAATTGTGATACTTACGGTCGTAACTCCAAAACACTACAACAACAACAACAAAAAATATAAAATATTTTTCACTTTTGTTTTGGGTTGTTTTTCATTTTTATTTGGGGTGTTTTTTCACATTTCTGGTTGATTTTTTCATTGTTCACGGTGACATATTTCTAGAGTTTCTGTCTTACTGAACGCAATGTCAGCCCTAGACTGTCGCAGATGTCCTAACCTGATGGCTTAGTGTTTCCTTATGTGGCTCCCTCAAAAATGAACTGAAATGCAAAATTGCCACAACGCCAGAAATTACAAATGGCACCAATTGTTGGGGTAATTTTGAAAACGAAAAACGCCCCACTGTAAAATGCGAAATTTAGACACAATCCAAAGTAAAAAAGAAATCCAAAAAAAATTTAAAAAAAAAAGAAAAAACATTTAAAAAGGAAATGAGTTCTCAAATTTTAGGACTAGCATCTTAATATACATATATTTACCCTCGACACTGATTCACTGACTCTGTCACGCAGTACGTAGGAATTTAAATAGGCATTCTATAATTTTCTATAAATAATAATAATAAAAAAAATAATATTTTTTTTTTGTACAGAAATTGTGTTTTCCCCAAATTTTTTTTTTACCAAAATTTTTTCTTTCCAAAATTTTTTTTTACAAATTTTTTTTTTACAAAAATTTATTTTGTTTACAAAATTTTTTTTTTTAAAAAATTTTTTTTTCCACAAAAGTTTTTTTTTGCACAAAATTTTTTTTTTCCCACAAAAATTTTTTTTTTCAAGAAAATTTTTTTTTTTCAAAAAAGTGGGCAGGTGTTTTTTTTCGATGCCACGCCCATTATGAACCGAAAAAGTGCATACTTCAACTCATGAGGACATTACCTATCATATGAGTACCATATTGCCAAAAAAAAAAGTGAGCGGGCACATTTTTTCGATGCTGGGCTAATTTTTAATAGGCCGCTTTTTAATATTTTTGCTTTTTAATATTTTGCATAGGGCACTTTTTTAGGGAGCCTTATTATTTTAATTACGCCCCAAATTTGCGGTCTAAATGCATTGTGAAAATAGACCCCCAGGAAATTACCCCCCAGAATGCTAAGGAAGTAAATTTAACACATTTGCAATGGTGTATGAAAATACAACCCAAAACAGGCAATGTGTAAATTTTGGGGCCTATTTTCCTTTTTAGAGTTTGGGGTGTAATTGCCAAATAGACATTGCAGTTCGTATGCGAAAACCCTTAAGTAGGCCCCTAAATTTAAATGGGACTTCAGTTCGCACTAACATTTGGGATCTACTTTCTTAGTGAGAATAATGAGAAGGATATACTTTCTTAATGAGAATAAGCGCCAGTAAAAATATGAAATTAAGGCCTAATTTCATGCCAAGGCACTGCCGGGCAGGAAATAAGTGGGATTTGTTGGGAAAATCAATGTTCCTCAGATCAATTACAGTTGATGCGATACGATTATCCTGAAATGCCTGTTTGTCGGCCAAGATTCAATGACTTTCAACGGAAATTATGAAAAAGTCATGTTTTATACAAAAAAAAAAGAAGGAAGGAAAAAAAGAAACGCCGAATTTGAATTGGTTTTGTAAAAAAAAATTTGTCAATTTGTCGAACTATTATCGCTAGTGTTGTTCCTGTGCACGGTCAATGGCACTGAAATCGTTAAAACTCCGACAATTTCTTAAGAAAAATTCAATTCGTATTCCATCACTGCTGGCAGTTTCGAAAACAAAATGAACAGCCGTATTGTAAACCTGGTTGCTTTCATTTTGGCTTTAATTCCCGTCTATGTGCGGCATACGAATAATTCATGATTGGGGATCACTCATTTCCTACGAAGTCACCAGGTATTAGGGAAAATCTTATATGAGTTCTAATTGGGTCGGCCAGCAGTCGTCTGGCTTAGGACCACCACTGCAATACACACAATTGCAGTTTCAAATTATTTCTTAGCCTTACAAACGAATTTTGATATTTTTTTCTGGAATTCCAATAGCCTGAAAGGATTTCCCACCTCTCATTTCGTTAGATGCACGACTAAGAGTCGTCCAGATATAATAAGCACAACACCAAGAAGAAGCCGCACAACTTCTCATTATTTCGTTGAGGTCCTTCCTTTTATTATAATTTCCCTTGACGTTCTAACCACCCGAACCACAGCCATCCTCCCGTAGACCGCATAAATCCCGTGTAGCAGAAATTGAAGATGAAATGTCAACAATCATTTTTTTTTTTTTGTTCTTCTTGGGAATGAGAATCGGGAATAAATACACGTAATTATTTGTGGCTGTGTACGGCTTTTAGTATTTATTTGCTGGCGCAAGTGAATCGGGGGTCGCTTGCGGTGCACAGTGGTGGGAAATGGAAAATTTTCCGATAGGTTTGGAATTTTGGGAGCAGCAGATTATAATATCTGTGAAAATGAATGAAATGTCACAGAGTCCTAGCCAAGATGTCTTCGAGTTTGCCCATGAAAAGGGGGACCCTCTAGCAGAATTTGGTCGCCTTAAAATATATGCAATATCTGGTGTGGCACTATTACTCAGGAAAGCCTGAGGCTCTATGAATAATGCCCCAAATAAAAAAAAGCCCTAAAAAATTATGAATTCCCCACCAAAAAAAAAAATCTCATACAAAATTGGGGAGTTTTTCATTTTTTTTTTAAGTAAAATTTAATTTTTCATATGAAAAATGCCCCAAAAAATTGTCTTTTTTTGGGAATTTTTATCTTTTTTCGGGATATTTGCAAAACAAAAGTTAATCGTAATTTTTTTTAATAATTAATATAATAATTGGGGGTATTTTTCATAAAAAAAAGTTATGAAATCCCCCCAAAAAAAAATCTCATACAAAATTTTAATTTTTTAAGTAATATTTAATTTTTCATATAAAAAATGGCTTTTTTTTTTTTTTTGGGGAATTTTTAACTTTTTTCATATTTGCAAAACAAAAGTTCATCGTAATTTTTTTAATACTGTTTGGGGTATTTTTCATAATTTTTTTTTTTTAAAAATATCCCGAAAAAAAATCTCATACAAAATTGGGGAGTTTCTCATTTTTTTTAAGTAATATTTCATTTAATATGAAAATATAAAAAATGCCCCAAAAAAATGGATTTTTTTTTTTGGGGAACTTTTAGCCTTTTTCGGAATATTAGCAAAAGAAAAGTTAATCGTAATTTTTGTTAATACTGTTTGGGGTATGTTTCGTAAAATGTTTCATAAAAAAAATAATGAAATCCCCAAAAAAAAAATCTCATACAAAATTTTCATTTTTTTTAAGTAATATTTCATTTTTCATATAAAAAATCCCCCAAAAAATTTACATTTTTTTTGTTGGAATTTTTAGCCTTTTTCGGTATATTTGCAAAACAAAAGTTAATCGTAACTTTTTTTAATACTGTTTGGGGTATTTTTCATAATATTTGGGGGATTTGGCATTGGGTAATTTTTCATAAATTGTTGGGGATTTTGCAGCATTTTTTGGGGACATTTTTCATAGAGCCATCAAACACATGTCTGAGGACATTTTCATCGCGTTAATGTCGGCGAATTTACGAGTATGTAACACTTCTCTAGAAAATCTCTCATCCGTTCATTGTCCGTTCAGAAAAAATCTTTTTTCTTCACTGTAGAGAAAAAACCTATTCGTATGTGGAATAAAAGTGTTTTCCTGTCTGTTATAACCTTATCAAATTCAAGGCCAACGTCAACAAACACTACTTCCTCTTCACTCCCTCCAATACCCGCATAGGCGTCATCCCCTAAGTGTTAGTCCAAAAAAATAACAAATTATATTGTACACAGCACAATGATTTGTGAGAAATTTCCCGGTTTTTCCTTCATAGAATGCTTAGGAAAATAAGTAAATATATGATAGAGTTTGCATTTCACTGCACAATTTTTAATATTTTTCTATTGATGTTTCTCATCAAATCTCCCAAAAAAAAAAAGAAGAATTCTCTTTACATTTTTCAAAGTTGTCACATAGCTTGAACGAGTGATCTGATTAATCGCATTTACTCAATTGAAGCAGAGCATTTTTTTTGCCAACTAATTTCATTTCCAAACACTGTGCGACGGCAGGAGGTATAGCTACTGTTGCTGGTGCCTTGTGTTTGTTTATTTGCTAAAGTGCGTGTTTAATTCCCTTTTGGAAAGTGAAAGTGTATTTGTACACACCCTACTGCCGAACATTACAATTTGAGCTATTGAATGTGTGTCTCCCTACCCGATGAATTATTACTAATTTTCAAGTATTCAAGTGGACTCTAACATATTTTCAATAGAAAAAAGCTTTTGGATACATTCTTTATTAATAAATGGAACGCTTATTATTAATAAATGTTGGAATTTATTGATAGGAACGCTTGGACGGTAAGGGCTCGATGTCAACGTAAGGTATTCCTTAGTCTACTTCATCCACATCCAATCATTTTCATTTATTTTGTGTTTATTTGTTGCTTTATTTATTTGACTTTCATTACCGTTTTTTTTTTATGTTTCCCTTTCCCTTTTTTCTTGTTCTTATAACAAATAGCTGACCTGACTTAGTGGAGATGACAAAGGGCGATTTCAATTTTGTTGTGTTTGCGACATTAATGCTTTACATTTAAAAAACAAAAGAATTAAGTACACACACACACATACATTTGTTTATATGTACGTATAAATATTAAAGTTTGGGAACGACAAAAACAGATTTAGGGTTTCTTTTTTAAAAATTTCGAAAGGAGAATCGGCTTTGGCGAGGACTGATGAGTGGCGTCATGAAAAATGGCCCAAACCCAAATCGCCCACAAAAAAATTGGGAAAAATGGTTCAAAAAATAAAAATTATCCATAAAATATAAAAATCACCCAAAATGAAAAAAGCCCAAAAATTAATGAAAAACATTTTCGAAAAATTATCAAAAAAAATCACCTCAAAAATATGAAAAATTACCCGAAATGAAAAAAACAACTGTAGCCCAAAAAATTAATGAAAGAAAATACGAAAAAAGGGCCAAACTGAAAAAAGCACCCAAAAAAATATGAAATTAAAAGAAAAAACCCAAAAAAAAGGAACTTTAGCCCAAAAAATGAATGAAAGAAAATACGAAAAAAGGGCCAAACTGAAAAAACACCCAAAAAAATATGAAATGAATAGAAAAAACCCAAAAATTAATGGAAAACCACCACATTTTGCGTATACCCCAGGTTAGCCCTTTGAAAAACTCATTTAAATTCATGTTTTTAAAAAATTCGTTATTACGACAAAAAAAAATAATTTAAAAAAAATGGATTTTTCTCGAGTTTTATGTTCGTACATCATTCGGGGTCTCCAATAGGTTCAAATAGGTTCTTTTTATTTAGGACCATAAATACAAAATTGAATATAAAAGACACATGCATTCGTCAGTTCATACCATAGCTGTTAAGTAATGATTACTAATAGTAATAATTATTAATTAAATTTTTGTAGAGGTGCAGTAATGATTAAATTGCGATTATATTCAGTTTATAATTATAATTGATTACAATAATCGAAAAGTAATCAGGATTACTGACGATTACTATACGTAATCAAAACGATTTAAAAGTAATCACAAAATAGTTTGACAGATGTCGAATTTCAGCCCTATACTTTTGAAACCACGAAATGGATAACCCTATACTTTGTCTTTTCGTTAAAACTCTTGAGATTTTTTTTTGTGGGCAAAACTTTAATAGAAATTATTTAAAATATCATCATGTTTTTTTAGAGGTTTTTATTCACAATTTAAATTTGTTGTTGTGAAGTTTTCATTCATAATTTTCTATGTCGTCCTCTCTAACGAACTTTAAGAAGAAAAAAACACACTTCTTTTGGTTTCATTCATGTGAATGAAATTTCTAATTTCTTAAATTTTTATCCTGTTACGTTCATGTGAATGAAATTTCTAATTTCTTAAAATTTTTTCAGTTTGCTGTTGAAAGAACAAATTCAAAACTTCCCAAGAGAAATTACTCAACAATATCAGAATGGATTTTTAGATGTTCTCCAAAATTTAGTGTCATTTAATAATCGTTACAATCCCTATTGGGCTTTTGAGTCTCCATGGATTTGCACATTAGGGTGTAGTGAAAACATACTTTTATTTGAATTTGAAAATACAACACTCGGAAAGTGCTGAAGATTGGGATCCTTAAGGGGAAAATAAGGGAAACAAATTTAAAATTTTTACGAAAAAAAGATTTTTTTTTAAATTTTAGATGTTGCCCTATTTTAATTATGAAATTTTTCCTATTTTTGTGTTGATTTGACAGAAAATCCTTAAAAATTAAGGAATCAACTTATTACAAATTTTAAGTGATCGCGCAACGACATTTATGTTTTGCAATTTTTGAAATTTTTACGGAAAAAAAGTATTTTTGTTTTTAAATTTGAATTTTGAAATTTTTTCTATTTTAGTGTTGATTTGACAAAAATCCTAAAAATTAATGAATCAACTTATTAAACATTTTAAGGGGTCGCGCCACGCTCTTCAGGCTTCGAAATTTTTTTTAAAATTTTTCTGGAGACAAAACATTTTTTTTTTAAATTTAGATGTTGCCCTGAAATTTTTCCTACTTTGGAGATGAATTGAAAAAAATGCTATAAATTAATGAATATACTTATTCAAAATTTTTTTTTGAAATTTTTAAGAAAAAAAAGTATTTTTTTTTTCAAATTTTAGATGTCGCCCTCATAAATTTTGAATTTTTTTCTATTTTGGTGTTGATTTGACAAAAAATCCTAAAAATTAATAAATCAACTTAGTAAACATTTTAAGGGGTAGCGCCACGCCCTTCAAGCGGCGAAAATTTTTCAAAATTTTTCGTCCCATTTCTAACTCATTTCCACCCATTGTTGCCAATCGTAGAAGTGGATACATTTTCCAAAAAAAAAAATCACAATATTTGATTTTTTTTTTTTGATTTTTGCCAATTTGGAGGGTTTTGGGCACACATTTTACCCGATTTCGCCCATTTTCACCCCCTTCCAATTCCAAAATTCGTTCTTAGCGGATGTCTAGGATGCAAGAGCTACATACTCCCCAAGTTTCATGATTCTAGCCTCAGCCGTTTGGCCAGGACAGTGATGAATCAGTCAGTCAGCCAGTCAGTAGATAAAGGAAAAAAACCTCACAATTCTACAGCCAGCCATTCATCTGTTTACATTCGTATACCCACATTCGCCTGCTTCCTGGAACTTGTGGGAAATTGTTCACTCCATTATTCAATTAGTTTCATATTAAATGTTATGTTGACCAAAAAAAAACAATGCTCACTTAATATTTTATTGACTAGAACACGGGAATGTACTTGGCGCTATGAAACTGTAACGGTCAACAGAATTCTAAAAGGAAATGTTTCTATTTCGAGCTATTTTGTCCGTCAGTCACCATCAAAACACTTTAAGCCATTTAAGGGTGTTGTTTGATAAAAAGCCGCCACCTCCCCGCAAATACCAATTACTTTAGAATTATGGTAAACGGGAGCACTACTGCTACTGCTGTAGGATCTCTGTCAGTGCTGTTGTTGGCGGAGTTCAGTCCGATGGAGACAGTTTCACGTACACATAATACACTTAACTACCCGGGAGCTAAGGAGTACAGGTGGCCGATGGACTGCTGATGATGCCGTAAAATTACACGCCCACTCTGTTTAGCATTCCCCTTACCCAGCAGCGAATGTCTTTGCTATGACGGCAGATAGGCCTCTTCCACAAGTGAGTGCGTGACCAACACAACTCACTTCCCAACAGTCATGCTCTACAAACATTTCGGTTGACTGTATGGGTATCAGTGTTGCCAACAACCGGGGAGAAAAAAAGGCTAAATTGAAGAAAACATTTCAAACTTTGTGTCTCAACTTCTTTTTACTCCATTAACTTATCATTCATTATAAAAAAAGGATTTTCATTTTACTTTCGCCGGGTATTTTCAAGTGAAAGTTGTCACACAGATGGCGGGAAAGATTTTCACCTTCACTCAACAGGGAAAGACAGAACAGGGGCGTAAGTTATAAAATGAAAACATCAGCGTATTCAATTCAAAATACACCTTACAAAATTTTTTAAAAATATATTCGAAACAATGATTTGTTGCCAAAAAAAATTGTTAGTTTTTTTTTTTTTTTTTTTTTTTTTTATTTTGTATTTATTTGTACTTTTAAAATTTTACAATCATTTAAATTTCGGCCCCAGCGCCCTAAAGGCATTATTGAGGCAAGTTGGCAAATATATTCATTTGGTACAAACAAAATGACAATAGGAGATATTCAAAAAATAAATGTGTTACTTGTATTCTACAATATAAAACATATTATTTTAAGTAAGTTAATGATAAAGAAAGAATTTATTTACGGTAGAAGCATTTCAACCTTATCGCATAAGTACGCTTTACAAGACGACTTAAATAAAGAAACTCTACTAATGGTTTTTAATTCATTTGGTAAATTATTGTATGCTATACTTCCAATGCAATCAATACGTTGCTTGGTTTTTTCTAATCTGCATCGAGGAGTTCTTAAATTTCTTTGATTTCGTGTATTAAAAATCGTTTGATTTTGCAAAAATGATACGGTATGGTGGCCAATGTTGTTAATACATTTATAAACAAATATCAATACTTGGTATTCATGTATCCCATGAATTGGTAATATCGATTTACTTATATACTTGTACAAAAAACTAGTAGGGTAAGTTATTGGTAAATTGTGTATAATTTTCAGAGCTTTATTTTGCATAATTTGAAGAGATCTGAAATAAGTACTCATCTTATTGTAGCCATATGTAATGGCTAAATAATTTAGATGAGACTGTATTAAAGCTTCATATATCATTTGTTTCGTATTCAGACTCAACTTATCCTTCAATTTATACAAAACACCTACTGCAGGAGCTATCTTCCTTTTCAAATCTTCAACATGCAAACTCCATGACAAATTACTTTGAAATATCACTCCAAGATACTTTACTGAATGCGTTTCGCATATAGATTTCCCGTCTACATACACACTGAAGTCGTTAAGGTTTACAGAATGTGGTCTAAATCTTATAAGTTTAGTTTTATCCGGATTAATCAGTAAACGATTAATCCGCGCTGATTTTTGGCAGGCAGACTCGTGGAAATGTCTGTATCACGTCAAATTTTTTAAAAAATAGATTTTTATCAATTCTCAGATTTTCCCCAATTTTTATTATTTTTGAAAAAAAAAAATATTTTTTTCACTTTTCTTAGCATAACTTGAAGAGACTCCAAATTTTTAAACTACTTAAGCGTTACGAAAAAAAATGTTTTGTAACGAATGAACAAATTCGTTTTATGGAAACAGGCAGTATTTTTTTTTTTCAATTTCAATAGTGGTGGCAAAACATAGTTTTATACATCATTTCTTCGGCAGTTAATCGATTACACTCAATAAAATGATTAAAAACAATAGTGATGACACAAAAAAGAAATTGATTTCCGGCTATTAGAAATTTTTGAAATTTGCCCGCTGACGAAAGTAAAAAAAAACGCTAGATCTAACCGGAAAATGGCTAAACTGCTTGGCAACACTGTTTGGTATACGTAACTGCGTGTAGAGCCGGAGCTTTAGGACTACTCTCTGTCAGTGTGTTCATATTCTGCGATACCAAACAAAGTTTGTTCGTTATGAAAGCGCGTGTTCCTGTTCGATATGTTTCCGTTTCCACGGCGTTTTCATTGACGTAACTAGTTTATTTCCGCTATTTATTGTCAGGATGTTTATACGTGTGCGTGCGTGTTAGTCTTGGTCTATCGGTTTGCCGGTGTGTGTGTGTGTTTGGCATTACCTTTCCATTTAGCCAGCATTGTTTACAACTGTTGCGGAGCATTGCCATTGATGGCATTGCAATGAATTATGTTTGCTGTAATAGACGGTGAGGCCGGGGGGAAGGGTACAGTCGTGGGCATTAGAAGCGACATCTACAATTGTCCATGGGACCAGCGCTACCACTTTACTACAATTGTAGTAGATCTACTACTTTTTCTTCATCCTTAAATTTATGTACGTACATTTTGATTTTGCTACATTTTGTGTACATTCGTGAAATAACAAAAAAAAAATCCCGTTATGAATTAGGGCTAGGTAAATTTTTGACAACAGGCTGGAAACATTGGAAAAACATTATACAATTCAAAACATTATGTTTTGGAGAACATCTTAATATATATTTACCCTCGACACTGATTCACTGATTCACTGACTCTGTCACGTAGGAATTTAAATAGGCATTCTATAATTCTATAAATAATAATAATAAAAAAAATAATATTTTTTTTTGTACAGAAATTGTGTTTTCCCCAATTTTTTTTTTTACCAAAATTTTTTTTTTTTCCAAAATTTTTTTTACAATTTTTTTTTTTACAAAAAATTTTTTTTTTTTACCAATTTTTTTTTTCAACAAAATTTTTTTTTCCACAAAATTTTTTTTTCCACAAAATTTTTTTTTTCCACAAAATTTTTTTTTCTCAACAAAATTTTTTTTTCAACATAATTTTTTTTTCAACAAAATTTTTTTTTTCAACAAAATTTTTTTTCCATATTTCAACGGGCGCCATAGTCGCATTACAACTTACTAGTTATTATATAAAATGAATGATGATATTTATGTTCCTGACGAAAGTCTTTGCAAATTCGCTGCCAAATTTATTTTTACGGACGGTGTTTTTGTAAAGCCATGAATAAAGGCTGTTTTTTACCAAAAAGGTATTTTCATTGTTAATGTTATTTTATTACCTAAGAAGGTATTTTTAATGTTAATGTTATTTTTTTTGTGATATACTTTTAATAGAGTTAAGTGTGAATTCTTGTCATGTTTATTTTTTATTACACTAGTCAACAGTCAAAATGTACTCGGGATGCGATAATTTTTTCTGTGTAGATAACCTTGACATGAGCTCGAAAAACGCAATAAAAAAATGTTTGATTACAATTCCCTTAATCTGGTCATATATTGTTTTCCTATACAAGCAACAGTTTCCAAGTTAAAAATGAATATATAAAGGAAAAAACTTATTTTTTGCCTAAAGATTTAAATTTTTTTTTTTTAAAAAATCCATAAAAAATCCAAAATGAAAAAAAATGTCAAATCTTATTACTTTTACGTAAAGTCACATAACCTATGAGCAAAATGAGACAAAGATCATGAAAATCGATGCACGCGTTTCGCTTTTATTCGCAATTGAGTAAAGGTATGAATTTCAAAAATCAAAAAAAGTCATATATTTTTGTCACCCAACAAATTTTAATTTTTTTTGTAATAAAAAAGAAAAAACCTTACCATAGACAAAGTTGTGCATATGTCGAGCAAATTTTTGAAATTCATACCTTTACTCAATTGCGAATAAAAGCGAAAATTTTTATTGCGTTTTTCGAGCTCATGTCAAGGTTATCTACACAGAAAAAATTATCGCATCCGGAGTACATGAAATTTTTTTTGATTTTGTTGAGTAGTGTTATTATAGTTTCTAATAAAGTTCATACATGTATGTATGTATGTATACAATATGTGTATTATTGTTTTTATTTAAAAAATTAACTAATTGAATCTGATTTGATTTTTTTTAAACATAATGTATCCTTCCAAGGCACAGTTTTCCACAATACACTATTTCCCAGTGTTTGAAAATCTGCTACATTTTCTTCGCCTCAAAGTGGTAGCACTGCATGGGACCATAGGAGCTGCCACAAAATGGGCGGATCCACTATATAAACTAAAAGGCGTACAGAGTCTGTCATTATATCGGCTTTCGAATGAGTTACCATTACCACATAATGCAATGCATAACTAGAATCCATCGCTTGATATCTCCCATTTACTCCCAAATCGCGTATTAAGCTAATGCTAGGGTTTCACCCATCGCTATAGCGCCTGAGAAGCAGACAGTTTTTTTTTTCTTTCTAATTTGCGATGTTAAAGGCAAACGCTAAGCCTGTCCTTTTAACGTGTACTAATAAATAAATAAAAGTCCATATTATATACTTACATTGTATGTACGTATTATATATGCCAAATTCGGGGCTTTTTCCCCTCCCCCGCCCTCCCGCACCAGTATGAAGGAGCGAGCGTTTGTTTCATTATTCCATTTATTGCGGCGGCCTGTCATGTCCTTTTTGGGGGGAATAAAAGCCAGTAACGTATTTATTTTGTTATATATATGTATGTGGTTGTTTGTTTGGTTGGATGGGTGGGTGGTTGATGACGTGAGGGGTGGGTCTAAACTGTTTACGGGCCGTAGTATTTTATTTATTTGCTTTTCGTTCACCTATTTAACGCAACAAGTTGAGAAATTCTAATTTCACTTAATAAAATTTTATGGGCAATTTTGTTCCAGAGTGAAAAGGAAGCTTTAAACCGCAGGAGACATACCAAATGTGCCACAGCGGTAGTGGGAATGGACTAGGAGAGGGAGAGGGAGAGATTCAGAGAAAAATACAATGTATACAAGTGTAGACAATTTAGAGGGAGGCTTTCAGCAAAAGGATGCTTTAAAGAAAACGAATACATTTTAATTTAAAGTTTAGACCTATGAAAACTCAGTCAATCGACCGGACACTATTTGGGTATTCTGATTTGTTTTCTATTGACTGTATTTCATTTCCTGCAAAAAAAATGTTTAAAAGAATTTTGAAAAAAACTAAATTTAAAATGGGTGTCAAACAAAATTTTGTTTGGTTTAACCGGTTTTGGATATGTTTTATTTATTTTTTTTTGAATTTTTCAGATTTTTTGGAAAAGCGGCACAAATCCGATTTTCCCGAAAAAAAACCTGCTCATTAAAGGCAGCGTTTGTTCGTTCGTTACAAATCGACAATGTTGGAAGCGTTGTAAAATGGATTTCAGATATTATTGAATTGTGATTTTCAGATATATTTTAGATATCCACATATGAAACACAAGTCCAAACGAATAAGCTCTCATTACTCATAATGATTTGACAATTTGTAACGAACGAGCAAATTCGTTTTATGGAAGCAAACAGGCAGTAAAAGAAATGATGATAATGATAATTCAAAAAAAAAAAAATTTAAATTATTTTCATAACATTCAAAAAAAGACTAGAACCTCAATATGTGTTTTTAGAACTAAAAAAAAACCAAAAGAGGCATATTTTGTATTGTTTTTATTGGCGGAAAGATATAGAGCCCTTAATGAAATAAAGCCCCAAAGTGACAATGAAATAAGGCCCCAAAATAAATGCCCTAAATTCGAAAATGAAACAAAGCCCCAACGAAATGAGACAACATCCTAAATCAAAATAATAATTAATAAATTCTGGTGTTATGTTTTTATTAGTAGTGGCGATTTTCTGCAAATAATTTTTAATTTTTTTCTTGTTTTTTGGCACATATTTTAGGCCCTACTTTTTTTGATTCAGAGGTTTGTTTAGTTATTTTATATGAAATAACGCCACAACTTACGAAATGAAGTAAAGCCCCAAAAAATAAAAAAACGCCCCAATCATAGTTGTTGTTTTTCCCTGTACTGATGTTGGGGGGCTTTATTTATTATTATTATTATGAAAAATGGAAAAAAAAATGTTGTTGAAAAAAAAAATTTTGGTGAAAAAAAAAATTTGGAAAAAAAAATTTTGTAAAAAAAAAAATTTTGTAAAAAAAAAAAATTTGTTGAAAAAAAATTTGTAAAGAAAAAATTTTTGCAAAAAAAAAATTTTGGTAAAAAAAAAATTTGGGAAAACACAATTTCTGTACAAAACAAAAAATTTTTGTTGAAAAAAAAAAATTTCTGTAAAAAAAAAAAAAAAATTGTAAAAAAAAAAATTTTTGTTGAAAAAAAAATTTTGGAAAAAAAAAATTTGGGGAAAACACAATTTCTGTACAAAAAAATATTATTTTTTTTATTATTATTATTTATAGAATTATAGAATGGCTATTTAAATTCCTACGTACTGCGTGACAGAGTCAGTGAATCAGTGTCGAGGATAAATATATATTAAGATTTGGGGATTATTTCATAACTAGTAAGTTGTAATGCGCCTATGGCGCCCGTTAATTTGCTTGAGAAAGTATTTGTTACTTAATTTTAAAAATTTTGTAAAAAATATTTTGAGAAAACTATTTTGTAAAAAAAAATTTTGAAAAAAAATAAAATTGGGAAAAAAAAAATTTGTGGAAAAAAAATTTTTGCTGAAAAAAAAATTTTTGTTGAAAAAAAAAAAATTTTGTTGAAAAAAAAATGTTTGTTGAAAAAAAAAATTTTGTTGAAAAAAAAAGTTTGTTGAAAAAAAAAAATTTTGTGGAAAAAAAAATTTTGGTAAAAAAAAAATTTGGGGAAAACACAATTTCTGTACAAAAAAAAATATTATTTTTTTTATTATTATTATTCATAGAATTATTATAGAATGCCTATTTAAATTCCTACGTACTGCGTGACAGAGTCAGTGAATCAGTGTCGAGGATAAATATATTTTAAGATTTGGGGATTATTTCATAATGAAACAACCGCCACATGGTTATTTGGTTTTGGCTGTTAGTTCATTTTGTTTATTCGTCGATTATTTCACTAAATTTGGGTGTTATTTTATTGTTTTTCTTTTTGGGTTTTATTTCATTGGGGATTATTTACATTTCTCGTTTGGATGTTATTTCATATCGCCATAAACCATATTTTTTGTTTTATAAATAACATTTGACAAATTTGTAAAATTGTTCTTATAAATCGAATTCATGTTAGGCGAACGAAACGGTCTGTAAATATGTGTGGAAGTTACAACATCGTCTGGCTGTCTTCAACTAAATGGAAATTTCGTCACGTGTCTAAATATGATTTTTTTTGTTTTTATATTAAATTATGTCTCATGCGCTTCGGCGGCCTATAAACGGTGTCAAATAAAACAAATACTCTGAGCTTGAATAATCAAATACTTTTCACTCCAAGATTTTTCAAAGATGTCTGCCCCTCGCAAAAAAAGAGAAATACAATTTTGGTGAAACAAATTAGTTATCTCAGTTAAAAATTAATTAACTTCCAGCCATATTCTCAAATGGCATTGTTATTTGTATAATTACTGTTTTGAATAGAATCGATAAAATTCTTCATCTCCTGCCAAAGGCATTCGTAATAGTCATATGAATGACTAAACTAAACTAAAAAAAAAACATAGCAGAGATTAAAAGTAAGTGTTCAGTCCATTCTTTCAACTATACAAAATAAATAAAAAATAATTCATACTTTGTTAAGGAAATACGTTTTTAATACTAAAAGTGCATTTATGGACTCATCTGAAAGTCTATTTCAAATTTTATTTACGAAGAGTCCAGTTAAAGAGAATATTCGTCACTCTCAACAGAAGACGGCCGGCTTGTTAAAGGCGTGTCAAATAAACGTATTCGTCCAATTTATTTTTGATGTCTTTTCGCATTATTTGTTTTACTTGTGAAAAGTGTTGAATAATCAATTTTTAAAATAATCAATTTTTAGAAAACCTCGAAGAGTTTTAGAGTTATCTCTTATAAAGTTTGGAAACAATAGCACTTAAATCTTTTTTTTAGTTGAAAATTTTTCCAACGTCGCATATGATAGATAACTATTCAGCCTATGAAAGGGTGCTACGCTTTGTAGGGGCCTACTTATGGGTTAGCAAAGTTGAAATTTGTTGAAAAATCAATTTTATGGGAAGTATAATAAAATGTTTTTAACATTTTAAATGTTTTATGTTTGTTTTTAAAGGCTTTTATGATTTAAAATTATTCCAGAAAAGATTTAAAAAAAAATTTTTTTTTTTAAATTTTTTGTAAAATATTGCTCACAATTAAAAAAAAAATTTTGTCATTTAAATTGTCATTTCTCTTTACTTAATACTTAACAAGACTTTCTTACAGTTGTAAATAATAGTAGTAGATAATTAGTGGAGAGTTATTGCAGGGTTGCGTGTCATCAGAGATGGCACTACAATTAAATGTATCTTTTTGTAGTAAAAGTTGTTACAGTTTTATTGTTTTTTCATGTACACGGGCAAGTATAGGCACCCAATTTCAAGAAAATAAGTTAGGGTATTAAATACTTAACAACCTCTGTTTAATAGTTCCTGTCACAAACCGTCACTTTTTTTGTTCTATTCTATTAAGTGTGAAAAATGACCCAAATATCATGTGTTTGCAAAATTGCGCCTGAAAAAAAATATTGGACCGAATAACCCTTTTTCTACATCGTCTCATTGGAATTAACATACCTTTTATAGTTTGCCTGAAATTCAATTCAAAAGATGATATTTTTTTTTTTATTTAAACATTTTTTGTAAGTCCGAAAAATTGTCAACTTTGATTGACGCTAGAATTCATAATTTTTATCCGATTTCAAAAATTTGGATTCTTAATCAGTGAGAAGTTCTCTATCAGATGTAATTATTCATTTTATCATATTCTTCTGTCAAATTTTTGATTTTTGCAACGCTTTTAGGGAAATGGCGCCACAGTGCGTCGTTAGAACTTTTCATGTTTTGTATGCTCCTCTGTTCCTTTACATTCTTTATTTTCCCACGTTGTTGGATTAATTCCTTGCAAATGTCGTATAAGGCCGCTTGTGTTTCTGCCAAGAAAGCAAATATTGCAGACGGCTGTACCTAAGGCAACTCTCTTGAAATAAGCCCATACAGCAGTGGTTTCCATCTAATGAGATAACGTTTATACGTTTCAAAACCACCAAAACAAAGGAAGTTTGATAGAGGAAATATGTTAAAAAAAAACAGTCTATTTGTTTAAAAAAAAAAATCTGCAATGACACAGCTGGTCGTAAAACAGCTGTTAGTGGTATACAAAAGTGTTGCCAGAATAGGATATTTTTATTTAAAAAATTCCCGGGAATACTCTCACTTTTCGCGGGATCGTGGGATCCAAAAAAAGAGCGACAAGGTTCAACCTTTCCAATAAAACCAGAAACTTGAAAAAATTATAAGTACTTTTTTTTATAGCCGATTCAGTTTGTAAATGGCCCACCCATGTATGTTTTTTTTACTAGCGAATTCTTTACTTGTTTCATTCTCTTATCAGAGTTTTCATAATAAGCTTTCAAATGAAATTCCTCACAGAATCTGTGAGAAAAAAATCTCGCTCATAGCCATGGACACCAATTTAATTGCTCAAATTCCAATTAATCCTGTTTCAATTTTACACCGAGAACACGACACTTTGGCTGCCTCAAACCAATGCCAGTTACCAGTGAAAAGCCTTTAATTAGCAACTTAAAATACCTAACAACACATTGTCTTAACCCGCTCACCTCCCGTCGAATGCCTATAGCAGTGATGCCCCCTCGGCCTTCACTCCACTCACAAGAAAATATCCATCTCGTGTGTTTTGCTCTTACAAAGCCCTGCCGTGCGTGTCACAATCCTCACCCACCACCAATTGTCAATCATAACTGCGAATGTTTACATTTCAAGTCCAAAAGGCATTTGATGGCTTTAAGACGTGTTTGGTTATTGACTGTTGCCCTGAGCCGTTGCCGCTGTCAATATGACCAGGTTAATGCGGTGGTGGGACAACTCCAACTCCATTGTGTGACAAATGGAACATTATGACCGACAATTGTTTCACGACCTCGCGTAGATAAACATACCCCCCTCCCCCACCTTGACCACATTCACACCGTACACATTAGCAACAACTGATGGCCTGCGGCAAATTTGTTCCTCCTCCTTGACTTGGTGTTGCGACATGGTTTGTGTTAATGTTGGGCTCCCAAACTGTGTTGACCATTAACACAACCTCGGGTGGCAATTGGCCGGTGTTAGTGTGAGTTGTTGATGCGAAGCTGCTATCGCGATTGTAAGCTTTATTTAATTGAGTTGCAATTGAAAGCCTTCGCAAGAACTTTTTATTACTTGGCCAGGAATATAAGAGTGATGATGGTCCAATCAGGATATGAGCACTGTATGAGGTTTGCGCAAAGATATCAGGAAAACGAACCTGACTAGACACACATATTGACTCGCATAAAATGTGAGCCAGATCCTACCCGGGAGGTGGACTCCAGGCGAACAGGATTCTCCGTTTATACATTGGGACAGCTCAGCCAACAGAAAACTTGAGGGAGCTAGCTACTTTCATCATGAGGGTTTACGCACCAGCCTGGTTTGATATCAAAACAGAGTCACCCTGTTCACGTTTTCAACATGATTTAAAGATCTTTGTATTTACGAGATGATCTGAAAATCATTGTTTTGCAATCCATACAAAGAAATTCATTCTTCGCACATCCAGAAAATATTTTATTGGCTATGGTGCAAGATCAGGCGTCTCACATAAATGAGCAGCTCTTCGACAAATATTAAAGACAAAGAAGAAGACAAAAGGGACTGAAATTCAACTCCCAAAACTTCAAGCTCATGCCTCAAACTATTATGATTTGATAGATTGGTCAAAGGAAAAGATTACAGAAACTCCAATGACTGTTAAATATAAACAGACAGAGAAATTACGAGCTTGATTTCATCAGGAACTAATTGGCTGAAATGTGAGAAGTTTCCTTGTCACACTCCAGCTGTAGAGAGATGTGTCAAGCTGGTAACGGAGGCTTCAATGTCTGTATGTGGACCAGAAGCTAGGGATGGTTTCATTCGGACCAGGATAAAATCAAGGCAGGAAATACCATTTTTCGAGACGAAATCTCAGTTTTTTCAACAAAAATTAAATTGTGAAAATTCAACAAATTGTTTTTTTTTTTTGTTTGGTTTAATTTAATATATATTCCAATTTTTTGTATTTTATGTAATGATCATTAAACACATAAAACATTTAAAATAAACGTATGCCAGTAGCGGTAACATTATGACTTTAAAAAAACTCACTGCGTCACCACTCTTAGAAATCTGAAATTTTCGATTTATAATACAGGAAAAGCAAAATAAAAAAAAATGGGTTAACCCTAATGTATGTATGTATTTATTTATTTTCTTTATTTACTTATTTATAAATTTATTTATGTATATATTTATTTATTTATTTAGTTATGTATTTAATAATTTATTATTAATTTATTTATATATTAATTTATTTATTTATTTACTTGTTTATTTTTTTCTTTCTGTATTTTTTATTTATTTGTTTTGTTTATTTATTTATGTATTTAATAATTTATTATTCATTTATTTATATATTAATTTATTTACTTGTTTATTTTTTTCTTTCTTTATTTTTTTTTTATTTATTTATTTTGTATTTTTTTATTTATTTATGTATTTAATAATTTATTATTCATTTATTTATATACTAGTAAGTTGTAATGAGCCTATGGCGCCCGTTGAAATATGGAAAAAACGTTTTGTGGAAAAAAAAAATTTTGTTGAAAAAAAAAATTTTGTGGAAAAAAAAAATTTGTTGAAAAAAAAAATTTTGTTGAAAAAAAAAATTTTGTAAAATAAAAAATTTTTGTTGAAAAAAAAATTTTGTAAAAAAAAAATTTTTTGTAAAAAAAAAAAATGTAAAAAAAAAAATATTGGTAAAAAAAAATTTGGGGAAAACACAATTTCTGTACTTATTATTGTTATTATTTATAGAAAATAGAAAATTATAGAATGCCTATTTAAATTCCTACGTACTGCGTGACAGAGTCAGTGAATCAGTGTATCAGTGAATCAGTGTCGAGGGTAAATATATATTAAGATTAATTTATTTATTTATTTACTTGTATATTTTTTTCTTTCTTTATTTTTTTTTATTTATTTATTTTGTATTTTTTATTTATTTATTTTGTTTATTTATTTATGTATTTAATAATTTATTATTCATTTATTTATATATTAATTTATTTATTTATTTACTTGTTTATTTTTTTCTTTCTTTATTTTTTTTTTTTTTATTTATTTATTTTGTATTTTTTATTTATTTGTTTTGTTTATTTATTTATGTATTTAGTAATTTATTATTCATTTATTTATATATTAATTTATTTATTTACTTGTTTATTTTTTTCTTTCTTTATTTTTTTTTTATTTGTTTTGTTTATTTATTTATGTATTTAATAATTTATTATTCATTTATTTATATATTAATTTATTTATTTATTTACTTGTTTATTTTTCTCTTTCTTTATTTTTTTTTTTTTTATTTATTTATTTTGTATTTTTTATTTATTTATTTTGTTTCTTTATTTATGTATTTAGTAATTTATTATTCATTTATTTATATATTAATTTATTTATTTATTTACTTGTTTATTTTTTTCTTTCTTTATTTTTTTTTTATTTGTTTTGTTTATTTATTTATGTATTTAATAATTTATTATTCATTTATTTATATATTAATTTATTTATTTATTTACTTGTTTATTTTTCTCTTTCTTTATTTATTTTTTTTTTTATTTATTTATTTTGTTTCTTTATTTATGTATTTAGTAATTTATTATTCATTTATTTATATATTAATTTATTTATTTATTTACTTGTTTATTTTTTTCTTTCTTTATTTTTTTTTTATTTATTTATTTTGTATTTTTTATTTATTTATTTATGTATTTATTTTGTTTATTTGATTATTTACTTACTTATTTTTTTTTTTATTTTTTTTTGTAAATGCTTGAAAAAAACCAACTCAAGAAATTGACATTTTTAACGTCAACTGATAATTAGTCCAACAGACCATCCATAAAGATTTCTATAATCTGGGTGACTCCTGTAGTTTAGTAACACAAGATGACAACACGAGGAACCGATGAATATACAAATACAAAATTGCCTCCTTTTGATGCAAAACCGAATCGAAAATAAATCAAATAATGAATTTATCCCCAGAAGTGAATAACCGATTTGTCCGCGAGTCCATCCAACCACACAAACCTAATACGTTATACATAAATATTTACTTGTCCTTCAAGATACGTACAGTATCGGACAAAACATTTGCAACTCTCATATACATTTCTTTATTATGTCAACAGAAAACATGTAGGGTTAAAATATTCAAATTTTTTACTGTATTTATGTTTTATAGACTTCAATTAACATTTCAGATTAAACTTAAAATCATTTCATTAATATTTTTAATTTTATGAAACTAAATACCAGCTAAGTTCTAACTTGAATAAGACAAAACAATTGCAACTCGATAACATCTTGTGTTCAAAGGCTTAATTTCTCATATATCGTTGCGAATCCTTTATTTTCAATAACAGCCTTGCATGGTCGGGGCATGGATTCTATTAAATGATCAATTGTATCCTGTGTTATATTATTCCATGCACTCTGCAGGCGCATGAAAAAATCGTCACTATTTTGTACATTATTACGATCAATATTCTTATTCACAATTGACCAAAGGTTTTCGATCGGATTAAGATCTGGCGATTGAGGTGGCCATTAATAACATTAATATTGTTATGCTCAAACCACGTTTTGACCACCTTTGATGTGTGCTTTGGATCGTTATCCTGTTGAAACGTCCAACGTATCGGCATGTCCCATTCGGCATATGGTAACATAACATCTTTGAGGATATTTTTATACATTATACCGTTGATTCGATGCAGTGGACCTAGTCCATTAGCCGAAAAACACCCCCAGACCATGACGTGGCCCCCTCCATGCTTGACAGTCTTAACACAAAACTCTTTCTGAAGCCGTTTTCCTCTTGGTCTTCTTACGTGTATTATGCCGTCACTCCTGTACAATGCACTAATTAAAAATACACTTGCACGGCTGAATGTTTGTAAGACACTCACTCATTGAGTACTTGTTAGATACTGATTTTATTTTGTTAATATTTCCTAAAACTAGCATACATTTTCTTAAACTAAACTAATCCTAAAGAAGAAACGAGAACGCGATAGACGCATGCGTGGGGTTGTTTTGTCAACCCACGCACGCATAACATCTTGTGGAAAATTCCACTCGTTATCATGCTCGTCCCTTATTCTAAAAATAGCCCGCCGCTCTATACCACACACGCATGTTGTACTGCCTGCTTATCTTAAAAACCCCAAGCTACAACATACGCACATGCATTGAATATATCCAAATTACAATTGTATACATTATTTGAATACATACAAACTACAGTACAGTTATACACATTGTTTTGAATACATTCAATTACCGAATCCAACACAATTTTATACCTTCAGAAGAAAAGGAAAAAACACCATGTGAGGATTTACAGAAATCTGAACAACTCCCAACAAGATTAAATTTGGATTCATCACTGAAAAGCACGTTTCGCCACTGCTCAACTGTCCAGTTAATGTGTTCTTTTGCAAACAGCATTCGTTTAGATTGGTTACGATTGGATATCAACGGCTTCGTAGTAAAACCAGAATTTGGCATATGAGTTGCAAATGTTTTGTCCGATACTGTATGTACATTGTATACATGTAGTATGTGTACATACAAATTTAAAATTATAATTGAAAAAGTTTCATAATTTAAATGCAATTATAAAATCACAATAAAGCACCCGGAGGTGTAAACGATGTGCGGAACGTACCTTATCGCTCTTTCTCTCTCTATCTCTTGATATATTTGGCCTACCCTCTCACCACGTCGCGCCTTCTTTTCACCGTATACGTAAAAAGAGAAAAAATCGAAATTTGTTTTTTTTTTTTTTTTTTCAAATAACCACATGTGAGTGGAACAATGACAGCAGCTCATCCCTGTCCTCCACACGGCTGGAGTTGGTAATTGTTGCCTTTGGCAATAATCTGTCTGCGTTGTGGAATAACGATGGAATTTAGTTTACTGGTTTACAGAGCAATGAAAAATTGCCAAAAGAAAATATTTGGTAGCAACAAAACAGGTTAATGAACGCTTCGATATGGCTGGTTGTGGCTGGAAGTGGAGACTCGAGTTGGAGTCTAAGGGATGGGGTAATAATTTCCTGATCCTTAATGCATGAGTACAAATATTAGATGAACACACAAAATCCTATCAGAGTTCACGTACGTTTGTACTTACACGTGTAAGTACACCTACGTCTTAGGCATTTCAAAAAGTGAATGTACGAACATTAACGTTCGAGCTAATTTTTCAAATACACAGGGTGTTGCAAAATGAGGTGATAGTCTTTGGTACTATGACGGAATGTAATGTAGTGTTTCCTCAACCAAGAAGTAACGAAGATCTGAGGTCCGGGTATTGAAGCGATACCAAAGGTTGAGGAGTAAAGAAAATCCTTTAAGCCGACAAAAAGAAAACAGAAATGGAAAGACTGCAATGTGGGGAGATTCAGAAAGTTCTACCAACGAGAAAAAACTCAGTTTTAAAACTCTACACTTGCATAATTTAAGACTCACTGAAATGCTATCATGTCATCCACCTCACCCTTGTCGTTTAATGTTTTTGAAGCATTACTGTATTCTGAGGGGAAATGGGTGTCTCACTGGTGAAATGTTGCATGTTTCTTAACGCATCACATAAACTGTCTATTTCAGTATGTTCACTGGAGTATTTATACATAATTTAACATTCGTAACACACACACACACAAAATCATTTTCAATTTGATGATGAGGATGGTTTCAAAAGGCGAATAATTTCAAGTATTTATCTCGAGGCAAGCCAACGTATCTCCCATTCAGAGATCACAGAAAAAGGTAAAATTTCCGTTTCAGTTTTTTTTTTTTTTGGCTTTTAATGACGAGAGAGGTTGTTGGGGAAAAGTCTTTTGTATTCATTGCTGTGTTGTTAATAATGAATGACATGAGTAGAGAAAAATGTACGAAATTAAGTCAATCAAATGTGAAACATTAAAACCAAACATGAAAATTCGAAATTCATGCACACACATTTGAGCGAAGGTTTTTGTTGGTAATTTGAAATGCAGCCAATCGAAAACCCCCCATACAGGGAGTTTGGATTGTCTACATGTCATGTTGCATTACCAATGTTTGTTGTAATGCTTTTAGACCTGTGTGCTTAGTAATGCGAGGTCCAAGAATATCAGAAATAATAGCTCGTTTTTTTACCTCAGGAAAATGAGTAAACTGGAGACTATTTTGTTTGAGATGTTTCAGGATTTGTTTATTTCCAAAACTTAATTCGCATAAATGAAATGGATTTCAGTGAAAACTATTACTCAGTGTTCACAAAACACAACAGCCCAAGTCTGTTTTTGCCATTTTCTTTAGGTATTTATTATTCTTTCGTATTTAATAGCGTTTAGTGGTCCATTTATCGAACGCTGGGTCAATATGGCTTAAAGTTTCTTATGCTTGCCGAAACCCGAGAGTCGTTTTCTCTCTTGCAAATTTCTTGCAGATTCGTAATGCATTATTTTAATTCTTTAACAAAAAGAGTTGTTTAGACAGAGACGCTAATCGCTGATGGTATCAAAAACTCAATTTTGTCCTAACTTGAGTAGGGTCGTTATGGTTTGTGACCATTTCTTTGTATTCATGACTAATGAACAGTGTTTTGCAAAGCCAGGTTCGCCAATCAATTTCTCTCATCACCTTTAACTTTTGATATTCTGAACTATTGATATTTCCGACATGAATGTATTATTTCAATAGATTAGTCCCCTATTATTTGAATAGCTTAGTCCCTGAGCTATGCAGGAAACCTCAGAGGTCGTTTATTGTTGATCTCCTGTATTCCTGCCAGATCCGAGATGAAGTGTGCTTCTGAAAACATAAATCTCCTCATTTAAACCATTGGCTTTGGTTAGTTATATTTTCATTCCTAAGCTTTGGTTGCAGCAGCCAACATTTTTAATCAGACAGTACAAAACAGACATTGCCAAAGCTACAAATATTTTTTGGTCTTCGGCACTTCTTCTACAGCTGCACAGTAAAATCAACAACAACAGCAATTCATTTCAAAGACCCCAGCGGACAGTGGTGACAAACATCTTGGAAAGAAAGAAAAAAACGCTTATATGTATTAGTTTCTTTTATTACACTCTCGCTCTCTTGTACTTACACTTCTAAAGGGTGTTTTTTATTGGGGTATAGAACTTTAAGTTGGCATCACTTTTTTAACTGGCGGCCATTTTGTCAGCTGTCAAGTGATTAATATTTAGTTTGGTTTGCCATTTCATCATGAACAGGTTGACAAAAGAACAACGCTTGCAAATCGTGCAAATTTATTTCGAAAGTAATGGTTCAGTTCGCGAAGTTTACCGCAAGCTCCGTCCACTTTATGCCATTACATCCACAAAAACTGACTGTTTGGTGTGCTCTATGGGCTGGTGGAGTCATTGGGCCATACTTCTTCCGAAATAATGCTGGAGAGTCAGTTACCGTTAATGGAGACCGGTATAGAGCCATGATAACCGACTATTTTGTTCCCGAATTGGATGGCATGAATGTGGATGAGTTCTGGTTCCAACAAGTGGTTGCAAATTGGACCTGTAGAATTGGCTTTATTCGAGCCAGCCGCGGCGGCCACATGCCCGAAATCTTATTTAAACATTAATGGCATAAAATTATCCTTCCAATAAAGCCAAATTGATGGACATTAAAACGATTTTCTTGTGTTTTATTTCAATTCGAAGTTCTATACCTCAATAAAAAACACCCTTTACCTCGATCTCTAACTCGAGAGAGGGAGAAGTTCTACAGTAATTGAGCATATAAATCACAAGTTGGCTAAACTGAAAGAACACATTTGTCAGCTGCCACTTCACACAGCGATTCCTCTTTTTGTAAAACGAAAATAACGAAGAGAAAATCCGTTTCGTCCTTTTGAGTTTTTGTAACACGAAAGGATCTATTAAAATTCCAATTGGCATTTGTCTGTTAGAAACAGAACTCTGCGGGTGCGACAGCGGTTGTCAAATTCGAATGGAAAACTGAGAGGCGAAAATCCAATAATTTTTGATGCTGTGTGTCTCTCTCTCAACACAAAGTTGCCGTATTTTCTTGTTTTGTTGTAAACACAAAACATATTGGCTAGTAGTTCTTGGTGCATATTTCCAGTAAAAAGAAGAAGAAAACTATTGAAAATTATGTGCGGGGTAAACAAACAAAAAACATGGACCAAAAGTGAGAAAATAATGGAAAAAGTTAAACAATTTGATACTAGAACAATTTACAATCAATCAATTGTAAAATTTTAATTCAAAATAATTCAAATATATTGTTTTAGCTCAAATGAAGTAGTAAACTAAAAACATCTGAGAAATGACAACAAAAACCGCTAACGCATCCGTTGTCATTTGGCAGTGTCCTGTTTCTACACTCAAGCTGATCACTGCGATTTGTTTTTCTTCAGGTTTTCGTCAATTTGTTTGGCTGCTCGTCAATTATTCTTTTTGAGCTGTTCACTTCGGCAGCTTGCAGCCTTCCTTTTAGCTTTTGGCGTTCATAATCCTCTGTCTGAGCAGGCCAGCCGTCCAGGCTAATTTTTGGCTTAACGGGTTTTTTTAAACATAGGAAATTTGCCGCATATGGAGTGATACCAATCGACCCTACAGACTTTCCCCGGTTGGTGGTACCGATGATTTTCATGAGTTCCCCTTCCACAAGAGTCTCGCTCTTCTCTGTCTGCAACTCTTCGGGTAGTTGTCGTGTAACGCTTTTCTGCATGGAGCATTACATATTTTTACTACTAACGGGTGGCGCAAAAATAATCCGCCTATCAGAAAATGCTATAAATTTTGCGATTGGCCCCTAATGTCAGTGGCAACACTGGCGGCGGCCTCATATTCTCGACTTGATGTAAAAAAAAATTAAAAGACCAAATAAAAATAATCCACAAGAAGAATCAAAGTTTTTCATTTTTTTTTTATTACAGCCAAAAAACATCGGAAGTTTACTTTTGCGCCACCTTTTACTTCGACGCTCCAAGCTCATCTACTCCGGTCTGATACAGGTTGTTTCCTTTGTCTTTTGCAGAAATAAAGCCCGTGAACTCCATTATCCCGCTCACAGTTTATCACACGTAAACTTTCTCCAAACTCTGACCGATTTCCGAAGGCAGATTTTGTTGACGAGGTACCAAAAAGACATCCAGACCCGCGCGTCCTTAGAAGCCAATAACATAGACATACATGTGTGTATTGAAATATTCAGGCCTCTTGTTATTTGATTTTTCTAGACGTCATGGTTTTTTGAATAGATTTTTTTTTCTGACGACGTATTCTCTTGTTGTTAAATTGATCGCTCATTCTCCTCGGCTAGTTACAAAGACATAGCGTACATGCTTTCACTCACCCGTGCATGCCTCACGTACACATTCGAACAAAAGGACAAAACATACACGTTTGTCAGCCCAATTACTGACCCGCATCACTGACTAATCTCGCAACACATTAAAGCTTTCAGGTTATAAATTAGTGACGAAAACACCTGTTAACAGTTCAACCCAAAAGAGACAAAAATAGGCAAGACAATAAACAGATGGAACACCTTTGCCGGAGGTAATCTCCTGTAAGCGGGCACGTGGCCGCCCTCTTAAAAACGTGAATTTGCACGTAATGGTCGAGAGTTGGGAGGGGAGGCACAGCTCATAATTCAGCCAACCAACCAACCACCATCGGGTCTCGCATCAATGTGCAAGAGCTTGGGACAGGCTTCAGTCACTAGTGGGGATATTTCGCAAGTAGCAACCACGGAAGAGACAATGAAATATTTACTCGTTGGCTACGTGGTGAGTTTTATAACGTTGAGTTGCTTCCTTTTTTTTTTTTGTTCGAGTTTCAACCCTTTTCGTTTGTATCCTAAACACCTTCTTATTAAATGTTTGAAAACCATGGACTGCTGTGCATGGATGAGTGCATGTGTCATCAAAATGGGGGGAGGGAAGATTTGTATTAGCTGTACCCTACTCTGCAATGGCTTCGAAATCAAAATCACGTTTCCTAGCATTTACTGGGCAAATGTGATTTATCACATGTCTTCGTCAAAATATGTCGTAAAGCCACATTGTCAACGTGTTTTTAATTCACGTTGTACCTCTGGGAGCCAGTGCTGTCCCCGTAAGCGTTATGTGAACGTTATGTTCAATCGACAAACATCCATCACCGTGCGGATTGTATCTAATGCAATTTGCCATGTCTTTGTGTTTTTTTAATGGGTTTGTAAAGTTCAATTCCAAAAAAAAACTGCATTGGCAACTCTGGTCTACGGACTGTAGAGCACTTTAACTCATTTTAGATTGCCGTGCCAACATTGGAACACCTAATAATTGGGAGTATATAGGGAAGTGTGGACGGTTGTCAATAATTTCTTTCATAACACCGTGTTACACACATTCTGTCCTATGAACCAAATTTACTTTTTCGGAAAGCGGATAAAAAATAAAAATACACGTGTATCGGCGATTTTCATGTACACGTCAGAATTTTTAACCCTTTTCAGTGATCCAATCGAGCTGATTTTTTGCAGGCAGACTCGTGGAAATGTATGTATCACGTCAAATTTTGTAAAAAAAATTTTTCGTCAATTCTCAGATTTTCCCCAATTTTTATTATTTTTGAAAAAAAAAAATATTTTTTTCACTTTTCTTAGCATAACTTGAAGAGACTCCAAATTTTTAAACTACTTAAGCGTTACGAAAAAAAAATGTTTTTTGAACTGAAACCTTAAAAAAAAAATTGGAAAATCTGAGAATTGATAAAAATCTATTTTTTAAAAAATTTGACGTGATACAGACATTTTCACGGGTCTGCCTGCCAAAAACCAGCTCGATTGGATCACTGAAAAAGGGTTAAAAATCGGTCCAAAGGCTTTAACACAGGCCGCTACGAGCTTTATACTTCAAACTTAAAAAAAATATTCTGACGTGTACATTAGGGTGGAGTGAAATTCAAAAAAAAAAAGTTAACCTCGGAAAGAGATGTAGTCTGGGGTCCTAATGAAGGGAAAAATAAAGAAAAAAATTTTAGGGGTCGCGCCACTCCCTCGAAATTTGGAAATTATCGCTATTTTGGCGTTGATTTTAAAAAAAAACTAAAAAGTTTTATGTCAATAAATGTTTGCAATAGCGTAAACAATGAAATAAGGGCATAAAAAAATTTTCTCATTGTTCAAAAATGTCAAAAAGTAAAATAAGTCAAATCGTCCCTTCTTCAGAAAATTGACTGAACAATGAAATCGCCAGCAAAGCTACAAATATTAGTCGATTATCCTCATATTTGCCTCAAATACTTTTGTTTGGGCACTGAACAAGCTCAAACTTTTAAATTTCGAATAAGTTAAGTCGTTAATTTTTAGGATTTTTCTAAAATCAACGCCAAAATAGCGATAATTTCCAAATTTCGAGGGAGACCCCTAAAATTTTTTTCTTTATTTTTCCCCTCATTAGGACCCCAGACTACATCTCTTTCCGAGGTTAACTTTTTCAAATTAAAAAAAATCATGTTTTCACTCCACCCTAGTGTACATGAAAATCGCCGATACACGTGTATTTTTATTTTTTCCCCTCTTTCCAAATATGTGCATTTGGTTCATAGGACAGAAAAAAATCTATTTTTTGTAACACGGTGTAATTTAGTAGTGGAGAGTGCACTAATTACATATAATATCGAACTGTTTAATTACTTTCATTTATATATAAAAAATATTTTTTTGTTTCTATTTTTCTGCTTTTTTGTATTGCTAATAATAATAATAAATAAATAAACAGCTTTTCCAAATTTACATTATAGTTTCAGGTTGGCCATTAATGGGTTAAGGACGCAAGGCCAAAATACGAAGAATTGACCAAAACCAAAACAATTTACTATTGTGTTCCCTAATTCATTGTGTTCAAATATTTATTTTTTTAAAAATTCTAGATCAACAATACATATTATTTATTTCAAATTTTAAACTTATTACATTTTTTTATTACTTTAAATTTTTTCAATTATTACTTTCAATTGTTTTCAATTATTACTTTTTTATTAATTTCAATTTTTTCACTTATTATTTTTTTTTATTAATTTAAATTTTTTCAATTATAACTTCCAATTTTTTCACTTATTATTATTATTTTTTTTTCAGTATGACGAAACGTTCTCTTTATTTCGGAAATACGATTTCATTCATGTGGCTGCCTCAGCTGGCTTTGCAGTAACGCATTCCGTCCACCTAATTTTCCAAGACCTTAGTGACGGTTCCGGACTTCATCTTACGAATCGCTTGTTCATCATTCGCTTTAATAGCCAGCTACATGTTTAAAGGAAATCCGCAAACACAAATCCTTTTCAATATGTATGGCCCCAACTGTGTAAACGAGGCGTTGATCGAACTCTGAGCTATAGGAGATACTACTAACATGATCGTACATCTAAATGCAGCGATTGGATCGGCCAGGTCATGTCGGCGTTATGAATTTAAACGCTCAAGCCAAACAACTATAAAGAAATGGTCACATTGTACAAAATAAGCGGAAGAAGACATACAAGTCCTTGGTACGACGAACTGGAAAAAGCACTGATTAAAATGAAGGGCTTGGAAACTTTTGATGAAACCACGAATACTTAGGACCGACAGCAGGTTGTAGAAACAACACGGGTAAGATACTCTAATTTATTTCCTTTTGTGTTAAGTTTCATCAATTACAGGACACTGCTCAGTTAGGGCTGTGACCAGCAGATGGGACAGTAGATCTCCAGACTTCTGCAGGATGTGTCCTTTGCCATTGTCCAAGTTTGCAACGCCATAGACAAAAATGTCTAGGGCATAGATTTTTTGCTGAACTAGGGGACATTTCGAAGACAGGTGTTGAAAACATTACACTCTGCGACAAATGGTAAGGGTCAGTGATCGGTTTGGAATGAAACCACCGGGGAAAGTTATATTGGTAAAAAAAAGTCATACGTGTTCCAGCGTTTCGCTGGGTCTCATCTAGGAATCGAGATATATCGATTTGAAGTTAGTAAGTATCGTATAGGGGAATTTGTCACGTTTTAGGCTCTTTTGTTTGACATAACTCGAGAACCACTCGTCCGATTTAGCTGAAACAAATTTAGAAAAATTAAGAATTACAATTCCTCTAATCTGTTCTTAAACCGTTTTCCTACTTAAGCCACAGTTTCGCAATTATAAATAAATGTATGAAAAAAAAAAATTATTTTTGCCTAAAAATTAAAATTTTTTTTTTTTTAATTCATAAAAAATCCAAAACGGTAAAAAGTGTCAAGAAAGAAAAGGGAGCAAACAAACGAAAATAAATGTATTTAAAAAAAAAAAAAAAAAAAAAAAAAAAAAATTTGTCTTCATGCGCTTATTTTTAACTGGGAAACTATTACTTGTAAAGGAAAATAATATATGAACAGATTAAGGGAATTGTAATTCTTGGTTTTTTAAAATTTATTTCAGCTAAATCGGACGAGTGGTTCTCAAGTTATGTCAAACAAAAGAGCCAAAAACGTGACAAATTCCCCTATACGATACTTACTAACTTCAAATCGATATATCTCGATTCCTAGATGAGACCCAACGAAACGCTGGGACACGTATGACCTTTTTTTGACCGATATAACTTTCCCCGGTGGTTTCATCCCAAACCGATTGTGGCTGTCGCACAGTGTTATTAGTTATATAAGGGGTATTAGATGGTTGAACGACGGGGGATGCGGGTACTCGATGGACTAACAGACTTACATTAACATTACACCATGGACTCTCACACGTTTCTCTTTTCTATATATTTTATATGCTGTAAGTAGAAGGGATTCACAATGGACCCTATGGGTCTCCGAGTGGAGGTGCATCTTAGGATGTACCACCCTTCCTAACCTAACCTTCATCAACTTATTGATTCCATGAAAAGCGATTGTTTTTTTCTGATTCTAAAAAGGCTCTAAAGTTACTCAAAATATATCGCAACCTAAATACAAAAGGGTCACAACTGAAATTTTTTCAATACTGACTTTTTTCCATAAATTAATTCCGAGTACACATCTCTAACACTGCAAACAATTCTTTCACATCATTATCTTCTTTAACGGAAAAAATACGGGTATGTCTATTTTTATGTTAATTGCGATGAACTAAAGATAATTATTTCTAGTTGGGCTAATGCGTCGTAATTTTGAGTTGTAACCCTTTTGTATTTAGGGTGCGATATTCCAATTCCTCCAAATTTCAAATAAATCCATTGAAATTTAACTAAAATTCTGGCTAACAAATTCGGAATTTCCTCTGGATTCATCCTTTGATCCGATTAGACTCGTATTTTCTGTTCTGAAGCATATACAAATATTCCGACCCGCACTCCTTAAAAGTTTAATATTTACTTTTTTTCCACACAACAACTGGCTGCCGCTCTAATGTACATACATACATACATATAAGCCTTATATGAGTCGTAAAACAACTCCTGGAAAGGTCTTGTTCACTGTAGAAAAATGAATGTCGTTCAGATCTGCCTGATACGCCTGTTGATCTAGAGGCTCTCTTTTGTACCTCTGCACCTCTCTCTCTCTAGATCTTGATGATCCTTCTTCGTATTCCATGGCGGGGGAAGCAGCTCCGTGAGACGGTGCTAAAATATTCTTGGTCGTTATTTTTATCGTATACCAAAACAAACGGAAACGGATGCTTGAGGTAATACTACTACAAGTAATCCCTCTTTATGTCAACACATATTTGTACATGTGGTGCCCTAAAATATGCTATAGTTTGTCTGGCATTGCAAGTGTACTTCTAGTTGAATGTCCAGCACAGTCACGAACCATAACTTTGGTGGTGAGTTTGCACTGTGTGTTCACCACTCGAGTGTTGGATATCTGGGTTTACTCAAAGAGTATATAAACGAAGAGTATACACAGCGATGCCAACTTAGTGCTTTTCGCGCTATTTATGGTGCTTTTTAGACCCCCCAAAACGCCAAAATAGTGGGCATAGCGCGAAACGAAAAAAAAGCACTGTACGTACGCTTTTCATCTTTTCTGTTGGTGTCATTTCTAATATGGAACTAAGTATTGATAATATCAGAAATTGTGAATGGAAGAATAAAGATCGAACAGATCTTTTCTGGATAGAAGTAAATGAGTTCAAAGATTCCATAGGGCAAAATCCCTTTCAAGATTTATCAGAATTCGTTATAAGACTGTTAAGCTTCCCATACTCAAATGCAGAAGTAGAAAGAGCATTCAGTGCTATGAATTTATATAAATCGAAAATCAGAAACAGATTATCCTTAAATTCTGTAAATTCTATTTTACATATTAATTATGGCCTTCGTCGAGAGAATACGTGCTCTGACAAATATGACCTGCCGTCAAATGCCAGTAAAAAAATGTCTACACAAGAAGTTTACAAAAAGTCAAACTATTTTTTACAAACTGTCTTATGGCAAAATGAAGAAACTGATGCAGACATTTCAACTGCATTTGAAGCTATGGGTTTTATAGGTGAACATAATTGTTTGTAAAAATGTATATGTCTGTAAGTTTTAACCACATGTAAAATGTTCCTAATATATCATATTTTTTAAAAATATGTATGCACTTATATACATGAAATATTTATATAAGATACGATCTCAATTTTTGAATAAAACAGTATTTAGTTTAAAAAAAGAGTTTTATTGACAATTTTGGCATTTTGGTTAGAAAAAAAATACATAGCGCTTTTTACGCTTTTTTAAGGAAAGTTTTTACGCCATTTACGCTTTTCTGGTTTTTAATTACGCTTCTAGCTCTCAAAATGTTGGCAACACTGAGTATACATATATATTGAAAGAGATTCCATCAACTTCGAAAGTATTTTTTCGGTTGAAACTCCGTCTGCGACAGGGTTACCGTTATGCCACTAAAGTTGCACATTTGCCACTTTTTTCGAGCTATTATACTTTTGGGCCACTTTTTTATTTTGATACTAAATATGCCACTTTTTCGTATTTAGTGCCCCTTCGATTGTTTAAAATCACAAAGAAATCGCGTCATACGCTATGATTACAGTGTGGATCATTGTGGGAAATTCCAAGTCCGGGTGAAGGTACTTGGTCAGTATAGTAAAACACCCTAGGGGTTTGGCGTTCAAAGGCTTATTTATTTTTTATTACCTTTTTAAATTTTTTCCTTATCTTGACATTTCTTTCCATAGTTTTATTTTTTTGCCAACAAATTTGTTTTGTGTAACTCGAGAAGGACTTATTCGATTTTGCAGAAATAAATGTAAACAAATGTAAAATTACCTTTCCTTTAATCTATTCATATACTCATTGTCTACTTAATCAACAGTTTTGTAGCTATAAATAATTTTATGAAGAATAAAATTAAATAGATAATACCAATACCAATACCAATACTAATACTAATAACAATACTAATACTAATACTAATACTAATACTAATACTAATACTAATACTAATACTAATACTAATACTAATACTAATACTAATACTAATACTAATACTAATACTAATACTAATACTAATACTAATACTAATACTAATACTAATACTAATACTAATACTAATACTAATACTAATACTAATACTAATACTAATACCAATACTAATATTAATACTAACCCACCGAGAGTTGGTCTTCCTACATTTTTCCATGGTGCACTCCTAAAATGTATTGTTTTAACCACGACTAATGTTATGTAAATTATACTTGGTTATAATTCCAAACGATTTCAAAATTAGAAAAAAACATTTTTGACGAAAAAAAATGAAAAAAATTTTTGATTTTTTTAAAAAAATTAATTTCTTTGGAATTTTGGCGGACCTTAATCTGAGCAAGATGATGTTGTCATTTTTAAAATTGAACAAGTCGTTTGGGAGAAATGGCATTTTGAAAATGGGGTTTCCCCAAAATTAGCAATTTGAACTATTGGGAACTATTTGTCCAATTTTTAAGCAACGCACTAACCTATCGAAACGGTTGTGGTATCAAATTGAAGCCAGACTTTAGTACTATTAACTGCCTACTGGGAGTTTTACTCTACCATTTGTTGCACAGGATTTATAGAGTTTCCCATGGGGCACTCTCAAAATGTATTTTTGGCCATTAATCTGTAACGACTAATGTTATATAACTTAAATTTGGTTATAATTACATCATTTCGAAGGCAGAATATATACAAGAGCAAAAGATTTCAAAATTAGAAAAAACAAATTTCAAAATTTTCGATTTTTAAAAAAAAATTGATTTTCATGAAATTTTGCTCATGCGTATGGGACTTTAATGTGATCAAAACGGCGTCCTTATTTTTTAGATTGAACAAATAGTTTGGGAGAAATGGGATTCTGAACATGTTTTTGTCCCTCGAATCTATTTATCAAATTTTGCTGCAATTAATATAAACACAACTACAACAACAAATACAAGCCATGGTCATGTATATCGGACCTTAATCTGAGCAAGATGATGTTTTCATTTTTAAGATTGAGCAAATTGTTTGGTAGAAATTAGTTTCAGAATTTTTTTTTTTCGAAATTTTGGATTCTAAAGTCTTTGAAATCATTTATCCATATTTTCATCCATTAATGTAAATACAATACCAAAACAAATACAACTACATCCATATCTACATTTACATCTACATCTACAAATACAACTACAGCTAAATCTACATCTACTAATACTAACACTAATACAAATACAAATACCAATACTAATACTAATACTAATAATAATACTAATACTAATACTAATACTAATACTAATACTAATACTAATACCAATACTAATACTAATACTAATTTGAAAATTAGAAAGAAAAAATTTGAACAAAACGATGTTTTTATTCCGATTGAACAAATAGTTTGGGAGCTATTGGTTTCAGAAAATGGGTTTCTTCAATATTAGAGATTTGAAAATCCCTTGAAACTATTTTTCCAATTTATCAGCAATGCACTAACCTATCAAAGAGGTTAGGGAGTTTTTTGCTGCGACAATTTTCACACGATTTATAGAGTTTCCCATGGGGCACTCTCAAAATGTATTGTTTTAACCAATAATCGGTAACGACTAATGTTATTTAAATTATACTTGGTTATAATTCCATAATTTTGCAGGCAGAATACATACAAGATTTCAAAATTAGAAAAAACAATTTTTGACCAAAAAAAACCAACATTTTAGATTTTTTTTGAAAAAAAAAATTGATTTATTTGGAATTTTGGTCATGCATAGCGGACCTTAATGTGAGCAAAAGTATATTTTTATTTTTTAGATTGAACAAATTGACCGTGACAAATTGGGTTGAGAAAATATTTTTTTTTTTCTCAAAATTAGTGATTCGAAAGTTCATTGAAACTATTTTTCCAATTTGTCTAAAAAAAACTTTCAAAATTGTATTTTTTTTTTTTTTTATTTTTATTTTATTTAATTACAATACAAAGTAAATTTTTATATTCTAATTTTGGGTCCAAGGATAAACCGAGTGACAAAGAAAAAATATTCCCCATGAGCCGAACTATGCACTGCTTTTGGCTCGAACCCAGTGACTTTAGGGGCCGACAAATTGTACATAAAAACAACGAACATATCGCTCATTTACTTCAATAGTGTCACAATTCAAAATTCACTTTTTATTTTTTTGCTCAAGAAAAACCTGTAAATCTCTTATTTGAGTTGACTTTTGTTCCACGTGTATTTAACATACACATGTCAGGGGTCATGTGCATTCGGGAAACGTATGATATTCCCCCTATATTTGCTCAGTAAGACGCCGATTGAAGTAAATGGGAAATCTGTTATGGTTTTTCTTCCCCCCATACAAAAATCAACTGACTTCCATTTGTTTTATAAATCTTTCTCGTAAATATTTGTTTATTATTAAAATTATAAAGCTTTTCTTTCGTCGATATTTGTTAATAAACAAAAATATGCAAAATACAACTTGAAAATTATGGACAAAAGTAGTAAAGTAAAATACTCGTTGTATGAATTGAAATAAGACATTCACAAAAAAAATAAAAAGGACAAGCAAATTAAACATCCGGCAAATGTTTAGCAAATCTTGTGATTGCGTTTTACTTTGGTTTGTTGGTTGACTTCAAAGGATTACAAAATTTGTACACTTTTACATAAAATTGTGATTATTTATAAATTAAACTAAACGATTATCATTTGTTATTTGAATTATTTCTCGATTAGTTAGAAGAAGAAAAAAGGGGACTAAACACAGACATGAATGTATCCGGGGGAGGGGGACGTGGCAGACAGAAGGAATTACATTAAATTGTTTAAGTAGACAATGGCAGCCATCAGCAGAGCAACCAGTGAGACACTGGTAACGGAAGCACCGTCAGCACAGTAGTACGTGCTGCAGTCGGCCTTCAGCAGATCATTGTAGCGCTCCAGAACCTCTTGCCAATTGCACAGACCCACCTGGCACCAGCTCAGATCAACGGCATTCTGATTGAGGAAGAAGATCACCTTCTCCTTGTGCACGGGATCGGCATCACACTGATATTTCACGGCAACGAAATTAGCGGCGAATGGATCGATTTTCGATGTTGACCATTTGCGTTCGCTTTGACTTTGGTAGTTGTTGGCCAACAGTGGAACATCGTCTTTGTCGATGCCCAGGGCAGTGATGAATGTTTGAAGGCCAGTGGAATGAGCGAAATAGGAGATAACATTTGGCATTGATTTTCTGGTCAAATGACTGACCATATCCTGGACGGCATGACAGTTTAAGCGGGAGTTTTCTTCGAAACCATAGCCTGACTTGTAGTAGTAGCGCATGTCTTCGTCATATTCCAACACGGTGACCTGTGCGGGGGTGAAGGCCTAGAAAGAGAATGGAAAGTGATGAGTACCGGTTGTCTGGCAGAGTAAATTGAGAAATAGAATTAGAAACTTCAAAGTAATGGGGTGTCAGGCACGACTTGATGGACAAAACAAATAACAGCGACTCATAAGACAGCTGTATAGCAATTATGTCAATTTTGGAAAAAAAAATTCCTCTGTTCTCAATTTAGAGAAACGGGTTTTCTTCCCTTGAGACATCACACACGTAGGCTCAGGTTTAAAACCGGATAGGACCATCAAATATTTTTACGCGACTGTTTTCCACCTCGTAAATGGCCGAGCCCCATGTAGCATTCATTTGCCAGCACGATTCTTCGCTTTATTTCAATGGTGGAGAATTCTTCCAATACCTGGTCGTCCTTTATTGTGTCAGCTTTGGATCGTCGCAACGTTTTCCCATCAGTAAATGGGAAATTAAAATATACTTCATGTATTTTTATAAATATTTCCTAAATATTTTTATTACAAGTCTAGACAAACGTCAACCGAGCGGCAGACCGAAGAAATTACATGGAATTCATTAAATAGACAAGGGCTGACATCAGCAGAGTGACCAGCGAAACACCGGTGACCGCAGCACCAGCCGCACAGTAGTACGATTCACAGTCGGCAGTCAACAGAGCACTGTAGCGTTGCAGAAACTCCGACCAATTGCAAACACCACCTGGCTGGCACCAACTCAGCTCGACGGCATTCTGATTGAGAAAGAATATGACTTTCTCCTTATTGTTGACGGGCTCAGCATCACACTGATATTTGACGGCAACGAAATTAGCCGCAAATGGATCCATTTTCGATGTCGACCATTTGCGTTCACGGTGACTCTCGTAGTTGTTGGTCAACAGCGGAAGATCGTCTCTGTTAAAGCCCAGCGCAGTGATGAAGGTTAGAACGGCCACAGAGTGACTGAAATAGGAGATAACATGGGGCATTGTTTGACTGGACAAATGAGTGGTCATATCCTGAACGGCTTTACAGGATAAGCGAGAGTTGGTCTCGACACCGTAGCCGGCCATGTAGTAGTAGTTTATGTCATCGCCATATTCGAACATTGTGACTTGGTCGGGCGTGAAAGCCTGCAACGAGAGAGAAGGTCGAAGAGAAAGCGATGAGTAACTCCGGGGCTGTAGACGTTTTGATGTTTAAATAAAAGACGCTAAGGAACCAGTGGTTTCCACATGACTTTGCCAGCAATGAGACAGACCCTCTGTCGGAAGTACTATTCATTGAACACATATCGCAGAATTTATTTCTTTGGTCGAATAGAAATCGGCTTATGGGAAATCGAGGACGAAATTTTACATCAAAAGGTTGATTGCAATGAATATAGAAGCCCACAAAAACGGTTATTACCAAAATCCAAAAAGTACAAACGAACTTAGTTGGCTCGAGAACAAGGTTGTTGGATTGATTGGCTTAATAAATGATTTACAAGACCACAAAAACGGTTATCACCAAAAGCCAAAAGTACAAACGAACTTAGTTGGCTCGAGAACAAGGTTGTTGGATTGATCGGCTTAATAAATGATTTACAAGACCACAAAAACGGTCATTACCAAAATCCAAAAGTACAAACGAACGAAAGATCCTGGTTGGGGGGATGACCTGCTTAATAAATGATTTACAAAGCCTTTCGGACTTGTCTGCGTTCTTTCCAGTCCGTGATACCAGTTGGTCCTTCCAACAAATTCCCCCGATCCTTAAAAAAATTATTTCCAAGCCCTTCGGATTTGTACAAACGAACTTAGTTGGCTCGAATACCGGGTTGTTGGGTTGACTTGTTTAATAAATAATTTACAAAGCCTTTTGGACTTGTCTGTGCTTTTTCCAGTTCATGATGCCAAGGATTTGCATGTCTACTTCTACTGGGTCCTTCCACCGAATTCCCAGTCCTCCAAGTCAGCCTATTTCATGGCAGTTGTCTTCCAACACCTTACAGGTTGTAGCGTTTGGATTCATTCGACGGACATGGCCCAAACAGCAAAGTCGCCATATTTTTATACGTTTTTTTCACGTCTGAGATCTTTCTGTTGACTACGGCATGGCCGTGGTGTGCTAGGTAGTACATAAAATGTTCCAGTAAGCCATATCGGAACCGGCTTTAGTATATTTTTTTGTGAAAAGTTGTTAACGTCGCCGAAGGTTTACAAAATAATAGACTCAGTTTTGCCTCCACAACTGTTCTTCTTCTAAAGACCACGAAATTTCTTAGCCACAAAACGTCTGAATAATTGCCAACCCCCACCACGGTACTTACCGCACACCATACACTGGTACGATCAACCTGCCAGGCCTGCTCATAACGACAGATATCGAACATCAATTCCACATCCGATGATTCCAACGTATATTGGAAACTAAAAATAAGAAGAAAAGAAATCAAAGTTTTTTTTTTTTTTGTTCAATTCCCCCCATTCCTACAACTCACCCTAAACGTGTGGATACGTCAGCAATGGTCTGATTCCAAATGGCCGAATTGCGGTATTTGGCGGTCTCGGAATTTCGACCTTTGACATTTTGATTTTCCCACGACTGGCAGTAGTCATAAGGACGCAACAGAATGTCCTTTTCGGGTATTTCTTCGGGCACCGCAACATTGGAGCCGAACAGACTCTCGGTGAACGCCTTGAAACTTTCCGTAGTACGTTGGGTATCGGTGTGACGGAACTGAAAGTGATGATAAATTAAGCAAAGGTAACATTTGAAAGATTTAAAAAAGTCAACATACCAAATAGTAGGAATTATTGTACTCCTTGGTCAACACTTCGGGATAGTATTTCTGATACAATTTGGCAGTGCCGCGAAGATCATCATAGCCCTGAAAAGAAGGAAAATAAAATGTGAACATACAAATTTGACAAGCATTGACAAGATAATATTGTAGATTGTATTAAAAAGTAAAAGGTGTAAGCTCTTGTTGACCGTATCACCCTTCATGGTATCTGGACGTAGTGTCACAATGTCTCCAGAGACAAGTGTTCTGTCTCAAGGGCCAACTATTGCGTCACTATCGTATCATGATTTAATGTTTATTGATAATAATGTTAATATAATATTATTAACATTTCAAGTGGTGGCATTTAAAGAAACTATTTGATTTATCAGCAACAACATTTAGTTTGGAAAATGTCTTGCGATACAATAAACGGCCATCTGGTGTATATCGGTGATTCCATAGCAAAATGAACATTTGAAAATCTAAAGAAAATTTCGTTTTCTTTGTAGATCCCTATAATGGCACCGATTTTAGGTCCCGTGTTCCATATTTCGACAGCTATGGAAAGGGCCAAAAAGCACCGAAGCGTACCAAAACGGGTCAAAACATGGGGAAAACCAAAAAGTTTAATGAATTGAGCTAACAATTCGAGGATACTGAGGAGACTAAAAAGGGGTGCAAGACGGTAAAATATAGATGATGTGGGAAAACGTTTTAAAAACACTAGTAAAGGGCAAGAAGTAGAAAAGGAAATTAATTTTTCTAAATTGTTGCTGGCTAGACAAAAAGTAGAAAAGGGGACCAAAATAGGCAAAATTAAAACGTATGAATAAATATTTCAAATGAATATCTATCGCCAAAAATAGGAAAAATGGCGTTAGACTCCGTATAAAGTAGTTTTGAAAAACCAACATAATTAACAAATATTTGGTGTTTTACTAGAAAAGGGAAATTTACGCATACGAAATAGCGAGTTTTTGCTAGGCGTAGCATAAAACTCTCAGTGAGTTAATATAAGTCCTAGCTAGCTTTAATTTGATACCACACCCGTTTCGATACCTTATACCGATGCTGAAAAATTGGACAAATAGTTTCAAGGGGCTCTCGAATCTCTAATTTTGTGAAAACCCATTTTCAGAACCCCATTTCTCCCAAACTACTTGTTCAATCTAAAAAATGAATAGATCGTCTTACTCAGATTAAGATACGCTATAAATGACCAAAATCTAAAATTTTGATGGGTTAACCCCTTTGTTTTTTTTTTGGCCAAAATATTTTTTTTCGAATTTTTAAATCTTTTGCAATTTTATGTATTCTGCTTTCAAAATGATGTAATTATAACCAAATATAATTTATATAACATTAGTCATTACCGAATAATGGTCACAGGAGACATTTTGAGAGTGCACCATGGGATACTCTATAAATCGTGTGAAAATTGTCGCAGCACAAAACTCCCAGAGGTCAGTTAATAGTACTAAAGTCTGGCTTTAATTTGATACCACACTCGTTTCGATAGGTTAGTGCGTTGCTTAAAAATTGGAAAAATAGTTTCACGGGATTTTCAATTCTCTAATATTGAAGAAACCCATTTTCTGAAACTAATTTCTCCCAAACTTTTTGTTCAATCTGAATAAAAACATCGTTTTGTGCAAATTTTTTCTTTCTAATTTTCAAATAAGTATTAGTATTAGTATTAGTATTAGTCTTAGTATTAGTATTAGTATTAGTATTAGTATTAGTATTAGTATTAGTATTAGTCTTAGTATTAGTATTAGTATTAATATTAGTATTAATATTAGTATTAGTATTAATATTAATATTAGTATTAGTATTAATATTAGCATTTGTATTAGTATTTGTTATTAGTATTATATTTGTATTTGTATTAGTAGTAGTATTGGTATTGGTATTGGTATTGGTATTGGTATTGGTATTGGTATTGGTATTGGTATTGGTATTGGTATTGGTATTGGTATTGGTATTGGTATTGGTATTGGTATTAGTATTGGTATTAGTATTAGTCTTAGTATTAGTCTTAGTATTAGTATTAGTATTGGTATTGGTATTGGTATTAGTATTTGTTATTAGTATTATATTTGTATTTGTATTTGTATTTGTATTAGTATTAGTCTTAGTATTAGTATTAATATTAGTATTAATATTAGTATTAATATTAGTATTAGTATTAATATTAGTATTAGTATTAATATTAGTATTAGTATTGACATTAGTATTAGCATTTGTATTAGTATTTGTATTAGTATTGACATTAGTATTAGTATTAGTATTAATATTAGTATTAGTATTAGTATTAGTATTAATATTAGTATTAGTATTTGTATTAGTATTGACATTAGTATTAGCATTTGTATTAGTATTTGTATTTGTTATTAGTATTATATTTGTATTTGTATTAGTAGTAGTATTATATTAGTATTTGTAATTGTATTTGTACTAGTATTAGTATTTGTAGTGGTATTAGTATTAGTGTGAGTATTAGTAAATGTAGATTTAGCTGTAGTTGTATTTGTAGATGTAGATGTAAATGTAGATATGGATGTAGTTGTATTTGTTTTGGTATTGTATTTACATTAATTGATGAAAATATGGATAAATGATTTCAAGGACTTTCGAATCCCAAATTTCAAAAAAAAAAAATCTGAAACTAATTTCTACAAAACAATTTGCTCAATCCTAAAAATGAAAACATCATCTTGCTCAGATTAAGGTCCGCTATACACGACCATGACTTGTATTTGTTGTTGTTGTTGTATTTATATAAATTGCAGCAAAATTTGATAAATAGATTCGAGGGACAAAAAAAACATTTTCAGAACCCCATTTCTCCCAAACTATTTGTTCAATCTAAAAAATAAGGACGCCGTTTTGATCACATTAAAGTCCCATACGCATGAGCAAAATTTCATGAAAATCTATTTTTTCAAAAAAATCGAAAATGTTGATGGGTTAACCCCTTTGTTTTTTTTTGGCCAAAATATTTTTTTTTTAGTTTTGAAATATTTTGCTATTGTATGTATTCTGCTTTCGAAATGATGGAATTATAACCAAATTTAAGTTATATAACATTAGTCGTTACCGATTAATGGTTAAAACAATACATTGTGACAGTGCACCATGGAAAAATGGTAGTAGTACAACTCTCAGTGGGTTAGTATTTGTATTTCTATTAGTAAATGTAGATGGGGATGTAGATGTAGTTGTATTTGTTTTAATTAATGGATGATTTAAATAATGGATGGAAATTTGGATAAATGATTCCAAGGACTTTCGAATCCAAAATTTCGAAAAAAAATTTCTGAAACTAATTTCTACCAAACAATTTGCTCAATCTTAAAAATGAAAACATCATCTTGCTCAGATTAAGGTCCGCTATACACGACCATGACTTGTATTTGTTGTTGTTGTATTTATATGAAGTGCTGCAAAATTTGATAAATAGATTCGTGGGACAAACAAAATATTTTCAGAACCCAATTTCTCCCAAACTATTTGTTCAATCTAAAAAATAAGGACGCCGTTTTGATCACATTAAAGTCCCATACCCATGAGCAAAATTTCATGAAAATCAATTTTTTTTAAAAAAATCGAAAATGTTGATGGGTTAACCCCTTTCTTTTTTTTTGGCCAAAATATTTTTTTTTTAGTTTTTAAATATTTTGCTATTGAATGTATTCTGCCTTCGAAATTATGTAGTTACAACCAAATGTGCTTTATCTAACATTAGTCATTCCCGATTAATGGCCAAAAAAGGCATTTTGAGAGTGCACCTGGGATACAATATAAATCCTGTGTGTAAACAAATCGTAGAGTGCAACTCCCAGTAGGCAGTTAATAGTCCTAAAGTCTAGCTTTCATTTGATACCACACTCGTTTCGATAGCTTAGTGCGTTGCTTAAAAATTGGACAAATAGTTCCCAATAGTTCAAATTGCTAATTTTGGGGAAAACCCATTTCCAGAATCCCATTTCTCCCAAACTATTTGTTCAATTTTAAAAATGGAAACGTCATCTTGCTCAGATTAAGGTCCGCTATAAATAACCAAAATTCCAAAGAAATTAATTTTTCAAAAAAAATCTAAAATTTTGTTTTTTTGTTTGTTTTTTTTTTTTGGTCAACATTTTTTTTTTCTAAATTTGAAATCTTTTGCTCTTGTGTGTATTCTGCCTGCGAAATTATGTAATTATAACCAAATATAAGTTATATAACATTAGTCGTTACCGATTAATGGCCATAAAGGACATTTTGAGAGACATGGAAAAATGGTGGTAGTACAACTCTCAGTGGGTTAGTATTAGTATTAGTATTACTATTAGTATTGGCATTGGTATTAGTATTTGTATTTGTATTTGTATTTGTATATGTATTAGAATTAGAATTAGAATTAGTATTGGTATTGGTATTAGTATTAGTATTAGTATTAGTATTAGTATTAGTATTGGTATTGGTATTGGTATTGGTATTGGTATTGGTATTGGTATTGGTATTGGTATTGGTATTGGTATTGGTATTGGTATTGGTATTGGTATTGGTATTGGTATTGGTATTGGTATTGGTATTGGTATTGGTATTGGTATTGGTATTGGTATTGGTATTGGTATTGGTATTGGTATTGGTATTGGTATTGGTATTGGTATTGGTATTGGTATTGGTATTGGTATTGGTATTGGTATTGGTATTGGTATTGGTATTGGTATTGGTATTGGTATTGGTATTGGTATTGGTATTGGTATTGGTATTGGTATTGGTATTGGTATTGGTATTGGTATTGGTATTGGTATTGGTATTGGTATTGGTATTGGTATTGGTATTGGTATTGGTATTGGTATTGGTATTGGTATTGGTATTGGTATTGGTATTGGTATTGGTATTGGTATTGGTATTGGTATTGGTATTGGTATTGGTATTGGTATTGGTATTGGTATTGGTATTGGTATTGGTATTGGTATTGGTATTGGTATTGGTATTGGTATTGGTATTGGTATTGGTATTGGTATTGGTATTGGTATTGGTATTGGTATTGGTATTAGTATTGGTATTGGTATTGGTATTAGTATTGGTATTGGTATTAGTATTGGTATTAGTATTGGTATTGGTATTGGTATTAGTATTGGTATTAGTATTGGTATTGGTATTGGTATTGGTATTGGTATTAGTATTGGTATTGGTATTGGTATTGGTATTGGTATTGGTATTAGTATTGGTATTAGTATTGGTATTAGTATTGGTATTAGTATTGGTATTAGTATTGGTATTAGTATTGGTATTAGTATTGGTATTAGTATTGGTATTAGTATTAGTATTAGTATTAGTATTGGTATTAGTATTGGTATTAGTATTGGTATTAGTATTGGTATTAGTATTGGTATTAGTATTGGTATTAGTATTGGTATTAGTATTGGTATTAGTATTAGTATTGGTATTAGTATTGGTATTAGTATTGGTATTAGTATTGGTATTAGTATTGGTATTAGTATTGGTATTAGTATTGGTATTAGTATTGGTATTAGTATTGGTATTAGTATTGGTATTAGTATTGGTATTAGTATTGGTATTGGTATTAGTATTGGTATTAGTATTGGTATTAGTATTGGTATTAGTATTGGTATTAGTATTGGTATTGGTATTAGTATTGGTATTAGTATTGGTATTAGTATTGGTATTAGTATTGGTATTAGTATTGGTTTGGTATTGGTATTGGTATTGGTATTGGTATTAGTATTGGTATTAGTATTGGTATTAGTATTGGTATTGGTATTAGTATTGGTATTAGTATTGGTATTAGTATTGGTATTAGTATTGGTATTAGTATTGGTATTAGTATTGGTATTGGTATTAGTATTGGTATTAGTATTGGTATTTGTATTTGTATTAGTAGATGTAGATTTAGCTGTAGTTGTATTTGTAGATGTAGATGTAAATATAAATGTAGATGTAGTTGCATTTGTTTTGGTATTGTATTTATATTAATTGATGAAAATTTGGATAAATGATTTCAAGGGACTTTCGAATCCAAAATTTCAAAAAAAAAAAAAAACATTTTCTGAAACAAATTTCTACCAAACAATTTGTTCTATCTTAAAAATGAAAACATCATCTTGCTCAGATTAAGGTCCGCTATACATGACCACGGCTTGTATTTGTTGTTGTATTTACATTAATTGATGAAAATTTGGATAAATGATTTCCAGGGACTTTCGAATACCAAATTTCGAATATAAAACATTTTCTGAAACTAATTTCTACAAAACAATTTGCTCAATCTTAAAAATGAAAACATCATCTTGCTCAGATTAAGGTCCGCTATACATGACCATGACTTGTATTTGTTGTTGTTGTTGTATTTATATTAATTGCTGCAAAATTTGATAAATAGATTCGAGGGACAAAAAAACATTTTTAGAACCCCATTTCTCCAAAACTATTTGTTCAATCTAAAAAATAAGGACACCGTTTTGATCACATTAAAGTCCCATACGCATGAGCAAAATTTCATGAAAATCAATTTTTTCAAAAAAAAATCGTAAATTTTGATGGGTTAACCCCTTTGTTTTTTTTTTGGCCAAAATATTTTTTTTTTAGTTCTGAAATATTTTGCTATTGTATGTATTCTGCCTTCGAAATTATGTAGTTATAACCAAATGTGCTTTATCTAACATTAGTCATTCCCGATTAATGGCCAAAAAAGGCTTTTTGAGAGTGCACCTGGGATACAATATAAATTCTGTGAAAACAATCGTAGCATACAACTCTCTCTATGCTAATAATAGTCCTGAAGTCTAGCTTTATTTTGTTACTAAACTCGGTTCGATACCTTATTCCATTGCTGACAAATTTACCAAATAGTTTCAAGGGATTTTCGAATCTCTAATTTTACCAAGACACTAAATGCTTCATTATACCTTCTGGCTACCGTCTTTATTTAAATCTTCAGAACGAAACAATTAACTAAATATATCTAGAACGATTAAACCAAACTGGAAGTTGCTGGTACCATACAAATTTTGTCAGCCAAATTCTCTAGTAAGTTCTCTCCGTACTTCGTACCATGCACGTCATTCAGGCACGTCTAAACCAATAAACATTTATCACGTATTTAATTGCGGTTTATTTAGATTTTCACAACAAATAACCGCCATTATTTTCACAACTGATTCTAATTATTTCTATATCAGCGACACTTGAAAAAAAACAAACGATTTGAGAATGTGTAGTTTGCATTTTTATTTACTCGCGTGATTTGAATTTAAATAAAAAAAAAGAATTAAATTCGATAAGTATTTGATATGGAACATATAATTGGATTTGATTTGAATTTAAAAAAAATTAGAATTAAATTCGATATGGAACAACCCAGATTTTGAAATTGTTTGAAACAGAACACTGTCAAATTCGTATGGAAAACTGAGAGGCAAAATCGCACTGAATTAAATCTAATTTGAATTTCTCTGTGGATTTGCTTATGCTCACAATTTTTGATACTGCCTGCCTCACTCTATGTGTTGCCATATCTTCTTGTTTTTTTTTGTAAAAACAGAACATATGGACTAATAGTTCTTTGTGCATATTTTCAGTAAAAAGAAGAAGAAACCAAACATAACTAATAAAAACGAAAAAAAATTAAAAACTTGGCCAGCCCTAGTGTGTGTGCGACTGTCTGAGGACAAACCCAAGTCCTGCTAAGACCATCAAAAAAAAATATTTATCAATGACCGGGATTCACCTCGTAAACACTGGCGACTTTACGAGTTCGAGAGTACGAGAAACATCAAAAATCATGTAAAAATGCCGTTCGGAGACGCCTTAAGAAAGTAGATTCGTATGTGGAATAATCTTCCAGCAAATGTGTTTCCTGCCAGTTGTGACATTCAGAAATTCAAAACAAATGTCAACAAACACTACTCCCACTTTTCTCCCTGCGATACCCTAATTTCCTTCCGCTAACACAATGCATTGCAATTCTTCTTTTAAGATTTGACTAAATTATGGACCTGGACCCTTGGGACCCAAAGCATGGTCAGCTTGAAACATCGGCCTATGAAATGAAGGTAAGTTTTCTAATATATCGGAAATATGTTTTTTTAATTGGTACCATTTTAGGGCCGTAACAATGGGCTCCAGGGAGAGCCGAAAAAACCAATTTTTGTCTGAATTGAATCTCTCATCCATTAATTGTCCGTTTAGGAAAACTGGAGAATCTATGACCAAACCCTGTTGCAGATCGATTTGGCGTAGGCTGGTAACTACCATCACACAGTGGGGGAATTCGAAAATTTCATTTCATTTATTAACATGTAATTCAAACTCTGATGGCCGATTAAATCGAATTACAATATGCATCAAATTTTTAAATATAACATCATACACTACTTGAAATAACTCTAATCTTGTAAGATAATGATCTAGTAACTGTTTACGAAATGTTATGGAGGACATGTTAAAAGATTTCAAACTGGCGGGCAATATATTATATAATCGGGCTACTCTTACAAGGAACGAACGATTCATTAGCGGTGTTACTCTCGGAATGATTAACCGCCTATTACGAGGAGAGTGCCTGTAGACAAACGAATTCACAAGGAATGAAGGAGATAGTGTTATATGTATTTTATATTTTTACAGATAATCGCTTAAGGGCCTGTTTCCATAAAACGAATTTGTTCATTCGTTGCAAATCATCAATAATGAAAGCGTTAGAAAAGTGGTTTTCTAACATTATTCATTTTTGCTTTTCAGATATCTGTTAGATGTCGACATATGGAACACAATCTCTAAAGAACAAGCTCGCATTACTGATAAAAACCCATTTTATTAGACCTTCAATTTTGACAATTTGTAAAGAACGAACAAATTCGTTTTATGGAAACAGGCCCTACGTACATATTGGGAATTTTGATTTTTTAATGTCAGTGCTACATTTTCAAAGGGCTTTCCATTAAAGTACACTTTTTTCAATAAGACAAATGTTTCATTACTCTGTTTTGTTAATAAGAACTTAAGTTAATATTTTTATAGAAGTCGCAATTTTAAAAATTATTTCTTTTCGCTCTCTTGAGCAGTTGTCCGATTGATTGAAATGTCACCCACCCAAGGGTGTGCGAGCTAAAATCTGGAAGATGAACCCAGCGGCTCAAACCGGAGATGAGTTACACGGGCCCAAAGTTGGAATCCTCGGTTATTAGAAAATATTGTAAACGTCCGTCAAATTTGTATTTGTTTATGTGACATTTCAATTAAATGGCACAAGCCAATTGAAAATGACAAATTTATTTAAAAAAAAAATTTGGAATTCCCCCACTGTCCATTATAGGCGGTTTCGATTTGTTCGATTTGATTCAAAATTTCACCCAAGCTGAGCTTAGAGAATCCAAAGTGGGTTCTCGGTTCTTAGAACATTTTGTAAACTTCCGCCAAATTTGTATTTGACTATGTGACATTTCAAACGAAATCGAACAAGCCAATTGGAAATGAGAAATTTATTTTAAAAAAATTGGAATTCCCCCATTGTCCATAATTGGGTTTTTTTTTTTCAATTTCTCCGATTTTATTGAAATGTCACCCAAGCTAAGCTTAGTGTGTGCAAGCTAAAGTCTGGAAGATGAAACCAGTGGGCCAAACCGGACATGAGCTACAGGGGTCCAAAGTTGGAAACCTCGGTTCTTAGAAATTTTTATTTGACTTGGTGACACTTCACTGTCCATTATTGCCTTTATTTTCAATGTGTTCGATTTGATTGGAATTTCACCCAAGCTGAGCTTAGATAACCCAAAGTAGGTTCTCTGTTCTTAGGAAATTTTGTAAACTTCCGTCAAATATTTATTTGACTGTGTGACATTTCCATTATATCGGACAAAACAATTGGAAATTGGAAAAAAATGTTGGAATTCCCCCACTGTACAGCATTGGGTATTTTTTTTTTCAAATTCATTGATTCATTTTTGTCCTACAGTCACTTCTTGAGCAATGGCAGTTTTTTTCCTGAAATTTTTGGAATTCCCACACTAGCTACTGTTTTTTTTTTAAATTGATTATTTAATTTTTCTTTGCTGTGTGACATTTCAATTAAATCGGACAAGCCATTTGCAAATAGCTTTTTTATTTTGAAATTTTTTTACTTTCTTTAGTTTCAAAATTTTTTTTCTTGTGTCACACTCACTTGGCTGGTCAAATAATTCTCCATGTCCGGTGTAATGCTAGAATTCCATTTCCACATCTGCAGAGCAATCAAATCCTCAGTACACAAAGCGTTTGTTGAGGGAGCCGTCTTCAACACACGATAATTCTTCACAATCGAATCGCGCAACTAAAGGCAAAACAATTAAATACTCAATAGAATCGTATTACTTGATCTGTTTCAGTTCACGCTCACCTCTTCCAAACGGGGTGCGTCTTGAATGGTGCTCTTCGAGGGCAACCTGGTGCCATGTCTATGCAGAATCCATATCTTTTGAGCCGCACAGCCGGGCACCAAATACTGTTTCTCAATGTTGGTGCCCTTGACAATCTGATAGGCGCTCTTTGAGGTAAAGTGACGTGTTTGAAGACGTTCGGTGTCCTTGCCGAAGCAGTAGTCATCTTGAGCCCATATTTGTGATGCGGCACAGCTTATGGCCAATAAACAGCTGATTAACAGGGAGTTCTTCATGGTCACGGATGGCTGGAAGGAGATTGGAATGGAATACGGAAAATTAACGATCGCCTTTAATGGCCCTACTTAGCATAATAAATAATTTGCTTTATCAATTGTTGTGGACGAATCCTTTGGCAAATGAGGTCAAAAATCTCGTTATATATTCGAATTACGTAGCGTGTGTGGTATGGGTTTGTACACACATACAACCAACCTTCATTGCTATTCTAGCAATCCTAATGTCTTTTTCTGCCATATTTTTTCCACTTCGATAGCTAATGATGAGGAGTCCATGGAGAGTGGGGGAGGCAGAAGGGGAGGTGGCAATACTTTGTTTATTTCCATAATATTGTGTGATTTAGATAAAGATGGAATATGTTATTAACACTTTTTTCCGCATTTGATTGACGGTGTGCTGCTCCCTTTTTGTACTGTCTTCCATTCCTTCGGTAAATTCTCATAATTTATGTATTCACAGGGCATGTGTTGTGCGAGATATGACCCATTGAGGAGTCGAAACTTTGCATGTTGAAAGTATTTAAAAGTGCGAGACAATTTGCGGTTTATGGCGACCGGCCGACCACTCCTTGGCCAAACGATGATTGTTTCCACGTGTTTTTTATGTTGTGGCCGGCCAAAGGCATTGGTTTCCGTATCCGTATCCCCACCTGACTACTAACCAGTGGTATTTAATCAAAATTCAACAGCCATTAAAAGGGGTTTGTTTGTTAGTCTTTTCTGTGGTTTCTGTTTTCCACCATTTTCAAGGTTATCTAGATGTAATGCTTCTATTTATAACATTTACATTTCATACGTCAAATGACTATGAAGTATTCCAAGGAGAGATTTGCATTCTATGGCCATTCATTCGAATATCCTAATGAACCTCGACGAATATTGTGGTGTTGTGCCATTATCCTGCCGGCTAACGTTGTGAAAACAAAATTAATTCGAAACTTGATTTCATACAATTATGTTTGTTATTTGATTGGCCTTTCCAACTTTCGGCGCCTGCCTATACAGTTAAAATAATTTGGACTCCTTTGAGTCGTTTGCTACTTTAAACTGTTGTTTTTCCAACATTCCAACAATTGTTCCTTAACTATTGATCGTAATGAATTTTAAAAACGTAAATTTAGTGCCGGCTCCATTTACTGCATGGAATGCAATGAAACAGATTTCACCTATGCGGACTTTGCATTATTGAAAACTTTTGTTAACTGAAGGAAATGCACAAAAATTGCAGGAATTAATTAGTTTAAATATTTTGTTTTCAATTAAGCGACTTTTTCAATTAACCGATTTTCCAATTAAGCGGATTCGACTGTACCGCATCCAATATATGTGATATTCTCAATTTTTAATTGCTGTAGCACCAATAACATGTAGGCGAATTAACTGCCTGTTTCCATAAAACGAATTTGTTCGTTCGTTACAAATTGTTAAAATTGAAGGCGCAATAAAATGGATTCTTATCAGCAATGAGGGCTTAGTCTATTGGAATTGTGTTCCATATGTCGATATCTAACATATATCTGAAAACCAGATTTGAATGATGTCTGAAACCCATTTTAGACAACGCATCCAATATTGACGATTTGTAACGAACGAATAAATTCGTTTTATGGAAACAGCCAGTTACTCGCAATAAATGTTGTTTACAATACATAAATATAAAAATGATTGAAGCAACTATTTTACATTTACAAAGGTATTCAATATGTGTATACAGGCAAACTTCCATAACGCGAAACACCATTATCCCGTAGAAAAGTTGGACTTACGGAGACTTTGAGTAATGGAATTACTTATAAAATTGTTTAAGGGAATGTGTCACCTTAACTGCCACCAGAAGTGCTTCGACACAAAGAAAATTCGACTAATGGGCAATTATTCGGGTAAGGTAATTAAACGAGCCCGCTTTAGGAAATTATGGAAGAACGTGTAAATTGAATCACGTTTTAGCATAATTTATGTTTTTTGTTAACAAATAATTCACATACACTCAAACCTCGTTATATGCGATATCAAATTAATGCGGTTTTTTTTTTGCGATTTTTTTATAAAAATTTGGAATACAGTTAATGTTTTCAAAAACGAAAGCTCCAATTTTTCTAACAATAATACAAATGCTTCAGAAACGACGCAAAACAAAACATGGCGATTATGATTGTGCTATAAAAAATATTAACTTTAATTGTTTCTTTGTATTGAACTGATATTATATCCTTATATCTTTTTTTGTTTTATTAAATTAAAAATTTTGTATTTTACTTTGCGATTTACTTTTTTTATGCGATTTTCTTTGACTTTTTTTGCTTTGATTTGAGAATTAATGCGATTTTTTGAAAATCAGGAGCGAATTGAAAGTTTTTATAGAGTGTTGTTTTAGGCGAATTCGGTTTGTGCGGTTTTTCGAGGAACGAATCAATCACATTAAACGAGGTTTGAGTGTATTTTGTTTAATTGACAACGATGATCATTTAATGAGATTTTTTTTAATTTTTAAGAATTTTGTAGTTTTGTAGGTTAAATAAAGAAATTGTTTTTTTTCTTTAATTTTTTTTGTTGTGAAAAATTTGCAAAATTGAAGGCTATTAAAAAATTCAGGCAAATAGGTCAGAGTAACAATATTTGGCGGGAAATGCCGTTTTGGTACTCAAGGCAAGGCAAAAAAAAATTAGGTTACGAAAAAAAAACGATACCGTCTAGAACAGCTGATATTGGACCAACGTCGTACTCTAAAGAGACGCCAAATCAGAAAATCGCAATTATAAAATATAAATATTATATATTATACATTAGGGTGGAGTGAAATTCAAAAAAAAAAAGTTAACCTCGGAAAGAGATGTAGTCTGGGGTCCTAATGAGGGGAAAAATAAAGAAAAAAATTTTTAGGGGTCGCGCCACTCCCTCGAAATTTGGAAATTATCGCTATTTTGGCGTTGATTTTAGAAAAATCCTAAAAAGTTTTATGTCAATAAATGTTTGCAATAGCGAAAACAATGAAATAAGGGCATGAAAAAATTTAAAAAAAATGTTCTCATTGTTCAAAAATTTCAAAAAGTAAAATAAGTCAAATCGTCCCTTCTTCAGAAAATTGACTGAACAATGAAATCGCCACCAAAGCTACAAATATTAGTCGATTATCCTCATATTTGCCTCAAATACTTTTGTTTGGGCACTGAACAAGCTCAAACTTTTAAATTTCGAATAAGTTAAGTCGTTAATTTTCAGGGTTTTTCTAAAATCAACGCCAAAATAGCGATAATTTCCAAATTTCGAGGGAGTGGCGCGACCCCTAAAAATTTTTTAAAATTTTTTTCTATATTTTTCCCCTCATTAGGACCCCAGACTATATCTCTTTCCGAGGTTAACTTTTTCAAATTAAAAAAAAAGCATGTTTTCACTCCACCCTATTATACATATTATGTCATATTCCGTGATGTTTTTGGTGTCGTGTAAAAAAAAAATTAAAATCCAGGAAGATTTTGTTTACGTCTAGGCGACGTTGGCTATTCCTTGAGGAGAAAAATTGCAAAACAATGATTTAGTCGATGCTTGACAAGCTTATTGTATTTTGCGTATATTGTTGGACAAATCGCATCGGAGTAGGATAATTAGGAATTTCCAAAAAGCATTTATTTAAAAATTGCAAAACTCTGTTGACGCCAAATTAGGTTTCCGCAACCGAAACGGTTTTCCATCTGTTCCCTCTGTTCTACATTATCTCAAGTCATAGTCCGAGACATCGGAGCATTTAGTGAAATATCTGTTTTTATGTAATGCCATACATTTTCAACAGCACTTGACCTCGCATGTCAAACAAATTTAAAAAATTCTACTAATTTATTTATTTAATAATTTACACTGTACATATATGTATGTACAAACAAATCATACAAAATATTTAAAAAAAAAAAAAAAAAACACCAAAGAAAACCCCAATGGATTGTTTATCGATGGTTAACAATAAATACATAATTTTAGATCGTACACGCTAACACGATCATAACATGATGTGCTCTGATGGTCTGGACACATGCCTCTTTTCTCAGATATCATTTCGGTAAACGATTTTCACATTAACACCATTTCAGGCATGTACGTTGGGCGGAGGGCGCGTGGAGGTGTGAGCGGTGACCTGCCATATTTTCAGTAAAACATATCGAAAAATCTGACAAAACATCACCGAAATTGTTAGAGATTTTCTGAAAAAGTGGTATTTATCTGCCGCGTAAATGTATTTGTTTATTTTTTCTTTTGTGGATTAAACAAAAGTTTTTGTTTTTAACACACCAATTGTGGGAACTAGAAATAGTACACATTTACATAGACCAACCCATGAACGTGCATGGGTACATTTCAATGTACATAAGTTGTTAAATTACGAGTTTTTTTGTTTGTTTGTTTTCTTTTGGCATCACTTTCGCTTTTCCCATCATCAATTCATCAGAACAGTTCATCACCCCACAGAAACAGATTAGCTTCACTTTCATCGATTGTGATCGCATTTGAGGAAATGCAGTTTGTTTTTTTTTCTTTATTTATTTTTTATTGAAATTGTACAACAGGTTTCTTGTGTGTGTGTGTGTGTGGTCCTCCCCAAGAAACTCGCCTAGTATGATTGATCTGACAATTTAGACATGGGTTGGTCTGATATTCGGTTGGTTCCAATGAGTTAAATTTAGCTTAGACATACAACGTAATAGCATGGAAACGTAATAGCCATGCCTCATGTATGACTGACTGACTGACTGAAATGTATACATTGTGTTGTAAGTACATCCAGCACCTTCGGGGAGACAGAGAGTGTTTATTAGGGCGGGTTGCTTGAATGCTAGGGAATAGAAAACCTCAACCATGGATAGTACACCATAGCATTGTATTCAGTTGGTGGTAAGTATCACCATCATCATGGAATATTTCAAGGTCCTAACACATATCGTAGACGGGGGGAACTCGGCAATGGCGCACTTGATCGTCGAGAAGGCAATGCATCCTCAGAGCCACAGTCTGTTGCGGATTTTCGAACATCAGCTCCAATTGGCTAATTTTTCTTTGAGACTGGTGGCATTTCGGTTATGAAACGATCATTTGTTTACCATGTCAGCCGTCTTGTGAAGCACCGATGATAGATGAGCAAGCCAATCATGTGATATATATCCAGACACCGTTACCAGAGTCTTGGGAGATTGGCCACACAGAATGCGCTACTGCAAAGCCTGCCAAGGCAGCCAAGTGAAGGCAATCGTGTCCCTTAAATCAGGGGAATGTTTGCTCTTTCGAATAAACCAGTGCTGAAAAATAATTATTTGCGTTCTGTTTTTTCTTATAGCTGTACTTGTATAATTGGTCGCAGACCAATATGGGGGAGGGTATCCAAATAATACATTCCGGATAACTGCTATATGCTTAATTGAAAACTAGCGGTTAACTGAGACGGAAAATTCACAACGGCTCTATGAAAAATGTGCCAAATTAAGAATTCCCCAAAAGAATTGAAAAATTTCCCAAATACACAACGGCTCTATGAAAAATGTCCCAAATGAAGAATTCCCCAAAAAAATTGAAAAAAATTCAAAAAAGGCCAAAACATGAAAATGTCCTAAAAAAAAATTCAAAAAAAAAAATCCCTTAAATAATTTATAAAAAATTCCCCAGTTTTCATTGGCCCTACAACTAAAGCGGTCGTGTGGGACAGTCACGCCTTCGCAGTCCCTACGTCGCACTTTAAGGGAATTTTTCTGATGTGCTGAATTTTTTGGTGAATCCAAAACGCTTGGAAATGTTTTTCCTGTTAAAAGGTTCCACTATTCTCACATAATTTTGAAGATTTCTCCCTGTAGAAAATTTGGCCATTTATCATTGGACAAATTTTTGGGTTATTTTTCATATAAAAAAAATTGCCCAAAAACAAAAAAAACAAAAATATTATCTAAAAATTATGCAAAAATCCCAATTTGGGTTATTTTTCATATAAAAAATTGCGCAAAAACAAAAAAAAAATATTGTCTAAAAATTATGCAAAAATCCCAATTTGGGTTATTTTTCATATACAAAATTACCCAAAAAAAAAATATCTAAAAATTATGCAAAAATCCCAATTTTGTTTTGGGAATTTTTCATAATGAAAAATGCCCTAATTTTGTTTTGATAATTTTTCATAATGAAAAATGCCTCAGTTTTGCTTTGGGAATTTTTCATAATGAAAAATGCCTCAGTTTTGAAAAATGTCCCAATTTGTTTTGGGATTTTTTTAATAATTAAAAAATGTCCCATTTTGTTTTCGAAATATTTCGAAACGAAAAATTTCCCAATTATATTTTGGGATTTTTTCATAATGAAAAATTACCCAATTTTTTTTTAAGAGATTTTTTTTTTGGTTAATCTTTCGTTTTAATTTTTGGTGCAGTTTTTATAGAGCCGTCCACAACCCGTGTTTATGATCATTTAAAAAAAATTCACTTTACTTCATTAAAAAATCCGCTTAATTGAAAATTTGAATAATTGATATATAGGGTTATCCATTTCGTGGTTTCAAAAGTATAGGGCTGTAATTCGACATTTGTCAAACTAAGTTGGTAAACCAATTTTTTTTCTTTTCAGTTGGAAGTCTGACATTGACGAAAATGGATCGCTTAACTATCCACATATCGTGCTTTAAGAGGAGATTATGGTTTATGGTTATGAAGCACATTTCTCACACGATGGGTATGTTAATAAACAAAAATGGCGTATTTGGGGTTCTGAGAAACCTCAAGAATTGAAGAGAGGCTATTACATCCACAAAAAGTCACTGTTTGGTGCGCCCTTTGGTCCGAAGGTGTGATTGGACCTTAGTTCGTCGAAAATGACAAGGCAACGACTGTCACCGTCAATTCGGAACGGCCGTATGAGAACCGACTTTTTTTTGCCTGCTATTGAAGAATACGATTTGGAGAATATGTGGTTTCAACAAGACGGCGCCACATGCCACACAACTCGAACAAATATGACTTTATTGCAAGATACATTTCCTGGCCGCGTAATTTCTCGTCGTGGCGACATCAAGATCATTTGTTGGTCTACGCGAAAGACCTGTTTATGCAGATAAACCGTTAACTCTTGATCACTTAAGAACCAACATTCGTCAAGTTATGGCTGAGATACCGTCCAATATGTGCCAAAAGGTGGTCCAAAATTACCTCAAAAGACTCAATGCTTGCAACACTTCGCGTGGGGGTCATTTAAATGATGTTGTGTTTCACACGTTCAAACTTTATAATCAGAAGAAGAAATATCATAAAAAAAATATTTTATCTGTGTTTTATTTACGTTTACTTTTGAAAACGCAAAATGGATAACCCTTCATTAAACATAAACCCTCGTATACAGAACAATTTATAACAGCTTTACAAACCTTTGTTATGAAAAATGTGTGAATATTGTTTATGAATTTTCATAGGTTTTTCTTATCCAAGTTTATTATAAACATCTCGATGAATATGGGGGTAACTTAAAAAAAAATGCAGTTGTATCACAATAGAAAACTAAGGTATTCTAGGAAACTAACAAAGCTCATGTGGCTTCAAATTTGGTTGCTGCAACGATAGTACATGATCAGTCAGAGACTTGAAACATTAACAAATTTACTCCATTTTTTTACGAGATTATATGGACTCAATGTAAAACTGTTGTAATGAATAGCACTACTACTGTTGCGTAATTTCATTTAATCGTTCTACCCTAATATACACATACAAGTTCATAGATATGCATAAGCATGCATGTAACTATGTGTGCGCTTATCTCACTTGAGGTTGGCACATCGATCGTCTTATGATCTATGGGCAATTGTATGTGTGTGTGATTGTGTGTGCTCATCTAGAAAATGTTTATTTATTTAAAAGCTAATAAATTTCAATTTCAAAATTATTGTCTATTTTGTGATCATTTATGATCTGTTTCTGCATTAGCATCGCAATCTATACACGCTACACCACAACCGATTCCAATTGCAATGAACAGTGATGACATCTGGCCAGATGGAGAATTATCAATGGAAAGATATAAAACAGATATCGAAATAATATTTCCTTGGACATTTTACAAGCTATGTAAGTTTAGAAGTTTATACTTGTCGCACACACCCCACTTGCAATTTACAGAAAACTCAAAAAAGTATTCTGTAGTTTGCGGTTTTCTTACACAAGATGAAGAGAGACATAACAGCAAAAAATAAAATGTATCTCTTTCGAGATGGTAGATATGTGTATTGTGAACCGTTTTTAAAAGGTAACTCGAAAATAGCAAATTTTGAATTGAGCCTCAAACGCTTTAAACCTGAAACCAAGTCGATCCATTCACTGATTTATTGAGCCTACTGAACTTCTTGAGATTTACAGTTAGCTTTACACGTAGTGTATTTAAAAGTCGCAGCATACCCAGCATAAACCATCGACACCGATTGGCCTTTAGTCTGAACTGTTTCTCTGGCGGATAAATTCGAATGCATGCGATCACAGAAGAGTTTATTTATTGTGTGTGTTTTTTTATTGAGTTTTATAAGCTCAATGATCGATAAGTAAATACACAAGTTTCGACAATTACACTGGCAATCTTCTAGTTGTAGAAAATAACACGAAAGTCATGCACTTTTTTTGTATGGGCCCCCAAAAATTTGGAGTCTCGGTGTCATTTTTGTGATCATTTCCTCAAGCTCATATCTTGCAAACCCAATTTTGATATACTCTCTGAGGCAAAGTTGTAGCTCTTGTCATAAAGAACAAAAATTGTGAAAATATTAAATCAAAAAAACTTCATCTTCAAGATCTAAATGTAAAAAATAGATATTTTTACAATGATTTACAGCCTGTTTTTATAAAACGAATGGGTCTTTCATTTCGTTTAAATAACGAACGGAAATTCTGTTTCGTCAGTTTGGGTTTTTGTAACACGAAAGTCTCGGTTAAAATTGTAATTGGCATTTTTTCTAATGTATTTTTGTGTGTATTGGCTAAAGTGTATTGGATTCGTTGGAGTTATACAGGGTGGGCCAAAAGTTACCAAACAGTTGGCCAGAAATAAATCAACTTTAATTTTAAGAAATTCGGAAATTATTGGACCAGCGCTATCGCCAAATTTGACAGCACCCGACTATTTTCTTTGGGGTTATTTGAAGGAGCGAGTGTATGTGAACAAGCCGGAGACAATCCTTGAACTCAAGGCAAACATTGTTGCAGAAATTCGAACGCCACAGCCACAAATTTTGAAAGATGTAATGGAAATTGCTCTAGAACGAGCCCATCAGTGCGAAGTGTAAAAAAAATTTCATTTTGTATATTATACTAGTAAGTTGTAATGCGCCTATGGCGCCCGTTAATTTGCTTGAGAAAGTATTTGTTACTTAATTTTAAAAATTTTGTAAAAAATATTTTGAGAAAACTATTTTGTAAAAAAAAATTTCGAAAAAAAATAAAATTGGAAAAAAAAATTTGTGGAAAAAAAATTTTTGCTGAAAAAAAAATGTCTGTTGAAAAAAAAAAAATTTGTTGAAAAAAAAAATTTTGTGGAAAAAAAAAATATTTGTTGAAAAAAAAAAATCAGTGAATCAGTGTCGAGGGTAAATATATATTAAGATAATCTGGAAAAAAAAACAAAAAAATAATAAACGAAACAGTTATTAAACTTGTTAACCCCATGGTAACTTTTGGCCCACCCTGTGGAAACAGAATTCATTTTCGATTCGGCTACAGACGTTTCTGTTCGTCTCGGACGTATACGTTTTATAAAAACAGGCTGTTAATGTTTTTAATTAATTGTAGTTGATATCATTGAAATGCGGAGGGAAAACTTATGAAAAATTGGGGATTCCTCTGTATCGTCTGTATAAATAATGAACCTGCGGCATTAATATGTATGGCGGGTATGTAGAGTTGTGGCTGTACTAAAAAAAAAGGTTTCATCAATTTGACGCATTCTTACATCCATTTGATGAACATGGCACATCAATTTGATGAACATTGTACATCAAAAGTAAAAAATTTCCATTTTGCAAAAAAAAAATTTGAAAAAAAAAGTAAAACATTTCCATTCTGCAAAAAAAAAAATTTGAAAAAAATTAAAACATTTCCATTTTGCAAAAATGTCACAAAATAAAGTAAAACATTTCAATTTGGCAAATAAAAATGTTTTATTTGTTTTCTTCAAAGAGTTCCAGGATATGTATTTGCTATGATTGCAACCCAAGGTATACGAATCCTATTACGGAAGCTACCTCGCTTCTTCATCGGTACCCTTTACACTGTTTCATACTACAATTATTGGTACAAGTTTAAACGAGAATTACTCTTTGGTAGCGCATAGACCCAAAAAATTTAAGCATTAAAGCCAAACAAACACGTGCAGTAACTTTTTCGTTGTGTGCAATGAATTCGTACATCAAATGTTGTTGTTGTTGTTGTTAAAAAGCCATAAAAACTACGTACTTCAAATTGAAGAGTTTATTCATCAAGTCCATGAATTTATTCCTCAATTGGATGGTAGAACTATTGAAGAATCGTTTGAACCCGAGTTCGAAACCGGGTAAGACCATCAAATATTTTTCAGCGGCTGCTTTCCACCTCGTAAATGTTGGCGACTTTACGAGTAAGAGAGCAATCTCTAAGCCATGTAAAACTTCTCTAGAAAAGCATTAGCCGTTCGAAGCCGGCTTTAAACAGTAGCTCCCCCGGTCAGTGAGTATACACAATTATATCGTACACCGTTCACAGATTCGAGTGAAGTTCCCCGTCTGTTCCTTCATGGAATGTTAAGGGAAATAAGTAAGTAAGTATATATCTATCTCTATCTATCTATCCTTCTCTCTATCTCTCCCTATCTATCACTATCTCCTTCTCTCTCTCTCTCGATGCCTCTCCACCACTCCCTCTATCTCTCTCACTCCCTCCCCTCTCTAGGCACTAACGATTCAGGCGCTTAATGTGAAGATCGCTCAAGCTATTAGTGCTAGATAGAGCTAGAAACCGTCACCACGTTCTTGGGAAATTTCTGTTAACAGGCTGCGCTACTGCGAAGCCGGTAAATTTTATTAATAAACTCGCATTCCTTTGTGCAATTATAATTTCTATTTGTCCCATGTGTTAATCACTTTATGACAATATCTAATGCAAACAATGCCCATCCGTAATTCAACTCATCGGCAAATTGATACAAAATGACACAAAAAATAAAGACCCATTGATTGAAATATACAAGTGAATTCATTAAATCCGTCCATTTGGCAAATGTCTGAAATGTCAACAAAAACACGTCAATCAATTGACAGATAATAGATCAATTTGACGCTACCAACTAACCGTCCATTCACTCATTCATGTCTTTGTTCGTTTTGGTAAATAAACAAAGTCAGTGTGACATTAATGGTCGTGGTGTTAATCAAATAAAACATCACAATTAGAGATAATTGTGCCTGAGGTCCCGAAAACTCATTAACGATCTAACAAAATGCAGAATTAAACAAAATTCTGCAAACAAGAAAGGAAATACCGATGAAACTGATACCGGTGAACATATAAATGAATTGTGGATTATCTGTGGGAGAGAAACCCTTTTGCATTGGGAACTGGGAATTGTACCCTGTTGATGGGGATTTTGATCGCAATATTGCCCAGGAGAAAAAATTGTCGGTCCGACTCTCGTTTCAAACTACACGGTAATGCTTTGAGGGGATCTGCTGGAATCATGTTTACCCCTTGATTGACCAACAGCAAATAAAATAAATAACCCCTAAGAAAAATGTGTGAAAATACAAAAACAATCTTAATATCTTAATATATATTTACCCTCGACACTGATTCACTGATTCCCTGATTCACTGACTCTGTCACGCAGTACGTAGGAATTTAAATAGGCATTCTATAATAATTCTATAAATAATAATAATAAAAAAAATAATATTTTTTTTGTACAGAAATTGTGTTTTCCCCAAATTTTTTTTTACCAAAAATTTTTTTTTTCCAAAATTTTTTTTTTAAAAAAATTTTTTTTTTCCAAATTTTTTTTTTTTTAAGAAATTTTTTTTTCCAAATTTTTTTTTTCAAGAAATTTTTTTTTTCCACAAAATTTTTTTTTTTCAAGAACAATTTTTTTTTCCAGAAAATTTTTTTTTCAACAAAATTTTCAGCAAACATTTTTTTTTCAACAAAAATTTTTTTTTCAACAAAATTTTTTTTTTCCACAAAAATTTCATCAAAATTTTTTGTTCAACAAAAATTTTTTTTTTCAACAAAATTTTTTTTTTCAGCAAAAATTTTTTTTACAAAATAGTTTTCTCAAAATATTTTTTACAAAATTTTTTAAATTAAGTAACAAATACTTTCTCAAGCAAATTAACGGGCGCCATAGGCGCATTACAACTTACTAGTTTTCATACATTTTTCTTAACAACGGTTTGTAGAGGTGTTTTAGATTTTTTTTTGTGAAAACGGTGGTTAGTGATGGAGATACATTTTTTTTGGAACTTATGTCTGACAAACTCATTGAACACCCCCCCCCCCCCCCCCCCTTTCCACAACCCAATCCTCCCCTTCATATGTGTTGGTAGTGATTATAAGGAGGTTGTAATAACAACTTTGTTTTCCCATGGTTTACATACGACTGTCGGTCAGTTCATTGTCCAAATAGATAACAAATTGCATGCATATTCTTCTCAGATGTTCGTTGTTTTGCATTCACATTGACTAGAGCACAGTGGTGCACAATCAACATTCATTGGCCAAAATGCAAGCACTTTGAAAATTTATGGAAAAAAATTAATTTAATAAACAAAAAAATAAAACTTTGAATATATATTTTTAAAAATACATTCAATATAAATTTAATGTTCATTATTTTGTATTGAACTTTTTCAATTATATTAAATTTAGAATTTTTTATGAGCTCACGATTTTTTTATTAAAAAGCCTGCCATTTAAATTATTTTTCAAAATTTCGTTCTTCGTACGACAACTACTGATCAAGTGCGTGTGTTTTGTTTATTTATTTTCCGAATTTCAACAGAATTGACAGAAATCAATTCTAAAACACTGTGCCGCGTAAGTGGAATCTCGCATTTAGAGTTAATGAAAGAAGGCCATTGTTTTCGAATGTCATCTGTAATCGCTACTACTGCCATTTATTTAATAGAGTTATTAGAGGCAAAGTGCACAATTACACCAATCTTTTTCTGTATTCAAGTGCCTTCTGGTCGTCGTTACTCTGATCGCACTTGACAAGATGCCGTCGAGGAAGAGGAAGGGGTACAATAATGTAATCTTATGATACGTACCACAAAACAACAGACATGCAACAGCAGCATACTAAGCTACACTCACTAGTTTAGAGCATCTTTGATATCGCATCGGAATCAATGCTATGGACTGGAGTACTCAGTCCATTAAAAATAAATGTAAGGGGTCGGATTTTGCAGCAAACTGGAATCGTAGATGGCAAAAGGTAAGCAGGAAAGAGTAAGCCCAAGTATTTTAGAATGTTTTTTTGAGAAGTCGCAGTGGTTCTACTCCAAAGTTGAAGTTCGATGTCAACAGTAGCACTGTCAATCAAAATCTATACACCCTTGTCCTCCCTCGGCAATTAGTAAGGGTTATTGCCAGAATTTTTTTTTGAATTTTGCGATGGTCAAAGACTACGTCGCCATTTCGCAGAGGTATCAGTAAGCGAGCAAAATCCGTCACTACTTGCTTTCCAGTAATTCAGAATTGCGAAATTTGGGCACCGTAACATTACGTTTGATTCATCCTACAGCGCCAGTTCTGCTTATTAACAGTGACCCCCTGGGCACATTATATCACAACCACAACCTTCATACTAAGAAAGATGAGGTTCTTACCCATTTAAAGTTGGGGAATAGGTTAAGGTCGTTTCGACCCTAAGGCCCCTAATCATTCGCTTTACCATATAAGATTATTTTACATGCCGTCAAATTCAGAATTCGGTTTTATAAAAAACTGCCGAAAAAATATCACTTTTTCAAAATAGGCGATTTTTTTCGAAATTATCTTTTTTGGTGATTTTAAATTCTAAATTGCGAATCTAAAATTTTTGTTTTTCTGCGTGTGTTTTATTTAGAAGTTTTTCTTTTTTCAATGAGATTTTGAAAAAGTTTTTTAAAAAAAAAAAACAATATCCGCAAACCATTTACTGGGGGGAGTAATGCCAAAAACGTGATTTTTCTTTAAAAAAAAACAAATTCAGATTTTAAATCCTCAATCGCTAATAACTCGAAATTTTTCGAATTTTTCGAAAAACTATTTTAGAAGTTTTTTTTAAAAAAAAATCGACGAACTGTTTCTAACGCCAACACAGAGCAATGCGTCAGGGGCAACCCCTGAGTGTTAGTCAAAAAAAAAATCACAATCGCGAATATCGAAAAAATTTTCCAATGTTTCGAAAAACTATTTTAGAAAATTCTTTTAGAAGTTTTTTTTTTAAAAAAAATCGACGAACTGTTCCTATCGCCAACACAGAGCAATGCATTTATAGGGGACATCCCCTCAGTGTTAGTAAAAAAAAACAATCGCGAATATCGAAAAAATTTTCCAATGTTTCGAAAAACTATTTTAGAAAATTCTTTTAGAAGTTTTTTTAAAAAAATCGCCGAATTGTTCCTATCGCCAATACAGAGCAATGCATCAGGGGCAACCCTGAGTGTTAGTCAAAAAAATCACAATCGCGAATATCGAAAAAAAATTCCAATGTTTCGAAAAACTGTTTTAGAAATTTTTCCTTTTTTCGATAAATGACAGAAAATTTGATTTTGGGAAAAATTAGAAAGAAAAAAAAATCGCCTAACAGTAAAATATGCTACGGGCTCTAAAAAAACAATATTTTCTTTTAACCCATTCATAGCCAGCGATGCCATATAGCACAGAGAAAAGGATTTGGTAAAGTTAAAAATGTCAAGGGATTCGAACTCAGGACAACTTTATTATAAAATATAAAACTTTTTTTTAAAAAAATTCTTCGTCATGAATGGGTTAAAGTGAGGCGTTTTTTTATAATTCTGTTAGCAAAACCAATGCACCAATTTTGGGTTTTCCAATTTATATATCGAAAAAAAAAATTGATTTTATAAAAAAAACTTTTCCAAAAAATAACACTTTTTCAAAATAGGCGATTTTTTAAATTAACGATTTTTTCAACTTATGTATGTGATTATAAATTCCAAATCGCGAATATCTCAAAAATTTTCAAATTTTTCGAAAAACTCTTTTAGATATACATACATATGAATAAAAATGAGATTTTGAAAAAGTTTCTTAAAAAAAAAACTGCGCCTAAACAGTAAATACCGCAAACCCTCTATTGGGGGAAAAAGTCAAAAAAAAAAAACATTTGCTTTTAAAGTGAGGCGTTTTTTAGAATTCGGTAAGCAATGCAGAATTTAGTGCTTTCCATTTTTTATATCAAAAAAGTCGATTTTATAAAACACTGGACTGAAAATGACAATCAAGGTTGAATTATCTACTAAGCACACCTTCAGCTTCCAAAAAAAAAAAAAAAAAAATGGCGGTGCTGACACTTTTTCAAAATAGACGATTGTTCTCGAAATTGTCGATTTTTTTCAACTTACGTTAAAATTGGTTGATTTTTTTAATCGCCAAATTTTGATTTTTTTTTTTATAATAATGCCATAGCTGAGCTTCAAATTCAGTGGGGGCTTTTGGTAAAAAAAAAATTATAGAAAGTCTACTTAATCTTCTTAATATTGATTTTCTTATTGTCTTTCATATTCACACTTGTTTCCCAACGGAACTGATTGGCCACCATCGATGTAGTAGGGTATCATATGCCGCCCTCGCCCCACTCGCCCTTAACCATTCCATGCAATAAATTAAAATTCCATTAATTCTTACAAAATATGATCATCCATCGCTCGCATTGAACTGAACCCACATTCCTACTATGTGCTCTGGTCTCAGGAATCAGATCGTCATGGAATGAAAGAATGGGGGATGAAACAAAATAGAAATATCATGAAAATAATTGCGGACAAATGTTGTATTTTGTTTAGAGAGAGAGAGGGAGAAACAAACACAAACATAGAAAACTATTTTGAAATTTCTAGGTCGTCGTCATCATTGCCATCATGAACACCAACAACCCACCAACGTCATCATGTTAATGATCATCACATTAAGACCCGATCAAAAATCCACTGCTTACAGAATGTATTGAAAATTGAAAGATTTTCATTTTGTACAATTTGGCTCGACTACACCAGAGTTTCCTCAAACATTTGAATGTCTTAATTGTGATTAAATGCTTTTCATATTTGAATTTGATTTTTTCAGTTTACAGGGTGGCTCAGCTGGCAGAGGCGCACTGACGACAATATGGCTTCGAGAGTGTAAGACTAAGTTCTTGAAGATGCAAATTTAGGCCTTAGAACAGCTCGAAACGGACAACGATTTTGCTTGATAATTCATCCTGTGTTTGGAAGACACGTGAAGGTCTGATTATGCCAACAATCCATTAACGAGTCAGGCCCTCAAAGCCAGTCGCGAGATTGAGCCAACAACCATCACCATGATCTTGGAAGTTCGGGTGGCCGGGATATGCTAATGCGAATCACATGAATGAAATCGTGTTCCATAAATAATGTGCCGACACAAATTAATTTCCTATTTTTTTTTTAATTTCTAAAAAAAACAACCTTATCGTTGGACCACTCTGTACTCACATTTATGTACAAATATAGATTCGGAATGTTAACATTGGCAATTAGTGGTTTTATGGCTAGCATTCATTTGTATTGTATTATTTTGCTGTATAGGAATTATTTTGATATTTCTGTTGTATTTTACGCACGTACATGGATTTTTTTTTTTACAGCAAAGGTTTTTTTTAACAACAAAAGACGTGCCAACATTTAGAGTAATCGTATTTAATTTGACCGATTCGGCCAATTTACTTCACGAACAAAGCATTTGTAATTGATTTGCAGTTGCTTACACCAAGATTCATCAGATGGATTTTTACTTTCCTCCAGAGCCTGGGACGTCCACTTTTTCGTGATCACTCGTATTCGTCGACGTTTCTTAGTACATTAGGGTGTCCAAAACGTGATTTTGATGGCTTCTGGTGTACAGTATTTTTGAGAATTTTTTCAGATATTTTGGAAAAAGTTTGGCGCCTCTGACAAACCGTTTTTTTGCGAAAAATTCTGGTTTTTGTGAGTTTTTCGTATTTCAAGCACAAGTTGATCAATAAAAAGCATTTTCTAAGTCTTTAACCCTATTCATACCAGGCAGTGACTACGTGTCACTATTGAAATTAATACTTGTGTAAGTATTTTATTTTACATTACTCATTATAGTCCCATACGTCTAAGTTTCTTGCTTTAAGCACTTTACTTTAAAATACCTATTCGAATTTCCATTTTTCGTTTTACTGGCGTTACTTTACATTACAAATCTAGCTGGGCACGCATGTAGGGTAAAGTCATCATTTCTAAAGAAAAATGTTCGAGCTTTAATTTGAGTAAAAACATCAAAAATTCTGCAATTTTTTTTTGCCTGAGTTGCTGTCAGATATTTGGTATCTTGAGAAATTTTACATAAACTGCAAAAGAAAGTGTAAAAAACCAAAAAAACTTAAAATAAAGAAATAATTCGACTTTCTGTTGCGTTTCAAAATTTTGGCATTCGAACCGTTTCAGTCACATATTCGATGCAGTTATGACAATTTATAAAAAAAAACATTTCCTAATTTTTGAAAATTCCATGAAAGTGTAAAAAACTAATGATGCCGTCTGACAGATGTCAAAACTCTGAGTAATTTAATTTTAATTTTATTGTTGTCGTTTCAAAGTTATGGGCGTGAAACCATTGTTACAAATGATTCGTTTCGTTTTTTTTTTCTTTTTTGGACACCCTAATGTACGCAATTATTCCAGTTTGATTCTACATTTGCAAAACGATAGGGATGACAAATGGTCCGACGGGTCTCTAGTTCTAGATTTCTTTATAAGCCACAAATATGTTTTCATTTTCTTCGCCGACTTTAAATCAATCTCATGTGGTGGAAGTCTGCAATTAATGTGTAAGCTGTCATACAGTCAATTTTGAACAGAAATGACATTGTGGAATATTCCAATTATGTTGCATACACAGCATTTGAGATTTTCAGATAGTCAACATTATACGGGTGGGTACTTTAATGATTTCAATACTTTGTAATCGAAATCAATCACAATTTCCAATTTAATAATACAGACTTGTTCTCATCTATCACTCACTCCGGCTCTCCTCCCCACCTCTCTCTCTCGCTCTGCCCGCTTATCGATCGATCATCAAGATTACATTTGTTTTCAAAAGAAAACCCAAAATTATGTCACAATTAAGAATACGAGACAGATTGATATAAATGATTGAACGAACGAATGAATGAATGCGTGGACTCACTCGGCGGGGTCAACAAAATGTGTGCCATTTCTATGAATAATTTAGTTACTCGTGCTCGTCACTCACCAGCCGTACCTACAACACTCCCTCATTCACTCTTTTACTGGTCACAGACGTACATCATCAAATTGAGATATGATCAGTCATGGAAATTATGCGTGTGACATAATTTGTAGCAACAAATGAACATATCTCATCTCATCAGCGACAGTAGCGGCCCATGAATTGTTTTAAAGTGACTTTGAAGATGTTTGTTGGTCTGACTTTAAGTTTCGTCTCAGAAAAAGCACAGTGGCTTAACTTAAACAAAAGGTATTTAATTTGGAAAACTTTCTTTTTTGCTTCAATTTCAGAATAATTTTCAACAATATTCGAGAACACAGGACATTTAAAGCGCAAGTGTGTTCTAATATATATAGAATAATATAATATTCGAGGAGTATCCTATATGAGCATTGGTCCATGAAGAACAGATATGCCAGGTGACTCGGTGGAATGGGTAATGGATGTAATTCTAAAGTAATTCTCACGCAACACCGACACATCATATTATTTGCATGGAATCAAAGGACTTTTTAGACTCATCACAAGTATTTTAAATCCCAAAGACCGGGAATGTCATGAGAAAAAACTAACTTATAGGCGGCCAAACATCTGAACATTATCGAAGACCTACTTCCGTCAATATATACGTTTATTTCCCGAATTCGAAAAATCACGCATCATGAGAGTATTATTATTTGTATTTCCCTTACTCTGAGAGAGTAAAATAGAAATTTTATTTGAGAAAATTGAAAGAGTAAAAAAAAATTTTATGTTAGTAATTTTTATGAATTAATGTAATGTAATAATTAATTTCTCTCTCGCGACAGAGAAGGAAGTATTGCTCTCACTCATAAAATATAGAAATGTTTTGAGTCCTACACTTACTTTCTTATTTACTTATCACGAAAGATAAATTATTTGCAAATAGGTTAACATCCAATTATTTATCTTTTATCATTCTTCTCTCTCTCTATCTATTTCCCTCTCTCTCTCTCTCCCTATACATCTCTGTCTTTTACGAAAGAGAAAAAAGATTACACTAACTCATAAAACTCAAAAAATTACGTGAACAAACTGTTGTGTGCGCTTCTGGATGAGAAAACTTACTTTCTCATGAGATAAATCACGAAAGATATTCAGTTTTAAAAGACTAGCTGCAATTCTCTGTCTTATGAAAGAAAAAATTACACTCACTATTAAAAGTGAACCATGAACAAATTGTTTGTTTCCTTTTGGATGACAAAACTTTTTTTTCTCATGAGCTACTCCATATCTCTCTATCTATCACCCTCTCTCTTCTCACTATTTCTCTCCCTCTGTCTCTCTCTCTCTTACGAAAGAGAAGCACAGAGTTGATATCTTACAAAAGTTGATATCATGAAAAAATCTTTGTGACCTTCTGTATCAGAAAACTTACTTTCTCATGAGATAAATCACTAAAGATAAATAATTTCCAAAGAGTAGATGTAAATATCCCTCTCTCACGAGAGTGGCTTGTTGAAGCCACAGTTCTTTCAGATCAAAATATACAATTGCATATAATTTCACTCACGAAAAATATTTAAAAATTTTCCTTTTTTTTCAATTATGACCATTTTTGTTTCAGATAAATTTTGCTCACGTCTGTTTATGAAATGATGTCAAGAAGAGAGCGAAATGTTTTTTTCTCATGAAATTAGTTTTTCCGAGTGAGTGCAATTATTTATTGTCTGTCGTCCGTGAAAGGGAAAGAGCGAGCAATACATTCACTCAAGAAAAATATTTAAAAATGTAACCTGTTTCCTGTGAAGACATTTGCCGATATATTGGCTTCGCTTAAAAACCTCAGCAAAATACCTCAGCACAACCAGAACTTCTTGACTAACATTAGAGTAACCGAAATGAGCCTAACTCCGCTACAGTCCCTAATCACCAAATCCGACCACTGTGCAAAGTGGCAACGGCAGATATACTACACCTTCATTCATATAAACACTTGTAAAATAAGATGCGAGTTTGAAAATTGAGATTTGCAGACAATTTTAAAACATGTACATACCCAACTAAGTACGTTCGTATTATGTATTCTCGAACACCGGAAGCCGGCAATATCTATGCCGTTATCTGAAATAAAATACAGTAAAACAAAATTAGTTTTTATATCTCAATTATATTCTGAGTAACGTAAATAAAAAGAAAATCATAATTATAGAAATAAGACAAGTGTTTGACGGAAATCAGGTTAATGGTTTTCTAAATTCGTGAACACATGCAATATTGTATCGAAACTCTGATATATAAAAAGAAACAAATACCAAACAAACTCTGTCGATACTCATCATCAATTGTGTACAAAGAAAAATCACATCAAATGTTCGCTCATAAAAACGTCGGGCACGTTCTCATGTACTTCAAATGAATGTGCTTTTTTTTAATTTTCTAGTTTTTGGCAGATATTCTAAAACAATTTGGCGACCAGAAAAATCACATCACCAATCCACCCAACTGTTCTATGGTGCTGACCACCACTTAACCTTAACATTCACCATGAATATTTGTAAAATTCAAACCACAAACAAAAACAAAAAAAAAACTATTTGAATATTTCGTATACATATGATTTTCAATAATAAAGTGTTCTTTTTGTAGACGTTCGTCGTTTGTTTGGCCTTTTCTTAAATGTACTGAAAGGGAAATGGGTGGAGGAGGGAGGTTTACGCCTTTTGACAATGGCGGCTTTTGGCGAATATGTTTATTTAATAAATTAATGTTGATACAACATATTGAGATGTTTCCTTTGGAGCAGGGCTGGTCTTTTTTTAAATATATATATTTAAACATGTTTATTTTTCTTAGAAATCGAAACTAGAAACAACATTCAATATTTATTTTATAATTTTTCATTTAATTTCAAAGCTGTTTCAGTTGGTTGGTGTCAAAATCGAAAAGGCACTGAACATATATGTGAATGATTTATGAAAAATGTATTTTTTTTTGCTCACAAAGAGCCGAAGGGCGATCCCCACACCACAATAATCTATGAAAAACTCCATATCTCACTTGCGGGAAAATTAACATAACTTAAAATGTTATGAGTAATTCAGGACAAAGCGTCATTTGCGTATTATGCCGACATTCTGACTTTTAAAATGGGCAAACTGTTGAATAAATATACAAAAATTGGAACAATTTCAAATGTTATAACAATAATTAAGTTCAGTCATAATAATAATATAAATATTTATATGGGGCAATAGTTGAAGGATCTGTCCACTCTTGACATTTGGAATAATTATAATTCAACAGAATACCGGTTCGTGTGTGGTTTTATTTTAAGTTCGCGAACTGTTACGTGTACTGCCAAACAAAAGTACATGTTCAAAGTTGTGTTTAATTCAGTTATAAATTTTTTGCACTTCATCAGTTACATTATAAACTGGTGCATAACATTGTTATTGATGAAGTGCACACATTTCCATTAAAAATTAAACACAACTTTGAACATGTACTTTTGTTTGGCAGTACACGTACCAGTTCCCGAACTTAAAATAAAACCACACACGAACCGGTGTTCTGTTGAAGTGCGTTCCGATCGACAACGTATTTCTGTATTTTCTAACTCTGGTCACAACGAGAAAAAGACGTAAGCGTCAAAAAGAAAATTTTTCTGTCTAAATATAAATTTAGAATTTTTAATATTTTACATTTTCTATCGAATTTCATTAAAAAGGGAGCTTCGAAAAAAGTGCCGCTTACGTCTTTTTCGCGGTAAGGGATATTTTTATCATATATAGCGAGAAAATGTGTAATAATGTTGTCACTCTGTGCTCAGTTCCTGTCTCTCTCAATTGAATTCCTCTCTCTCAACAAAATTCGTATCTCTCTATCACTTTTTAATTGTTGCCACTTTTTGGGTAGGTATCACAAAATGGAGCAATGTTAAATGTGCTGGATAATTAACATTCAACTTCCGCCTCTTTCTCTCAACTCAATTCCTTCTCTCTCTTACCTTAATTCCTCTATCTACTCAATTCCTATCTCGTTCTCTCTCAAGTGCCTCACTTGAGTTTAGGAAGAGGAACTTAACTCAATTCCTCTCTCTTTCAACCCAATTTTTATCTATATCTAATCAAGTGAATTGTTATCCAAAAATGGAACAGTATTAAATAGTCTGGACAATCCGCATTTAACTCAATTCCTCTCCATCTCTCATCACAATTCCTCTCCCATCTCAATTCCTGTCTCTCTCTCTTGATTGCTTTCTCTCAGCACAAATATAATAACTGAGAAAAAGTTTTTGTTTCTGTAGAGTTCGAGATCATTGATGTATTTATATTTTTTTATGAAAAACGTTCATCCATTTTTTTAAAGTACGAAATATAAATTAACCAACGGGGGAAAGCAATAGAAGATGAAAAATGCAATGGGATTAGTTTCAAAATGGACGATGGACGGAGAAGTTTATTCCAAATATAGGAAACGCAGAATTTGACAGGTCACAGGGTATATATACAGTGGAACTCGAGCTTCCATTAGTCTAATTTTCTTTAATTCGAAAAACTTCTAGTGACAGTTAAGGAGACAAATTCCCTTAAACAATTTTATAAGAAATTCCATTACTCAAAGTCTCCGTTAGTTGAACTTTTCTATGTTAGTTGAACTTTTCAATTTACCAGCCGTTCTCGTTTATTGTTAATTAGTTCATAATATGTTGGCTCTAATGTTGCAAGTATAATTTCTTTTAGTTTTATTTATTTATTTGTGCATATCCCACAGAGTGTTGATCGTGTGCGGATTTGTGGTACTTGTAGTTTAACAAATTAGTTATGGTCGAATTATTTAGAACGTGCAAAACGAATGTGGCAACAAAAAAGATGTAGATTTGAATTATATAAAGAGTCTTCGGAAAAGGACTTTCGAAATTTGACGTTCCTTCATGGAATGTTTTTTTTTTTTAAGTTTTGCCAAATCACCATGAACAAATAGAACGTTTAAGTACACGTGCTTTTTAATTGTATCAAAACGTTTGTTCTTTTCGCGCAACATTTCACGAGCTTAGTGTGCTTGTGATGAATCGGTTAGCCTACAAACAAAACTGTCCAATATGGGACGATACCAATCTACATGAGATGAGTGGCAACAGTCTAACTATTTTGATTGATATACGAGTATTACATATGAGTTTGGGGCAATGAAATACACAATTCCCAGTTGCACTCTTAACAGAGTTTACTAAATTCTAGTGGAAGATAACTCAAATTGAAGGAAATACATCTTAGAGGCTTTGGTCTCGCTGCAAAAATCGGTGTCACCCGGTTTAACCTTGGACCCAATATTAGAATATAAATTCAATTTGTATTGTAATTAATAATAAATAAATAAATACAACTTAGTATTAAATTTTTGTAGATATTTTCTTAAATTTTCACGAAAAATGCAAATCCTTATTTCTAGTAAAATCTTGTATATCTGGTAACTCATATTAAGAATTAACTTGTTTACAATTGCAATAAACAGCAGTTCGTTCCATTTACTATACATTTTGTAAGAATGTGTTTTATGGTAAAGATAATAAGTTCCATTCAACCCAATATAAGTAAACAATCTCACAGCGGTAGCACTCGTACGATACGCTTCTGCAGTAACCTGTATTTATGGCGCGTAATTATTACTTATTAATTGCTTTTCTATCTTCACGGAGTAATGACGAACAAAAATTAACTGCAGAAGACCCAGGTGGGCGACTTTACGACTAAATGGGAAATTGCTAGGTGAGCTTAGGTAGGCCATGTAAAACGTCTCTAGCAAAATCTTTTCTTTTCAGGGTAATGGCAAACAAATGACTCCAGAAGAGTAAGTGAGAAAACGCTAGTTTAGGTAAACATCTCAGTAAGACTCGGTCAAATGTTTTCCATACATTTTGTAGATGGATTTATGGAATAAACTAAACAACTCAGTTTAAAAATCCAATGCATCCAAAAATGTTTTGAGGAAATATTTGTTCAGCTCCATACGACGTCCAATTCTTCCCCTGGAATTGATTAAATGTTTACTCATCGACACCCTCTCTAAGGGTATTAAATTGAATTGTTAACAACCGATTGATGGCGTCCACCTGTACATGTTCTTAGTGGGTTAATGTTTTGGGCAAATCAATGAAAGCCTATGTCCACCCACCGATAGTCTACAGAACAACACCTTCTCCAAAGTTCAGCCAGTGTCTGCTACGAAAGTGACAAAACCAATGATTTATTACACTTTGCCATCTCTGTATTTATGGAATCAGGTTAAAATGTGGGCACGATTTAGTTATTTCCTTCATTTTCAATTTGTTTGGCCACCAAACATTTTGAAATTTTTTTTTATATTTATGAGTCGGTGGTGACATTATAAAGGTTGCCTGTCTGCGCAAACATGAAATTTGTGTGTATCTTTTTTGGTGAATTTTTATGCTAAACACTATGGGAAATATAAATTCCCAAAGATTTATTTATAAAACCACATGTAAACACTGATTTCTTTTTTTTTTGATTTTCAATTAAATTCAAGGTCTTTAAAAGTTTCTGAACAGACACGCGATAGACGGACGATGTTTTCGCCCTTTGCTGGAAGTTTTTATGAGAATTTATTTTACAAGAATTTTTCATTGGCTCATCAGGTATTCTGTGTACATCGATGACGTTTCTCAACTTTAGTTCTTTTTATATATTTTACCAAGAACTTGATTTTTGTATTACTTTTAGTTTTATGAATTGTTTTGTAAATGAAGTTACGTTTTATGGCAGGCACCGGAAGAATGGCGGGGGCATATTTTTTATGATTACTTATCTGGAAATCTTACAGATTTTTTTTTATTATTACCACACACATTGCTGGAATATCAATATAACTATAAAGGAGTAGGGTTCGGCCGGAGCCGAATCGTATGTACCCTCCATCGTGGCTGGGTATTTTCCCAGGATTTTTGGAATATAGTACTTGTATTGTTTCTTATATATCACCGGTAAACTATTGGAATAGTTTAAGTGATTATACCAACGCCATTTGCAGAGCGATTGATTGGCCTCAACCATTCTTAATTTTTGTTTGGGATATTTTTTCCAGAGCCTTCTGTCCTGATCGCGATCAGGCTCATATAGGAGCAGAGTTAAAAGCCGATAGGAAATCGAAGGCGGTGTGGACAGAAGGCCATAGGAAAAATATCCAAAAAAAATAAGAATTGGGCATTCTGAAGAATTCCCAAAAATAGACTCTAATTATCACATTTGAAAAATTACCCCAATTTCAAAATGGCTTGAAAAATACCCAAAAAAAACAAAAATGAAGAATTCCCCAGAATAAATGAAAAGTCCCCCAAAAAAAAAGAAAAATTCCGCAAATAAAAAAATTGGGGAATTTTTCAAATGAAATATTACCTAAAAATTACGAAAAACTCCCCAATTTTTTTGTATGAGATTTTTTTGGGAAATTCTTCATTTTATTTTGGGCATTTTTCATAGAGCCTTTCAAAATAAGCTTGGTCCACACAAAAAAATTGGGGAATTTTTCAAATGAAATATTACCTAAAAATGACGAAAAACTCCCCAACGATGACCCCAAAAAAATATGAAAAATCACCCCTACACTTACGTGTTGTTGTGGTCAATGATGGCTAGAATATAAAATGGAGATGTAGAGATTCGAAAATCAAGTGTATATGGACTCATGCCACAACTCAGCAAACATTTACCCCCGTTTTCAGAAAAATGTATAACTTTGTGTGAAACTACACAAACACTTTTCTTACATTTTTCTTAACAAAGATTTATAAAGCTGTTATACATTTTTCTGAATACGTCTATTAGTATGTATCTCAAATTATTTTCATGTTCACATCAATAAGAAATATCCGAAAATATTACCCGGGGGATTAGTGACACTCTAATACCTGCATGTCAAACTCAAAGCCTAACGAGGGCCAAATAAAAAATGTAAAATATTATTTGGGCCACAAAAAAATAAAATACTTTAAATTTTATAGTAAATTATATATACATAGATTTATTTTAAATTTAAATTTTCGTTTATTTTTTGTTCTATTATACCGAGTGGGCCGCAAAGTCATACAATGCGGGCCGCATGCGGCCCTCGGGCCGCGAGTTTGACACCCTTGCTCTAATACAATGATGATTTCCCATAAACAAGCGTGTAATAAAAATGTGTTGAAAAATAAACTAATTTCATGACCATAACATTCTATGCAACCAATTTCCGAAACAACAACGGAGAAAGACTCAATTAAAAACCATTCAATTCCCTATTCATCCATACACAGTACGTGATTCCCTTTCCGTATTTGAAGAACCCAGCGAACCAATGTCAATGCTACGACTGGTCGATGCATTTCACAGCAAAGTGAAAACAAAACAGTCGAATCGACCAACAAGACCCACCCGTATTTGGTGGCAATGTAATTTATGCATTTCCTCAGTGTGTTCTACGTCAACGTGACACAGACAGAACAAACATTTTGTCGTTGCTTGGAGCTTGAAAGGTGTGTGTGTGTGTGTTGGTTGTTTGTACGGCAAGAATTCGAATATATTCTTCCCTTTGGGTTGAGGGCATTAACGTGGGCGCGTGTGTGTGTGTGTGACATTAGCATTAATCCGAACGTAAAGTGAATCTAAAATAGCATCAAAATATGCATTCACCCGAGTTAGAGAATTGGAAATGAAAACGAATACAAATGTGCACGGAACATGTGTGACCATTTTAACAATCTAGACATTCCTTTGATATACAAACACATCGAACATGTCTAATGTATAATTAAACAATAAATTTGTGGTCAATCGTTGGTGGCCCTGTGATGATGAGGTACGCGAGGAAACACTTGTCAATCAAACAATTACTACACACACACACACCCACTCATCGATATTAACTGAATGTTACATTACAATTTTAAAAATTTAATTGAAACTAAGAAAATTACACATGACAATTCCAACAAAAAATTTGATGGATTTGCAATTGCAACTAAGAAAATTCCACATGAAATTTTAGAAAATTCCAACAGAAAATTTGATAGATTTTTTTTTATTTTTGAATGTTTGAAATATTCCAAGAATTTCCTAATGTAATTGACAAACGCCGAATCATGTTCGGTTTCAAAAATTGTATTAATTTTTATTTAAAAACTTAAAAATTCCAAATGTAATTAATCAAGTGTTACAATGCATTTCATGCGACTTAAATAAAAATATAGCGTCATAGATGTTGGCTAGAAAAAAAACAGTCTGTTCTTCCTATTGGCAGGTTTTGGACTACCATCTATATAAAAACTGTTGGACCCGCGAAGGTTAATAAGCTATTTATATTCCAGCTCTGATTATTTGATTATTTATTTCTTTTCCTTTATCTCATTCAAAAGTTCGCCATTCGGAAATAGGAAACACTTTGCGAGGCATACCTACAAATACAAACCCGGTCACTTAATTTATTTATCTGCCTGTTTATTTATTTCATAAATTTAATCCTCAGCAAACAATCAAAATGAACCGTCAACACTTCCTTCCGACAGACATACCAAACTACTTATTTGTAAGTATGCAAAGTAAACATTTCGGAATGTGTACCAACACAAGAAGTTCGGCTGGATCGACGTTACACTGATAAAATCTGTGTGCCTACTAGCTATTAAAACCATTGCGAGGTTATACGAAATGTTTCATTGATTTTGAGCAAAAATAAATAAATTTTCATTGCATCAATGAAACAAATTTATGAAATTTCAATTAAATACAAACTATGAAGTTCTTGATTTATACAATCTCTGAAGTTTAATTCGTAAAATCGCTTTGAATCCATTTAATCTAAGAAATATTTTTTATTAGTTTTTTATCTAATGGAACACTGCGATGGATGATTCTACCAAAAAGTGAGTGTTTAGGCCGGCGCACAGTGGGGGAATTTGAAAATTTTTTGGAAATAAATATGCCACTTGCAATTAGCTTGCCCCATTTGATGGAAATTTCAAAAACCAGAGATGATTTATAAGGGTCAGAAAAACTTAAACTTCTCAGAAAAATGTAAACTTCCACTCCACCGGGACCGCAAGGAGATAAGAAGAAGAAAAGACCTCATTTTTTTACGTGAAACCACAATCTGACCATTTTTCTTCAGACAAGAGGAAACAGTCGATGGGAATCGTTGTCCGTTTTTTTCTGTCCAGAAAGGTCTGGACTATCTGAACATGATAGTAACCATTGCACACTAAAAATCAGCCAGTGCAGCTTCGGGCTCGAATTCTCTATTCGTGTAATGTCAAATTCAGGCCACTGACCACTAACCACATCTACAAATTTTAACTATCCGGACTGGCGGTACAGGGGTTAATTGAAATGGAAAATGTACGCTTACATGTCTCAGACCAATGAAGATCTCAAGGCAAGCATTCGTTCCGAAATTATCGCATTTACCGATCGAGATGAGCAAAAAAAAATTATGGAAATGCTAAAAAAAATTGCGGCAAAGGCAATATTCAAAAAAAATTTAAAGGCCCAAATTAAATAAAGATATCCCATGTAATAAAATCGGTTGATTTTTAAGTCATTCAATATTCACATACCATAAAAGATGACACACCCTGTATACATACGTTATATTTAAATATTGGTTATGAAAATATGTTAAGTGCTTTCTTATGAAGTATTTTCATAAAATGTATGAACTTTTCCATAAAAACAATGTTAATATTCATTAAATCTGTCAAGACTTTGTTTTGAAACCTGTATGGAAAACTTCAGTGGAGATAATGACAAGTTTCTATATCAAAACATATAAAAAAATAATGACATTTTTTCATAAAATCTATGAAATACTTCAAAAAACAATGAAGTTTTTGTTCATCTATTAAGAAATTTATATGAAACCTAAAAAAAAATGCACACTAATAATGAAATATATCGTTTATTAATAGGTTAGGCTGAGAAGAGGAGGCAGATTTACTCCGCCTCATATCCTTGGACATAAGCCAGTATTCGGCTTTCTTTTGTTAATAACACAACCAAGCAAAACACACTTTTCATTTTCATAAAATGTATGAAATATTTCATAAAAAATTCCATCCATCAAATCTGAATAAAAACCTTCGAAACAGTTAATGACATATTTTCATTGAAAACGCAACCAAGTAAAACATATGTTTTTTTAACCTTTTAATGAAATCTATAAAATATTTCATAATATTATGAATTGCTATCATACAGATAATGAAACATTCTCATAAAATGTATGAAAATGTTCATAAAAACAATAAAAGACAAAAATGTCATTGCCATTAAATCTGAATAAAAAAACTTCGAAACAATTAATGAAATACTTTCACTGTATCTATGAGAAATACTTTATGACAATTGTTGGAAATTCACAATCGTAATCATAACATCAATGAACAATTTGCAAAGAAAAATATTTCATAAAAATGACAAACCTAATTTTTGTACAGTGCACAGCCTTAGTAAATGTTATCTAGCGACAGAGTTCATTAATTAGATAAACGAATGGACGTTGGACAGACGGAAGGTAAAAACATGGTTTATGATGTGCCACAGAGCAGTGCTTGCTTTCCCTTATGGCCATTAGGATTGCTGAAGGTATTTGATTCGTCGTTTCTTCTTTTATGTTCCTTCAGAGTACTGCTGACAACGACAATTAGCTTAAGTACACACTACTTTTTTTTCCCTTGTCGTTTTTATTTGCTATTTTGAATGCCGTAATATTCACTCTGAAGTACTTTTGATTATGACTTTGGTCATTGTCTTCGTTGAGGGGGTTGGGGGTGGAATAAGGCCCACCCAGTGTCCACTGTGTGACTCTGGGCCAGCGTTCGTCGTTAGTCATTTGTATATCACGGTTCGTTCGTCTGTCTGTGTGTTTGCGCGTTTTAATCTTTATTTAAATGTTATGCGATTTGTACACGCAATTTGTTGTTGTTGGTTCTTTGTTTTCGCAAATAATGCTGTAATCAAATAAAAATAAGTTACTCTTTTAATATCGGGTTTGAGGAAGCCACAGTGGAATGGCGGTCAATTCCGTACTGGACGCTATTAATTAAATGCTGCTGTGTCTTTGGACAGCAGAAATATTTAATTTGTAAAATGAAGTCACAGCAATCGAAATAGGTTTGTGCCTTGCACTATTGCGGGCTCTACAAAATCTGAAGGCTTGTGGTTGGGCTCTATGTTGCCACAAGACGAATCGATTTGGGAAGATGTTGTGAGCGAAGGATTGCCATACTATTCTTGAAAAGAAACCCAGCAAAAACCATCGTTAACCATATCGTGATTTGCCCCACTGTCCACTAGTAGTCTTCTATGTTACTCCGTTATTTTATTTATTCTCATGTTAACACACCGCACACACGGTATTTTTGCTTCTTGCTGTCATGTCACTGACCTTTGTGTCAATTTCGTCTTTTATTCTTGTTTTCAGGTCGGAGCAGAAAAGATTTTCGCCCAAAAAAAATTTCATCACGACTAATTTGGACTAAAAAGCGACACAATTGTAAAATGGCTCATTAAGTAAGTTACGAGTAGTTACTACCTACCTACCCTTCACGGCTCAATTAAAGTCTGTTGCCTTTTCTTAAGAACATTTTTGCAAAACCATTAAAATATTAATAATAATAAAAAAAAAAAACACGACAACTGCACAGTGCACAGTGTTGTGAGTTGGGTTAGACATGTAATAAGAAAAGGGCGGGATTGGGTGGAATGGGATAGACAGAAGACACTTTTAATGAATTTGAAATAATTTATTGTGTGTGACAATTAATTGTACAAAGTAGCAAATAAATATGTTTGTTATATTTTGTGAAATGTGTCAGACGGTGATGCACCGCGCCCATCGGCAAACAAATGACACAAATGACAATCGACGCATGTAAATTGTTTTAAGTAGTTTGGATTTTCGCCCATGTTCAATTTACACTCAAAGGTAAATGTCTGTCACTTTGTGGTTGTTGGTTTTGTTTGGTTTTGTCGTTCGACATGATTTAAATATTTATTTATTTATAGTGGTGGTAAAAGGCCGTTTACCACCACTATACTATTGCAGAAGACATCGCACCTAAGACAACTAAAAATAATTCACTTTGGTGATGATAGTGATGTGAAAGAAATTTTTCCAGTGGTTAGAGATGTGTACTCGGAATAAATTTATGGAAAAAGTCAATTTTTTTTAGGAAAACAATTTGACTGAAATAAACCAAACATTCTGAAATTTATTAGAATAAACCAAACATTCCGGGAATGTCATTTGTTGAAGTTTTCTGAATTTTGGTGAATCCCTGGATTGTTTTATTGGCAATTATTTTGTAACACTTTAACCACTGAGACCATACATAAACTATAGTTAAACCAAAAATTCGGTGTGTTTATAAGAATATGAAAATGGGAACTATTCGTCTTTCAAAACGTTATGTTCGGCCAGGACAGATCTCATAAACCCTGGAGTAAGTTCCACTAGAACATTAGCTGCATAAGGCCGGGGGGCAAGGTGGGTTGTATGGCATGGTTTCAAATCCGAATATTCTTAGCTCATATCGCTCATTTACTTGAATAGTGGCATAATTCAAAATTCACTTTATATATTTTTGGTCTTGGAAAAGCTGTAAATCTCTAATTTAAATTGGCTTTTGTTCTACTGAGTATTATGGATTCATATGACAGGTCTCCATATTATTGAAATAGCCTGCAGTTCTTTTTCTATATTTGGAAAGTACGACGAAATTGACTATTTTAAACGGCTCTCCGGAAAAAATCCTATTTTGAGTTATGCCACTATTCAAGTAAATGAGCGATATGTAGTTGACAATCATGCCTTTTTTTAATTAATTCCCAAAACATGCATTAGCAAAATATGGAATGAATTATTTTCACCAAAAAAAAAATTTAATAAAATTTTATCAATTCAAATGAATTTATTAAAAATGCAGTGCAATTTAAATTTAATGGAATTTACAAATTGAATTACAATTCATTTTCAACTCAAATGAATTTGACAAAATCATTAGCAATTCATATCTAATCCATTGGAATTGCGAGACGGGCGGAAGTTCTTACAAAAACCAGCTCATACTTATGCCTTCAAATGGTTCATTTGGCCAAGTTTACTATTGCCGAGTTTGGTCCGAAGAGCAGCCAGAGGCTGTTCAAAAGCTGACAAATTCAGGTTTTGGTGCGATTTATAGGCCTCATTAGGGTTTTTAATAGTCCGACCTTTTTCACCTTTCATATTTTATGAAATTATTTGATTTCCCTTATAAAATTTATATTTTTCCAAATAATTAAAAAAAAGTATTCTTTAAGTTAAACGTTGTCTTTTTATTAAAAATTTCTAACGTATTTCCCGGGAGTTCCCGGAATAAAACCCCCAATCAAAGTTTTAAAAAGTTCGTAAAATCGGAAATAATTTAATTTTTTGGTAGTATTTTATTTCGGCAGTCCGGATGTAAAAAATCTGCAAATTTCCAGGGAAATATGTAAAATATTTTCAAACATCTAGCCGTGAGGAATCAATGACATTTTCAAAGAAGATAATGGCCGCAGCGTTAGGGTGAATGGACCACGGTACCGTGCGATGGTCAAGGATTTTTTTTTCTCCAAAATATAAGAATTTCACTTGGTTGACATGTAGTTTCAACAGTACGGTGCCACACTACATGAACCAATTGAGTGGCGAGTTTGATGAACAATTAATCTAACTTTTGGGAACTGTCAATTGGCAGCCACGTTCTTGCGCTTTGATCCCACTATACTATTTTTTGTCGTAGCCACGATTAATGTCTTGGAAAATAACATAAAGAAAACGTTCGAAATCTTGGAAAACGTGTGACAAAATTGGACTTTCAGAATTGGAAACGATCCAAATAATTATTTCAATTAACCGCCCGATGACTGACAATTTTTTCAACGGTCAACGCTCCTCAGGGACCTTTTATATAATGTATTAGGGTAATTTGAAAGATTTTTTATGAAATTCAGCTACATTGTTTAGATCAATTAATTCTATACAGAAAATAGAAAAAAACCCTTTAAGACATAACAGCGCACTGTATTCTAATAAAGATGTCAATCTGACGAACAAATTCCAAGGTTCACATGAACATGAAAACCGAACTGGACTCCGTTTGAGCACACACACACGATACTGTTGCCAAGATCTACGGGTGCTCTTGGTCAACTCCATTCAAGCGAAGCTTCGTATTTTCCAAATGGTTTGACCATTTCGAATATTCTAACGAGTACGAATGTGTGACTGCATATTTAGCGTTGAAAATTCTTGATGTGTTGGTCGGTCGGTCGGTCGTTCATTAACCTGACACCTTTTTTTTGCTCGAATGCCGACAAACTACAACGAATGACGTTGCAAATAGAAATAAAATAAAATAAAAAAAAAAAACAGCTGCTGTCGGGGTTTGTTAATTCGTTTATTTGATTTTTCCATCAAATTTATCCATTTTGAAATTAAATCAAACGAAAAAGAATATTTAAAGTTGGTTTTAACCTGCACTTGTTGTGAGTGTTGAGTGAGGAGGATTTTTCCCTGATTGGCCCATACAGACGTTCCGATTGAAACCGGTCTTTATTGTATTTCATTCAAACCGATTAACTTTACTTTTTTGTTTATAAACAAACATGGTTTTTTTGTGTTGTTGTGAGTTTTTTTTTTTTTTTTTTTTTGCTGATTTTAGTAAAATATTATGTAAGTTTAGCTTTTTCATTGTTGTGTTGTGTTTTTCATAATTTCGAATTTGATATTCACTGTCAATATAGTATTTGTTAATATGTCAATGTTGTGCGTATGTGTGTGTGTGTGTGTATTTGTATATATTTCGGTATTTACGTGTATTGGTTAATTATAATACAATTTATTTTCATTTGCTTTCGTCACCCCAAAAACTTGAATCGAAAAAACACATTAAGAGAGGTGTGGTTCAGCTACGGTAGTAATTTCCAATATTTTTTAGAATTATATGCCATTTTGCCAACAGATGTGCAAAAATTCTTTACTTAAGCGATTGATTTAGAAGTAAAACAGAAACAACACCAGGTGAAAATTAAAAAAAGATTAAGAAATTATTATTTTTATTCTCAATTATTAATAGATTGCAAACATTCTTTTATTTTTTTCGGCTCCCTCAACCTTCAAACTCACACTCACCGCGCATTCATAAAAAAGGGCGTTTAACCACTTCAAACAGAGCATATTTTCTGGTGAACTTCCAGTTCTTGCCTCTGGCTGCTCTTCGGACCAAATTCAGCAGTTCATGTTCACATACCCATTGAACCATATGAGCCTTAACACGAATTTTGCTATAAAACAGAATGATTTGCAAGCGTTGTTCGTTTGTGAGTCTATTCATAATAAAATAGCCAAGAAAACTTGACATTGCTTTTCTAGAGAAGTTTTACATGGCTGAGAGATAACTCTCTTACTCGTAAAGTCGCCAGCATTTACGAGGTGGAAAACAACCGCTGAAAAATGTTTTATGGTCTTACCCGGTTTTGAAACCGGGTTTACTTGTATGATAGTCCCACACACCACCTACCTCAAAATGTATGTGAAAAAAAAAAAACAGCAAAAACAGACTGTCCCTCTAAAAATTGACTCACTTATATGACCCAATATATGACCCGATAATGTATCTATTCCCACAACTTCCGTATACAGTCAATAGCATTTTAGGAGCATCTACATGATGGAGGGTTTGTAAGAGTTGGCCATATTTATTCGGTGTTTTAATAAAATTTTCAATCTCACAAATAAAAAACCTTTGAACTAATTTTGTTAACAAACATGTAAATACTTCCCATGGAATTTCTCATATATGTACCTATAGGTACTATCCTGTATACTTATTTTAAGCATAACTAACTACGAATACCTATTGTTTTAAGTGCGATTTTAGTTCAAATTAAGACTATTTGGCTTGAATTTAGAATGAAATTTTTGAAACGATTTCTAAAGGAATTTGAATCCGCTTATGCATAATAATTTACAGATGGGGTTTAAAATTATAAATTTTCTTTATCAAAACGTTCCCCAAATGTATTCGTATTTTTTGTTTTAGCAATTTTTAAAGATGATTTCATAATAAAAATAAAAATGTACTTAGCAAACGTATTCGGAAATGATTTCTGTAGTTTATTTCTCTATATAATTTTTGTTGAAGACACTGACAGCTACAAATGATATTTTAAATACACACATTTTCAAAATAATATACAAAGTGGAAACGCAACAAAAAAACTGAAAAACTAATTTATATTCACGTTTTTTTTTTCATTGTTTTGGTTTTGGCATTCGAATGATTTGTCAGTTGAGAAAATTTACTACCACGACAATTAACACCGCACGCCGTGGCTCTCATGGAGGGATCACGAAAAACGCAAAAACAATCGCCAATATTTCATTAACTAATTCATTATATCGTGAATATTTTATGAGATTTTTGCGACATTTATGTTAATTTAAAGTTTATCTACTACTTAACACTTGTTTGTTTTAATCCATTCATCCAAACGTGTGATGATTGTGATTTTTGGTTTCGTTTTTTTTTTTTGTTGGTAATTTAATGGTCCACCCCATTGACTTTGTTATAAAGTTTTCATAAAAAATCACCTTTTTTTAAAAAACAGAAAAACTATATTTTCTTTAGATTTCTCGATGCCTTTTGTGTCGAAAGTGTAATGTTTTCTCCGCTTTTTTTATTTTTGTGAAATTACCCGCGCAAAATTAGCCGTTTCTTTTCAATTCGAACGAATAAACCGACCCGTATTCATTGAAGGCTAAAAACAAACTGTTTCGTTTTGTCCACTATGCTGTGTACTATAGCCGAACGAGCAGTGGTGTTGGCCGAGTATCTCTGAAGTAGTCTTCTTCTAGCAGTGATTCTAGTGTGAGATACTCTGTCACTCACACACACAAATGGACAAGAGCATTTGCATGAGTGTGTGCGTGCGTGATAGGAAAACAAGCCCATAATCTTTAGACTTCAGTTTTAGCTGTTTTTATTTATTTCGTCTCCGCTGCTGTCTTGACACTGTCATCCATTGAAAACTGAACAGAAGAAAAACTACCTGCTCAAACGGACATACTCGTAATACATACTCGTACTCTTGCGCCGCTCACCGTTACATGTAGCGTTGCCAGTTTAGATGTTTCTTTTTCCCCCGATTCGGGAAATTATTGATTACAATGGGTGTATGTAATTTATAGTAACTGGCCGGCCGTGAGGCATTACAAAATCTGTGCAAATAAATGAAATGAATGCGTTGTACAGTTGTGTTCAATATGCTGATTTTTCTGGTATGTTTGCCACATCGGATTTCAATGTACAGCTAAATATTTCTAAATTACATCCATTCTATATTTAAAAATAAGAAGAGAAAGATTCAGAACAACCCTGATAACTGGTTGAAATCACCATTATCACCAATCGATGAGGGATTTGGCATATGGAACATTTTTGAATGATAAGAGTGGCGATAACTGGAAAATATACTGTAAAGCTACAAACCGAGCCAAAGCCGTTAAAAGGAAATAGAAACGGGAAGCCCATTCTACTCTCAATGACAGTTGCGCAAGTGCAAAGTCTCTATGGAATGTTGTTCGTAGTAATGGTCTTATAGGAAGTAACTCTTCATTTACATTTTGTCGTTCATCGCGTGCTAACCAACTAATCATTCCCAGAGCGGATGGTCATATGGATAATTCCTTTCGAGTTAGAATAGCCAGATTGTTAAATTTACTCCCCAGTACATTGAAAATATTTTCACTGACTAATAACACTAGTCAACAGTCAAAATGTACTCGGGATGCGATAATTTTTTCTGTGTAGATAACCTTGACATGAGCTCGAAAAACGCAATAAAAAATTTTTTTTTTCGCTTGGTTTTTGTTTATTTTTTTTTTTTAAATTTTAAAAAAAAATTTTCGGTTAATTTGTTTCGTCCGGCATAACTCGATTTAAAAAAAAAACTTATTTTTTGCCTAAAGATTTAAATTTTTTTTTTTTAAAAAAGCCATAAAAAATCCAAAATGAAAAAAAATGTCAAATCTTATTACTTTTACGTATAGTCACATAACCTATGAGCAAAATGAGACAAAGATCATGAAAATCGATGCACGCGTTTCGCTTTTATTCGCAATTGAGTAAAGGTATGAATTTCAAAAATTTGCTCGACATATGCACAACTTTGTCTATGGTAAGGTTTTTTCTTTTTTATTACAAAAAAAATTAAAATTTGTTGGGTGACAAAAATATATGACTTTTTTTGATTTTTGAAATTCATACCTTTACTCATGATCTTTGTCTCATTTTGCTCATAGGTTATGTGACTTTACGTAAAAGTAATAAGATTTGGCATTTTTTTTCATTTTGGATTTTTTATGGATTTTTTAAAAAAAAAAATTTAAATCTTTAGGCAAAAAATAAGTTTTTTCCTTTATATATTCATTTTTAACTTGGAAACTGTTGCTTGTATAGGAAAACAATATATGAACAGATTAAGGGAATTGTAAATTTTTTTAAAATTTAATTCAATTAAATCGGGCTAGTGGTTCCCGAGTTATGCCGGACGAAACAAATTAACCAAAAAATTTTTTTAAAATTTTAAAAAAAAAAATAAAACAAAAACCAAACGAAAAAAAAAATTTTTATTGCGTTTTTCGAGCTCATGTCAAGGTTATCTACACAGAAAAAATTATCGCATCCCGAGTACATGAAATTTTTTTCATTTTGTTGAGTAGTGTAATACATTCCGAAAAAAGCTTCTTCAATATTTTTCTTTAATTTTCATTTCGTAATCTATTTAAGAATAATTTTTTCATACTGTAAAATTGTATTGTTTCATTCCTCATTTTCCAATACTGATGTACGCTTTACTGATATTTTGAATTTGATATGTAAATGGCTTTTTTATATTTTATTTTGTATAGCTATATTACTTTTAATTCCACTGTGTTTTTAAACGCATATTTTTAATTGTTTTTAAATTATCTAAGCAGTAGTATTCGACATGGAGCAGTTGTTATTGTAATTACAAAATCTGTGCAAATAAATAAATAAAAATATATAAATTGTAGAGATATACACAGACAAATACAAATATATGGCCACAAAACCCTCCTCCATTGTATATGAATTATTTATTTATTTATTTATTTTATTGTAAAGACTATAGAGTGCGAAGACTTAGTGCCGGTTTCATAAAAAAAAACCTATCCATAGAAGAAAACAACTCGGCCATATTTGTACTAAGTGGAGTATAGAACTTCCGAATTATATAGTGTTTATAATTTTTTTGTTGTCTTATTTTATTTTGTATCTTCCGTTCAAACCAAGGGCAGATTTTTTTTTGCAATTTTTGTTTATTTTTTGTCACAACACCACAAATTCGATTAGTTTCAATCGAATGTTAGATTCAATCAATTCGGAATGCGATTGAGTAGAATACAAAAACAAGAGGCAAAATAACAATTAAAAACTAATAACTTAAATTGATAAGAAGACAATGGAGGAACGCAACAAAAACAAAAGAAATGCGACAGTCAATGTCATCTGTTGTTAAGCGTATATTGTGTTGTATGTCTGGAATCTGGAATATGGAATCACTAATTCCTGCTTTCAAATGTAAACCCTATAAGTTACTTTCTATAAGTGTCTACGAGTTGTATTGCAACAACAAATCTACTTGACTATAATTAAATCACTTAATCAGGTATGGCAATCTACTATTTATACCCTTCACTATTTTATAAGATACCTAATCATGTGTTTGCCAAACCTTGTCAATCTCTTTGTAACCTAACCTCCTATCATTTCACTGAGGCGTCGTCAGCTCACACCGTACACGACAGTCAAGGACCATCATACGGTCCAAACTTACAGAATGTTACATGGAAACGTAACTCAAACCGGTCAAATCAGTAGTGAGATTTTCCTTCTAAAGGTGCAGCGAGGTGTTCCCGTGAGCCCACCATTCATGGTACTGTGCAGGCCCCCTTTTGGATGGCCTGTTGGCAGAATTAAAAGGAGGCCGTACAGCTGGTAATATAAGCATTGCAGTGTTCGACTGATTAAAGAGTTCAATGGTAAAGAAAATCTTCTAAATGTGTGCGAGCCAGATTAGTATATAATATTTTTGGCGCCATTGAATAAGCACAGATTATACAACTGAGGCGAAAGAACAGTCAAAATAGTTAAAGAAATTGAAAACCATTCCGTGTGGGCGTAGCCTAAGTATTTTCAAGTATTGTGGTTGATTGCACTAAGCAATCGTTGTGGACACATATTTTTTAAAAAAAATATTTCTTAAAATTGCCATTTTCGTTAGTGCCTTTATTACTTTGATTATAATTTTGGGAGGAGACCTCCAATTAATCAATACAATACACAAAATTATATCAAATTTTCTATTTAAAAAAAATCATAAAAATTTGAAAACAAGGACAACACTGCTATAGAAGTGTTAGTGCGACGCCGTGTCCATTGTCTAGTAAAATAAATTCACCCACTAGTGCCATCAACTCAAAATATATTTACATAAAGGATCAAGAAAAGTTCGACCTCATTGAGGACGAGATTATTATTAATCTTATTAATCTTGAACGATAATAAGACTAGGCAAAACTTTACGTAAAGAAAAAACACATCGAGTTGAAGAAAAATGAATTAAACGACACCATATGGGACGGGAAAAGTTAAACGTACGGAAAATCAAAAATATTTAATACTGTACTAAAAAAAAAAAAAATTTGCTCGCAAAGTTTATAGACGACAAATATTTTCGTTTTTTTAATTAACTTGAATTTTTTTAAAGTTGTTTCTTTAAAGACATACCTCCGTATGTTAAAAAATTGTTTTTGTATTTTCATACATTTTTCTTAACAAAGGTTTGTAAAACGGGGGTTTGAATTTTATAAAGTACTGTTGTGTCTGTTTTTTTTTTAAATCATAAATCGACGTAACTCTTACTAATCCAGTAATCTAATAAGATGGTTGAGATCAGATGGATAGTCTGTTATGTTCTCTTTAATATGACACAAGTTTCGGAGAAATCGGTCAACGCATATATTTTTCAAGACCAAAAAAAGTACAAGAATCTGGATCGTTACTACAATCAGTTAGAAATGTTTTATATTTTTGGAGCAAAAAAAAATTGTTGGATCGGTATTAAATATTTTGATCCTTTTATGATCTGAACGCTCTAAAAATATGTTTTAAATAAAAATACATATCGCTCATTTACTTGAATAGTGGCATAATTCAAAATTCACTTTATATATTTTTGCTCTTGGAAAAGCTGTAAATCTCTAATTTAAATTGGCTTTTGTTCTACTGAGTATTATGCATTCATATGACAGGTCTCCATATTATTGAAATAGCCTGTAGTTCTTTTTCTATATTTGGAAAGTACGACGAAATTGACAATTTTTAACGGCTCTCCTGAAAAAATCCTATTTTGAGTTATGCCACTATTCAAGTAAATGAGCGATATGTATAAATCAAAACAAAAAACATGTTTTACTTACTGGCAGTTCCAAAGGATGTGAGGCATCATTTTCGCTGAATTTCTTCATTTCCTTCCTTCACCGATTCAGCATTATGGAACAGCAAAAGTAAAGATCCATTTATTCCAAACATATTTTTAACAGTCCAATATTCGAAAACATCAGCTGATTTTGACTATTCCCAAAATTCCATAATACCAAATTATTCTTAATGGGGATTCTCATACAATTCTTATTATCCTTTCGTGAGTTCATCTGAAATGATAGTATTAGTAAATATCAGTTCACATTTTCCATATGTACATTAACAATTAATGTCAGTTTACATTTTCGAAACAGGCGGACATCGATCAAATGCCAAGATAATAAAACCAGCCATAGACACCAGAGTCTGCATTGGCGGTTGAAATTTTTCCGTTTAGGATGATACACCATGATACCATAAGCCAAATGACACGACTGACTATTCGCTGGGAGTACGTTATTATCCAGTAATACACTACTAATTTATTCAAACTTCAAGAAAGCTAGGAGGACCATGCATAACGTGGTTGCCGACAGCAATTTTTTTACTTAACTCAAAAATGTTAACGAAACCCAAAGTTACAAACATTTGGCTGATGGAGTTGAATTCTGGACCACTGTACGTCGTACCTTTCAGATGATATATCTTTTAAATCGTGCCAAACAAAAATGTTATTGGATTAAACAAAGGAACCAACTCTCTGAGAGTAGAATCTGACATGGTTTTTATAAAGTTTTAAAGGAGACTTTTGCTATGAAAGTATTCCTTCAATATTTAAAAATCAGAACTTATGGGCGCCAAACAAATTTGGTATTCCTCACTATTCACAGATGCACAACAATACTTGGATTTTCATTCCATTAAGGAATAAAATGGTGAAATTCGTTATCGGTGAGTATCTAAGCATTTTGGTTTAATAAAATATAACATTTCTTAGAATAGGAATTTTGAAGTGGGTCTTGTGGCGAGTCCAAGTCTTTTCTTAGTACATTTATTATCTTCTTCTTTGCCAATAACAGATAAAACGACGCCTACTTCAGTTGACCGAAGATATTTTAATGTGTTGGCACATACATACAATTCATTTCAACCGAACATAAATCCATTTCTATGTCAACTTTCATGGTCTTGTCATTGATTTGAAGTTGTTGCCGTAAAAGAAGATAATATGGTTGTACTTGAATGATTTTTATCAAATCACGTATACATAATTACAGACGATTGTTTACTTAGATAGTGGAATGAAGTTAGTCCATGTCTGTTGGAATATGATAATTTTCGACAACCTATTCAAGATTGTCGGGAAATTTGAAATTGATACTATTGCGACATTGATGAAAAACCGGAAAAAACTGGAATTATAAACGGTATGTACTATTTAATAGTTATAGTGCTTAAAGAATCTTATTAGAAAATATGAAATCCAATTTCTGTCAAGTTAGTCCTGCATGTTTGTTTTATTTAAAGGCCTCATGGGGGATCTCTTTCTTTTCGCACAACTGAACAAATACGTCCAAAGCTTTCGCAAATTTCCATTCACCTTCCTCTAAACATCTGAAATAATAAATATTAATGTAATTTACAATCGAAATAAATTCCAACTAATATCAATTACCTGGTACACCATATAGACTTTAAGGTAGTAGCTTCCTGAAACATTACCAACAAAGACTCCTTATCGCTCACGGTTATTTCGTCCTTCTTAGGAGCGACGATATTTTTAAAATATTTAAAGGCCAATTTTGTTTGCGTTGATGTCGGATTGTAAACACTGTATTGATCATTGACTATTCTGTATAGAGTGGCACATTTCAAGGATCCCTGTCATAAATAAACGTATTGCAGTATTAGTTTGTGGTTTTATTAAAAATTAAACCAGGGCCTAATTAACGCATATATTTCGTATTGTAATCAAAATATGAAAAATGTTACTTTATGTCTTATGTTGTACATGTTTATACATGGGTTGAATTTGCATTATGCCAATAAAAATTAAATTTCGAAAAGAAACACATGCGGTAATTTTACCCTTTGCAGACGTTCGATCCTACCATTTTACGTTTAATTGCTTTCAAAACGAATGTCCGTGTGAATGCCATTAGTATATCGGTCTCGACAATACTGGGAGCCTGATCCAAATAGACACCGTTGACTGTGATCACAATCATGCTTTCCTTAAAATCGAAAAAAAAAACAAAAAGGATATCGAGGGCTTATATTCAATAACCTCTATCTACAAAAACACAATTTTTCAGGAAAGCCAAAAAACTGTTTTATTCGCAAATTAGCAACAATTTTAATGAACTCATCTTCCACAATATTAACAAAATGTGTCTTACAAACACCCTAACTAAAAATTTTGTTGAAATTCAAGTTATTTTAGCTTCTTTGGTAGATAGAGGGTATTGACTCACAAATGAAATCATTGCGTAGGAAAATAATATGTAGATAGAGGGTATTGCCTTATTTTAAAATTACGTTTGTTTTACGGTTTTTGTATGGGGATCCACAAAAAGGTGGGAGATAGGGGGTAGATATGTTCACAAGAAATGTTGGGGATGGAAAAATGGCAGGACCTGTTCTAACATTTGCACCCTACACAGAAAAAAAAACTTGTGTAATTATAATTTTGTAGTGAAAGCTATATTAAAGGATTATAAAGGACAATAGGTCAGTTAGATTTTAATTCGAGGGGAAGTGGTAAATTTCAAATCAGTACTATTAATTTAACTAAAAAATAGCCTGAAATTAAATAAAACGAAACAATTATATGATGTAGATAGAGGGTTTTGCCTTTATAAAATTCATAAACAAGTATCTTTGTAGATAGACAAATGATAAAATACAGCATATATAGTACTAAAAATAGGTTTTTTCAATTGAAATTTTTACAGTAGATGCAGATGGGGTAAGTGATGAGTTTGGCATAAAAAAAAAAAATTTCGTCAAAATGTAGATAGAGGTTATTGAATATAAGCCCTCGATATATTAAAATGAAGCTCTACAATTTCTTAGAACACATTATAAAATTTCGGTACTCTTGACAAATTATTCTGAATTCAGTAATAATTCCCCGATGACTTGTTTGATTTGAGCATTGATGAATAATAATAGGTTCAACAAATTAGAAAAGTATTATGAAGTTTTCGAGAAAAAAAAAAGTATACACATTTGTAAGCTATGAAAAAATCCTGGGTTTCTGTTAATAAAGCAGTAAGAGAACCAAAGGAGGCCCACACAAATCAGACCTGAAGATTTCAAAACTGACATGGAAATTAATAATCCGAGTTATCTTCTTATGCGGAAAAGAGGGCAATATCACATACAAATTTAAGTCGATGTGCCCAAATAGTGACAATTTGGAGCAGCTTGTTAGCGTCGATGAACTGATTCAGCCTTAACAGGCTGCATAAATTAACTGTCGACCAAATCTTCACACCCCGCCAAAGCCTGGACAAAACCATGGAGAAGAAAAAAGGGACACCAAAATTCACATGACAACAAGTTGTAGAGCCAACTTAAGTAAGTAGGATATGTTGTGCGACTGTATTGAAAAGCTCCGACTCTAGGAATTATCGACAGCGAGAAATCATGGAAATATTGACATTCAGATCGGATGGAATAACCTCTTTAGTCGTTGAATATTACTTGCCGTTGTTTTATATCTATACCTTATTTCAATATATAATAAGCGATTTATGAATTCAGCCTGTTTCTTGCTTACCTTGAAGACAATGCAATCTGTAAAAAAGCTTAGCATATCATACGTAACAGGAGGCAGATCCATAAACACGCGCATTATTTCCTTTGGTCCCACGTGTGTGGTTGAACAAAGTTCTTCCGAATCGTTCAAATGCCTGAGATTGCGTGAATGTTGCGTATACTTAGATATACGTTTCATATTTTGTGGAGTTATCTTGGCAACATTATAATTACAGCTTAAAGATAATATCGACCTTTGATGATACAATTCTGCAAAAGTAGGAAAGAAATTGATCGCCATTCATCAATACAATAAACTCCAAATTCATACCAACCTTTTAAGCCCATCCTGTCATTTTCGAAAGCATTAAAATAACGGGTTACGAATTCTTCAACAAAATCATAGCCGGCCACATCGCACAAAAAATTCCGGGGCGCAGTTAAATTGTAGTTGGTAGTGATTTCAACACCGTCCTATAATAAGAATCATTACAGTTTAATGTTCTTTTTAACCAATGTCAAGGTCATACCAATTTGGTTAGATCCGAAAAATGTTTCTTAACATCTTTTATATATTCTCCAGCGAAAGAGTATTGGTTGCAGAGGGGATTTCCATCTAATCTTAGGGAAATTATACTCAACACCGACAGTTCCTTCACATCATCCAGAGAATGTATCCAATTGTTACCCAAGTCAATTGCTTTCAGATTGCTCATCATTGCTAGAATTTTGGGGTAATTCACATTAACAATCTTATTGTGAGCCAATCGTATTTCATGGCAAGTTGAGAGGAATTTTCGCGATGCCTGCATCAATATGCGCGACAGAATTTTCGGTGAGCTGAGATTGATAACAATATTTTCCAAACCTACAAAATGCAAATATCACACTAAATGCCTGGGAAAAACAAATTACACAATGGTATGAGCACCTTCTATGGCGTGGAAATTATCCAAATTAAGCATTCTGTCCATGGCACTAAAACGTCTATTAAGAGCTTTTTCTATGCAATCCATGGGTTCAAGTTGGCCCTTCTTAAAAGGACTAAAATTCATAAGTATGTAATACACCAACGTTGTGTCCATTACCAGTTTAGGTGAGAAATCTGTGGTGTTTTCTGTAGGTGGTGGTGGTGCCACGAAACGCGGTACCTTAATCTCTAGGTTACAATTCTCAACCAAATGCTTGATCTGGTCAAAACATTGGCGTAACAAAAATTGATGTTCTCCCGAGGCATACTGTAAAGAATAACCGTTAAAGAAACGAACAAAAGATTACAATTTTCAGAGGGTACCTTATAATAACACGGATAAATATCACTAAGTGTGGAGGAAACAGTTAAAAAAAAGTAATCCATTATTTCCTCTTTGGTATAGGATTGATTGGCATCAGGTATCTGAAAAGAGAGAAGGAAAATTAAAAGACTAATTGATCGTTCACTGTAACTATTAGTTGCATCCTACCATAAATGCATGCCAATCATTGCTATTCTCAAATGTTTTAATATCTCCTTTATTTGTCCAATCAATCCGATGACCGCCTGTCTGACCTTTGGCATTGCTGCTGGTGGGACGGTAATCTTTTGATAGGTTTTCCGATGGTATACCGTCCTACGGTTACAGTTATATTTTAGCTTAATCACATACAATAGATAGAATTACTTACAAGAATTTTGAAATTTTTCAAAATTGGCCTTAAACATTCGGGATATGTTGGGGACTTTGTTATAGGGTTTCCCAACAACATAAGCTCGCCTGCTTTAAGAAGCTCCAAGTCTCGATTCAAGCGTATAAAAGATTGTATCTGTAAATTGGAAGAAAACATAATAATTTTAATGAACACATTCCTTCAAAATATAATTAGGCCATCGTCATTAAAAACAAAACATATTTATTAATGATAAAATTTTAATGTGTCTGCTTTAAAATACTCTCACGAATTCGCTCCGAAGGAAGAATTTGTTGGATGGTGCATTGACGGGGTGCAAAATCCAAGAGTTGTCCTGACACCATTTCTGAGTTTTTAAGAAATTTCGGCTAAACAATACCACGAATGCCAATAAAAAGGGCAGGGATCAAATCAAGTGGAAGTTTAGAGCTTGGTTTAATTTATTTATTACCGAAATAAATTTATAAAAATCAATTTACAAAAATATGGCTTGAAAGTCACCGGATTTAACATATTCGCTAATTTACACTAAATAGTGGATGAGGATGAAAAAGTTACAACTAAATTATAGTTTAAAACTGATTATAGTTTAAAAAAAGAAAATACTTCAAACGGTACGTACACGCGGTGAGAAATTCTATCGACATTCCGATAGAATATGATCGACTGAAAGATAGTCGCCACAGGATCGTGTTAAGGTAATACTCAATTTTGTTTTATTCGCGTTTTAAAGAAAGCAATACCGATTTGGAAAGGTGGAGGGGTTCTCCATTGTTTGAGGGTATGTTTTGTTCGCCTGAAATGGCTCACTTCAAAGATAGGATTCATTTAGTGTAAAAAGATAAATTTTGTAGTCGCAAAACGTGAATAAATTATTTTCTTCTCATTAAGTTTTGAAAACTAGGTAGATTAACAAAATTTCCTTACTCCTAATGCCAAATTTTATTTTGTCGATCTCCTATTGTTTCTGCGTTTCCCGTTTGAGATCAAAAAACAAAAAATCAGAGAAAAGAAAATACCGATAAACGTAAAAACTCGAATTAATAAAGTTGAATACCGGCGGGGTTACCTCTCATAAGAGCTGGTTTACAGTTTACATTCTCTAAATTCCCATTTGTATTTTTTTACAATTATCTCAAACTCTCCTACCACAATCATTGCATTATTACAGGCATCTAATAACTTCAAAGTCCACTCATTGTATTAAAAATGTATATATAAAAGTATCCACCGTTAACATTAAGCCCTACCAAAGCGAGAAGCAAAAAAAAATAACACCTTCATATGAACGTAGTTACGAACTCACATTATTATCCCTCAAGTCCAGTAAGGCAAATTCGACACCGGCGAAGAGTTTAGACGGCGACATAGTCGTAATGGCATTACCCCTCAGTAGTATTCCATTGATGGTGCGGAAACGTTCATCATTGCGATATATCAATTCGAATATACGCTCCAGGACACTGCGATTTCCCAAATTCACTATAACGTCAAATAGTTCGCTATTCTGACCGAAACGTGATAAATTCAATAGACCATCCTGGCCGTTCAGAGATTCCATGCGATCGTAGAGTTTGTTTAAAGCTTTGGAAATCTGATTGATTGGAGAGATTTGGCCATATTTGAATTCCGCTACGTTTAACTGCACTTGCAGATGTACAATTTCACCATTGGACATGACAACGCAAAGATTTTTATCAAATAGTTTATCCAATGCCGGTTGGCATTGACGCACCAAGAAACGGTCTTCAAAGCGGCCACGCTGGAAAAGACACAACAGAAATATTGCATTAATCGAATGTCAATTTAAAGAAAAATATTACAGAATTAAGTAGAACATTTAAGTCGCAATTTTGTTTTACGGTAAGAGCTACATGATTAACCATTATTTGTTTCCGGGTAGTGAGGACATGGTTATGGGACACAACCCCCGCCATAGTAATCGTGTTGTCTGCCCTTTCGGCGAAAACAACCGACCTCCTTGGCTCTGCGATTTGACTCAATTAAACCTCCCTAAAATCACCCAGAAATCACGAAAATTCTCCTTGGGGAGCTAGGGACTACCAAAAATGTTCCCAACAGCTAAAAAAATCATGTGGGTACTTAAACTTCAGGAAATCGCATAAGGATGAAAAAAATAAAAAGTAAATAAATTGTGAGCATGGACATAAGTCGCCCTAGGCCAATCAATTCGCCGCCCGTTATATAAGTGCGGCAACACAAACTTCGTGTTTAAAAAGCAAATTGTATTGCAATTGAAAAAAAATGACAAATGAAATTTGTTTTGGTATATGCGCCAATAAACAGTAGTTATCATTCACTTGCGAGAACTATGCGGATATTAGACCAATAATTTGCAGCAGAAATCATTGCAAATGGGTAACGATGAAGAAGTGTTGCAGCTTCCGAAACGGATTCGGATTCGTGTTTAAAAATCTTTTTAACAGTTTTCCATTTTTGCAAAGAAATAGAAATAAATCAATGATCTCGAACTCGACTAACAGAAACAAAACTGTAAAAATTGAAATATTAAAAAAAAATATTTTGCGATATTTTAATTAACTCCCTGTTTCCATAAAACGAATTTGTTCGTTTGTTACAAATCGTCAATATTGGAAGCGTTTTAAAATGGGTTTCCGACAATATTCAATGATGGTTTTCAGATATAAAGGGTTATCCATTTCGTGGTTTCAAAAGTATAGGGCTGGAATTCGACATTTGTCAAAATAAGTTGTTAAACCAAGTTTTCTTCTTTTCAGTTGGAAGTCTGACATTGACGAAAATGGATCGCTTAACTATCACATAACGCGTAAAAATTATTAAAACCTACTACAAAAATGGTGATTCTGGCACAGCCACATATCGTGCTTTAAGAGGAGATTATGTGGGTATGTTAATAAACAAAAATGGCGTATTTGGGGTAATTGAAGAGAGGTCATTACATCCACAAAAAGTCACTATTTGGTGCGCTCTTTGGTCCGAAAGTGTGATTGGACCTAACTTCTTCGAAAACGACTAGGAAACGACTGTCACCGTCAACTCGGATCGTTATGGTCATTTAAATGATTTAGTGTTTCACACATAATGTCAACGGTCAAACTTTATAATAAAAAAGAAATATCATGAAAAAAAATATTTTAAATGGATAGATATCGACATATGAAACACAATATTAAAAGAACAAGAAGATATACGACTTAATTGCGCCTTTAATTTTGACAATTTGTAACGAACGAACAAATTTGTTTTATGTAATTAATTATTTAATATAGGACAACAATTAATATACAGGGTTTTCCAACAAGAGGTGTTATTTTGAATCAGCAGGTATTTCGGTAGCTGTCCCTCTGAAGCTTTTAATCTTTGACATTTGACAAGTAGACACTATGCTGTTACTAAAAATGGAACGATTCATGCTTCAACAACGCATTGAAATTAATAAAATTCACTACAAAAATGGTGAAAATATTGCAGTCACATTTCGAATGCAGAAATTTGTGGACAAATTAGAGCTGTTGGGACAAGTTAGTGGTGTAAAGCATAAAACCAGTGCATGTCGCTGAAGAACAAGTGAGAATATTACTGTTGTAGACCAAAGTGTTGAAGAGAACCCAGGTTTGTCCATTCCTCGTCGTTCTTTGGAATTGGACATTCCACAAACGTCATTACACAGTATTTGGCATAAAGACTTGGGTCTTAAGGCTTCTAAAGTTCAGTTAACAGTTGGGTCCTTGAAATGCATGAAAATAATCCGGAATTCCATCGAAAAATCATCTTGACTGATGAGGCCCTGTCCACCTCGGTGGCTACGTCAACAAGCAAAATTGTCGCATCTGGGGCTCGGAAATGCCCAGAAGTTATTGTTGAGAAGCCTCTCATTTGACCCTGATTAATAGGCCTAATAAGCTTTGGTTGTTACAATGACATAAACTGAAATTCACTTTAGCGAATTATGTCCATACAACTGTGTCATTTTTATGCATTTGAGGAGTTGTATTAAATTTTGAGGCCTTTTTTTATTACTAGGGGTACTTGCCCTTCTCATGTCGATTTTCTTAATCAGTGGTATTTTCAGTTTACCATGAAACCATGAAATAATACCCAAAATAGAATTTGGAATTTTGCCGCTTATTTTACGATGCCTTTGAAATGTCCTTACCCTATAAGCAACGGGATAGAATTCTTCGCCTTCAATAGCCTCATTGATAGCCTTTATTAACTCATTCCTACCCTCCAGCCCTTGATTTCTAGCACCATGCTCGACAATAATCTGATGCCACACAAAACCTTGGCTCATTATTTTGGAATCGTAAACCTTGCATTTGGAATATGAGACCGCACTGTCGTATGAGATCTCAATACTCATGTGATTGGGAAAATGAAGGACTTCATCTGGAATTGATGAAACGAAAATTAACTCTTCACATTCTTAAATAATGTATCTTTCAATTACTAACCAGGACATCTAAGAGATGCCATTTCGAATGAAATATGAACTAGAAATAACCGGGCTATGAACAATATTTTTTTGTTTACTCGTTCTTCTATTTAAATCGCACACTCACAGGGGAATGTTAGCACATTCATCGTTTTGAGTGTTTTTTCCCTCTTTGCCCTAGACGTGAGCGACAGTACAGACTTTTTTATATAAAACCGTCAAGGGTCTAATTGAATAGGAAAGTTAGTATACAATTGTAGCATTGAATGCTACTGGTTCTCTCCCTATGAAATGGAGAAAAATGTACCTTACAAACCATTTTTGTTTTAAAACTTTGAAGTTCTTCAATATTTACAGAACAATAACAAATTGTTTGTGAACGCGTTTATATGTAGTATTCTAAATTCATCGTCCGCGCTGTCATTTTGGTAGATCTGTTCATATTTGAGTACGGCGCGGCATCAGCTGTATTTTTATTATTCCCTCAACAAGTTTATTATTAACTTTTTATTTTTTTTTGTGTAAAAATGCAAAGATTTTCGCAAGTTTTTAAAACGTCGAAATGCAGTATCATCGGCATGATACACGTTGAAGCTCTACCAGGTGAGGTATCTCCATTATTGTCTTGGAACTGGGGCTTTCACATCTGTTACAAAGAAATCCCTAACACAGGTTTATTTTAGGAACACCTCTTTACAAAGGAAATTGGCCTGAAATCGTGGAAAAAGCGAAACATGAAGCCAATGTATATAAAAAATATAAATTGGTAATAACAAAGGGCACAAATACGTAAATGAACCGGTTTAATGAAAGTGTAAGGGTTGTTGCTCGTCCCGTATTATAAATTCGATCGATGGTTCGAGTCCTGGCCAAGTTTAACAACAGGAGGATTGTAGTTGTTTCTGGATTATATAAAATCTAGATAAATATGATACTTAATAGACTAGCTTTTATTTAAAAAAAGTTAAAATATTTGGATCTTCAGTGTCCAGTTCCACACAAATGCTGACTAAACTTATAATCTAGGCTCTGTTGCCTTTTTAGTGAAGTTTTACATGACTTAGAGATTACTCTCTTTATCGGGAAGTCGACGGCATTTATGGATGGAAAATCGGTTTGCTGTTCTTACAAGGTTATGTATCTGGACGCGTTTTGTATTACGTGGGACATTATTTTTTGTTTGTGAACTTAACTATTCTTCTCGGAGCCAGAATTTATTGAGGATTGAGAATTATATATATCGAGCTAGCATCCTTAATCGAATTTAGTAATCCAAGTATATGTCGCAAATATGAACAGATTCTAAAGATACTTTGCACATTATTTTATTGTTCAGGGTATTCATATTTTGATATATCACGGTATGGGCATGTACCATGGTAGTTGCTGTTGACTACTCGAGTGAAAAAATAGTACTATCCTTAGCCCGATGTAACGATATTATAGCCCATTAAGTCAGTAATTTCTAAAACTTTCTAATACCATCCATATAGAGATTCAATATTCAGTGGCTGTGAAAAAAGCCTGTTTTTATCCTTAGTTTTAGGAATAATTATTAATCATTCTTCTACAAAGTAGTCTAAAATTGATTACAAGCTTTTATCCGTCATAGCCACTTTTAGATTTTAAATGTGAGCACTATAAAAGTTCAAATTAACAGACATCCATTGTTGCCCAAAAATCTAAATAAGATTTATAAATATTTTCCAATGAAATGTTGCCATTTGGCATTCAATTTAATTGGCGGTGACATAGAACAATATAACATAAATTATGCAAGTAAAATAAATTGATAAAATGGTGATTGCGACGATTTTACTATTATTATATTTTCTCCTGCTTTAAGTTATCATAATAATTATGATATTCTGTAATGTTTCAAATCTTGTAAACGTTTCCATTTACTTGTCTGGATAGTGCGGGGCGGGAAAAGATTGTAATGGCTTAGGTATGTATGTTCATAGCCATTTTTACATTTACAGCCCAACTTGTGAAAGCATAGCAAATTAGAAATGTTAAAATATTAATTGGAATATTTACAATTTCCATAATATGAATTTATTAGACTGTTACACGACACAGATACGATACAACGATGTTGATGACGTCAGTCTTTCAGTCGTTGACTGTAAAACACTAAAACTTCGATTGTGCCAGCAATTTATTATGTCATGTTTCGTATGAGAGTTCGGTAACCCCTCGAGGACCTTTGCGTTGAACCCGAAATGACCCTTATCTGATATTGACAATATTCTATAAATTTGTAACGTATTCCGTCTTTGTTTTCTTCAGGACTCCATTTTATTGGAAAACATGCACGACATCCCCTATGTACAGCATCAACACCTTGGCCCCGAAACGGTCGCTTTCATGACAAGGATAACCCAAGAAGTACGTAGTATTTCATCACAAATACCTACAGGTATACAAATTCTAGCCTGTGGTAACAAGCAAGCTCTAGCAGTGGCTAAGGCCTGCCAGCTTCAGTATATACGAGCCGAAGCTTTCGTATTTGGACATGTAGCCGATGAAGGTTACACAGATGCATGTGCCGGGGAAATTTTGAGATATCGTAAACATATAGATGCTGCAGACATTTTGGTATTTACCGATCTCAAGAAAAAGCATAGTTCGCATGCCATAACACAGGATGTATCGCTGTTGGAGACTGCCAAAGCTGCCGAGTTCTTTTTAACAGATGGCATTATAATTACTGGTGTGTGACAAGAGTGATTTCTTAATGAATGATGTATTGTTAATCCTAAAAATTCATATTTTCTCTACAGGTAATTCTACCGGTGATGCTGCCAAACCTCAAGACTTTCAGGACTTGAAGGGTAAAGTGAAAGTTCCGCTATTGGTGGGCTCTGGTGTGACTAAAGACAACATCTGCAACTATATCGATTATATAGACGCCGCCATTATAGGTTCACATTTCAAGCAGCAGGGTCACTGGTCGAATGATCTATGCGAGAAAACAATAGAAGAATTTATGGCAAAAGTTGAAGAAACAAAAAAATAGGGGTTATTTAAAAAACTGTATTCTTAATAAATGTTGATGATATGAAAATCTAAGGTTATATGAATTATAATGTACGTTCTGTATTACTAACAATGAACCATGATGTGCATAATATCTGACGACAAAAAGGGGTAGTTCTTCCCGTTGAACGGCAGTTGGTAGCTATCGACAGTTATATAAGCTATTGAACAATAGACAACGGCATTAAACAATGCGTACCCCATGCTACACTAATTTTTATTTAGTCCTCACTGCTGCCTAGAATAAATTGGCAAAAAAATCATATATCTTTTCGCGTAATGTTGCGCTCTTTGCACCATCCGTTTGTGTAACTTCACGCTGAAACTCAAATGTCGGTTGCTCTTGCAAGGCATCTAGTGAATCATCAAATTTGACACGTTTCTTCTGAGGTGGCGATGAAATTCGAATGTTTGTAAAATTCTCCTTTAAGGTTGACGGTGACGAGCACCAATTTTGTGTGGTCGCACTTTTTTGGGCATTTAGGCTACAGTTACTCTTGTTACTGCCATTACTGGACCTCAAGGGGTAGAGGATATCGCGGAAATTACCACCGCCTTCTACGGTTATGTCGGTGTGTAGAAGATCTTCACGTTTCACCGCGCTCGGTATAGTTGTATCCACGTTATGAGTTCGGAAGTATGACTTTGAATCAGAATAACGACTGGCAAATCCATATGTCGGGTCATGATCTGATAAACGATTTTGTTGTTCCCTCTGCGGAGTATTTGCTGTAAGTTGCGTGTTTGTCCGTGACTGAGTTTTCTTCAATATGCCCCGGGTGGTAGAGCGCATTTTGTCATTAGATATGAATTTATACAACTTCGAAAGACGTTTTTCTGGCGTTTGCTGCATGCTTTTGTCACGCAATAATGTTACATCGTTTTCATCAGCCACTGCTGGGGCTTTACGTTTTTGTGTCTTTGTTGCAGTTGTTTCGATTCGGTTACGATTGACACTTGATGAGATGTTAGCTAAAGTTGTGACCGGTGTCAACTTGCGGTTACCACCGCCGCCAAAGCATGTAATGGCCACCATAGATGTATCGGCTTCCGTTTCGTCTTCAGAATCGCGGTTTTTATTGCGGAAAATCGTTTCATAATCCTAGAAATATATGTTGAAGTAAATTATAGATAAAACTAAAAAAAAATCTTACCGATTTTTTCTGTTTTGGACTCAACATGTAATCCTCACCAAAGTTCTTTACATCCTTCTTCCTCAATGGGGTCCGCTTACTGCTTTCCTTTCTTAGTGTCTTTCGACACTGTATGTGCAAGTCAATGGCATCACCTATGAAACCTACCCAAGCACGGCATACTTGAAGATCTGGCGAACTAAATATGATGCCATCACTTTGACAAGTTATCTTGAAATGACCCGGCAAAAGATCATAGACTTTGCACTTCTTTAAGGGGAAGATACAACAACATTCCAAGGAGTTCTCGACTACAGTGTTGGGTGAACGATCCTTTACTATTTTGCAGTACATAAAAATGTCGGACATTAGCACGCAATACCTTTTGATTTCTGTGCCATTTCGAGTGACCTTATGTAGGACACCCTCCTTGATGACTTTGCGCGAGGGCTTCACAATATTCGGTGTACGATTTACCAGGGAGTTCTGTATGTTAATTAACATTTGTGTGACCTCCTGATCCTCGACACAGGTGTTGATGTGTGACACAGTGCTTTCAATCTGTTTTACCGATTCTTTAAGCAGTTTGAAGTCAGCATCCGCAGGACTTGTATAAAGAAGCACCTGCTCCAACAATAGTCTGTAACGTGGTACTCGTTGGATGGGTGCTATCATCAGCGAATTTAATTTTCGCTGGACCTCGTCACGAAATTCGTTTACTTCTAAAAACTTACGAAATGTGGAATTTTTCGACGTCAATTCCTGCAGAACCAGCAATGCCTGGCGGTAGTCAAACGCATACACAGAGTACAGTTTGAAGAATGGGGCCATTTTCAAAAAGGCTTTGGCTACGTTATCCATGTCGTCCTCTAGTTCCCTTAGAAACTCCCCATTCAAATTATGAATCATTTCGATCTGGCTAAAGAGAGTGGTATGGCTTGCATCGTCTATAATTCGTTGTTCCTTCAAAGGCTTCACAAAGTAATCCATCAATATCTGCAACTGTTGTAGGTATGTCTTTTCCGATGTGACAATCTCTTGTATTGCTTGTAAGCGAAACGTTTTTCTCTTGTCCATTTCCGTATTGGGCGATGAAATAGGTGACTTCCCACTGCCACCAATTAACATAGAACACACTGCGAATAATCGGTATACATTAAAAAATATATCTCATGCATTGAAAGGCTAGTACGACATACCCTTATTCCGAGATTTGACTGTCAATAAATTGCGCTCTTGTAACACCTGCCGCAGTTCGCGGCTGAAACTCAAAGGTGTTTCGGGAGTTCGTGGAGAAGCCATCTCATTGACTGCATTATTACACTGCCTCTTAATGGGAGTATACATTTTCAATTTGTATATTTACAATTCGGCTAAGCAGGATCAGGATACTCTAAAAAAAAACTACTACCACACATCAATACTTTCTCACGACGATTAGAAGCAAACTGAAAAGCGGCTGTGGATTGGATTTTCAAATATGACATTTAATATAACAACTCTGTTTAGTAAAGCAGAGAGTTGCCAGATCGAGATTACAAACAGAATAGGCTACCAAAACGAAAAGCGTAGCGCATTGTTTGAAACCGTGTCTACGTATGATATTTCATAGAAACTTGTGCGCCTCCGTAGAATGACTCTGACTGGCCCAATTCACACGGGAATAATTTTTAGTCCGAACAACTTTTGTTTTTTCCAAAACACACGAGACTAATTAATCTGACTAAAATTGTATACGTATACACAGCTTTGTGTGTGTTAGTATTTTCTTTATTTATTTCACGTTTGTTTTGTGTGCATGTATTAGTTTTGTTCTGGTAATGCGGGGTTGTAGCTGGATGAAAAATTAATCCAACCAAAAACGACTCTCCTCACCGAAAATGCCTACAAGCTGCCATGTTAGACCAGAACAATTAATCCCGTGTGAATTGGGCCACTGGCACTATCCTCAGTAAAAATAGGAAGCGACCTATCGAAACCATTCACTACAACAAGAAGTCTTCGACAAGGTGACAGCTTATCGTACAACTTTTTCAACACACTGACTGAGACAATTTTGGAAAAGCTGAAATTAACAAAACTGCCGCAGTGAAACGTAGAGGCCACATCCTACTCGCTTATGCGGACGAAATCGACATAAGATAGAGCGAGATGTCAGCACCAAAATAAGGCAAAGAATGAAGCTGTGCGGGGTGCTTTTGAGAGAAAATCTATGGCCCGATCTGTGGTAACGACTAGTATAGACGTCGAACGAACCGTGAACTGTATGTGCTATATCCCGACATGAAAGTTGTTAAGCGCATCAAAATACAGCGATTGCGCTGGCTGGGCCTTGTGAATACATGAATGAATACAATCGCTCCGACAACTACCACGTCCACGGAAGGCGCCGAGACTCCGGGACCAAGTGGAAGAAAACAAGAAAATCCTTGGTATTACGAACTGGGGAAGTCAAGCAGAAGACCGAAATGCTTGGAATTAATTTATTAAGAAGGCCAAGACAAACAACAGTTTGTAGAGTCAACTTAAGTACGTACAAATTTAGGTAGTTTGGTGCCCACAATATGTGGGTAACTTATTCATTCGGAAGAAATTCTCCGTCTTTTCCTTCATGAAATGTTAAGGGAACTAAGTAAGTAAACAAATTTGTATTTTATTCCATGCATTTTGTATTTAATGCCACAAAAAATGTAGAAAATGCATGAAACGCCGTGTACGTTGAACGCTTTATACACACGTTTACAGTTGTGTTTAATCGCCCACGACCTCTATTAGGTTGATTCATATCACAGTATATTAGGGAAGAAGAAGAACACTCCCCTTTCATTTCATTACTTTTGTTTTGCTTTCTATTCTTCAAGTCGATTTGTTGCTTCGGATTTTAATTTTATTTGTTAAAGAACCAAAAAAAAAGCAATTGATTTAAAGTAATCATCATCAGTAGAATCAAAATAAAAAACTAAATAATATTGAGTGCATTCAAAATAATATTAAATATCACCACAAATAAAAATGGCGGGAGCTGAAGAAAGTCCGTCTTTCTACCACCTTCTCTGAGTTGCTGTTGTGTGTGAGTAAGACCCCACAAAGACAAAAATATCACGTTGTAACAATGAAAAGAGCGCCAGCTCCAAAACAACAACAACAAATAAACAAGAAAAGCAAACAGTCACAAAGAAACAGCAGCAGCAGAAGTGGCGACAAAACAAAAACAACCAACACGTAACAAAGAAGAACAATCAACCTCAACCGTCGTCGTCTACGTTGATTTTTTCCATTTCTCTTCGCTTCAGAACTTGTTCAATGACCCAAATAAACTTTATAATATTAATAATCCAACAAAATAGCGGTGAATGTTACTTTGTGAAGTAAAGTAAAACTAAAAAAGAGAAACAGCTTTTTCGAGCAGAGAGCGAATACGGCGACAAGTTAAAATTACAATTGTAAAAAAACAATCAAGTTCCAAAACAAGTCGCGAAAATTATCACCCACACATGCCGTTTTTAACAAACTATCGCATCAACCAGGAAAATTTAGATACCCCCTCATCGTTGCTTATCGGTTCCTTTTCCATGTTTGTAATATTCTTCTATTTGAAACTACTTTATATTCTGGTGGCCATTTATCTGTCATTACACTACATACAATAGCAGGATTAAAGGGGGTCGCTACGAAGCGGTGGAATCGACGACGCGCACAACATAGTACAAAAAATGTATCATTTTGCGGCCGACCATTGTCCCGTACCTGTGCGCCTATCATTTCGCGCCCTTATACCGGGTCACGTTCGCCAGTATCTCAAGCAATTCCAGATTGATGCCATCCACTTCATGCACAACTTTCTAGCGAAGGGAGAATTTTGTGTTTACAACGATGAGAGTGGTCTGGGCAAACAAGCAGCCGTAGCTGTGCTTCTGGATGCAGCCTGTGGCAATAAGAAATCACTGATCGTAGTACAGAATGATGATAATTATGTAAATGCTTGGGAATTTCACTTTAATGTGTTGACAAATTGCAATGTTACGGTCATAAAGGAGAATAAAGGTGAGTGTGATCGATGATAACAAAATTACGATCTTATCTTACAAATAATCTACATTACAGTCATTTTTTTTTTTGTCAATTTATAGTATTTAGTTTTTCAGATATCAGTTTTAAACTGATTTTTGTAAGTTTAGACTCTAGGCAATATAACCAACCCATCCTATCAGGAAAAAACTATATGGGGAACGATATATTTTATACAGCCACTGCCCGGGACCTACTATTTAATGCCAGCTCCGAACGGTTTATGCCTTTTCTAAAGAAGTTTTAAATGTCTTAGAGATTACCCTCTGTCGTATGGTCAATACCATTTACGACACTGCCGCTGAAAAATGTTTGATGGTCTTACTGCGTGATAGTCCCACACACAACTAAATGCAAAACTATGCACCGAAATATTTTAATCGTGTTAAAAAAATGGTTTCCTTTTCAAAATTCAAAAAAATAACAAAAATCAGGACAGGACCATTATTTATGAAACAGTATTTTATTCACGTGACTGCCCCAGCTGATTTCGCAGTAGTACAATCTATCAATTCAATTTCCCTCACGCTTGCATTAGGGGCCTCAATAGTTAATAGATTGTTAGCATAACGTCTGTCATTCACGTCACCCCCACAAAATCTAACTTTCTTAACATTCCATGAAGAAACGAACGGGAAAAATCTCTTAATTGTATTTGTTGAGCACAATATAATTTGGACTGTCCCAGCAATGTTTTGAAAAAAGTTGGCATTATCTGCCAACGCTTTTCGAGCGTAAAGCGATGCCCGGAGATATGATGCTGTATTTCCGTCAATATTTCGAGCGGAAAAGAGATGTCTCTGTAAAAACAACATATGACTCTAAAATTATCCACTATATGTATTGAATATCTGTAAGTGGACAGGAATTTCTTTATAGATTAATCTGTCATATGGTCCATAAGAGTGCTGACTATATTTGAACGAATTGACTATAAAGAGATGACATTACATTATTTAATTTACTAAATCTTGATTTGAAACTAAAGGGATTTTGTATATGCACATCTAGATAGTTAACTCTTTGACCAGCTTCAATACTTTCACTTTTTATAACGTAAACAATTTAAATTGTTGCAAATTCAAACTATTCCCGGGTATTAAGGCCGCCTTCTGTCATTTTTATGTTTTCTTTGACTCTTGCTTGTTATTGTTTTCTTTTTTAATCAAGCATACTTTTCTGTAGATAGAAATATAGAGGGAGGTGGAAGATTCCCTATATCAGCCTAATAACATTGCCTTAAAACTCAAAATGTTTCTAAAGTAACAGGAGTACGAATCGGATGTTAATATTTTTATTCATGTCCAAGCTTCCACATTTCATTTTCTGACCCTGACTTTATAGCGACTGCTTGCATTTCCATATGCAATAAGTTTCCGTCTATCTTTTAGTATTTTTTTTTTCTACAGCAGTGGCACACCGCCTCTTGTGTATCACCGTCAACTGCCTATATCGTATATGAATTTAATTTTATTTCTGAAGGAATACTCTTTCTTGATACAATTATCTAGATATAAATCAGCGTTTCTACAATTGTATGCAGTAGTTTCACTTCCAACATGATCATTTGCCGTTGTGTAAAACGTTAAATGGTTAAGGGTTATTGTAGATCTTAACGATAACAAAACTCCTACAGGGTCTGACACGTATTACTCATATCAAAACTAATTGCATTTGGTGTCGGTAATACCTTCTCTCGATTCATATCGAGTTTTCTCAGGGACCGCTCTATCCAATGAGCATAGGCTGACCGCAGGAATGCCACAAAGATCTGTCCTCTTGCCTTCTCTATTTTTTATTTTCACGACCTGTTGGGGCAGACTGTGAACCCAATTTACTCATTTGCGGACCTCTGTCATTCGTACTCATTTGATCATCGGCCAAGTCCCTCGGAGGTAGAGGACAGAAGGCGAACGATGAATAACTACTTAACCGCGATTTGGCGACGATTTGTGAGTGCGGCCAAATGAACAGAGTAGATGCAGATGCACACATGACCTAATGCTGTATGTTGTCACACAATCGTTCCACTGATCCAGCACCTTCGTCAATCTCTATGGGCGGTGTGAATATCGACGTATCATATACTATTGATGTTCTGGGCATGAAGATACAGGGTGATGCTCGCTGGTTTACCTTATATTCGAAGTTTCGAAAGAAGCATTCAAGTGTTTAGGCTTTTTAAAGCGGTTCAAGAAATACTTCACCTAATCACATCTCGTAATATTTACACCACCTACATTCGGCCTAAAATGGAATACAACGCCCATATATGGGCAGGGGCTACAATGACATCTTTGCAGCTTCTGGACCTTGTCCAGAGAAGAGCGGTTGTGATGATAGGGGATAGTAGGGTATCGAACTCTGTTTTCCCCCTACAGCATCGTCGGAATGGGGGTTGTATATCGCTGCTCTCTAGATATTTTAACGCCATCTGTTCGTCAGATATCCGTCCTCTGGTGCCTGAAGTTAGAACATTTAGCCGGAATACGCGGCTATCCAGGGAGTCTCGTCCGTTCATTGCTAATGAACGGATAACCGGACGACGAACTATAGATAAAATTCGTTCTTCAACCGGAATGCTCGTGTGTGGAATAATCTTCCTGCAAGTGTTTTTCTTGCCTGCTATGACATTATCACGTCAACAAACACTACCCTTTCCCCCTTCCTTTTTATCACTAGCACAGTGCACAGTAAAAAAAGGATACACGCTACCTGTGTGTTTTACGACTATAACAACACCGAGGCAATACTCTCCCAGCGATTTAGATTTTAACCACACTGTTCAACAGTGTAATATTATAAGGTTCAAATAAAGTGTTTCATTAAACATTCTTTATACTCACAATTGTCAAAAGTTTGGTTGAAACTAACTCATGATTAAACAGAACTGCAACCACAATTTGTTGGAACCGCGTTTCACGATAACAAATATTGATTGTGTGTTTTTAAATTCTAAAATTTTACTTGATAATTACTATACATGTTTTCATTAGAGTGGTTTAAGTTTGATTGCCATCTTTTCCATTTAAAAATATCAAATCGACTTACAATCAGAGTCTAGTTAATCGCTTTACCTACATAGCAAATCATATCATTTTGTTTATTATTGATGTATGTTCACACACATACTCACAATTTGAAAACTGTCCCACCTTATTTAATGATTTTTATGATATTTTACAGATTCCACAGATTCGCCGCATAACATTTACATTGCCAAATGGAGTACACTTAGAGCCATTGATGATTTGAGTAAATTTGACTTCGACTTCATCATTCTGGACAATCGTGGGCAAATGTTAAACAATAGCTTTTGCACATCAATGTTATTAAAGCACTATGAACGAAAAATTAATATATTGATCTCAAGTGTTGACATAACTGTGAGTAGAGTTCAATAATTTGAATAGATATCCGATGACCTTTCCTGTTAATAACTTACCCTTTCATATTTTTCAGAGTGATTTAAAACTATTACATAATGTTTTAAAATTGGGGGGACGCTTGGATCCACGATATGCAAGTTTTAAAATATTCGAAGAGAAATTCAAATTGCCCGATGCCAAAGAGTTGGCATTCCGGAAAGTAGATTTAGAGGAATACTTTTTGAAAAGAGAACGTCTAGCTGATTATTGCAAGTAAGTATTTGATGGCCATTTGCCGTTTGAATGTTATATAAATTCGATCTTTCTTGTTATTAGAAATTATCGCTTAAGGCGTTATTGCCATCAATTTGAGCTGCAGTTACCCTTGGTTGAGCCAGATCGATCTAAAATCAATTTAGATATATGGCGAGACAAGCAAACTGCCACAAACTCGGAAAGCAGTAGCGTAGAAATCGCTTCACAAAATCGTCAGGATGAACGAATACGTGATACGCAAGAGTTATTTGAGGAGTACTGCCGGCAGAGGCGAAAACAACAAGAAAAGGAAAAACTAAAGAAGCAACAGGAAGAGCAACAATCACAGCAGGTACAACAAAAAGAGCCTGAATTGGAAACCATCTGCAATATGGACGATGAAGTTGCTTTTATTAATGCCACAACACCGCCGCATGTCGTACAAGGCAAGACGGCAAACTCAAAAGATAACTCAGATGAAGCTGTGGTCATGTCTCCATTGTTAGTGGTATCCGACTCCGAGGATACCAATGATATGCCTCAAATTTGCAACGATCCCAATGATATTGTTGACTTATCAACCGATGACGAAAATGTAACAAAAGCTGATACAACGAAAAAAGACAGTGAAAACCGAAAAATACCAACGAAGAAGACAATAAAGATTAGAAATGAAATTGACCGGTTAAAAGCCGATGTTGCTACTAATCTGAAGTTTCAAAATGAGACAACACCAAAACGTCGCACCCGGCATGAAGACGATGCCAAATGTGTTGTAACCACTAAAAGACATGCAAAACCAGCTGACGGCAGTGCAACACCTAAAGAAGCAACCAACAGCTGTTCATCGACAACAAATAATAAAAATCCTACTAAGAAAAGTGTCGAAGTGCAGAGCAATGACAATCAGGCCAATTCAAAAGAGGCAAATAAAAATACTAAGAAAATGTCAGAAAAAGATTCGCCACCAGACAATACTAAGGATATAGAATGCCATAAAATAATGCAGCCAAAGGTAACGGAAAAGTATGCCACGACAAAAAATTCCAAATCTTCTGAAACCATCAAGAGTCCACTTTCAAAATCAGAGAGAAACGGCAAAAAATGCAAAGACAAAACAACGCCCCGAACACCTAACAATAATACTACTGAAGAATCGAAAACAACTAGCTGCAATGCAACGCCCCTAACTTCAAGGAGAAGGAGAGCACCTACTAATCAGAATACCAACACACCCGACGCCATTAAAGCACCTACAACTCCGGTACCGGATATAGTTATCAAAAAAGAACCCGATGATCATACGCCACAAACAAGACGATCCAATTCAAAGGAAGCTACAAGCATACAAAGACGCATTAAACGCGAACTTGATATTGACCATGTAGTGATCCATAACAAAGAGACGCGTAGCATGCAGCGTTTAACAAGATCAGGGGGCTGCCCGAATAAAAATGCGATTAAAAATTCATTGTTCAGCAACGACAAACCAACAAAATCCAAAAAGAGCCACCAAGTAAAGCCCGATAATAAATCGGCCTCAAATCAGCAGACTGTGAACTTGAAAAGCTCAAAATCTGCTGATACAATCATTGACACACAGGCCCCTATAATTTCAATGACATGCTCCCAAGATTTCGAACCCATACAATGTGCTCAGCGACTAAGTGATGTAGGAGCTTTTACAAATAATACACAAAGAAAAACCACCCAATTTTTAGTACCACCCACGCCAGTTTCAACCAGAAATTCGTTAATACCGTCATCGTTAACATCATCGAATGGATTTTTCACAGAATCTGAAGTTTTATTTGTGCCGCCCTCAACACCTGTTGGTAATATTTCCTCTGCGAAAACGAATAGAAAAGCGGAAGATGTCATAATTTTGTCGGGATCGGATAACGACAATAGTTCGTCCCAAAATGTTTCTTTGACTAGTCGCCGCACCAGAGCCTTAAAACCCCGAAGACTACAAAATCCATCCGACGAGGCAAGTAAAGTGCCAACATTTTCACAACTTTTGGCTCAACACAACACCCGTACAAGTGCCAAATCTCCAGATCTTTTTAGTAATTGCTCCGATTTGGGCCAATTGACATGCTCACAGCAGCCAGTAAATGCCGACGAATCAAATGCACCTTTCGAAGGATTCAAAATATTCGGCTCCGAAGTCAAACAACTGCAGCAACACTACGCGTTGTCGAAAACGCAAAAATCTACATTTAATGGCAAGAAACCGAACCGAGATCGTAGTTGTTTGGACATTTTAGAGAACATGTTTGAACCGCCAAATAAAAATCCAAACATGAAAACCACAACTAAAGATCTAGTCACTGCAAGAAAGACTACGCAAAAACTAAAAGCACAAACTCCAATTCTACCCCAACATCCCATTGAAGCCATAGCCGAAGCCAAGGCCCAACAAGAACAGAAAAATAAGCGGTCGCTCGCACCGCCTTTGGATGAAGATGAACTATTTGAAATAACAAATAACGGTACATTTGGCAGTGTTATGCGCTTGCATTCGAATGGAGAGATATCACCCGTCCACCAAATCCAAAAACCGTCAACACAACAACATAATAAAATTACTAAGTATTTTCAAGGGGGCTTAACGCAAAATCTAACCGGTTCTCAAGAGGATAGTGGCAATAACTCCGAGGCGGGTACTCCGAGTAAAAGGCAACAATTGGCCAGTACACAATACATGAATTTAAAGAAATCGCCCAGACCAAAATGCTCATCAACACAGGCCACCAAATTAACGAAATGGTTTAACAAGAAGTCACCCACCAAACAGGTAATTCAGACACAGGTGTCAAAAAGCAGTCCCTCCCCATCGTCTTCAAAATCAACCGTGTCAAAAAGAACGGTAAAAAGACGTCGTTTAGATTTAACATTAGTAACAGACGGCAGTGACTGAGGATACTTATCGTTTTCACATCAATTTTGTTGTTTTTGTTTACTTTTTCGAAAGTAACACACACATCTTTTTATCATCGTTTTATTATTACTTACAATAAGTTATTTTCATTTCATTTCGTATGCTACACAATTTCCAATAATTTTGTGCTTTAAACGACCTCTGTTGAACGATGTATTCATGCTGAATTTAAGTGGGATACCAATAGAATGGAGTCAGTTTGACTTTCATATATCACAATCAGGAAATGTTAAGACCAAATTATAATCAAGTACAAATTTTAAATTGATTTATATATACAATAGATATAATCAACATCAACAACGTTTAACTAATGTGAGCTGTTGGTATAAAAAAAAAGATATGTTGCTTAAACATTCTTAAAGACTGTTAAAGCCAACCTTTTTATTCAAGAAATGCTCTCAAAGTTTTGTACGGATGTGAGACTGGGTGAACAGAATTGCTCTTTAAACATTTTTTTTTAAATTAAACAACATTCTTTTTAAACTTTTTTAAGCTTTTATTTGTCGTTTTTTCTTTTAAATTAATTTATTGATTAAAATGAAATGTGTCTGTGGTTTAAATAACAACTTTATAATTGCTTTTTGACACTTACTAAAAAACAGTGTGTGTAAACTAAGGGCCGCGATTTTTTGACATTACAGAACTTTGAAGCGTTTTACGGCCAACGTGCGTGTTTAGTTCGGATTAAGTACTGAATATCGCAAAATCAATCAATCAACACGATTTGACATTCGATCAGTCGTTCGTTTAATAATTGGTTTTTGTAGTTCCCACAAAAATAGTATCCAATTGCACTATGCACGAAAAAAAAATTTTTTTGTAATGCATAACCACCATACAATTCTGATGAACTGTGGTCCCCTGAGTACAAAAATGGCTGACATTATTTTTGGTCCATGGACATTATGACATGCCACCTTTCTTTCCATACAGTTTTTTTTTTTTTGAATGTTCACTTTCTTGAACATTAGAGCAATTGTCATAACTCGAAAACGACTTGTCAGATTTTCTTGAAATAACTTTTAAAAAATTAATCACAAAATAATTTTTAACCATGATAAAAAAATTCCATCATGTTTGTACTCAGTGGACGTACATCAAAATTGTATAGAAGTTATTCATTAAATTTTTTTTGTTGCCTAGTGTTATTAGCTGCATTAAATATATAATTTTAAATTGTGCCTTAATTAATTTTTAATATGTCCGGTAGATTACAAAAATACATACATATTTTCTTTGAATACTACTTTTCAATTTTAATATGTTGTTGTACTTGTAACATAACCTTTTTGATTTTATTGTACATAAAGGCAGGAAAGCTGCCGTTAAAAGTTTCTTTATTATTTCTAATATTATTAAAAAGTTTATATATCCTTACACAGAAATAATTGAAGGCGACAAGGGTAGTAAGATTACCTGTAATTGTTGCCTAATTTTATTTAATTAATATTTCAACATGTTGGGCTTTTAAATAATTTAAGGATATCAGAGTTAAAGTAAACCAATTCATGGTAACAAACCAAGTTCTCGGATAATATAAAAGAAGGACTTTTTGATAGTTATTATACAAATATAGATATTTGTAATCACTTTACACATTTTTATAATTATGGGCAGCACTAAAAAAAGGTCTTTACACAGCGAGTGTAAAGAATAATAAAAATTGGCTGGTTTGTGTTATGTATTTGTCGAATTGTATCGTAAAATCGACCACCGGATAAACAAGGAATTTTCAAAGTGTCGAAGACTTCCATAAGTTAGTCCCGGTTTACACGAAGTTATTGAAATTTTTCTTGTGAAACCCCTTTGTAAAGTCATGGGCGTGAATTTTTAAATAGAAACATCGTGCTTTACATTGCTTTACAAAGGAATTTTAAAAGAACATATTAAATCGGGTCTATTTCGTGTCTGTTTAGCTACTCTCTTTGCCACCAATTGTCGAATGTCGTGCCTGCTCAACCTGGAGTCATCGTGTAAATCGGGTAATTAGGCTAACATAATGATAAGTTTTCAATTTGAGATTTACTGTTGAACTTCATTTGTGGTCGATTTACACACCGCATTCAATATCTACAAATCTACGATCGATGGAAGTGGGTATACTTTGATGTGTGAAAACTAAAAATTGAAGTCAATACTTTTAACGAGCTTTTTAAATATATACAAAAAAATTTCGTCAATAAACAGGTTTTGTAAGATTTTAATTCGAGTCAAGTACAAGTTTAGAATACAGTAACGTAGTAAGCAATACTGGCATCAATACTGGTAAAATTTTGGTTTGGTTTAAATAACTTGTTAGCCAACATATCCAACTATTCAAAAGTAAGGAAAGAAGTTTCGAAAAAAAAATTTCCATATGTATTCTACAATTGGTAATTTTTGTCCAGTTTCATTCTTTTAGAACAAGCAATTTTTTCCAGTTTCATTCTTTTAGAAAAACTAACTGCCTGTTTTCATAAAACGAATTAAGTAATTTGTTATAAACTGTCAATATTGGATGCGTTTTAAAACGGGTTTAAGGCATTATTCAAATCTGGTTTTCTGCTATATATAAGATATCGACATTTGGAACACAATCCCAAAAGAATGGTCTCTGACAAATATCCGTTTTATTGCGCCTTCAATTTAGACAATTTGTAGCGAACTTTTTAATTATATTATATTCGAATTATTTATTACTTTTTTGAGGTTGAAACTGCAACAAAGATGTATGGGACTATGAATTAAATGTTGCAAACATGTGAATATGATCAACATATGTAATAGATATATTCGAAATTTTGCAATAACTGTTTCAAAAAAAAATTAAAGAAAAAATGTTTAACACTTAATAGTTTAATAGTTGAATTTATTATAATATTAATAAAATATTAATTGATAAAAAAAAGGATAGCAAATAATATGCTAGTAATTAAAACAAGTTTTAACTGAAGTATGTTCTATTGTTAATACATTAGTTTTTAATTCACATTTATCTGAATCAATCACAAATGTCTTCGCATTCATTTTAGCTGAAAACTGCACACACAACGAAAAAAAAAAAGGAAAACTTAAATGAAAAATAAATATAATTTGTATTTTTTATTGTAAATGAATGCATATTTGTATTTTATAAAAAAAAGAAAAATATATTTTACCCATACATTGTTACTGTTACAAATTATACAATAATCATTATTATTCTTTTAATGTTAATTTCTTCGATTAATATTGTTTTCTTTTTCTTCTCTATCTCTATTAAGTTCGTCATTCAATTTGAAATATTTTTAAAAATCTAGTTGTTAATACGTTTAAAGTTATTTTTGGTTGAATTAAATAATAAAAAATAAACAAAAAAAAAACCTAACGTTTACTACTAAATATTAGTGTTAAATTGTGAATAACCGCTTTACGTTGGTATTCCAGTTCTCGTTTACAGGCGGCACCTAGAAATGGAGGGCATTCGTATCGAATTTTTTCCAAACAATAAGTATCGTGCGCCTTAGCGGTGAAATAAGCTTCACTATCAGCATGTACTATGTAAAATTAAAGAATTATATTTTAGTTGAAACTTTGTGTGTATGCATATGATTAAAAAATATGTGGGTTTTTATGAACAGGACGTTTTAGATGCAAAACGACTTGTCCGATTCTCCTGAAATACATTTTTAAATTATCTTTGGATGATTTTTAGATCAGTAAAAAAACATTTATTAATTTAATCATGCACCGAATTAGCAAAAGATGAACTAAAACTTTTCACAGGAAAAAAAATTTAATTATTTAAAAAAAAAATTGCGCTCAGTTCATTTTCATTTTAAATGAATTGCAATTCATTGGAAATTAATTTTTAGTCGCCTTCGATTTTTCATGAGTTTCTAAAAAAAAAATATTTGTTTACCTTTTTTTTTTGTTTGTTGCAATAAAGAGAATCTTAAATAATAATTTCTTCAATATTTATTTCAAGAAGATCGGATTAGTCGTTTTCGAGTTATGACAAATTGTGACTCAAAAATTGGTAATTTAAAAAATAAATAAAAATCCTAGCCACAGGAAAAAAAGTGTCGACACCAGAATTGTGTATATTGATAACAGTGGCTCGAAGTGAAAGCAAAGCGCTGCAACAAAGTTCTTCCATCTCGATCTATCTTACGTTATCAGTTTTATTTGGATCTACCTCGTCTTCAGCTGCCTTGAAGCTTCCACTCAATTGTGTTCTAAGATGTATCGGTCTGGGGGTCTTCTCCAAACATGGACGATTCAGCTCCATTTTCAATTTCGTTTCGCGTGTTCTTTGCCAGAGATCTCTATGGGAAGAATCACCAGAATTGTATAATGGTGATTCATTACAAAACAAATATTTTTGTTTGTTGTCCAGATGTTTTGTGGAACACGATTTTATTCATGTAGCTGTCTTGATTGGTTTCGTAGTGGCGCATCCTGTCAATTCTAAAACCTTAGTGACGGTTTCTAGCTCTGTCCCACGAATGGCTTGCTCGATATTCACCTTAATCTTTAATGAATTATTCGTGTTACACGGTTGTTAATGGTACCCCACAAAAAAAAGAAGTTTAACGGGGGTAAATCGCATCTCCAAGGAGTCTAATTTATATCGCCGAGATGGCTGATAATACAACTACCGAGCTTGGCTCGGAAAAGTTCGATTGTGACCCAGATGCGACAGTTTTGATTGTTATCATAGCTGGCGAGATGAAAATCCGCTCTATCAGAATGATGACTTTTCGAGCAAAATCGTCGTCCATTTCGAGCTGCTATATGCCTAAGACTGAGAAGCGAAAACGAAGCGGATGGTCGTGTGCTTTCAATTGGACCTTGTAGGCGAGTAGTGCGAGGTGTCTTTGTGCAAAATTCGCTTCAGACTGGTGCGAGAAATGTTGAGTTGTTGAGATCGACTGTACGACAACTGGGACCTCGAGGCTCATGAACTTTTTCCCTGTACTGCAGGCCTCATTTCGGGCAAAACTTCTTTTCAATAAACGTACTACCAGTTAGAACCTAACGAGCCAAACCCGTTGATAGTTTCAAATAATGAACCGAAATGTATTGGAATGTAAATAGACGAAAATACTAAAATTCACAACGTTACAACAAATCATTGATTTTTGTTTGTAAAGTGACCTACTTAATTTATATAGTACGTCTGTACACACACATATGAACAAGCATATTTCAAAACTTTAGCTTTTAGTTCGTTAACACTCTTAAATTTAATATGCAATTCTATATATTTTTTTCAAACTTACAGCAGTAAAGGCCTTTAAAAAAACATGTCTCATGTCTGGACTCAATGGAATACACTTGTGGTTCAACATTTGGCATCGATTTCATCACCTTAAATGTGGCTGTGGCTGTATTCAGCCAATACGGCCAATGGGAAAGCCGTTCGGTATATTCAACTACATAGCGCCAATCATGTGTGTGACCGCCATCCGATAAAATTTTGAAATGCAAACTAAACACATGGACGGAAGGCGGGGATGTATGGAAAACAAAAGAAAACAAATGAATACACATTTACTATTTGCATGCTGGTGCTGATACATTTCGATACATACATTGAGGGATTTAATAGCCTCATTTTACTGAAATCGGCCACATAATTCCAAACGTCTTCCGGTTTTGTATTTTTGATAACACCATCCATTTCATAGTTTTGATAACCGCTGGAAAACACCAGATATATGGCCACAAGCAAAGAGACCGCCACGGATATATTCTTTATATTAAAGCGATGGCGTTTCATTGTGGTGTGTTGGAAATTTAAATATTTTAGAAATGTTGAAATTCAAAATTATTTTTGTGCTGGTGTCGGCGGTTGCGAATACGAGTAGAGTCAGTTTAGAACTGAAGAATTCGTCTCAGAATTAAAAACGAATAGTCAGGATGGACAATCAACATGAGTATAATTGTTATACTCAAATGGCTCACACACCCGCGCATGATTACATTATTCTGGCAATTCTTCTGGTGGTTGTAGATTGTGTTGGTTCTCGGAAGATTGAGAGTACATTGTGTATACATCTGTACGGATGTGAGTCTGATTAATTTCGTTCTTATCTGTGTGTGTGTGTCTGAGTTAGAACAATTCGCACTTGTTGTATTACATACAACTCAACCATTGTGTTCATATGATTTGTTACACATTCACAGATACTCGTACACAGTTCTGCGGATATGATTGATGTAGGTAGGTGCTCACTCATGTGTACAGCCTGTGGTCGTTGTATGACGACCGCTACAGTTTGCTTTTGCAATATTTGACAATTCGCACACCCACTTCAAAAGTGACACAACTCATTTTTTTTTTAATTTCCAGTGTTAGTACTGTGCAGAATGTCTACCGAAAACCAATAGATCAAATAATGTTGTTGTCAGAATTTTCTAACAGATGGTCATTACATGATTTAAAAAAAAAAAACAGTATTCATCACAAAAACAGTGTTTTACATTTTCTGAAATTTTTTTAAATTTTTGAGCTGTGTTGCCTTTGAAGTGACACAACTTTGAAATTATATCGTCCACCATGCGATGGTACCTCGGTTCAGCCACGAATGTTGGGTGTGCAGAAATAGTGGGTATATAGTATAGTTTCAATTTTAATCATACACAACTTTTTTCTACTCGAAATCTTGACAGAAATCATTTTAATATTTCCCCTTAAATGAAATGAATCGACCTCGACCATTTTTATACTCAGGGAACCAATGAATTAGTGTTAATTTTAAACAATTATGTTTGGATCACAAGCTTAATTTAATGACTAGGCACTGTAAATATATATTCATACACATTGCATATATTTTTTACTCGCAAGTGCTAAGAGCTCGTGTAATACACTCAAACTAGCAGGTTTTGAATGTTATATTCAATGTAGGTTTATTGAGCAGATACAGTTGGCTCCTACATATCTAACATAAACGTAAGGTAACAATACAAATACTCATATTTCAAACACATCCTGACTAAAATGATAAAAAAGGATCTCTGTGAAAAGTACTCACGTGTGATGAACGAGTTGTTTACCGACTCAAATTAAACGGCAAATGAAACAGGTAGAAACCGGAAAATGTGTTTGTACGTCATTGAATCTTAAACACCAATCCCATTCATGCGGGCACAGTAGTTTCACAAGAACATTTTCATGAATACACAACTGAAACGTTTCAGTTTTTTTTTTTAAATTAATTTGATGTTTCTCTATTTACTACATAATGTTTTTTGACTTAAAAATTATCCGTAAAGTCACCGCCGATTACGAGGTACGGTTTTATTTTTTTGAAATGCTATAAATATGTTACGGATAATGTTCAGGATTCCCAATATTAGACATTATGTGAATGGTGTATACCATACCAATAGCTAACTAGCATTTCGGTTAATAGCGTCCATACTCATCACATAATCCCACTCAAATGTAGTTGATAGAAAAAATGTACAAACAAAATCGCATACAAATTATTAGCTGAAGTTATTAAACCCCGTTAATTTCACTCCTTTTTCATGCAAAAAGTCACATTTAATTACCATCAGTTAAGTAAACATTTCGTTTAATTAGCCAAATAATTTTTTCCCCGGAATAAAGTTGACATTGAATATCTCTGGCTTATTTACCCGAAATATCTTTTTGTTATAGACCTGAGAACTACAATAAATGTAAAATTTTTAAACGTACAGAATTCTTAGACGAAAATCGCTGTAAAAGAATACGCCGTTGTTAATGACCATTAAGTAGTATGTGTATTCAATGCTGATTTTTTGGTGAGTTCAAGCTCGCGGTCATATGTTTTTTAATTAAATAAATTAAAATTAAATAAAATTTCATATAAAAATATAATTTGTTTTAAAAACCTGGTTCTATTTAACAGTATACATGGTAATTAAGCGGGAACACAGACAAAAAAGTGTTTGTTTAGGCTCGGTTTGCATCCCTAAGTTTTTTTTTTTTGTCAATTTACAATTACAATACTCAAACATAAACTGGGACTCTTACTTTGTCTGATATCAGTAATTTCTAACTTGAGAACGGTTTGGTCGATTTTCCAAACACAAAGAGCAAATTATGAAGCACGTGGAAGGAACAGCACTCCATCCACCCAATGTAGTTGGTTGGTGAAGCATGTTTCTGGCCATGTTATGATTTGGGGAGCAATGGGGGCAGTTATGAAATCGAAATTATACAGTTAAATGTAATTCAATTACAATGTGTATTTTTGAATACTTGATGACAAGATTATAAAAAAAGGGTTTCAAAATGTCAAAAACAATATTCTTTGGTAATTAGTAGCCGAAATCCCCGCTATCCAGTATATGCGGCATAAACATTGGCATAATTCCGTATTTTCATGCTCAGTGTTTTTATTGTTTGTGTGGTGGATTACAAGTCCGACGCAGATTGGTTTGGAAACGCTCTTTACGTTCCAATGTATACGGGACATATGCTTCAAAGGTGATTAAATAACAATATTATTTCATATATGTATGCAGGTACTGATGAAACAGGGACAATAATGTTTACATTGTATTGTTCATAGTACAGTAAATACTGGCTGTGATTAGTATTTCCAATGGTTACAGAGTAAAGATATTTTATGAGTAATACATGCACTGACTCACCTGCAATCCCAAGTGTAATGTTGTAATTTTCGTTTTTGGTGATAGTGTTCTGTTCTTAACGATATTTCGTTTAACTGCGATGTTGCTTTCTCGTACCTGAGGTAGACAAAATCCAAACTCTACATTTTCCAAAATGTTCCCCAGTAGAACAATAATCCCGAGTAGGACATTAGTAGCACATAAGATAAGAAAATTATTTTTGAGGTTTTTAATTTGAACCGTTTTGGGAATCATATGCCACAACTTTTTTTTGGAATGAACTAAGGAGTGCAAAGGGTTTTAAGGAATCGAACACATCAACATAGACTCCGTAAGTATTTATCGACATCAGTTTTGGAATGAACTAAGGAGTGCAAAGGGTTTTAAGGAATCGAACACATCAACATAGACTCCGTAAGTATTTATCGACATCAGTCCAGTTGTCATTTGAGTGTCTACCTGAAACACTCGTTGTAGTAGTGAGCTACCAGGTATCGCCAATTTACGGACAAAACTATTTGAGACCATGATTATGTCGAGGATTGAAGTTTGCAACTTCGAGAGATAGATTCACAGCAAAAGCTAAACTTGGTATTCTTTGATCTGAGTAATGTGGTCTAAAAGACCGGCTGACGTACAACTTAGTTGGTTCGTAGAGTCCACCTCTATATTTCAAATTCGCTGCACTCTCTCACATTACCAATATTGTCAATGATTTTTCGTTACTTTCCACATGAATGAATGACAATACTGTAGTTCTCATTCACCACATCACTTGTAATTATTACATCTGAGGTTTGGTGCAAAAAGGGACAATGTCAAAGTATTATCTTTTGAAAAAATTAAGCTTAAATTCACTTTACCGCACTAATGTGCGGCGGATCGAATTTACGGAGTGGCCTCGGTACTCCTGTGGACACGTCCACAAGTTTTATTGAAATTTCCTAAAATTTGTGTACCCACATGATTTTTTACGTCTTGGGGCCAATTTTGCTGGTCCCTAGCGGCTCCTGGGACTTTTTCCCCTTTATCATTATCATATCGATTGTCGTGATTTTCAGGTGAGTTTCATTTTCAGTTTTTTGGGGGGTAAATTGAATTTTTGCAGAAAATTGCTATTGAAAAAAATCTGTTAATTACATCCGAGACAAATTTGATTAGAATTACATTTATAAGGGTTAAAATTGACATTGACAGTTTTAGAAAATAAATCTAATACAAACATAAACTCAACACTAAAAAAATGTTTTAGCATCAAGCCACAGAAATTATACAGGTATAACATATAATAACTATACGTAGTTACCTTTTTTTTTGATTATTTGCGAGTTCTTCCTTCCAGGGCCTTTATTTAAATTGTTGAATGTTCAGTAATTTACCCATCTCTCCATATTTGCTACGACTTTTTTTTGTAATTGATGTCCTTTGCCTTATTTACTCATTCATCCACCATTGTTTACAACGCATATATTGAATCTTAAAAAGTTATTAAATGTTTGCCTCTCGATCCCCAAAGGTAAATAGTACCTCCTATAAAAATTGCGTGGGGAAAATTAATACTGACAAGTTTTTGCTGTAATGAATTCTTCTTCTTCCGAACACAATATGAACTAAGTGAGATGGGGCATATATATTTTAAGAAACCGGTAACTCTGAGAGAAGAAATAACATCTCCTAGCAGAACATAAGGAGTGTTATGTCGACACACATGTTAGCAGCTTATTGATCAGTGCGATATACCCCAAAAAGAGATACGGCAGGCGTGTTGCCTCGTACGTTTTAATAAGAAGTTTTATACCAACTCATAAAACGTTAAAACTATACAAAATATTGTCGCATCAGCTAGAAGAAAAAAAAAGATTTGAGATATTTCATTTATGATGACAAAGTGCGCCCTACATTATGCTCCAATTTTTGTTTTTTATAGTTACCGGACTGTTTAACTTAATTGTCAAAATTGTTCTCAATTATTGTTGTTTTGAGAACAAGAAGAAGAATTTATTACTAAAAACATTTCTTGTAAAATGCAGCAGTTTGTATCGACACACATATTACGGGCTATGAACAGCAATTTGTATCGTTCAGGTAAATACATACTGGACAATGATCTTGGATAGACCCTATATCGATGCATGATAACTTGATAGCTCTAGTCGACAACGATATTTAGCTTTAGAACAAGGACAATAGTTGTTACCAGCAGAGTTCTACTGGGAAACATAATTGAAATAAATAAATATGATGGAATGCGAGCACTGCTTGATGAAATATGTTAAATTTTATCGTAAAGATGGAAAAATGTCCATATACAGGTGAGTTTTTCTAGGTTAGGTTACCCACATAATATGACAAGCCCCATTTATTGAACATACTTATTTCGAATTTATTCATTTAAATTATAGGACCGAGCGCCCGATACTTATTTGTGTGTTTCCACCTTTTTTTTTTTGGTTTCACAACATCAACTTCACATTTATAATATTTTTATCTCCCTCGTGTTTAGAATATCATACTAGCAACTCTATGTTTGTGGCACTTTTTAAAATCCAGCGTCGGTAATTTATTTTATTTACCTATTGCCAATTGGAGGTCCCGACGAGTTCATTGAAAGGGTTATTTTAAACAGTAAATGCAATTTGCATTGATACAAGGCAGATCAAAATGGTACAAGCACTAGACCAGCTGAGTATACCCAATGTCAGTTGTGTGCATAACATCATAGTGCGTGGATTGGTGCCTGCTTTAGACATTTTGTTTTCATTAAAAAATATTTCATGCCGTTGTGGACGTTATACATTTTGGCATTACATTTTTCTGTCAACTGTTCGTTACATATCTTTCTGTCCATCTTTACATTCATAGATGATTGTTTTTATCTTTGACTTTCTAATGCCTTCTTTACAGTCAGTTTTATACAATTATATTTTAATACAACATCAGTATTTTTATGAACATGTAAAAAACTTATGTTTTTAGAAAAACAAATGAAAATACGAGTTAGTTCTAGGTATAGACTTGCCATTCATACAGCGATCACCGAAAAAGCTTAGGCCTTATATATTTTGAGGGTTAAATATATAGACCATTGTAATATATAGACCGAAACATGGTCATATTTTCTAAGACCATAGACACTATGTTAATACTCCTCTCAATTGAAAATATAAATGGCAGGTTCAGATATAACCTCCAGGCAATAGTTAATATGTACCATTAACAGAGATTTCGCCACGCTTTGCCGTATATAACACGATAGATACAAATGAAGACAATATAATCTCCGTAGTTGGTACATAACCCTCGAACTGAGCAAGTAATTGTGACTGTTAAAGTCTTCTGAGCACAATATAATAGTGGTTTTCTGGTATTATATTATTTTCTGGCGATTTTCAGCACCGATTTTGGCGACTGAATCGGAAAAAATCTGACAACCCTGATTCAGTGTGAAATAAAGTCGAACAAAAAGAAGAACAGTCGAACAAAAAGAAGAGCGGAAAACAGATAAACATTTGTACGGTTGTGTGGTTGAGCTGTTACAATCAAGAATCAATGGAATAGCGAGTACGTTACTAGCTAAGAAGAGCAACAACAGAAAACATCTTATCAATAGCACGAGAAATTAAACTTCGGCATATACGTTTTTGGAAAATATAACCATTTTAGAGTCTGTTTGGTGACAAGAATTATGCCAATTATTGTTCAATTTCTAAATCTATAACCATCGATAACATTCACATTCTTGGACGAGGGGTTGGTATTTTGTGTGTTATTTATTTGTTTATGATCTTATACTAGAAAAAGGTCAAACATGTCCATGTCGACTTGTCTGCAAAGTGCCTTAAAAGCGGCAAGTAGATGCAACAAACATTCATTGCTTTCAATTCCAAAAAACAACTCGGTTGTCGGTCGTTATTCCAAATCAACAAGTGCCCAACCTGTTCTAGATACAACCGTACAAAATATACCCAATTCAAGTCAGCAACACGCAAAGGTATGTACTTTTAATTTATTTTTTTAAAATTCTATTCTCATGATATTAGTATTTTAGATCGCACTACCTCAGGCCACACCGACCACCACCTCACCTTTGACAGATAAGTTCGGTCGTTATCATACGTATTTGAGAATTTCTTTAACGGAACGCTGCAATTTACGCTGTAAGTATGTTTTGATTGCTATTGACCAAGTTGGGAATTTAAAAGCGTAACGTGAAATTAATTGTACCATTTGACAATATATGAATTAAGACACAAGTAAAATGGTTGAATTATGACGGACAAAAATCAATAACGTTTCTCTAACACAGAGGTTTTCGTACAGAATTAGCTGAAACAAAATTGTTTGGTAATAATTTTAGTACGTTTTAATTACTTGTGAATAAGCAATGATGAACACAAGTCGTTTCGGTGTTTAACTTTTATGCTCTGTAGTTCACCCAGACGTGATAGAATTAGATTAAACACAGATATTTTTCCAAAAGCCATGCTTACAAACTATAAATTTTATTTTAATTGATTTGTAGCATGCAACCATAGAATTCTTTTAATTTGTCTGAACTTGTAATTCCATATTGCCAACAAACGTATGTATGTATGCATGCTTTCATGACAAACAATCATTCTCAGTATGGCCAATTACATTAAATGACGACCGCTATATATAGATTTTAAACAATAAGTTCATTACGTCAATACCTACTCGGAACTCTGCTTGCAGCCTGTTCCGAAAAATTATGTCATTTTCATAAAAAGCAAAGTTGGTATTTTTGAGAGAAAAAAAGTTAAAAGTTCTTGCCATGATTCTATGATTTAAATTTGTCGGGCGGATGTATATTCGCATATTCAAACTCTGTATTATATCTCGTACAATCAAAACTCATAAGTCCCTTAATAGAAATTAATTTGTTTGTATACTAGTGTCATTGAACAAATGTTTATTTTGTAATATCGAGAGATAACAACTGTTTCTTAATTGAAATAAACACAGCATATTTAGAGTATATAAATATTAAACATTAGTTTGGTCTCGTATCTTAAATATTACAGAAACTACCATTTGTAGAATCAGTGTCACTCATTAATGTTCAATACAACCAATTTACGTTCTATGTTAAGTAGTACTTGTGGTAAATACAATTCTACAATACTAACATTTGATCTAGTAAATATTTTTGAGTTCTGCGAAAACAGGCTATAGGCCAGGGATAAGGGTACTAATTGAAAACGAAACAATGTTTTACATCCAAAGTTGGAAAATTTTGATCACCTCGTAAATTCGAATACCTCGGATGAATCGTGCCATCATTCGCTTAATTCACTTTCTAAATGATGTTGGAAGCCGAAAAATGGAAACACATTTCATTAAGAATTCACATTTACAATGGCATTAGTCTTAAATTGACATCAAATTAATTGGGTGTCCTGGTATTGAAGTGATACAAATATACGAAATTTCCCATTAATTACAAAATCTTATCATATAATTCCAGGCAAATACTGCATGCCCGCTGAGGGCGTGCCCTTGCAACCCAAGTCTAATCTCTTGACAACCGAAGAAATCTATTATCTGGCCCGTATTTTTGTTGAACAAGGTGTGAGAAAAATACGATTGACTGGAGGAGAACCTACGGTCCGCAGAGATATAGTCGATATTATAGGTAAGTCCATATGAGACCATAACAACTTATTCGTTTCATTATCTGCATCTTTTGTTTAGAAAAACTAAAGGAAATACCAAATTTGGAAAATGTTGGCATTACCACAAATGGTTTGGTACTGACGCGTTTATTAGTGCCTCTACAGAGAGCGGGCTTGGATGCGATTAACATCAGTTTAGATACATTACAACCGAAACGTTTTGAAGAGATTACAAGGCGTAAGGGCTGGGAACGTGTTATAGCCGGCATCGATTTGGCCATACAGTTAGGTTATAAACCAAAAATAAACTGTGTTCTCATGAAGAACTTCAATGAGGATGAAATTTGCGACTTTATAGAATTCACCAAAGACCGTAACGTGGATATACGTTTTATAGAATACATGCCATTTATGGGCAACAAGTGGCAAACGGAAAAATTATTGTCCTTTAGTGAAACTTTGACAATAATCCGTAAGAAATGGCCGGAATTTGAAGCTTTACCAAATGGACCAAATGACACGTCGAAGGCCTACAAAGTACCTGGTTATTGTGGACAAGTTGGCTTTATAACCTCAATGACTGAACATTTTTGTGGAACCTGCAATCGTTTACGCATTACGGCCGATGGTAACTTGAAGGTGTGTTTGTTTGGCAACAAGGAAATCTCTTTGAAGGATGCCATCAGGAGTAACTGTTCGGAAGATGATTTAGTGGCTCTAATATCCGCTGCAGTCAAAAGGAAAAAGAAACAACATGCAGGTATGTCTGTTGGACGAGTTTGAACAGATGGGTGTATAATAAATGTACAGAGATTACGAAAGATTAGATTTTAAAATGATTCGATCGATATTGCAAAATGTTATCAAACAAGTCGAGTTATTTAGGGAAAAAATAAAAATATTAGGCAATCTGCAAGTATGAGCGACGTTAAGCCATAGCAAAAATCTCTTGGGACCGTGAATTCTGAATCTTAAATTATTGGCCAAGAATTAATAAGTGAACTGAAATGAATCAGTACGTCTTCAGCACCTTCTAAACTTAACTTTGTTCCCAATTTGTCTGAGCCTTTCGAAATCTCTTCATGTTTTCTGTAGTCTTTTGTTGAAATAATCAGAATCATCATTGGATGATTTTGTATTTGTAATTTCCAAAATGGGTTTCGTTGTTATTGTTGTAGGCATGTTGAATCTGTCGCAAATGGAAAATCGTCCAATGATTTTGATTGGGGGATAGCCCTTCAGCGGAAGGTGGGTACATTCAGGATATGTTTCAACTAATAATTGTATTTGGTTGTTTCTTTTTTCCTTAGGTCTCGAAACTCCAACTTTTTATCGAAATCATCAATTTCCCATTTTATTATCATCATCATATGCAACCACTTCCTTATTAGCGCACAATTTAAGCTCAAATTCAAAACAAGTCTTCCAAACACGTTTATTCAGTTCCAATATAAAAAAGTTGACCCACATTGATACGACGGGTAAGGCATCAATGGTGGATGTTTCGGACAAACCCTTGACGACTAGAGAAGCAGAAGCTGAGGCTAAAATATATGTCGGTCCGGAAGTTGCCCGTCTTATACACTCGAACAATCTCAAGAAAGGTGATGTTTTAAGTGTATCTCAATTGGCTGGTATTTTGGCAGCTAAAAAGACCTCAGATTTAATACCTCTATGCCACAATATTACAATTTCATCGGTAAAAGTCAATGCCGTCCTGGATTTGGAACATCATGTGGTTTCGCTGCAAGCTAAAGTGCGTTGTTGTGGTAATACGGGCGTTGAAATGGAGGCATTAACAGCTGTTTCTGTAGCTGCTCTTACTGTTTACGATATGTGCAAAGCGGTTACCCATGATATGATTATAAAGGATATACGTCTTATGTCGAAATCCGGTGGTCAAAGGGGAGATTTTCGAAGAAAATAGATTAATATTTTGTATATACATACTTGTAATGTATATAGAAAGTTGTTTAACGTAGATATTATAATTTCAAAGCGTAATGTAAAATATAAGAAATTTTTATTAAAATAAATGTGAATGGTTAGATCAGTATATTGAAGTAATTTATCTTAATTGCAATAAAGTCTTTATATACACTGACAAATATAGTCTTAAATCGGTGAGTTATTTCTCTTAAATCAGTACTATTCATACTCTGATTGCTTAAAGTTCTAGTATCTCATGAATCAAAAATGCTTCACTTTTTTTTTACCGCGATTTGGATTCTGTGATAGTGTTGTGAGTCCACATGACCTGTCCCATGCTGTATGAAATCCAAACCGGGAATAGCTACGAGGTCTGACCGAAGACTGGAATTGGTGCCCCCGGTAAGTAGGTGGTTTAAACACATTGCTCGGATAGCTTCGGCTCAGTGTGGTGTTTTGTCGCAACTGGTTAGATAGACCCCAAGATGGAAGATATGGCCCATTTGAAGCAATATAAATAGGTGCCGAGTCAACCAGTGGATTATGACATTTAGTAATCCTAAAGGCCGTATTTTTAAAAGCCCATAAAATTTGTAAAACTAAAGAATATCTGTCCACCACTTCATATAATTACTTGACGAAACAAACGTCAGGAAATTGCCTTGCCAATGATTTAAATTGTTCACTAGTATTCTTGACAATAGCTATTTAGTTACCTCTTTCTAAAAACAAAATGTTAATCAAACAGTTTTGTTTCTTCATTACTATTTTTTTTATTTAATTTGCAAAATAAAGCGCCCCTTTTTTTTTGCATAAATATATTGAAAAGAATATATGGCAAAATTGACATCGAGAAAAACGACCAATGCCCACCTCCGTGGACAATATGGTACTCAAATGAAACGAATGTGATTACGAATTCAAATATGCACTTTTTCTTCATATGTATGTTGTAGGGTGATTGGTAAGGTATTGACAACTGCACAACTTTGGGTTGTAGGGTTTATCGTTGGAAAGCTTATGATACCTTTTTCTGCAGAAGACACTTTGGAAACATTTATGAATATGGAACTTTTTCTGCTTTCAACAAAAACCATACCTATTCTAAATAATCGCATATTTCTACATTTTATTTGATTACCATATTGTCAAAATGTGAACGTGTCCATTTTTCAAAGACACTGCCCCAGCCCCAAATTTAAATTTCAGTGTCGTCCTTTTTGGGTCATTTCGAAGACCCAGCCAATTTAGCCGAATATATAAAACAGGACTGTTCTGTAGTTCGGTATGAATGAGACATGAGGATATTTTTGGTTTTTATTTCTACTAATATTACGTTAACACATTAGTTTGCATGAGGACCAAATGGCCAAACGGGGGAAAATACAAATTATTAAAATACATAAATGTTAATTTTGTTCATGATCTTTTTATGGTCATCCCGACTTACTTCTTGGCATGCTCCATTAAAGAGAGAAACAAATACCAGAATATGTTGAGGGCAACTTAAAAATAACGAAGACATCCTGGCCTTCGATCTATTCCTGGTTAGAAATGAATTTAATGATAATTATAACAGATCCTCCCTTTTCAGTTGTGTTGCGTTCGCCGGCCGCTGAGACATTCAGTTGGATACTAACACATTGCGATTTTCCGATTTCTTTTCGTCTGTCTGCGACTTTTGTGCCTCACCGGCAAGTTGTTCACCACGTATTCTAATATTGTGTTCCTCCTTGAACTTATTGATTTGTTGCCCTTTTTTGGTCAGATCATCTGTGACTAATGTTATGGTTTTCTCAATGAAATCTTTGTTTTCTATAAGTTGAGGCAGAACTTCTTTTACAGTTCGCTCGCATAGAACTCCGCCAATAAGACGGAAACATTTACGATCGGGATCTACGGTTTTGAGGGTATCTATCACAGTTCTGGAAGTAGAATATGGGAAGAACTCCATATAAAATGTCCACAGCTATTGAGGTTATGTTTGAAACTCACTTGTGTTCTTTAATGTCCATTTCCAATGTATTTAAATTGTTGACCAAATTTCTTTGTTCATTACGGAGCTGTTGAAACTCGGCTACAACTTTTTCGTTCATTTTGGCTTCCTTTACTTGATCTCCACTCATTGTTTTTTGAGAATTTAATAACAGATGCAGCAGCAGGAATATTGCTTTTTGGGGGAAACAACGATGAATCAATTGACAGCAGTATTGGAACGGAATGGAATGAAGCTGTCATCAACGATTACTCCATTCCATGTCATCCCAGTAGCAGGGATGACAAATTTGGTACGTTTTTTTTTATATTTTTTACTATTAGAAGCTGCAGGAATATTGAAGAAGTGATTTTTTTGCTTTTTGGGGGAAACAACGATGAATCAATTGACAGCAGAGTTGGTATTTTGAAAACGTGAATAGTGCCACCATTGACGTTTCTCTATTAGAATTACATTTTAATACAGTGCGAGCTCGGTTAACACAACTTATAAAAATCGAGGCGGTTGCGGAAACCAAGTCAAAAATGTACCACTACCACCTATCACCTAAAACCGGGAAATTGCAAGATAGTAGACGTCCCAAGTCATTTGCTGAATATTTCCAAGAGGGTATTTAGACTGTATTTGTTTAAAAAAAAAACATTATTTGCTTTGAAAACTTTTAAAATATTACCATGCCAGTTACTGACATCTAGAGTGTGTTGCCGAACTAATGTGTCAAAAAAACACTTGGGACGTCTGTCCTCTGGAACCAATCGATCTATCAATGCTATAGGACGAAACAGAGATAATAATATTCAATGAGACATTGCGGAATAAATAACTGAGTTGCAAAAACCATAAAAGAACGACTTAGCAAGTAACCGTTCTTTGACATATTCGATCACTGATTTTTCAATCACGGTGAATGGTTCGCCGTTTTGGAAATATTGCTCATCTCTAACGCACACTATTGGCCCTATTTGGGCACATTCAATGTGCAATGCGGCACAAATTAAAGTTTCCAAAAGACCAACTCTGCTGTCATGTGTTGATTTATTTTACCTACAAAAATTTCGGGAGTTTCTATTGCGTTAATAGTCACATTTCCTTGAAATAAAACATCAATAATACATTAAAATAATATATACAAATCAATTGTAACAAGCTGCTATAAAAAGCTAGAATCAGTCAGGTGAAGTGGAGGAAGAGTAAATAGTCAAAAAATTAGGAACGTTCAAAATGCTGCAAAATATCATCGACTTCTGCAATTACTGGTGGTTCCGATATTTAATGGTGACTGAGCTGTATATGGTTGAAAAATGGGAGCGTGTGATCATACGTAAGTATTAGAGCAGTTCACCAGTTCAATTAGATATTTTCGTCCATGGACATCTAGTGTATCGGAGTCAGTGCTACCACTTTGAGGCGAAGAAAATGTAGCAAATCTGCTACATTTTTTTGTTAAAATGTAGCAGATTTTCAAACACTGGGAAATAGTGTATTGTGGAAATCTGTGCCTTGGAAGAATACATTATGTTTAAAAAAATCAAATCAGATTCAATTAGTTGATTTTTTAAATAAAAAATAATTTATTTTATTTAAATCGATTGGGACACTTTTATGAAATTCATAAACTGAAAAATACCGGCGGCAACCCGCCGCACAAAATATATCGACAACGGCAGCAATTCGGTCTGTGCTATGCAATCTTCTTCGGCGCTGGTGTTTGTTTTGTGGTTGTCAAATGTTTCCAGCCTGTTGTCAAAAATTTACCTAGCCCTAATTCATAACGGGATTTTTTTTGTTATTTCACGAATGTACACAAAATGTAGCAAAATCAAAATGTACGTACATAAATTTAAGGATGAAGAAAAAGTAGTAGATCTACTACAATTGTAGTAAAGTGGTAGCGCTGATCGGAGTCGACCAATTATGTTGGGTGCAATGCCATAAATCTTGTAACTTGTGATTCATACTGTTTTTACTGTCATCATTTAGGTTTTAGGGTGTATAACTTTAATTTAAAAAGCATTAGTTGTTTTTACATTAGGTATTAAAAAATTGTTTATCGGTGTAATTTGACAGCATCTGGTATTTTTGCCAGATAATTTTGATCCCAGTTAGCTGGTATTTACCTCAGTCTTAACATCAAATTTTAATTTTTCAAAAGAAAAACCTAGATTTTTTGAAATATATACGTGATATGTATCGTAATATAAAAGGCCAAACACATTCGTTTACATTGGAGATTGAGATATGATTATCAACCAATTGTAATTTATATACACTAGTATCTGCCAACTATAGCTTTGATAATAATTTGAAGTATTAACATGTTACCTGATAGACTGAAGAGACAGCGGACTTAACACAAAACAGTACTTCAGATAATATTCTCACATGTATGTTTTAAACTTCTTTTTGTAACTCCACTTCCTTTAACTATATATAAGGGAGTAACAATGGACCATATGGGTCTCCGAGTGGGGGTGCATGTTTGTATGTACCACCCTTTCTAGCCTAGCCTATGCCTTTTGGCTAGCTCGTCAATATTCGTGGAATTGTGTGAGAGCTAATTTACAATTTTTTCGAGTTGTATACAGACATTTACAAAGTTGTATGTCGTCCAAAGCAGCGGGTAAAATTTTTATCAGTTCTAAAGATTTTAGTTACGGTCTGGACGAACGAAAATAAATTATTTCCAGGCACTTCTTGTACATTTTTCCTATTAATGTATTAGTAAAAACTGTTATTTCAGAAGGTACTTCTGTCGTGTATGGTTGATTGATTAATAAATTGAAATAAAAAGATATAGCCTATCGGTAGACGGCTATACGGAAAAATAAGGTTGCCAAAACACGTTATTATCTTAAAATTATGATTTTATTCGAATATGTTTTGTTGTATTGTCACTTATATTGAGAGTATTGGCTTTAATAGAAATGTATTACGTTTTGTTTATTATGGCGCTGTTAGTGCAGAGTTTGTTGTATCGTGGCATGTGTCAAATTTAAACCAATTATTTGCATACCTATATTACTCTAACAAAAATTTGTTTTTCAATCAATAACCGCTAATCATTTCTGATATATTATGGTCCTTGAAGAGTTTTTTCACAATGAGACTGGGACTTGATGCCATTGGCATGATAGTGTACAAAAGCCACCCCGTTCAGTCGTTGAGTTCGGACTGACGAAAATGTGGTTGCCCTAGGCGAGAGTGAGCACTCAATCTCGGCATGTTTGGCTTTTTTTGGGATACCGTGATTCGCCGAGCAATCCATTAACGATTCAGTGTCTATAGGCGAATATCGGGTAAACCATTCGTTAGCGACATAAATCGTCCTACAGGTCTTAGATTGAATGGGCTAATGCTCCATAAAGGAGTAAATGTGCCGAAAATACGGGATTGCTAGTTTTTCTTTGCATTTAATAAAAAGCGTATATACAATTAACCACACCGAAGCTGCGTTGACCAGTCGAACAACCTGAGACAATGGAGGAGTTCACTTTACCTGGAATACAACTTCAGAAATAGAGGACTTATGAGTGAACAAACGAACGCTGGAGTGAAACAAGGATATCCCTTATCCCGACTACTTTTTGCCATTGTGCTGGACGAAGATATGAAAAAGATTTGTTCAAGAAGAGATGTATAATTTGGACTATCCACCGCCACCTTGTAGATTTAGACTTTGCTGTTGACATTTGTCTCATGTCACAAATTCAACGAAGAGGTCAGACTCGAAATCATTATAAAGCAGATGCAATCACTGCGTATAAAAACCATAATTGATAAACAGCTAGATATAGATAATGAATCCCTGACGTATGGCATTTTGCCACTGACCGTATTTTATGGTCATAGATAGAGCTGTGATCATACCGAGGACCTGAACAATAGCCTAAATAAAGCGAGATCGGCATTTGAGCGGCCAAACAAAACATAGCCATCGCCACAAATATCTCTTCCAGCGAAATTGAGAATATTCAACGGATGTGTAAAATTAATATAACTCTACGGACATTGAACTTGGCTCCTTCTAAACTCAAAGACTAGAAATGCTCATAAACAAATGTTTACACGTAATGTATAATGTGGCTAAACCAAAATTTCTAACATAGAGCTCTGAAATATAAAAAAGGGTGAGCCTGTAAAACGCCAAGTAACCAGAAGAAACTGGAAATGGATCGGTAACATACTATGAAAAGGTCCCAGCAGCATCACCAAACTGGAACGGCCAAGACACTAGACGACCAGGCCGCTCTAGAACAACATGGCGCAGTAATGTTTCTCTAAAGTTAAGGCTGACAGACTTTCTTTGGATATCCAATAATCTAAATTGAGCACCCACCTTCTTTATCATGGAGCCGATAACTCCACGACATATGCGGGACAAATTACCACCTAGGTGTTCCGGTATTATATCACCCCGAAAAGTAGAAACTACAACATTAAATAAAATAAAACCGATTTTGTCCATTTTACATGCTTTTTCAATTAAACTACACTATAATGAATAACCACTATACACTGTGGTTCCCTAAGTACAAAAATGATTGAAACTTTTTTTAAAAATACAATTTTATGATCAATACATTTTTGTAACTGGAAAGCAATAAATTTTAAAAAAATTATAACTAAATTATTTTTACTCTTTCAGAGTTATAGACAAATTTTGCAAAATCATAAAATTATGAAGTATCCATTTTTAATTAAAATGTGGTATAGACCATTAAAATTGATGGAGGATTTTGACCACTTTTGTACTGATGGGAACAGTGTACATCAATTGGTTGCATAGTTTTATATCATGTGTACTGTTTTCATCACTTTGATACATTTTTTTTTATAATTGACATTTATGTTATGTTATTCAAATAACGTTTTTCTATTTTTATCAAAAACGAAACCACTGCTGCTCTCCTTACAACTGGCCTTAAAAACATATATGATGGACGCTATATAGATGTAATTTTTGCGATACTATTCATACTATTCTGGTATTTTAATTACTCCGTGATGCTCTCCATCACTGGCAGTTTGTTGGGCATAACGCCCATATCATCGATGATGGAAGCACAAAGCAGTAAGATCATGTAACAAATCAACAACAACAAACTATAATTTTTAGAGAATAGTTTTAAAACGAAGCCTACCAAAAAAAAAAAACCTAACCAACAACAAAGAGATGTGCAGAGGATATATTAAGTTCCATATATGAAAAATGAAGAGACTAAAGATGAAAAAGATAAACTAAACGGTTATCAATAATGAAAGTCTTTTGCGTGTTGTTTTAGAACAAAGTAAACTAACTAAAATAATGAACACTGACGTTTAAAGCCTTAAATAAATATACATATTTATAAAAAAGAAATAGTTTAACTTAGAGATATTTTTTTTTGCACAATCTAAGAATGTATGTCAACTAGAGTAATTCCATAATTTACAACAATTTATATAAGTTTATGTCAGTCAGATAATATATATATTTATATATATTATGGTCCGGCCCACCTTTGTAGAGGCTTTATTTTGTAAAACTATTTAGCAATGTTTTGTAACAATTATTACTTTGAGTCTCTTTCAAAACCAACAATAACAGCAAAAATAATTGTTGACCAAAGTTTGTTACTGAGAAAACATTAATTCGAAATGTGAAACAACTTAAACTAAAAGTCGAATCTGGAAATGTAAAAAATGAACCAATAAAATCTCTTTCAATAAAAAAATGTACTACACTTATACACTTACTACACATACATACATATTTACTATATAAAGTAGTTATATATATATAAAAATCGTTAATGTTTATTTTATATATTTGTTTCTTTGCGTATGTTCAGTAAATCAACTACTATAAACAATAAAACAATTACTATAAACAAAAAAAAGCTTTAGCGATTATTTACTTAGCAAAGTGGAAGAAGCAATCATTTACGTTAAATTAAACTATTTCTCAAAGAATTATTTGATAACCAAACTTATTTGAAAAACTAAACTGACATGAAAAACATTCACATATTTTTCATATTATTATTATGTATAACATGTTGAAAATACAACGTGAAAACGTAGTGTTCATCAAAGTGCATTTTCTAACACTACTCCTCAACATGGACGTTCCTTACAAAATCATTATTTTAAATTCATTATATTAACATACTGTCCATGTGTACCATTCGACAAATTTTTCGTTAATATATCTACAATCATCTTGTCCGTAGGGTAGTATAATAATTCGATTTCCTTTGAACTGCTTTATATGACTTACTTATTTTCCTTAACATTCGATGAAGGAACAGACAGGGAACTTCTCTCGAATCAGTGAGTTGTGAACGATATAATTTGTATACTCACTGGAAATAGATACATATTCAGCTATGGTGCTGCTCAGTGCTGTAGTAATTTGCTTTTGGGATTCCCATGATATAATCTACATGATACAATCTACATAGCCTTTAAGGTTTTGATTATCACTTTGAAATTTGGGTTTCAGATCCAGTGATCCTTTAAGAAATAGCACAATATGTTTAGCTGTAATATAATGTTCAACATGAGAATCTGTATTACTTTGGGACAACATGGAAACCGAGTGAAGAATGTCTGGTATCGTTGTGATAGCCAGATATATTAATGCTCCGTGATTGATAAACACTCGTAACATTTTTTTTACATTTCCCGTCACAGCTTATTTGAAATCCAAGGTTGGACGGTTTGCAGTTCTCCATGCCATATGTAACAATTCCTTGATATATGTTCTCTGATTTATCTCGATATCATCTGATTCGCCATTACGATTGATATCCATCCCCAATAAAGTGTGTCAACAGTCCTTTGTCAGTAATTTCAAACTACCAATTTGGGATTTGACATTCAAAATTTCTTTTTATGATTGCAGGCAATTATATGTTGTACAACTCTTCACGTAGTTGAGTTGTGAAGATTTTACACTCAACATTATTGTTGGCAGGGCCTTTTCATCTGCAAAGTACATTTCTAACAATTCTCACGTACATTCTCACGTATCGTACAAATTTTTTTTTAAAATTGTAAGGACATCCAAATCCATTTTGGAAATAATTCCCACTACAATAAAATTGTCCCTACACATTTCTCTTAACATTAGCGAACATGAACGAACAGATGGGGGACATTCTCTAGAATCGGTGAGCTGTGTACGATATAAATTGTACTCACTTACCGGACCTACTGTTTAAAATAGGTTTTTTTTTGTAGAGAATGGGTCTAATTGTTGTGCCAAGAAAAACGTCAATTTTTTGATTTTTCCCCACTGCGCTTTAACCATTATTTTTATATAAAGATCATATTCGTTTTTAGTGCACATAATTACCTTTAATTTAATATATTTGATATCAATGTATTGTCGTCGGCCGTCTCCTTCCAAAGTCATAGTCAAAATAATAAGGGCAATGTTAAAGAATTTCTTAAAAAATAAATTACCCATACAAATTTGGATTTTGGGAAACTGTGCCCTAATGCTCTCGAAAGCTATGTTTTTATTTTCTTTACAACAGTTTTTTTTTTATTTTTTGTTGCTTATTGGAATTTATCATAAAGTCATATATCTTAAAATAAAAATGAGATATAGATAAAGTTGATCGAGGGTTTTCGCTTTTATTTAAAATTTAGTGAAGGTATCGTACTCTAATAACAATGTGATTCTCAAAACATAGTACATCAGTACTGTATAGTAGTTACTCATTACAAACAAAAAAATATTTTCCAGTGTAATGACTTAAATAAAAGTGAAGAAAAAATATTTTCCACTTTTAAATAAAATATTTTTTTTTCAACTTTTAAATAAAAGGGAAGAAAACTGCGACCCACAAACAAGATTGATGGAGAAGTATGTTTTTCGAAACCTAAATTTTTATTAGAAAATATATATAAATTATACAATTTTAAAACTGTTATCAATATTACCACAAGTGTGTGCGATAGATAATAGTAAGTATTTAATTTGTGAAAAGTGTTTAATATCATCGCCTTTCAAGAGTTATTAACAATGAAGATATCTCGCTCATTCTATGTTATTATAAGTGGACATATTAGGGACTGATAGCTCAACTGTGATTATTTCTATGAAATAAAAGTATATAAATGTCCAATCAGTTTTTTATTATCACTAAATTGTAAAATCGGATTGCATTTCTTAAAACATTTCTATAAATCACATGATTCACATAAAATTAGGCTGATTTAAAGCTCTTCGAAATGAAATGCGAGTTAAATATGAAACATGAATATCCTTGAATGAAAAACATAATCTTAATCCTGTTTGTGAACAGCTTCCACCGTCGGCATCTTATCTTTCTTATAGCTTTTGATATAGAATGAACTGAACATATAGAAGAAAAAGCAAGCATTTAGGGATAACATTGCGGCATACACTTTCGGGTAATTGCAGTCTGTTTGGAATTGAATTTGAAAGGTGTGTACGAATACGATAAAAAATTGAAGCTGCAAATGAAATTGAGAAAACTGTTATCGTATTTGCATTTTGAAATAGTTACGACTACTTACAATTTGCAAAAGGGTTATGTATTTCTTCCACCACAGATATTTTTGTACTTTGGGACCCATGGCCGCCAACAGGTAATACGAATACATAATAACATGGATGAACGAATTTATCATAATAATAATGGTACCATGACCAGCTAAAAAGAAAAGTAAAATAAATCATATTTTATGGAACAACTTAAATTAATTTTAAAAGTAAAAAAATTATAATTAAAAATTGTTCCAGATGTGAATAAAATGTCTTATGGATAAGAACTAAAACTAGTTTATTGTGGACATTCTGTTACAACATACCCTAGCCACACCTACCGCAATCTAATTTCTGCCAAATGTCTGTCGAAGCCGTAAAAGTTACTTCTTAAAATTTGATTCAACCCGGCACCCCTTTGTATAAGAATTGGTACTCAAACTTCATGTTGCATAAGGATACAAAAAATTAAATGTTTTTCAAAATTTATTTTTTTTTCATAGTTTTAAAAAATCTTCAACATTTTATCGAAATTCCAAGACAATTTTAAAAGTGCAAAGCAACTCAGATTGATGTTCTTGAATTATACAATCACGCAATTTTAATATCGCGCAATTTTTAAAAATAATGTTTCATCTTGTGTGATATAAGTCACTCGATTTATAAAAAAACATTTGTGTATTGTTGTGGTCGGTCCATACAACCACCTGGGACGACGCCCCCAATTTTAGTTTTCATATTTTGCCGCTTTATGCTATTTCCCAACTCATATCGATTTTGTACAGTAAAACTTCCATAACTTGAACATCCATAAGTCGAAGCACTTCTAGTGGCAGTTAAGGCGACAAACTCCCTTAAACAATTTTATAAGTAATTCCAAACTCAAGGTCTGCGTAAGTTATGCAAGTTTGACTATAATTACTTTACCTGGGACAACTTAAGTATTATTCAGTGTTATCAAAATGATTATTTGAAATCAAAAACTTACCAGCATAACTTTTAACACTAATTAGAGAGACCACAGGCATCGAAGCATGGTGGTATATGTGCAGAAAGGATATCTGCAGATCCTTCTTGCGCAACACAAAAAATACTGTGTCCAAAAGCTCGGTGATTTTAGCAATATAGTATAACCAAACGACACGAGCCATCTGCAATATGTACAAAAGTGTCTTTAGTACAAAAAGTCAAACCTACTCGAAAAGACACAACTTACTCTCATCGAAATGGAATCGGTACCATAATGGAGCGGAGCACATCGGAAATCGTAGTGACCATTCCATCCTCCTTTGTATGTCTAATAAAAATAAGATAAAAACTACAATGATCAATTAATTCTCCACACTCCATATCGCACACATTCCACTAAAGATCACAAGTCAAAATTTGTCATTTTAGAGTTTACTTCTTAAAGCGGTTTCATCATACACATCTATATACCAACCCAACAGAGATCAATTTATTTTTTGCTTTTAAAAACAGTTGGGTTGCTCTCCACGAGTCTCAGAATTGTTTTTTGAGTTTGCTGAAAATTTCAAAATTTTAAGTTGTGTCTTTTTGGTAGAATCTGTGCGATATGACCTGGCAATACATTACCTCGTAGCACAGTACAAGACTCACGGCCACCTGTACCGCATTGTAAATCATCAGTGTATTCTTCAAATCGAACGGTTTGCGATTTCGCATGTACCTAGGACCAGCGTACAAACAGAAAAACAAATAGACTCCTATTAGCGTCAACAGGGCCCAAGGCGACCCAGCTAGGAACCAACTTCTCGTGCGCAAGTCCCTGTGGTCAAACAATGTATTTATAAAACGCTGTACGACAGTGGTGTTTGCCAGTTCGGGAGGGTTTAACATCGGGGATTGCGTCTCTGTCGACATTTTCTGTTTAAAGTGTACAAAGTAATTAATTACATAATTACATAATAATTACATAATTTATCGAGAAGTAATAATGATAAAATCTTAATTATGATGAAACTCAGTGTTAAATTATTTAGTATTGATCTAGTAAACATTTTTAAATTCTGTAAGCAAGGAGTAAGCGATTAGGTGCTAACATTAAAAATCGGACAGTTGGATATGTTTTAGAAATATTTTCAAATTTAGTATTTTCGATTTCAGGTGGAAAACAAATTTTTGTATTTCATTTTTTTAATCGAAAGAAGACATTCTCCCCCTTCCATTCTATTAAAAGGACAGCTTGGGGGGAAAGTAGGGCTAAATTATTTTATGGACAAAATGCTATATTTTTCGAATATATTAATGTCTAAGAAAATTATACATATATGGACCACTGAATTGCATAAAAATATATATTATTTCTTGCTTAGCAATCCTGCAGGGAGTTTACTTTAATTTTTAAAAATAAAATATTTTTTTTTAAAAATCCATAAACATACATTTCGTTCTTAAAGATTTATCTGAAATTGAGTGGTCGTAAAATAGGGCTTTTGACACCAAACTCCCACATTGCGCCGCCCGATTTTGATCTTCTTCAATGCTTTAACTTACAGTGGCGATATTTTTAGATGAACGACCGCAACCTGGTATTTGTAGGGAGCCAGTCGTCTCAAATCGTTCGATTAACTTTTTTATTCCAGGCTCTGTTGGACGATAACAATGAAAAATGTGATTTTACAGCTCCACTATTTTCGTAGCAGATTTTAATTACTTTCATACGGTTCTCGGTGGAAATTTAAAATGTGATTTTACAGCTCCACTATTTTCGTAGCAGATTTTAATTACTTTCATACGGTTCTCGGTGGAAATTTACTTTGTTTTCAACTTGATATATGAGACACCCGAAAAAAAAACAGACCAAAAATCTCTTAAAATAAATAAAACACTACTGAATAATAAACACGAACTTGAAAGTCCCGGTAACATTCGTTGCAATGGTAAGAATTTTGTGTATTTCGTTGCTTCAGTGGTTACACTTTTAGTTAAATTGTTGGGATTGTTTTAACTGTATATAAATACTAATTGAGATGAATAGAGACATGTCTGTTGATTGGTGTCTCACATGGACTCCCGCGCACCGTAAAATTGCATATAAAACGTTGTTGGTATACCAATACATCGTTTAATGGAATTAATTAATTATAGTAACATCATTAATAATATAGTTATATTTATAGTAACATCATTAATAATTTAGATCTATTATAATTAATTATTTGCTCGGGACATTAGGTGTTTCGACATATTTATTTGCACACCTTTAATAATCACACATTAGATGGTAAACCATTAATAATACCAAGACCAACGAAAAAATTAAAACATACATCAGAAACTGATTTTTACCTTTTTTTTATTTATTTTTTTTGTTTTTCAACCAAATTTAGAAGTATTTAAAATCTTCAGGAAAAATTAAAACAAACGTCTCAGAAAATTCTGCTTCCGTTTCACCACTCCTTTTTGTGTTGATAATATTTGTTCTCGTAGAGAAATTAATTCAGTAATCGGTTCGACGAATTCACAAAACCTTCACTAGAAATTTTCCATAGCTTTCTTGAGATTATTATATTATGCACTAAATTGTTGGAAATAAAAATTTCAAAAAATAACTTAATTTTCCACGGAAAAAAATTAAACCACTTAACAGTTTTCCATATATGCTATTACTACTACACCACTTAAGAAATGCAAAATCTTTTGCTAACGAGAATATCATTTGCACTCAAACGATTTAATCTAATATTAATAGCATGACGCATATAAATGCAGTCGCGCAGAATATTATATACCCTTCATCATCGCATGCAGCTGGTTCAGCATATTTAATGCGGACCTAAGAAACGTTTTTCTCGAAAAGTTTATGAAACGTTTTATCATAATCGTATAAATGGCTGCTATAATTTTTGTTGTTGTTTTAATTTTAGGCTTTACTAAAAATCTCGTCGGGTATTGATGTAATCAAATGAAAATAATTATCCAGGAAGGCTTACGAATCCTTTTCGGCAGCTTTAGTCCTGCCATAAGCCGCCAACACTGTATGGTTTTATTACGCGTAGCTGGAATTGGGCGAACAAATGTTGTTGGACATTCGATGAGGGAAAATGCGCAAAGACCGTCTACACAGAAACAATTGTGAAGACTGCGAAGTATTTCTTTCGAAATATTTGTTATCATCAATTCGAGATTCATAGAAGTTATTGCAAAAATCAACTATATATTTTAATAATAAATTAGTTTACAACAATCACAATTTATTTTTGAAAAAATATTTGGTTGGCGCAACGAATTATCTCAGATTTTACAAGTTTTCATTTAACTGAGATTTTTGCATCCCAGAAGGGATTATCAGAACTGAACTTAGAGATAGTACCACAGAATGCCAAAAATCGGTCGGATCCAAATTCGGTGAAACTGTTTTATCGTACTTCTGAGTGAGTTTTTTTTATTATATTGATGTAGTGCATCATCGTTGTCCGTTAATGCACACGAATTAAAACTCTTTATAATCGTTATTTTTCTTTCTGAAGCGTAGCACTATGGGCATGGAACTCGCTAATGTGTAGATGATTTTCTCTCATCGGTCCATTTGATATTTGTATTAATGTAAATTTGATTATAATGAGGTTCAAGACCGAAAACCTATGTATGTGTCTATTTGTAAATGTCGGCAGGCTCGATGTACGAGGAGTAGGTTTTCAGTTATTAATCGATTCGATTTTAAAGATTTATGTTAAAAAAGGAATTAGTACCATTACACAAATATCTAAAATAAGAAAAACTAAATCGAAAATATTCAATTATTATTCTAAAAAACGTAGTAGACAGATTTTTTTGAGATTTGTTCAAACAAAAAACTAACAATGTTTTAGCGACTTGACTCAATGCATATATCCTCTCCATCGAAGGTTGGCTTATTTGTAAAGGTTGTCCGGACATACCTCGAGATAATTATAAACAAACGATGTGGTTCTATTGTATGGCAGAAAAATTTTTGAAAAAACAAACATTATTTGAGGTAACACCAAAAAGAAATTGAAAAAAATTCTAAAATCTTTGTTTTTTTGTTCGAATTTCCTAAATAGAAAAAAATTATACATAATTTTTTTGCCTCAATGCACATGAAAAATAACTATAACTTTTTTTTGCAAAATTACGCAATTTTTTATTTTTGCCCACAAAAAGGAAATTATAATGAAATAATTTATAATTTATTTTTGCTTTTCTTCAAGTCGAATAAATGTAAAACGAAATTATCGCCCGAAATGTGAAAAAGAGGCCCACACATGTCATGAAAATGAGCCCCCAACTGGTGTTTGTGCTGACGTGCCAATATTTTGGGGTTAAATTTGATAATGAAAAAGGTCCACATGTAAAATGTAAAATTTTTGCTTATTCTTCAAGATGTAGTTTTTTCATATCTAATTTGAATTGCTTTTTTCAGGAGCCAATTTGTATAGACAATTAAAAACATTAATTTCCAAAAAGAAACAACTGACTCAAAAATTCTTATGCGGTCCTCACACATTACAACTGGTTGTAAAAATCAAATTGCACAAACAGTTGTAACGTGTGAGGGCTTGTCATTCAACTTCTTTACTTCATATTCATTTTGTAATTGATAAAGTAAACACATTTTTGTACCGGTGTTTTGAAAAAAAAAAAAATGAAAGAATGTGTGGAAAAAGTGATTGATTTTATTGAGAAATATAAAAGTATGCCTCAGTGGTATAAAATCAAATGACTAAAGCAAAAATATATATATTAAAAAAATATGCGTTCATGTTGATGCTACGGAAATTTGTTGAAAAGTGGTAGCGTGTGAGGAGAACGATCATCTTGGTTGTTCAAACAGTTGTATCATGTGAGGGCCGCATTTTAACATATTGTGACAACATAATATTGTCAACAATAACAGCAAAATATTTTACGACCCTGTAAAATATTTTACAAAAATTTAGATTTTTGTTTTGGCCCATAGTGCAATGTTCTACATTGTGTTTAGTTTTTGTTATAGTTCCCGTTGTTGTTAGTTTGACTAAATTGTTGCTCCGTCGTGTACATACACTGTCATAATTAATTCTTAATAAAACGACAACTACATTCACGAATATTTTGGGAATGCAAATGAGTGAGAGTACAAGGTGAAATTCATTTAGAAATCTTTCGTTGCTGGTGTTCTGAGTGATATGGAATAAAGCGGAGATACTCTGCCTATGTATACCGACAATATCATGACTATAACATAGAGTAACTTTCTTTTAAAATATATGCTCAAATTTTTATTTATTCAAGCTTGATGATAACAAATTTTAATGTAATGCAATCAACATTTTTCTTCTACTTAACGAATATTATTACCTATCACACCGACAGACCATTCAACGACTGTTTTTATCTCCTAAATGCCGCCGAGTAAGAGAGTAAACTGTAATCCATGTAAAATTTCTCTAGAAAAGTTCCCCCGGTCATTGGATTTACAAATTATATCGTACACAGCTTACAGTTTTGAGAGAGGTTCCCCGCCTATTTCTTCGTAGAGTGTTAAGACAAATCGGTACGTACATAAAATTTATTCTACGGAAATTACTGTATGTTGAAATTAAATAGGTATTTTTTAAATTAATTTTTTTTTTTATTTATTATTTGTTATGACATGAGAAAGTCTCGTCCGATTTTGTTGAAAAAATGTATTCCAAAATTATCTCTCTAAATTGATTTAATTATAAAAAAAGTAAACAATTATTTTTTTCATATTTTTTTTTTTTTAATCATAAAAATTCTAAAATTATATAAACTGTCCATTTTCAATAGTTTATCATAAAACCACATCAAAATTAGTTATAGATCAATAAAATCGATTGATTTTCGCATTACACAATTTGTGATAAGCTGTTGGACCCTTTTTGTCGACCTCTCATAACTGTCAGATAAAAAAGTCACTAAACGTAAGGGTTAAAAAAAATGTAGTGGTAAATTTATTAAAATTTAAGTCTCAAAAATTTTAATTTAAAAAAAATTAGAAGCGAATTGTATATCGGTTATGTATTATATTTGTTGATATTATGTCGTCCTTTTTATCATAAACTTTTCTTGTTAATTATTTTCAACTCGAGCTTGAATTAATTAACATAGTGGATAGTGTAATCTTTTGAATGTATGAGATATGGCAAAACTGAACGAATTGGAATACTTAGGCGTGCTGTTACTGTCCAAAAAAAATATATTATTTAATAAGAAACTATTAGACGGAACACCCGGTATTTTATTTTTCTCCTATGTTTGAGCACTCACAGCCAAGGATGGACTTAGTGTTCTGGAGGTAACCACAATGAACACAATTGAATTTCTTTCTTGAACCCGAAGCCGAGATTTGTTATTCTCTCAACCGATTATTTTCGAATATAGTGTTTATTCCCAGGTGTCTCCATTGCTAACTGAAACGTTTATCACGATTTATCTATTATTTAACTTTTTTTGTTTTTAATGTTCAAGTACACCAATTTCGTTGACCACACCTTCTTAAATGTCCTATATTTGGTGTGTGGCACTATTCGCGATTAGTAGAAATTAGCACTGCTAATTTGTTTGTGTGTGTGTGCAATGTACTGCATTATCGTAAACACAAAAAGTTTCAATTTATCTTAATTTTCCTTGAATTCTACGATTAAATCATTTCGCTGCATTTTTAATTTTAACGAGCAAAACTTATGTTACAACAGAATGTTTATAAATAAGTCACATCATCCTTAAGATCGACCAGTCCGCATCATATAAGCCCTCCACCATGACCTGATTTAATATTGGACTTGGAATTATTGGATCATTTTTGCAAAAAAAAATATACTTTTCTCTGGCTCATACCTTACAAAACTGTATCTTCAAAGATTATGAAATATATTAGTTTTATTTACATCACAAAATAATCTGACCAGAATTACTTATTTCGCTTTACATTCCATAAAGAAACAGATTCAGTATGCTGTGCGGGACCTACTCCTGCTGCGAACGGCTAATGTTTTCCTGGAGATGTTTTACATGGCTTAGAGATTACTCTCTTACTCGTAAAGTCGCCAGCATGTATGTGTGACTATCACAACAACCCCAAGTTCATAACCTGAACGTTTTTTTTTACCAGTAAGCGGTTAATAACAAACCCATTTTTAACTTATGTAGTAAAGGAGTATGTATGTATATTTATATTAATGACATTTGACATGATGTGTTTATACAACTAAAGAAAATTAACCTAATCCATCTTAGTGGTAGCAGCCTTAACAGCTGATTTTTGAACATCCGCCACTTTTTTGTAACTCTTGACATAGAATGCACTGAACAGGTAGGTGAAAATAAATGCATTCAGTGTTAATAGGGCGCCAACGAATTTCGGGTAACCGCAGCTTGGTTGGAACTGAATTTGTACGGTGTGAACGAACACAATCAAAAATTGAATCTGCCGATGGAATAGAGAGAAATTGTAATTTTATTTGATATATTTGTAATGAATACTACGGGTACTTACAATTTGCATCATGGTTATGTATTTTTTCCACCACAAATATTTTTGGATTTTTGGACCCATGGCAGCCAACATGTAGTAAGAGTACATAATTATGTGGATGAAGGAATTGATCAACACGATGATAGTACCATGACCAACTGCAAGAAAAAAAAAGGATAAATTATTGTCAATTCAAATACGAAGAAACTGGAAATTGTGATAGATAAGGTTATACATATATTTAAAAGAAACATTATTGGCCAAATTTTGTTTATTACTCTGTAGTTGTCATTAAGATTAAAACGCACTTAGGATAAGTGTTAAAGATCACCCAAATCTCAATTTGTAAACATTTTGGCAACCAAAACGGTCAAATTCAAATTGTAATAATAGAAAGATAATTTAGATCATTTTCTAATTCGGGGGATATGATTACATTAAACTAGTATAGTGGTTGTTCACAAACATTTTTTGTTTTGTTGTCCAATTTATTTTTCATCAGAAAATAAATAATATTTTTCAAATTAAAAAACAAAATATATATTTGGACCACCCTTCCGTTGAATATACGGAATACAAAGAATTTAAATATCATTTAACAAATTAACACTTTGATCAATTTATATAAATCAACCGCAGTCATGTATTTGTAGACGTATACATATAGTTATAGGTACAGATGAGTTGCTTTCAACACTACTTTTACTATCCCTATAAAATTGTCTGCGACTTTATTGCTTGACGTGTCGTAGACAATGATAATGCATTTTTTGTTCCCAGTCATATAATGGATTAAGCGGATATCTTGTTTAAACTTGAATTATTATCATATAAACATAGCCGAAATGTACATTTTAAATATTAAGTTGTAGTATTTAACAAATGTCCGCTAAGATCGTAAATCACTTAAAATTGGTTTGCTTTGGAGATATTTAAAAATAACGTGTATTTTTTAATGCGGCTAGTCAAATGTCAATCGTAGTCGATTAAATCATACCCTGCTTGGCGGCGGGTTGTCGAACTGTAGAAACAACTGCGGTTATATGAAAACTTTAAAAAAAAGATAGAAAGATGACCCAAAAAAATCACATTTAAAATTCGGACATTGTTCATTACGAAAAATTTCCCCAAAAAACAAAAAGAAAGATGGCCCAAAAATATCATATTTAACATTGGGACAATGTTCATTATGAAAAATACCCCAAAAAAAAAAACGATCGATAGCCAAAAAAAAGTCACATTCAAAATGAAGACATTGTTCATAATGAAAAATTCCCCCCAAAAAATGGATTTTTTTTTATAATTTTTGAACATTTCAAATTTGTTCAAGAGGCCTACAGTCTTTAACTCAAAAGGTATTCTTGAAATCTGCAAAATCCGCTGGGAGTTGCAAAATTGTTCAATCAGGGAAAGATTTGAAAGCGTTATGAATTGACAAACAATTGAAAGCGTTAATTTCTTCAAACGTCTCCTCATTTTGTATAGTTTATTCAGAGGCCATTGCGCCGCCGTTTTTTCATTGGAAAGTTTTCATAAATTATTTGGGGAATTTATTTATTTTATTTAATTTACTTTCGGTTACTTTGCAATACCGATCGATTTTAGCTCACTTTATCATCATTAAAATGAATGACAACAAATAAAACCAAAAAACCATGAGAACTCGATTGTGGGTTTGACTACCCCTGCTTTCGGCAAACTCACACAAATTCAGCAGTATGTTAATTCTCGGGAAGACAATTAAAATAAGATTTAGTTCTCTTGACGAAAGCAATTTCATTGAGAAACTGGATATTTTCACATACTTGACATTGAAATTAAATTTTTTGTAAATAAATAATAAGCCAAAATAAAAATGAATGACGAAAATGAAGCTTGCTCCGAGAAAAACTACGTAATAATTTGGTAATTGTTTGCTTGGGGCCCGGGGAAACTTTTTAGAGGAGATCAACAAACGTAGAATATTGCACAGTGAAACATTTGAAGCGAGCAGAAAGGGAAAATTGTTACTGGGATGAATTTGAAGGGTCCTTTTTTGATATTTGAGTTTTTCGTTTTTTCCTAGTTACTCACGTTACGTGTTTTGACATGGGCAAAGTCAACAATTTTCAGTTTTCCTTGCCGTTTCACCATGAATAGACTTACAAACGAACAACAAAAAAATGTGCCATTATCGGATTTTCAGAATGGCCGGGGAAACATTTGCATGAAATAATCGTTACAAATGGATTTTTGCAGTGATAGCAACCGATCAACTTCAAATCGGCTCTGCGTAAAGACTTTTTTTTAACCACTCAATTAGTCAATAACCCGTTAATGGCTCGCAATAGCCGCATGGTCTCATTAAGGAATACCAATCGTGATAGATTTTTAAAAAATTGGGGATTCAAAAAAAATAGTCGTAGTCGGGTTATTTTGCGGATAATCTAATAAATTAATTTTGTATATTTTAGCATACTGAAGCGAACACAGTTTGCTAAAATAAATTCAAATAAGTTTTGTTTATTTGGGTGACATTTTCTGAAATTAGCCTCAGATTCTTTAAATACAAGGAGGATAGCTCTCTATTAATTTTCCTGCTGTTACCTATGTTGCCCATCCACTGAGTCATTCTGGGGTATACATGTATTGTCCAAAGCTATAAGGATTGAGGGTATCTGTGGTATGGCCCATTTATTTCTATTTCGTTAAGAAAAAGACATGTTCAAACATGTCCGAAAATTGAGTAATGTAAATACGCCTTTGAGCGAAGACGTACTCACATTTAAAAACCGTATTTACATTCCAAAGCCGTATTTACTTTAGCGCGAATTGTTTCATAACGAATTACAAAATAACACACAATAAGAAAGAAATTGTACAAAATCATTGAGTATTGGAATTGAAAAGTTGTTGCTCAACAAATGCCAATGAAACTATGCAACAAAAAATAATAAAAATTGTTTCGAAATTACAAAGTTTCCTAAAATCAGCAAAGAAGTGTTGTATAGTTGGTTTGTACCTTTCTTATTCTGACTATTATTTTGGAAGGAGATGTCCGATCAAACAATATAAAATATATAATTAAATGTGATCCATAAAAAATAAATGGTGTGCAAAAGAATGCAAAAAAATTTGTTGGAAAAAATATCCATAGCCTTTTTTTTATTTATTTTTGTGTCTATGACGCCAAAATACACCAGAAAATGTTATAAACATCCCGTAATTATTCTACACAGTGTTTTTATACTAATTTGAATAGGGCGAAACCGAGCAGCACAACAAAAACTTCTTCTGTTGTCAGTCATTTTGAAAAGGTATTGGCTTTAATTTCGCCGTTGACAGTAGCGTTAGTTAGCATCCACTCTTGATGAGTTATTATCACAAAAAAACCGTCTTTTTTGTGTTTAAAAGACTGCAGAAACTGGTATTTGAAAAACTTTTGTTATATAACGTTTTTATAATTTGTTTGTTGTGGTTTTTTTATTCGGCCTTTTATGATTATTGTGGCTGAACTTGAATTATTTATTCTGATACAAGGCCATTGTGAAACACCGATTGAGAGTCATTGAAACTGATCTGCTCTAGAAACCGCATGGGAAAAGGTCATTGTTGCATGAAATTGATGGGATTAAGTATTGCAAATATTCACTGTGGATAAAACTTCTTGAATGACTTGATTTGTATATCTTATCGAAATGGTGTTCCGAGATACTGACTTTCTGACCATTTACATGGGAAACTAAATCATGCAATAACCCACGGTTTTACTATGGCCTTGATGTAAATGCCTCAAACAGACACATTAAGATGGACTATACATTTTGTAATTGCTTGTTTTTACATCCAGCGACAATATTAAATTGTTACAATTAAACCAGATGTAACCTCGTTTATAATGAATCGCTCCATTCTATTCGAATCATTTGTTATTTTCTTACATGGATCGCGTTTTTAACCACCCATGTGCCATTTGGAATGACGTTAATTCCACGTGCATGAACCCCAACTATCCACTTGCGACTTACCTGCAAAGTGTTTAACACCAATATAAGCGCCAAAAGGCATCATGGTATGATGATACAGATGTAGGAATGATATTTGACGGTCCTTTTTGCGTAAAACAAAGAACACGGTGTCCAACAACTCGGTAATCTTCGCTATATAGTACAACCAAACGGCACCAGCCATCTATAATTTATGCAGATACATCAATTAACAATTGTTCGAATTTATTAGGTCAGCAGGCGACAACTCACTCTCATTGAAACCGGATCAGTATCATACGCAATCGGTTGGCAAGCATAATTGTAATGACCACCCCAGCCTCCTTTGTAGCTCTAATAATAAAAAAAAATTTAATTAAATAACGCAACAGAACTGGTCCAGACAATCGTGGCACATGTTTCTACTTTCTGATCAGCAATTTATTGCGGTTCATTTACATTTCTTTTATCTAACCGTACTGGTTCGATATTGCCGATTGTGACACGTTTAGGGCCCAGCGATTCGATCGATTATTATTTACCTCGTAGACCAGCACCCAACTCAGGACGACCTGCACGGCATTGTAGATCATCAGGGTGTTCTTCAACTCGAAGGGTTTGCGATTACGCATATACCGAGGACCAGCATACAAACAGAAGAACAAATATGCTCCCAATATAGAAAACAGAACAATCGGCGAGCCAGTAAGGAACCAGCCTTGCGTGCGTGTGTCATTGTGAAGAAATATTAACTTGTAAAAATTCTGTATATTGTAGAGATTCGTGTTGTCCGAAGCCATCTTCGATATTGACTGTTTGAACGAAATAATGAAGCAGCAGTACCAGAGTAAAATGTTTGCATTCTTTTTAAATACATAGTCTTAACATTTTAATATTATATTCTCCGGATTGGCATTTGCCAAAAATTATAACCCCTACATACACATTCGTATAATATTATGAAGCAAATTGCATATTTATGATTTTTGTTTAGCTTTCCGCATAATTTGGATTGAGCTAGTCATAATAAGTTGGTCAGAGTGTTTGAAACACTGTTATTGTTTTATACGCCGTCGATTTAGATTGACCTACTGAAAATCCATTGATATGAACTTCAACCAATTGAACACAAATTATACCTAATACGATTAACTTCGTTTTCTCGAAATAATAACACTAGCCACCTAATATTTTTGATTTATTATGGTCTCTCTGTTAAATAAATTATTTTAAATAATTTGTTGAAGTTTTTTATTTTTTGGAGTTTGGTAAAAGTTGTGTTTTTTTAAAAGCCTTCACAGTATTAGCCACTAAAAAAGATATAAACAACAGGACACCTTTTTGTAATGAGTTAGTCAATTGTAACCATATAATGCGTAAAGCCTTGGTTCACGAATTTAAATAAAAGAATGTCAGAACGGTATAGTGGTATTTAATTTTTTTTAAATGTCAACTTTTTGTCATAACTCGAAAACAATTGGTCCGATTTAGTTAAGTTTAACTTATCATAAACTTTACTTTCAGTAACTTTTAGACAGTTTCGAAGTTATAAACAAATGTAAGCAAAATTTTTTTCGTATTTTTTATAGCTCATGAAAAATCAAAAATCTCAAAAAATATAATTTTTTAATAAATTATCATAAAGCCACATATCTGACAATTAAAATAATATATTTAGATCATGTAGGGTTTTCGCTTTCATTCAACAATTTAGTAAATGTGTAAAGAATTGTGACTCAAAATGCATTTTAACCAAATCGGACAAGGCTCTGACAAACATGTATGACAAAATATGTCTCAAACAAGTTGGAATGATTTTGTTGCTCACACTCAGAGACAACAAAAAATAATTCTCGTGAAAGTAATAATTTAAATGTACATGTTAATATCTTTCACTAAAGTTAAAAAAAAAAGGTTTTTGCGAATATTTCATTTTGTGTTCTGAATTAAATCATATGATGAAAATGTCTGACTGTTGGCTCAAAAGCTCAAAAAAGTATTTTTCTTTAAAAAAAAACCAACGACAACACTTTGTTGTTTGTATTCATTTCCTCCAAATACCTGGTGGTCCATTTAGTGGGTTCTTCTTCAATCATGTTGTATTTTAAATACTGGAAATGTTCGCTCTTTCAAATAAACCTCAATAAATGTTCAATAAATAGTTTGTCAGAAAAAAATGACTTTGATTCATATTTTTGAATTTTTTAAAAACAAAAACTTTTATTTGTAACCCGTCTTTAATACTTGGTTAGACTGAAATCGATAATTTCATAAAAAAACGTTATTGGAAAGTGTTCATTAAAAAATTTAATTATTAAAAATAGTCATGCAAATGACACATAAACAAAGTATTTCCTTCGAGTACATCTTGCTCCATTAACCTAACGTAACCAAAATTTTTTTTTGAAGAAGTACCGTCCAATGATACCGCCTACCCATAAACCGCACCAAACATTTCAGGACAAATAGCCAGTCCAACTAAGTCGGTTAGGTCTTGCTTGGGAAAGTACATTTGTTTGAGTGCAATATCCAAACATAGCCTGATCCGAGCTAGAAAACTCCTATTTGCAATGTAGCACTCCACACCATAAAAAATTACTCCATGCTAATTTTTAAATGGTTTGGAATTCGTTTGAGTGATACCGTGCGAACCAGACAGACCATTTGACAGGCATGGATGTTTGCCTAAAAAAGCCAATAGTTCAAGGGTGTTATAATTTATTTATGAAAAATATACAAGACTTTCTTCTAACTACCTAGGTCAATAGAGCAAAACACTTTTCATGCTACCCACTGTACCGTGACAGGTCGAAAGCCAAACGTTAACGAAATAGAGAGTCCAGTATCGAGAGTAACTACACACGTGGTAGACTCACTCTCAAAATAATAAATACGAATAATACGTGAAGAGACAACGGAATAAATTATAAACCAGACACAATCTCAGAAGTATTAATAAAGCTACAGAAAAGAGACATCAGCAGACAGTGTCTGGCGAACCGGAATAACTAAACTTAAATTATTTAAATGTAAATTTTATAAAAATTTGTTATAATTGTTATACTGACATTCATTTGTGTGATTTTTTTTTTGTAATTTGTATTTTTTTGCTAGTAATCCCGCAGAAGGTAGTTGGCAACCGAAATATTTGAACACACCGCTTTTTAGTTGTTGGCCTTCTTGTTTAGAAGAAGTAAAATCAAAATTTAAGAAACGATGGCTAACTTTAGTCTATACGAAATGCACTTTGATCTGGGTTTTCAATGTGAGAAAAAGAAAAAATCCTGTGATGAAAAGGCTAAAGTGGAGCGATTCCGAATTTATTATAACCCACCACTCTGGTATTCATAATATTATTTTAATCTCACAATTACACTGAACACAAAAAGAAAAGATTTTTTAATGAATAACTTCTATAGTTTCTGAGTAGGAAAATGGTCAAATTCTATTTCTACGGTTGGTTTTCTTTAGAAAATTAAATTTTTTCAGAAATAATTGACCATAACTCGAAACCGACTTGTCGAATTAAAGTACATATTGAAAAATATTAATCTGAATGACACGGAGTTATACACAAATTTAGGTCAGTTTTTTTTAGGGACGCAAAATATACAATACGACAAAAAACAATTTGGTTCTAACTGCTCTCTTTCAACTCAAAGCTAACTATGAAACGTTTCTCATACACGTTGTAAGAAGAATTTTAATCTGAATGACTCAGAGTTATACACGAATTTAAGTCAGTCTTTTTTGAGGCGCAAAATTGTTTCAAATTAAAAATATATATTTTTTTTTAATTTGGTTCCAACTCAAAGCTAACTATGAAACGTTTCTCATTCACGCTTTAAAGATTTTTTGTTTTGTTCACGTTTAGAACAGTACATGCACAAAAAAATTATTCACGGTTTGGAGGGTTCACGTTAGCGAGCGTACAGAGTACGTTTAAGCGATCATACAAATTGTTTTGTATTTTTTTTTTGCAGTAATATTCCCCCGTATTCATAAAAATTTAAAAAACCTGTGTTAAGAAAAATGTATGAAAATACAAAAACAATTTTAACACATTTTTCCTTACAAAGGTTTTTTAGAATATGATAGACTATAATAGACTGTTGATATATATTTTATGTATGCTATTAATTGTGTTGTAGTGTTCGTTCTCGATTTCTGGCACCAGATAATAGGTTTACTTCCTTGCTATAGTACATCCGTGCCAATGTGCGGCAACCAAATTGTCTTTAGCGCGAACAGTACGCCAACGGGAAACGTGAGCAACTCTTTCATTACTTTTGTGCTTTATTTACACGGTATTATTTCATAATATTAATAAGAATACATTTAAATCTTAAAACTAACTTAATTTTAAACATGTCAAGACTAAACAAACTAAATGAAGTCTTATTTTCTTGTTTGTCCAGATCTTCTCAATTTTTCATCTGGAATAGCAAATCAGCCACGATACACAAAGCGTGAGATTATCTTAATCCTGTTTGACGAGAGTAACAGCTGCAATGTCCTTTTTAAGTGCAGCATGTTTCTGGTCCACGTTGTAGTTTCTAACATAGAAGGCACTGAACATATAGGTGAAAAGAGCAGCATTTGCTGTTATTAAAGCGGCAGCAATTTTGGAATAGTCACAACTTGGCTGAAATTGAATTTGTAGACTATGCACGAAGACAATCAAGAATTGAAGCTGTGCATCAAATTGTTATAATTATTATTTTGCAAGTCTGTGGAATGTATGTTTGCTGCGACTACTTACAATTTGCAAAATGGTGATGTATCTCTTCCACCACAAGTATTTTTGTACCTTGGGACCCATGGCAGACAACATGTAGTACGTGTACATAACGATGTGGACGAATGAGTTAACGAAACAGATAATGGTACCATGACCACCTGCAAAAAGAGATTTTTATTATTAAAAAACATAATCTAATGACTGGATAGGAGAATAAATGCCATTTGGTATTTCCAAAACCTAAACTTCATTTCCTTAAGTATTCTTGGACCTAAACGATTTTATTATTTTTAAATCATCTAAGTCCACTACGTCCGACCATCCACTTGGCTGGCTAATCAGATAACTCTAAAAAGATAATGATCTATCTAGTACCGCTCACTTTGGGAATTTGTTTCAATATCGTTCCGAAGTAAGTAGTTTTTTCCTTCAAATCAAAACTACATCGATCAAAGTCGTCTTTAAGTTTTTGTTGAACTTTTCTTTTAGAGAGAATTTGAAAATAATCGTTGCTTTTTCATTTGTTCATTCCTGTGTACATACTGACATGCTGGTAGTGACAAGTTGCGTGAGAAATAAGAAGAATTAAAAAAACTGTTTTAAAAAGCAAAAAGCAAACAGTAAGTTGGTTATGATTTATTAAAAAAACGAAATGGCACATTTGTATGGGAGGTATACCTCATTCTAATTGTAAGCTATGTATGCGGCATTATGATAAGCTATTAAAGATTGTGTAGTGATTAATTTGAAATAATAAATTTTATTTTAATTAAATCGGACAAGTTCTTTTCGACTTATGTCAAATGATGTCCCAAAACAGTACATTTAAAAAAAAACCTATCCATAGAAAAAAAATGTCGATCAATTTTGTACTCAGTGGACCACAGTACATCAGAAAAACATAGTGGTTATTCATTACAAAAAAAAAATAACAATTCAAATATTATACACATTTTAAGCATTTTAAAATAGATTAGAAATTACACCGATCAAAAAATAAAACAAAAAAAACAGTAAATTATTTAAATTGGGGGTATGCAAATAATCCATATGAGGGTTTTAATTAAATTCCACCTAAAGACTACTCGAAGTTTGTCATAATATCTTCGTATAGGTGGAAGAAGAGAAGAAGAGGTGGCTATCAATACCTTTCGCACCATCTCATTCATTTCTTCAACTTCTATTAAAGGTTGACTTTTTTGTGGTGTACCGTGAGGAACAAGCCTGCCGAGGCTGTCACATGAATGAAATCGTATTCCATAAACACCCAAACAAATTTGTTTATTTGTTATGAATAAATACGAATATACTATTCGTATTTACTGTGGTCCCCTGAGTACAAAAATGGTCGACATATATTTTTTCATTGATAGCATTTTTAACCGAAAATGACTCGCCCAATTTTCTTGAAATCAATTGTATTATTATCTTAAACCAAAATGCACATCGTATAAACCAATAATATGCCCAAAATTGGGATTTTGTTTAATTTAAATAAGAATTGTTTTTAGACCACCCTTTATATCCCCATCCATTTGCTTTTAAAGTTGTGGTCAAACTCTAGGATGTAATTGTCTTCCAATTCACTTCACCAACATTATTAAAATGGTAGGTTCCATTGCTTTGTATGACACATATTCATTCAAATCTCGATCAAATTACACAGTATCCATTATTTAATCCAGGAGAAATCATAGTGTTCATAACTCTTTAAAAATCAGTCAGCCTACTTTTGCGTCACATCTTTTCGCAATCGCGTCATGTCGTTAATGCATGGATCATACATACCTGCAAAGTTCTGAACTCCAATAAAACTGCCTATCGGCATCATGGTGTGATGGTACAAGTGAAGGAAGGTGATTTGGCGATCCTTTTTACGCAACACAAAAAATACTGTATCCAAAAGCTCGCTGATCTTGGCAATGTAGTACAACCAAACGGCACCAGCCATCTACAAAAATGATCGAAGTAAATCCATAAAAACATTTCAAAAATTTGAATTATATAATTCCGATATTATGACACAACTCACTCTCATCGAAATTGGATCGGTGCCAAAGGTAATTGGTTCACATCTGTAATTGTATTGGCCATCCCAGCCGCCTTTGTAAAACTAAAATGAACAACAACAAAAAGTGGAATAATTTCACAAAATGAAAATGTTCATTAATTACCTCATAGAACATCACGCAACTGAGGACCACCTGCAGGGCATTGTACACCAGAAGGGTATTTTTCATTTCGAACGCTTTGCGATTGCGCATGAACCGGGGTCCAGCGTACAGGCAGAAAAACAAATAGACGGCCAGAATCGCGAAAAGATTCCCTGGAGATTTGCTGAGGAACCAACTTTTTGAGCGTACATCGCCATGTTCCAGGAGTGATTGTACACAGAAGTCTAGAATACCATTTGTGTCATTAGCTGCCGACGATTGCATGTTCGACATTGTCGGTTAGAAACAAACAAGAAAATAAAGGCCATCTGTCGATGTTCATCGCTTGGAACCATAGAATGAGAACCCAAAAATAGAAATTCGAAATGTTTCGTTTAACATAAACTCTACAATTTTACTATTCTATATGCAAAATATATTTTAGGCTAAGGTTTTTCGACGGCTAGGTTCATTCTTTATAATTCTATGCATATGCAAGTATTTGCATATTCATTTCGAAAATATACAAGTTATGTTGATTATTGATTGCCTGTCTACCATACAGCAGAAATATGATAATGTTAGGTGCTATTAAGTCGATTTCGCCACATCAGTAGTTAAAAAACCCGTTTAGATGAATATTTTGTAACTGAGCCAGAAGCGTGTTTCTCCTTTTGCGAACCAATTTCAATTTTTCTTTCAAATGATGACAAATATTACAACTAAAACAAGGGCTATGAAGAGTCGATGATTACATTTTCCTCAATAGGGTGCTAGATATTCGCAAATAAAATAAAAAAAGTGTTAATTTTAGAGAATATGTTTTTAACTACAGTTGAGCTTGAATTATCCGGGATGGTCGGGACCGGAAGCGTTCCGGATAATCGATTTTACCGGTTAATTGAGGTAAAAAATTTTACTCATCTTTACATAAATGTTTGTTTTATTTATTCAATATGCATACTTACAAGATGTAATACTTATACATTTTTAATTATTACTTACGTAATTATTTAAAAAAATCATTTAATTTGGTTTGTTTTTTCTTCTTAACCTGAATATTTTTGCCAAAAGCTTCTCTTGCTAGATTTGAATTTTATCTTGTTCTGTAATGTTCGAAGATGCAGAATTTTACAAAAAGTTTAGCTAGGTGCTCCATTATCATTAAAATAAAAATTGGGGCTACTTTAAAACGTTCTTGCTGGAACCATTCATACGTCGCAACATCAACTTTTGGATCTAGTGCACTTTTCAACTGAATCATTTTCTCCACAATATTTTAATATTTTGTCTGTTTTTTCCACTCAAGTCATAAACTGTTTGCCTTCCAACACCATTTTTTTGTGATGTTTGAACGGAAACATTTCTTTTTAAATATTTGTTGACTAAATTATATTTTTCTTGAATTGTTAATACTTTTCTTTGCCTTTTGGCCGATTTTACTGATACCGACGTCATTATAATATAACACAACAACAGTCCGGACTGCTCAAATTTCAAACGCAACTAAACACCAAAAAAAAAAAAAAAACAAGGGTGTTCCCCTATTTCGCTTCATACATACATATATTAACGTTAGTGTTCCTAACACATTTAAACCAAATATCGCCGAAGTAGATACGTGTTATGCTATCCCGGATAATTGAGGTAATCACTGTTAATCAATTGACATAAAAATATTTTTCTTTCGTTTTCGATCCCGGTTAATTGAATCACGGATAATCGATGCTCAACTGTATTGGAATTCAGTTCGCCAAAACATACCATAACATATTTTTTCCGTCTACATATATTTCCTGATTACTTTAACACTTCGAATATTGTAAACCAACAGTCACGTATGGCCTAGTCACCCGGTGGCTTTAAAACAATACCTTGTCGCAAATTGATTTTTTAAAAAATATGTATTCTGAGTTTAAAATAGTTCGTATATATATCGAAATCTACATATACAATTAATAATAAAATACACTGGACAACAAAAAATATTGTTTTTGTAATGAAATACAATCTTGATCACAGTATGAGTACCACATTTTTTTAAATATTTTTTTTTTGAACATTCGGTTATGTGACACATATCGATTCGTTTTGAAATTTGTGTAACGGAAATCCGATTCACAAGAAATCAAAAAAAAATGTTTTTTGAAAACTACCATTTCCTTCATTTATAACTTCTTGCTTGCCTAAAAAATCAAAAAATTCAGAACTCATACAATCAATTAGTAAGAAAAGCATCTGGTTTTTTATTAGGTTCCCGAGTAATATTTAGATTGGCTGAAAGGATTTGATAAGGTTTTAGATGTCGGTCCTTTTTTTTGCAAATCCCTTGACTGAGTATTTTTTTCGATTAATTATGTTCGCATTTCCAATTCTATTCTCTTGCTTCCTCCTGAAAAACACTAAGTAACGATTATACAGTTTTAAAACGAAAAAGAAAAACAAATTTCGTTTTCCGCAGCAGCGATTTTATATAGGGTTTTCCAACAAGAGGTTTTATTTTGAATCACCCGGTGACAAGTAGAAACTACGCCATTACTAAAAGGAACGAAACACGCTTCAACAACGCATTGAAATTATTAAAATTCACTACAAAAATGGTGAAAATCTCACAGTCGCAGTTCTAAAGCTAAAACATTTTTGGGTCGTCTTAAAGCACCGTATCGGACCGCAATACAGAAATTGGTGGAAAAATTAGAGCTGTTGGGACAAGTTAGTGATGTGAAGAATAAAACCCGTGCACATCGCTCAAGAACAACTGAGAATATTGCTGCTATAGCCCAAAGTGTTGAAGAAAACCCAGGTTTGTCCATTCCTCGCCTTTCTTTGGAATTGGGCACTCCACAAACGTCATTACACCGTATTTTGCATAAAGACTTGGGTTTTAAGGTTTAAAAAGTTCAGTTAACACAAGAATTCAAGCCGGCCGATCATCAACAACACCGTGTCTTTGCTGATTGGGTCCTTGAAATGCATGAAAATGATCCGGAATTCCACCGAAAAGTCATCTTGAATGATGAGGCTCACTTCCATCTCGGTGGCTACGTCAAAATTGTCGCATCTGGGGCTCGGAAAACCCAAGAGTTATTGTTGAGAAGCCTCTCCATCATCAACGTGTGACTGTTTGGTCCGGTGAGGTCATTGGACCTTACTTTTTCGAAAATTAACAGTTACGGTGAATGGAATGCGCTATCGACAGATGATTAATGATTTTTTATGGTCGGAGTTGGATGATATTGATCTGGACAACGTTTATTTTCAAAAAAAACAGCTCTTGTTGGAAAACCCTATTCTTATTATAAATGAACATAATGGAAATTAAATTGAATTGGTATTTAAATAAAATCAAACGATCCACATGTGGGCATCATAACTCGTCCATCACATACCTGTATAACTTAAAACGTAATTAAATCTATTTTAATAGTCATTCGGGTTATGCTGCAGTTTTAAATACATAATTACTTGATATCAGCAAATTTGCGATTGGCAACGCTTACCGAATTGTAATAAAACTTACGAGTTCCAAACACTTACATACAACTTTTTGTGTATTTCAATGGGCATCGGAAACATTACAAAATGTTTACCGTCCTAGTTCAAAGCCTAAGCGACAGAGCTTCAACGAAAATCAGCAGATTTCCACAAATATATGTGATTTTTTTTTGCAAAATTTCCTTAGACACAACTTTTGATTGCTGCAAAACCAACTATACTTTTGCTATTTATATACACATGTCAATTCCTATGGCTTCCGCTTTAACAAAAGTAGCAATCTTTCGTTAAACTTCTTCCATATGTGTATATTTTTATTTCAAAGTGTTACGTTTGTAGTGTCATTGTTTCAACCTAGAAATTACTTTAACTACAAAATGTTTAAATTAATAATAAGAACACATTACAAATATGATTCTTAAAAATGCACATAGAACTTTTAATTTATAATGAAAAATTTCACTTTCTTAATAAAAGATTTATTTCATGGAAAATCACGTTTAAAGTGGAAAAAGGTGGATTTATGTAATATATGACTCATATGTATATAACTATTGATTCATTTCAAATAACACAGTTATATCTAATGTATATCAACGAAGAACACATCTACAGCATCTCAACCAAACTATTATTATATGTTTCTAATTAATTCTGTAGAATTAAGTGAGGTAGCGGCGTTTGTCATTTTAGACACACTTAGTCCGTTGTCCTTATCTTCGTCTCCGCAGCTTGGTCATAAGCCGCGACTCCTAGTCTGTCTGCATGCCTACATATCAAACAATATTCAGTTATTACGGCCACCAGCATTTCGAGCGATTTAGTTCATAATATGACCAGATTTTGTATTCCGGTATATACTGAACCCAGACCATCCATTGTTCGCCTGTCTGAGAGCTTATAGTCTGAGAATGAGGTATGTGAATATCGAACTGCTTGGCTAAAAGATGCGCTGCAGTTATGGACATATCTTGAATTCAGATTTCCGAGATTTTATCGCAGCCTGGCTGTCGAAGGAGATGTTGATGCCCATAGCGGTTATGACGTCACGTCGCAGCCAGTGAGCAACTTACTCGATCGCGCAATTTTATCAGGACTGGATCAGGATTTGAATTGTCACTACAATTATGTAGGTGAAAGATGTACAAATTATTCCTGGCAAGATTGTTATTTAGAAAGTTGTGGTTACTTTGGTGAGGCGTAGTACCGACTCCTCACTGTCAGCGGTAGACGCGGGTATCAATGCGCATTGTCTCGACCTACATCGAATGTTGCTGGTATTAACGTCGTTAAGTTTTGCCCAGGCCAAACCTCACCCATCTTCATGATGGCCTCTCCATATTTATCGATCGAAATCTTATGTGATAAGGGCTAGCAGCTAAGCCATTACTTGCAAAGGTGCCCGTGATTAAGACTTTATTGCTAACCGTACAGTCTTCAGCTCGGGTCTCATAACACTCAATGACGTATGAGAGGTTGTTTTGAATATAACCATGTTACTACAAAGTGCCATCAAATCCTTAGGGGAACAAAGAGACCCCGTTTATCAAAGAATACGGCGAAAAATGCTCCAAATTCCTGCTTTTCAAATGGAGATGGTCTTATAACATGACACATATCCGGGACATACAATACAATACGGATTTACTGATTTCAGATTTCAAACTAATATGTTTTAGATATTACAAGTATTGTTTAAGACCCAAGTAGAGAAATAAATAATTAAATACCAATATACCATGAATGACTAATGAGGATTGTCTTAGGGACCAAATCAAAATTCGCTTGATGTTTTATAACAGTCATATAATTTGCTGATACTTCCCTTCTGTTACCTCGCACACAAATAACTTTTAAAAAAGACATGAATAGGTCGAAAATATTGTTGTCCAGTCGGTTATCCCGACTGAAACATTTAATGGTGTTTCATTTAGTCATGATTGTTTTTTTTTATTAATAAATACATGTACACAGAATAAAATCATCGTTATCAGCATCCTCATCTACATTGAATACAGTACAATACATTACAGTACACAATATATAATATTTAATATGTGTTCCTGTTACACACATTTCACACAGACATACAGATTTTTGTTTGTTTGTTTTGTTTTAATGTTAATAACACTGTTCATTTGGTTTTAGAATAACTTAAATTACGTTTTTCATTTTGAAATATGTATACATACATTGATATCAGAAAATATGTGTATAATTTATTTTAATTACGAGTAAACATAATACAAAATGTCTCATTTGAAATAACAATTTGAATTGTTCATTCCTTACACGATTGTACTTGTTGATGGGCATGTAAATGATTATGACTATGAGAGGCTGGTGTTGGGTTCGTTTGGTTATGTCCTATGCTCGTCGAGGCATTTGCCCGACCAACAGGTGTACGTAGGACAAGTTCTGAATCTTCTGATATGATGGGTAAAAGATTTGTCCAGTGATAGTTGATCAAGTGACTAATGCTTTCGAAGATTCGATCTTTAGTACGCACAATACCCTCAGGATCAATAAGAAGCAGATGTTTCGGTGTTTTGCCCTGAAGACCCGTTAGAACATATTGACCATGTTTACCCTGGGATTCTCGTACAAGAAAATCACCATCGTTAACTAGCATACTCTCGGCTACAGGCCTACTAATAGAACCATGGAACCATGATTCAATCATCAATTGCGAACGCTGAACTTCGGCAGATAACGATAAGGGGGCTGTGAATGGAGGAATACAAAAATTAGAATGTGTTGTTTCATAAATGCTTTCCATGATCAACTAACGTATATCAAAGACATCTGGTGGTTGCTGCTGTTGTAATGTTGTGGCATTATCCTTCATAGGATCAAATGAACAAAGACTCATTTTGTTTGTGGTCTGATCGGGTGGCGGGCTATTTAAATCTATTAAATTGCTGCTAAGACGATCTCTAGGCTTCTTTAAATTTAACTGAGATACTTTGTCTTTGTGGGTTAATTGTTGTTGTTGCTGCTGTTGTTCATGTAAGTCCATTTCTTTCATTAAATCTGGAGGTAATTTATTCGGTAGGTCATTATAATAATCCTTGCCATTCTCTTTTATCGATGTAGCGGTGAGGTTTTCAAGTGGTTGCTCATGATGGTGCCTACGAAAATATATATTAATGCTTGAACACCAATGAGGTTGTAAAATATATTACCCGCCTTTACGGCTAATAGCATTGTAGCGCAACATAAATGCTTTGCCGATTGTCACTATAAGATCTTCACTTTGTCCTCCAATACATTCCAAGACATAACAGGCACGCCATTCATCTTCATTTTTCGCAATGTAAGCCAAAAAGTCCAGAGTGTCCTGTAAATAATAAGTCATTACGTAAATAATTTAATATAAAGATCTGTATAATTTACGATATATATCGTTAGTATACTGCGTAAATTGACTAACGACGTTTATTCCTCCAAAATAATGGGTTTTCCCGACGTACACCACTCGCCCGAAATCCCTTAGTAACTGAGGAGCAAATCCAGATAATATGGAGAACAAGGTACACATTTTTAGACTCATTTATGGGCTTTATGAATGGTGTATACACACCTTTGAGTGTTATCATGGTTAAAGAACCCCGTTTCTTCTCCAAGTGACACATTTAATCTGAGCCTGGAATATCAAATAAAAATCTCCGCGAAATGCGAAGAGTGGACTATGATAGTGCTCCTAGATACAAATTGATATTTCGTTCAATATGGAATCCACTTTCTACTATCATCTGTGCTATGTTAAATCTCAAAAAATTCAAAAATTACAAATTAATTTGTTTAAACATTTTGAGTCAATCGTCCATGTCCTGACAATCGCATTGGTGTCACAGAGATCGCAATAACATTATATTTGGCGACTGTCGATCGCATGCATTCTACCTTATGAACTCATAATCCGTTCTAATTTATTTTAAAAGCATCAAAAAACGATGCACTTGTATTTACAATTAAGAGATTGGATACAATTGGAGTAGTGACTCATTGTAGTAAAGTTGGTCGTTATAATATACTGTAATTTTATACTATTATTAATTATTTAAAAATATCAATTTTGTATTGGATAAATTGTTGAAATTGTTAACCGTATTAGGCCTTATAGGCTTGGTTGAAACTTGATGTTAATAAATTGAAATTGAGATGTTTTCTCCATATGGTGCAAAAGTTCTTCTTTTTTCTAAAATTTGATGAAGGGGTAAAAAGCGTGAAGTGTGTGGCAGGAAGATAATTTATTGGCGATTCGTAAATCCCATTTGATGTCACAATCGCACGGTTGTAAGGACATGAGCAAATGAGTCGCCTAAATGGGAAAACTGAATTTGTGGTTTATGGAGTTTGAAATGTGCTACTGTTGGTTAGATATGATGAAAATGGGCGTAAGTGTAATCTATCCAATTTTCTAAAAATGTGCGAAAAATATTGTTAACATTTTTTAGTGTTATCAAATAAAATTCACATGTAATACGGTATCGGTTTGTAGTGGTGTGATAGACATTCTTTGCGACTATTGCACGGTAAACCCCGCTTTATGTAGGTCAAATACCAAAGATATTTCAGCGGCCATTTTCTCTTCGAATATGTCTGCAACACTACCAGTGAAGGGAAATATCTAACTAATCTAGTATGTGATCTTATATCGAAACTTAAGCCAACAGGGTCTTACTCCACAGAATTTATATGACGCTATTGAGATTACCCATAGAAGACATTGTTTGTTGTAGATGTTTAGAGATACTTTTTGAGTATCTCTGAAGAATTATAAAAACAGTCTCTCAAACTTCTATTGCGTCACAGCCAACACTTGTAATCAGAAAATTACTAAAATCAGTTCGCATTTTGTTACAACTACATACAACCTTATAAGATACCAGACCATAGGACCCTCCATTGTGTTACCAACAGATGACATAAGTAACGGACTATTCAAACTTCTATATGTCTGATATTTGATACATACCGAATCACCACCTGATGCAAACGAAATTCTGGGCATTTGATGGGATGCTATGATCTCTCCCGTATCAACGTTGATTAAATTTAATGATTGACTCGAGACATTAATGATGACATTGGTGCCAGCATTGACCATACATGGACGATCTGCAATATACTGGCCAATTTTCTTATCCAGACGACGCTTGCCAGCCGATTTTAGTCCTGCTGCTTCGCAAACGCGGTTGATACATTCCCTGAAAGAAACAACATTACATATTTACATATTATCTTTGGAAACATCCGTCGAATTCATGGTTCCTTACCTGGCTACTTGAGTTCTGGTATGGAAATCCAGTGATTTCATTGAAGTATTCACTTCAATACATCCCGTATACTACACAACAAAGAAGCCATAGTTTAAAACAAGAAAAGTATGAATCAACAATAAAAGTTCTTATCAGTGAGTCTGTGTGCGGGCGGAGGTGAATATAGGAATGGAATGTTCATAGCCACTTACCCTAACATTAAATGCCACCCCCTTTTCCATGATAACTTCATCCGGATAAATACAGCAGTCATCATCACCTGCCCCACCCATCGCCATACCGGTCGACGCAGATGTGCCACCGTTAGAACGCATCATTCTGCAATTATTATAGTTTGTGGTATCCGCTTCAATTTTCAATTGAATCCAATTATTTGATCAATGGATGATGATTTTTCTGTGCCCTGCTTTCTGTTTTATCTTTAATTGTTATACTGTCTTACTGTTATATATACTGTTATACTGCCATAACAGTATAACAGTTACTGTAGAAATGCATAGACGCAAAAGGGAATTGGATGTATGTGAGCAAAGGGGAATCAGAGAACCGAACCGAAGCAATGTCGTCGGCGTCGGCGGCTGGTCTTTTCTTTCAGTCGGCGGGGTGGCTGAGCCGACCAAATGTAGTCGGAGAAATTATATAATTGGCAACACTGGAGCGAAATAAAGTTTCCAAGTTTTTCACAGTGGCAACCCCACACGGTTGTGAAGGAGGCAAGGACTCCTTGGCTGCCACTTTTGATTCTTTTTCGCAACAATAGCTGACCTAAATGTGGGAGAGAGCCAAAAAATCCTGAAGAAGTACCTCGTACATTTTCCAAATGAACAAGTGCAATATATTTTTTTTTCTTTGAAGAGAATATGTGTATATTATATGGAAAAAGCTGAGGGTCTACATGTGCACGTGCATGTTTAACTGTCAAGAAATTAATTGAACGTGTAACGGCAGGGTTACAATATATTTCTTACAAAAAAATGGTACGTTCGTTTCAGCCGATTTGAGCCATAATCAACGGCGGAGGCGCAACATTGCTCAAAAGATTGGGCTGCGTCGCGTCGCCGATTTGCACCGACTCAGCTCTGAACGGAAATTGTGGTTTTTGGACTCCTCCATTACATGGTCCGGTAATTTTCGATTACATTACATTCGATCTGTCAATACCACTAACAATCGAATTTGAAATTAACGTTGGTCAGAAGACCATTGTAGTTTACTCCGCTATTACACGTACAATAAATTTGTTGCCAGTTGAATATACACATTGTCGTCGAAACAAAAGAAAAATATCTAAAATTATATGAAAAAAGCTGAGGGTCTACATGTGCACGTGCATGTTCATTTGAAAAATTTCGTCATAAGAGCAACTTCTCCCAACAATTGTTGCCGTCCGTGGTGCCATGCACCACAAATTGTCAAAGCATGTGGGGAAAAGTATGGACAAGCAAATTTGTTGTTAGAATACGTCAATACGAATACGTTAATACGAAAAAACGCAATTTAACGATAAAATTATACCATAAATTGGCACAAAAAAAATATGTTGGTGATCTCTAACATTCGTTACTGTCTATATGTCTCAAATTTCACTGCAATATTCGTTGACAGTTGGCCGCCAGTATCAAAAACTGTGCGTGTATTGTAAAATTGTGCTTGCCGTCTTCCTTTCATTGAGTTTGTTCTTGCTGACAATTTGACAATTCACAATAGTCAACAATACAATTTGTACGGGGGGGTATTTTTAAAGACGAATAGACATTGAAAGTATGTGTACCAAACAGTTGAAGAACAAGAAACTCATTATAAAGGGTTATCCATTTTGAGTTTTCAAAAGTAAACGTAAACATTATGTGTGAAACACTACATCATTTAAATGAGCACCACGCGAAGTGTTGCAAGCCTTGATTCATTTGAGGTAATTTTGGGACACTTTTTGGAACATATTGGGCGGTATCTCAGCCATAACTTAATGAATGTTGCGAATGTTGGTTCTTAAGTGCTCAAGAGTTAAAGGTTAGTCTGCATAAACACGGTCTTTCGCGTAGCCCCACAAAAAACAAGTCTAATGGTGTCAAATCGCATGATCTTGGTGGCAGTTGATGTCGCCACGACGAGAAATTACGCGGCCAGGAAATGTCTCTTGCAATAAAGCCATATTCGCTCGAGCTGTGTGGCATGTGTCACCGTCTTGTTGAAACCACATATTCTCCAAATCGTATTCTTCAATAGCAGGCAAGAAAAAGTCGGTTATCAAACGACCATAACGCTCCGAATTGACGTTGACAGCCGTTCCCTCGTCGTTTTCGACGAAGTAAGGTCCAATCACACCTTCGGACCAAAGAGCGTACAAAACAGTGACTTTTTGTCGATGTCTTCAATTACTTGAGGATTCACAGAACCCCAAATACGACAATTTTGTTTATTAACATACCCACCGAGTGAGAAATGTGCTTCAATACCATAAGCCGTAATCTCCTCTTAAGCATGATATGTGGCTGTGCCAGAATCACCATTTTTGTAGTAGGTTTTAATAATTTTTACGCTTTGAGTGATTTTCGTCAATGTCAGACTTCCAACTGAAAAGAAAAAAAAATTGGTTTAACAACTTTGACAGCTGTCGAATTCCAGCCATATATTTTTGAACCACGAAATGGATAACCCTATATTTCAACGAAGCTCGATTTCTCCAAAATGAACGTCGAAAAGGTAGCATTTATAATAATTTATTTATATTAATAATATTTTTTTTAAATAATAAATAAAAATATGGCAAAACTTCAGTTTATGGGGGACAAGCCAAAACAAATCGAAATAACCCCAAAATGATAATGAAATTTGGGGCTGGGGACAGTGGGGGGCGTGACATCGAAAAAACGCCCTCGCCCACTTATTTCGACAATATTGTACTCAATTGAAAGGAATTGTTCTCACGTTTTCAAAAATGTAGTTTTTGGCGGCCCATGATGGGGCATTTATCAAATGATAAATGTAGTTGATTTGAAATTATTACACTTTATGGCAATTAGTTAGCATTTCTCAATCAATTCTTCCTTTTCAGGGTTGTCTGAAATAAGACGAATGACAAATTTAGTAATATATTACACATATTTATGTCATCCGGAGTTTAATCGCGTATTGCATTCAAACCCATTATTTTGAACATTCATAGAGCACTTTTCCATAATTGTTTGTCCCTGAATTATGTATGTATGTAATGTATGAAGGAACTTGCTCTTGGCACAATATAACGTGAATACTCGCTGACCGGAACCTGCTGTTTAAAACCCAGCTTCAATGAGAGACGTGACGTTTGGTGGAAAAAAAACCTTATACAAATATAAGTACTTAGATTTTAATTCGTATTTCAATGGATGGGACAGTTCTTATTGTTGGAGTTAACTTTTGCTTGTTTTCTAATTTTACTTCAGACGGGGAAACTTTCTCGAATCAATGAACTGTGCACCATATAAGTTGTATACTCACGAACGGCTAATGAATTATTTCTTAGAGATTTATTTGTTGTTCGTAATACCGCTGGCATTCGCGAGGTGGACCAATGGCCGCCAATGTGGTGCGAGAGTCGCACATACATTTATTGACATAATTTGAGAAGAGGCGCAATAAGCACCCACTTATAGCTAACCATTTTTTTTTAAATCCTGTACTGTGCTGTCATTCACTGAAATAATAAAAGTTCAGACGTTTTATTACAGTATTCTTTTTATTTACAAATTACATTCATTTCATTTATATCAATACATATTAATTAATTCAGTGATCCGTTATAAAAATACAGTTATTACATGTTATAGTTATTATTTATATTCTAATTAAAAACATTACAAATCGCTACCACACTATGTGTTGTTACAATGTAAAAATATTTTAATCTTTTACTTTTCTTCAGAAATATTCTCAGACACTCTAAAATATGAACAAAAAGAAAATTACTTCTTTTTCTAAATTAAAAAAGAAAAAACGAAATTAACTAATTATTGCGCATTGCAAAAATATATCCGTACTCGTATGCTATGTATATATATGTAGTGAAAATATTTAAACGATATTTAAATCGGAAATTATTGGTTGAAGTAAGGTAATGGGGGAAGCGGAGAGATGCTGGAAAACTAAATTAAATCTTCAATTGTTCAGTTTGTGGCGCGGGAGTGAACGTGTTTGCGCTCTGGATGATAGTATCATCCAATGTAAATATGCAAATTCTTTGCGCAAAAATACAAACAAATTACATTAAATCAAATTAACTGAATTCATCTTCCTCTTAGACTTACGAGTTATCTAAAATAGGACCATATTGTTCATTTGTCTCCAAATACACCAGATTGGGATCTTCGCCCAACTCCAGACGACCGTAGCGCGCTATTAGTGGTTTGTTGCTCACAGGTCTGGGCCATTTGCGTTTAGGTTTTGAATGGGTCAGCATGTGACTTTTCAAATTGGTAGATTGAGCAAAACATTTGTGGCACCCTTCTATGGGACAGTGGTAAGGCCGGTCGCCTGTGTGAATGCGCACATGGGTACGTAGATTAAAGTCCAGAGAAAACCGTTTGCCACACCCTTCAAAGGTGCATTCAAATGGCTTCTCACCAGTGTGTACCAATTGATGCCTCTTGAGTTTCGAACTTTCCACAAACGATTTTCCACACTCAGCACAGACGTGTCCGCGTGGACCATGGGTGGCTGAATGTTTGCGCATGGCTGAATGATTTCGAAACTCTTTGTTGCAGTCACGATATGTGCAACGGAAAACCGTGACTGTCCCTGATGCTGTGGTAGTTGTTGAAACAATACTCGATGGCTGTGTTGTTGCGGGTACTACTGGTAACTGTTGCGGCGGTTGTGTTGCGGATGATGATGGTGCTGCTGGTGGAGGTGGTGTTGCTACCGAAGCCATTGAACGGTTGTTGATTTGCGTTGAATTTGTAGCATTAGCTATGGATTTTCTGTGTTGCTTAATTGCATTAATTGGATTTTTCAGTTTTACGGTAGGTTCGCTAACGGAATTGGCTTGTTTGAAGCTAATCAGATGAGTTTGATCTGTTTGTTGTATATTTCGGGAGGCGAAATTTTGACGTTTCTCTTCTTTGGGCTGTATTACTTCTTGCGGATGTGACGTGGGTGGCGCTAAAGATAGCTGATATTCAGGTTTTTGTAAGGAGGTCTCTTCACACTTAATGTTTTCTACCATTGAATCGGTCTGGACTTCTTCTTCCACAATATCGCCGGTAAAGGGATCGGGTACGATAACATATTCAGCCGAAGAAAGACCTTCATTCACATGCATCATATTGGACTCATCCAGAAGCATTCGATTAACTCGCGACGCCGTTTCGGTATCCTCAATGGACTTGGGTCTGTGGGCTTCAGTGGAATCCATTGAGTTTTCTTGACTTTTTGTTACAGTCTGGTCCGGCTGATCTTCGTCATCTAGCGCTTGGTCGTCTTCATCTTCAGAGTTCAATGCTGACCACAAGGTGACATTAAATTCATCCTGTGTTATGCGAATGGGAACTTTAGTCTGTTTCCAGCGTTTGGCTACATGAGGCTTCTTATTTCGGTTGTTAAGGTGTAACTTTTCTTTACGTTCTTTACTACATAGCAAGTGATTCCGTTCCGCCGGCATTTCCTGTTTGACCACCTTCATTTCGTTGGACTCCGGTTGCTCCATTTTAATATGTGTAGGTATCATAGCAGCTGACATGCCGAACTGACTGGCGCCCAAATTCAATTGGGCCGCAACGTACTGATCAAATACTTGTGGAGCGTTGTTGGACATCATGACGCCTTCGCCAACATTCACACTCTCGGCATAGGCCTGCAGCGCATCCGAAGGCGATGGCTGCATAATCATTTGTGGCGGCAATGGTTCAGGAACTGCATAGTACTGTATATTATCACCGGATATGAAAAATTCACCAGGATCAACGACAATGTTACCCTCCTCGTCACGTTCGTCGATGATCTCCTCTATAAGGAAACTTTCGCCCACCGGGCCACAGGTGGCAATCGGTTCCTCCAAGTCAGAAGTGTACGGCTGCTCGATGATAGTCGTGGATGGAGGTAGAATGTGTGTAAAATATAAAGGTGATGTTGTTGCGCTATGTGTCACAGCGGCTGAAGCCAGCGACAGATTATTCACAATAGGCGCCGAGCTGCCAGAGCCCAAAGCGAAATTGTGGATATTCATTACGACCACTCTATACAAATTATATGGAAATTATAAATCGTTTCACTGGACTCGAGTGGAATCCTCGACACTTTTCTTTCCGGAACTCCGGGTTTTCGCTTTGTTTTTCTCTGTATTTATTATTGTTTGGCAGTCGCGTTGTTGGTTTTCTGTGTTTGTCTACGCATTTTTTTTTGTTCTCACTTGCCACCGCAACCTTTCACTTTTTAGTTTATTTTCATAAAGTTGCTAAATATTTTTAAATTAACGTATTCTATGCTTTGTTTACATTGTTAAAAATGTAAATATTTTGAAAAAAGCCGGTAAAATATGGCGGAATTATTTTCCAAAATGGCTCTTCGATATTTTTTATTTTTTTCCTGATTTCTCACTCGAAATGCCAAAAATGCTAATTCCTCGAATTATACCTTTTTCGCTATTGTGAATGTTTGGTATATCAAAACAGCTGGATGGTTTCTTACGTCCATTCACAATGGGCTTCGTTGTTGTAGGAACAAAGAAAGAATCCGAAGCCAATTGAATTTGGCGCAAACAAATTCATGGTAAACAAGTGGGTGGTGGAAATTTCCTAGGCAAAATCACCAGTTCTCAATTACGAACTAATTTTAAGGTATTTCGATGTTTCATATTGTACTTTTGATGGCACTAATTCCGCAATGCGGTCGGCAAAAACTTTCCGGGCATGTAGGGTTAAAATATCATGTTTTGACTTAAAATCGGCAATTTTGCTAGATTAGGGGACAGATGTACGCTCGAAACGCAGCAAAAAAAAATGTGGGACTTAAAAATACATATGATTGTACAAATTTAGTTTTCCTCTGTAAAACTTACAAATTGTCAGAATGTGCTAGACTCGTACTGAAAGTAGTTGTGCTACTCGGTCTCACCCGAGTTCGTCCTTTGATTGGTCACGGGCCCCTATTTTTTGTCGTAGCCAGACCAACTTGGAATGGCCCTTCGCCGAGTATCGCGGTGACTGTGGTTTACCAATTAAATCGCTGGGAGAGTTCGTCTCGGCGTGGAGTTGCGACCCAAAGAATAGCTGAGGTGTAAGGTAGACCTTCGTAGTTACGTGCACCGTTACGTTGGTAATCATATAATCATCATTCCTTGATTGAATTTATCAAGATTATTATATTACGCTACTCTAGTAGTGGTATGGATTGTATGTGAATATAATAGATGTATAATTTGTTTTGCTCCCAAACTTTGCATAACATAAAAAATGTCCTCAAAATTTAAAAAAAAAATAATTTCAGTTCAACTTTGTTAAGTTTTCCTAGTTTTGCAATTTGTGGTATTTTTCCATTTTGCCAGTGGCCCCGGCATCTTTTATTTATAGGTTATGTTAGGTTGAGAGGGAAGCCCGTCAGTTGAAATATACAACGAGTTCACTGGGAACCGACGATTCGGTCCATTGTGGTTCACTTAAGTAGAAAGAAAGAGGATGGAGAGCTTAATACCAAGATCGTGAAGGTCGCCAAAGAGCCTGTGCCCTGTATAGGCTAGACGATACTTTTGCAGTCCTTTACATGAACATAGCAGGTGCTGCACTGACTCCTCTTTTTCATCTACACAGCTTCTCAAGAACTCCTCGTATACAGAAGTCATACGTGCAGTCATATGGTCAATCACGCCGTGCCTCGCGAATACCTTTCAGCATGTTGTGTTTATTCCGATGAAAAGCAGTTCTTTGGTACGTGTCACATTAATGTCTGGCCCATCTCGACCTGTTTAATACTGTTCCTATCTCGCCGATAAGGTTTTAAAGATGCATATATGTAATTGGCTCGTCCGACGTTGCGAATTCTTTTTATGTGCCTATCCTGGCGAACTTGTCTGCTAATTCGTTGTACGTTGCTATGTCCTGGTATACAGCAGAGCGTAATAACTGACTTTGGGTTAATGATTAAAAGCAGTTCATAGTACAACGTAATTTGATAGTTTTTGAGTCCAGAGACTTGAGATCTGCCCTACTTTCAACGTAGATCTTGATTTTTGCTGGGGGTAAATAAAAATCCGTGAAAACTCAGATTTAATCTGCTTCTATGACTGTTAGAAGCCCAATTTTCACGGAAAGTTATTACTTTAAATTTTTTTCGCGAATTGTTTTTGTTGCAGTGTAGTCTGTTGGCCTATTAATTTGATCTGTTCTGGCTATATTGGCGGAAATGAGCCATGTCCATGTTGAGTGCGGAAGAGCATTCCTGATTTTCTTAAACGAAGTGCAACATTCACTGAGGTGTATTTGATAAGTACATTAATTGGTTGAAAGTTTTAAATTTGAATTTGATGGAGTGAGCAATTGATAGAGTCAAGGATTTCAGATTCGACGGTTAAGTGGATCAGAAACTTAATGACGTAACTGAATACCATTAGCCCAGCCTCACAGCATCGTCAAGAATACCATCACTCCATTTATTATATTAAATTTCCTTCTTTTTATTATTTTTATTTATTTTTTATTTTTTATTTTATTTAATTACAATACAAAGTAAATTTATATTCTAATTTTGGGTCCAAGGATAAACCGAGTGACAAAGACTATTTGGCTTGATTTTTTGCAGCGACAGACCAAAGCCTCTGGTGGGAATCGAACCCACAACCCCCACGCTGATAGGCAAGCACGCTACCAACTCGCCTACCGGGGCGCTTCCTTCTTTTTATTACTCTTCCTTTTAATGGAATTGCTCCACTTCGAGGTTCTTTTGCCCTTGATGTACTTAGTTGTTTGTGTGTGCGATTTGAGATATTAAAGCAGATCCGTTTATAATTCGCTGTCAATCGAAAAATAGGAGGGACTCTAAAAGTCATATGTATATAGTTCTATAATATCGACAAAACTCAGTGGTTCCAATTATGTCGTCCAAATGTATATAACTTGTTATGTAGAAAATATTTTCGAGTTCTGAGCAGTTATTTTAAGACGTTATCATTAAAAATCGGACAATTCGATACATTTCAGAATATTTTCAGTTGTGTACTTTTAGATTTTAGGAGGAATATTTTTTGTTGTTAGGTTTTCTTTACACATTTAGACATAATTTGATTTTAAAACCCATAATTTAATTTTTCGACTTTGTCTATAATTTAACATAAACATTTTGTTTATATTATATATTTTTTGGTAAATATCTTAATACGACTTTATTCTAAACCTCTGTGCGCTCGAAACATTTTAAGGTTTGGAAAGGTGCCTATCCTATCCCATATTAAGCAAATAGTTATGTAGCTGCCTGAAAACAGGAGTTTTAAGGACGACATGGATAGGGTATACAAATTCTACCACCTATAAAATAGTGGCCATTGGGTTACGTAGTCAACTCAGCTAAAATATCTTTACGTAAAAAATAGTTCGTTTAAAAGTGATATCATAGAGACAAAAGTTTCCAAAATCGGACAAAAATCGGTTTCAAAATTCTTTTTATAATTCAGAACATCCCTTATAATAATTTTTTTTTATTTCATTTTCATATGTTAAAATTTCTTCAATAATAAAATTTCTGGTAAATAAATATTTTTTAATTTAACATCGACATATTCTTCGTGCTTGCATTTCAGTAAAGCTAAATCACGTTTGAAATCTGCTTTTAGAAATTGCAGATGTTGTTTATCTTCGGCCACTTTAATATTGTAATATTTACAATCTTCGAATAGCTCAAATTTATTGGCATGTGCCGAAAGGCGTAAAACAAAATCAGCGGGAACCATCAACTGTTTACTGCTGTAGGCATGCGAGAAGACATCATAAATATTTCTATAATGAATAGAGAAATGTGGCACACATTAATAATTGTAAATCTTAATAGAAGTGAGCTAAAAAATTAAATACCTTCGTAAAGTGGGTAGTTTTAAAGAACCAATTGCACATAAAATATGAGGAAGACTCTGTAGACCATTTAGGACTCGGTAATAGTTTCCTTGAAGATATCCTAAGGATATTTTAAATGTTAACGAAAACAATGGATCTAATCTGGAATAGAAAAAATATTTTATAATATCTTAACATTTAAAATATCGTTGCGTTTTGTACCGTATATCGCCGGCAATGGTTGAAGTTCGTTTCATCGCTTCGACCGATCCCAAGTTAAAAATTTGATATAATGCTTCGATGAAAGCTCGCCTACGTATTTCCAATAGTTTCAAATCGTCCACCGGTATTTCATCATAGCATACTAGAACTCTTTTGAGGCATTCCTGTAAATGTTGTTCGCATATTTTCGGATCGAAATTATCAAGGGCTTCTTCACACAACTTGTAACGGCTGTAACTCAGGAACATAATCATGGGTTCCAGTAGTTTGATTGTTTGTTGAGAATTATAGTTTTGCATAACCATCTCCTGGCGTACAGCGCGTAAGCGATCAAATATAAAGTCGTAAATGATATTGTATGGTTTTCGTTTATCCAAAATGATGCTGCAAAAGAATAAAAAAAAAACAATTTAAAAGCGTCGGTTTGATCAATGGGCCCTATTCATGAAGTCCGATCCAAAATGTCATTAGTCATATAGACTCTTCTGGTAATTTAATAGGACATATATATCTATTGAGTTGTACTTTAAAGTTAAAAAGTTTCTCAGGATTTTTCTTTATATTTTGGGAAATCTATTTACGATGATTTTACCAACATTTTTTTTACAGGAGTGTAGATAGTTTTTTTTTGGAAATATGTAACTATATATAAAACCCGTGGTTCAAGATTGGATCCCGTTTTAGGTTGTGATCAATGAATACGGAAATAATATTGCAGAATAGAAACATATATGTAGTGTATATGTAAACCCAGGTTAGCATTCTGGTAAAACATAGATAGACACAAGATGAAAAACAAGTTCAAACTTTAACAAATGGAAACTACAACTAAAATATTGAAGTTAGTTTTGAAAGGGACTTTGGAGTGATAGTTAGTGTGTGTTTGACTATCAGACTACAGTCCCAGATGCTTCTCCTTGAAAGATCAAACAAATGCTATTTCCACCTCGTAAATGTTGGTGAGTATAAGGGCAATCTCAATGCAATGTAAAACTTCTCTAGGCAAAGAATTATTCGTTCAGACGCGTCTATAGTCAGTAGGTACCGATGAGTCTACAAAATATATTGTGCACATCTGAGGGATTCGGGAGAAGATTGCCGTGTGTTCCTTCGTGGAGTTTTAAAGGAAATATATACACGTGTTGTACACACCTATTCTGACAATTGCATTTTGCATGGGTAGCAAGAACACATCTTGGTTCAACTTATTTTGATGTTTGCGACGAAATTTAAATGTTTATGACTTTGGTTACATTCTTCTAGCGACACCCTAATTCCGTATTTCAACCCCGGAAGTGTCGAGGTAAGTCTGTTACGAAAACGGAATATTCAAAAAACAATTTTAATCCTATTCATTCCTATATATCACTACCAAACACGGTAAGTGTACTGCAATACTTACTCTTTTAACAAATACTCGATGCATCTTTGTAAACATCTTTCCGTCCTCATGTCTTTAGACTTTGGAGTTTTGATGCCGGCTGCTGATCTGGCAAAACACTTGACCAACTTTCCCGGTACGTGCTTTTGTCCATCCTTAAATTCCAAGTAATGCAATAGTTTTTCACGTATTCTCCTGCAACAGTTATGCAATTTAGAATTAAAGTTAATTAAATTTGTATACGTACAATTTTGATTCTGATTCTGGGCAGAAGTCTTCACAAACACCGAAATTTAAATTGGACATTCTACCAGTTGCAGTTGTGTGTTCGGCAATATTGATGCATTATGTTTGGCCAATCCCATGTAAACATTAGGAAATCTAAATCATTCACAATTACGTGCAGATGTTTTCCAATGAAATAGACATTGGGGGTGTTAACCATCTTTTTGAAATGACAACAAGTTATGTGTTATAAATATATCTCGCTTACAAGCTGCTAGGAGCTCGAGTTGACAAATTTACAAGTACAAGTTCATTTGTAAAACGTGTCACAAGACAAACTTGCCGCAACAATTTCTGTCAGATATTTAGCGAAAAGTATGAACAGGAAAATTAAGAAAATTCTTTTGTTGTTTGTACTTCATAAACGTTTGTGGAATTCTTTATTTATAATAACGAACAAAATTAAAACTTTTATAATAAAACAATTACTCAATAAAACTATCCCACACATTTCTAGTGTAATATCTTTATAGAACTTTATGTAATATGAAATGAAATATATCTCACCAACACTGCCGCTACACGTACAAGTAAGTCCTAGCATGTTGTCTTCGAACCAGGCGAGAAATATCGAAAATCAGCTGTTAGTAGCTCGAGTTGACAAATTTACAAGTACAAGTTCATTTGAAAAATGTCGTCACAAGACAAACTTGCCGCAACAATTTCTGTCAGATATTTAGCGAAGAGTATGAACAGGATAATTCTTTTGTTTTTTGCACTTCAAACACGGAATTATTTACTTATAATAACGAACAATATTGAACCTTTTATAATAAAACACAATGTTCAAAAACAATTACACAATAAAACTATGATATACATTTCTAGTGTAATATCATTTTAAATCTTTAGGTAAATATGAAATAAAATATATCTCCGAACACTGGCGCTACACTAACAAGTACTGACAAGTTGTCTTCAAAAATTAGCTGATAGTAGCTCGATTTGAAAAATGTCGCCACAAGACAAACTTGCCGCAACAATTTCTGTTCTTCAAAAGTACCTTCCACCTGATCCTGATCCACCAAATTTGTCACATATTTAGCGAAAAGTATGAACAAGAAAATTCTTTTATTTTTTTTTACTTCAATTTAAATTTTTTCTTTATTTATAATACCGAATAAAATTTAAACTTTTATAATAAAACAAAATGCTCAAAAACAATTACACAATAAAACTATCCCATACATTTCTAGTGTAATATCATTTTAGAACTATATGTAATATGTAAAGTTTTGGAAAAACACTGAAATAAATCATTGACATTTGCTGCAAGTGCCAAAATTTCACTGAAAAGGAATTTTCGTTACCAGTTGCGAAGCCACTGTATTAGTAAAAAGTGTGTGTTTAGTTTTTTGAATTTGCTGGTGTAACTGGGGGAATGTGTTAGTGACTTATTTACAGCAAGTCTCCAACACTTTGGAATTACATTTTCATGACTTTTACCAGAATCTTGTATAACATACTCACTGACCATACAGAAGTTATCCGTTTGTTCCTTCATGGAATGTTAATATACATACGAATATTAACCATACACAAATTACATTTATTCATGTTTTAACAGCTGGTTCAATTAGTTGGTTAGAGTGAGAAGTTGAAGTATTTTTCGTGTTGAAAATTGTAATGCCTAAACAAATTTAAATTACAACCCAGACTATTTTTATCAAATCGAAAACACCCATAATATCAGCCTATTCAGACTTCGTCAGAAAAACAAAGATGCAGTTTCCTTGGAAATGACGAAAATACCGCCGACCGGTACTCAAATAATAGTTTACGTCCATGTGTGGGTGACATCAAAAAAAAAAGTGGCCGACTTATTTGGAGTAGAAGGATTGACCCATTGTAGTGGTTTAGAGGGGCTGTGCAAATGTGTAAGAAATTTTTTTCTGTAATAGGGTTTAATAATAGACCCCAAGAGATGAAAAAACAGTGGTTAATATCTTATTGGCGGTCTATAGATAGAACACTACGCGTTATTAACACCACTACTACCATTTCCACTTCTGCACTTGGTGAGAAGGAAGCTGTGCTGCATCTGTGTCATTATTTTTCTCGCTAAAGTTGTGACCGTTTCGTGTTCAAACCATCACTAAAAATTAACAAGTTATATTTAAATGATTTTATATTTAAAACTTTATTAAAAAAAATTACGGATGTAACGAAGTTTTTCGCGTATGCTAATGCGATTTATTCGCATTATTTTGAACATTCGCTTTCGCAAAAATTATATTTAATGATTATTTCGTGAAGTTATCTAATAGGGCCTATCACACTGAAAACACTCATTCACCAACAGCAGAATGCAAATCTCTATCTTTTCGACGATGCATCTTCAAATATTTTATCCATCAGGATATTGAAGACGTTGCACAATATGCTGTCATCCTGTCGAGACATCTCAATGGTTCCTATTTCTTCCTTTTTTTCTGATGTTCTGGTGTCTCAGAGTCATTGTAAGTTTTGCTGGGATTTCATGCCATGATTTAAGACAATTTGTTTTAAGTTAAGTAACTCAATCCAAGTCTGTTACTGATCATTCTTCGATTCGGAATTTTAATTTCCAACAGACAACACGTATGAATATCCAAAATCGATCATGCAATTAAGTGTTTGTGCCAGTCGATTGACCTTGTTGTAGTGTGATTATCTTGTAGTGTGATTATCTTGTGGTTGTGACTATTCATCTTCGGCACTGATTGCCAACTCTTCCAGCAAAACATCCAATGTTTTTTTTTGGAGAAATCGGCAAAATAAACAAACGAGATATTTCCAAAAAAACGTTATTCTTAAAGAATGAATTTGATGAATTATTAATATTAATCCGAAGTTTTTTTTTGTAATTTTTGTTTAATTTAAAAAACAATTACTGCAATCGCTTGTCGACTTGCCTCAATATTTTTTGAATTTAGTGAAAAAAATTTATTTTTTAAATTTTATAATTAAAATGTAAATGTGCATAAATATGTCACTTCAAAATATAAATTTATTTGTTTGAAAGTAAAAATAATAAATAAATAGCAATTCTTAAATTATATAATAAATGTTATTTAACTTCTGGAAATGTAATTATAATAGGGCACCAAAGACTGTACAGAGGGCAGCCGTCAGTAATTGTCATGGTAATATTTTAAAGGTTTCCAAAGCAAATAATGTTTTTTTTTTAAACAAATACTGTTCTTGGAAATGTTCAGCAAACGACTTGGGACGTCTGTCCTCTGTATGGTCTTTGGTTGGCACTATGGGTCCTATTTGGGCACACTAAATATGTCATCTAAAATACCAACACTGGTCAAGTTTCCTCCAAATGGCAGATGTCAGAATTATTTGTTTGCCAGACTTCATCAGCTGATCTTCGGAACAGGTCGAAGTTGTATCAATTGTGATAACATTGAAAAGAAATTGCCAAATATTTTAAAATAAAACAAACATTTGTTAAGTCATAAAAAACCTGAACTTAAATGTACAGTTCCTAACGGTGGTACGTATTGTCTGATAAATAAATCTAAATATCATCTTATATAACATCCGTGGTATCTTCGTTTCAGTTTTTGGCGGCAGGAGGATGCTGCTGCGAAATATATTTAAAGGTGAAACCTATGCATTGTACAACTGGCAAAGTGTTCGAAGTATAAGCACCGAGTTAGCTGCTGCATTGAGACCTTTCTATTTTGCCGTACATCCTGATCTTTTTGGCCAGCATCCCGAACAACGTTCGGTCAATGAAGACTCGCTTAAACAACTGAGTGCGCATATGCAAATGTTACATGAACATAAATACCATATTTTACGTGAGACAAGATCATTAAAATTCTATATACGTGAGGAGAATACTGATGATCGCAATAAATTTAAGCTAATTAAAATAACACTCGACAAAGAAGCGAGAGATCCCAAAACAATAATAACAAAACTATTGGAGTTGTGTAATCTGAATACGGACTATGTAAAAAGTCTTAAGAGTACAGCGGCACCAGAAAGTGGCAACGGATTTGAAGGAGCAGCGGGATTTAAGCCTGGACAAGATTACAAATATGGTTCGGAATTTGCTGGTTTCGAATCTGCTTATTATAAGGTAAATATTATTGGTAGCAAGAAAGCAAACGCCACTTAAACTCCAAATGAAGGTCCTGGCATGAACTCAAACTACTACTGTTTGTATAACAATATTGTGCCGGTTTTCTTGATATTATTTTTGTGTCTACTAAAATGTGTATTGATTGTAAATTAGATTTTATTGGAAAAATCTTCATACATTGAATACATATAAAATCATAAGGTCTCTGGTATAAATTTACTCCAAGTAAAGCTTATCCGGGTAACCGAAATTAATTAAGATTAAGATTCTTCTTTGAGAAAAGACTATCACTATTGTAGGTGATAAAATCACTTCTCGGTTGCATGAATAGAGTAATCTCAGATTCATGTACTATAAAACACAAGGGTAGCAGCGAAAACGAAAAGAAGTATAAGCTAAACATATCTCGATTCTAGACGCAAAAAGAACAGTCCCGGCACTTACAAAATGGATTACCAATTTGAATGTCCACACTAGATCTGGAATATTTACCAATCATTATGTACCGTGATTAATGCCTTCACCAATTTCTTCCAAGTTCTCATTTATAATATTTTTTTTATTGTAAACAAATCTGTTTGTTGTAGGCCAAAGAAGAAACCAAAAAAACACTCGATACCTGGATTGTTGAAAATGCAAATTTGGCAAAAACCCGCGCCAATGATTTGCAGCCTCTGAAACGGGATGTTGAAGTATTACAAAAATCCGTCATTGAAAACTTGGGCCTAAAGGATGCTCGCTATGATTGCGGTTGGAATTATGAACATTACCGAGGATGTCTTATGACATTGGAACGCCTGGCTACGATGCACAAGGAGCAAGTCAAACACCTGCGAGGACGTGTTGTCGTATTTGCTCCCTTTACTGGTATAAGTTTAGAGGGTCATGTTATGCTCTTCACCGGCGATGTTTTAAACAATTGGATTGAATTTATTCGGAACATTCCTAAGCACGATGGTTTCCTCAAGAAAATACCTCTATATGAAAATACTCTATCTCAGGTTCTGAGACAAATTCGTATTGGTCGTCGTAAATTTACGCCCAAGCAACAGGCTGTGGGTTATGCCGGCCACTTAATGAAAGTCACAACAACTCTGGGTGATTATTTGACACTTAATAAATTTCCGAAATCATGGCCAGCATCACTGAGTGATTATGAGATTGTTGTTGAATCGGAAGCGGGACCTTTGATGGTTAGTCCAACTGGTCAATTGATAATTCCGGCCACCTGTCCGGGTTTTATGTTAATTGACTTTATAACTACCAATCTGCCGATAGCAAAAGAACGCATGGAACAGTACAAGTACGAGAAGCACGTTGAACGTGAATTGATAAAACGATCTATAGAACAATTAAGACTAAAATCATTAACCAAAGACGATTCGATAACAACTGAAAAAATGATAGGAACATTAAATGATTTATTAAAATGTAATAATCTACAATGTGCCGACTTAGATTTGCACATAACAAATTACTATTCTGTTCTGACAGATGGTATTGTATGTATACCATGGGATTTTAATACAAGGCGGTAGTATTTGCTGTATCAACATTAGTTAGATTTTTATGTAGTAGTTCAAATTTATTTGTTAATGCCGTAAGAGCTAATTATTTCAATACGTGTTGCTATTGTTTTTTTGTTGGCAGTTCTAGTAAAAACTTTAATTTATGTGCCTTCCATATTTTTGTATAAACCAAATCTTGAGATTGTAAATAAATGTACAAATTAAAAACACAACTAAAGAACTTTTTTTATAACGAAAATATATGAAAAGCATCTGAATTATTATAATAAAATTGAGATCTTCGCAATTACGACATTCTTGGGGTGTGACTTGATATTATAGTTTAGAAATTATGTGGGGACGAATATAATAACATTGTCATGTAGTTTTAGACAAGAGAGCCTGAGATTAATTGCGCACCAAACTCGTCCCTCAATTAGTTCCACACACTTCCATAAAATAAAGTCCTTGAATTTCTCCCGAAATAACTTTTGACAACAGCTGGTTGAAAATTATAAATTTAGAGTGGTTTACTATATCAAGAAAAATCAACGTGCGAAAAATAGGATGATAGTTTTCTCCTTTTATCCACGTATTCGGTTTTTTGTTTTTAGTTAAGTTAGTTTAGTGAAGTTAATTGCAATTTACAAGGAATTTCTGTATTTTCTTGAACAAAGTATTCACATCAATAGTCTTTTTTTGCGGGCAGTACGTTACTTTTGGCCTTGAAGGCTTATTGTATTGTTTTAAATAAATAATAAAAATAGGTTATTCGTCAAAAAAAAAATATATTTTTGAATTATTTTGTAATCCTTACATTGTTTTTCTAAAAGTTTGGAGCATCATATATAGATTTTTTTTGGGAAAACTCAGGCGTATAGTTTGGTTCGTTTTCGATATAAGGCATCGTCTTCTAATGGTGCTAGCACTTAGTAATTATTAAGTTTGTGAAACTTTTTCTGCTATTCTAATTGCACTAGTCGCTGGATTTCCAATAGCTTCTGTGACCTTTGGCAGCTATGCCCCAGACAAGTTCTCCACTGTATGATGTCTGGATTTTTTGTTAATATTGTTTTTTATGTATCATTTTTTTTACCTAAATGTAAGAATACGCTGTTAGAAACATATTTGGTATTTTCTTAATTTGGATTCTCGCTGTCTATGCCAAATCTACCCTTTTATTTCAGACTTTTTGAAAATTAACTACTTATGAAAACTAATGAAAAATAAGAATTCTAAATGCTTCATTAAAAAAAATCATAAAAGAAAAGTCATTTCCGGTTTATATTTGAAATTTTAAAAATATAGACAAATTTTATTCTTCATTTGAAGCTTGATATAAACTCTTGTTTCATTTGAACAATTCATGCATACAACATACCTACATGTATGTCTGTATGTATGTACACGCTGTTGTATTCACATCTAACTAGAACACGGCATGACGAGCCACCACCAATATCAGCTGTTATTTCGGCGCATACAACAACAACAGCACTCGTTGGTTGGCCAATAATCATTCGAAGGGTTGGTTCTCTTCAAATCATCATGTTTGGTCGAGAATTTGTCTGAACATAAGTAATTCTCAACGTGTTTGTGTTGATGGTTGCACTTAAGGTTGGCTGTCGGTGTGTTGTGGTTACTCTGGCTTCTCTTCAGTTGTCGAATAAATCTTTCGCCTTTTACTAAAGATTTCCGTGGAGAGGAGCACTCTAATGAGTCTAAAATAAATTTTTTCATAGGCCTTCCATTAGGAGGGCCATAAGGAATAAATGTTACATGATGTTTGGGAGGTTTTGATGTAAAGTCTCATAGGGAATTTTAAAATGTTCTTTGGGCTGGTGGCGGGGTGTGAACTCCAGAAAATTAAATATTTTTCTCCGCAAAAAAATTATTGCAGCGATCAGAAATTCTGATTCAGAATAAATTGGTAAGTAAAAATTATCGTGGCACGATAATTTTATAAATGGTATCCTAAAGTTTACCAGCGAATTTACGAATTTCCATATTACTTTTCCTAAGACAAATTAATAGAAAAACAATTTTCTGTTAATTTGTTTTCTAATTTCGAGCTCTGTAGTTTCAATGATTTACTGCTATTTTCATATCAATATGTTCGATTAGAAGAACGTGAACATGGGCATGATCAATTGTGGGCATCTGATAGCCATACTTTTACTCTAACACGGGTACAAATCTCCTCCCAATAGATGACTTCGTTAGCGAGTAGCGGCATTTTTAATTTACTTTGCACAAAAATAATCCCTTTCCGTGAACATTGCAGCCTCAAAGTATGCTTTGAATTGAATTGGATATGAAATCAAAAACTATCAGTGACAAACAAACAGGCAATTCACAATTTGCTGATACCAGGCGCCCAGAAACTTGTAGTAGGTAATTTTTCCCATGTGACTCAAATTAAAAACGCTATAACTCGCTAACGACTGCAGCTATTGAGATGATACTTTTACCCTGATTTAGAGTAAAGGTCTGGCTATCGGATGTATATGGTATGGCACGCCCACATTCACGCCTTCATATTGAAATTCACTGAAATCAACTACAAAGCCTTATATCTTTGCAACTGTTAAGTTTATCTTTGTGATTTATATTAGTCAACTGTAGCGCATGGTGATTTCTAGCTGTTTGCCAATTATGAACAGTTTTGCTTCCACATGGAGAATGTTATAGGTTATTTTCCAAAATATTTATTCAACAGTAAATAAAAACAAAAAATGTTTGCTGAAAAGTTGAAATAAGAAAAGTGTGTCAACAGTTTGCACCTAAAAATGTGTGCTGAACAGTTGAGACTCAACAATATGCATTCAACAGTTGAAATCCCAAGATTAAACAATTAAAAATTAATAACTTGTTAAGAAACAAACATTGTTTGTTGAGAAACAATAATTTGTTGCGGAACAAAAATTTCCAATAAACAAACATTTGTTGAGAAACAAAAATTTGTTGCGGAACAAAAAAAAACATCCCACATGAAATCAAAACCATCAACGAGTGAGAAACAGGCAATTCACAATTTGCTGATACCAGGAGCCCAGAAACTTGTAGTAGGTAATTTTTCCCATGTGACTCAAATTAAAAACGCTATAACTCGCTAACGGCTGCAGCTATTGAGATGAAACTTTTACCCTGAGATAGAGTAAAAGTCTGGCTATCAGATGTATATGGTATGGCACGCCCACATTCACGCCTACATATTGAAATTCACTGAAATCAACTACAAAGCCTTATATCTTTGCAACTGTTAAGTTTATCTTTGTGATTTATATTAGTCAACTGTAGCGCATGGTGATTCCTAGCTGTTTGCCAATTTTGAACCGTTTTGCTTCCACATAGAGAATGTTATAGGTTATTTTCCAAAATATTTATTCAACAGTAAATAAAACAAAAAATGTTTGCTGAAAAGTTGAAATAAGAAAAGTGTGTCAACAGTTTGCACCTAAAAATGTGTGCTGAACAGTTGAGACTCAACAATATGCATTCAACAGTTGAAATCCCAAGATTAAACAATTAAAAATCAATAACTTGTTAAGAAACAAACATTGTTTGTTGAGAAACAATAATTTGTTGCGGAACAAAAATTTCCAATAAACAAACATTTGTTGAGAAACAAAAATTTGTTGCGGAACAAAAAAAAACATCCCACATGAAATCAAAACCATCAACCAGTGAGAAACAGGCAATTCACAATTTGCTGATACCAGGCGCCCAGAAACTTGTAGTAGGTAATTTTTCCATGTGACTCAAATTAAAAACGCTATAACTCGCTAACGACTGCAGCTATTGAGATGATACTTTTACCCTGATTTAGAGTAAAGGTCTGGCTATCAGATGTATATGGTATGGCACGCCCACATTCACGCCTACATATTGAAATTCACTGAAATCAACTACAAAGCCTTATATCTTTGCAACTGTTAAGTTTATCTTTGTGATTTATATCAGTCAACTGTAGCGCATGGTGATTTCTAGCTGTTTGCCAATTATGAAAAGTTTTGCTTCCACATAGAGAATGTTATAGGTTATTTTCCAAAATATTTTCTCAACAGTAAATAAAAACAAAAGTTTTTGCTGAAAAGTTGAAATAAGAAAAAGTGTGATCAACAGAGAAGACCCAAAAATATAAATATATATGTATGCCCAACAGTTGAGACTCAAGAATTTGTGTAGAGTCGCCAAGATAAAACAATTAGAAAGCAAAAATTTGTTGCGAATCCAAGACAAATGTATGTAGGCGTGCCGTAACATTGACGCATACCACACTAAACATTTTGTTTCCGAATTTATTGAAGGTACCTCATTCTAACAAGAATTGTGGAACTATCATTCAGATTAAAAGACACTCAAGGTAAGATAACACTATGCAGCAAAAAGAAATGTAATGAGAAACCACTTTATAATTCTGATGTCCCTATGGTCATCTGAGTACAAAAATGTCCAAAGTTTGTTTCATCAATTAATAGGTTGTATTAGTTTTGTTTTTAATTCCTTTTTTTTTGGATGTAAATTGTCATTACTCCACAGCGAAATGTCCAATTTTGTTGAAATAAATTTGAGAAAATTGATCACTAAATTATTGTTATTCTTTGAATTCAGTGCCTATTATTGCCCGTTGCTATAAAACGAATTTGTTCGTTCGTTACAAATTGTCAAAATTGAAGGCGCAATAAAGTGGTGTTCCATATGTCGATATCTAACATATATATGAAAACCAGAATTGAATAGTGTTTAAAATCCATTTTATAACGCTTCGAATATTCGACGATTTATAACGATCGAACAAATTCGTTGAATGGAAACAGACTTTAATTTTTTTTTAAAATATTAACCATTCGCAGAATTGTATTTGTGACACTTTTAAATAAGGATTTTTCGACTAGTTTCGAATATAAAATACATTTTTTTTTACATTTTTTGAAAATACATATTTTTCGTTTTATTACTTTTTTTGTTTGTTATAATATGTAATTGTAATATAAACATAAATAATAAACATTTATTATAGACTTAAGGATTTCTTTAGAAAATATATAAGTATGTAATGTGTATACGTAAATAGATTTTCAATTAGAAAAATTAACATAAAACAATGTGTACAAAATGCAATCAATTTTGAAACAAGACGAAAAAAATCTTTTTCGTTTTTCCGCAATAAATCTTTAGTTAAAAAAATGAAATAAATTCACTTAATTTGTGTAAAAATGTATGTGTGTGTGTGTTGTATAGGTATAAAGAAAAGTGATCTACACAGAACTTTATGTAAATATTTGTTGTTGTTGTTTCTTTTTTAAAGTACAATAATAAATGACTTAACATTATATGTTTGTTTTACTTTCCACTTTCGTTAAAATGTTTTCTTTCTTGTTTTTATTTTTTTATACGTATATGTAAATATTAATAACAAATTGTAAATACATTTAAGGGTAAATAATGGGAAAAAAAAACTTTTACAAAATCTTGAAACATTTTCAAACAAAATGACATTTTTACATTATTTCCGAGGGTAAAAGTTTGGTAAACTAACAACAAGGGGTCGAGGGGGATTTGTTTGAGGACGGGTGAAAGGGATCGGAGAGGGGGGGGGGGGGGGGGGAGCAAAGCAGCAGTAAAAATAAATAATTGTTTATTTCGCGTTGAACGTGATTTTTTCCGTTCTGTTTGTTGGTTTTTGCCATAATAATAAAAAAAATGTATTATTTATCTTATTCATTATTAATTATAAAAATATGTTGTATGCATGTTTGTATATTATAATTATAAAAAAAAATAATAATAATAATTATAAGTAATAAACAAAACATAATCGGATGTGTACGCAATGCCTTTGTTTGCACGGGCACTGTACCGTGTTGTCTATCCCACTAAACAAAGATAAAACAACAACAGCCCTTGGACTGTCCTTTCGTTCCATCTCTACAAAAGCCGCAGAGATGGCTCATATACATTCGTGTTTAGTTGTGGTCGCCTCGGCTCCTATTGTGGCGTTTGACTTGATCGCCGCTTATCCTTTTCCTTTTCTTTTTCGCCGCCTTTTCGATGGAATAGCCTGAATACACCGCTGCGTCGGTCTTCTTTGCTTTTGCTGGCCTTCACACCGGACATGGAGGAAATCGATTGGGCTTCACTCTCACTAGAGCTTTCGGCAGAGACGCGCGACAGATTAATGGAATCGGGCTGCAATGACACCGGTCGATTCGATTCGAAGCGTGTTGTACCCCAACCTAAGCGAAAACAAATAATTTGAGAGAGGAAGAAAAAACACAATGTTGATGAGTAAAGATATTAAAATGAACTTGAGGGAATTTCTAGGACATGCCAAAAAATGAGAGGAATGTATTTTTTTATTTCGAAAAACAGACACACATATGCACAAAACATGTAACGGCCAAAAATGCTCAAAAGCTAGAAATAAGATTTTGTATACACAATAAAAACGCAACTACATAAAATACTAAAGTTGTACAGTCAACTCGCGGAAACGTGAACATTCTAATTCTAAAACATGAACGACCCAGAAACGTGAACATCATATTGTCTAGACAGTGGAGTGGTCTCTAATAAAAGATAACAGATTTTTACTTAAAATTAAAATTATTATGTCATGTGTAAGAGGTGATAATCTACATTAAATTTCTAATGTAAACCATGTTTTGAAAATTACTTTATATTTAATGAAGATTGACCTCACTAACTTAGGTTCGCAACTTTTGAGCATTTGTTAGCCATTTTGTGTGTGTGTGTTTTAAATCAACGTGTACAAACAGAAATTGAAATTACTTTGCAGACTTGTACGCAAATTGGACCGACTTATTTTGGTGGTTTTATAGAAAGGTCCTGATTGTAAAGATAGCATGCAAGAAATTGTAAATAAAGTAAAGTAACAGAAAGAAATAGAGGGAGAGATGGTAGAAAACACATACAAAACAGTATTAAAGTTGTATCCAGTTCATGCCCAATATATACTGAGACAGATTATCCATTTTCATTGGCTTTATATTTTAAAAAAAATATATATTTGACAAAGGCAAAGACCGATTGCAACCAGTCTTCTTTCATACAGTTTTCTTTCAAACAGAACAGAAACAAATAACACCGTAATTAAAATGTCAACTTCGAGACACATAAACGTACTGCCTGTTTCCATAAAACGAATTTGTTCGTTCGTTACAAATTGTCAAAATTGAAGGCACAATAAAATAGATTCTTATCAGGAATGAGAGCTTATTGTTTTTGGAATTGAGTTCCATTTGTCCATATCTAACATATATCTGAAAACCAGAATTGAATCATGTCTAAAATCCATTTTATAACTCTTCGAAGATTGACGATTTGTAACGAACGAACAAATTCGTTTTATGGAAACAGGCAGTTAATTCGTAGAATTGAAAAAATCGTAATTTTGAGTCGTTTCTACGTTTCTAGTCAAAATAGGAGATGCTGCATTTTGTAATTTCTTTCATGCGGATTTCTGTTGGTCGATTGCCAACAACAAACAAAAAAAACGGAAATCAGCAAGACAGAAACTTCGAATTGCAAGATCTCCTTAATTTGATATAAACTTTCAACATTGAGTATGTCACGATATGGAAAATTAGGATTGTATAGTGTTAATCATTACACATTCTTGTTGTTGTCCAGTGTAATCTGTCGGACTTCTGTACAAACTAACAACGTTGGTTATGGTAAACAAGTGGGAAATAATCTCAGTGTAAAAAAGTATGCTAATGGCCAACACATAAGTAATGTTAAATCTACGTTGTAGCCGAAACTGTATAAGAAACTTGATCCTGGAAAATCTATCCCAGTATAAAGTGGGCGTTGGAGTTATGCTTGTAATGTGGAAATGGATTAGTTCACCGGTGACACAAGAGTAACATAATAACATGTAATGCATGAACAAATAAAATGTAAAATATGTAAAAGAAAATGTTTTTTAACCAATACCATCGCTATTATTGTTATTGATGACACTCATGTAACTTGGATTATTTATGGAGTTATTTTCAGTGCTATTCGTGTTGGGATTGAAATGCCACACCGTACGACTATGATGGGATGATGATGTTGATGACGACGTCGTCGTCGTGGTTGTCGTCGCTAACGACGTCAACGTCTTGGCTGAGGTGGTGCCGGTGTGGCAGGATGATGATGACGATGACGAGGATGATGATGCTGATGATTTAACATTATGATGTTTACCATTGTTATTGCTGCTACTGCCACTGCTACCGGTTATAAGTACTACATTGTTTGTGTTGGGACCACCACTGCTGGAATTGGAACTGGTGGAAATGGTAGTGTGCACGGTGCGTTTTGAGGATGACAGTGTAGGTGGTGGCGTGCCACCAGGTTGGTGCATGTTGTATAGAGCAGCCGCTGTTTCCATTTCAATGAATTTCGTTACTGCATCCGAACGTCCACTATCGGATACACTTGATCCACCTCCAAGACTGCTGCGTGGTGCAGCCATTACTTTATGTTGCTGTTGCTGCTGTACTCTCACAAAGTTTCCCTGATGATCGGGTAGATGTCCAGAGGCGGCGGCAGCATTGAAGGCATTAATGCGCTGCTGTACTTGAGCCTGATGCTGGTGGACCTGTTGATTGTGGTGTTGTTGTTGTCGCTGACCAGCAGCAGCTAATGGTGGCATTGTCGTTGGCAAAGGTGGAGGATTTTCTATACACGACATTTTAATGGGTGATGTGATTGATTTTGATTTGTTTGTTTGTTTTTGTTTTTGAGGGGAGAATTGAAATGAGATACAATGATACAATGTTTCATTAAATAGGATTTTGGACGGACGGTGGAAGGACAAAGACACAATTTATGATTTACTTTCACTCCAAAACAAATGATACCATTTGAGAGACAAAGGACAACAATAGAATTGCAAAAATAAAAACAACATAAATTACATACCTGATTGTCTAGCCTCACTATGGCGTTTGATAACCCCGACGTTGTCATCGTTTGAACCGTTCGGTAATCGTGACATGCTGCCTCCTATGATATTATCCGAACCGAATTCTGTAAAGCAAACGAAATTAATTGCAAGGTGTCCACATTTGTCAAATGACATTATTTTAATTACCGGCACTGGCATTGATGGGATTTCGTAAGACTACCAAATTGTCGGTACTTTGGCGATTGGGTACTGGCGGTGGTGCACCTCTGGGTGGAATTGGTGGTTTGTGTTCAAATCCTATCGAGGCGGTTGGTGAGGAAGGTGATGGTGGTTGCTGTAATACGGAAAAATACATTAATTAAACAATTTAGAAATGAGTGTCAATGACATCCGGAATGCACTTTATACTGAAAGTGAGTTAACATGAGTTCAAAGTTAGAATCTATTACCGAATTTATTACAGAAACAGTTTATGCCATGAAACTCTTCTGCAAAATTATGAATCCGGGAAAAATCGTTTAGGTGTAGATTTTCCGTCTAACAACCAAAACAAATCAAATACGGTGTTATCGTCAAACCATTACACGATGTAACCAATTATTTTTGTAGTGAATAGCCACTAAACATTTCCGAGTACTATGGATCCCTAAGTACACGAAATGGTCTCAATTTTTTTAAATTTATTTGTACAAAATTGCCCGATTTGTTTTCAAGTTATTCAGTACACCAGAATTGTATATTGGTTGTTTATTAAAATTTTTGTTGCTGTTACTTGGTGTTATCACTCCTAACAAGACTTACCTGCTGTTGTTGCATTTGTTTTTGCAAAAAGTTCATTTGGGGCGTGGTGGTGGAACTCACGGATATATTGCTGCTCGTTATGGAGTTGGTGCGTGAGGCAGTACGACGTTGAGAATCGGGAGAGGAAGTGCGTGAACTAACGGGTGATTCCAGAGTTTGGCCACTGGCTACTTTAATATCAGGGAAGCTATTGGATTGTTGCTGAAACAAGTACACAAAAATATCACACATTAATTAAGAAAACTCTCAGTGTAGATCAGAAAACCTTACCTTCATGGACTCATCATAACTTAACAATTGTAGATTTGGCGGTAGACTAGCGTGGAAGGAAATCTTACGAACCCAATCGTTCATAATTTCCAATGACGGTGCCTCAAACAAGAATTCCGAACCATCGGGTAGTCTCAGTCTGAATACATACTTCTTCTTGGTGTAATCTTCGGCCCGTTCACATTTGGCGCCCAGTATATTGACCGGAGCATTAGCTGTCTTTTGTTGCAAGAAATCATTTTCATCTTTGAAGAAGCACACCAGTTGACCACACAACACGGTGTGGAACTGTTTCCAAGAGCGGACGGGTGCTTTTTTACCACCGGACTGTAGGCCGTGTTTACGCTCCAACATTCCTTGTATTTCTACGGATGGTAGGTCAAAACCTTCGCCCTTTTGATTCTTGCGGAATGACTGGGCCCGACGTCTCGTGGTGAAGGAGGGAGTGCGTTTTGGTTGTTTCTGTTGCACCTTCATAGATTCGGCTCTCTTGACATTTTGGTCAGAACCACGTCTTAAACGATCACCGAACATGTTGGAGGATGAGCTCTTCTGTAGTCCATACTGATCGTCGTCATAGGATGGCCTCAATGGCAATTGGGTATTCTGTGGCGAGTTGGTAGCCGAACCCGATGTTACACTGACCATGGGATTGGAGAATATGGGCGTCTTTTCCTGGTTGTTGGAGTTGTTTCGGTGTTCCATTTGTTTCTCGGCACGCCTCCTTTCATCATTGAGTCGTTGTAGTTCTTTTTGTTTAAGCATTTCTAAGCGCTCCTTCTCCAAACGTTCCTTTTCTTTGAGTTTGGCCAATTTCTCGCTTTCAACTTGTTTGCGGAAACGTTGCTCCAACAAGGTGATGCGCTTAATGGCCTGGAATTTCTCTTCTTGAGCCTCGACGGTCTTCTCAAAGTCGGAATGACGTCTTAGCAAATCTTCCACCTGTGGTATGGACTCACCCAATTTGATGTCTTTGAGCAAAGGTTCTCTGCTTTCAATCCAATTTTCCAGGATGTCCGCATCCTTTAAGAACATCTGAGTGTCCAAGTTCAATTCATAGATTTCCTTACGTTGCTGCAGTGTGAGTTCCAACAGATCGTGTCTTTGATGGAGTACTTGAATTTTGTCTTCGATTTCGTGGGCCAAGAAATGTTTTTCCCTGATCAACTTCTCCCCTTTGGTCTTGAAATTGGCAAAGGCTTCATCTCTGGCACGGATCTCGGCATGATGTTCCTTTATACTAGACAGCAGTGATTCTGCGCCAGCAACGGTATTGGCCAAATCGGGAGCGGTGATCTTGGCTAACATTTCATTGATCCACGCAATCAAATCACGATATTCATCGAAGTACGACTGCAACTGTTCGGCCTGCTGTAGTTTCTCCTTGCGAATATTTGACTTTTCGGTAACGTCTGACCAGGCTTCAATAGTTTCGTCTCTTTTAACTTCAATGTGCTCCTTGGCGTCGGGGTACACCTCAGCCAAATTGTTGGCCTCATTCATTACAGAATTCACTTGGTCGCGTATGGCTTCCAATTCGGTTTCAAAGACCAAATGTTTGCGATTAAGCGCTTGAATACTTTCCAAATCTTGGCCATAATCTTCAGAAATTAAGTTAGCTTCCTTCTCGTTGATCAGAGCAATGGTTTCATCCGCCACCCGATCGTAGACATGAACTTGTTTGGCACCATCCAGAGCATCCTTGCGGGCCGCCACAAGATCCTTAAGTTCCTCCCATAATTGTTTGGTCTCATCACGTTTCGTTTTTATCGATGTTCTATAGGGGTTGTTTTCTTTTATCAGCTCCTCGCCCTTTAGCAAATGACCCTGAACTCTAGCTTCATTGGCCGTTAGGTTGGAGACGAACGTCTCGAAGACCAAAATCAATTGCTCAACATGTTCGACATCTTCGCCGTAATCTTCAGAAGCAGTCACTGCCATTTGGTCATTAATCCATTCGTGCAAGTCTTCAGTTTCGCGTAGGTATTCAAAGAGCAACTTACTCTCCTGCAGACGAACTTCGCGATCCTTGGACAAACGCAAAAGTTCTTCATATTGCTGGCTGACGGTCTCTTGTTTGGCTTTGATGTTGGCACTGTCGAAGTGATGACGTTCGATGAGATTGGAAGCCAGTTTGTTCACCTTTTCAATGGAAGGCTTAAAAGATTGCAATTCCCTCTGGAGTACTTCCAATTTCTTTTGATGTGTCTGAACGGACAGTTCGTCCTTACCGTAGTCGGAGGACACGACAATGGGTCTCTTCTCGCGAATCCATGATTCGGCTTCACTGGCCTCCACGTAGAACAAGTGCGATTCAACAGCATCCAAGAGTCTCAGACGTCTTATGCTACAAAATTCTCTCAGATTGACCAACTTGGCCTTTGTACGATCACATTTGTATTGGATCTGCTCCAGGGCAAAGTGATTGTCACGAATCATTTGATCTCCCCTCTGAAGTAGAGACTGAATCAAAGGTTCCTGGGACAATAGTTCGGCTTCCAGGGCTTGATGTTTCTTTTGCAATGTCTGCACAGCGGTTAGAGAGCTTCCCAGATCTTCAGAACCAGCAATTATCTCCTTTTCGGACAACCATTGCAGCTCGTCTTCAGCGTCGCGCAGGAATTGTTGAAGACTCTGTGAGTCTTCCAGGTTTTCTCTTCTGATTCCCAAAGGTTCATGCAACGTGTGGTAACGTTTAATGGTAGACATGGCTCTTTCGTGAATTTCATCCTTAAGGAAGTGGTCGGCTTGGAAGAATTTCTCATCTTGTTGTTTGATTTGTTCGGCCAGCTCCGCATGATGGGCCACATCGGCTTCCAAGCGCTCATGTTTTTTAATCAGATTGGTAACAGCAGCCAAATCTTTGCCGTAATCTTCGTTGGACAAATGGGACTCGACCTCATCCATCCAATTGTTGAATTCATCGACGCTACGATTGAAGGTGAGTGCTTCATAGGCTTGGTTGAGTTTTTCATTCTTTTCCTTGGAGGCTGACTTCAGTTTCAACCAGTCCGCCTCGAGCATCTCCAATTGTTGGGCTATTTCATCCTTGGCATAGTGATCATTTTTAATTAACCGTTCGCCTTCGCGTATGACCTCTTGGACCCGGGAAGCATTATTAAGTAGTTCACTGTCGAAGGCATTGTGTTTTTGCAACTTGCTCTGCAAATTACTGGGTTCTCTATAGTTTTCATCCATGGCCACTTGCATTTTCTGGGCCAACCAGCGATCAATCTCATACAGACTGCGGAGGAATTCCTGCAGTTGTAGGGACTGTTGTAGACGTTGCTTACGCTCTTGGGCCGAATTGTTCAATTTGTCTTTTCTTCTAACAACATAGGAGAGTTTTTCTCGAATAACATCGGCACCGTTGGGTTCTCCTTCCAGTATGGACTTGGCAAAGTTTTGTAGTTGGGCGACATTGTCAGAGTCCAACAGTTTTTCGAATGCTTCGTGTTTCTTCAAAAGCCTTTCCACGGCTGTGTAAGAGTCGCCCAGATCGTCGTTGTTAAGGAACGCTTCCTTGTTGGCTAACCAAATTTCGACTTGTTCGACTTGAGCTTTGAACAACTGCAGTTGATGGGCTTCGGTTAGGTCTCTGGCGCGTTGGTTCCAAGCTTCGTGCAAATGTTTGTGTAGGTCCTCCAGTGCCTTCAAATTCTTCTTGACTTTGTCGGACTTATCGTTGTCTGACAACAGGTCGCCCTGCGCCTTGAGGTCTTTGAATGCCCTATCACGGCCATCAATTTCAACCTTACGTTCTTGGTGCAATTCCAGTTGGATCTCGCAATCGTTAATGGTCATTGGTGTGGGCGATGCATTCATCTTCTTGATCATATCGTTGACCCACAGTTCTAGTTCACGTACATCGGATACGAATTTGTGAACCAAATAGGCGTCATTCAGAAGAGTACGTCGCTTAACCGAAAGATCTTGCAATTGTTTCCAGGAGGCAGAAAGTCCATCCAATTTGTGGGCAATGTCCATAGCACGTTCTGGGTATTTGTTTTGTAGAGAACGGGCGTTTTGTTCATGTTCGCTGATCTTTTGTTTCACCGCTGACATATCTCTTTCCAGAGCATCTTCGCGTCGAATCAATGCTTCCACAGCTGCCAAATCCCGTCCAGTGTCTTCGGAGGACATGGCCAACGATTTTTCGGCTATGCGTTCAGCTGTGTCTTCAACATCTCGGTTGAACACATGGATTTCGTTGGCACCACCCAACAAGGCACGGTAGGCATTCAAAGCTCCCTGCAATTGCCTCCACTTGTTGTTAAAATCGCGTCTGCGTTTGTCGACGTTAGCCGACTCGGCTGGAACTTCGCCTTGATTTATGAGTTTATCCGCCAAGCTGTTGATATGTTTGACACGTTGGTCGTCGACCCGCATGTCAGAGTCAACATCGTCCAACTTGCGCATTAAAGCGTTGCAATGCTCCAAATCTCTTCCGGTGTCGCTGGCTTGAACCATCATCTCTTTGTCTCGTATCCACGCTTCAATCTTGTCCAATTGATTGTTGAACTCTAGAATGTCTTGAGCTTCTTCCAGACCACGTCCACGATTGTCCAATTCATCCAAGAGACTCTTCCAGGCGGAGAGAACACGATCAATGGCTTGTTTAATTTCAGGTGACGATTCGTGTTGTTTAGATAGCAAGATTAAGCCCTTCTCTTGGATCTCTTTTATCCTGCCTTGGTTGGCAGCGACTTCGGCTTGGAAAGCTTGGTGTTTCTGCAGCTTTTTGATCTTTTCATCCAAATTGGAGACTTCATTGTAGTTTCCGCCGTCAGCTTCCATTTTCTTTTTCTTTTCGTTGATCCAAGTTTCAGCTTCAGCACAATCTCGGACGAATTGGGCATAGAGTATGGCGTCTTCCAGTTTATATCTTCGCACAGCACAAAGATCCTTAACCTTTTGGCGCCTGGCCAAAACGCCCTGCAATATTGTCTGGATATTTGCACTGTCGTAATGTCTTTGTTCAATCAGTTTACGCCCATGTTCCTGCAATAAGGCCACCTTCTCCTCTTGGGTATTTATAAGTCTTTCGAATTCGTCGTGTTTCTTGATCTGGTTTTGGACATCTTCTACAGTCTGGCCGAAATCAGAACTTGAAAGAGCCGCCTGCTGGGAACTAGACAAGTTGTCGATTTGCTTAGCATCACGCAGGAAACAGAACAGATCGATCTTCTGTTCTAGCATGATCTTCTTCTTATTCCAGGCTGTGTGCAATTTGGCACGTTCGTCCAACATGGCTGAGCACTTCTCTTCGACCTCAGCTGCAGCATAGTGACCAGTCTGGACCATGGAATCGCTCAGTTCGTTGAGCGACCGGAATTTATCTTCGCGTGCTTCAATTTCACCATAAATGGCATCGTGCTGAATCTTCAGGGCAGTTGCTCCAGCAGCATCGCTGACGTGTTCTTCCGCCTGTAGGGCGGCACGGAGATTGGAAGACCAAGACATGATATCTCTGACATCGGTGAGGAATGTTTGCAAATCGTAGCTGGCAGCTAGACGATCGCCACGGGCACCAGAACGTTCCTTCAAATCATTCCAAGCGGCCACCACTTTATCCTGTTGTTGGGCAATGGCAGCAGCGTTGGAAGGGTATTTCGCTTGAAGGCGCACAGAGTCTTCGACCAAAACTTGTAATTGTGCTTCTAAGGCCACCAAATCATTTTCAAAACCTTCATGTTTGCGCATCAATGCCAAGGCGGAGTTCAGATCCTTACCCAATTCGGTGGAGAGGGCAGCATTCTTGTCTTGAATGCGGAACAAAGCCTCAGCAACATCACGATGGAATCGATGAATCTCGCCAGCAGCATGCAGTTTTTGTTCCCTCAGGTTAAGCAGCTTAAGAAGATTTTCCCATGAGCCACGCAATTGTTCTTGTCTCTTTTCAACATCACTGGCATATGGACTCTCGGTATCAATGAGTTTTTTGGCCAAAACTTCGCATTGATCGACACGATCGGCACCGACCTCTATGCGATGTTTTAGATCGTCAAACTTATTTTGCAGCAACTGCAAATGTTCAAAATCTTGTCCGTAATCTTCGGAGGAAGCCACTTGTTCCTGTTCTCTGACCCACTGTTCAACTTCATCTGATTCCAAGAAATATTCATGCATATACAGGCTTTCCATTAAACGCAATTGTCGCTGAGAGGCTAATTTATGTAGAGACTTCAGCATTTTCTCAATCAATTGCTGTTTGGCCGAGAGTATCTTGGCATCCGGATGGTTAGCGGCTACCATGGAGCCACAGTTGTGGCCCATTTCGGTGACAATGCCAGTATAGGTATCCAGTTCTAGTTCAATGGTTTTGTGTTTGGTTAGGAGTTTGGCGGCAGAATCACGATCCCGACCGTATTCGGTAGAACGTAAAGCATTTTGTTTTTCACCCAACCAGGCTTCGATTTCACTGGCATCGTAAAGATACTGTTGCGCCTTCAAAGACATTTCCAATTTTTTGCCACGCTCATTGGTGTTGTATTCCAGATCATTCCAGGCATCTTCTAATTTATTGCACAGATCTTTAACATTTTCTTGTTCGGGGTGTTTTTGGGCTACTAAAGCTTGACCGGCTTGCAAGGCCTTATTGATCATTGGACGATGACCCTTAATTTCGGCTTCCAATTTCTTGTGTTTCTTAGAGAGGGACTGAGCTTGGTGCAGATTTTGTCCCAATTCATTGGATTTGGCGGCTGGTAAGTGATCATTGATCCATTGGAATTCAGTATCCAATTCAAATACAAATTTGTGATAATTCAGACTTTCCTCCAGTTCGTCACGTCTCTTTTGCATGGGATCGCGCAATAGTTTGAAACGATTTTGTATATCTTTGGACTCATCTTTGATGTTGGCAGCGTTGAAGTGACCCTCATGGGCCATTTCTTCGCCCGAGTTGACCAATTCGCCGATCTTCTGTTCCCACATTGTGATCTCAGATTCCAACAACTGCTGTTTGTTGATCAAATCCTTGCAGCTTCTCAGGTCACTGCCCACATCCTTGCTCTTGAGGGCGGCATCCAATTCTCCGACCTTCTTCTTGGCATCTTCAATAGCACGGTTGTGTTCACGTTGCGAGGCAGCCTGTTCAAGCTTACGACCTTTATCTTCGGAGAGCGTTAAAAGATCTTTCCATTTCTTGTTCAGATCGGAGACTCTATTCTCGACCTCGGGTCTACGATTGTTGGCAGCTATCAGCTGTTCACTGTCCTTGTTGATGTTGCGTAACTGGCCTTCGTTGGCACGCAGTTCCCGCTCAAAAGCTTGATGTTTTTGCAGCTTACGTGGTAAATTGGTAAGATCTCTGTAGTTCTCATCGCCGGCAATTTTAGTTTTGTCCTTAAGCCAAGTATCCAAATCGTCGGCTTCGGCAGCAAATTTATGGAAATCTTTGGAAGCTTGCAGGGAACGTTTGCGTTCGAAGGCCCTGTCCTTGACAGCTTTGCGTTTGGCCAAGACTTGATTGCGTCTATCATCAACGCTGGAAATGAGCAGAGACAAAGTGTTAAATGAGGATTTTTTAGTAAACGCCTTTGAACTGTACTTACTATTTGGCATCGTAGTGATCGTTGGCAATCAATTTATCGGCATTATCGGAAAAGCCTTTCAGTATTTTGTCCTGAGCCATTAGACTCTTCTCAAAGTCCAAATGACGTTTCAAAATCGCCTCCACTTCATCCAAAGAGTTCTGCAATTAGAAAACAAACAAATTGATACCACATTCTTCGATATTATTCCTTACAAACTTACGCCTAAATTCTTGGGTGCCAAAAAGGCCTCATGACTCTTTGTGGTAGCATCAATTTTATCCGCTTCACGATTGAAGATTTGCAATTCCACACCCTGTTGCAACCACTTCTGTTTCTCCAGCCAACCACGGTGTATGGCATCTTGTTCGGCCTTTAGACGGCCAATGATCTTGACAATGTCTTGCATATTGGGTTTGCCATCCGATAACTGTTTGCCCAAATCAATAACTTCCGCAAACTCGGTGTCGTGGGCCTTGATGTCGTCACCCAGATCGTTATGTTGTTTCAACAGCTTATTGGCCGTTTCCACGTCACGAGCTGGTTCATCGGAATTCAGTTGATCCTTAACAGACTCAATCCAAGCCAAAAGAGTTTTGGCACTGTTATTGAAGATTTGAGTACCGACGGCGCTTTCAATACGAGCACGCAACTCACTGCTCTTGTTGTGGACTTGACCCCACATGTCCTGGACCTCTTGTTGGCGGGCAGTCACATTATCTCTCTCGGCTGGGTAGGCGTTCTTAACGGAGTTACCCAAATAATTGACTCGGTTAACTTTGTCTTCGATGGGAGCCAATTCACGTTCCATGTTTTGGTGACGTCGCTGCAGGGCTTGCACAGTCTTCAAATCTGGACTTATGACGGCAGTATCCAATTGAATCATCTTTTCACTCATCCAAACCTTGGCCTCGTCGCAGGTCCGATTGAAAAGTTCAACGCTGGAAGCACCTTCTAGGCTCTTTTCCTTTTGAACCTTGGCATTGTTAAGCCGCTGCCAAATCTGGTGAATTTGCTTCTGGCGGGCTATAATCTTATCCAATTGAGAATGGCCCTGTCTGCGGAATGTGTCGACGGCAAAATCAATTTCTTCTATTCTCTTTGAGGCCGCCGAGAGATCAGTCAAGAACTTCTCAAATTTACGTTTGGCATTTTCAACGCCCTCGCCACCCTCATCGGATTTTATCATACGTTCCTTCTCCTTCATCCACTTTTCGAAGTCATCACATTCGCGATAGAAACCGAACAGATGAATGGAGTCTTCCAAGAGGGCATGGCGTTTTTGGGCCATATCTTGCAGTTCGTCATATGTGTCATTGATTCGTTTCTGTCTCTTTTCCACACTGTCGGAATTCTCATTAATACTGTTTACGGACGTACGACGCTTGATGAGTGGCTTGGGAGTCACTGCAGCGGGTTTCGCACGCTTAACGGGCACTACTTGTCGCACCAGAATGGTCTTCTTCACCTTTTGCAAGGCCTTGACCTTTTCGGCTTTGGGTACGATGCAGGTGACCGGGCGGGGTTCAATTTCTCGCACATAATTGGCGGGCACAAAACCTTCGTGACCATTTTCTTTGCGCACACACCACCAGTCATCGTTGGTTTTGGACTTTAGCAGCATAATTTCACCTTTGTCCATTTTCATGCCCTGTCCTTCGAAGGGGAACATGGCACGTATATGAGGCAACATTTTAGTCTCGGTTACCTTGCGGTGTTCCAGTTTCTCCACCCATTCATCTTCCCACACTTCTTTGGGTACCAAACGCGTTTCATTGACCCATTCCTCCTGCTGCTCTTCAATTTCAGGCATTTCAGGCTCAGCTGCCGACAACTCCAAGGTACAAATTCCAGCCTTAATAAGTTTGTCCGCTTGTTGATTAAGATTAAGAATATCTCCGGAATAGGCATTCAGTTCTCCCTGTAAATCGCGGTGTCGTTGCAGCAAAGCTTGAGCCGAAGGTTCGTCATTGCCGTAGTCGTTCGAATTGACCAAAGCCATTTTTTCGTTCAACCATGATTCGGCCTCATTGGCATCTGTGTAGAATTGATAGGCTTCGGCGGCATCTTCCAATTGTCTTCGGCGCGTTTCTACCAACTCTTCTAGGGCTTTCCAATGGGCTTCCAAGCTGTCGATTCTGGACTTTACTTCAGATGATCGCGGATGTTTATCAGCCATAAGACGTTTGCCGGCATCGGACATTTGTTGGGATTTTGGTTTGCGTACCTTGATCTCATCCTCCAAAGCCTTGTGCTTTTGTTGTAACGATAAAACGGCTCTCAAGTCCTTGGCAGTTATGCCGGTCTTGCATATGCGCTGCTTGTCCACCAACCAACCTTCTTCATTGTCATAGTCCTCCATGAAATGATGGAAATTACGGGCCTCCTCCAGGCAGGCACGTCGTTTGGCACACAATTCCTGTAAGACTCTAAAGGCTTCTTCCAGCTCAGCCAATTTCTGGGCCAAAACCGCGGCATCTTTGTGCTCGGAATTTTTGAAAGGCTGTGCTTGACGAGTGAAACGTTTAATGGTTTCCCCGTACGTGTTGACTTGTAGTTCTTGCAACGAATGTGCCTGCAGCAATTCTTCCACACCCAACAAATGCGGACCGACATCCTCTGATCTAAACTGAATCTGAAGTTCTTTAATGGATTCGGTGGTGCTGGCAATTTCCCTCAGCAAATTCATGAGAGTACTCATCTGTGAGAGGTTCAGGCGTTGATTCTCCAGCAACTCCAACAATTTACGCCATTTATCCATGACTTCCGTTTCTCGCTTTTTTACTCTGTCTTTGCCATGATAATTTTCTCTTTCCAACTCATTGGCCATGGCGGTCAGGTCATTGAAACGCTCGACTCTAGCAAGTATATCGGCCGATATGGCTTCGTGTTTCTTGAGCGTAGCATCCACCTGCCTCAAATAGCGTGGATCCGATAGTACCTGGATCATTTCCTTCAGATAACCTTCACGCAAGACAGATTTCTTTTCGAACTTATAGTTGAGTTGTTCCAATTTCTCTTGGCGCAAAAGTTCCTCTCGCAGTGCTACCTCGCGATGATGCTCAGCATATTCCAAAAGTTGCCAGGCCTTTTCGATGTCATTCACCATTTGGCCATCTTGTGGACTGTAGGGAGGTTGATTTAAAGCTTTCAACAGGGTGTTGATGGTGAAATATAAAGCTTCGATTTCGCTACGTTCTTTGTATCTGAAAGCAAAAACAGAATGATCGAATAAATATTATGAAGGACTGGCAATGTTTTGAAAATTTCATCTTAAATTGTTAAGAGTTCACAGTACTTACTTTGGTGGTTTCTCAATCGTTCGATATTCCTTGAAAGCCAACAACTCCCTTTGGATACCTTCCAGCGAGTTGGGAAAATCGCGTTTTTGCAATTCCATGGTCTTCTGTCGAATCCAACTCAACAGATTTGTGGTCAAGCGTTCATAATAGATTTTCTTACGATCGGCATCCATCAATTGACCCACAATCTGTAAAGGAAAAAAAAATAGTATACAAGTGAGATAGAGACATCATAGCAACAATGAATGACATAAATTTGAATGAAATTGAAATAATTAAAGTAATTTTTCTCTCTCTGATCATGCTGTCTGTTTGTTGTGGTTTTTTACAAGCAAGGTGGGGGGAAAGTGCTATTTGCCTTTTTAAATAGACCGGAACTATTAATGCAAATTATTTACTAGGCTACATCTTACTCCCCTCCTTCTCTTCCATCGTTAATCATATGCTTGTGGCGTCTATTTGTAAATGTTTTGTTTTTTGTAAAAGAAGACTATCGGCAAAATATGATGTGTTTTCTTTTCTACTTTGTTTTGTTTTACTTACATTGGCTATACGTTTTCCACTCTTTTGTTCGTTTTTCATGCGTGCAAAGGTGTGATAGTATGAGGCCACATAGGTTAGAATGGACTTTTCATCGGGTCGGGCACAGTCGACATCTTCGGCATCCAATAAACTGTAACAAACGAGAAAGAGGATGATTATTAATGACAATCAAATATTACATTGCAAAATTTGTTAAATTAATGTAGACTTACCTGGGTATGCCCAAATCGGAGGCAGCCGTGTCAAAGGCATGATTCAAATTATCAATATTTGAATTTTTCGAATTAACAATTGTGCTGTATTCAAACAAATCGGGACGGTGCGAATGTATTAAAGCATTGAAACCCAAACCGGAACGCCATGATGAGGTAAAATCTTGAATATTAACACCGGGATAACCGTGAGTTTTACGTTGACACCACAACAGCAAAGCATCTTTGGCAGAACGTTTTTCAGACGATTCGTTTTCTTCGTCCTGTCGACCAGAATGTAAAATAAAAATGAAAATAAATTTAAAAAAAGGAAAACAAATTAAATTTGAAATTATGGTGAACTTTATGCAGAACACTGCGACATCCGCTATAATTGTACACCTGTGGAGCAGTCAGTCGCTCGGACTAGCGGCTCTAATTGTGTTTAATCTATAACGGACGCTGCTACTATCTCTGGTTAGACGCTATTCGACTGTTAGCAAAGTCAATTTGTGTGAGATTTGACATCTGTAACGGTCCGATAGTTCTTAAACCGACATGGCAATTGCTTTCTCTTAATCGTTACCCCTTAAGTAAGCTAAAGGTCTCCTACACCAAATAAGATTTGTGTTCCAATGTGAAAATTATCTTCTTTTCATCATTCAACTTTTATTTTTAGTTATGCGAAAACTTACCACATCAATTTCGATTTCTTGAATTTGAAATCTTAAAATGATGGTCCAAATTAAACCTAAAATTAATCTGGGATTGCCATCGACAATGTCCTCAGCACCAATGGACTCCAAACGGACCTGCAATACAAGAAAAATACAGAAAGAAAATAATTACCAAATTGTCATATATGTACATGAATATTTCGAAATGTTTTACATATTTTCGGAATCTTTCATCATAACTCACTTAAAACCACTTTAAATGCAGTTAGAGTTTTTCTTCGCACAAATTATATTTTCTGTTGTTGTTTTGGGCAAATGTTTGTTTTGACTTTTGGCAGGTTTGTTGTTGTCCCCAAAACAAACCACCACCACTAAAAAAGAAAACAAGTTTGACTACACCTGCTACCTGTTGAGTGGTAGTTGCCATTATTGTGCCGTTCGCTGTTCGATGTTTCAATGGAGATTTTTTGTTTCTGCTGTGTTTTTGCTTAAAGGAAACCAAAGAGCACCATACCATGCGGCCCACCTCCGCAACCCAGAGGATAATTTCGTATGCAACGCGGTTTTATGAGTTATTACCCTACGATGTACGCATTTACATTGTCATACACACACACACACACACTGTCACAATTAGAGATTTGTAACACAAACCTTATTTGTATGAACGGTTGACTGTTGGTTTTTCTCTTCGCAGCGAGAAAACAAACAAACCGCATTGCAACAAAATGTCTGGACAGACGGCTGTCGGCAGGGATCGGACAGACAAATGAACATTACACATTGATTCGTTTCATTCGTATTACGATGCAAATAACAGTGATGGTTGTTGTCGTTGCAGTGGTGACGGACACAATAATAATTAGCACTTAATACATGTAAATTAGGGCGGAGTAAAACAGTTCTTTTTTGTTTTCTTTTCCTGTGTTTTTAGTCGATGACCCTACAGATAAGCAACATTTGTCCAAAAGTTCAAATATCTACGACTTAAACATGAGGTGGCGCAGGAATGATCTTCTTTGTCAAAAATAAGCATTTTTCAATAATGGAAAAGAGCCCACAGTTAAAGAAATTTGTGAAAATATTGCTACTGATATAGAAAAAACATGGAAAAATGCATCGTTGCCTACGATTAGTCATCAACAAGTTGTCTCAAGATTAATTTTATATTACAACAAGTACAAAAGAAAGAAGAAACTACGCAGTGATACCGAAAATCAGATTATATGGTCTCGGAAAACTATCACTGAAGAACATATCTCAATAATGTCTGAACCGGACTCAGAGTATATCGGTCATCTAGCAATTAATTCGGGAAAAGCAACTGCAATTGAGAAAAATATTTTCGAGTTTTTGGAAAAATCGTTTGTATTTCGCTCTTCTCTTGTAGGAATTGGATGTAATGGAACTACTCTGAACACGGGGAAAAACGGAGTCATATCTTTATTGGAAAGACATTTGAAACGACCTTTGCAATGGTTTGTGGGCTTATTACATGCCAATGAATTACCTCTCCGCCATTTGTTCTTTAATCTGGATGGTACTACAACAGGTCCTAATATTTTTTCTGGCCTTATAGGCAAAAAGCTGGATAAGTGCTTTGATTCGAATCCACAAGCTTTTGAAGCCATTCCCATAGAATTGTCAACATTTAATACTCATTGGCTAAGCGCCGATCAACAATACCTTTATCTAATATGCTCCGCCGTTTCTGCTGGGAGAATTTCACCAAACTCCAGAGACCCAGGAAAATTGGCGCATTCGCGATGGCTGACTTGTGCGAACAGGAATCTCCGTTTATACATTGGGACAGTTCAACCAACAGAAAACTTGAAGAACTAGCTACTTTCATTATTAGGGTTTACGCACCAACATGGTTTGATATCAAAACAAAGTCACCCTGTAAAGATGGTCCAGTTCACGTTTTCACGTTAAAAGATCTTTGCATTTACGAGATGATCTGAAAATCATTGTTTTAAAATCCATACAAAGAAATTCATTCTTCGCACATCCACAAAATATTTTATTGGCTATGTTGCAAGATCAGGCGTCTCACAAAAGGGAGCAGGCTCTTCGACAAATATTAAAGGCAAGGAAGGAGACGAAAGGGACTGAAATTCGCCTCCCAAAACTTCAAGCTCATGCATCAAACTATTATGATTTGATATATTGGACAAAGGAAACGATTACAGAACCTCCAATGACTGTTAAATATACAGACAGAGAAATCACAAGCTTGATTTTATCAGGAACTGATTGACTGAAATTTGAGAAGTTTCCTTGTCACCCTCAAGCTGTAGAGAGATGTGTCAAGCTGGTGGCAGAGGCTTCAATGTCTGTATATGGACCTGAAGCTAGGGATGGTTTCATTCGTACCAGGATACAATTAAGGAAGGAAATTCCTTTTTTCGAGACGAATCTCAGTTTTTTCAACTAAAATTAAATTGTGAAAATTGAATAAATTGTTTTTTTTTTTTGGTTTAATTTAATATATACCATTATTTTGTATTTTATATAATGAACATTAAACACATATAATATTTAAAATGGTTTAGAATGGTCTCGTGAACATAGCCTTTCTAAATTCGCTGGTCTCTGGTCCGTATCAGTATCGAACAAATTGGGAAAAAAAAAAACTTTTATTTAAAGTTTCATTCAATCGTTTTGCATATTAATCAGCATTAGTACAAAATATCTGAGTCATTGCAGACAAATTCGCAAAACTAATGCCTCCGCTCATAACCATTTCATATATATTTTTCGATTAAAACGTCAAATATTTGCTAGGTATACTTAACTATGTATATATTCTAACATGTTCTAGGTGCAAAAAAAGCTTTATGTGTTATGCGCGAAATCTTATCTTTTTGTCGCTATTACTTCCCGTCCAACTCTCTACAAAAAAAAAATCCCATCAGTTCTGGTTAAAACTAAAATGAAAAAAATACAAAATATTTTTGCTATCTAAGGAACCAGATTAGGGTTTTAAGTTCCATATCATGTTTGTGGCGGCAATATTTTGGTATAATTTTCGGCTTTACTATTGGCATTTCAGGAAAGGGAAACTTTCCAAGTAATCTTTATTGATTTATTGCATTTGAACTTGGAAAAAAGTAAATTGCATATTTCGATTACACTTACACATATAAAAATAGGTATGTAGGCTATTTGCGGAGCCTTCACAAAAATCGGGAAAATAGTTCCCAGTTTCGAATTCACCAAAATAATCGGTTGGGAAATGTTTAAAAAAATTATAAACACTCACTGTTTCTAACAACCTATGGTAGGGCTCCACCGGCCTAACCACTGACTAAAGAGGCTGGAACTATTAGAATTTCTACGACCCCATTTGTAAACCTAACCCAGGTTAGAAAATATGTATCTCCTTGCTTAACATGAGCCAATTTTGCCATGTATGTTCAGCTACTATAATTTCACTCTCTTTTGGCTTCTAGGTGCGTGTTAAATAGACATCGCATTTAGATTTCATGACGTATACAAATGATCATTAAAACAACAGATCTATCAGCAGCATACGTACACGTACATAAATCTATGACGATGCATATTTTGCAAGATTTTGTTTACACTTGGCTACAGTAAAAATGATGAGAAACTTTCACTTTTGCCTATGAGACCGAGCGACCGAGAGACTCACATGAGACAACGAGTGCACTTGTTTGTGTGTTGTAAAATCATGAAAATCTCGTGTACACTCAGAAAAATTGTAATCGCCGAAAAAAAAACTACTTAATTTCAGTTTAAAAAGAAAAAAAAAAATAATCTCAAGTAATCGGAAAATAAACAAATTTATTAAACAAGTGGCGGAATGGAAATAATGGAGAAATCGAAGAAAAAATGCATACTTAATTTCGGTTACAAAAACATTTAATCTTTATAAAGGAAAGACAAATGTTAATCGTAAAAACTGTACTTAATTTCAGTTAAAAAAAAATCAAATAATCTTTGAAAACAGGAAAATGATTTATCTGAGTAAAATAACCTTATCTATGAAAGAAGAGAAATGAAAAATAACAAATAAACTGAATATATCGAGCCATAACCGCGAAAAAGAAGTAAGACGTAAGAACATTTAACAGGAGAGAGTTTTTTTGTGCGGTCCGGCATAAAGGCGTGTCGTGCTTATGATACAATTTAAATTTCAAATTAGGAAAATGAACTAAATCTCAATATTTCCTTATTAACTAAACAGGAGAAATTAAAATGAAATTAAGAAAATATTTAACTGAAATAAAAAAGTTGTAGGCCTTCCTGAAATTTAGCTCAACTTCAACTTTATTAGCATTTTGTAATTTAAAGTTACGTTTTTTTTCTTCTAAACCCCTGTTTATAACGTTTATATTTCAGATTGTTATAAACCTGGTAAATATGTCTGTCGGTTTAAATGAAATAAGCTACCAGGTTCAAATCACATATATTCGGAAATTTCTGCGCGTTTTGTTAAAGTTAATATGAACTAGAATTAGGTTCATTTCTTGCATTCATATAAATATAATTCCACTCATTTCAAGCAAGCACATGCACTGTTTTTGAGTGAAACCAAATTTTCTGAAATTAGACAAATATTTCATACGTTTTTTCCCCTGTGTACATGCATACATACATACATAATTAATTATATATGTCTGCAGAAGAAAATTGCAATTTTCGTTTCATATTTTTTCTCGCTTTTCTTACAAAATCTGTGTTAAAGAGGTGGAGTTGAACGGTGCAAGAAAAAGCAATAGAAAAAAATCACAGCATTCAGCAAAAAAACAAAAAAAACGGAAAAGTTACTAATAAATATTACATTCTTTTGTATGTTTGTTTGTATGCAGCATGTGATTCTCCAGTTGTTTTGCGTTTAATTAATTACGTGAATTTAATGTGAAATGTTTGTAACCAGAAAAAAGATTTCTTTTTGTTGGTAGTATGAACGGGTATGTTAAACATTGTGTAGTTTAATTAGATTTTAACAGCCGGTTGAATGATGTCTATGGCGATGTTGATGTTTGTCTTCTTCTTCTTCTTCTGCTAATATATGTTACTACTGTCAGAAAATGCTACACGCAGGTCGCATAGACGGTATTAGTTAAATTTACTACATGAATGCATATGCGATGCAGTGCATTCCATAAGAGCGTAGAATGGCGAGCAAAGCCAACCGTCTATGTCATTACATTTTGTGATTCACAAATCGGAAGTTATTCCAGTTGCAATTAGTCATTGCTAAAGTGCATTTATGTGATTAGGCACCATTGCATTGAGTTCTATCGTTAACGTGATCTACCATCGAAAACTCTTAATGTTCGAGTTGTTGATTACGATTGTTATCGCTCCGACAAATTTGACCTTCTGTAGTTCAGTGGTATATATTTTGTTTATGCACCTTTTAATATTTATTTATCACCAAACGATTCCGAAAATGCACTTAAGTCAATTGAACGAAATTGCGAAACAAACTAAAGGTTTTCTAATATTCTAATAGGGATTTGAGAACACTTCTTGGTAATATCACAATCTTTTGAACTGCACTGTCGGTAAACCAAATGAAAGTAGAAGATGTTGTTGTTTTTTTTGTATTTTTTTTTTTTTTTGCTAAATACGATGTTCACTGATGTGTTTGCAAAATAGTTGTTGTAGAAAATAAACAAGTTAATGCAAAAACAACAACAACAACACAGCATAAGAGGAAAAGGAAATCATGAACATAGAGAAACATGAAGAAATGAAAACTGTGCCACACGCCAGCCGACATGTACGAGCAAGCAGTGGAATACAATAGTACACCACGTTAATACACAGATTTCCATCGAAAACAACCCACCCGATGCAAACAACTACAACTATAACAACAAAATCCAACACAGAAAACGCATTTCAGGCAAAGACAAATAAAACAACAAAAATAAATGTAAAGTGAAGCCTTTGAAGTGTGTGTGGCTCGGTTTGATGGACTACTGACTGGCTGACTGATGTGATTAAAAGACAATTTAAACTCAGTTAATTTCCCTATTCGCTGGAATTAAGAAATTGTTTTTTTTTTTAAATCGTTTGTCTAAATCTGTGTTACTTACGGCCGTTTTAACGGCAAAAAGAAGCAGCAGCAGCAGATTTGAATGCATTCAAAAGTGGTGAGTGAACTCTGTGACACTGGATGGGCCGCCGCTACACTTTCGTAGTTCGCATTTATCTGGCCACCATCTACAATCTCTCTCATCAGCGGTGTCTCTCTTTTAGTTTCACGCTGTCTCCCTTTGTAAGCCATAAACGAAGGGCGGTGGAGAGCTGAACTTTGCTAAGAGTGGGGGATACGATGGTGACAGTTGAAAACCAGCCAACCAACAGCAGTGTGAGTCTGCTCACACATGCGTACATTTAGTAAGCCACGGTTTGTACCGGTAAGCTGTGAGTGTAGCTTTATCTGTGTGTGTGTGTTGGGCATTTTTAGTGTTTCTCCTACCGGGATTTCCACTAAAGAATACAAAATCCCACAAAAACGAACAAGTCTCATGTGAAAAGCCTTATTAGCTGTTGCTGCTGCTGGTGATGGGGTAGCAGTGGGGAGGGAACTACTATCAAATGGAGCTGGTGATAAATTACAAACACACACACAAAAACGGCATTTTACCTACTACACATTAAACAAGTGAGCAAGGGGTTAACGTCGGAAGTGGCCGACTATATGACACCCTAATCCTACTTTACAGCTTTGTATTTTCGGGTCGCAAATGCGAGAGTGAAAACTTTGGACGGAAAGGGGAGACATGAACCGATATGATCTAATTCGTATACAGTTCGTTATTTGTCAATTAGGTGACGTTGAATGGAATGAAGAAATATTTATTCTAAACAGGACTTTTTGAATTTTTTAACAGATTTTTCGAATTTTCAATAGATTTTTTATTTATTACGTATTTTAGTATATTGTTTTGTTTTGTAGTCTAGTGTAGGCAGCTTACAAAAGTCTGACATGGGTTTTTTTATTTGATTTTTAAATACATTTTGGCCGAACACATTTTAATAAAAATCTCTTGGTCTTTAAGAAAAAGCCAAGGTAGCTCAACGATACCAAAGGTATTTTGAAAATAAAACATGTATATATTGTTAGTATCGACTATTAATCCCCCCTCCTCTTATAACTATATACATATGTATGTGCTAGTAGAAACATACCTTGGTGTGCAAGAATGCCAGACTCTTGTTAACATTTTCGATTTTATGTACACGCATACGACCATTATTTGGCTTTCCCAGCTTTTCGCCCGATATAACTTCCAGTAATTTCAGCAATTTGACACCATCCGCCAAATCCGTAAACAGGTCTTCGACCTCCATTTTTGCCTGCGCAATTGCAAAATTCAACCGAAGGGGAAAATAAAGAAAAAAGAAAAGAAAATGATTCCATTAAAACTGTGTTCTTTATTGGGGTTATGTACCGCCCTCGCGCCGGCTTACTACTTACCTTTACCAGAAAGGAATTCATCCATTTTGTAAAGGTCTTCTTTTGTATGTGTAAACGTTCCTCCTGCAAGGTTTTGATTCTTTCATTTTCGAATTTCATAATTCCATCGCGTTGTGTCATGTTGGCTGAATTACGACTCGTCTGTGATTGCAATGAATAACCGCCCGGTTCATATTGTGATGCTGTAATCGAGCGAAAGAAAGAAAACGGAAAACAATTGAAAAATTATACTCTCAAATTTATTACGACTAAAAAAAGAAAATCTTCAAGATACAGATACAGATATAAATCATAAATATTTATAGAAAGTTGGCGGGAACGAAATTCCAATTTCAATTCCATTGTGAAAGCTTAAAAGTGACAGGAAATGGCAGACGACTTACGACGCATGGGCATCTGCAACTTCTCCAAGATTGTGTGTGTGTGTGTGTGATGGTGTCTTACACAAAGAGATAGATCATTTTAATCAAAGAATAACATTTGCTATTGCAAGGTCGAAATGGTAAAAAAATATAAAAAAACATTTTTTTTTGCAAACAGAGGTATTCTTTAGCCTAAGTACCGGAAAATGACCTCTAAGTTCTATAAACTTTAGCTTAGGAGGAAGCTATTTTTCTAATATTTTTAACTACCTCCTTTTTTTTATAGAAATTCACTACATACTAAAGTTTTAGGAGTAAAAATCGACGAAAAAAAAACTGACCAATAAACTCCGATTGGAATAAAACTTTGCATTTGTTCAACTTTTCAACTAAGTACCTTATTTTCAAAAGTTAATGGAAAAAAGTAATTTATTTCTCTCTGGGCCTAAATAACTTGACTTTTGGAGTAAATGTACTCTATTTTCCAAGGGGGCAATTTCGGGTGGGCCAAAGTTACCTAACTAAAAAAAGCGGGAACCCTTTCACAATTTTCAATTGGTATTGCATATGAAAAAAAATTCAGATATTTTTTAAAATAGATACAACAACCGAAGTACTGGCGTCGTAATACAGATAAGAATTCACACTTTATAATAAGAAGAAATTTTAGTGCAATTGCTTTTAAAACGTATGAGATACAGCAGGTCGACAAAGTCGACAAATTAAATACATTTTTTTTTTCAAAATTCAAAATCAGAAAATATTTAATATGAAAGAAATTTTTTTTAAGCTGATCGTGAAATAGGAAGCCCTAAAAACAAAAAAAAAACATAAAAATTTGTTTTACACCCAAAACTGAAAGATGCAAAAAGTAGTATATTTTGGATATTTTTCTAAAATATATCCAATTGTCCGATTTTAAATAATAATATCTTAAAATAATCCCTAAGTTTTTACAGAACTCAAAAGTTAATGACTTTTGTTCGATGAAATTTGATTTGGGAAAACTGTAAAATGTGGGTGCGCTCTGGATTGCCTTCGAGTTTTATGTCGTCTTCTAAAATCCAAAAATGACCAAACATCAAAAAACCCAAAATCGAGTTTTTAATTGTTTCTGGTGAAATGTTCTGATATAAATGTCTCTGCAAAAATGGACACTTCAATATCCAAAATTTACAATTTTATAGGCAAATTCCAGAACGACACAACAAGAAGAGTATTTAGATTTTACATCGTTTGTCGCTTCTCCGGTACAGTTGTGAAAATGCTTGTTTGGTAATTTCGAATTTCTGGTGACAATGTGAAGCTTGTACCAAAGACTATCTAGAGGGCAGACTCCCAAAGTCTCTTTGCAAATGTCTTAGTACGAAGGCTGCAAACTCCAGAGGTTGCTCAGTCTTTCACAGAAATTCAGTGCGAGAAAAAACCATAGCTGCCCTCTTTCGGGAAAAGTTCGCAGGTGACTTAGGATGTCCGCCACATGATTGTTTTGGCTTTTGTATGTGAAGAAAAGAAGCTATTTTTAAAGGCAATCGAAGAAGAAATGTTAAATTTATGGCCAAATTATCGGTAAGTACTTTTCAGATGTTCTATAGTACTCCAGTGCGTATGAGTAATGAAAACCCGGAATAGAATTAATTAAAATTCTTGAGAAACATTTTATAAATCCCGAAAAATTCATTGTATAAATAGGTCAGTGACAATGTGGTAAAGTTCTCCCACAGCAAAGAGTATGTGGAGGAAGAACACCTAAGTCAGACGCATTAGTACTGCTTTATACTCCAGATGTCACCAGTTATTTTATAGAATGTACAAAAAACAATATCTGTCAAATATAGGCATCTTTGGGTATGGGAAATAATCGGTAAGAGCTAGGTATATTTAGTAATGAACGGCTCAATGAAATATGGACCCAAAAAATGTACGCCGAAAATTGGGAAACCTCAAAATTTTATTAATTTTTTTTTCTTTTTAAATAATTTTTTCCAAATTACGAAAATCTATTGTTGTTTTTTTGGGTATTTTCAAAGTATTTGGGGGATTTTGCATTGGGTAATTTTTCATAAATTGTTTGGGGGATTTTTCAGAATTTTGAAAGAAATTTTCATATTGGACTTTTGGGGGGAATTTTCATTTATTTTGGGGAATTCTTTATTTAAGGCATTCTTAATTTTTTTTAGGGGGCACATCTTTCATTTGCCCCCCTTTTTGGGGTATTTTTCGCAGAGCCGTAATGAACCATCAAATGGAGTTAATCAAAATTCATTAGAAACATTTTGTAAATCATACAAAAATAAAAGGAGATTTTTGTAAAAAAAAATTGCATAATTTTTATTGTAAACATAGAGTTAAATTGAGTGATAGCGAGTTCACTCGGTAGACATAAGTTGGCCCATTGTGTTACCCATTGGTGGTGAAGCGAGAGGAGGATGGTGGTGGTGATTTTGCAGATTAGTTGAGGGAGGCCGGAGTATGAGGCCTCCTGTACAGGTTATAACCAGTTGCTACTTTCGCTGAATTTTGCCAGAGAAGTCTGCGGCACACTGGCCAGCTATTCAATGTTGTCAAGAAAGCTCCTTCCAAAAAAGGTCAGTTACAAATTAGCAAAGCTCTTTCATAGTTTTCACTTTGCCAGAGAAGTCAGCGGAACACTGGCCTGCTGTTCACGGTTGTCAAGGAATCTCCTCCCAAAAAGGTCAGTTACAAAGTGGCAAAGCTCTCCCATAGTTTTCACTGTTCTTTTACAATTTAAAAGAAAACAAAATTAAATTCAAAAATACAAAAAAACAACTTCTTTTGTAATTCCCTTTCAACATTTCCGGCAAAATCATACAACAATTTCACATATCTCAGACATTATTTAAATAACTGTAGCAATAAAAAACACAAACGTTTCATATCAGTTGTGAGGTAATTTCTATTTCAGTCATGATAAATACAAAATGTGACATAGTACAAAAAAAAACCTAAACTGTGATTGCACCATATTACCCAAACGTCATATTGTTGTAGCTCTGTTACTTTTCGCTGGCATATAGACTGGCTCTTGTTTTCAAAAGCTTCCAAGTGTTTGAAATTCAAGGTTTCAGATAAAGGGTTTCCAAAACATATAGGCATTTTTCTTCAGTTTGTAATGAATTAAAGTCCGTGAAATTCTTATCGCTGATAATAAAAAAAAAACACACACTTCACAAATCGCTGATGACTTTTAAAGAATTTCTTACCCTTTTGGATTTTTTTAGTCATAGCAGGGAAATGTAATAAATTTTGATTTGGTTTTTTTTTGGAAATTTGTCAAATATATATCAAATAAACGATTACAGCAGCGTTTCAATTCTTTGACATTGAAGAACAACTCAGCAGGCTTGTATAAAGTTTCTCATAGAAAAGTATTTTTTTTTTTGTGATAAAGAAAAATAAAGGTTAAGTGGGCGCAATGTTAATCACCTGCTATTTTTAGCACCTGAGCACTACGAGCAGTTTTGTTTGTCTACAGCTATCGAACACAATTCAATATTTCATTTTCGGTAAGATGTAAACTGAATATGGATTAGATAACGCAGTTCTGGGTATAAGGTCATACAGGTAAAAGTAAAACACTTGAAAGTTATTGAAGAAAACAATGTGTTATGAGTAAATGAAAATATCGCAATTGATATAATCGAAAGTCCACTCTCCTGTACTCGATAATTCACTCTCCAATAAGTCATTCCTTCACCTATTAATTGCGATTAATTAACGCAGCAATATTTGATTATTGTTATATTTTATAGAAAACTGGAGTAGCGACTGTCAAAATGATTTCCATATTTTATACTGCAACATTTAGACTTTGATTTCAGTAGATTTGCTCCACAACATTTTTGAAAAATTAATCCAGAAAATAAAATAATCAGGGCTATTAAAGAATTTGCTGACCTAACAATCAATAGAATCAACCACCTGCATACTGTTAAGAATGCGAATAAAATGATGATTCAGTTAACAACAAATTAATCAAAACATTGTTTAAATCATTCCTGTATTCTTTTCGAGAATTCGGAGAACTTGAAACCCTACTTCCACTTTTATCTAACCTACCTTACAATCAATAAAAACTCATTACTGACAATCAAACCTGAATACCATCTCTGTCATTTGGGAGTGCACCGTTACGACATTTATATCTTAAAGGAGAAGCGATAAATTGCCAATAGAACATTATTTTTTTATTGTGCGAAAAATTCCATAAACACACCCTATACAAATTTCCATTTAATCTAACAATCAACATAAGTAAATACATAGGCAATTCGTAAGACCATACATTGCATATTGAATTGCAGAGTTGCGCCATATACAACTCATCGGAAAAAATTAAAAAAAAATTCAATTTGTTTCCTGAGACAAAAATAACACGACCAAACCATACAATTTCAATGTAATCTAACAATTAATACAAATACATTAATTACAGTGAAGCCTCAATAGCATTAATACAATTTTGGATTGGAGAGTTGCGCCACCTACATCTCATTTCGGAGAAGCTGTATTCATGGGTTTGTTGAAAGGAGAAATCACGACCATTTATACATAACGTACAAATCAATATTGGCAGTCAAAACCTTAACGCCAATTGCCACATTTTAGATTGGACAGTAGCTCCATCTACATCTCATAATTCATAAATTCGAAATACAATTAACTCATTTATGGAACCATAGGCAGGATTACACTCTACCCAACAACAAGTAACAACAAATACACTTGCACTTAAATCTGGTCAACATCAACGCTATTTTGAATATAACAGTTGCGCCATCTTTATCTCAGCGATGTCGCTATGTAATCTCAATATATTCAAACTAGTAAGTTGTAATGCGCCAATGGCCCAAGTTGAAATATGGAAAAAAAATTTTGTTGAAAAAAAAAAATTTTTGTGGAAAAAAAAAATTTTGTTGAAAAAAAAAATTTTTCTGGAAAAAAAAAAAATTTTGTTGAAAAAAAAAAAATTTTCGTGAAAAAAAAAATTTTTGTAAAAACAAAAATTTTGTTGGAAACAAAAAAATTTTTGTTGAAAAAAAAAATTTTGGAAAAAAAAAATTTGGGGAAAACAATTTCTGTACCAAAAAAAATATTATTTTTTTTATTATTATTATTTATAGAATTTATATAGAATTATAGAATGCCTATTTAAATTCCTACGTACTGCGTGACAGAGTCAGTGAATCAGTGTCGAGGGTAAATATATATTAAGATCATAAGTGCCCCGGGAGGCGAGTTGGTAGCGTGCTAGCCTACCAGCTGTCGCAGGTCTGTCGCAGCAAAAGTCTATCCATATGGTCTGTGACATATTGACATATGGTTTATGTGTATTGTAATTAAATAAAATATAAAAATAAATATTTAAATCATTAATAGAGAAAAAAAAATCTTCTATTCTTTCAATTTATGGAAATTTCGGTCTCTAAATGTTGGAATTGTTCAAATTTCAGCGCGAGAATACAAACACTAGCACAATTTTTGGCTGGTAGAGTTTTAAAAATTGCCGACCAGAAATTTTGTATCTACTCGAATGTACTTATATCTGTCTATATTAGCATGTTCTCATTTCCATGTATTCTCCCCCCCCCCCCCCCACCCATCGGAACTACCTTGGAAAACAATCATCTTCGCGGTTTTAAATACTTCTAAAAGGCAACAGAAATACTGTAGCATTTTGTTGATAATTGTCGGGTTTAGAAGTTTTATAATTGAAAGTACATGTGACAATGATTACAAATTGCCTCGCTAGTGTTGGACAAATATTTATTTAGAATAAAAAAATAAATGTGTGTGCTATCGGCAAATAAAAATAATTAATTGCATTCACGCAAAATATATTTCACAAATTGAATAGTTTTCTAAAGCTATGTATATTTTAAAAGACAAGGACAATTTGTAATCGTTTCTTTCGAAAAATAGAAGAAAACCCAAAGCTTACTAAAAAAAAAAGTATTTAAAGGCAGTAGGGCGGATGATAATAACATTCAACTGATTAAATTTCAAATCGAATAATATGTGTGTTTGTGCTTGGACGAATAACTCAAATAAGCTGTAAAGGCATTAAACGGAACTAGTGTTGCCGGATGCGGGAGTTTTCTGTTAGTTACTGAGGGGATCGCACAAAAATATTTCATAGTGATTTCATTTAAACGGTAATCAAACTGAATAGTTTAAGACCCCTTCAATGTTTAGTGACCAGAGTGTTGTTTTTTACTGCCACTTATTGTCTTTAACTGTTATGTCCGCATAATACTCGTACAACGATAGAAATGCAATACTGAATATCAAACCTGAGGCCTAAACACGGCATCCGTTATCGACAACATTTTCGTGTCGACATAATTCTAGACGCTTCTACATCTTTGGATCATGGCTTCAGATCGAAATTTGTCTTAGTTTGTTATCATTTTACATCGGCTGAGCTGTCGACTGATTACTCGAAAATAATGTGATCTAAAATGCGAAGTTTACGATCGATAACGGATGCCGTGATGAGGCTCCTGAATATCGATAGAAAATTAACTCTAACAATTTCACATCAGCTCTATTATCCCCACTTTTTTATTTACAATAGAGACATCTACAGCTCAGCGGAGAAACGATACATCTGAGCAATTCAATCATGTCAGCACAAACCTAAGAAACTCAACAACGAATAGACATACAACTCTGGCAATTAAACATATACAGAAAAAGCTCTACTCGCGGACAGCTCCCGTAGACGGACAAATTTATCGGTCCCATGCGGTATTTTAGAGCAAATTAATCTCCGCTGGTCGAACATCTCCCAAGGACCACAAAACCACTGCGACCGTCGGTGTCCGCCCGTCGGAGCTTTCTCGGTAAATCATTTTTTGATTTACCGATAGCGCCACCTACACCTCAGCGGAAAAGTTTTTACATTGCGAATTCAATTGAATCGTTGATAGAACTAGAAACTCATAATAGAAATAAAACTCTGGCAATCAATCGCCAATACCATCTGCGTCATTTTGGATATGGCAGTAGCGTTAACTACATATTAGCGGAGAACTCAATTTCTAAATACAATTAATTCGTGTATTGAGGTAAGAATCGAGATCAGACCCCATAGCTTCATATGTGTAACAATGAATCGGAATATATACATTCAGTTAAACCTGAGTAACATTTACGCTATTTTCAACAAGAGGTGTTATTTTGAATCACCCGGTATTTCGGTAGCTGTCACTTTTGACACCCTATTTTAGGGGTGAGCAACTTGAGAATGTCCAAGTTTACAATGGGAACACCCAAATTCTTCAGGTATCTTTTTTTTGGAGCTACTGCAAAACGCTTTGTTTAAAAATGAACTTGATAATCGGGGAAAGTGAAAAACCCCGCACAACTAAACATCAGGCAACTTGAACGAAATGCCAAATGAGAAATGTTATTTATCAAATGACTTTTAGGAAACGAATTGAAATGGTATCAACTAATGATAATAATAAAATAGAAAAAACCAACACACACACACTCAGCACTTCTTACGTAATTTAAAATGATAAGGCTATATTTATTTATTTTTAATTTGCACTTCATACAATAGTTAATTCATGAATGTTTACTTTGTTGGGGCAAAATACGTCACGTGGTTATTCCGAATATTAATGAATGCTGATTTTTATACTTATGTTGAGTCCAGATTTTGGATTACTTAACCAGACGACGGATATCTGACGAACAGATCCCATTGAAATATCTATAGAATAGCAATAGCACAAAGACGTTTTTGGAGCCCCTGTCCATATATGGGAGATTTATTCCATTTTTGGCCGGTGGTGTAAATATTTACGAGATCAGATGGGGTGAAGTATTTCTTGCACCGCTTTAAAAAGCCTAAACACTTGAATGCTTCATTCGACACTGCGAATATATGACTAGCCCGGCGAGCATCACCCTGTATCTTCATGACCAGAACATCAATATCCACACCACCCATAGAGATTGACGACGATGCAGGACCAGCGGAACGTTTGTGTGACAACAAATAGCACTGGGTCTTTTGTGTGTTAAAATGTACTCTGTTCATTTGGCCCCACTCACAAATCGTCGCCAAATCGCGGTTGAGTGAGTCGTTCATCATTTGCCTGGCCGATGATCCAATGAGTATGAATGACAGAGGTTGCTGTCATCCGCAAAGGTGTAGATAGGGTTGACAGTCTGACCGAACAGGTCGTCAGTGAAAGTAAGAAATATAGAAGGAGAGAGGACAGAGCCTTGTGGCAATTCTGCGGTCAACCTATGCTCGTTGGATGAGACCCCATCTATAACAACTCGTATAGAGCGATCTCTGAGAAAACTCGATTCGAATCGAGAGAAGGTATTGCCGATAACAAATGCAATAAGTTTTGATATGAGAGCTCCGACCCTATCGAACGACTCGGAAATATCCAGAGTCACGACCTTAATTTCACCAAGGCGGTGAATGGATGATTCAGAAGTCCGTCAGACTCTAGGGACTATTGCGGCTATTTTTGGGGCATTTTCTTTGAATATAAAAAATTTTTTTTAGTGATTTTTGAACAATATAGACGAATTTTTTTCAAATGTTTTTAAAACAGATTCATTGTTTTTGGAATATTTATATTACAAAAATTTTCGAATGTTTTTAAAACAGATACATTTTTTTTTTTGGAATATTTATATTGAACAAATTTCCAAATAATATTTTTGCAGAATTTCAAATTAGCGATTTAGACAGAACTATTTTTTTTTTTGCGAAAACAGTCGAACTATTTTCGAAAACACTTTTACGAAATTGGAATTTATATTTTTTTGAATAAAAAACCGGAAAGCCTTCTGCTGTCTCGTATTTTCAAAATATCTCGATGAATTTTCGAAAAACCTTTTTGATGCTCAAATTTATTATGTTGTTGGTCTTTTTGTAAATTATCTCAGCAAAGCTCAAAATACAAAATTATTCATTTGCATCGTGTTTAAGTTTGGATATTTCACACATTTAAAGTGTGAATTGCACTCGGAAAATTGTTATGTGTGAGTGTGGTTTTTTATCACTTTCACTAATTGAAAATTGTGCAATTGTTATGGGGTTTAAAGCAATTTTGTGTTTTTCTTTTTTTGTTTGTTTCAAACGTACCCAATGATTGGCGGTCATACGATATGTAACGACGGTATTCATGTCTGCTGAAATTAGAACGCATTTTGGGTTCTAAATTTTATTTTGTATTTAAGAGCTTTTCTTTTTTTTTCCAATTCAAGACATTTATAGATTTCACTTTAATAATTTCAGTCGATTTTAGTTCGTTTTTTAGGTTTTTTATTTTGTTGTTGTAGCTTTGCAGTTTTGTTACACTGGCCCAGTTGTGGGTCGAAGCGTCGTTAAATTTCCTTTGGCGTTCTTAACTGCCCGTACACCGATTAACCACTGACGATCTTAACGATATTCTCGTATGTCTGTGTTTTTTCCTTTCGAAAAGAAACAAAAACAAAAAACATTAAAATTAAAAGCTTTTTGCAGTGTGCCACAGAGGGGTTTGAGAGGGGCAGACGGATGCATACATAAGTTCTAAACGGTTTTGTGCTTTTTTTATATTTTCAGCCAACTGGCGGATAGCCGGCCTTAACTTATCTACAAATAAAACCATTGTTAAGATACGATTTTTCATATTCGAATTCGAATTCATACTCGAAAAACCACAAAAGCAAAACAAATATTTTCTGTTTTGCAATTCCAACTGAATGTTGTGAGAAATACCACGACAGGAAATGCCAGGGCAAAGGATGTGGTGCGGGTGAAGTTTCGTTTGGTATTTTATCACATCATAATTTGTTGTTATTGTTATTGATAAGTAACCAGAGCAATGGAATTGTACGTTATCATGCTGTGCTACGATATGCGATATTCGTCGACTCCCCCATTATCTTATCGGCCGGCAACAGGTTGCTTGATGAAGCTACCCCATTACTCAGGCTGTGCGTGTGCATGATTGTAATGAAATCTGAATTAATTTTTGCTCTAGCGAATATACGAATTACAAAAACTTTCTACAGAAATTCCACAAAAGAGAGCGATGGCGAACAGACGTCAGTCACAGCTGAATGCCGTTTAATGGAAAACGAAAGCCTTACAGCGAAATTCACTGAATTCTGTTTCGGTCTATGCGTATTTTTCTAGATTTGACCATTTTTCTAGATTTGTACGACAGTCAATTTCACAACGTGGCACAGTGGGAGATTTTTCTTGAAAAAACATGGAAAAAATTCTTTAGCCAAAACAATTGCACAGATCATAAATAAGACTGCGGTGCTTTTGGATGAGTTTAAAGGCCCCAGCACATAGTAAAGCCAAAACACATAGCATTAGGTCAACAAAGTTGAAGACTTGAGAGAAGTTCCCTGTTTGTTCTGTAAATGGGCATTGAGGGGATAAGCAAAATAACACACGTCGAAGATGTTGCCAACGCCATTTTTGAAAATCGAAAACATTAAAAATTCGCTGAATTGAACAGCAAGGCTATCGAGACAAAGGGCAGCCACTTTACGATTTGGTTATGGAAAATTTCATGAAAAGGATATGGTCCTGTAAGCGTGGTCGTGGTGGCCATATGGCTGATGTTCTTCTTCATTATTAACCGCATACCTTCCTCTTTATTATGAAACTAGTAAGTTGTAATGCGCCTATGGCGCCCGTTGAAATATGGAAAACAAATTTTGTTGAAAAAATAAATGTTGTTGAAAAAAAAAATTTTTGTGGAAAAAAAAAATTTTTGTTGAAAAAAAAAATTTTGTGGAAAAAAAAATTTTGTTGAAAAAAAAAATTTTTGTTGAAAAAAAAATTTTGTAAAAAAAAAAATTTGTAAAAAAAAAATTTTGGTAAAAAAAAATTTGGGGAAAACACAATTTCTGTACAAAAAAAAATATTTATTTTTTTTGAAACACGCTGAATGAGTTATATTTGCAGCCAAATAAACTTTGATTAGAAGCTTAACTTGATACACACTTGAGATAAGCTCCAAACTAGCGATTTACTTGCTTGCAAACATATTTAAAAAATACATATTTTTCAGAGTTCAGGGCTGTGGAGTCCAGTCCAAATTGAGTTGCCGGAGTCGACTCCCACTAATCAATAACAACATTTTAAAAATTGTATTTCAGTCCACTATTCCTATACTCTAGAAAGATAAAAAAAGTGTATATAATAGAAAATATTTCAAATTAAAAAAAAATTCAAATATTTTTCAAAATATTTCAAATTTTTAAAAAAAAAAATTCAAATATTTTTAATTTTTAAAAAATTGTTTTATGGAAAATGTAAGTAAATAAAACTCGGAGTCGAGGAAATTTTTCGACTTCGTATTTTGGTCAAAAACATTTTTTAGCGGCCGTTTTTTTCTCTTAAATGACGGCGATGAGTAACAGAGCAATCTCTAAGCCATGTAAAACTTCAGAGCCGGCTTTAAAAACAGGACAAACTACTCTGACAGACATGAGAGTCTGTAGTTTCTATTTATTTTTTAAAAAAATTTTAACTGACATACTGAACTTTGCAATAATTGCCTAGAATCCCTAAATCACACAATTATTATTGAAAGTGCAAGAAATATTAACAATCTCCCACTGTGCCTCTGTCACCTCTTACTAGGGTAAGTGTTGGACCGCTTTTGCATTAGCCCATTGATTAATGATCTCATCAAATTTGTTAACTCTCTGACGGTTTTAAATGTTTACCCTTTTGTCGTGCCGTGGCCGGTTAAATTGTATTATTTTGAGCGGGGAAAATTGACTATGTTAACAAACCAAAACGACAAGCGGGACTCCAAACAATTTTGTGTGTTAAATTAGTTTTGTAGGTAACCCACTTGGTCGTGGGACAAAAGCCAAATTTTTGGTTGGCCAAAATATTAATCATGGAAGAATGAAAAGAGTAAAAGTCTGAAAGTTAACGGCGTGTGTGTCATAGAAGACATGGGAAAAGTGTATATGGTATTTGTGGTCGGAAACACAAGCTGACAATGAAATAAGTTTAAATGGTGTTAAGTGTGATCGGATAGAATTTTATTAAACGATCGTGCAATGCCAGGGTATAATATGATTTCATTTTCCTTGTACCTCTTTAAAAAGAGAATCAGCTAGAGCGGATCGCTGCCAGAGTAATCTTCCAGTTTATTCAGCTCGAGCGGAAAATCCCTCACAGATATCGAATTTTTGTTAAGTCGGTTAGATCGGGATGGCCCTGTTCATATAGCGGTTAATCCATAACGTTCACTAATACCCTAATTAGCTTTATTGTGGTTTGAGTGTATTAACCTTAACAAACAACCAGTCAGTCAATGAAGTAATTGTTTTGTCCAATTATGGACTTTTTATGAATTTCTCGCAATGGACTTTCAAATGTCAATAAGTGGAAATTGCAATACGTGACCATAGCCATAAACGTGACCCTTATATGTAGTGTCGTATTAATTAAGAATACATTTGAATTAATCGTGATGTAAGCTATCATTTCCGATAAAGTTTACATAACACAACCACGTTCTGGTTTTTTAGCCAAGAATTACTCATGTGCGGGGTATGAAAGAATTTTTCGAAAAAAAAAAGTTAAACAGAATTTATTCGTTTTACTTTATTTCACCTTCTATTTTTTCATACGGTTCGCTGGAATGGGGATTGGTGAATGATCCTGAGCTCCGTCGTCTCAGGAGAAAATTAGTTGTAGACGACCCAAAAATGATTTAGTTTTGCGAACTGTGACCGCAAGATATTCACCATTTTTGTAGTGAATTTTAATAATTTCAATGCGTTCTTGAAGCTTGTATCGTTCCATTTTTTGTAATGGCGTAGTTTCTACTTTTCAAATGTCAAAGAATAAAAGCTTCAAAAGTGACAGCTTCCGAAATACCGGGTGATCCAAAATAACACCTCCTGTTGGAGAATCCTGTATTTCTAAACTTGAATACTTTTCGTATTGTTGGAATTTTGTGGAAGATGGGGGGTGACAAAACATGTTTTTTGTTCAAAATTGTTTATATTTTATTTTCAAAAATTTAGATGTTGAAATTTGAAAAAAAAAAAAAAAATTAAGAGAAATTGCACTCTTTATTATGATGTCAACATTTTGATTGGGTTGTGGAAAAATATGAATAAAAAAAAATACCGACTTTTACAAACAAAATTAACTTTTCATCATCTGAACTTATTAGATTCAAGAGGATTTTAAGAAAGCAATACCAACTTGGAAAAGTGGTCGGTCTTCCCAAATTTGACCTCTTAAAACATAGGGTACATTTAGTGCCCTATGTTTTTAGTCTAAGTTTTAGCCTCAAAACTTAAATACCTTTTCTCTCATAAACTTTTGAAAATAAGGCAAATTTCCTTGTTGTATCCCAATCAGAGTTCATTTACCGGAGCTATGACCCAAAAATGTCCTCATCGGCGAATTTAAGACAGGGAAAAATTTATTTTTTTCCGAAAACGAAAGGGAAAAATTTATTTTTCTCCCAAAACGAAAGTTACGAAAGGGAACAATTTATTTTTCTCCCAAAACGAAAGTTACGAAAGGAAAAAAAATATGTTTCTCCCAAAACGAAAGTTACTACTTTTTTTTATTATTAAAAAAGCCGACAAAACTCAATTGTCAGATATTCAAAACCATCGTCGGGAGTCCACATCCACTGACTTCCATATCTAAATATTGTCACACATTCATATCCAACTACAACTGCTTGTCAGATAAAAATCCACACTCCAACCTCGCACTTCACACCGAAAATTGTATTCCCCAAGAATTCTTTGATTTGTTGCCTCATTAAAAATGAAAGAAAAGAAAGATACAAACTCTTGAGGAACAAATCAACACCATACTTCTCTGTTGCGTTTTTTTCCATCGATGCCCCCCCAACATAGTCTAAAAATATACTAAGAAGTGTGTACGTGTGTGTGCAGCAGTACAAATCAAGATGCAGCCATCCGAACAACCAATAGAAGAGGCTGTACAACAGCAGTTAGTGGACGCGCAAGTACATCTGTGTACATCTATCATCCATGGAAATGGAAATATTGAAAACAAACTCCGGCAGTCCGTTATTTAAACAAAGCAACAAACAAAACTACATACCTTCTGAAGAAGATGAAAAACATACACACTCTCACATGACAGGAACTAAAAATAGAGTTACGGATTCCCTGTACTAACGGACGCTGCTGCCAACGTCAAGGGAAACATCATCAAACTCTGCCTCTACCTCTGCCGCAACCAAAATCAAGTTCATGCTAATGAATCCCGCCGAGATGGAGGCAACGGCACACAGCACTCAACTCCGCTGAAGAAGACACATGACAGACATCGGCAGCGACACCAACAGGGAAACGCAGCACATAAAGGTCGCTGCACTTGCGCGCACAACGCAATGAAATGTGAAATGTGCGTCAGTCAGTCCGTCTGGCCGTTCCTGCGTGCCTTAAATTTAACACATTGTCTATGACCATACAAAAAACGTACGAAAATAGGTGTACATACAAAAATACCGATCGGTAGACTTTACGATACAGCACAGTGGGAGACGAAGGAAACACTTTTCAAAATAAATCAATGATTTTTGTAATGATCAAGATTGCAACATATCTTCCGCTCCAGTTGATATTCCAGGTGTTGGTAGGCTTTGATGTCAGCTAATAACCTCTCTTATCAACCTGCCGGCTCCAAAATATATACGAGTTCCCTCCTTCTAGGAGACCTTCTAACAAAACTGTAAAAAGTACATAAACAGTGGGCAAAGAATTAGGCTTATAGTCACAAATGCTTTTTTGGATATGTGGACAAAATTGGACCCTCTCAGTACATGCAATTGTTGATATGTCGCGTGTTGAATAGTTTTGTTGCAAGTTCAGCACGTTTTAATGTGAAATTAGTTACTAGGTTAAATAGTAACGTGGTCAAAATGCCAAGATATTTGTACAGTGATTAAATGTTTTCAATTAAGCGGAGTTTCTATCAATGAAATGCGATTTTTTGAGAGTAACATTGATTGCAATTAAGCGGAGAATTGGTAGAATTTGAATATTTTGTTTCAATTAAGCGACTTTTTCGAATGAACGGGTTTCAATTAAGCCGATTTGTCTGGTATTTAATTCTTACAATTTTGTATACGTTTCACTGCACATGTGCAAACACAATGTGCATTTTTTTTAAAAAATAATCTCAGCCAATTTGCGAACTTTTATTGCTCAAATGGGGAGAGAAGACAAAACTCTAATCGTGCCGTTATTTTCGCTTACTGTCTGTTTTATGATGTCGATGGAATGGAACGTCAAGTCGAACGAAAATGTAATCGTTTCAATACAAATTCTGATTTCTGTATATAGAAAACGACAATTCCTACGTCAAGTCACATTGGATCGACATCGTAAAACAGGCAGTTAGTGTTTCATGGAGAGAGGGTCTATTAAGGCATCATGAAATAACACTCAAAAAAAAAATTAAATGGGAAAATTTTATGAAATAATTCCCAAATAAGAAAAAGCTGTAGGGACACAAGCTGTGTACTGTCCCTAGTGAACAAACGGTAACAGATATATTTTTAGAACTTAGTATCAGTAGAGCTTTTTAAAGGATATTCTCAGCAATTTTCCATTTTGAGCTTTTGCTTTTATGTATATAAGATTAGAGCTTTTTAATCTACAATTAGTGAGATAATATTAGAGCGGAAGTGCCTTAAAAACTCGAGTCTTCGATATAAAATCTTTAAACTGGCCGTTGAAAACAGACGTTCTTTAGAGCTTAACAACTAAAGTTTTTTTAAGGGAATTGTTCATTTTAATTGTGCTTTTAACTTAAAAAGCCTTCAAATGGAACTTTGGCTTATGTGCTGATAATTTAAAGATAAATCCGTAAACAGAGAGATTATTTTAGAGATGAGTTGCCTTAAAAAGCTCTTATCGTATAACGTGGTATTTATGGAAAAAAGGTATCCACTATTCACAGCAAACAAACGGTTTTTCGAATTTCAAGAGCTTTTTAAATGCTATTCTCTCTACGATAGTATTTTTTAGCTTTTGGCTTTGGGTAAATGGAAGAAGCACCATTACTCTATATAGAAAAGTTATTGATTGTTAGAACTTTGGGTCACTAGAGCATTTATACCCATGTTTTCTCTTTCAGGAGGCATTTATTCAGTTTTTGAAAAATTTAGCTAATTTTTAACAGTAAAACCGTGGATAGCGGAAAGTTCTTTTACGACAGATTTCATCTGTATTTTTCAAACTTTGAAATTTCTCATGTCTATAAGAATGTACTCTTTTCGCATTTTAGTTCAGTTGTTTTTGATAACTATTGAAATTATCCAAACAATTTAAAATTATTCCATTTTTGGTGTTGCATCTTTCGATTTCTAATAAGCTAACTAATTTGCAACAGATTGATCAGACGGTTTCGTCTGAAGAGTGAGCAGTTATGCATTTAGTGAAAAATAAACACCAGCGAAAACACAAAACCAAAGTTCACCTCACATTACAGTACCGAATGTGTAAATTTTTTTTAGACCGTACGTCATCCGTCTGACGAAACCAACCCTAACCCCTAAGCAACTTCAGAACTATGTATTTCGAAAACTTTTTTCAAATAATCACCCACTGTGCTCCCTCGCTATCCATTACTTTTATTCATAGAAGTTTCATTTTTCATTTCAAACAGATGCAACAGGATTGTTTGTGTTCAATTTTGTTGGTTTTATTTTTAAATCATAAACAAAATAATTGTTGTTTCATCCAAACATTTCAGAATTTGTACGCTTCGTGTTGTTCAGCTGGGCGCTGAACATGTGGTACAGCGAACGATCGCACTCGCATCCCTGCATGTTTAGTTTAAAATATAAAAAAGGATGTTCTGGGCGGGCGACTATAAAACGGAAGTTTATCAATCGGATGTTTTTAAAATGAACAAAAAAACGTATACAGAAGACATGGATTTATAATGCACATGGGAGTTGAAGAGCTAGAATTACTTATGGTCCATGAAGAATGTGGATAGCATGGAGCTGGGACAATTTGAAATTTCAACACCGAACTATTTTTAATAAAAAATTAAAATATGAAACAGAACAAATTTTTCTTAAATCGCTTTTCTTAGTGGCCAATTTTCCGGATTGGATTGGAAAAAAAAAGAATTCAACACGTTAGTTTTATCTGAAACAGCTAGATGTCTTTAACAGCTGCGGTGTCAAGAAAATACGATATTCAAGATTCGGTTATCAATCAGTTTTTTATTTGCATGAAGAAATTTATCCATATCTCACTAGAGGAACAACCATTTAATTTTGTCTGCAACAGCTAGATGTCAAGAAAAGATGATATTCAAGATTCTTCTATTTGCATAAAGAACATTTATACAGAAATTAAAAAAAAAAAATCCATATCTCAGACTACGAGTTATGAAATTCTATAGAATAGGAAATAGAACAAATTTTTCTTAAATCGCTTTTCTTAGTGGCCAATTTTCCGGATTGGAAAGAACGGATTGGAAAGAACAACAGCTAGATGTCAAGAAAAGATGATATGCAAGATTCTTCTATTTGCATAAAGAACTTTACATTTATACAGAAATTCAAAACAAACAAAAAATCCATATGTCAGACTACGAGTTATGAAATTCTATAAAGGTTATGAAATTCGTTAAAGGTTTAAAATGCTTCTCAATGCCACCGACTTTATCAACGGTACCGCCTATGAATCCAGACACACTGATGATGACGATCATCTTCATCAAGACCGTTCGTATTTGTTGATTTTAGCAAGAAAATAATAATAATAAAAAAAAAATGGTAAAACAACATTAATATTTTCTGTACACCTTCTGAACGTATTTCAGAATGTCAATATTTGTGTACAACTTAACAACGTTCCACCACACAACCGTCATAAATATGAGTATCTATTAAAAAACAACAACAAAACGATTAATTTCTTATCACAACAATGATATAGCGCGGATGATAAGAATATTAGCTGTCCCTTGTTTTCATAAATAAATGTTTGCCTTAAGGTATGCCTTTATAATTGAACGGGCTCTATATGGAATTTCTGAAAACTGGTATTTAATGCGAAAACATCGCGAGTTCGTAGGTAGAGGATGATGAAGTGAACAGAATTCCATATTTATGAATGTATTGTTTTTAAAGTTTTGAGGGACACTACAAAATTAAAAAATTATCTTGCCTGTCGTAGAAATCCTTAATCCTTTTCGATGTCGATAAAAATGACACTTTTTTTTGACTAACCCTCAGGGGATGTCCCCCATGAATTCAATGCACTGTCTTAGAGATTTTACAATCCGCTTAACTAAAACTCCGGGATAAATGCAAGTTTGTTGTAGTAACTCAAAAATAGAATTAAGAATTTTGAGACTTCAAAACATTTTGGTAATACATGTGAATTGGTGTTTACAGTCAAATTCGAATAATTGCAATCAGCTTGAATGAAAACTCGCGGATAAATGAACTTCATTGTAGTTACTGCTTCGTTTTACAGTCAAATACGGGTAACAGCAATCCGCTTAACGGAAATCTATCGGATAACTGAAACTGAACGTCCACAACAATTCGTGGCTGTGCTGATTTCAAATAAATCACACCGATTAAGTAAACCTTCGCTTAACTGAACATATCGGATAAGGGAAAAATAGCGCCGTTAACGGGAAATATTTAACGAATTGAAAAAAAAAATTGATTATCTGCTTTTACTGAGTTCACTTTGAATTTTTCACCGTTTCCGGTACTTTAAGCGGGTTAAGAACGGCGTTGGCCAGGCCATCATCGTTAACGGCAAGCTCTGCCCAGCGAAGCCACAACGTACATTTGCACGATATTTCAAACGATTACAAAATTTCGATTGTATCTCACGCAGACTTTGTTTTATTTAAATTTGAGCTTAAAACTCAATGGTTGCCAATTTCATTCGATATCATTAACAGACATTTTATGATTATAACACATAATTACCAGACCAAATCCCCACCACTTCTAATCTCAACCATTCACACACAAAGCCAGCGAGATTTGTTATCTTTCACCATCTAAACCACAATTGAGGTCGTTTGTCAAATGTCATTCTCCCATTCTGGAGAATTCACTCACCACCACCACAGTAGCCAAAAATACTTTTCCAACCAACAACAACAACAACAAAAAGAATCACATTAATTATGAGCTTGTAAAAATGGAGATTTACATAAAAACAAAACAAAACAAAAAAACAACAACAACTGATAAAAAACCATAAAGAGAATTAGAGTATTTATGAAAATGACCAGCAAAATGACCGACTACAAATTATTATTGGCAGCACCGCCGACGAGAAGCCAAGACGAAAAAGCCGGTTATTTTAACATACAATTGCAATAACTGTCATCGTGTCAATTTTTAAATTTAAAATTTAAATAGTGTTAGGGGTTTTATGGCAGTTGTGCTTTCTTCTGTTCATCTTCTCGCTGTCGAAGACAACAAAACCAAACAAAATCAGCCATTATTGTTGATTGACCCACGAAAGCTTATCGGCAATGGATGATAGTGATTAAAAGAAACACAAAATCTCCATCACAAAAAAGGTTTGCATAAATTGCCAAACAATCTGATATTCAAAAATTAAAAAAAAAGAACACAACCCAACACAAAACCATAATTCTTTTGTGCAAAAGAATTTGGATTTTGAACGTTAAAGAAATCGGTGAGAAATCAAAACTACAAACACATAATGAAAATTGTCTAAATTTGGTTGAAATTACCTCATCCATTGCTCATCAAAAACATGAGTGTCACTGGCAAAAAGGTATTTTTAAAAACCGAATTGCATATACAAACGTGTAATTAGGTAAAAACAAAACGACACAAAAACCCCATAAAACAGATGGATAATGGTGGTGACCCTGAGATAAGATTCCAATTTTATTTTATGGCGCAAACTGCAAAACCCTTAAATATTTCGCTTTAATTCCTCTATTCTAATCATCGTGTAAATAACACTTTGGAAATAAAATTTATTGAATGACAATATTTGCACTTCACACCATTTGTCGGGCATAGACTTTGAACACACATAGAGGGTGATAATTATGCAGCGACCAAAGCCGCAATCGACAACGGGTCGGTTTTTCGAAAAAGAAACCATTTACAGCTAAATGTTCAAGAACTATGATGGGCGAAAATGACATGTATACGAAACTGATCAATATGAAAATCAGACGACGATAAATCTGTGGTTTGTTGCTAAACAGGCCAATATCAAAATACACATTCTTTTTGGAGAAAATTGCAATTGAAGGTTTTACAAAGAAAACATTTTTAATAACATCTCAGAAAAATTAGATAAGAATTACATGTATAAAGCTTATTTGGGTTAAATTTGACATTGGTTGTTTTCGAATTGTGACAGAGAGCAAGAAAATAAATGAATTACAAATATTTTCTCTTTTAACACCAAGCCACAAAAATAAAGAAAGAAATTTCAGATTTGAGCCAGTGTTATGATTCAACGAAAAATTTTAAATTTTCTCTGGCAAACTAACAACTTTTCTGTTTCTCTTCCACAAACTAGACAATATAAACCACTCCTGTTTCTTGTAAAAAAAAAAATATGGCAATTTCACAAGTACAAAATAATAAATAATAAAATCATATACATAAATACAATTTATTTATGAAATTTCCGTTAATTTGTTTAACTCATTATTGTGTTTTCTTTTTTCAAATTTCCGTTAAATGCAATTAAATAGTTTGACAAACACAAGAAATGAGTGAACGAACGAGCGGATGAATGACTCAATCGTTAACAATGTTTGTATTTGAAAATGACAAACGTCAACCAATAGAAATACACATGTAATCAAACACAAACAACTACAACGACAAAAAAAAAAACATAAATTCATTAATAAATTAACATTCGCTAACAACCAGACAATTTGTTTCTAATAAACATTTGACATAAAAAACAGACACATTTTTAGTTATCCCCCAGAGGGATTGGTCGCTAACATCCGAAACCCAAATCCATTCATTTCATTGTCAGCCCGAGCACAAGTTACGTCCACATAAGCGTGTGTACTTCTGTTTGGAACGCTATCTTTTACTCCTATGGGTTAAATTAATTTTATGTTTTTTTATTTTATTATTAATTGTCTATAGAGCGAAAAATACTCTTGGAACAGTGAAATTCGTTTTGTGAATTTCAATGCTTTTTTTTTAAATTTTTATTGTGGTTATATGTGATTAATATTAATGATCGGTTTCGGGAGGATTTTGGCACAATTTTTCAATTTTGTTGTTTGTTTATGGCACATCTGACGAAGACGATTTTATAGGTTGGTTTATTTCTTGTTTATTCGCCTTAAAAAGTTGTTAATTAAAAGTAATCATAAAATAATAAAAGAAATAAAGCGAAATGGAAAGAAAGTAGTTGGAATCCACGAATTTGGAATCGATAGAAAGAAATCTGGGCGAACCCAAAAAAGGGTTCCCCACCCTTTGAAGCTGAGATGTGTTACAGCTGTGGTAATACTACACTATAATCGGCTCAAGTGCCACCACGCTTAATTGCCTTTCTCGCTTATTTGCCTTCATTTTCCGATACTTTTATTTTGATCCGCATGCAGTGGCGTTGACTAAATTATTTGAATGTCTTGTCGCTGTTTATGTCGCCTTCAGTTAAGTTATGTTTATTAACAAATAATGACATCATCATAAAATAAAAGGCTGACTTCTTTTGGTCTATTAACAAACAACAGACCGACCGACCGACCGACAAACGTGTGTACATACTTCGGGTTCGAGACAATAAAGAAATTACTATTTTTTTTGCACACACTAAAAAAAGCCAAACCAAAGCTAAACAAAAGTTAATTTATAAACAAACATAGACAGACGGACGGACCGACAGACAACATAGTTGAGGCATCGACGGTGAATGAATGTGAAGTGAAACTCCCTCTCGGAAATTGGCCAGGGCATTAGTAACTAGACAGCGAGTTGAAGTAGTTAGTTATTGTTTAGATCCATTCGAAAATACTGCTGCGAATACAGTAACTAATGGTCATACATTGAAGATGAGAGCGTGACTGGTGTGTCACGCGTGGACGTGAGTAAGTTTGCAACGAGTACATTTAAAATTGTGTGAAGGTGGTAGCTACTGATCAGGTGCCTGATGGGAACATTTGAATGGAAACAAAATTAAATAAAAAACAACATTTGCCCAAAATGGGTGCTGTGTTTGCTTACAAAAGAAGTAATCCTGGGGTCACAGTGTCAAGGATGACTGTATGGGAATGCGGGTGAAAAACTCTCATTACCAAATTATACTCTGGAATAATTACTCAGATGCACTCGGGATTCAGAATTGAATCTGTAATGAGTATGGAAAAATATAGTATGGATTGGAGACTCAGGAATGAATAGAGACTCAGGAATGAGTAAAGACTCAGGAATGAGTAAAGACTCAGGAATGAGTAGAGACTCAAAAGAGACTCAGGAATGAGTAGAGACTCAGGAATAAGTAGAGACTCAGGAATGAGTAGAGACTCAGGAATGAATAGAGAGTCGGGAATGAATAGAGAGTCAGGAATGAATAGAGTCGAAAGTGAGTAGAGACTCATGAATGAATAGAGACTCAGGAATGAGTAAAGACTCAGGAATAAGTAGAGACTCAGGAATGAATAGAGAGTCAGGAATGAATAGAGACTCAGGAATGAGTAGAGAGTCAAAAGAGACTCAGGAATGAGTAGACACTCAAAAGAGACTCAGGAATAAGTAGAGACTCAGGAATGAGTAGAGACTCAGGAATGAATAGAGAGTCAGGAATGAATACAGACTCAGGAATGAATAGTGAGTCAAAAGAGACTCAGGAATAAGTAGAGACTCAGGAATGAGTAGAGATTCAGGAATGAATAGAGAGTCAGGAATGAATAGAGAGTCGAAAGTGAGTAGAGACTCATGAATGAATAGAGACTCAGGAATGAATAGAGACTCAGGAATGAATAGAGACTCAGAAATGAGTAGAGACTCAAAAGATACTCAGGAATAAGTAGAGACTCAGGAATGAGTTGAGACTCAGGAATGACTAGAGAGTCGAAAGTGAGTAGAGACTCATGAATGAATAGCCATTTAGCTGATGTTGTTTTTCATTATTAACGGCATACCTTCTTCTTTATTATGACATAAACATCCATTCATTTATCTAAAACAATTTAATTTTTCTTTGAATACCAAAATAACTCATCTTGTTGGAAAACCCTGTATTTATTAGAGAAGCGACATTGTAATCTAGGCACGTTCGTTTTTAATGCAGAAAGTATCGCTTCTGGATTTATTTCCTTTAGAAGGTCACACAAATTGTGCTTTGCACCTGAAAAGTGTATATCTAATGAGAAGGGCTTGGAAAATGGCCCGCTAGGAAAGGGAATGCCCCCACCTAGTGAATATCCCCTTCTGAAATGTATTTGTGGGCTGAGTTAATTGATTTTTAATTTCTACACTTACTAAAAATTTCTCTCGGATTATCCGTAACTCAATTTGAAGTTTACAATGGAAACTCACCTGCAATGAAAGAGAAGAGAGAAAAAATTGTTAATAAAAATTTAGAAAAATAAAAAAATTCAAATATTAAAAAAAAAATGTATTTTTTAAGATTTAAAATATGTATTATTGAAGGGATTCACAATGGACCTTATGGATCTCCGAGTGGAAGTGCATCTTCGGATGTACCACCCCTCGTAACCTAACCTAACCATCTGTGTTATGGAACTGCTCAAAAACACAGCTTTATTACAAAAAGGACTCTCATGACATTTTAATTTTAGTAACTGACTTTTAATTTAAATAAATAAAATGAACGGGCGTCATCTTAAATACCCTCTTAAATACCCTGAATGTAGTGTAGAGGAGTGTTTGTAATAGTAAGACCATAACGCCATTTGTAGGGCAACAGCACTGGATGAAGACGACCACAGATCATCTCTTGCATTTGGGCGAGGCCACCCAATCTGCCAACAACCGCCACCTGTTCCGGTCTCTTTGCCTAAGTGGTGAAATTATGCTAAAACCAATATCGCAGTAATCCGCAAAAAAAATTATCTTTCCATGGCTTGTCAACATGTATTCCGAATTTACATACCGTGACTGCTATTTGAAAAAATGTCAGTTCAGACCATGGCTGTGGAATCGGAATTTGACAAATTTGCCCGGAATCGGAGTCTGGAGTCGAAATTTGCTCGGCTACGACTCTGAGTTTTATTAACTTAAATTTCTCATAAAATAAATAAAATGTATTGAAAACAAGTTAATCTGTTAATATTTTTTAAAATTTGAAATATTGTCGATTATATGAATCTTTTTTATCTTTACATAGTATAGGAATAATAGACGGAAATACAATTTTCAAAATTTTGTTATTGAACAGCTAAAGTCGAAGGCGAATCCGTAGTCGGAGTCGAGCTACTTAAAAATGCTGGAGTCGGCGTCAAGCCAAAGCCCTGGTTCATATCATCACCAGTAATTGTGGAAGAAATAATTGAGCTATTTAAGACTTTGGAACAGATCTGTTCCGATGCCTCTGGTGCCAGTTTAGAGCCAGACTTATGGACACAATATATCCTTTGTAAAGCGGTCGAGGCAGCAAATTCAACAACGCACAAGAGCAAAGACTCAGCTATCCTCACGAGTGACACAGGAGCAACAAACAAGGAAACATCTTCGACGAAAAAACATCGGGAACAACAGAAGAACAGACTGAGGCCAAAGCTAACATCTGCACGTTACCGTACGAAGTCTGTGTCATGTATGAATTCCGTCCATCCCGTCCTCCTCTTACATTCGTTCTCAAATTAACATCAATTTGTATTGAAAACAAATAACCTGCAAGTTGTGTATTTGGTCTTACAATTCTGTTTGCATTGATTAATTGAATTTCGTAATTGTGATGAGTTTCTAGTTTTTTCTGTCTGGCATCGTTTTTTCTTTAGACTTACTGCGTGTACCTGAGCATGAGTACACTTCGACTCATCTCCAGTATAAAAAAAATATCGTGAACGCCACTGCCAATTTTGACTACGAAACCGAGTAACGAGTACAGCGGGCGATTTATGACATCACCTTTTGTGTACGTTTGCTCGAGAGCGGCTGTTCGTGTTTGCAAAGCCATTGATCTGCAATCTGTGCCGCCGCCGCCGTCCGCAACTCACGCTCGTTCGACATGGGAGCTCTACGCATGCGCTTAATCTGGCCTTAATGTCAGCTCCACGAATGGTGGTTTGCCTAAAATACAACAGACCCAGAGACCGACAAACATTGTATGGGAAGGGACGGTTCGTGGAGTTTATGTGTAGTTTCATTGATTTGGAAATCTTTTGCTTGTTTGTGCTACTGAATTGGATAATTCAGTTTCTGTTTTGTTTTGTTTCTGTAATTTATTAGTGGGCGCGTATTTAGCGAATAATTGTAGCTTATTCCAGATTTATATTAACATTCTGGCGAGATATTTCCGTACGTCCGTTCCACCTTTTGGAGTGGTTTCACTGATTGAAAGAATATGACATTCCAAACAACTGATGGCACGGTTACTTAACTACATCATTGTATGACCGATAATAGAAAAAAAGACAAACAAATATACAAACTAAATACACGATAACTGGCCATGATTCATTGAGCCGGCTCTAAGTTAACAATAATAGCCATTAATTTGTATCTATTGATTTAAAGGGGAGGCCTTCGGGGGAATTTATCATCGACGAGGGATGTCGTTTTAAGTGCAGTAACATCATTTCTCTGAGTCACGATTTCCGTTGAAACCGGTTAACTGTTCAGTTAGCATGTTAACCGTATTGGAAGCATTTTGCAAATGTTAATAAGGTGACGTCATAGGATCGTTTGCCCCTCAAGCGGCGTTTTATGACGGAACAGGAAGGCAAGTTTTTCTTTAACTAAGTGAACTCTACGTGATATACATTGTACACTGTGATAAAGGAAATATTTTTTTAAAATGTATTTAAAACAAAAATTAGCAAATTAATTTTTTTGCCGGGCTCTAAGAAAATGTTCCCAAAGCGATTAGGAAAAACCGGCCCATACTTTACTATGGAGGATAACAGTACGAAAATTTGGGCCAAATTTGTCCAGTTCAATTGGATAATTTTTTTGTTAGGTTAGCTTAACCATAAATAACCATGATTTGGAGTCTACGTTATAAAAGGTTAATTTAAACATTTTCTAAGCTCCCCGATAGGCGAGTTGTTAGCGTGCTTGCCTATCAGCGTGGAGGTTGTGGGTTCGATTCCCACCAGAGGCTTTGGTCTGTCGCTGCAAAAATCTAGCCACATGGTCTGTGTCACCCGGTTTATCCATGGACCCAAAATTAGAATATAAATTTACACATAAAAATAAATAAATAAACATTTTCTTGTTGACTGGTGTTTAACAATAATAATAATTAATTTTAACTTGTATTTGTATGGCTGTATTTTTTAACCATGAACATCTTCTTAATATATATTTACCCTCGACACTGATTCACTGATACACTGATTCACTGACTCTGTCACGCAGTACGTAGGAATTTAAATAGGCATTCTATAATTTTAATTTTCTATATAATAACTAGTAAGTTGTAATGCGCCTATGGCGCCCGTTAATTTGCTTGAGAAAGTATTTGCTACTTAATTTTAAAAATTTTGTAAAAAATATTTTGAGAAAACTATTTTGTAAAAAAAAATTTCGAAAAAAAAAAAAATTGGGAAAAAAAACATTTGTGGAAAAAAAAATTTTGCTGAAAAAAAAATTTTCGTTGGAAAAAAAAATTTTGTTGGAAAAAAAAAATTTTGTGGAAAAAAAAAAATTTTGTTGAAAAAAAAAATGTTAGTTGAAAAAAAAAAATTTTGTTGAAAAAAAAAGTTTGCTGAAAAAAAAAAATTTTGTTGAAAAAAAAAATTTTGTTGAAAAAAAAAAAAATTGGGGGAAAAAAAAAATTTGTGTAAAAAAAAAATTTTGGGGAAAAAAAAAATTTTTGTAAAAAAAAAATTTTGTAAAAAAAAAATTTGGGGAAAACACAATTTCTGTACAAAAAAAAATATTATTTTTTTTATTATTATTATTTATAGAATTATTATAGAATGCCTATTTAAATTCCTACGTACCGTGACAGAGTCAGTGAATCAGGGAATCAGGGAATCAGTGTATCAGTGTATCAGTGAATCAGTGTCGAGGGTAAATATATATTAAGATAATAAAAAAAATAATATTTTTTTTTTGTACAGAAATTGTGTTTTCCCCAAATTTTTTTTTTCCAAAATTTTTTTTTTACAATTTTTTTTTTACAAAATTTTTTTTTCAACAAATTTTTTTTTTACTAAAATTTTTTTTCCAAAATTTGTTTTTTGCACAAATTTTTTTTTTCAACAAAATTTTTTTTTTCCACAAAAATTTTTTTTTTCAACAGAATTTTTTTTTTTCGAGAAAAAATTTCTTTTTCAACAAAATTTTTTTTTTCAACAAAAATTTTTTTTTCAAAAAAAAATATTTTTTCCAACAAAATTTTTTTTTTTCCACAAATCATTTTGTCGATAGGATTTTCAAAAAATAACCCCTGAAGAAGTTGGACTAAAGCTAACGAAACGTTGGGAAACTATGAAATAAATTAGTTTTATTTAATTCATAAACCGAGCAATCGCATTCGTTGCAACTTCGTGTAACTTTAGACGGAACTTCGTCTAACACTTCGACACAACAGAGCCGAATGATCTTTGATTTTTTTTTTATTTCGCACATTTTCTGTGGAAAAAACCAACTACACATAATGTTAACTCATCAAATTTTTCATGGACATTTATATTTATATCAAACATTTACCATGAAAAATTTAACCAGACACGTGGTTAAAAAAATCACCGTATTTTCGGTTCTGTGTATACAATTGGGGGCAATTTTTCATTAAAAAAAAATACCCGTAGTTTTGCAAACTGAAAAATTACACACAATTTAAATGTACTAAAAAATAATTCTAAACTATTTTGAGATGTTATATCAGTTTAGACAAATAACTATTGTTCTTTCTTGTTGGCTCATTTATTACATTGCAAATTCTACAAAAATAAAAATGTATTTTCGGCTTTGTGTTTAGAATTTGCGGCAATTTTTCATTAACAAAAAATTACCCGCAAACAAAAAATTACTAAAAAATAATTCTAAACTATTTTGAGGCCCAATTTTAATTATGACGGACAACTTTTGTTCTTTCTTGTGGGGGTCATAATTGTACAAAAACATATTTTGTTTTTTTTTGGCAATTTTTCACAATTTCATATTTTCTGAATATTGAATTTGTAATATTTTCCAGGAATTCTATTTCCAGGATTATTTTTTCCAATTAGAATTCAACTTGACGGGCCAGTTTCTGTTACCCTTGATTGGAAGTCAGTGGAACAGATTCTGGAACAGTTTATACATATTTCAGTCATTTCAATTGTTAGAATTGTTTCCAAATTTCCCCACTGCATGCTATGGTTTCTCAACATTTTACTTAGACTTATCAATTGATCCTCGTGGCAGCAATGAACTTGTACGTGGGTGATGGAGATTCACTTCGCTGTTAAACCCAAAGAATGTCAATGTTTTGTTAGGCATTACATTTTTTTTTGCTTTAATTGTTGTTAATTAATTAACGCCGCAGACTCGTGCAAATGTGTTAATATTCATCGGCGTCTTTTTTCACATACATCTCAAATAATTCACAAATTACTTCTTTTTCTACCTAAATTCTGCATACATTTTTCGAAAATTATCCGTTGATGTTCAAGCTCTTTCTCAGACCGTCTTATGTAGGCAGGAAGACAAAAGATTTTCAAAAAAAAAGTCTATTCAATTTGTTGCCATCTTAGAAATGTCTGGTGATTTTGTTTACGCTTTGAAGTTCTCACTTGAAGTCACATTGTGTTCGCCGCCCGCATTAGCGAAAACCTAAAAAGCACTCTGGCAATTTGTTAACTCCCATCTTTTGCCCGAAACCAAATATGAAACCATCGTTATTTGAAGAAACAAAACAAAACATGAACGACGAAGAACAACAAAAAATAACGAAAACTCTTTGTTGAGTTGTTTTTTTTTAGATTTTGGGATTGTTTTTTATATTTTTTGCTAAGGGGCCCAAACTGTCAAATAGTTTTAAAGGCCATGATTTATTCCTCTGCCATTTATTTTATTATGATGATATCATTATTTATGTCAAAATCATGTATCGGACGAAGCCAAACAGAAAAAAAGCCACGTTCAAAGAAATTATCTTCGTTTGGAAATGTTGAAAATTCGAAAAATTGTTACATTTATATGATCAACAGTTGAGGTTATTTTCCTAGACACACAAGTAGATAATGAAATGGACTTCAATGCTGGGCTCGAGAAACTACGTCATGTGCTAATTTGTCATCAATGGGTAAATGTCAGGATGGAGTCCAATTTCGTCCATTGCGTTATATATGAATTCTGAGTGTATGTTTATTTTTTTGTTGAGGAAAACTATTTATAAATTAGTTTAACATTGATTTTTCATTGACTTTAATTCAGAACAACATTGAAAAGGAAGAAAAAATAATAGTGAGGTTTTAGTGTTAAAATAAATCCAAAGTTTACCGAGTTTCACTCTTTATTCGAGTTCTAACTGTTTGTGGACATTTCCATGAGCCTTGACCTCTTACCAAGGGGAAAGTTATGTCTCTCTAACTCATCATTATTCGAATTTGCACTTAGTCTAACACAGCGAGAATCATTGACACCCTTATAGAGGCTTTCGTAAGAAAGTCGGTCAACAGATGTAGCACTCACATCAACTGGTCAAATTTTACTTTATGAAGCAATCGCAACTCTCTCTATCATCTCTCTATGTCTCTCCTACCTCTCTCTTTGGCTCATATCTCCGATCTGTCTGTCTCGCTGTCTCACTCATTTGTCCCTCACCTCCCCCTCTCTCTTATCACTGCCTTTCTCATTTCTCACTCTTTCCTCCATCTCTCTCTGTATCTCCTAAATATATATCCCATCTCCCCATGTCCCTCCTACGTCTCTCTTAGGCTCACTACTGCCGCTCACCATCTCTCTTTTGCTCACGTACATATCTTAACCTCCATTTGTATCTCCACCCGATCTCTCTGTTTAATCTCTCTCACTCAATTGTCCCTCACCTACATCTCTCTGTCTCTCCTACCTCCTTGGCTCACCTCCATTGCTCACCCTATTTATTTTACTCGCCACACTCTCTCAAGCTCCATTTGTCTGTTTAATCTCCCTCTTTCTCGTCTGTATCTCACCTCCATCTCTCTCTCGTGTGCCTCTTACCTACCTCTCTCTATTATCCCTTCCTCTCTCATCTCTCCTCCCTCTCTTTCTGTCATCCTGTTTTTTCTGCCTTTCCTCCGTCGCTATGTGTATATATTCTCTCTCCCACTCGATGCTATCTGTCCTTGTATCTATCTCTCTTCTCCCTTTCTTCTGCCTATTTCTCTCCTCCCTCACCCATCTAACTGTGTCTCTCCTACCTCTCTTTTTGGCACCCCTCCCTCTCTCACTATCATTCTTTAACTCAAATCACTCACTCACGGTCTCTTGGTCCCACCTCCCTCACTTGCTGCCTTTCCTCACTCACTGTCGGTATATGCTCTCACTCTCTATGCTATTCGCCATTTTCTCCTTGTCTCTCCTCCTTACCACTGAGTCTTCTCCCTCCGCCCTCTTCCTATCCTTCCACTCTCCCGGGCTCGCTCCATCTACCTCTTGCTATTTCTCTATAATGATCACACCAAAGTAAGCTCTTCAAGCTACTCTCTTTGTGCTTATGAGAAGTTTAGTGCAGACGTTTATTTTGTCTATAATTAACGCAATTTAAAACTCTCCCTCTCATATCAGGATATTTCCTCTAATATCCGAACAAATAGACTTTAGACTTACAATTTGCTGGGAGGCTGGAGAATTGTTTAAAATCTTTTTGGGACGAACATTCCAAGCCAAGCAGATGAAATCCGTCAATGACTAATTCGATAGACTCGGTATGAGGCATTTGTGGTATGTAATGTGCCATCATGATTATTTAGAATTTTTAATGTGAGCAGATTCGATCATATTTCAATTAAGCTTTCAATTAAACACGTTCACTTCTTTTCCATAACTTTTATTTGATATTTCCCAATTAAGTGTTTTTTTTTGGTGAGAGCATGAATCAATTTGCGGTAAATGAAGACCCAATAACCCGACAAACACAATTTTGAAATAGTTCTGGGTAACCAAAAACAACAACAAAACACAATCACATCATTCACAACAGTTGAGAGAACAAATTAAAAAATGATTACATTTTAACACATTTTCAAACAGATCGTTGAGTCACATTGAGTCGATGAAATTTTAATTAAAATGTATCCAACAGAATCATTACCTCCCTCCCAGAAAGAAATAAGAAATGTTTTTTTAGACAATTATCAAACAATAACCAACAAAATTAACGAATTCTAAAAAAAAAACACAGCCGTAAATCAATCCACCAATAATTGAAATGGCCAGTCCCATTCCACTGTACATAGTTCCATTGAGTCAATTGCCGCCATTACACGCATCCAAATGGAACGCCATAACAATGACACATTACACACCGATGCGTAAGAACATTTCCGAATTCTATCGAAAAGCGGGGATTTGAATGAAATTGAATTGGGGTCGGAGGGGTAGTCGAGGTGTTGGCAATGTGACGTACGCATTTCACTTGACTTTCGGTGTGTTTGTGTCGTTTCTGTTCTGTTTTTTTATCAAAACAAAGTGACATGTACATAAATATCACTGATAATGATGATAAGCGCAGACTGGGATGAAGGCAACGACAGCTACACAACAATTCCACACAACATGTGATCTTACGGATGCCATCATTTTTCATTTTGTTTTTGTAAATGAGCCTTACAAGTTACACACAGTGGTATGGAGAGTTTCTGCGGAAGATCATGGGATATGTTTACATGAGATATTAAGAGGGGATTATTGGGTTATTGTACCTATCCAATGTAAGCATAGCCTTACATTTTTGTTGCGATTGAAGATCAATGGTCTTTAACCTTCTTTCGAACTTTACTGGTCACTTGAATTACCTAATAATGACAATCTATTACCCTCTGCATTATCTTCAAACACAAAATAATGGCTTACGAATAAATGATATGTCAGTTGGTTATCTTTCTTGCTCTGACTTTCTCTTCCTCTTGTTCTCTAAAACCCTCAATCTCTCTATCACCTCTATCTCTCTTACTCCATATATTTTCCCCTTTCTCCCCCTCTCTTTTTCTTATTGGTTTCCATAGTATGTATTTCTATTCTGGATCGTTCTCTGTAATGAAATTAATTGCCCTTTACTGGTCGTAAAACTTTAGTTACCACTTTAATTACCAGATAAGGACAACTCATTACCGTTTGCATTCTCTTCCGACATAAAATAATGGCTTACGAACAATGGCGAAGTAGAGAGACGATAATTGTATCAAAAGTCGATAACCCGTCAGATCGGCCAGATCTTACCCTTTCAATCCATTCCTCTCCCTCGTTTTCTCCATTTGTTCCTCTCGCTCTCTATGTCTCTCTCTCTCTGTCTCTCTGTCCCTCTATCTCTCTTATTGGTTTGAAAACCTATTTTGCAACACTTCCTTTTAATGAATTAATGAAATATTCATAGAATCAATGAACTATTTTTAGCCTACATTAAAAATTCAATCGGCGCTATTTGCTAAAGTTTTCAACAATTTTAAATTTAAATCGTGCCGCATCGGCTGCAATAGACGAAACGCCTCACAGTTTCTCATGTGATCATAGAGAATGAATATTCACATCCTTATCTCTCCACCTACCTCCCTCTCTCTCGTATTAATTTTAAAATTCTTTGTATTTCCATTATAAATTATTGAATGTATAAAAATATTCATAGAAGCTATGAAATATTTGCGGTGTACATGAAACTTTTTTATGTTAAACTTTTTAAAAATATTCAAAAGCTTGAATTTCAATTTACATCTAGTGACAGATTGTGCCGCATCCGCTGCAGTAGTCGAAACGTCTAGCAGCTTCTCATGTGAGCATTTCACTGTCATAGAGACACTAACCACTGTGCCACAAAGGGGCGATCACAAGAAAAGAGAGAGTGTCTGCGCATAATTGGGCTGCGAGAGTGTTTTGTAAGTAAAGTGCATGCGTTTCATTTCAAATCCAACGCTATTGAATGGAATACAAATCAAGTGAAAATTATCGACAATTTACGAGCCCATGTAACACAACAAACGACTCGAAGATAATTGAAACGAAATGACAACAATTTGTAAGCGCTTGCATTGAATATTAATTGGATTGGCCAGTCTTCAAACGGCAACAGCAAACCACAACAACAACAGAGAAAACGAAAAATGCGTAAGACAAGTCCATGGCAAGGTATTTGAAAGGGTTTCCTCGCCCCTTTAGTAATTTGTGCCATTGGTATTCGAAGGGAAATCAAATGCCGCCCCAGCGAGTCGCATAAACTATGAATGATAAAGTATGACAATGAGCTTTGAGGAGGTTAGGGAATTATTGTAGATATTTTGTGAGAAATTTCTCACGGACATCGAAAGATCAATAGAGTGCAGTTAAAATATGGGATGGTTGGTGGAAAATGAGGGATATTTGTAACAGTTTTCTGCGCGGTTTTATAAAGGGGATGTCGGTCTGTCCAAACTTATATTTAAATCCCAAATTTTAATCCAATCTTAAAAAGAATTTATTTATTTACCTACACAAAATAAATAAATAAATAAATAAATAAATAAATAAATAAATAAATAAATAAATAAATAAATAAATAAATAAATAAATAAATAAATAAATAAATAAATAAATAAATAAATAAATAAATAAATAAATAAATAAATAAATAAATAAATAAATAAATAAATAAATAAATAAATAAATAAATAAATAAATAAATAAATAAATAAATAATTAAATAAATAAATAAATAAATAAATAAATAAATAAATAAATAAATAAATAAATAAATAAATAAATAAATAAATAAATAAATAAATAAATAAATAAATAAATAAATAAATAAATAAATAAATACATAAATAAATAAAAATAAATCCTACTGGGCGAATGTGGCAATTGGAAACATTAACGTCGAGATCACTTTACAAACCCGAATGTGTATGCTTAGGCCTGAGGGTGACGATGATGCCTTTCCACCTCATTAATGCCGGCGACATTACAAGGAACAGATTATACTCTTCCTCTAAACCAAACAAAAAAACCTCTCTAGAAAAACCGTTCAGATCCGACTTTGAAGGTATCGTCTTGAGCTCAATAATTTTACAGAAGCTCCCCTCTGTTAAGGGAAATACCTACGTAGGTATCAGTAAAACTATCTGAATTTCATAAGTCCAGTCTGCTGATTCAGTTTAAATATACATTCTCTGTGTCGGAAAAATCGTCAGAATTTCACTCCCACATAATTTTGCAGAATATCTTCAACCCTGCCAAAGGCTTCTCCAAAAGAAATCTGACTTAAACCGGTAACAAATTGGCGATGTTTATCGAAATCTTAACCATTTGGTTTGTTGGGTTATAACGTTTTTTCACCCGTTTGACTGCGCCGTTAAGTATTACTTCATTTTTGCAAAAAAAAAAAAAAAACCCCCAACACAATCTAAAGAAATTCAACAAATATGGAGTCTTAACAATTACCAAATCGAAGTACAAAACTAATAACATTTTTTTTTTTCATTATTATTGGAATGCCACAAAACGTGTCTTTTTTTCGTTGCCTTTGTCTAACGATCAAATTTGCAATGAACACGAAAAAAATCGTAACGACAAAGAACACCAAAGAATAGAACAGCACAAAAGACACCAAAACAAACAAAAACACACACAATTTTGTCGAATAAACGACAATAAACCCGGTTTAATACGGTCTCAAATATGATACAACTTATAATTGTATCGTAAAAATAAATACGATAAATAATATACGACCAAAATGTGAAATGCCACAATGATGTAATGGCACTGGAGTAGTAAGAATTTCGTACAAAATTCGATTTGAGCGGGACAGCTGTGTGGTGTCTTCAAATAAAACCACTTGAACTCGCTGGAATAATTAAATCTTAACCAATTTCGCCTTCAAAATCCGAATTGCTGGCGACACAGCCAATTAAATTCGAAATCGTAAATTCGTCATCATCTCTTTTGAATATTAATTTATTATTTGCCTTTCGTTTTCCGATTAATTTGTTTTTTTCTCAAATATTTGTCGTAATTGTAAATATTTTAAAATTTATTTTAATTGATTTGAATGCCAGTTTTTGGTTGTTTTATGAAAGCAGATGTTTGGAAACTTTCGAGAAAAATATAATAATACACAACACTTGTGTGATCACATGTATTGATTGAGGGAAGGGAGAAAATTAGCCAAATGCTTTGTTAAATATTAAATTAAAATTTCACATAGTGAAGTCGGAGATAAGAAGTCGGTGTTGCCAGCGGAAAACAGTTGCAAAGTCTTGTCATAAAATATCTTTTAGATTTAGATTTTTAAATTACAATAAACTAAACTGTGAGGGCACTAGCAAGATTTTTTTTGATATTCAAAACAAATCCTCTAAGGCCTTCTAAAATACATTTCAGATACATCTTTAATATATATTTACCCTCGACACTGATTCACTGACTCTGTCACGCAGTACGTAGGAATTTAAATAGGCATTCTATAAATAATAATAATAAAAAAAATAATATTTTTTTTTTGTACAGAAATTGTGTTTTCCCCAAATTTTTTTTTTTTTTCCAAAATTTTTTTTTTTTACAAATTTTTTTTTTTTACAAAAATATTTTTTTTTTTACAAAATTTTCTTTTTTTACAAAAATTTTTTTTTTCCAATTTTTTTTTTCAACAAAATTTTTTTTTTCCGCAAAATTTTTTTTTTTAGCTAAATTTTTTTTTCCACAAATATTTTTTTGTTCAACAAAATTTTTTTTTTGAACAACATAGGGCAGCCACTTTGCGATTTGGTTATGGAACATTTCATGAATACAATATAGTCCTGTAAGCGGTGTTGTGGTGGCCATTTGCTGATGTTGTTTCTCATTATTAACGGCATACCTTCCTCTTTATTATAAAATAAACATCCGATCATTTGTCTCAAAAAATTAAAATTTTCTCTGAAACCAAAATAACATCTTCTGTTGGAAAAATCTGTACTTCATTTTTCCCAAAGTTTTTGGTAAACAAATTAGTTACTAACGTTTTGAGAGTAGATGACAACGTACAGTTGCCATATCATCAACAACTCGTTGAAAGTATAGTACCCCAATTGTGAAAACCCTGGTTGACAATTTCTACACAAATCGTTCACAAAACCGGAACATCGTTGACGATTTGGTCACATACGTGTAACGATAGACTTTCGTGACCGTATGTTGTCAGTTCATGTACGTTTGGTCATACTTTTTCTATGAGTGTATCGATTGTCATAATAACAGTATGGAATTTTAATACAAATAATAATTTTCATTTTTACTTACAATTGATGGAGTTATTGCACATATGTGTGTGTATTTTTTATATTGAAAATGTAAACTAACCTGAAAAGAAAAAAGGAAATTGTTCAAATTAGAAATGTTACAAAATGTGAATAATAAAAACGAAAAAAATATAAAACGAATATAATTTTCTATTAAAATTTTCTTATTAAATGGCATCTCATCCCAACACATTTGGCAAACCTGAATACTTTTAAATGCATCCGTACATTTCTCATTTGTCGGCTCTCGCATCAAATCGAATCCAACGATCTTTCCACCTGAATTATGGCGTGTCATATTTTTCGGTGTACTCTGTATCCGTAGTCAGTCAATCAACCTTCGTTGTCTTCGCTATCGTAGAAAAAATGTGGCTTCTGGCAAAAAATTGCCTTTCAATGAAACTTGTGTTTTATTAAATTTTGTTGGTTTTAAACTTTAAGGCCAACAAAGGAAACACTTTTGTGGAATGAAGATTCAAAATTATGCGAATGTGTCATAGCTGTACACGGAGAGAAAAAATGCGCATTTGAGACAAAGCAACAAATGTAGAAAATAAGCATTTCCTTTAGCGTCAGCATAGCTCAATAATGAAAAGAAATCTCCATCTGTATTCATTTTTCCACAAATCTCATTACCCGAAATTATCACAAGCGAACAAATTCAGACAGTTTCACAATAATTTCTTCGAAAATATCAAAACAGTTTCTTTATAATTTCTTCAAAAATATATTTTTACAATATTTTTCCTAAAATTCAAAAATCAAAGTACGAAATAAAACAAATCTAACTGCCTGTTTCCATAAAACGATTTTGTTCGTTCGTTACAAATCGTCCATATTGAAAGCGTTATAAAATGGGCTTCAGACATTTTTCAATTCAGGTTTTCAGATATATGTTAGATATGGACATCTGGAACACAATCTCAAAAGAATGAGATCTCACTATCTCACATTTTATTGCGCCTTCAATTTTGCCAATTTGTAACGAACGAACAAATTCGTTTTATGGAAACAGGCAGTACATTTTGGAAATCTCCAACTGTATCAATTTGTCCACAAAAACTCATAAACTGAAATTAGTACAATCATTAAAGAGAACAAATTCAAACAGTTTCACAATAATTTCTTCAGAAATATATTTTTACAATATTTTTCTAAAATTCAAAAATCAATGAACGGATCTTATTTTCTTGCCGTGTAGTTAACTATGTTCGGTCTATTTGTTGTATCGTTTTTCAATTTGTTCGTTACTTAAGAAAAACAACAACAAAAATAAAACTAAAAAAAAAATGTGCGGCAAAAACGTTATAAATGATAAATATTTACATAATGCTGACATCAGACTTTATTAAATTAAACGAACCAAAAAAAAGAACCAACGAATTAATAAAAAAAACAAAACCTCGTAGAATATAAAAATTCTGAAACTCCAGCAGTAAACAAAACAAGCCGAATCAGACAAAGAGTAAGACTTTAGAGGGCGGCCAAGGGGGTGATGAACGCTAAAAGAGAACAGAGAGAATAGCCAACAAACAAATAACAGCAAACGTGAGATTGTTTTGTTCCATATCATTTTCAATTTAACAATTTTTATTCACGTCAAGAATTGAGAACGAATTTTTTTCGAATTCTCGATTTTGTTTTTTGCGCTGAATTCTTAAGTTGTCGATCACACAACAGCAAAAATATTTTCAAGTAAAACTTATTGAATATGCAAAACATGTTTTGAAACAGAAACACCACCATACGATCAAAAGGAATTTTTTCTTCTTTTCTTTTTTTTTTTTTTTTTTGATTTCGCCTAAAGCCAAACGCCAAAAATGTAAAAACTGACAGACGAACTGTATCACACAAGAACCAAATACAGAAATTCACCGTTTACTGGTTGGCTTTTGAGGAGACCTTAGGCTGGGCCATGAGCAGACAAGTCGGGAGAACGTGCATAAATGCCAAATAAGGTTTCCCTTGGAAATTGTATCATTTCCTTTCAAATAATAATAAATAAAAATTGCTTTATGGGTCGTTAATATGACGTTAATATAGACGTGCAAATATGTTCGGCGGTTTTGGCAGAGGACCAGATTTCGTTTGGACTTACTGGGGGGTTATTTTTTTTTTTATTTTTTTCCTTTACACAAAATCGTCTCTACAAACTTTGCGTTTTGATCCCTGGAAGTTTAACTTTTGTCGAATTTCCAACTGTTGTCAAGTGTTATGCACCAAACCGTCAATGCTAGTTAACCTCTCAACACCCGAACCAATTAATGAGTTCAATTGATTTGCAAAAACAAAAATGGAAGTCTTCCAAAAACTTAACTATCAATCAAAGTGTGTACGTCTGTCTAAACAAAATCAATTTCGCTGTCGAACAAAATCACGAAACTACAAAAGATTAATTTGACATTAAACACTGACATTGTGACACCAAAAAAAAAAAAAAAAAAAACTCTAAGACAAAACAAAACAATGTAATTTAATAAATGTGTATTTGTGCATTTATAAAAAAAACAAAAAATAAATAAATATAATCTTTAGGATGACTAAGATTTACTAAAAATAAATCTGTTACTATCAAAATGAGTTTGAAAAACACACGCTGCTGATAACACAGTGAAGGACAGTGGAATCTAAAAAAACAAACTGTAAATCATTAATTTTTTTTGTCAGTACAAGGGAAAAGGCAAAAGCGAAAAAAGGTAGCAAAAGTAGTAGTTCCTATCCCTTGATCTACAATCAACCAAAAATATTTTATATATTTTAAAATCATGACAATCCACTGCGTAAACTTTGCTTCTGTATTTTGATTGATTGGTTGACTCTAATAAATGCCTTAGGTTGGCAACTCTAAGTATACGGTAAAGAGAAACAAGTGGCAGCACTGTAGTGTACATAATCAGCTGTTTACACAGGTTATTGCAAAAAACAAATTTCGAAGATTGCAAAAATAATCCAAATCAGTTTGTATTTTAAACAACAAAATTGATAGACTCTGACAAATTTGTATGGTTGACCACTAGGGTGGAGTGAAAACATGCTTTTTTTTAATTTGAAAAAGTTAACCTCGGAAAGAGATGTAGTCTGGGGCCCTAATGAGGGGGAAAATAAAGAAAAAAAATTTAAAAAAAATTTAGGGGTCGCGCCACTCCCTCGAAATTTGGAAATTATCGCTATTTTGGCGTTGATTTTAGAAAAATCCTAAAAATTAACGACTTAACTTATTCGAAATTTAAAAGTTTGAGCTTGTTCAGTGCCCAAACAAAAGTATTTGAGGCAAATATGAGGATAATCGACTAATATTTGTAGCTTTGGTGGCGATTTCATTGTTCAGTCAATTTTCTGAAGAAGGGGCGATTTGACTTATTTTACTTTTTGCAATTTTTGAACAATGAGAACATTTTTTTAAATTTGTTCATGCCCTTATTTCATTGTTTACGCTATTGCAAACATTTATTGACATAAAACTTTTTAGGATTTTTCTAAAATTAACGCCAAAATAGCGATAATTTCCAAATTTCGAGGGAGTGGCGCGACCCCTAAAATTTTTTTCTTTATTTTTCCCCTCATTAGGACCCCAGACTACATCTCTTTCCGAGGTTAACTTTTTTTTTTTGAATTTCACTCCACCCTATTGACCACATCAATAAGAAGAGAACATTTCGAAAACAAAAGCCAAAGAAGGCGGCAGTTTTCTAAGTGAATAGCTTAAAATCATCTTAAGTCGGCTGTGTGGTTTCGCGCAGCTAAAAAAGATCTATAGCTGAACAAACACGCAGCCAAAAGAAATCTATGGGATTAAGTGGCAGCCAAATTTGTATTGTATTTTCTGTGCCCAAAATCAAAGAACAGGACTTGGTTGACATGTGGTTTCAACAGGACGGTGACATGACAAGCCACACTGCACAAGAGTCCATGAAGCAACTGAGAGGCAAGTTTGTTGAGATATCTCATCACAAGTTTTGAGCCGGTCAATTTACCACCTCGTTCGTGCGATTGGACCCCAACTGACTTTTTTGTATGGGGACACTGGAAGTCTCTTGTCTATAGGGACAAGCCAACCACGAAGACAGCATTACACATGTCATGGGTGAGATATCCACTGAAATGTTGGATAAATGTAGGAGTTTCAGACTGGACCACCTAAAGCGTAGACGTCGTGGGCAACATTTGCCTCAAATAATATTTAAATAGTAGTCATCGATGGAAATAAATATTTCATTCGCTAGCACAAATTTTCTGCGTTTTCTTATGTTTTCAAAACCAAACGCTTAAAAAACCACCCTACAATAACAGAAATTAGAAAAATTTAACTAAGAAAAACAAGTCAATGCAAAAAAAAATATAAAAGGAAATTCTGAAATTATTATATCTGTGAAAAGAATATTCCACAAACTTTTACAGTCTTTCAGTTTGGCACCTTCGATATTTCATTATTAAATTGAATTAGTGTAACCACAGTGCATCTCGAGAATTGTCTACAATTAAAATTGTATGATTGACAATCTTTTTGTGTGTTATTTTGCAACACCTTCAAATGTACATAATTTAATTTCTGTGATACATTGATTAAATATAAATAGATAGTACGTGTTGCCTTAAATGATAGTGTACACCACTTCAGTATGTTCCACATTTCATAGAGGGCAATACATTTATTAGCGTCAGGTCCGCTGTGAAATTCTGTCTTTTTTTTTTTTTTGATATTTCCCCCATTAATGTGAGAGAATGCAGAATATTTAAACGGATGACGTCGTTGTCAATTTCCAAACGATTTCCAGAAAAACTGATAAGAATTGTGAACACATGCAATTTGTTTCTCTTTTTTAGTCGTTGTCCATATAGCAACTGTTCGATTGTAAATATTGTGAAAATTCGTAGAATTATAGAAAGTCCCATCCAACTGGCTGTTAGATATGACAACAAGAATTATGACAATCGGCGAGTATGGGTTGCAAAACAAAAATCAATTTGTTCCTTTTTTATTTGTTATTAATCCAGAAGGCATGACTTTAGTTGATTGTATTTGATTATTCGTTTATACCACACAAAGACAAACAAATTAGTTGAAAATTAGTTTGTACTATAAAAGGGCAAATTTCATGAGAAATGCCTTATTTTTTATTTTATACCTTATTTATATTTAAACGAAAAATCGAAATTACCACAATTGGTCCGAGTTGTAGTAATTTTTCAAAAAAATCAAATGGTAAACGCAACAAAAAAATTAAATTAGAAGATGCAACTAAAATATAAAATTGGTAGATGCCTAAAGAAATAAATGACTATATTACTGCCAATAATAATGTCGAATAAGAAAAAAATAAAATGGTTGATGCAACTAAAAAATAAATGACTATATTGGTTGATAACTTATGCCGATCAACAACAAATAATAACTGAATTCTGATTAAGAAAAAATAAAATGATAGATGCAACTAAAAAAATAAATGATAATATCGCTTGATAAATTATGCCGAACAACAACAAATACTAACTGGAATGTGATTTAAAAAACATAAAATGGTAGACGCAACTAAAATATAAAATTGGCAGATGCAACTAAAAAAATAAATGACTATATTGCTTGATAAATTATGCCGATCAACAACAAATACTAACTAAAATGTGATTAACACACAAAAAATGGTAGACGCAAATAAAATATAAAATTGGCAGATGCAACTAAAAAATAAATGACTATATTGCTTGATAAATTATGCCGATCAACAACAAATACTAACTAAAATGTGATTCACACACATAAAATGGTAGACGCAACAAAAATATAAAATTGGCAGATGCAACTTAAAAAATAAATTACTATATTACTGGATAAACTATGACGACCAACAACAAATATTAACTGAATTGTGATTTAGAAAATATAAAATGGCAGATGCAATTAAAAAATAAAGGACTAATAATCAACACTAAAAAACTACCTGGAGTATGGCACAAGCCATAACAGTCTAAGTTTGGTTTTTCATTTTTTAGGAGAGCAATTTAAAACTTGAAATCGCTGCTTAAAATCTCGACTCGAATTTTTTTTGGTTTAACTTTCTGACAGATTCTAAGGAAAAAATTTCTTTTACAATGCAGACGATGGTAGTCACAACTCAATTTCGTCCTAACTCGAGTTAGAACGCTATGGTTTGTCACCACTGATCATAAGGTATCCGGTTAATAATTTCAGTTGTTCCAACTGGGACTTTTTTTTAAATCTCTAAGGGGGACATGGACGTACACATTCCCCGCAGACGTTCTCTTTTTCCCATACTCTTTTAACATATGTTCCATTGAGGAAATGCCAGATAATGACAATGCAAAGGTTGTGTACAAACGGATGAGTGAATATTTCATACCATTTTTTTTTTTCGTGTTCTTCTTCTTTTGATTTCTATAGAAAACTGTTTGTCAAATGGATATAAGAAACCTTAGTAGTGCAAATACTTTGTTTTATATTTCTTTTTGTATTTTTGTATGTCTTTTTCCGTTTTCCGTTTTTCGTTGTTTTTTGTTGTTGTATTTTTTATTTGTTTGTCTTCTTTATGTGCTAAAATTTCTTTGGTCAAAAAGGGTTCTTTAGACTGTCTCGAGGAAATATTTTGTAATTGACAAATTCAAAATACCATTCTAGGGACAAATGCGGGGCAAACAATCGCTTAACCTTGTGACACCACAAGGAACTTGTTAGGCAATGATCAGCTTTGTCGGCCTTGGCTGATCATATAGTATGTATATCGAATGGTATTAGAATCGCATTTGTTACTCAATTTACGAAGGTCTTCATGCCACCGTCAATCTAAATTGAAAGCTTGCTTCAGGCCTCATGTCCAAGTGTAAGTATACAAATAGTTTATTGAATTGAATTGACATTTTGCGGATTTCAAGTGGTAATGCGAAACCTAGGCAACTCTGGGCTTATCCTCACAATGCGATGTCTAAAATTGAATTAACTTCACTGTTTCCCTTTTGTCTGTGTGGGCGTTGTTTTCCCATCAAAATGTTCACGACGTTACATTCTCTGTATCAACCTCTCGCACTACGTCTCGCTTTCTGTCAATTTAGCTCTGTCTCTATCTATATCCACTCTCACTCTGTACCTATCTACATTCAATTCTGGCTTTCCCTCCAAAATGTCCAGGACGTTACATTCTTTGTCTCTCCCTCTATTACATTCTCTGTATCAACCTCTCGCACCACCTCTCTCTTTCTGTCAATTTAGCTCTGTCCCTATCTATATCCACTCTCACTCTGTACCTATCTACATTCAATTCTGGCTTTCCCTCCAAAATGTCAAGGACGTTACATTCTCTGTCTCTCCATGTATCACTCTCTGTCCCTATCTATATCCCTCTCATACTATATCTCTCCCCCACCCCCTACATATCTTTCTCTCTTTACTTCACTCCACTATATAATTAGATTTTTTTTTCAATTGTTCCTAATGTCTTGACAGACCCCCCCACAGCTTCGACACAAGTGCGACAGTGTGAAGCGGCCTTACAAAACAAAAGAGAATGAAACCAAAAGGGGCCACCACCTTTTCAGTTGGCGTCATGTGGCAAAAACCTGAGACCACATATTCGTGGCTTTAACGAAGAAAACATACGGACCGACGGACAGGCGCACCCAACGCATTGATTTGTGAGAAAGAGAAACAAGTAACCACAAAAAGTCGCCAACAAAAGACAGATAGAAAATCTCGTAGATGGATGATGGCTTCGAAGCCGAGAAAGAATTCACCAAACACAAAATAACTGCAGTTGCACGTTTTCCCAACACTAGCCAGTTGATGCTGAAAGGGGTGAGCGCTGCGCTGGTGGATGGATCTAGCGAGTGTGTGAGGTCAGGGTATATGTGTAAATAAGAATGTTAACCTATTCTTGAAAGCCATGACGCTTGAGTGCATGAGCTCCGCTGATCGGTCGTTCGGTCTGTAAGGCAATGAACGGTGTAGGTTTACCAAGCCAACGAGAAGGCTGTGAAATACAAGGAAATGAGACAATGCGAGAACAAATGAAATCGATAATCGAATAGCGTAACTAAATACCTGATGTGTAAAAAACTATAAAAGGCAGTACATGTGATTATATGTGTATGAAAAAGAGCCAAGACAAGGAATCTAAAACAAAATAATTGTGTTGTATTTATATATATCAAAATCAAGCGTGGTGGTGACAAGTGAAGAAAATTTGTGGTAATGGAAATACATGTTTATTAGAGCAAACACATAGCTGCCAAAGTGACTACATTAGGCATTACACGAAAAACACTGTTGAAGGAAAACTCATTCTCCAGTCCGATCGAAAGACAGCACTACCGAATCGACTGAGAAGATTTAGGGCGATAAATTATAATAAATGCAATTTTTAAATTTAAAAGATAATCTTAATATATATTTACCCTCGACACTGATTCACTGACTGTCACGCCGTACGTAGGAATTTAAATAGGCCTTCTATAATTTTCTATGAATAATAATAATAAAAAAAATAATATTTTTTTTTTGTACAGAAATTGTTTTCCCCTAATTTTTTTTTTCCAAAATTTTTTTTTTACAAAATTTTTTTTTTTACAAAAACTTTTTTTTCAACAAAATTTTTTTTTTCCACAAAATTTTTTTTTCCTCAAATTTTTTTTTTCCACAAAATTTTTTTTTTCCACAAAAGTTTTTTTTCAACAAAAATTTTTTGTTGAACAAAATTTTTTTTTTCAAGAAATTTTTTTTCTTTTCCACAAAATTTTTTTTTTCAACAAAATTTTTTTTCCATGTTTCAACGGGCGCCGTAGGCACATTACAACTTACTAGTTTCTAATAGAATATTTCAGACAGTTGAATTTATATTAAATGTAAGTTACCTTGCCTACAATTGAGTATAAGGGAACGGAAAACGCCGAGCAATTATCTTATTAGTCTTAGCCGTAGTTGAATATGTCCAGAGGAGACAATTCTCTTGACCGGTCGAACCGAAAGGTTTTTATTTATTTTGTATAAATAAAGCTTAAAAGTTCTGAAGAAAATCCGACATAAATAAATATGGGCTTTGTATTATTTATGAAATAAAATAACACCCAAAGAAGATGAAATAATCTCCAAATGGATTTTTCAAAAAATATTAGGTGTTATTTCATTCATTCGTTTGAGCATTATTTTATTTGGGTTCAATTTCGTAGCGTCCCAACAGTCAGCGACAACATTTAATTTAATACAAGAATAAACAGATGTTTGAAAAAAAAAAAATAACATTGTTCACAAGTTTCTGATCAGTCAGAAAATCAATACCAGTGAACAAACTATGTTCATTTGAATTCAGGTTTTCGTAAAATCTTTAGTAATATTTACAAAATTTCTACAATAATCCATCATCATTAAGCGATAGCTTCTTACATTGTGCCAGCATGCTCATAGCTAGGAACAGCTTGAACGAAATCTGGTGAAAATGTTGTTTTCGAAACATGTATTCCAATAGGAGTTTCTGCACAATCGTTCACTGTCACTCACCGTTCGACTGTTTACACTAGGCAACAACAAAAAAAAATCGGGAAACTAAACAAATCCAGCTTTGGTTTTATCGAAAAGACTCCAATGGTGGCACTGTGTAATGTGTCAACAGTGTACTCCAGGCACGAAATATTTGAATATTTCAATAATTGAAAATTTTGTATTTCAAATTTCCCCAATTAATATTCATCATGTGTTCTAGTTATTTCCTAACTTTCCCAGTTGTTATTGAAAAAATGCATTACCACAAAAATGAAAACTCTAATTCAATTTCACTAAAGCACTTTAGAATTAATTAAAGTAAATTGTATGTGATTTCAGTCAACTGGTAAGGGTTAAGTGTTATTAATACAAAGACCGACGTGGAACGATCTATCATCAGAGCGCGAATGACTCATTCGCTGGCTCACTCGAATCGCAGAGACAGCGTCTGCCCCGATTATGGCAATTGGAAGCGTATGTAGAGGAACTTGAATGAACCTCAAGTACTGGGACTTGTAACTGTAGTGGTGGCAACCGCCTCAAAACAACTACACTTCAAACACACACACGAAACAGAAAAACAACACAAATTGCAATTTGTTATTACGTAGTATTTGTTTTTATTGAAGAAAATGCAAGCAACAAAAAAGTCATTAATTTAACAAGTTGTTCAGTCAAACAGCAGATCACTTGACTAAACAATCTTAGGGCAAGGCAAACCATTGATACCCTACGCTGAGCAATTTGATCGATCGATCGATCAATCGTCGTTTATAAGCTGGCCAAAAAGGGCAGAGCAAGGCAAACGGTTAGCCAAGATCGATGGGTTTAAAGTACGGCGATTCGGCGGTTATCCATTTTCCCGCGCATTTCATGATGAACGTGTGAAATGAAGCAGAACTCGAATGGTCGTCAAAAAAGCATTAAATCACATTTCACAAATAAAAAAAAAACACCCAAAACCAAAAATCGTTTTACGAAAAAAGGCGTTTTGGCCTTGACTCGAAACAATTCAATTGATCTTTTCGAGTTTTTGTATGTATGGTTGTGTGTAAGTTAAACTTTTTCTTCTCAATCTCTCTTTCAGACAAAATAAACCGGCTTTGTCTTGTTGTGCTTGAAGACACCAACAAAAGCAAATAACTTGTTTTCATTATTTTTTTTTTTTGCAATAAGAAAAGTGGTTATTGCACTATGACTGACTATCGAGCAATGCTGTCGTCGTACGTATTAGTGAGGTTGGAAAGCCAACTCCTAGTCGGGTGGTGGCCAGCGAGAGGTATGAGGTACCAATCGTACCAGTGGTACGGGTTGGAAATGGAACTAACGGCATGCCACACGGCTTTAAATCAATATGACTGTGTAAAGTAATCTTTTCATAATTTCAATACACTCGCAGAGGTTCAATAAAAATGACAGGCACCACACCATCACCATAAATATAGTCGAAGAGACTGGAATGCAGACATTCCTTGTTGGCCAAAAACACCCCACCCCGTCGCCAAGTAAAACAGAGCTTAGACCAGGCGAGATGAGGTGGATGTGCGCACCAGCAAACAACAAACGGTGTTAACGCCATTCAAATATTTAGTCAACCAGGCCAGTCGACTCGCTCAGCTAGCCGATAGACCAAGTGTAATATGGAAAACTTGGCTTGGAAAACCAGATCTCTTACATTCATCCAGCCGCAGCCGCAGCAGCAGCACCATTCAAATGACATTAGTTGGCCGCTTCATGTTAACTTCTTAGCTAACTTGGTATTCTGTGGCCAGAATGAAAAATCCACCAAAGCCATAAAACAAAAACTAGGTAACACACAGAGAACCCAACCAATACCACAGAGATGCATACACAGACATATATATTGACCAGTTGTCTGTGTGTAGCCATCCAAAGGTAAATAGAAAAAATTCGTTTATGGCCCCCAGGTCTTACTTAGTTCAAGCAGCACTTTAACACACAATAACTGTGAGTGGCTCATAGACAAAGTTTCATTAATTTCTTGTAACGGCCCATTATTTGTTTGTGTGTGTTTGACCACAGCATTGTTTTTTTTTTGGCTACCGACCACACGCTTCGTTTCGTTGCAGACTGCTTAGGTACAGGAATGCCCGAACGATTATAACAAATATTGTTGACCTTTTTGATCGAAGACCTAAGTTTGATTTTGACCCGGGGAAACGAAATGCTTGACTAATTGACACTTAAGAACTCGTGGCAGCCTTTGGAATATTGTCCGTTTAAGAAAATTAAAAAAAGAATAACATTTGAAATCTTTTAACATAATTCAGTTTCTTAAATAATGACAATCGGACATACAACAAAACCAATTGCAACTTATAATATTTTTTTTTAAATGTTAAAAAAAAATATTTCAAGAGTGTATAATTAAAAAACACTTATTAACAAATTAGAAAAAAAAAAACAATTTACTAAAAATCATACAATAGAGCTGTTTGCTTTTTTATAAATAGAAAATCATTTCCTTTGACGTTAAGATAATTATTTCTTCAATCTTAAACAAATATATTTTGTATATAAAAGAAAATTATTTTTAAAATTTAAGAGATTTATTAAAAAAATAAAACAAATTTTGTATACAAAAAAATATTTTTTTTACAAAAATGTTTAAAAATACTTTTCATACAAAAAAATATATTTATAAAAAAAAATATTTGTTGTACAAAAACCATTTTTTTATTTAAAGAATAAACAAAAACCAAAAATTTTATATTAAAAAATATAATACGACCTATTTATTTATAAATATTATATTTAAAGGGATTTTTTAAAAAATAAAACAAATTCTTTATACAACAAAAAATATTTTCCTTACAAAAATGTCTAAAAATAACCTTTATACAAAAAAAAAATATTGTAAAAAAAAATATTTGTAAAAAATAAAAAAATATTTTTCTATAGAAAAAAAAATATTTCTTATTGAAAGAATAAACAAAAGCCTAATATTTATTCAATTTATTTATATTATAAAAAAAAATTATACGAAAGAAACATTTTTTGTACCGAAAAAAATTTTTTATACAAAAAAAATAAATATTATATTTAAAAGAAATTTATTGAACAATAAAACAATTTTATCTTTAAAAAGATATTTTTTTTATACAAAAAAAAAATAATTTTTATACAAAAAAAAAAATTATTTTTGTACAAAAAAAAATTTTTATACCAAAAAAAAAATAATATTTGTACAAAAAAAAAATTTGTATACACAAAAATTGTATTAATTGTTTTTATCGTCGAACTTTAGGTTAATTTTGGTAAATGTCAAAAAAAAAAATATTTATACAAAAAAAAATTTGTATACACAAAAATTGTATTAATTGTTTTTATCTTCGACCTTTAGGTTAATTTTGGTAAATGTTAATAAAAATCGAGCACGGGATATGATATTGTGTATATTTATTTATTATTTCCCGAAAAAAAAAAATGTATACAAAAAAATTATTTTTGTAGAAAACACATAAAAAATATTATCCAAACAAAAATACTGGAAAATCCTGCAACCAGTTTTTTTTACCTGTTATGCACAAACAAATATTTTTTTACGAAATTAGACACAATTAATGAAGACATCCTTCAGAGATGTCAACAAATCAACAAATATATTTTTTTAAATTAAATTTTTTTATATTTCTTCATTATTATTATTTATTTAAAAACCAATTCAATGAAGCGGTTGCATTTTAACTATCGCACTCAGAATACAATATAAAACTATCGTAAAATTTGTTTTTATGAACGTACTTACGTACCTAATTTTTTACACCAAATTAATTCGCCAAATTCGATTTTGATGTGAGGATTACGGAAGATCGAATTATATACCTTAAATCCACAAAATGACATACAAACATATAGTGCTTGGATGTGGGGTTTTTAATAAAAATGCCATTACGTTTTAAAGATAAAGTGTCTAATTCTCAAAATACTTTCACCACACAGTGGGGCAAATGCCAAAGCCCCCCAGGCACTCACGCACGCCAGCGCACAGTAGGAATTTAACCTGTTTTGATTTAGTTAACGTTTTTCCATTGTCTAAAGTTTTTTTTTACATTTTTTGTGTATGTTTTAAACGTTTTTCGTAAGACGAAAATAAGAAACAAAACAAAAATTGAACGTAAAATCCCATTAAGAATTAAATGGAAAAGAATTAGGGTCAATGGAAAATTAGAAAACAAAAACCAAACTAAACTGAACCAAAGCAAAGCTAAAACAGAAGTTCACAGCAGCAGTGGTAGCAACATCGAACAACAACAACAACGGCCACACTAACCAGACCCGAAGACCCAACTCAGCAACTTGTTGCATAATCTACGGTATAAAAAACGAAAACAAATACGGCTAAACCTAAGAAAGCCCCGTTTTGTTGTTCACTCAATTCCGATGAGGGATTCTCTGGTGTGGCGGCACACACTACGGTGCTGGAACATGCACGGCGTGCAGCTGAGCCAGATGGAGACGTTTTTTTTGGCCATTAAGACCATAAAGCCAATAATGGTTGGTCATTAAACGTCGAAATCATTATAATTATTACAAATGTAATCATAGTTTAACGAAACAATGTAAAGATCAGATAACAACGGCCATAAGTGATCGTAAAAACAAGGTAAGTGAGTGAGAAGGAAGGGATGAATGCACGAAGAGGAACACAAGTGATAACTAGAGGAAAGGGCTATAAAAAAAAGTAGTGAATATGAAAGATAAGAGCCACAAATGTACTTGAAAATTGTCGTACCTTTTTTTTAGCTTCTATCTAAATTGGAAAATACTGTTTTAGAAAGACAACAACCAACACAGAAAAAAAAACAGGCCAAAAATGTTCAATTACTGTCGTAATTGAAATTAAGCTTGGAAATCAATTAATGTTGTAATTGATCTTAGAAATTCTTGGCGAAATCAATGTAAAAAATAGTAAAAAAATCAATTACTTATTTAAAATTTGAGTAATTGAATTCACAACTTTTGTAATTGGAAGAAAATCAATTAAAAAAGTAATTGAATTGACGAATTCCATACAAACTTCGTAATTGATTTCAAAAATATGTTTTTTCTGTGAAGCTAAGAATTTAGAATTGTCCTTCGAGCTAAAAAGTGCAATTACTTCCAAAATTCTAAAACAATGGTTTCGATATGTAAAAAAATCTAAATCAGGAATACAATATAAGGGTTAACAGATTTAAACATAATCAATTCAACGATAACGAGCAGTGTCTCATCATTATTAAATACGGTCCTTCGAGAAGATATTTGAACCGAATTCTCCCTTGTCAATAAATATGTTTGGCGAAAGGGAAAATGAAACAAACCAGGCCTGTTAACGAGATGATCGAAAAACCGATTAGGTTGTAAAATACTGAAAAGCTAAGCCAAAAAATGAATGGCCAACCGAAGAATACATTTTAAGGAGTCTGTCCAAACAAGCTTCTTTCTTCAGCAATTTAAGAAAGAACAACACTGACTCAACTTTTGGTCCTTCGAGGTATACAGAAATTTGACAACACTTAGGGGATGATCTCTACAAATGCAATGCACTGTGTTAGCGATAGAAAATTAGGGTATTTGGCATTTGTTTTCAATATGGAAATGCCAAAGCTGGCAGGAAAGACAATGGCTGCAAGAGAATTTCACATACGAACAGTTGGGCTGAATAAAGAATATTCTCTATAGTGCGCTTCCCACTTAAAATGGTCCTTCGCGATGAACAAAAAGTACAATAGCTCCAAATTTAATAAAAGTTGGTCCTTCCAGCTTGGAAAATTCTGAAATAAGTGGTCCTTCGAGACAACCCTACAGTGCAACAACTTCAAAAAAAATTATAAAAAAATGGTTCGTCCGGAAGACAACAAATTGCAAGAGCTTAAGTAAATTCTAAAAAAATGTGGTCCTTCGAGATGGCCAAAAAGTGCAAAAGCTTTAGCAAATATTTAAATAGGTGATTCTTCGGCACAGCTTCAGCCAATTCTGTACAAACGGGGATCCTTGGAGATGGCCAAAAAGTACAAACGCTTCAGAAACTTCTAAAGAAGTTGGTCCTTCGAGATGACCAAAAAGTGCAACAGCTTAAAAGCAAAGGTGGTCTTTGGAGAAAAATATGTGGTCCATCGGGCAACCGCTTCAGTATATTCCGGAAAAATTTGGTCCTTCGAGATGGCCAAAAAGTGCAAAAAAATCTGGAAAAAACGTGGTCGTCCGAGTAGGCCAAAAAGTGCAACAGTTGACAAAATTCTACAAAGTGATTGTCAAATAATTGAAGAGGCTTTGCTGCATATCTGCTTCATGCTCTAAGCAGCTCGTAGACCAAAGCGACTTAGATTTCACGAAATAACCTCCAACAAAGGAATCCCCAAATGGATTTTTCATAATTGTAAGGGTGTTTTTTAATTTTTCGATTTGAGGGATTGTGAGTCGCTGGCCAAAAACACCTTCTCTAGTCATAAAACTTTTGGCTCAAAATTCGATTTTAGACTGTCTCCACGAACTGGTATCGATTAAACTGGTTCCACTGTATGACATTATCATAAAAAGCTTAACTTTCCTTCGAATCGTGGATATTGGACATCTTTATATTGCAATATTATTTTGTCCCTCTGTGACACCTGAGCTAAATACCACAAATACCAAAGTTTGCCTTTCTTCTGTTTTGACTGCTGGTTTTCTTTTAATGGGGGGGAAGGGGTTGGACAACAGTTATTTCAAACTTTTCGCTGTCCGACTGTGCGCTACACAAGTGTTCCCCGAGTACAACTCGCTCTTGAGTTTGTAAAGGCACTGGGCCACTCTTGACTGACTTGAAGCGTCAAGTGAAAGGCGCGGCTTGAAACTTAATGTGTCGCGCGTGAACAGTTTTATAATGATCTTCAGGTTTTTTTCTTCTTGGTTTTCGATGGTACGGTGCGGGAGGGGGGACGGCGGGGAATTTGTATGGAGTTTTATGCTGACGCGAACCGATGATGAGGATGTGCTGTTGTTGTTGTTGTTGATTGTTATTATTGGTTTAATATGTTTTAAAGGTATTTGTCGGTTTTAATATTGATTGATGTCTTTTGAATTTAATATAAAACAAAGAGGAATTAAGAAATAACTTTTAGTGGTATTTAAGTGAATTTGTCGAGTTTTTTTTTTCCACATCGGTCTTTCTTTTCTTTACAGTCTGATGTAGATCTGCTAGAGATAGATGGTGGGGAGAGGGGGGAAGAAGAGATCTCTAAAGATTGGGTTGCCATTATGCGCACAATGGTGTGGACATATCTTTGGTGACCGCATACAAAGCCAATGTGCTTATGAATAATCACAGATTAAAAGTGCGGGAGAATTTACTCAGGTTGGGTTTAAAGAAAAAAATGGAGAACCTTAAAGTAAGTAACAATTTGCTGTTAGATTGATTTTTTCGTTAGAATTAGCAAATATCCTAAACTGGATTTTAGTTCAAATTTAATGTGAATTATTTTTCTTCTTTCTTTCAAAAATCACAACATACATAGTTGACAAAACTTAAGTAGAATAAGTCTTAAAATAAGTTCAACTGAACTTAAAACAGAGAAAAAATAAATATTATACCCATACCGAGATTATTTCATTCGAAGATCAATAAATAGTGAAAAAAAACCATAAGAAAAATAAATCTTAAAATTATTTTGAATTGTTGTTCTTCTTTCTTTCAAAAATCACAACATAGTTGACAAAACTTAAGTAGAATAAATCTTAAAATAAGTTCGAGAAAACCGAGAAAAAATATATATTATGCCCATACAGAGATTATTTCATTCGCAAATCAAAAAAAAAATTGACAAAACATAAAAAAGAAATAAACCCTAAAAGAAGTTCAAACAAACTAAAACGGAGAAAAATGAATTGTAATATGGCGGCGAAGATTTCCACAATTCAAGTTAATTTGTCTTTGGGGATTAGAACATGACCATTCAATTCTTTACTTTCAGCCTCACTTTATACTGAAATTGTTTTCTTCATACTGAGTTAATTTTTTGCTTAAATTGATAATAAAAAAAGAAAAAGAATAAAAAATTAAGAAAATTGAAGGAGAAATTTGATCTGTACTAAGACTGAGGATGTCCAAAATATTCGTGTCTTAAATCAAGAAAACATTTACAGGAGTAAATAGAATAATGAATACTTGATTTTAGTTCAATATTTGCGTACAGGAGGATTTTTTTTTTCGTCCAGCCGGATTTCTTTTATTTTAAACCACTTAAAGCAGAATGTTAGATGCGTTATTTCAGCTAAAATTAAATAATGCTTTTGGCTCCATGTTTCATTACCACAACGAGTTGTGTTTCTATTCTCACATCTCCGAATTAGAGTACAATTGTTCATGATATGACTGTAATTGTATCTTAACTTTTCTGGCAACCAGACACGATTGGGCTGGGCTGCAAATGCTGCATGGTCTGACCCGGTACAGCAGTGGATCAGGTTCCCCTACCAGATCTGACCGAAATTTGTAAACTAATAAAGTGCAGGGTCAGGATCATCTAGGATGTTTGTCTTAGACTGGCCAACTGGGAACGATAATTCGGGGAGAACCGTGGAGGCTGTCGGTAAACATCCAAATGTCAGGGAGAGTTACAGATAAACGTGGAGTTGCGGGTGATACTCTCTAAAGTCCCGCGAGAGCTAAATAATTGGGCTCAACTCCTACAGACCAACATTTACATTGCTCAGCCTAACTGGTCAACCGATCAAAACTCTTTAAAATCTAACCAATTGGAAAGAAATATACGAATTATTCGCCCTAAACCACATTCAAACCCATAGTGCAAGTTTGGCGGACTTGGACTTGTGGTGACGTTTTGCCATTGCTTGTGTTGTTGTTGTTGTACTTTTCCTGCAACGTCAAGCGGTCAAATAACACATGGCTGGGCAGGCATCCATGTAACTGAAGAACTTTTACAAGGTTACATCGAGGAATTTTATGCATCATTCCGCGTCGGCATTTTTGCCGTTTCTTCCGATGAAAAAAGAAACTCACTTCTGCCTCTGCGAGCATCATCATGACGATGATCGGCATCATCATTTGTTTCTGCGCTCATATTGAGTCTTTCTTTCAACGCCAACATAAAAAATAAAGAACCGTAGACGGCAAAAAGAAGAAGAAAAAAAAATTGAATTAAATTTAACCCAAGCAACAACAACAACATTGAAGTCGAGAACGACAGCAGCAACAGCAAAAACAACAACCAAGGCAGAACTTAACAAATTAAAACAAAAGATCACAACAAGGCCAAGAATGCAACAGGCAACCAACACCATCATCACCAGTACTAGCACCAACGAACAGATCGACCAATTTCTGCAACAAGCACCAGACGCAATTTACACAATAATAATAAACAATCTTCCCCGCCTTGATGACCGCCCCGACCACGCCAGCCCAACATCATTGACAGCATCAGGCCGCCAGAGTCGCAATGCAATGCAACACACTGGGCGGCAAATGGATTTCATTTGAGTAAAATTACGTTGAAAACGGAAAAGATTCTAAATTTTAAGAGCGCTATAAAGCAACAAATTCTTTGGACTTTATCTGAATCCTCGCATGAATTATGGCTGACGTGGAAATCCGTGGAGCTCTCGTTTTTTTTCTCGAAGAACAAATAAGAAAAATTTATATGATTTTTTTAAGAGACTGTGAGAGTAGCTTTTCTAGAGAGTGAGAGCGGAAGAGCAGGCAGTTGCAACAAGGGTCAATAAATGAGATTGTTGTTAAAGCACGATTATATAAAACTCAGTTTCCAATAAAACTGAGTTTAAACTTCAAATACGATTGTGAGTGGTCAATCAAAATAATCCACATTTTCGGCTGTTGATGCGGCACATTTATCAGAATACATATGTTGAATAATTAAAATGCTATTCAACTTTTGTGGTGGATTTTGGTCAAACAGAATTTTTAGAAAAATATGAGAATTACAAAAACTCCGCTAAATAAACTTTGACACCGGCCAAAGACACCTGTATGGAACTGGTGGTTCAAGCATCAACAGAATTACACAGCTGCATTATTTATGTAATTTATTTTATTTGTGGAATTTGGTGGAACAAAATCATTTTGATTCTTTTTTTTCTTCTTATGTTGAGTTATGTCACAATCATATGGCTATTAGACTGTGGTTTAAACGCCCAAGTTTGGAAGATAAAACTACGTTTAAACATGGACTGAAAAATTAATTTGAAGTATAAATTCAGTTTAAATGAAAAACGAATTGTCCGACTCATTAATTGGACATTCGTGTTAAACCGAAAACCGGACAGATTTTGATAGTTCATTAAGTTTACTGAAGTCTAGTGTTTGCAATCCAATTTAATCCTGCGGTTTTTTTGTATGCGAATGTAGAATTTAGCAAAAACACATGATGATTGATTTGATTTTTCCTTAAAGCACAAACATCGCGGAATGGATATCTTAATCGTTAAAGAAATTTCTCCCACTGTGTGCCATCAGTCCGGCAGTCATTCAGTCAGTGAGTCGATTTTATGTTGTTTATGTTTTGGTTTCGGTTTTTCTGTTTTGCTCCAGTCATCATCATTGTGTGCTGTTCGACTCGTCGTACTCGTGCATGCAGTTCTTGACTTAAGTAAACTATGCAATTTATTGTGTTTGTAGTGCTGCTGCTGTTGCGGCTGCACAAGTATTGTTAGCGCAGGGATGTTGTTGTTGCCGATGACGATGCCGGTGGTAGCGCTAGTGGTGTTGGCTTTCATAACCAGCATCGTCGTCGTCGTCGTGGTCGGTCTCTCTCGTACTAAGTTTTATTTCCTCATGTGCGCGAAATTTGAAACTCTGTGTGGATCGTATGTAGGGCGGCAAAGGGCAGACGTGACTCTGTGTAAACTCTGCGCGTAGAGCACCAAAGTTGGATGCTGTACGCGTGTGGGTGTTGCTGTTACTCAAGAAAAGAAAAAAAGTGCCTGAAGGCACTCACATGCGAAGGGTATGGACGAGCCTTAATTTAATTAATTCCAGAATTATAATCAATAATGTTTGTTTATGCACTGAAAGTGGGATTTAATGATGTCTTAACTTTCAAGGTTTTCATGCGGTGACGTCCCGCAGAGGTACCATGGGCAAGGTCTGTTAAGTTGGTGATTTAGTTTTGTAAGACTAAAGAATATGGACAAATTAAATTAAACTAGAGTGTATCTCATGAAATTTCAGTATTTTAGAACATAACATCACTGGGTTACTGGGAAAAACAGATGAACCCGTGCGGGAGACATATTCTTCGCAAAAACTATGACTGAGTTGTTCTTGCGTCGGACCCGGAGCTGTATGGGCTCCAGGGCATGCAGCACAACGCCAAATCGAGACAGAAATGACCAGAGAAGACACAAAAAAGCATGAATTTTAAGCAAATTCAACTAGAAGAAATGACACTAAAAATGTATAAAATTTAAAAAAAAAAAAATATAAAATTTTTAAAAAAAAAAGTATAAAATTTTTTTTAAAAAAAAGTATAAAATTTTTTTTAAAAAAAAGTATAAAATTTTTTTTAAGAAAAAAAGTACAAGAGAGCATTAAAATGTAGAAAAAAAAACTAAGAAATACCAAAAAAAAAGATTTTGAAAAAATAACGCAAAAGAAAAACACTTATTCTTATTGGGAAAATAAAAGAATTAAAATAAAAATTAATGTTTATATTAATTTAAAAAAAATGGTTGCAGAAAAAATTTAATCTTATTCTCAGCGCAACAATTTTTAGTGTTTTTTCTGTGTCTTTTTAAAAAATTTTCCAACAAGAGGTCTTAGTTTGAATCACCCGGTATTTCGGTAGCTGGATCAACAGTTACGGTGAATGGATTGCTCTATCGAGAGATGATTAATGATTTGTTTTGGTCAGAGTTGGATGATATTGATCTGGACAACATGTACTTTCAACAAGACGGCGATACGTGCCACACAAGCAACGAAAAGTTTCCGGACCGCGTTATCTCTCGAAGAGGTGATCACAATTGGCCACCGAGATCTTGTCATTTAACACCTTGCGACTTCTTCCTTTGGGCCACGTGAAAGATAAGGTCTACGCCAACAGCCCAGCGTCGATTCAAGACCCCAAACATAGAATTCGTGAGGCAATCGAGACAAAGGGCAGCCACTTTGCAATTTTGTTATGGAAAATTTCATGAAAAGGATATGGTCCTGTTATCTCAAAAAATGTCATTTTTCTTCGAGTACCAAAATATCACCTCTTGTTGGAAAAATATGTAATTAAAGACGTAAGTTTTTAAATTTTTAAATTTCATTGGATGAAATTTATTTAACGTAACTTTCATTTACAAAAAAGCCACGCTTCTTCGATTTATAAAACAATCCTGTAGACCCCGCAGGCTTTTAAAAAAAACGTATTCGATTGTTACGATTTATTTTTTTATTTAAAAGTATTTGACGTGCTGTGACTGTAATCGTTATTACCACTTTACGGGGAAATGGTACAAAAATAAAATCAAAGTTTTCAAAATGGGCAAATAGGTAAAGTGAGACCTACACGAAACCCTTTTGACTACACGAATTACCTTAATGAAGAATTATTGTTATTATTGAAGAAAAACTATCCTTTATTCTTCTTTACCCAAAGACTATACAGAGGGCAGACGTCCCAAGTTGTATTTTGACGCATTAGTTCGGCAACAAACTATAGATGTCAGTAGTTGGCATGGCAATATTTGAAAGGATTTCAAAGCAAATAATGTTTTTTCTTTTTTTAAACAAATACTGTTCTTCAAAATGTTCAGCAAACGACTTGGGACGTCTGCCCTCTGTATGGTCTTTGCTTTACCGAGAAGAGAGAATTTTACTATGGCCCAAACTGATCCAAACCAGATTAAATAGCCAACACCATATTTTTGTTAAAAAGCCCCTTATATAAAAGCCTGCCTGCCTGTTTAAATGCGAAACTGTGTTTTTCGCTTAGCTGCCTTTTACTATCTTTTCACATCATCTTGTGCTTGCTCAAATTGATTCGCATACGAACCGTACAGTCCATATTTACCAAATGAAGAAAATATATAAATAACCCATATTTGTATGCAATGAGATCTGAATTTCATTTTTGATTTTCTTCGACACCATAGATGAAATTTGCAAAAACAATAAGAGACTATCTCATCTCCCTCTCAGTACATACAATATTGTCACCTGAAATCCCAAATGACCAATCATCAAAAAAACCAACATCATATTTTTGATTAATTCTTGTGAAATGGCATGTCTCTGCAAAATTGTACACTTCAATATCCAAAATTTAGAATTTTATAGGCGAATTCCTAAACGACGACACAACAAGAGTATGTAGATTTTACAACAATGTTTGGCTTCTACTATGAAAGTGCGTATTAAGTCATTTTGGATTTCTGGTGACGATAAATAATTTTAATTTTTTGGATTTTTTAGCATGATCGCTCGCGAGGCAGCTGAATGTATTAAAATATATAAAACGCTGAAATGTACCCTTAAAATAAATTCACTTAACAATACGATTTTTAAAGAGTATTTTAAAATTTTACTGACTTTTGGGCAGTTAGCATATGAAATGTACAGGTAAGTGATCGGCAGGTCAATGAAAACTATTGTGTTATTTCTTTGAATGAACTGAATCATAACAACGCCTTCAATTATATGAAATATACAGGTAAATGAGAAGTACTGTTTTATTTTTTTGAGAAAACTTAATCATAACAACGGCTTCAATTGAAATGTCGTAAGCATCTATTTTCTGAAATGCGAATTTGTTTTTTTATCCAAAATGTCCAACTACTCGTCACGTAGAAGAATATTAGATAAACTCTCAATTCGGAGAAGTTCTCCGTCCAATCAAACAAATGTGTTTCTTAAAATATGGAAGAACTGACAAAGAAAGTTAAGAATAATATTTTATATTCAGCAACAGATGTCTATAGTTAGAACTTGAAGAAGCAGAAACAATTTGCAACTTGACAAAGAAAACAAAAACCAGAAAGACTAGAACAAAAGTGTTCGCCAAATGCCTTAGAAAAGGGTTAGACAGACAAAGGTCACCACTAAGTGAATGTCATCCCTGTTAAATAATTCAAAATTTCCAGTAAAGAAAAATACAAAATAGAATGCTTGACTTACCTTTAACAGCCTCGTAGTATCCCAAATCCAGCGTGAATGATTTTTATTTAACCGCCAAAAAGAAAAAATAATTCCAGCACACACACTCTCCCTTAATGTTCAAGGGAATAGCAAGCAAATGCTCTCTGTGCCGCACTCCTTCTGCCTTCGTTGAATCCTTAAGGACTATGGGAGTTGTGGTGATCTCTCGATTTTGCAGAACACTGTGTTTTTTATTTGCGCTGGCTTACGGAGTAAACGTACGAGTTCCGTAACACGATCAAACGGAAAGCGCCACAACGAACACGCACGCGCACGTTATGTGGCGAAAACTTTTATTTTTATATTTGTTTCCAAAAATTTGTTTCAAATGTTTTATGTGTCGTCTTATGTTACGGCAGTAAGATCACCCAGTGAAACCGGAATAAATGAAAGAGAGCAACAACGACATAAAAAACAAAAACAAAAAACGCCGAAAGAAATCAAGGTAAACTGAGTTTAGTTGTTGGGGTCGGTCGGCCGGTCGATCTTCTGGGTGAAGTTCTACTTTTTTTCTGTGTGTAGTTTTCGTTGGATGGCGGTGGTTGTTGTTGTTTCGTTGTTATTTGATTTTATTTGTATTTCTTTCACTGATCGCGCGTTGGGGGAGACTGCTGACTGACTGATCTTCTCCGTGTTGTAGTTGGGTTAGTAGTAAAACTTGTTGTGTTGTTGTTTAATAGGCTTCTTGTATAAGTGACTGGTGTGGTTGTTGTTGTTGCTATTGACGAAGTCTCGTTGGTAGATACTTTTTCTCGGTTATCATACAATGTTTTGTTTTTTGTTGTTACTGTTGTTTTTTTTTCGAAGCTGCACCAAGTATTGGGAAGAGAGAGATAGGAAGAAAACACAACAGAAAAAAAATTATTAATTTTTTAAAGAAAATCTAAAAGAGCGGGAGAAGCTTAAGACATTTTCTGTTTTTTTTTTTTGTTTTTTTTTGGGAAAGACAAGAGATGGAAGATGGAGAGAAAACTGATCTTGGAACAAAACTCAAGCTCAGCGCTCAGCTTTATGGCTTTGTTGACCTTAATTTACAAAAAACACACGCCGAAACAAAAACAAAATTCGAAATGTCAAAAAAAAAAATCTAAAAACATGTTTTCGTTACTTTTTTTACAGGAGAGAAAAAGAGCAAGCACATTTATTTTTTATTTTGACGATGACGTAGTTATTATTTACAATGTTTTTTGGTTTATTGATATTTTCTGGTTTTATTTTTAAGTGATTTTTTTCACGTGAACATTTCAGTTTTGTTCATGGGTAAACTGCCGAGTTCGATTTTAATGAGTTTTAAGTGCAATTTCTTCATTTTTCCAAACAAATGAACAATTTTATTTTGTAATTTTTTCTTATTATTTATTTGTATTGCGTGGATTACACTAGTTTACAAAATCTAGATAGGCTTTGGGTGTTTCAGTAGTTTTTAATTTTACGGGAAATAAGAAATTGGGTTTCCCAGAAAAATATGGACAAAATACAGTGGACTCTCTCATAAGCGGGCACCTAAGGGACTGTGAACTTTGTCCGCTTATGAGAAAAGTACACAGAGGACTGAATCGGATTGATACTGAAAAATTTGTCCGTTTATTAGACGTATCCGCTTAAGAGAGGTGTCCGCAAGGAGAGAGTACACTGTTAATGTAATCTTTATTTTAAACTTTTCATCCCAGCAACATAACTGAACTCACAACTAAGGTTCATTACAGAACATAGGCTGATCTGGGGAGCACCGAAATCATAGCGTCGGCTCAGTACAATTCCCATCTTAGTTTGTAATCAAAATGAACCCATCGGAATTCCATAAACAAATCATCTTGCCTGATGAGGCCCATTTCCACCTCGGTGGCTACGTCAACAAGCAAAATTGTCGCATCTGGGGCTCGGAAACCCCAAGAGTTATTGTTGAGAAACATCTCCATCCTCAACGTGTGACTTTTTGGTGCGGTTTATTGTTCTTTTACGGGAAAAGTTTCCGGACCGTGTTAGCTCTCGAGAGGTGATCGCAATTGGCTACCGAGATTCAACATTCAACACCTTGCGACTTCTTCCTTTGGGTCCACGTGAAAGATAAGGTCTACGCCAACAGCCCAGCGTCGATTCAAGACCTTAGAAATAGAATTCGTGAGGCTATCGAGGACATAGGGCAACCACTTTACGATTTGGGTATGAAAATTTCATGAAAAGGATATGGACCTGTAGGCGAGGTCGTGGTGGCCATTTTGATATTGATATTTCCTTGAAGATTTCCTAACTAACATTTTCCAAAAAAAAAATCCAAGCTACCTTTAGGGAATCGGGAGGTTTTAGTAATAGACTAAAAAGTGTTGGAGAGAAAATTACCGCCGTAATGTTAATTAATGTTCACAATCTTTGTTTAGGAACAAAATAATGATAGACGGTCATCGCTAACAGCCATTTCTAATGGTTAAAGGGTTTGATTTCACTGGTTAAATGGTTAAATAAAAGGAGTTTATTCAATTTATTCAAGGAGGAGGATATTCAATGGTTTTTGTTTTTGATGTGGATCCCACAATGGTCAATTTTGCCAAAATATTTTCTAAATTGATAAAATGAATTCTAATTTTTTTTTTTTTGAAGAGGTCTAAGACCTGGACCGTCCAGTACTTTTGTAGGTAGTGAGAAAACACTCGAGAATCGTCAGAAAATAAATCAATTGAAGTCATTATGGGGTAACACTAAACTTGACAGACCCACAAATTAATTGCAGGTCTTTTTCCTTAGTTAGGCCTAAAAACTTGTATTAACTGGATATCGTGATTTTTTCATATTTTCACCAGTTCTATTAGAATAGTGTGTCACTCTTCACAAACTTCCAATTACAGTTTGGCCATCAACTCTCGTCTTCTTATAAGAATCATTTGCATTTCGGTACTACGTCAGAAAAAAAATGTGTCACTTGCAACAGTTTAAGAGTTTAGGGGAATTGTTGGCACTTTCTCTTAAGGTTTCTCCGGCGATCTTTTTTTTTGTTTAACGTTTTTTCTTTATTTGATTTGTTATTATTTTAATATAGGTATTTGTCGGATATTTGAATGCATTTTGAAGTTTATTGTTTTAAAACGAGTATTTTTTTTTATTCTTTGTTGAGACTAAAGTCAAAGTGTTAAGAACAGAGATTGTATTTTTATTTTCCAGTTTTTTTCTTTTCCGCTTTGTTTTTAGTTTTAAACTAAGAAATCTAATAATTTGTTTCGAAAGTTACAAATTTAAGAACTTGGTCAAAATTTTGTTTGATCTTTTTGCAATATTACTTTTTTAATTATTCAGGGATTTTCTGTACTCTGACAATTTGTTTCTCTTAAAATCCGACTTTTTTGCACTCCCGTATGTTTTTTTTTTCTGTTGTTGTTCGAATTTTATTCCAAAGCCGAGTTGTTTGTAGCACCGCTGTTTATGGTTAACTGATTGTCAGACTTTTGCCACAGTTTGAAATGAACACCGAGACTGCGGTGGACGAAGACAGCCAAACGCCGATATTTTATTTTTTGCGTGCTCATGCGGTGTGTATGTACACGCTACACACATGTCCATCATGATTTGGAACGTTTTCGTTGTGCTCTGCTCTTTTCTCTCACCGAAATGAGTAGGTTGCGTTTTATTTTTGTTTTATTTCATTTCTTGATTTTTTCTATTTGGAACTTCGGTTTTAATACTTGTCAGTCTGTTCGTCCGTCCAAGCGTTCGCCCCACTGTACTGGGTTTTATGTATGCGAGTGTGTGTGTTTGTACAAGTTTGTTTGTTCTCTTATTGTGGCGGTTTTGGTATGTCTTTCTTCTTCTTTTTAACACAAATACTACAGCACACACACTCACACATAGGCAACAAACTGGTTTAGCAAAGAAACCGAACGAAAAATGTATTATAAATCCATCTACTACATTCCTAAACTTTGTCGAAAACAACTTTACACAATATCGTTATTTCTGCTACTCCATCTTCGCGTTTTCCCCCAATAAAAAACAAAAACATCTTTCACTTTTTTCCCCAAATAGTTATTACGAACTTAATTACTCTACTCGTACATTTACATTCACCAAAATGGTTAACATGTAGAATCTTGGTTAATATGGTTGGTGGGGGGATCCTCTTTCGTTTTGGGGATGTTGCTCTATATTTGTTATATTTTTTTTCCTATTTCGAATATTCTTTTGCTCTTTTAAGTACAAAATAAAACTTGTTCCGCACACACGTCCGTTCGTTTTAAAACACAACTCTCAACTGAATCTCAAAACTGTTTTCAGTTTTCTGTTTCCATCAATTTGAATCCCAGGTCGGTTTTACTTGTTGCGCACACACACACACTCGCCACTACAACACTTTCTCGTATGCACATTCTCTCTCTTTGACTCTCAGGCACGCACACACAGATTCATATAATCACAAACATCTCCCGTCAATTGACTCTCTTGTGCTATGTTGGGGTATTAACTTTGCATGTGTGATCACTGGATTCGTTTGTTGTTGAGGGAGGGGGGTACACAGGCGTTGGGGCAAACAAATCAAAAAGAGTTAAACGCAAAAAAAATTGTAAACAGTTGTGACTTTTTTCACAGTCATCTGAACTGTGACGGTCCACAGTCTGCATTGTGGGTACGAACGGGATGAGATTTATCCGTGTGGAACATTAATGAATTTGTAGGTCTTTTTTTTAAATTTGTGGGTTTCAAAATGACCTCTTGGAGATTAAACACAATTGGAGTCGCCATACTTAGCGACTGGCGAATAGACATTTTAAGAGCGTCACAGTGGCAAATTCGGTTCGTTAGCGAGTTCTAGGAAAGAAGCAAGAATAGCTTCATAGTATAGTGGAGTTCTATGGAAAAAAAATATCAACACAAAAGAAAATTGTGTTATTATAAATTATTTTGATTGTAGTTTGGCTTGAGGTTATGTAAAAACGGTACATATTGTAGTTTTTGTATTTTTATTAATAATTTGTCCCAATATTTCGTTTGCCCTCGTCAAGCATCATCCGTGGGTATAATCGATTTTAAATACATAATTTATCGCTTCTGTTTCTGTCCTCAAGTCAATCTCTACTGATTCTCTATAAAGATTTTATGAAAGAAAATATTACTTTAAAAACATAAAAACAGTGCCACACGAAAGTCGATAATGTATTGGAATATAATCAAATTAGAGTTCAAAACGTGTGTCCTCAAAATGTTTGTTCGCCACAATAACTCGTGTGTGTATTTTACAACGTACCGTAGCGACTGTCCAATTCAACCAATAAAAAAAATCAAAATATGGCATCCCTATAAATAATTGTCAAGTCTGACCCTCTGGCGGTACATAGTCTGCACATGTAAATAATATTTTGCTTATAAATTCAGCAACAGCTTTGTACGTTGACGCTATAAAAATGTTGCTGTCGGTGGTGAATGGTGTGTGTCTTTACTAAATGTAGCAAATCCATACTAATTATCGATATGTGAATACACAATCTAAACTCTCAGCCCAGCAAACACTCACATAAACATGAAGTTTTGAAATACTGTACAATTAAACAATATTTCGGGAAATACTACGACATGCGAACATTTTATCTGCCGTTTGAAAGGAAACTTGACTTTACGGTATAATTATAAATTAGGAATATATAGTTGTAAACAAAGAATAATTGTGTGTACTGTTCGGTGTTTTTCTACAGCTTCACAACACTTGCTCAACAAATACTACGAATTACGAATTGCGAGTTTTTCTTATAAACACTTATGGTTTAACAGAAACTCAGACACGGCGTTTTTGCCAAACTTCCTTATATTTATTTGCACAGATTTTGTAATTTAAAGCCTTACGGCCAATTGTAACAAATTACAATAAAAACTATTCCACGTTGAATAATACTGCTCAGTAAATTTAAAAACAATTTAAAAAATATGCGTATAAAAACACATTGGAATTAAAAATAATATAGCTATACAAAATAAAATATAAAAAAGCAATTTACATATCAAAGTCAAAATATCAATAATACTTGTATGTATTTTCTTATGACATAACCTCTTAACGTAAACAAAAGCTGACTTTTTAATGTGTATTTTTTACAAAAAAAAACAGCTGTTTTGTTATGTTTGCCAGATGAAATAGAGCATACTCTACTCGGAAAAAACATATGCATTTCCACATGATATTGATATTAATAATAGTTGCTAATTTATTTATCGTGTTTTTAAACAGAACCAAATCCGCTTTTTCATATTTCATCCAAAATCCACATTAAAATAGGCCACACGTCAAAAATAAACGTCCTATCCAATTGTCCGGTCGCTGTCGTTTAGGTTGCGGCCTTATATACTAACTTTACTTTCAAACATAAATCTACTGCCAAGTTTTGCAACACTGCAAAGTGACTAAATCGGGTTTTTTCTTTGACTTGAAATCGATATCGAGTTGCCATCACTATTAAAGTACACTACTAGTAGAATGGGGAATCGCCGATTAGCGAACCGTGTAATGGAAGAATCGAATATCACCGTTTCTTTCCATTAGTTCCATTCCAGTGATAGTGAAATTCAAGTCGACGTCGTTAATTAATTTATTAATTTAAATCTATGGATCTAATCGAGTTCCTAGTCATCATGAGGTTTTGATGCGTCGTCAATTGACACTTTGCGTTAGCACGTACAGGTGTCGCACTGTGATTTTATCATGATATGCGGTGTTTACACAATACATCTAATGCAGTGGTGGGCACATTTTCGGCTCCTAAAATACTCAAAGTGCAAACGAGTGCTAGACAAGGGGCACAAGTACTTGCGGGGAAAGGGAAACGAAAAAATTTCTACACCCATCCGTAAATGATGTTCATCGCACAAGAGTTGCGGAGAAACTAACATTGATAACAAATTTTCTCTCAGCAAAGACTGCAATAGGGTTACCGCCTCCCTCAATTAATGGATAAACATTTCAACTGCAAATATCAAATGATAATTATATACAATTATTTGTTTGAAAATTACAAATTTCACATTGACTTTACTTTTAAAAAATGTAACTACATTTTTTTTTTTTTAAATAACAAATTTTAAGCTAATTTCAATAGATTTTACAAATGTTGAAACTGTTGTAAACATAAAGCATACAATTATGTGTAAGCGGCAACACTTTTCATTTTCGACGTCGCTCAATCAAGCACTGTGGTCCATTACATGTTTTTAAATCGAAAATTTTCAAATTTTGTTTGTTTGTTTATAATAAAGACAACACTTTACCACGTGCCTCATTAAATTTTCTTTGAAAATAAATTGTTTTTACGATGGAATCAGAAACTAATTTTAATGTCAACCTTTCAAAAAGAAAATCGGGAAATTTTAATAGTGAGTGGAGTCATAATTATTTGTGTCAGTTAAGTGGAGGAGAATCGCAATGTTTAATATGCAAAAAACACATAATTTGCAAAGCGTTCAACATAAAACGACACTATGAACAATTCCATTATGCAATTATGCCAAAAATTTAAATAAATGATAATACAAGATGCAGTTTTTATTGAAAATTGATTGAACATTATTAAAATTTGTCACTTAAATGTTTCGATAATTACTTCTTTAATTTCTTTTATTTTTATGTTAATAATACTATGATTGGAAAATTTTACGGACATTTCTCAAATTCCAGTATATGTATTATTTAAATTTTATATTTTGTATTATGAGAATTTGGTGTTTATCCCACTGTGCTTGTGGGCAAAGCATGTCGTCATGCATGAGAAATGTGAGAGTAGAGTAAGTAGAGAGAGAGAGAGTATTTATTCCTTCCCTTCATGCTGGCTCTTGACTGTCCCCCTTGTCTAGCACTCAAGTGCAAACGGCAGGCTCGTAAGTGCAAAAGGCTCCTACGAGCCAAAGTGCCCATCACTGATCTAATGCATAAACATATTTAAATTTATTTGTGAAAATGAGAGTGTATGCGTCATATATACATGATTTTGACATGACCATCAATCGAACCCATGTCACAATAACTAAAGGTAGAGTCATGCCGGCAGCTCATTAAAATTTTTTTCATTTTGACAGAATCACTGTTTACATTTGAATTGTTAGTTTAGTTTTTTTCAAATGTCGAATACATTTCCGTATAAAACATTAAAATCAAAGAACACAATACAAAAAGCCAAAAAAAAAAAAGAATTTTGGGGCTCTCAAAACTATTAAAAATAATGCTATAGTTCGCTAAAAATTGTGCCGCGAATTGTGACTGTCTGCAATATATATATAAGAATCTGACAATCAAAATACCCAGGGTTGTATCTGATTTTTTGTTGTTGGGCAATTGCCACTACCACAATCGGTTTGATTTTTTGGTTTATGTGTCGTTTTTAAGATAATTACCGCAGTGTCAACCAGTGTGTGGTGAAAATAAAAGAAAAATAAAACTGTTCGTCAGTGGTTTGGAATACTCCAAACTAAATCTTATAGTGACCGTCAGAAAAAAAAATCAGCATTACAGAATGCTTCTTGTGAAATATACCCAGAAGCAGATAGAAAAGAAGTAAATATTTTGTGATAACATTTTAAAATAACATTTCCTTATATTTCATTAATAATAATAATAAATATTTTTTTAAATTATTTAAAATTTCTTCACACAGTGATATGAAGAATATGACAGATCGAAGAAAATGTAAGCATCGATTTTTCTACACGCACACGCGATGATGAAGCATCAGTTGTGTCGAGTAAACACCACAATGTATTTAGAATAGGGAAACGTTAATGTTGACACTAGTGGCCCTATTTGGGCACATTTAATGTGTATTGCGGCACAAATTAAAAGTTTCCAAAATACCAACACTGGTTGTGTTCATCAGTTCATCAGTTGAAGTTGAAGATTCGAGATGGTGGAAAGTCGGGCGTGGAAGTAGAAATAAAAATTGATCCCCAAAAAAGAAAAAGAATAAAAAGTTATCTTGTTACACAAAAAAAGAAACAACAAATACCAAAAGTTTATATCAAACAAATAATTCACAGAAAATCAATTTAAAAAAAAAGAAAAGAGAAATGTTCTGATCAAAGTGAAAAAAAAGGAAAAGAGGTGAACGAGAAATCATACTTTTACGGATAAAAAAAATCAGAGGCAGGCGAAGAATCTTTTTCGATTTCTTATTTTCAGCTTTTTCTCCTCTAATTATTCTGGCAAATTTTCAGTTATCTTTGTGAATTAAAATGCCGAATCTAATGAAAATGGGCCGGTTATGATTTAAGTGAAAATATAAAAAAGAATTAATTTATAAATTCCCAAAGAAAAAAAAATAAAGAAAAATTAAATCACAGTGCGAAGAAGAACCCCCCCTTTTCAGTCGTTGCTTATATGGAATTTGGGGGGTAATGAGGAGTCAGTGAATGCATGAAAAGAGGAAGATGAAACAAAAGAGTTGGAGATAGTGAGAAGAGCTGAAAATAGGCAAGAAGACATGGAGCAGAAAAGCCGAGAAAATTAAAGTTGTTGCAATTTTTTCTTCCTAGCCGTTGCGTGCGTGCGTGTGTCATTTCATTATTTTCGATTAAATTATTTTTTTTGTTTGTTTTTTTTTGCAGTTGTTTGTGAAGAAGTTTGTGGATTTGTGTGTAAAGAATAACTCATGAATAAATAGCATAATAAAAAAATAAATCAAGTGGAGTGTAATACGAAAACAAGTTAAAAGTGCTAAGCAGAAGAAGGAAAGAGAATACAAAACAGCAGTTAAAGCAAAAAATCAACAAAAACCAAATCAAAATGGCGCACCAGCAGCAACTCGCCTCGGTGAATTGTCCATTGGACGATATCGATTTAGCTGCTCTGAGGGTAAAACGAAGTTACATTTACATTATCCAACCATGATTTTTATTTTATTACTATTCATCATTCCACTTCCTACTGAATTTAACAAAAAAAAAAAAAATAGCCAGCAAACAAAAATGTTTCGTGACAACAATTTGATGATAAACTCTACTACTCGTCGTCGTCGCAGCCGCCGCCGTTGTGGTGGAAAACATAAACATCGGCGAATGGGAAAAGCGCAGATGAGGAAAATTGATACGACCAACAAAAATCCGTCATATCAGCCGTAGTCAGTCGTCAGTCATTCATTCAAATTTCCTTTGTTGGTGGATTTTTTGTTGTTGCTGATTAGTGTGTGCGCTCATATGTTGTGTTCGAGTGTGTGTGTGTGTGTGGGTTCGTGTGTGTATTTTCTCATTCTGCCTCAGTATTTTCTTTTTTTTTTTTGTCTTCCGCTGAAGATGTTGGATGTTGGGGTTCTACGCCCTCTTTGTGTAATGGAAATAGAGTTACCATCACTCGGGTATACTCGGAACTTAGGTTCTTTTCGAAAAAAATGTCCCGTATGAGAGATGGTATTTCGTGGATGTTTAGGTGGATTTGAATTTATTTTTTTTTGCATTATTTGTCTTAATCGTAGTTCCCGGGTGGAATTCAAGAACAAAACTAGTGTGAGCTAATTCAGACAAAGGGAATGTTTTTGTCGAAAATTAAAAAAAAAATTATTGTCAGCGTATGCAGCAAAAAGATATCAAGTCAGAATATTGTGTTTCTGAGTTATTGAATATTTAGTCCCGTATTCATAAAAATTTAAGAAAAATGTATTAAAATTTCTGCTAATAAGAAATAACTTAAAAAAGAAATTACTCCACATATAAATTATGACACGAGTTGGAATTATTTTTCTAATTAGCGCAGTCTCAAGTAGTCCTATTGCAATAACTGGGTTACATTTAAGGAAGTGTGTGTCTAAAGTCTGTTAACAATAAATCAGGAAACAAAACTCTAAAATATGGGTCCAGTGCACATGGGTCCGAGCGAGCCGTCAAAGACACCCATTAATATGAATATTTTTTGTATACACATCTTTCATTAAGTAATAGAAATTAGATTAAGAAAATAGTTAGGTATTGAAAAAAAAGTACTTGACAAAAGAATGAATTTGAAAATCGTTCGAATTAAACAAAAAACAAATGATAATTTTAAGGGACTGAGAATTTTGTCCGCTTATGAGAGAAGTACACAAGAGGTCTGAAGCGAATTGGTACTGAAAAAAGGAGAGAGTACATACAAATTGGAGTACCCTTATCTTTAAATCAATTTCATTAAGGGCTGGTTTCCCTAATACGAATTCTACCGTTCGTTATGAATCGTGCAATTTAAAGGCATCCTAGAAAGGATATTTCTCAGCAGGCGATCCTGATTCTACGTATGTTCCATTCGTCATTCGCCAACATATTTTAAAAATTCAGAATAGAATAAAGTCTGACAATCTTTCCAATTCTAAAACAATTTGTAACGAACAAACGAATTCGTTTTATGGAAACAGACAGTAATTTTTTTGCATAATTTTCTATATCTTTGGTCCGTTTTACTTAATTTTTAATCCAATTGCAGGACATTTTTAAAACACGGCCTCCGTCTGATGTTTAGACCCCCATTGGGCATCGTGATAGTCCTTCTGACTCAGCCATAGAGGTCTTCCTAAGTATCTTCAGATCCCCTCCGAGAAATAGCTGCATATCTGTCAGTAACATACTTAAGAAAACTCAGAAAATTTAAAAGTCAACGAAACTTTAAAAAAAGATTCAGCTCAATCATTTAGATAAGTTCAATACGAACGACAAAACGAATCTTATTTAATTTTGTTAATATTGTTGGCAGTATTTGCATTAGAATTAACATTCTATGTTTTTTTAAATTCTAAATTTTACCGAATATTAGATTTTATAAGGGAATGATGCCTTCCTGCAGTCATAACAATATCAATTGATAAAAAAAATTATAAACATTGATAGAAAAAAGAAATCGTCTATTTCTTGTTTTGCTCTAATTATAATTAAATTAAAAATTTAGAAAAATGAAAGGAAATATATTTAAGGGACAGCCTCATAATAGTTTATTGGAAAGTAAATGAATTTTTCTCAATTTAAATACACGCACGTAGAGAAAATTGTCTTCAAATGGATTTCCAACACTTTCAATTTTGTCCTGGGGTCAATTGCTCTACGAGAAATTTTCGAAGAACAAAAAATTTGAGATGACTGAACACAGTAAATTGAAAAGTAGGAATTATTATTACATACACAGGAAAGGAAAAAGAATTCTCCTCGCTATGAATTTCTAGAATTGATTCCTTTCAGCAGTTTGAAATCCAAAGAAGAAACTAAATATGAAATCTAATTCAAAAACATTTTGTTATAATTCCAACACAAAAATAGGAAGAGATCTATGGCTGATATATATTTTGAATTTTAAAATTTCCCAAATATTTATTTATTAATCCATAAACATAATATAAACCCATCAAGGCCATTGAAATTACAAAAACATAATAGCAACACCAGCATTGGCTCCACAGCTATAAAGTACCATATAAAAAGAACATAAAAAAGTCCCAGAATAACTCATGCAATAACTCAATTCAGAGAAATTGCAATTTATACAATTTCTTAAAGATTTAAAGAGACAATTATAATATTGAACAGTTGTATATTCCTCTTCGACTCCGTTTGATGTTATCAGTGAACTGGTGATTAATTCTGATCTTTAATAAATTGTTTTCATTTTCTTTGGTTGTGAAATTCAGAAATTTTATTCATGATTATTTAGCTGTATGAATTTATAAGGGTCTATTAGTTTCCCAATTTCCATTTCCATTTCCAACACCTCAGTTTCTCTTAAACGTTCTAAAGTAAAAATCAGCTGTGCCTTGAGCATTATAGTGGTAAAAAAGTAGGCAGTTAGAAGATGTGTCGTTTCCAATTCTTACATTATCCGTCGTCCAGTTTATATGATTATAAGATTACCGAAAGAGATTAGACAAATTCCAAAAGTAGAAGGAGTATCAAAATGTACATCGTACATTTTATTTTTTTAATTTAATAAAATGGTGAAATCTTCACAAAGTGATTTCAAAGCCACATATTTGACAATAGAATTGAGACGTAGATAATGAAAATCGATAGAGGGTTTTTGCTTTTATTCACAAATTTAGTGAAAATATCTCATTCTGACCGGACTTGTGATCTATAATTATGTAATATAGGTACAAATTAAAATATTTACAAAAATTCACATTAATTTTAAAAATCAAACTTAATACAAATAATTCGGCAAATAATAGTCTCACCATTTTTTCATGTTTTGTGTGTTCGCGGTCCCTTTAGTATTTTTTTCATTTACTTCTTTCGGAACGATAATTTTACGTTCAGCCGATTTAAGTGCTTTGCCAAATATGTCAATAATTTGAAATAACGGCATCGTCGGATTCTTCGCCAAATTTCATAGTCCTCACATACGGTCGAATATTCGCGCTGCGAATTAATGTACGTTCGCACATTTTATTTACAATATCTATCCTGAGGGTGGATGGCAGTGGTGTGGTAGGTTCAAATCCAGCTGAGACCATAAAACATTATGCAGCGGTTGCTTCCACCTCGTAATTGCTGGCGATTTCACGAGTAAGAGAGATCAGAATTGATATGATCAGAAATTGATATGTAGCCGGCTTTGAAAGAGAAGGTCCCGGTTTGTGGACGTACACAGCTCATTCATGGAATGTTAAGGGAAATAAGTAAAGGGTTCTCCAATAAGAGGTGTTGTTTTGGTATTCAAAGAAAAATTAAATTTTTTGAGATAAATGATCGGATGTTTATTTCATAATAAAGAGGATGGTATGCCATTAATAGTGAAAAGCCACATCAGCCAAATGGCAACCACGACCACTCTTACAGGACCATATCCTTTTCATGAAATTTTCCATAATTGCAAATCGTAGTCCTTATCTTTTACGTGGCCCCAAAGGAAGAAGTCGCAAGGTGTTAGCTGTCAAAGAATAAAAGCTTCAAAAGTGGCAGCTACCGAAATACCGGGTAATTCAAAATAACACCTCTTGTTGGAGAACCCTGTATAATATTTAAAAACAAAAATGTCAGTGAAGGGGAATGTAATATTTTGGAAGAGGAATGTAAAATTATTGAACACTTTCCAATTCTGCAAAATACTCAAGTAGATTACGCTTATACGCGATTTGAATAATTTATCCATTGTAGAATTGCTTCTGCCGTATATGCTGGATGAGAGAAGTGACGTTTGTTAGCAAAATACATTACACAATCTCCAGATTGTAATTCAAATTTAAATGGGTGTCATGGACAGTCACCTATTGTTCGAAGTTGTATTTTTGTAATTTCATTAATTAATAATGAAACCAATCGTGGAATACACCTCACCATTCATTAGAAACACACGGGAAGGGCCATAGATTTTGGTATCGATTTTCTCACAAAAAATCCACCACCACTTCGTCCGTTTCAGAGCCATTCAAGAAGCTCAGGTAAAATAGGCTTCTTGTACAGGATTACTTGCGTTCATCGAGGTCGGTGTCCAGTCCATGAATTATTTGCTTATTCCTTAGGTTTTATTCGCCAGTACGATTCGTCGCTATATTTCGATGCTGACAATATTTGTCGTATTGATGGCAGAGACGAGGTCGACCGGTTATTTCACTACCTCGACGGTGCAACGGAGGACCTCTACTATATTGTCTTTTTTTGTGTCCGCATATGCGTGGAGGATGTGGTCTTTGTTTATTGTTGCTACTTTTGCTTGCTCTACATCGGTAATTGATTTATTTCACCTGAAGTCACACTGATGAGGCTGAACCATTTAACTTTTTTAAACAATGAATAAGAGTCTTATTCCACTATATTTGGCGCAAACGGTTTGTCTCCTTTTTTGTGAGTCTGACCGTGTACGCTGCGTTTTTAATCATAGGGAATGTGGTTAATTTTTGCTGATGATGCATGAAACTTAAGAGCTCACTCCGCTGGTCTGATACAGCTCTGCCGTGTTGCATACTTCACACATATCTTTGGCCGCTGACAAGCTATGCAAATGTTGCTTCCAAATCCTAAGCATATTCGAAGTGTCTGCCACCAACTTCCCATTTTCATCTCAGCACGAAAATGTGTCTGGAACTCTTTCATTTTGTTTCTGTGATTTTTAAAATGTATCAGCTAAACAACCAGGAAATATCAATTGATGGGACTAGTGACACCAGCCAATACTAGTTAATGAATAGTTGCTGGTAATGTCGAAGGGCCCCTGAGAAGCAAATACTACAATTTGTCTATTTTTTAAATGTGTCCAAGAAAAAGAAGAAGCTGTAATTTCCACTCAATTCCCTGAATGAGAGAGTTAGCGAATGCTAAATGGGTGACAGCACATTCACTTTCAATCAAAATTGTCATCATACATTTTATTATTTCTTTTTCTGTTTCTGTTGGTTGCTTTGTCATCATTCGCTATAAACTTGTATTCTTCTGCTACTCTCACTCTCTGCTAGTGATGGGCATCCATGCGAAAATTCGGTATAAAGTGGCCGACATCACCAGAATGCCTCTGTCTGTTGTCCGTTCGTTGTGCGTTGTTTTGTCAATGAATAAATAAATCCTATTTGATAAACTTTTAATTTTTCTTCTTTCCTGCCTGTCCTCGTGTGTGTGTGTGTGTCGTTAGACTTTGTATTTTTCTCGTTTACTTTTGGTCGACTGTGCGTTTGTATGAGGACGATGGAAACATACACCCCTAAACCGGCCGGCCGCAAATTATCTCGGATTATATAGTTGCTTTTGTTGTTGTTCTTTCTCTTTGTTTTCCGCTGTGTGTTGCTGTTGGTGTTCTTTTACATTTTGTGTTCTGCCTCTTCTTCTACGCCGTTGTCGTCGTCGTTGTCCTTGTCATCACCTTTTTCTTTTCTACTTAAGCTTTTGTTGCGGTTGTAGTTGTTGTTGGTTTAAGTGAGTTTAAACTTTATGCGTGTGTGGTGCAACAGCACCACAGTGTCCAATTGACAGTTGTTATTGTACATCTCAAATTTCATTAAAGCATTTCTTTCTCAATGACCTGTAAACACCCCATTTCTCTAACTCTCCCCAACACGCAATGGAGAAACCCACCCTTTTTGTGAGGTGGGGGGTTCTCTCAAACAACTTCCCTGTTTTGTTTTGTTTGTTGTTTTCCCTCTGAGCCACCACCAGCGCCGTTACTACCCCACTTCTGTCAGTGCAATTTGTTTGTACCCATTTATCCGGTTTTCAAACACAAATGCTGTCATACTTATATTTTTAAGTAGATTTTTTTTTTACAAAAATTTAAAATATGAATAATTTCATATATCCATTTTGTTTGTTTAGTTCTCCTTTCCTCGAATGAATTTGACAAATATCAGCTGATTATTGGTCGCGATAGTTTTGTAAAGGGTGGTTCAAATACAATTTTTATTACAAATTACGATTTAATTTTGGTCGGTGTATTCGGAAAGGGAAACATTCCCACTTATGTAGCTGCCTCGGCTGTCTTCGCAGTAGCGCAGACAGGTTTATTTTAGCTCCATTTCATAAATGGTTCGATGTATCCCGCAAGGGATTGGTCCTCGTCCAAGTCCCCATGCCTTCAATTTCCGTTTCTTATGCCTCTGCAGTACCTACCGTTAACCGAAATGTCGCTTCTAGCTGCATTTTCCACGAAAAATGGGCCACCGCTCGAATGTCTTTTTTTCTGTTTTGGGGGTTTTCCGATCCCCATGTTTTGCGAGTAATGCGGTGTAATTTTTATAATAATGTTGAGATCGTCGGGAGTCCATATTATCAGTATATTGATAAGTTAGCTATTGGCCATTGTTTTTTTTTTTTTTTTAAGTATTAAAAAAGTATTTGTTTCTTTTCAAAACAATGTTCTATTCTTTGAGAACTCTAAATGCCGACAATATCTTTCAGTGTATGTATCAATTTCGGAAATAATACACGACTAACGGGTTTATTCTTATTACCACTACTATTTGTTTATCTATTTAAGCAAGCACCAGCAATTTGTTTATTTAATCAGTCATGTATGACTGACTGAGTGATTGGCTGTCTCCAATAACATCCAAACGGCTAAGCCAGTCAGCCAGCTCAGCAACGAAGCAAACTTCCTCAGCTTACCACCCGGTCGGTAATGATGGCTGTTGGTGGGGTGCCGGTATTATTTTGGTGGAGTAGACGAGAACAACAAATTTTTCTTATACCATTTCTCAATTTCAATATTTAAACAAAGCAAATACAGCACTCACATACACACACAAACATATTTAAAATACACACCTTTTCTGTGTTTATTAGTATTCCGACTTCTTTCCACTCGTGTGCACTACCCACATACAAAAGGGAGGAAATATAATATGACGGGAGGAGTAAGAGTGCATGTTCGTATGTACATATGTATGCTACGAAGTAATACTATGTCTGTAGGCGTGGACGTTCGTACTTACGGTAAATGTGACGCCAACGACAAAAGTAATGTACGAGTTGTTGTTCCTCTCTAAACTTTGCCACTTCACAAAGGAAATAATGTAGGAGGCATAATGTTGTAAAAATCGAAAATTGAAAAATCGATAACATGTTTGACAGCTTCTGATGTCAACTACTGTTGACAATTGTTATTGCCATCAGCAATGAACTGCATAGCAAACGTCTTCCAAAATAAACATTGCTCATACAATTCAGGACGTTCCATTAAAGAGGATTTTAAATGTAGAAAAGTGGATGTAGTTTCTGTAAAAAATAATGTTCTGTTGTCCGGGGCGTGGGTTATATTGGAAGCTATTGTTAAGTTCTTTGTAGTCTGAATCTCAAAAAATTACAAAATTGAAAAGTTGTGCACGATTTAAATTTTTGTTTTGTTTTGTAAAACAAATTTTATTTTTAATGAAGCATGTGGTTGGTTTAATATTAAAATTATCGATACGATTTAAAAGTGTTGTCTGTCTGGCTACAAATTGAAATACAGTTGTTAATGTCTTAGTTGATGTCTTTAAAGAAATATAAATTTTCAACACACAAGCACGTTTTAAATTAAAAGAAACAATATTCATACACCCAAGATGGGGGAATAGTGGAGTGCTACACAGACGCATCCAAATCCGATTTAGGAGTAGGCATAGGGATCTACATCCACAATCCGAGGGCCGAATTGGTATACCAGTTACCAAAGTACTCAACGATCTACAAGCAGAGATCAGGGCCATCACAGAATGCCTAAAATGGCTGCGGAATTAGGGTCACAGACAAAACTTTCAGTATTTTCACGGATAGTCACTAGATCCTTCAGAGACGATAGTGTCAAGGACACTCATGGACTGTAGGGAAGCGATAAATGACGTATCGAGAGCTAACGACATATTTATAAACTGGATACCGGGCCACCAAGGGAATGGATGAGGACGACCCATGCCTTCAGATGACAAGAGGAACAGGTGGGAAGAACCACAAACAAGGAGAATTCTCGGGTTTAACAAAAATGTGCTGAGCAAGCAAGTTGGGGTCATCACAGGACACTCTAGCCTAATGGCACACCTTTTTAGGATAGGAAGTTCCGAGAACGACGAATGTAGGTCATGCGGAGAGGACGCCGAGACGGCGCAACACTTCCTGTACCAGTGACCGACTTTCTCGCAAATCAGGAAAATCCAATTAATAAGGATGAAAATAGTCACTTTTTTTCATTTGGCTGAGTTAGACTTAAATGTGTTTAACACATATTTTTAATGTGCGTGGAGATAAATTCGAATATAATAATGTTTTTAAGAGTTTTGCTGATATATTCCATTTGTATTGTATTTTGACCTTTTTCCGTCTCCGTTAATTAAATTCGAATTTATCTTCACGCACATATAATTTTGTGAGATCATTTGTTTTGCCCAATTCGATTCCAAAGTCTCCTTGAGATCATCATAATTCTATTAAACCTACTACAGCCTTTTCAACGTTTCCGTTGACGTTTCTCTTGGTCTTCCAATTCTCCTTTGTTATTCTTTATGTACATATTTTAAACCTAGAACACCAAACCTCTTTTATTACACTTAAATACTAAACCTCGTCTGTGAGGCTACTTTTTTAAAAAGTAAAAAAAAAAATTATTTTTAAAAAAAATATTTTTTTATTAAAAAAAGACTTATCGTGTCGAATACAATTATTATGAACGTTTACACACAGCAATCGACTGAGTTGACACGAAACCACGTGCTGATATTTGCAAACGATCGTAAAATATCGTGTAAAAAAAAATCGAGTCGCCTGACTTGCCGGGCTTTAGTGTTCTAAGGCTAATGAGTTGCATGAAGTAGTATTGTCGCCGTTTCATTCATCATATTTCGCTTTAGCAGTGTTTGTGTCTTTGCAATAAAAATGTGTTTCACATAAACGATTTTTCAATGAAGCGGATATTCATTTAAGCAAAGTACAGAACAATCGTTACTAATATTTGTTCCAATAGATTTATTTCTATTTATTTGCAAAAAAGTTGGGAAAAAATTTCCCAAAAGAAGTAAGACGGTTGTGTTTAACCATTGCAACACATTTCAATAAAAAATATAGCGAGTTCGATTAATAAAATCGATTGGAGTTTGTTCTTCTACCGATTACGATCGCAGCTAATAAGAACTAAGGGAAATTTTGTCTCTCACAAACATTTTTTTTTCGGGCTTCTCTTGTTAATTTGCTCGTCAGGATTTCCCAACTTCCGTCTCGCTTTCACACATTATGAGATTTTTATACACACAGACTATGTGGTTGCCGCTGGGTGACACATTAAGTTACGTTTTGAAAAATCACATATGACGAGTGACAAAGACCAAATTAGCGCCAGTACAAATTATTAGGAATCGTTGGGGGGTGAACCGCGTGCTTCTGCTCGCCCTTGTTAGCGTCATCGCTATAATTGTGTAATTATTAATATTGTCATTTGCTCTTGTTGTTGTTATCGAGCATCAACGGTAATAACGCAACACTCACGCCACTGTCCTTCTGTATTTCTCGGGTGGTTGCGTTGTTAGAACTGCTTGCGGCGGCGATGATGACGTTTTATTTGTTATTTGTTATTCTTATTTTTTTGTTCTTATCAAGTTACTCCTATTTTTGGGTGATTTACCTTTATTTTTGTCTCACAACAAAGCAGGCCTGTGTGTTTTGTGCTTTTGTCGCACTTACCTTTCCGAAAAGATAAGAACAAAATACTTGGGATGTAGGCTTTGTTGTTTTGTTCATTCATTCTTTCTTCTTCTATCTGTTTTTGGTGTTTTGTATGTGCCTGCTGCCGTCTTTATTGAATTTCATATAAAGTGTTTTGTGTCATTATTCAAACCCCTTATGAATCCGTAATGTACGAATGCGTGTATGGATTTATCGTAGCCATATTTCAACTACATGGAAGATGGTTGTATACAAAGTTTTCTGAAGTTGTTCCAGAATTCGGTGTCTTCGTTGATGAAATTTGTGCCAAATTGCAAAGATTATTCAATTATCACCCTAGAAAAGGAAAACAATTACTAAGCTATTTAGTCCGTAAGTCAAATTGAAACATTTGTAATATTGTAAGAAATAAAATTAAATTGAATTGAATTTTCACCGTTAGGCCTCGACCTTAGATTTTTTTTTTGATCACGATTACTCGATTCTTCAATGTTGAAGGTGAGAAAATGCAGCGGTTGTAGTACCGTAGAAGCACAGCCTTTTAACTTGAAGAAAATCCTGAATTTAAATGAAAAATTATTTTCAACAAAGAAACTGACTCAGTTTTTGCATTTATTTTGGACCTTAAATTGCTTCCTAATTGTAAAAGAAAATAAACGCATGATATTCTTCATAAAGACAATTTAATATATTTCCACTTACAGTTATCTGGTATTTGTCTGTTGACAAGAAATTATTTTAGACATTGCTTTATGCGCTCTTATTTCCGTCTTCGCATTCAAATGCCGTCATCGTCGTTGCCGTCGTCCTCATAGTGTCATCGGCGGTATCTGGTTCATATCATTAATTGTTTATTAAATGCCCGTTAAATACCCAGGAAATGTGTCTCTTTAGCGTTCGCTTGCTGGGGCTGATGATGCTTTCCCGTACACTCTCGTACTCGTACCCTTGTTTTAGTTAATCACCCATGTACAGCAACTAACCCACACACACACGCACACACATGTTTACCTTCTGTTGCACATTCGACATTCGGCGTGTGTTGAATTCATTTGTTCATTCCTTAATCTTTTGTTGTTAGTTTAGCCGTGGCTGTTGCTCCTGTTGTTGTTGTTGTTGTGACACACATAACGGCAACATGCATACATACAACACCATAACCCAACAACAGAAGGAGAACAATACGTCAATACTCCTCAGAGTAGTGAGTGAGTGAAGACGATTACAAAACAATGCACACCAACCGACAGAGACAAAACCCAAACGACAGTTTTTAAATCCACTTTTACTCGTTGCTTTTCTTTTTCCTGCTTGAGGTTTTTTTTGTTCGTTTTTATTCCGCCGTCATCGGTATGTAGATGAATTTCCTCAATTGTCAGTGTAAATTCCTACACCCGCGATTATTATTGGTTGTTGCATAGTTTTTTCTTTGTCGTTGTTTGTCTTTTAACAAATTTGAGAGGTGGGTTTAATAAGTTTGGTTAGGAAGGAAGCCGGTCTTCACATTTCTTACTACGGCACATGTTATATTGCTGTGTTGTGGAGTTTGTGACATAATGTCTAAAATATCCTTTACCATTGATTTCATCGTGGTTGCCACATTCAAAGGAATGTATTTTTTTTTCAGAAAAATTAAATTGCATTTTGTTTTATTGACGGTTAATCGGATTTCTGATATTTGTATAGCTTTATCTCTTAAACGGAGAATGTAAAAATGGCATTGCCACCAGATGCGATTGCACTGATTTGATTTCACTGATTATCGATTCGTTAAATTGGTCATATACAGTGTTTTCCAATAAGAAGTCTTATTTTGTTATTCAAAGAAAAATGAAATTTTTTTTAGATAAATGATCGTATGTTTATTTCATAATAAAGAGGAAGGTATGCCCTTAATAATGAAAAACAACATCAGTCAAATGTCCACCACGACCACGCTTACAGGACCATATCCTTTACATGAAATTTTCCATAAATCGCAAGTGGCCTCGATAGCCTCACGAATTCTATCTTTGAGGTCTTGAATAGGCGGTGGACTGTTGGAGTAGAACTTACCTTTCACGTGGCCCCAAAGGAAGAAGTCGCAAGGTGTTAAATCACAAGATCTCGGTGGCCAATTGTTGTCACCTCTTCGAGAGATAACACTTTCCGGAAACTTTTACCGTAGTAGAGTAATGGTTTCGTTGCTTGTGTGGCACGTACCGCCGTCTTGTTGAAAGTAAACGTTGTCCAGATCAATATCATCCAACTCCGACCATAAAAATACATTAATCATATCTCTATAGCGCAATCCATTCACCCCGACTGTTGATCCAACCTCATTTTCGAAAAAGTAAGGTCCAATGACCCCGCCGGTCCCGAAATCGCACCAAATAGTCGAGATGAAGAGGCTTCTAAACAATAACTCCTGGGTTTTCTGAGCCCCAGATGCGAAAATTTTGCTTGGTGACGTAGCCACCGAGGTGGCAATGGCCCTTATACTAAAATACGGTGTAATGACGTTTGTGGAGTGCCCAATTCCAAAGAAAGGCGAGGAATCGACAGACCTGGGTTTTCTTCAACACTTTGGGCTACAGCAGCAATATTCTCAGTTGTTCTTGTGCGACGTGCACTGGTTTTATTCTTCACATCACTAACTTGTCCCACAACAGGTCGAATTTTTCCACCAATTTCTGTATTGCGGTCCGACCAGGTGCTTCACGACGACCCAAAAATGCTTTAGTTTTGCGAACTGTGACTGCAAGATTTTCACCATTTTTTCTAGTGAATTGAGAGGATTTTTCGAAATATCCCAAATAACCCGACTGTACCACCCCAGACTCGTTAGTTCCATACACTCCATGTATGTTTAATTGTGTTCCGAGTTTTATTCACACTTGAATTTATTTTTGTTTTATTTTATTTCTTTAAACATTTATTTTCTTTGTCGTTTGTGTGTTTCTCTCTCTCTCAATCTCTCTAACTAGTGAGTAGTTTTCTAACCCTCATCCACCAACACCCGACCCAACCCAACCCACTGACGTCCCATTAATACCTTTTTATAGTTTCAGAGCTGTGCACTTGTTGAAAATTTCTTGTCGTTGTTGTTTTTGGTATTTATTGTTTTTCTTCGGCGTTTTTGTTTTTTTTGTGTTTCCTCCAAAATAATGTCATTGCACTCGTTGAAGTTGTGGAGCTGCCGTGCTGCGCTGCTACGTTCACTCGTTTTTGGAGAAATACAAAAAAAAGCTTGAAAACAATAGACGACACTTGTGTGTCTGCCTTTATGTACACATATACTTGCTGCATTCAGCATATACATACATATGTATTTGCCGTTTCGTTCGTCAGGATGTTTATTGTAACGATGATGACGTCGGCGTCTTCGTAATCATCATCATCCTCCTCGTTCGCTGTGTGTGAGTGTGTATATTTGTTTGTTTATTTTTGATAATGATGTCAGGGCGTAGCCCCTTTTCTCTGTGCGTGAAGTGCGAGTGTGTGTGCAAGACTTTTGCTCCTTCTCGTCCTCCATCCCTCTTCACACTAAACATTTAAAATGTGTATTAATAGTTTTGCTTTCGACTCTGTTTATAATGTACACATGTTTCTCTATTGAAGCTGTTGTTGGCAGTGACAGCTGCGGGGCAGCAGCAGCACTTCGGCAGCATTAATTAATACATGATTTGTTGTTTATCTGTTTAACATACCTACTAATTGATGTTTTATTTTACTTTTATTTCAGGATCCTGCTGGCATTTTTGAACTTATCGAAGTTGTTGGCAATGGCACTTATGGTCAAGTCTATAAGGTAAGCATTTTTAAATGGGAACGAAAATATTTTTCAAAAATCTAATTTTTTCAAGAAATGTAATTGACTATTTTTAAAAAATAATATTTTTGCATCAACGACAGCCAGGAAAATATGAAAGATATACGTTTTTTGACTTTGAGTCTCTTATAAAATTGTTTAGCCCTTAAATGCCTAATGCTGCCATTTGACACATTAATATATATGAAAATTAAATCGTAAGAGAAGAAGAAGGGAATTTGTCACCTTAGCTTCCGCTAGAAGTGCTTCGACTTAAAGAAAATTCGACTTATAGAAGTTGGAGTTATGGAAGTTCCACTGCACATATCGTCACCTGAAATACAAACTGGCCAAATGGACTAAAATACATGTCACTGAAAAATTTTACACTTTAATATACACAACTTACAATTTTATAGGCGAATTACAAAACAACATAACAAGAAGGGTGTTTAGATTTTACAACGTTTTTTGCTTCTGTAAAGTTATGAAAATGTTTGTTAAATCATTTTGGATTTCTGGTGACGATATCTGGTTTTGGGATTTTTGGCACACGAACCCTGAATTAAAAAACAAAAACAATATGCAAATGCAGTCTTTTACTAGTAATGGTAATTTTGTGTTCCAGGGCTAGTGCATCAACGGCTTAGTACCATACATACTTGTTATTATGTAGGGTTGTTTTTTCTATCCCCTGGGGCCCCCATGTAATTATCACCATTTATTTCGTAGTCGGTACTTTAAGCGCAACAAGCATTAGTTGTTCGCTCTCCATAAATTGTATGCACGATTAGGTTCATCACTGATTTCTACTACACTCGATTATATCCAATGACAATATGGCCACAGAATATAGTATTTCCCATAATTAATTTGTTACTGCATTCTACTGCACCTGATAATACCCAAAGAATTTATGTTATGCCAAAAAAAAATAAGCAATTGTTTCACTTGCTGACAGATGTTCCCCCAGATGTTATTTATTCATTTTTGCAAGTGATTGCAAAAATCCGATAACAGTTATCGGAATATAATACAGCGCAAGCTGACCATTTCGATAACTCGGCGATATAAGTATACCGATATTTCTCGTGGACGGCAGTAGCATTACTGGTATTTTCCGGGATTATTTCATAAAACAAGCCAGGTTCAAATGCGAAAATTAGGGAAAATTATAATCCTTACAGAATAGCTTATAACTAGGAGTAGAATAAATCTAAAATTTCATTAAACTTATTAAAAGACAATGAAAAATCTAAATAATATTTCATATTTATAGAATTAAACTCTTTTAAGGCTCGTGACATAGGTTCATTGACTGAGTAGTTACATCTATGTACAGGCAAATTAAAATATTCTATAAAACGTAAATGTCTAGCAGGAGCGTTGAAATCCAGATATCAATTTGAAATGAAATATTAAAGAACTCTTAGAATGGCGGCTAGTTAATGTATCAAGATGTATTAACTTACATCTGGATTCATAAGAGGGCAGAGGGCTAGAAAAACGAATGGAAAATAGTGCAAATTTAATAAAAAAAAATTTGTGAAGTTTTTCAATTCGATCGATATGAACTGTGTGATATGGCCTCCAAACGATTGTCGCATATTCAAGCGATGATCTAGCGAACGTTGTATACAGCCATTTACGAGTATAAGTATCAATGAAATCCTTACTATAACGTTTAATAAAAGCCAGAACTGAGTAGGCCTTCGGTAATATGTATTCTACATGTAAATTAAAACTTAATTTAATACAACTTTAGTAAAATTGTATACAGCATATGACGCTACTCTCGTGCAACTAATGGTAGTGACTTTAGATTCTAAAGTTTAGAATTTGTCATTTTAACGGCGAATTGGAACTGCATTTCTCTTTGTTTTTTTTTTTTTTCAATACAAAAAAAGTTTCCTGAGCACGTAAAGTTCTAAGCTGAGACGTGAAGAAAATAAATGAAACCATTTTAAAACTTAATCTCATACCGAAGTCGACGGTGTATGTTGAGAATAAAATTTAAAAGATAACAATAATTTACAGATCTTTATTTGATCACTTGGAGCATAAGAAACAGCGCTGAAGGAATATGGAAACTTTATTTTAATTGTAATTAACGAAATGAATTAATTTACGAAATACGGAGTGCGTAGTTTTATTAGAATGACAATTACTTGTGTATGGAAATATAATACATACGTTTGGCGTTTGAAACGTAGAGGATGTAAGAAATGTAAAATTTGCATTTTAATCACATCTTTTGCACGGAGTGCGTAGTTTTATTAGAATGACAATTACTTGTGTATGGAAATATAATACATACGTTTGGCGTTTGAAACGTAGAGGATGTAAGAAATGTAAAATTTGCATTTTACGCCTGTTTTCATGTCGATATCATCTACAACAGCTCTTTGCCACATTACTTTCAAATCTTGTGGGAATTTTTAATTTTGACTTGTTATATTTCCCAATCTGTACCATTTCAATTATTTCTATTGCGGACACCTCTCATTAACGGACACTTTTTTCAGTACCAATCCGCTTTAGTCCACGTGTGTACATCTGTCATAGGCGGACACAATTCTCAGTCCCTTAGGTGTCCGCTTATGAGAGCGTACACTGTATACGTCTTGAGACTACATATTTAATGACCATTTTGTTGTAATTTAGAATAATTTTTATCTACCCTCTAATTTATAGTAAAATTTCATAGTTTATTATTCCATGATTTGATGATTATGGAACTCATGTGGTTGGAACTCATCGTTGTGGTCTCCATCGTTGTTGTGCTGGTGACTGACTCCATCTGTTCGTTCGAACGACCTCCCGTCTGATTGCCTCTTTGTGTCTGACAGTGTCGTCGTCCACAATATGCAAACTTTCTCTCTCTCTCTCTCTCGCCTTACGTCTCACTTTGACCATCTTTTGGAAACCAAAAAAAAAAGACATTGGAAGTTTTAAGCAATAATCACATCTTAAATGCACTAACAATGGTTTTGTTTATTAGTTTCGAACAAACAAAGCTCGTTATGTGTGTGCACACGCACTGTGGCGGTGTTGCGACGACAGACTGCACTCCCAAGCACATCATACATGCGCTCGCACGCAGGTTCATTCCATGTATCTAATTCTCCTGCTCGACACAAAGACTCATCAAGTACTCGGTGTTGGTATGAAGAAGTTGATAGGCCTTTTAAGAGGCCTTCTTATGTAGTGAGTAGAAGGTAAAAGTAGTTCTGACCACCATCAATTTGAAGTTACTTTCAAAGTCAACCAAAAATGTGTTTAAACAATAACTTGCTTTTCCAAAAACTAACAAAAATAGCTTTTAAACGCTAAATAAATTGGAAATTTACACATCATTTAAGGCCTTCAGCAAAGACATTCGTGTCACATGAAAAAGTAAGCACATACAAATTGTAATTTCTTGTTATTTAATCAGACTGAGCCCTTTTTGGACTTTACGACAACAATTTTAGAAGGCCTTCCTAGTTTAAATACAACAAATTCAGTAATCATTTCTTATTGCCTTCAAGTGGACCAATTTCCATCGTCAAAATTCAAAGGAATTTTCAAAGCTCTACATTTATTTAGAATTTGTATCATGTAATATTTTTTGTTATCGGAAATGAGATGAATGCTTCTTTCCTGAAGGCCTTGCCAATTCCATAACTGGATACTACTCGGGAATAGTAGGATGGTGATAGAGAAATGTGAAGAGAGAACTTAAAAATAGATTATTTTCTTTATGTCTCTTTTTGTTCTTTGTTGTTGTTGCTGTTTGTTTGGGCCCTGAAAACGCCAACAACAACAGAAAAATTACTGAAGACGACGACGACAATGAGGATGACGATGAACGAAACAAAAACACCACAGTAGACAACAGAGGCGGCGTCGTCTCCAAATGCTGAGAGATCGTCATTATCATCCTCAGCAGCAGCAACACACCATGAAAGGAATAATAAACAAACAAAGACAGAAAAAAAAGAAGTGCAGATTGTTCACTTTACTGCACAGTGATGAATAAAACAGTAGCAGCCGTAGATGTAAGTCAAGTGTTTTTCTATTTTCCCCCCTTTTATGGATCAAAAAAAGTAAAAAAAAAAGGACTACAGAGTCTAAGTGCGTCAATAACAACATCGGTTTGTCGGAGGATTGAAAAACAGAGTCAAGACTTTGTCAGTGCCCTTCTTCCTTTTTGAATTAATGAGGATAACTGTTGTGTTTGTTTCCAGCGGAAATGTTTTGGGTTTGACCAGCAGCTACACTTTTTTTTTTAAAAATCCTTCAGCATGTTTTGATGCCTGAAGACATGTTGGAATATGTTTTTGTTTCGGTACCTGCATGGATTTGTAATCCCTTCTCATCACTTCTTAAGATTATGGTCGATAATCTGTTGTTTGTTTTAATAATTTTCAGTTTGAGTTTGCGTGGAGAGATTTCCATGATGGCGTTTTAATAAAAAATGACATAAAAAAATGGATTCTCATTTATAATCATGGATTTAGAACAACTACCACAAACGATAAAAAAAATATTTATCAGCCATATCTTATTTTGTTTGGGCGTGGAAATTTTCACTTACCTTTGGGGGGTGCATTAGCCTCAATGACTAGTGAAGCCCTGTGCTAAGATCCCAAATAAAGTGATGATGAAATGATTTCTGCTTTGAGAATTTGCCAGCCACAAAAATGGACATGGTTTTCTAGCCAGACAGGGCTAACTTCATCGCGCTATAGGCCCCCGCTGAATATTCTGCGTGGGAGATCAAATGAGTATCTTTCCGAGAACATATTAGAATTGGAATACTGAGATCTATTGAAGCGATCTGTCGGCGTAGAATTTCTTATCTGTTGAGGTGAACCCACCGGACAGTCAAAACTGTTTGTTTTTGTATGCGATCGTTTCAAACCCTTTTCCGGAACCTTATTTCGTCTTCCGGGTAGATTACACGAGTGTTTGAATGGGAGAGTACATCAAACACAGAATAAATTGCATTAATGCAATGTCTCTAAATTGAGTTACTGCTTACTAGGACCATATTATGTTTTTGTTCAGGTACTTAATGTTTTTAAGTATTTGTTTGCTTTAATTCTATTCTTTGATTAATGTTAATTAAATTAATACTCAGGGTTTTCCACACTGTAATACATTTAATTGTCTTTGATGGCTTTATATTACGTATATGGACTAATAAATGAGATTTAAGTCACAATCTGTAAGAGTGAGATTTTTCACAATTTCCATATTCCTACAGCGTTTTGTTTAAAATTGCTGCGTCTTCTCTCTGAGTAGAGAAATAAATATCTGTTGGTGCTAGGTTTCCGAGTCTCTGAACGAGGATCTGTAGAAGTGTTTTCAGCTAGCGGACAGCAGAAATGGTTAGTTTATCTAAGCTGGTAGAAATGACGCTTTTTAGACCTCTGCCCTGAAAGCTAAACTGAGTATTTGTTTTCATGAACCTATTAAAGGCGGATTACCAAGGACCTGTTTGAGCTATTCTGGCAATACACTTCTGGCTATACCATTTTTATAATCTATGTCGTTTTCAAATTGAAATACAGACAAGGCCCACATATTTATTTATGTGGGACTGTTATCGATATATCGATATATATTTTAACCCATAATCTTTTATTTAGTGGTGAATGTGGAAGCAGAGTTTAAACTATGACTGCCTGCCCAATACAGCGGCTCGTACGATTTTTACGATTCCTTGGGTATTTAAATACCCATTACCCGCGGCGAAGGCGGCACTAACATGTCATGAGATGTTATGGCCTATTATCTCTTTTTGGATAGTTTTCAGCTCTCTAAATTTAAAAAGTTACCAAATTTGTGAAAATTTAGATTGCATATTAATCTAATATATGTGACACAGGTGTAAATAATTGTCGGAGTATGTGCATACGATACTAAAGAGCGCAACCCACAATGACGACTGCAGTCCGAGAACGATTTCTGTCCCCAAAAAGAATTTTGAGCTCAAAGTCTGTTGGAATTTGTGTCACTTAAAAAGGCCCAAACACGAATTATAGTCATTTGAACTAGAAATAATTGTGTGAACAGGTCTCACGATAGATTTTCATCAAGAAACAGCTTTGTTGTCGATAACTTTACAATTGTTGCGTGCCGCCAAGAATGCCATCAGTTGTACTCATTTGAACGACCTTTTTAAAACTGCTTTTAGTATCGTTTTTTTTTTTTTTTTTTGAATTCTATCTCAGTCAAAGCTTTTGTCTTTGTCTAAAACAATGTTTCGAAAATTGAATTTTATATGAAATGAGTCAAAATTGAAAATACAATCAAAACAAACAAAAAGAAAATCCACTCAAGCAAATAATTGACCGGTCACAAAATTTCATGGGGGCAGACATAAAATTAGTAAAGGAAAAAAATAAAAGCGTCTGTAATGGAGCGGGGGAACACACACACATTCCCAAGATGTTAAGCCATCGTTCGTTTCACATCAGACCAATCTGATCATAACCCCAATCCCCTCCCCCCTCCACCAAAAAAAAAAGAATACGCACACACGATATTCACGCAGTCCGTTACTCCGGCATTCACACAAAAAGCGCATTACGGTTGACATGACAACCTCAACGGAATGAATGGCAAACGTGTGGATGGATGACGGACGGACTGACGGGTAGTCAATGGTGGCCTGGGGGGGGGCATGGACGGATAGATGAGGAGTTGACTGACACAAGTTCAAGTAACAAACATGCACACACACACTCAACCAAAATAATGACGTTGTTGCTGATGATAATGATGTTATTGTGGATGCTTCATTTAAACTAAACAAAAAAAAAATATATAAAATAAAACAAAACATAAAATGACGACAGCAGCCATAAAAACATTAAGAGAAATGTTTGCTAGCTGTCGTGTACAACAACAATATTTTAAACTATAATTTCCCGAAAAAAAAACAACAAAAATATAGAACACATAGTTAGACAAAAAAACCAAATGTTGTTACAAACTGTCCGTGTTTAAACAGAAACGGCTCCAATAATGTCTTCGAATGTAAAAAGAAACCGTGTGGTACTCCAAAGAGGGCAATTACACTGAACAACAAAAGCTAAATTTTGTGAAATGTTTCGGGGTGGGTCCCGGTCGGTGAGTATACACAATTATACCACGCGCAGCTCACTCAATCGAAAGATGTTCTGGAACGTTTTAAAAAATACAATAATTTTTTTTGAATATTTTTTTAAAAAAAATTTTTTTTTAAAAAAAAAAATTTTTTATATATTTTTTTTTTAAAAAATATTTTTTTTTAATATTTTTTTTTTTTAAAAATATTTTTTTTTTATATATTTTTTTTTTAAAAATATTTATATTAAGAATATTTTTTTTAAAACATTTTTTACAATATATTTCTTTTAAAAAATGTTTTGTTTTGGAATTTTTTTTTGTTTGTTTTTTTAAACATTTTTTTTTGTTTGGTTTAAATAAATTTTAAAAAATTCTTAATGAAAGCTTTCAATAATAATTTCTTACCTTAAAAATGAGATAACGATCTTGAACATCTTCCTTTTTATTCATCATTTTGTAAAGGTTTGTCATTTAAAAAAAAATGTCACTAAACAGAATTCTGTTAATGCATTTCATTCTGTTTAGAGACATCTGTTTTACAGAATAAGCTGGCAACACCGCAAGTTTCTTTAGCGATCACCTGACGATTGGCAGATAGCTCCAAATCATGAAAGTAAAAAAAAAAATAGTTTTGGGATATTTAAATTTTTTTAAATGTTTTTGCATGAAATTGATGGGCCAAAAAATTATATTTTCATTTTTTAAATAGGGTCGATGAAAAATACCCCAAAATAAATGAAAAATCCTCCAAAAATCCCAGTATGAAAATTACCGAAACAATTTTGAAAAATCCCCCAAACAATTTATGAAAAAGTACCCAATGCAAATTCCCCCAAATATTATAAAACAATAAAACACCAATAGATTTTTGTAATTTTGAAAAAGCGTATTTTTCCAGTAGAGCCGTTTTTGACTAGGAAAATATTCATAAATTAAAATTTATCGCATTCATAGAACGATGCTATAGACGTGCAATTTTTTTTCTGTTTCTTCCTTTTGTTTACATATTTAGAGTTTCCATTCCCATTTCGTTCTTTTAATAATGACATAGGAAACAAGTGAAATGTGACAGTTTTCGAGTCTTCTGATAATTTGTATGCAATGTGTAGTATTTGCAAAACAAAAATCTCATATGGAACGACGATTACTAATCTAAATTTTTTTTATTTATAATACACGACACCAAGCCGATCACAACTAAAACACAATATGAGATTTGTGTTTCCTTAAATACTCGGTCTGACTGTGAATGTTTCCGTTTATTTGGGTTTATCCAATTTTCGAAAATGTCCCTAATAAATCTATCCGCTTGGAATCATGTTCTACTGCTTGTATCTTTTACAAATTGCGTTGGTAACTTTACATTGCCAGGCGTACTTCTACCTCAATAGAGCTCCTTATTGCTCAAGAATGAAATCTTATATACCTCCCCTATACAGATGTGAACGTATGTTCCATTCGAATCTTTTGAAGTATTGCATAAGCATTGACAGCTGTCATTCTGCCAACATCTACACGCATATTTCTGCACTGCACTTTACTGCTAATATCATGAAGTTAAGCTCGCCTTTTTTTCTTCTTCCAATACCAAGAGTTAGTATTCAGCATTCGTTTGGATTACTTTGGGCTGATATTAAGTTTAGTATTATTTGTTAATTACCAGCTCAGTTGTATCAGTGGAGCAACAACAACGCGCGTACTTATCAAGATTCAAATATTATTATTATGGATTTTCAAAAATAGAATAAACCAGTAAACATTTCCACTAATGAATAACTGTCTACTGTTGGAAGTACGTGAGCCAGTCCAGCTGCAGCATAAAACTGCGCTATAAGCTTTTAAGTTGTTTGCGCATGCGCGGCATACGACTGGTTTATCAGATCATTTTTTATTTGATTTTATTCTTTAAAGCTGAAACCTGTCATCATCATTCAAATTCGATGTTTATTTTTGTGGGATTTGTATCCAATATTTAGCGCAGGTAACAAAAATGTCGAAGGTCGTTTGTGTTCCTTACGAATATCTGATGCAAATATGATGTCACACAAATTTAATTCCATTTGTACATGTTTCATAAGTGAATAAAACATTTTTTAAAAATGTCTCAATGAAATATAAGGAACCATTTTTCCACTAACCGGCAATATTGACAGAATTATATCTCCATCAACAGATTTATGGGAATACAAACGTCTCCTTTTTTCATTTGCTGGGAATTATAAGGAGAACAGACTTCATCCTGAAACAAACAAAATTTGAAATTTATTTTTTATTAATTATAATTTTTTATTATTTATAAAAAACCAAATGTTTTCTGTTCATAGTTTTTTTTAACAGCCAACGGCAGTAGACAAATTGTATTGTTCTTTGTTTATTTGCCGCCGACGAGAATTTCGCTTCGGCTTCGTCCTCTGCCCTGAACTGTTGCAATGAGTAAAAATTATGGTATTTTTAGTATTTAAACCTTACATGTTAACCTTAACTTAGCCCATACTTTGAGGTCCACTTTGGTTTTGAGATGAAAACTATTATGACGATATGATGAAAACGCCAGTCAGCTAAAATCCAATGACCAACTAAACTTTTGAGCTTTTTGCTCACTGGGTTACAGCATATCAAAGTGGTTTTACACTGACTATCGTTGACATGACAAATATGTGTACACCACATTTCCACAGATTACTCATGACATCCCGTCCACTCCACACTTGGACGTTCCAAGCGCTCTCGACACTCGGCAGTCATTCAACATAGAGTGGGCTTTACAAGACACGCACACACACACACAAAAAATAAGCGGAAAAAACGCTGCATTACTACTTGAGATCATTCAAAAACATTTTATTTATAGACAAACTTACTAACGAGGGTCATGTGATAATTGTCCATCGAGAATCATCGTGAAACTTTGAATGATTTAAAATAACTTTGAACTTATAGCCTAGAAAGCCGACAGCGTTAATGAGCATTAGCAGACTTAATGCAAGTTAAGTGGTTCATTATCTCCTCCCAAACTTCATTCACTCTAATGTAAATGCACAAAATCAAAATGAATTTAGTTATTTGAATATGGCAACACAGTCATAATCATTCACAATCAACTGTTATACTCAAAAGAAACGGCTGTTGTCAAATCAGCTGTTGTCAAATTGTTTCCTATTGTGTCAAAATAAAATGGAATAAAGTCAGCAAAGATAGATTATTTTAGGAATTTCAGCTTTCTTTCGAATAAATACTGATTTTTCACCAGCAGCTTACCTGCTATTCTGAATTTCTTCCTTCCATTCATTTTATATCGATGTAAATGCCAACAAAACTATTGACAAACAATCGTGTAGAAACAGATGTTTTTAAATGCTAAAAATGTCGTCTGTCAGGGTTCGATTTTAATTTGCATTAGAGAATTTTTAATGCACATTGACGCCGTCGTCAGTCTAGGCTATTAGTAAGTATAACTAATTACTGAAATAATTGAGAAAACGCTGAGTTATGGGACTGGCTGTCAATTTCAAAAATCCAAACTGAAATTTCTTGGCCTGTTCATTGAAGTTGAGTTCTCATACTGAAGAGAGAAGATGAGAAACCTGTACCGATTAAAAATGTTCATCAGGTTATCACACTAGCCTCGTATGAACAAGTGTCATGTATGTACTTATTGCCGGTTGCTGCTGTAATAGTTTCTATTTGCGTTATATTACCAAATCGGCCTGAGATGATCGCACCACAAAAACAAAAAAAAAACATAAACATCATTATTGTAAAATTCAATAAAAAACATATAGTGTAATACTGTGTAGTGTAATATGTAATACTTCTCAAGTAAACTCAACTGAACTACTTAAAACAAATGGCCAGGAAAATAAATACAAAAAAAAAAAACAACAACCATGAACAAATGTTCGTATGTATTTACATCGAAATCCATATCCACATGGAAACTGAATAACAAAAAAAAAACAGAAACAGTAACAGTAACAACTCAGTCAATTGCTATGGCAAAAAAAAAAAAACGACAGCTTAAAAGTGATAAATCGACAATCTAAAGCCAACTGACATCAACGACAGCATTAACAGTAACAACAGCAGCCACCGCAAAAAGTCCGACCGACTACTCTACCATGTCGGCCTAAAACAGAAACACTTTGAATACCGACCAGTGAATAGAGCAGAGTCAAACTGTCTGTCTAATGAAAGAGGCTCTGAATGAGCCACCACCACCACCACCACACACACAATTCGAGTCCGCCATATACGTCAGACCAGCGGACCGGACCACAACACAAAAAGCACAGTGTTTTTGAACAAACATCATAACTAAATTTGGCAGAGATGAGGTCCATATGGAGTTGTCGCTTTGAAAGTACACATATATGTAATTGCCTTCCTCCTGTAACACTAGTTGAGCTATAGATTGTGCCAGGTGGCGAACCGAAAAAAGGAAGACAACCTTTTCGGTCAATTGAAAATATTTACTACCAAAACAATTGTTTCCTTTGCACTTGAAATGGTTACAAATTTCACAGAACTATTTTTGGTTTTAGTTCTTGCTGGAACAAATCTTGAATTTTAATTTCTTATACTTTTCGGGAACTATTATCTTCAAAGACTTAATATACGAACGAAACAACAGTTAGGGGTTTGTTTTAAAGAAATATTTTGTAACTCAATTGCTTCATACTTTACTTCGTAATGTACTTCTAACCACGACTTTCTTATTTTCGTAGTAGCACAAGAACTTCTTACATTACTTACTTATTTCCCTTAAACATTTCATGTAGGAACAGACGGAGAACTTCACGATATAATTTGTATACTCAATAACGGGGACCTACTGTGTAAAGTCGGCTCCGAACGTCTAAAGATTTTCTAGAGAAATTTGCTACCTTACTCGTAAAATCGCCAAAATTTGCGAGGTGGAAGCAGCCGCAGAAAAATGTTGGATGGTGTTAACCGGTGTCGAACCAGGTTTATTCCGTGTATTAGTCGCACACACTACCTACGACACTAGGGCCGTCCAGCACTTCTTTTTATATTGCTGATAAATTTCATGACATACTTGCCTTGTTACTTATAAATTACTGACTCCATTACTTACAATGATCACAGCTTACTTACCTCATTGCTTACTTACTTCACAACTTACTGACCGCTTATCTTCCTTACATCATAAATTACTTACCTCATTGCTTATTCTACAACATGCTTTATAACTTACATACCTACTTCTTCTTGCATACTTAATAACTTACTTACTTACCTCTCTTACTTTCTGTCGCCATTACTTACTTCAAAACTTAATTACTTCATAATGTACTCTCCCCATTACTTACTTTCCTCATTACTTATTTCTTACCTGATCACTTACTTTCTACTTAACTTGCTTACTTCATAACTTACAGTCCCCATTACTTACTTACTGCATAGCTTACTTACCTCATTACTTATTGACTTTATAACTTACTTACTCCACAACACACTGACCTCTTATCTTCCTCACCTCATAAATTACTTACCTTGTGGTTTATTTTACAGCTTACCTAAATACTTACATACGTCTTAACTTCCTTACTTCATTACATACTGTCCCCATTACTTTCGTACTTCAAAACGTATCTACTTACTTCATATCCTACTTACTTTATAACTAGCTTACCTACTTCATAACATACTTACGTTTTAACTTACTTACTCCATGAACTACTTACTTCTTAACTTGCTTACTTTAGATCTTACTTATTTCGTAAATTGCCTACTAACTTGAATTTTAACTTTAACTTCAGTTGAAACGAAGTTCAATCTTGACTTTATTTATTGGGTCTAAATGTAACACCCGTTTGTTTATGCAGTTGTTATAAATTAGTTGTTCCCCCGCCTGAAAACACTGTCCAACAACATTTACATGCGTCGATTTTTTTGTTTTAGTCCGAACTCCCTAACTCGAGGTCTTTGTACATATGTACTTACCTACATGGTTCGTATATATGTATGTACATATAGCATGCAGCATGTAACTATGTATCTCATTTACTCTTCGACTTGTGTACATTGAGATAATTTTGTTCATACACTTAACATGTACATACAAACAGATATCTGCCTATATATAATTCACATCACTTTATGTGAATATGTACGTATATATATACCCATTTTATATACAATACACTCTGTATATGAATTTAGCTTAAATTTATAAACAATGAGCATTTTTTTCGTCTTCTTGTTGTTGTGCGATTTGGTGTGCCGGTCGGTAATGTTATGTATGGGCTTGAATTAAGGTGCGAATTCATGACTATTAATGCCATTAAAGTTTGAACATGTGTACCCAGAAATACACACACACACACACAAGAAAGGCAAAAAAAAACAACAACAAAAACTAAAATACATAATATTCCGCCGCATCACGTCGCTCCGCTCCATCTACAGAAGAGCCAAAGTCAGCCAGCAAATATAGCAAAAATAATGTAAATTGACAAGCTGTGAGTATTTGCTGTATGTGTGTGTTTGTGTCCTCTCACATAGACTACTCGTACAGTGGTGGTTTATGCTGTAGCAGTTTAGTGCAAATAAGTATTTAATTTGTTTTATTTATGGTTATGGCATTGGCTTTTCGAGCAGAGTACTTATTTGCAATGGAATATTTTATGAAGTAACAAATTAGTTGCAAGAAGGCAAAAAAAAGTGTCACAATTCAAAATTCACTTTTAATTTTTCTGTTCAAGAAAAGGCTGAAAAATCTCTTATTTAAGTCGACTTTTGTTCTGCGTCTCTACTCTACTTAATTCGGGAAACCTATGAGTTTTTTCCTATATTTACTACGTAAGACGCAATTGAAAACTATAAACGGCTCTTCTGAAAAAATCGTATTTCGAGTTATGACACTATTGAAGGAAATGAGCGATATGTGTATTCACTGCTTGCGTATTAAATGACAGACATTTCTCAACTGATTTAAATTAACAAAAATTCATTTTTTTTTTCATGTATTTCTGATTTTTCGAAAGAGAAAAACTCCCATTATAAGTGGAATACGATTTCATTCATGTGGCTGCATTGACTTTTTGTCATGATTTAGGAGTGGTAAGGTGCAAAATAACATACGATTCCCCAAAACTATTTAATTGCTCCCTACTGTGGCTTGTGATAGTTTTCTTCACATTTCCCCATTCTCAACTAATTGTAAATATTTGATGAAATTTAATTACGAAATGTAGTCATGATAAAACTAAATTAAACCGAACTAAAACTAATTTACTAAATTATTAATGTACGATTTTTGGTGGGTTATTTCCATGTAATTCACCCTTCACTTGTGCTACTCTTTGAAACATCAAATAAATGAATTTATTAATCTACTATCGCGCCAGACAACGTTAGGTCTTTTAAGTAGGAGCTTTTTTGGAATTTCATATTAAATTTAACCTAAATTTGCAAACGCCCACATTATTAATAACTCCCATTTGTTGTCGTTTAACGTCACTGGCTGGGCTGGCTGGCTGGTTTTTTTTTTTCGCAAAACTGAATTTCAAATTTGTATGTGAACCGGTTATAAATATTATTTCATCATAAACACAGACATATCTCCTTACACACATACAAGTTAAAAAGACTATTAGTAATTAATATGGAATGAAATTAATAAATTTTGGGTTATTTAGCAAATATATGACTGATCTGTTAATCGAAACGGTATTAATGTTGATTGAAATCAACTTACTTACTTATTTCCCTTAACAATTCATAAAGGCACCGATATAGAAGAGTTTTCAATTAAAATTTATTTCAAATCGGACGAGACTTTTTCGGGTTATGACAAATTAGGTCTCAAAAAAAATAATATTCTTTAAAAAAATATACATAAATAATTTTTTTTAAAAAGAATAATCTGTACAGAAATATTTTTTAAAAAAAATACTTTCTCAAACATTTCAAAACTTTTTTCAAATCAGAGATCTGTGCGCCATATAGTTTTGTATACCCACGGACTCCTACTGTTTGAAGCCGGCTCCGAACGTCTAAAGCTTTCTAAAGAAGTTTTACATGGCTGAGAGATTACTCTCTTACTCGTAAAGTCGCCAGTATTTACGAGGCGGAAAACTCCCTCTCAAAAATGTTTAATTCTGCGATAGTCGCACACACAATTCAAAATTCATTTCAAGCAAATCGGACGAGACGTTTTTGAGTTATGAAAAATTATGTTTCAAAAAACAATATTCTTTAAAAAAAAATATACATAAAATAAAAATAATTTTTAAAAAAAATTTTAAAGTCTTGTCTGAATCTAGTTGAATAGTTTATTTTTATTTGGCTAGTTAATCAGGCTTATAATTTAATTGACGTCCAATTTGGGGCGCTCGTTCTTACGTCTTTGCCATTGGATATTTGTTTATGGTGCACAGACATTCTGTATATAAATTATAAGAGCCCATCTAATTAGTTACTTGTTCTGCAATTTATTTCTATTAAATAGTTTAGATTGACTTTCAAGTCAATAACTCTAATCAAGTCATTACTCGTTATCACTTACATATGTCTTCCGAAATCTTCCACTTGTTGTGAATTATTACTCCACCAACCGGAAAAAAGATTTATCGCCTAAATCTAATGTAAACGTCTCATTGATTTATTAGCTTCTTAACCAGTAATTCCAATCCAATACACATGCCAATGCCAAGGCATTGTTTAAACCACACTTTGGTTAAATCGTAACGGGCAGGCCAGTTATCGACGACGGTCGTGGTGACTAACCACCGTTAACGTCAAACTCATAAATTCTGAAACAACTGGAGAAGCGTTCCAACAACGACAATCTGCAGCAGCAGCAGCAGTGAATCTTCACGTTGCGGAATTATGAATGTAAATAAATTCCAGGTATTTGAATATACAACGGCCAAACCCCAATAAATGTGGATTCTCCTATTGGACCGACAAGCCGGCCAGCAAAACAAAAACAAAACGGCGTCGAACAAAGACGAAGAAGAAAAACCGGATTTAAGTTAACATCAGTCACCATCAGTTCTTGTGAAATGGCCAGGCCATATACACGGTTGATCACTTACATTTCATCAGAATACAGTGCGTTTGACAAACACGTGTCCAGCGATAACATTTGAATTGAGGAATTTACTCTTGTTAAAGTATGTCGTTTATAAATAGGCATCAATGATTAATCATACATGTAGGAGTTTGCCATTGTCACCCCCGGCTGGCCGCCTTATCATTTGATAATATAATTGAATTATGTTAGTATTTCAAAAGTAAAATACACATTATTTATTGATAAAGAAAAACCTTCAAATGTTTTGCAAATTGTTGCACTAAGACGTCATCGACCGGAAATATCAAACTTTCCAATGGTTTCTAAATCATTCTAATCAAAAGCAATGATAAGATTATCAAAGAAAAGGTTTCGTTTATCATGAACATCAAGTTAAATCAACACAAGTTTCAAGTTAAGTTAGGTTTCAGTTTATTGAGCCTTTTTTTAACAGTGGAGATATATTTTAAATCTATGAACAATAAATTTGCGTATGACTAATGTATTGTCTTCAAGTTAAGAAAACATTTTCAATATTTTAAAAATCAATTTAAAATATTGAGTCGTTATCCTAAGTCACAGACAATTTACACGCATTGGTAGTCTCAAATTAATATATCACCAAATAGCGTTTTACTCCTTATAGGAAATACACCTAAGGTCGTGAGACGCTGATGATGTGTTTCATCATCTTTCAGTAATCCCGTTTCAACTAGTCTTTCGCTTCGTGTGACTGTGAAGAACATCTCTTCAATACTCATCGCACAACTCATATCCACACATTGATGAGAGAGAGTCGCTTGCAAATGTTGACTTTGGTGCGTATTTAATGAAAGGTTAGAATGCACAAACATAACAGTGACATCGATTTGTCATTTTGAGAGAATGTACGATTTATCGAATCGTAATTTGTGATCAGCATACCAACCACAAACATTATCAAAGGTTATTGACATTTCGATAACTTTGAAACGATAAATTGTATCATGTTTCAATGTCATTGTGATTATTTTTAATCGATTGTTTTGTGTATTGTAAATTGTTAATCAGTTGAATTTTACCATTATTTTTTACTGAACGTATCTGGAATTTTCATTATGGATTTTGTGTTCCATTTTTTTTTATTTTATTTGTGCAAATAATTTGCTTAATTACCTAGCAATCGAAGCAATTTGATTATATACTTAGGACAGTAATATAAAGTTAATATAGTAGCAAAGCCAAAACGGATTTTGAATTATTTCCTTTTATATTAAACATAGAGCTTTTGTCAATTTTCTAATTTATAATATTTCTTTTTTTTTCAGGTGAGTTTCCGTTTTATAATACAATACAATGTTAAAAACATATGCAAGACATTTCAATTGTAAGTATAAGTTTTAAGTTTCTCTGTAATTATACTGGCTACCAGCTAAAACTATTGAAGTCAAACCATATTTCTGTCTTATGTGGTAATATGTGGAAATATCCAAAACGCCCAAACCAAATTAAACGCATACATTCAAAACGTCCGCGCAAACGTTGTCGCGATGGTTTAGATTGGGATGCTTTAAGTGTTACACCTACATTTTTTTTTGGGGTGTAGCATTTTACAAAGTGTTGCATTTCAAGAGTGCAACACCCTGTGTGGGTTACATTTTATTTGAGAAACGAATTCACCATTAGTTACCTGTAAATCTTCTCTTAATGCTCAGGAATGTTTCCCCACTGCTATTTCTCAAAATGTCTGTCCAAAATTCCTTAACCCTGTAGCCTATTCTTACATTTACTTTTAATTTAACATAGTTTGATTTTTATTAAGGTCCAATTAGTCGTGATAGTTGACGGCTGACGTTAGACTCAATATTGTGCGATTAGTTATAACGGTGGACGACGGTAAGACCAAAACAAAAACAGCTGATCGAAGAGCATTTGTACAAAATATAATTTGACTTCGTTTATACGAATATTACTCATAACTTTAAAGGTTAATATTTAATTTACAACATATAAACAATTTCCGAGCGCAAAATGTTGAAGTGAAAGCAATAACAATAAACAGCTGATCGGTCTTGACGGTTGACTGTTGATTCTGCAACCTGCAGAAGTCTACCGTCAATTTTAGTTGTCTCTCTCTAACACATGCAAAATGCAACCCCAACTCAAACAGCTGATCGTCAACCGTCAACACTAATTGGACCTTTATAGTGGCTGTCGCAGCTGACTAGAGAAATCATACGCCACCGCCGCTGACAAATTGGCTCGGCTCGGTTCTCTGTTTGTATGTAAACAAAAGGGGATTGCAATAATTTCACATAAAGAAATTGTAAATGAAATTAAAAGACATTTTAAAATACAAAACAGGGAACATAAATACAGTGAAATTGTGGAAAATAGTAAATATTTTTGGAGCATTTTGAAGAAATTTTGAAAAGGATCACGGTTTTTGATATTTTGGCTGAACATAAAGTTTTGCTCGATCGCATTGTTTCTTAAAACGTAATCATTGAGAATATAATGCCAATTTTTCATGTAAACACAGAGGACTATTTTAAAGTACTTGACAGTCCACTGACAACGCATTCATTTTTTGCAAATAAATAATAGTGAACGGTTTAGCCAACCTCTAAGAACATTGGCATACCTATGTGGTTTTGTGTGCTGGCCCTGTGCAAAATTGTAGACCATGGTCAATAATATGTACCAGAGAATCGTTGGTTCCATTGTATCTATTCATTCATTCATTTATTTCTTCCCGACTTGTAATTATAAGCCTGTAGGCCATCAAAATTTTTGCACAAAATCCTGTTGTGCGCTATCATTAGGAACGGTACACCAAACTACATAAATTCCTGATCGTGCTGCTTTGGCACATTTTTTTATTATCAATTAATTGAATAATATTAAAATAATTTATTATTAATTATGTAGTATCAAACTATTGCTCTAAGTTGTGTTAATTATAAATTAGTTAGAAAATTAAATTAACTGATGTTTTATAAATAAATATGAAAAGTATTTATTTATTTAATAGTCTATGGACAAAGAAATCTTTACAGACTAACTTAAATCTCAAAAATTCCCAAAAATTTATTAATAGAGAAAGACAAATCTAAATCTAAATTAAGCATTAATTTGATTAAATTCATTTAAGGATCTTGCAATTGGTTCATTACAAGAGTAGTTGGTAATTTCGATACCAAAATACAACCAACGTGAAACGCACTGTATCGTATGAAATTAATTTTTGCTTAATCATGCTTTTCGATCTTATTGATCATAAGTTATGGAATGTAATGTCAACTTGATGTTCATTCTTACTCATCGATGATTAGTGACGGAAGACAAGGGCAAAAGAGAAACAAGAAGAAGAAGAAGAAAATTATAACTCAATATGGCATACAAACTGTAATGCCGACAAATTAATATTTATAACTATCAGATCGTTATTAATAACAATTACAAACGTTACGATTACGGTTAAAGACAAGGAAGTCAAATTGTGGTGAAATAATGTGAAGTGCACAAGACTTGTGAGAAATTCACCTGAATTTCATTACATTCCATGGCTGTCGTTGCGGGAGTGCGGTGCAGTCCCCACACAGCCACGACCACAAAGATGATGGTGATGGTGGCGTTGGCTCCAACATCTAACGCCAGACATACATACTGCGCAACAGACAGATTGCTGTAGAGCGAGTGTGTTACCTGAAATGGGTAACAAATGGGCTAATAAAGAATACAATTTTATTAATTTATAGCAAAAGAGAAACAAAAATACACACAAACGAAATGTTGGTTAATGTCATGTGTAAAAGCAATTTGCCAAATGGCGCTGAGCTGTTCGCTGTTCGCTTGCCAGTTTCCCATTTGTCGTTTTATATTGCATTTACCACTCTTCATATACTTTTTCTATTCCTTAGGTGGCAGCATTTTTGACTTACGTTTTGCAGTAGGGATGGGTGAGTGAGGAATTGTTACTCACGCTCCCGAAAAAAAATAATGCCGGGCACACTATCACTTGATTTTATAACCAGTGCAACGGCATATATGTTGGACCACATGGCACAATAAAAGACGGACAACAAAAACTCAGATACATCTCTGGGTATTTTGATTGTCATATTCTTACATATAAATGGCAGACTGCAGGCAGGTTTATTTCCTAATAAAGCGTTAATGGTACTCTTGGGGTTTTCCAGCCCCAGATGCGACCATTTTGCTTGTTGACGTAGCCACCGAGGTGGAAATGGGCCTCATCAGTCAAGATGATTATTCGGTTGAAATCCGAATTCCGATTTTCATGCATTTCAAGGACCCAATCAGCAAAGACACGACGTTGTTGATGATCGGCCGGCTTGAGTTCTTGTGTAAACTGAACTTTATAAGCCTTAAGACCCAAGTCTTTATTCAAAATAACACCTCTTGTTGGAAAACTCTTTACAAACATAGCTCAGGACTATAGTTAATTTGGGAAAATCGGAAAGTAAGACGCAATTGAGTTATGACACTATTGAAGTAAATGAGCGGTATGTACATAAACACAATTTTAGTTGCACCATTGATGTCATGCGCTTATTTCTATTTTGCATGATCATCGATCACCAAATTCAGTTCAATTCATTTGAGTCACGTAAAATAAATGTCACGCTCTCATCTCCAATTTGAGTGCTTTGAATGAATTTTGTACTCGTCTCGTTTGTTCGATTTGCGATGCTGCTGTTAATATTGCTACCCCATTGTTGTTGTTGTTTTTATTGCTTTTATTATTATTTTTGTTGTTGTTTATATCTCGATAGTCTCTCCTCTTCCTCGTCCTCATGGCGTACCTCCGGGGCAGAAGTTTGCTGTCTGCCATTGTTGCCATTTGTGTTCATATTGTTTTGTTTATTTTGTGTAGATAAGAACCAGTATTTGAAGAAACCGGTTGTTTTCATACTCCAGCCACGTCGCTGTGTTTATATTTATCCATTCATTTGCCCCCCTTGTGACTCCCAGCCAAATCTGTTCCTCCCCAGCGCTGTATGCCTTCCTTTTCGTTCCGTATGTTTGTTGAATATTCTTTGAATACGAATGACTCTTATAAAGGCCGTATCTCCGTCCGTCTCTCAGTCTTTCAGTCGGTCTGGCTGTTTGACTGCCGTTTTTCTTGTTGGGTGTTAATGGACAAGTTTACATACGCCAAACAAAAATTATTTTTCTTTTAAAATCAATACATTTTCTCTCTCGCTCTCTCTTAAACATCCACATATGAGAAACCGTTATATTTTTGTTTGCTAAAGACTTGTCTTGTATCGCAGGCACAGAGCCCAACAGAAAAGCAGAGGTGTTTATATAAAAGTTTGTTTTGAAACTCCGCATAAAACATTTCAATTGAATTTGCCAAACGTATTATTGGAAAATTGGCTCAAACAAGAGGGGTGTGAAAAAAGGGCAAAGGTGGCAATTTAATGTATTCTAACCCGTACCCATATCACGCCACACTCTGGGTCACAGGTTGTCATGACAGAGATGTATTAGCTATAGATGGTTTTCTAATAAATCTAATAATTAAAACTTTCACAACGTTGGAGTCATCATTTCGGTCGACACACACACACACACAGTACTTGTTCAAAACAAAGCCAATTTTCGATATGCGGGCTGGGGGAGACTCCGAGTGTAAAGAAACACTCTCATATCGAGCTGCAATTAAAAAGTGTGAATTTTGCAAATAAGCAGTGTTTTATTTTGTTACAAACTAAATTCAGGTTCACATTTGACAAATACTTGGCACAAATACGTTTTGCGCAAAAAACTTGAAATATGTTCAAGGTTAATTACGCGTTCACATTAAGCGAATTTATTTTACACTTTTTTTTTCGTTGTTAGACAACCAACCAGAACAAAAAAAAAACAATATATCGTCACCAGAAATCCAAATGATCTAAGAATCATTTTCATAACTTGACAGGAGAGGCAAAAAACGTTGTCTTACCCTGCCATTACACCTACTACTAATTTGTTGTCTGTTGTGCACACATATTCTATTCCAAACAGAGAAGAAAAATGTAAAAAATCATCCGAAAAAAACGTAGGGTCTACATGTGCACGTGCATGTTAATTTCAAGAGTAACTTCTCTCAACAATTGTTGCCGTCCGCAGCAGCAAACAAAAACACAATGTTGCCATACACAACACAGTTGAAAAAAGGGCATAAAATCAGCCATAGTTGCATTTTTGGCAGTTTTTTTCTCCAGAAATCCTCACCTGTTTTCCCGGGGATCTTAAAGTAAAAATCGCAATTTAAAATTGGTTACAACTTGTTTGTAAACCACCAAATTAGTTGTATATCCGAAATGTCCGTGATCTAGTCGTTCTCCATTTAACGCAAACAGCAGAATTGACAAACAAACCTATTTCCATGGCACGAGTATATGCTGGCTGCCTGTTAAGGTTGCTCATTCTCCCCTACGAAGTCAGCTTCCGAGAATAAACATATCTCATAATTGCATTCAATGATTAATACGCTAATTATTTATTGCCCAGTAAATCGACTTTAATGATCAGAGTTTTAAAAATGTGGAATAATTAACAAACAATCAGGAAACGCTATTATCATTATTTTTTTTCTTTGTATACAACCAGTATTTTCGCCACGATTTTTCGTAGAATTATTTTCTCTTTCGTATTTTTACAACACAATTAATTAATGTGAAAAACCCTCTGCGCCGCCACCGCCCCCTTTCGAGAAATGGACGAACGTAGAGGTTCGTATACATGTTTGTGCTGGCGGATTATTGATGCATTTTTGTAATTTCATTTGTTCATTGCAATTGGAATTTATAATTAACCCGCATTTAAATGCAATGTAATCTCTCAAAATGTGCGAGTGTTTGTTTCATTACACATTTACATTCTATTCCAACATTAAGATGTCACACAATTTGACAGATTGGAAATAAAAGAAAAAATGGGGGAATAAAAGATGACATTGACAGAAAAACAATTGAAATTGTTGAGGCATAAATTCGAACTAGTCCATCACATATGACAGTGGGCCGGGTTTTATGTTATCTGAAATACAATTTAATGAACGATACAACTGAGTTGAATAGCCAAGTTGGTCATTCTCCTCACACGCTACAACTTCTCAACCAATTTCCTATCCAATTTTATACTTTGAATTCCAAAACTGAGGCATATTTTTATATTCCCCAATAACATCAATTACTTTTTGCACACATTCTTTTATTTTTTATTATTCTTTCAAAAAACGGTACAAAAATGGGTTTACTTCATCAATGACAAAATCCGAATGTAGTAAAGAAGTTGAATGAACGTACCAACCAAGTTGGCTGAATCGAGCTGAAATCAAAATATTTTGAGTTTCATCCAGCCGATGAACAACCTAAGACCAGAAAGCCCCCACACGTTACAACTGGTTGTACGACTTGATCAAATTGTACAACCAGTTGTAACGTGTGAGGGCCGCATAACAATTTTCACAATTCATTAATAAATACTTTGGGGTTTTGGAAAAGGTTTACGATCCCAGACTATAATTTCTTGAAAGCCAGTTGTTTAACATGGAAACATTAGCACAGTAAAGGGTGTTACGTAAGCTGTTTGGTTTTTCAGGATATGCTGAATATCGATTGTTTTATATATCGTTTAAAACGAGACAGGCTCCCAGGCTATGCAAATGCCAGAAGCAATCACGAACCTAATGTATATGGCCAATATATTAATGTTCTTTTTGATATAAAATTTTAATTTTTTGATATAAATGATCGGATGTTTATTTCATAATAAATAGGAAGGTATGCCGTTAATAATGAAAAAGAACATCTGCCAAATGACAACACTTACTGGACCATATTCTTTTCATGAAATTGTTCATAACCAAATCGCAAAGTGGCTGCCCTATGTCCTCGATAGCATCACGAATTCTATCTTTTAAGTCTTGAATCGACGCTGGGCTGTTGGCGTAGACCTTAGCTTTCACTTTCACAAGATCTCGGTGACCATGGTGATTACCTCTTCGAGAGATAACACGGTCCGGCAACTTTTCTCGTAAAAGAGCAATGGTTTCGTTGCTTGTGTGGCACGTAGCCGCGCCTTGTTGAAATCAAACGTTGTCAAGATCAATATCATCGAACTCCGGCCATAAAAAATCATTAATGATCGCAATCCATTCACCGTAACTGTGGAACCAACCTGATTTTCGAAAAAGTAAGGTCCAATGACCCCGCCGGAACATAAACCGCATCAAACAGTCACACGTTGAGGCTTCTCAACAATAACTCTTGGGTTTTCCGAGTGCCAGTTGACGTAGCCACCGAAATGGGCCTCATCAGTTAAGATGACTCTGAAGATCATGGCTGCATTATTACAGAAAGAAATCGACCATTTGAAGTTTCGGGCTTTTTTCCATTAAAATACAACACAAGTCGACTCAGAATAGTTTACTAGATCGAAATTATATATATGCATGGTTCGAATGGTAGTTTTAGATTCAAAAGTTATGTGACGAGAATTTGATAACAAATCGAAGCTATGTATGTGAGCCAACAATTTTCTACAGCGACGAGGTTTCTTTTTGATTTAATGAGACCGCCAATAAACAGAATAAATGAATTCGGTCCGACGAGCTGCCACAGGCTCTACAAGAGCAGACCGTGCACCATGAGAAATACAGAGTTTGCCGCTATTTATAGACTGGCGGCATCATTGGTCTACACTTGTTCAGTTTTTGTTGAATTGATTTCATACCCATATTTGAACAAATTCCCCACTGTGTTCGACATGACATTTCTGTTTCTGCTGGCAAACGCCTTTGACGGAAAATGTTTCACTTTGGAATTTCTGTCGTTTTGTTTTTTTTACATATTTTTGCTTTTCGCTTCTTCTTTAAATAATGTGGCATTCGTGTTTGGTACTCATACACACTCACGCACTCTAAAATTCAAATTTCATTTCCCATTGCCATTTCATTATGTTTTAAGAGTATTAAGTGCAGGAGGAAAGGAAATACCAACAAAAACAACACATACAATAAAAAGTAATAACAAACAAAAGAAATTGACTGATTATGCAGTTTTTATTTCATTTGTGTTTAAATTTTTCATCGTGTGGACTTTTTTTTACATCTCTCGTTTGTCTCTGTATTATTTTTTTTTGCATGTTTCATACACATACATTGTTTGGAATTGGAATTAGTCAACTGTGCAAACCCTATTATTTTCTACCATTCGACAGACGGACGACGTCTGTAACAAAACTGCAAAATAATAATAAAAAAAAAACAAAATTAGGCATTGACTGTTTTTTAAACAAAAAAAAAAACATTTTTTTTGCTTATATTGTGTGTGTGTTCTTTGCTGTATTGTTGTGGTGTCTTTTGACGCTGTCGCGTTTCCCTCAATGACAACGTCGAGCGGCAGCGTATAATTTATGATGCCGCCTTACATGGTTGGAGAAAATGTTTAATAAGTTTACATGCCCACCGCCTGTGTCATTATTTGCAAATTTCTCCCGTTTTGTTTGTTTAAAACAAAGAGTGGACAGACAACGAGCAACAGCGAGTACTCATACCATAAATGGATACAATGTAAAAGTTGAGAAGCCAACTTCACTTAGTAAAAGTGGGGGAATAAAAAAACACAACAATTGGACTCATGATGGAGAATTCGTGCTGTACTGTAGATGGAGTGTCATTTTTCATGTGCAAAATAATCCTAAATTTTAACAAAATTTAAATTTATACTTTGACTATACTTTTAGTGGGAAGCTATCTCAACTGTAGATGATTTAGTGTCATTTTTCATGTGCAAAATAATCCTAAATTTGAACAATGACAAATTCCTCAATTTTGTTCAAGTGTTCTGAAAAGGTACTCCTGGAATCTCCAAACTCATCTGGGAACATTGGAAGCTTTCAATCGTAAAAATATTTTGACCATAACGGCGCCACATTAGTGATTTTTTTTAAAGAAATTGTCATGTTGGGCCTTTTGGGGGAATTGGTTCTTTGGACAAAATTAACCTGCCGGAGCGTTGTAGTGTTCTTGATTATAGAGTGAGTGAAGTTTAAAAAAAAACAATATCCATTTAAATTCATTGGATAGCTAAATTACCAAAACCAGCCAAAGGTTTTACTCTACGACGATGGGACTTTCATCTCAGATTCCTAAAGTCTTCTGACGCCGTTTTGTGCCGCCTCAAATTGTGGCTCGTTGTTATTGTGTGACATTTTCTAATTAAAACAAAAACGAAGAGTTGGACATTTATCAATATGTACCTACAAGAAATTGATTTGATAACCTGATATCGTATTTCACACATTGAAATGGTTTCTTTATCAGAAGAAGAAGACGTCAACCAATTTGTATCCACCTTGCCAAGACAAACATCGTTGTATACTCCAAAAAAAACAAAAAGAGTAAAAACAAAAATGACAACGTTGCGTTCAAAATACACCCCATACCGCCCGTTTCTGATGACGCTGCAATCGAAAGTAGTGCTTGTCTGCACTATCAGCGAAATTCGATAAACATCTGCCCGAAATGTTTCATAAACACCAACGATTTCTTTATTTCTTGTTTTTTTTTTTTCGTGTGTGAGTATTTATTTACCTTATGAATAATGAAATTCATATAAAAAAGAATTTATGAAATTTTATATTTATTTGGTTTTTGATGTTTTTTTTTCGGTATTTATTTTTTGTATACTCGACCCAATTTGTACATTTTCATTATTTTTTTTTTTAGATTTTTATCACTTCAAACCTTCACTCTCTCTCTCTGCCCCTCCACACATGCCACATTGAGCACTTTGTATGATTCTGTCTTCTGTTTGGTTAATTAAATATTTTTTTTTCCAACAACACCCACATGTGACTCACACAAAAATCGTAAAGTATTGAAAACGTTTTGAGGTTGTTTTTGTTGTTTTTCTCTGTGGTTTCTTCCCATTACTAACTAAACCAGTTCGTATTCATAGTATTACACGGTTTATAAGGGGCGGGATGGGAAGTACCAGAAGGGGAATTGCCAGACTTCCAAGTTTTTGTCCAAAACATTCTCTAGCTATAGATTTACTAACTACTACAGTTTTGACAAGATCGCGTTGGGCATATTGTTATTATTACACGATTTCTAAGGTAGGCGTGATGGTACATTTGTATGGGAGGTACCAGAAGGGGAGTTGCCAGATTTCCAAGTTTTTGCCCGAAACTTTTTCCAGTTATACCTTTACTAAATACAGAATTTGGCCAAGATCGAACTGGGCGTACTGATTTATTTATTTATTAATTACAAACAAAGTAAATTTATATTCTAATTTTGGGTCCAAGGGTAAACCGGGTGACAAAGACCATTTGGCGTGATTTTTGCAGCGACAGACCAAAGCCTCTGGTGGGAATCGAACCCACAACCCCCACGCTGATAGGCAAGCACGCTACCAGCTCGCCTACCGGGGTGCTGGTCCTACTGATATTTTTACACGATTTCTAAAGTGGGTGAAGTAGAAGATTTGTATGGGAGCTACCCGGAGGGGTGTGGCCATATAGCCCATATGCAATCGCATAAGCAGTTTTGGGAAAATATTAAGCCATGAAAAATTTCAGAGTAATTGTTTAACTTTTTCGAAATTGAATGGACACAAGTCGCAAAAGTGAATTTTTTTTTGGAAAATATTTTTTTTTAAATATTATTTTTTTGATTGCATAACAATTTACAGTCTATTCATCCTTATGCAATTTCATGAAGTTTATATATATACATATATAATGGGTATGTTTTTTTTATGCTCATGCGATTTCCTGACTTTTCCCACTTAATTTTGTAGGGGTCAATTTTTTGGTGTCCCTTCTCATATGGATTTTCATGATTTCTGGGGACTTTTGAGGTTTTTTTTTCGTTGGAGATTAAGCCCTTTAAATTGAATTTTTGCCCATATGTTTAATGCTCTACCCTCATTCCCATTTGTATACCTAAGTCTTTTGGAAATTAGATTCTGAACCACTGTGCAACGTTTTTACTTGTTTTTTTGTTCTCCGTTGAACTGGTCTTATTTCTTAACTTTGAAACTCATTTAAGTTATTAAAATTTAACAGTCTAAGAAATGAATATTTGTTGTTTCAATTTCTGCTATTTTCCATTTAATTATTCTTTATTTGAAACAAACTAAAATTGCATTTTTGTTTGTTTGGCAATTCCAATTATAATTTTCATATTTCTGTTAAATATATTTAAAATAATTATTAATATGTGTTTCAACAAGACGACAGCTTAAATAAAATATCACTTATGAAACCTGTTAATTGCATTAACACTTTTCTGTGGGGTGAAACATTGTGGTGTGGTGGGGGGACGATATTTAATAAACCGACCACCAGCCGGCATTTTTGTTTTGTTTTATGGAAAGTGCTGCAATCGGCAATTGATGGTTGCGCTGCATCATGTAATGTAAGCACTCCAAAAAGTGAATTTAATTAGTTTTTTTCTTCTTTTTTTTTTATTTATTTTTGAAACAAAATTTTAATGTGTGAGATTTGCTAACCTAAACCGAACAGGCAGCCATTAGCCACCCATTCGGCCATCCAGCCAGTCAGCATAGGCTGTAAACACCATTTAAGAGTGTTTACATTGCGCAAAATGGCGTTGCACGGTGTTGGGTGCTGGGCTTCGCTTTTTGGGGTTGCCTATGCTGCCCAATGACCCACTTTAGCATTCGCTTTCATTACTTTTTAATTTTTTTTCTTAATTTTAGTTGGAGGCATTTTCTCCCTGCACATTTTGTTGTTTTTTTCTGGTCGTTTCTTTTGCAACATCTACAAATGTTATTTTGGTTTGTTTGTTGTTTTCGTTTCTTGGGCTGTGGGGAAATACTCTTTGGGAATGGGTGTAGGAAATGTGCATCTTTCAGGCTGGTGTATATTACCATGGCCATGCGTCCGACTGTCCGTCGGTCTGTAACATAGCCATCATCACCGCCATCGTTATCATGTACAAGTTGTGTCTTGCCGGTGTTTTCTGTTCCACTTTTAACGGAATTTTCTTTTCGAAAATTCGAAAATTCTAAAGTTCTTAAACTGAAAACTAATGTTGAACCACAAAAATCGATTGATTGTATGAAGGTCGTGTAATAAGTGTGGTAAAATGACTGACAAAATCTGTCGTAAGCGGACACCTAAGGGAATGATAATTTTGTCCACTTATGAGAGATGTGCGCTTATGAGAGAAGTACACAAGAGGATTGGTACTGAAAAAAGTGCCCGTTTTTGAGAGGTGTCCGCAAGGAGAGAGTACACTGTATATGTTTGCTGAAATTTGTTAAAATTATAATTTTTTCAGCATGTGTCCAAATTGATGCGAATAATTCGCATGTGCGGAAATGAATGAACGTTTCATTGCCAGATTGTTTCGTTTATAAATGTTGTAGGCGTGACGTATGCACACTTATTTTTTTCGAATGTGACATCGAATAATGAAATACATTTTTGCGTATGCGAATATTGAAATATGCATTTTTGTGAAAAAGCGAAATATTTCAGAAACAAATTCTCCGATTGCGAATGATAACAATTATGGAAATGATTCCCATTGTCATATGCGGAAGCGCACGTTCGTTACATTCATATTGAGAATGAAGTAAATTTATAGTCGAACCGTATTCCCAATTTACATTTTTTGTCACTGATACTGAATAATTACATTTTTCGGAAAATTTTTGCTGCCAGAAAAATTGACTTACCATACATTGATATAATTTTAATAAAGTAAGTTTTTTTTTAATTTGTCTTATTTTTATTATTTATGGAATACTAGTAAGTTGTAATGCGCCTATGGCGCCCGTTAAAATGCTTGAGAAAGTATTTGTTACTTAATTTTAAAAATTTTGTAAAAAATATTTTGAGAAAACTATTTTGTAAAAAAAAAATTCGAAAAAAAATAAAATTGGAAAAAAAAAATTTGTGGAATAAAAATTTTTGTTGATATAATTTTAATAAAGTAAGTTTTTTTTTAATTTGTCTTATTTTTATTATTTATGGAATACTAGTAAGTTGTAATGCGCCTATGGCCTATTTTGAGAAAACTATTTTGTAAAAAAAAATTTCGAAAAAAAATAAAATTGGAAAAAAAAAATTTGTGGAAAAAAATTTTTGTTGAAAAAAAAAAATTTTGTTGAAAAAAAAAAATTTGTTGTGGAAAAAAAAAAAAGTTTGTTGAAAAAAAAAATTTTAGTTGAATAAAAAAAATTTTCTTGAAAAAAAAAATTGTTGTTGAAAAAAAAAAATTTTGTGGAAAAAAAAAATTTTGTTGAAAAAAAAAAAATTTGGAAAAAAAAATTTTGTAAAAAAAAAAATTGGAAAAAAACAATTTCTGTACAAAAAAAAAAATATTATTTTTTTTATTATTTTTATTTATAGAATGCCTATTTAAATTCCTACGTACTGCGTGACAGAGTCAGTGAATCAGTGTCGAGGGTAAATACATATTAAGATGATTTCATGCCTTTGATCGCTTCGCAGTAGCGCATTCTGTTAATCGGATTTTCCTGGACTTTGGTGAAGCTTTATGACGCTATTTCATTACTTGAGGATCTGAATCGTTAGTGAATTGTTGGCATAACATGGGTAACCCACCAAAAAAAAATGGTTAATCGAATTGCTGCCAATTGGTGGGTGGGCAAACTTGGTGGGCAAAACATCGTTTGGGACGTTGGCTACGAGCCATCCGGTTGCAACCGAAGATCATCCAATTTGACACTGTATTTTGTAATGAATGTATAACCAACACAATTAAGATTCGATGGTAAAATGTTTCTTATTTTACATTTTAACCACAATTGCCATATGCCCCTCATGCCACAAACTGCAGCGTCTGATGTTGTTTGTGTAATTCATGGAATGTTATTTTCTTTTCATTTTGTTTGTGATATTCTTGTTGTTGCTTAAGCAACACAGTTTTTCATTTTCGGTTTATCTTTTTTTTTTTTTTGGTTTTGTTGTACGATAATTTTAGGTTAATTAACAAATTCTCTGCAATAATAACAAACAAAAAAAAAAAAACAAAAACCCACTTTAATGTGCATTAAAACACATGTAGAGAAATTGAAAAAAAAAAGTGAAATGTTATACATTTCTTTCATTTTGGCCGAGTTTGCATGCAACCGAATTAGAATGGCAGCAACAGCAGCAACATGGACACTGCATGTAAGCCATCCATCACGTCACCGCCAGACAGCCAGCCAGTCAGCTCCGGTACGCAAGCTCCGGGCACAGCAAACAACTCCGGCCCATGCCATCGCCCCATAGCACGGAGAGTGTTGGGAAAACGTTTATGTAGTTCATGTCTAAACATCATCCATTTAATCAACAAACTGTTGTTGTTATAGTTGTTGGTGGCCTTCACAAAAAAGTAAATTCAGCCAAATGAAAAACTAAAAGAAAAACGGGGTATTAACATTTCTTTCATTCCACAGTTTTTTTTTTTTGATTTATTTTCATTGAACATAATATAAGGCAACGTTTTTTTTTCTCCATTTCAAGGATGTGCGGTAGTAAGATGATATAGTATGATTTAGGATAGTCGGTTTTGTCATGCCCAGTCTGGGTTTGCTTGCTTGGAGAAATAGTGCAATAAATATAGATTTCCGTAACTACTCAACCCATTGCAGTAAAATGCTTGCCCCGTTTATAAAGCAAGTGCGGGGCAAGTGATACAACAAAGTCACCCTGTGTCAACACGGGTTGGTATAGAGGGGGACCAGATCGTCGACTGTGACAAATCGTGAAAATTTTCCAAATGTCAACCGATCTTAATGAAGCACCATGTGACTTCAGGGGAGGATTTCTGTTTTAAGAAAAGTAACATGAGGATATCATGTGTCAAGGATTTATTAAGCCAGTCAGATTAGCCTTTATGACTGGCTCTGCAGAGAAGGTGCTTTAAGAAAATACCATTCACGGTCAATACAGGGTCAGCTGAATAGAACAATAAATTAATTAAAGAACGAGATGAGTTAAAGAATGCCACCCGGTTCTGACTATTTTTAAGCATATGACTTTTACAAATGTGAATAGATTTTAATGTCTTTACATAGAAGGTGCCGGACTCTAATTAAATACATTTGATGGCAACCCTATGAACTATAGGATGTCATCAAAATCCATCTTTATTGTGAACATTTTCTCGCAGTTTGCAACTTTTACAAGTGTGATCAGAGTGTCATACGTTATGACGGCTTGTACAAAAGACATGCTGTACTTGAAGAAAATACAATTTATGATCACCATGTGTCTAAGGTGTCTTACGCTGTCTAAGCTGTAGACCACACCAACCAGAGCCCTAATATTTGTGACCGTTTTTGTAAGCTTCTCACTTATACACATCGACAGCCGGAATTTAAGAATACTCAATTGGTGGTCACCCCGTGATTGGTAGTCAACCTGTAATTGGTGGTCACCCTGCTATTCGTGATCACCCTGTAATTGATGGGCACCCCGTTATTCGTGGTCACCCTGTGATTGGTGGTCACCCTTCACAAAAATTACCAAAAAATTGATTTTTTGTATCTATTACCTATTGTCAGAATAACCATTTCGACACCAAACTACTCTCGAGATCAAATTCATCTTAAATTTTTCTTAAATTCCTTAATTTGTTTTGAAGTCCTTAAATTTCTCGGAATTTCTTAAATTCCTTAAATTTTTCTTAATTTTCCTAAAGTTTCTAATTCTATTCCCAAAAATGAGTAAACAAACCTTGTTAATAAAGTAAATGGGCTTCCCTTTTATTCCGGTTGGGTTTAACTTCAGTAATAAAAGGGAAGCCGGGTTACTTAAGTTTTTTTCATTATTTTATTTATTTTGGTTTTGTGAAGTGTTTAAAGAACGCAAAAACCAAACAGATTTGGTGTCTAAAATATTTGTTGTAGAATTTCCACAGTCTTTATTTCTTTTGGTGTAACTACCGACTAAAATACATACATACATACATATGTGTGTTTGTTCAAAATACGTGCACACGCACGTACCTCTGTTTGTACAAATGTATCTTTTGTAAATAATTTTCTGTTGTTCGGTTTCTGCAGACACGCCGACAAACAGCCGGTGATCATTCATTCGAAGCTTCAATTATTTCAGCCGTCGCCATATGTTCATATTTCTCGTGTCCACATTTTGAATGAAACTCGTTCGGAGTGTCTGATTGTTACACGGACACAAGACAACAGGCCGGCCAAACAATTTCACATAGCTGACGAAATGATAAACAAAAATCGGCACAAACATTTCAATGGCATCTATTAAATTTAATATCAACAGATAGTTTTTTTTTTTAAATTTAATACATTTTTTTTAAACTCTGTATTTGTCTACCGATGTGTGAATATAAATACATACATATATTATATAGCAGTATTAATAATTAATATATTCGCTATAAATCGATTATGTTGTGTGTGTATGAGTGCACGCATTTTTTTTCTTTCATTTCAATTTAAAATTTTATTGAAAAAGTTCACTCACTTTAGTTGGGTGTCATAGTAATGAAAATACACGATTGGAATGCAAATTATATTTCAATTAAGTTGTTTCGCCTTTAAAATGTTCACAACAAAACTTGTAAATGCTACGTTTAATTAAGGAAGACAATGTTTTATTTATTTTGTTAGAATAAAGTGTTTCACGTTTAGCTCCCAAAATGTATACAACATAATTATATATAATTTTGGTTTTTAATTAAAGGAGTTTTAAAGGCCACGATTTCGATGCTGCTGTTATTCTGCCTGAATTTTCATTTTACGATTTTCTTTTATACATTTTTTGTTCGCCATTTTTTTTTATCAAATATTTTTTTTTTTTGTATAATTGTTTTAGGTTTGTACACTTTTTTTGTTGCTTTATTATCATAACATGTCAATGACTTTCATTTACAAGCGTTTTGTATTTTTCGCGTGCGGTTTTTTATTTTGCATTTGTGATCGGTTGAGATAGGGGAGAGTGAGTCTTGAATTTGAATCGGTGTTGTGTGTGTGGAAAAAAAATCAAAAAACTAAAATTGTTTGTTTTTAGTATTCTTTTGTGTAAAAATGATGTGTATGTATTTTAAAGGCTATTTGGTATGTTTTTTTTTTTATTGTTAATGATGTTAACGCAAAAATTATTTTGACATTGACAACTAAAGTTCGCACAAAGCCAAAAAAAAAACAATACAAACAAAACAGAAAATTGGAACAAAAACTAAATCTATAAAAAACAAAAAAAAAACTGGAAAAAATGACAGTAAATGCTTTAAATATTCAGCGTTTTGTGCCTTGCGTTTACTTTTAGCAATTTTCTGTAATATTTTCAACACTCACACTTTGGCACTTCTCAAAAATGTTGTATGGTGACCATGTTTTTTTATTGCTGTCTAGTTTTTCTTCTTCTTCTTTTTTTTTTATCATAATTATATACTTTTGTTGCTGTTCGTAATTATGAGCAACACCGCGCCAAGCGTTTGTTTGACCGGGCGACCAAACGACCTGTATGTAGTTCGTTTGCTTGTTTTTTCTCACCATTTTTTTTGTATCACACAAAACAATTTTCATGTTTCTCGTTTCGGTGTCTGTTTTTCGCATGTAGGAGGAACAAGTTCTTGTTTATTGACGTTCGGTTTTTTTTCTTCTCGGTTTCCATTTCTTGTCATTATGTAAATATTTTCAATGCGAACGATATCAAAAATCGAGTCCCCCACCTCACATTGCTTCCGAACAAACAAAATGTTGGGATATTGTTACAGTAGCGTTAAGAGTTATTTTAGTTTCGCCTGAGATTCCGGTGAAAACCGAACATCTTCTTTAACCTCATTTCTAGCGTAGCCTGAAGAATTTCAAATCCGGTGGATTTTCTAATTATTAATTTTCGGAGTTTGTAGCATTGCAAGGGCTCTCAGGTGGATGTTTGACTTTCTGTCGTTTCTAAACATTCGCACAATATCATTTTATTGACAACTCTCGTTTCATTGACACCTGCCTTTATACTGACTGTCATTTCATTGACAGCTGTCATTTTACTGACAGCTGTCAGTTAAGTGACAGCCATTTATTGTCATTTTATTGATTGACAGCTGTCATTTTATTGAGATGTTATTGACAGCTGTCATTTTATTGAGATGTTATTGACAGCTGTCATTTTATTGACAGCGCTGTGATTTTATTGAGATGTTATTGACAGCTGTCATTTTATTGACAGCGCTGTGATTTTATTGATTGACGCAGCCATTTTATTGATGGACAGCTGTTATTGTATTGACAGCTCTCGTTTTATTGACAGTTGGCATTTCATTGACAGCTGTCAGTTTATTGACGGCTGTCATTTTATGTGAGGTTAGGTTGGGAAGGGTGTTGCATTCAAAAATGCACCTCCACCTGGAGACCCAAATGGTCCATTGCCTATCCATTCTGTACATGTCATATTATTGACATCTGTTATTTTATTTACAGCTGTCGTTTTATTGTCAATTTCTTTGCAATTAACGATGTTGCCGGATCTCCAGCCTTCTGACAATTTAACATCTGCCTGGTGCCGCGTTTGCTTATAACTGAAATGTCTCAAAACTTATCTTTTACTTCCAATGGAATCCCAATTTGTAGCTTAATTTCTCTATAGTCTTGAACCACTGTGCCTCAATCGATCGGATTGCAAGTATCTGGCAAAACATCATTAATCGTTGGCGTCACTGGAAGTCTCGACAATAACGATGTTTGGTCGGTTGGTGGAGTTTTTTTTTTGTAACTTGATTTGAATATGTCACAAATGTCTGTGAAATTTATTGATCACAAGAAAATCTATACTAATAATTATGGATCGATTAAAATAAATTAATGACAGTATCACATATGAATATCAAATCAGAAACTTAATGATTTGCTTTAATAGACTAGGAAAAAAGCTTGAGTTAAAAATAAAAATCTGTCATTTTACATACATAATAAAGCCCAGAGGCTTTATTCGAAATAATACTTGGTTACGTATGATTTTCTCTTGAAGTAGTAAAAACACAGCATATTTTAAAAAACAAAACTTATCTATCTAAAAGATCTTGTTCAACAAAAGTTAAGATCTAATGGCCAATTACAGAAAATTGCAATATTAAATAGAACTACTAATATTTTTTAAAATAAGTACCTACAAATATTTGCATTGCTTTTGCCCAACTCCATACAGTTGTTAAACATAAATAAAATTAAATATACTACTTATCCGTTCAAATTAAAAGTACTACAATAACATCTGCTTGACAATCCTGAATGAGTCATTCGTCATCATTTGTCCCTCGCACTATCAGAATTTTCTCTTTGTTGAAGAATAAAAGAATACGTAATGTCTGTCGCAGAGCGTCTACAAGATTCTGCCTGTCTGGGCTTTTGTTAAAGTTTTCTCGCCGTTACTCCGTTTTCTCCAACTTTGCATGACTGTGACCTTTCAACGCACACACACCCATACTCACATCCCCCTACTTATGACAATGATCATCAACAACAAATACGTCCCATGTAATACCCGCTCGCACACCAATCAGATTCCACTTACTCTTGACATTTTTTGTCCACTCACTACAGTGAAGCAAAGACCATCCAACGTTATCAAAAGTTTTTTCGATAGCAGTCCGTGTGTGTGTGGAATAACCCGATAACAACTGCAACCACAACGACAACGTCGACCGTCCAACGATAACTGGTAAAATGTCACTCCAAGGGTCAATGGATCATAAAAAATGTACACATAAAAAGGAAATAAATCGCCCACACGAGACAAAAGCCAAAAGAAAGGGGCAGAGTAAGCATGTATTAAGAATTAATGAAGATGGTGGTGGGAAGTGGGCAGAGAGGAGGTCGGTGTTGGAGTATGTAGTAATTTAAAATAAAGTTATTGCTTGTATTTAAAATGTAGACATGCGAGGGCCGTTTAATAAGTTCTTCAAAATAGTTTGACTTTAGCTTAAAGAAAATACAAAATTTCTTCACTACTTACAGTATTTGAAATTGACAAGTAGTGAAGAAATTTTGTATTTTCTTTAACCTAAAGTCAAACTAACTACAAAAACTAAAAAAAAAACAAATTTATTTCAATGAAAAAATGGGTATAATAATTTCTACACTTGCACAAAAATTCTTAACCTCGTATTCATAAAAATGTATAAAACCATTGTTTGGAAAAATGTATGAAAATACAAAAACAATTTTCACACATTTTTCTCAACAAATATTTTTAAATTTTTATGAATACGGGGGTTAAAATTTTGCAGTTAACAAAGGTTCAAACAATAATAAGAACAACAAAAAAAGTGGAAGAGAATATTATAAATTTAAATCAATCTAAATAAAGTTTAAATGAACATTTGATAAAAATGTCTAATAATTTTCCTCACGATTTCGAACGACTCTCGTACGGACACTAATTTAATCGGACAATCGACCGACAACACTCACATGATCTTCAGCATCAACCGACACCACTCGACTCCAACCAGGCACATTCGCATGTCTACCACACTCGTACCAGCATCATCATCCTCATCTTCATCGTCATCACCACACAACAAATTTAAATACATACTTAACATTTTGTTGTTGTTGTCGCGTTTTGTTTTAATGTTAAATGGTGGGGTACTTAAGGAAACCACAATATTTTTTTCTCTTTTTTTTTTGTAATAATAACGAAAATTTATTTTTATTAATTTCACTTTTAAACTGAATTTGTTTTTTTTTTTATTTGTATCTCTGTTGTTGCCTTCAGATGGTGAATAATGGAAACTTTCAAGTTTTGGTCTATAATAGTTATTGTTGTTGGCAGTGGTCTGTCTAAATGGTCGTCATTTACGAGTGGGTACACCTACCCCTCCAAGCAGCCCAGTCAAACTGCATCCAAGTGGATTTTTGTGTATGAATGAAATACTTTCACTCTTTTTTATTTTGTTTTACTTAATCAGTTCATATTTGAATATTCATTAATTGATTAAAAATTTAAATTATTTCTGTTTCTTCTGTTATGGTCGTCGGACTTTTGAACACTTCATTCTACATTAAATAAATTGTCTGTAACGTTTATCATTGCCGTTGAAGCATCTGGAAATTTTCAACGAAGATCTTCGTAAATGTGCTACAAAATCGTAATTTTTGTACAATTCTAAGACCGACAAAAAACGATTATCGATTACAAACAATGCCGCCGCCAAAAATAACGTCTCGGCTACATTCTCTAAAAACACCTCTCTCAAGGAAACCTAAAAAAAGTCAGCCACGAAGATGTTATTGATTTTTGCTGAAGTTGGTCATTTATTTTGTTTGCAATGTCGGCAAAAGAAGAACAACGTCGAAAAACCATTTGTAATTTGTTCGACCATCATCTTGATTGGAAGAAATCCGATATCGTGTCTCATTTTGTAGAGCAAGGAGAAAATCGAAGTTCGGTATATAGAACACTGGCGATATATGAGAAAAGACAAACAACAGCAAGAAAACGTGGTTCTGGAAAAAAGTTTAGTTTGAACGACTCTTCTATGAGAAGCCGACTTCGAAAAATTACCGATGGTAAAGTCGCTAAATCCTATAGGGAGCTTGGGAAAAAGTTCCAATGTGACGGAAAAACAGTGAAAAAGTATCTAAGTGATATGGGAATTCAGAGAAAGTCCAGAAAAACAAGCCAAAAAGGGTCAGAAGCTCAAGAAGTTAGCCAAAAGTCTCGACTTAGTTTGGTCAAAAATACATTCAAAGCCAAGAGCGACATTGTATGCATCATGGACGATGAGTCATATTTCACATTGGATGGAAACGAATGGCAAGGAAACAACTTTTTTGAAGGAAAAAAATACGTAGACGATAAAATAAAGTATGTGGAGCATTCAAAATTTCCTAAAAAAAGTTTTATTGTGGCTTGCAATTAGTCAGCATGGAATGTCAGATCCAGTTTTTTTTTGAGTCCCGTTTGGCCGTCAATTCTGAAGGATATATTAATTTCTGCTTACCAAAAGTTGAAGAATTTATGAATAAGAAGCATAGAAACTTAAATGTAATCTTCTGGCCCGACTTAGCATCAAATCATTACGCCAAGAAGACATTGGAAGCCATGGACACCCTTCAAATTTCTAAAGAAGAAAATCCACCCAATGTACCCCAATTACGCCCAATTGAGGATTTTTGGGCAAATTTAAAACGAAAAGTATATGCAAATAACTTCAGACCCAAAACTACCAAAAATTTGATTCAAAAAATTCGAAAGGAGCTTCAAAACATGCCAACATCGACATTTTCAACAGCCATGGAAAAAGTTTCTCAAAATTGCCGCAAAGCAGCTCGAATGGGACCAAATATTTTTTTACATTAAACTAGTACAATGTATTATCTTAAAAAAAAATTTAAATAAAATTTTTGTTTTTGTTTAAAAGAAAAAAATATGTTTTTTTGTTGCGATTTCATTCCGCAACGTTTCCATCGAATTAGCTTCTTTCTCTAAAAATTTAATTTTCAATTACAACAATGGCGTTTGAAAGGTCCACATTTGGAACAGAATAGAATGTCTTTTTTTTTTGATTGTAACAAATTAGAGTAGCGTTGAATTTAGGATTTGTGAAATAAATAATTCATTATTATTCAAAGTTTTTAAATTTAAATTGTAAATATTTGTAGCCACCCAAGAAGACCACTTAGACAAACGTAACTAGGCTTTGTTTTTGCCGCCGGCTAGGCACTCAATTTTCAATGGGTTTCTAAGATTCGGCTCGAATGTTCTCTTGGCTCAAGTTTAATTGTAGCTTTTGTAACTATTTAAAAAGTCCTCCTAGCAACTGGTTAGTTCCTATCTTTGTATAGGGTATCTAAGATTCGACTCTACTGAATACAGTTTTTTTTTTGGTCTATTTATGTTTCCGTGAAAAATTCGTAAACAAATATTGTATTTGCTTTGTATTTGCATGTTCAGGTTTATTTGTTGTTGTTTTTTCAGCAGGTATTTTTTGTTAACGATTTGAAAACATACCTAAATATTTTGATAATGATATTGTTATGAGAATTTGTATATTTGATTGTCTGGCGTTTTACCTCTATATGTTCATCCAGGCAATCAGCAAATAGGACATTTGTATAAAAGAAACCATTTGTTGTGTTATCGAATTTTATTTTCGATAACCCAACAGTTTTAAAAGGGGGTTTGGAAATTGGTTACAGCGTCAAAGCTAAGGGGGGTAGATACACACGTGCTGAATGTGATCTAATAAATTGGGAAATTAGCCTTTATAACAAATTTAACAAATAGTAAAAGTTAACTGTCAATATTCTTCGTTAACCTTTACCCTTTACACTTTTAATTAAACTGTATCACTAATTGAACTTTTTTTCATTTTTTTTTGCAGGTGAGTTTAAATGTGCTCCAGTAAGTAAAACATTGTGGCAACCGAATGTTATGGAAATCGATCGATGTTTGATTGGTTTTTGGGAAAACGAAAGAAATATAACACACAAACGTTATTACACTGCACAACAATTCGTTTCGTTTGTAATATAATAGCCACTATGCAATTTTGATGTATTTTCCGCTGAGAAATCGAAAGGGTCGACATTTTTTTTCTTCGGTTAAGATTTTTAATTTTTTGTTAAGCTTGCAAGTTTACCTATTTTTCTGCAAATTAGATTTACATATCGGGGTGCCTATAGGCAAGTTGGTAGCGTGCTTGCCTATCAGCGTGGCGGTTTTGGGTTCGATTCCCACCAGAGACTTTAAGCTGTCGCTGCAAAAATCTAGCCATGTGGCCTGTGTCGGCTCTATGAAAAAAATTAAAAATCCCCCCAAAAGCCAAATATGAAAATCTGCCCAAAAATTCTGAAAAATCTCCCAAACAATTTATGACAAATTACCCAATGCAAAATCCACCCCCCCCCCCCCAATAAAAAAACAACCTTTTAAAAAACACCTGTTATGAAAATATACCCAAAAAAAACGCAAAATAAAAAAGTAGAAATTTTTTATATGAAAAACAAAAAAATTAAATGTTACCTAAAAAGTTTTTAATTTTTTTTTTTGGCATTTTTCATAAAACCGCCTGTTTTACCTGTTACAATATACAAATTACAATATAAATATGTATGTAATTAAATAAAAATAAAATAAGATTTATGTATGAACATGCATCGTCGATTCGACGAAGAATGCCAGGGATAATTTCTATTTTTGGAGACATTATTTGCCATAACTCGATAACTACACGTCCGATTTCAAAATCCTAACGCTAGAAATAAAATTTCATCTATTTTCGTAGTCACGGGACCATAACAAAGCAAAATTGTGTAGTGGTTAGTACTTTATTTATTTTATTGTGCAGCTATTACGGATAGATTTCAAGCTAGACAGCACGAAAATCATGTATAAAACATTGCTGAGCTACGTAAACTGGACTGTGCACTTCTTACACTCTAATTGAGATCGTCATGTCCTCAGATTGCTACGCAACATTCAATTTGCCTGAATTGTTTTTATTACACCCTGTATTTCTCTCGCTCATTTACTCCTGAACGTCTTCCGGGCCGTTCGCCTTCATTTTCGTGGTCCACCGCCTCCAAAAACATTGTTTGTGTACATGTTGACATTGTCTAAGAATCGCAAGTCCATTACCAATTGCATTATTTTAAATCCCAGGAAACTGATTCTCTTGACTAATGATCCAACAATAATTACTCTTACACTTTACATTTTTTTGAGTAATAAAATAATGTCTTGGCTATTACATTTTGTATTTAACCCTGCCCCATAAACATGTGGCAAAGTCAGCTAATTATCAATGACATTACCAAATAATGCTAAACCCTTTCCAATCGTATTATTTTCATTCATGTAACATGTACCCTGACATTACTTGGTAATACTATCCACATTTCACTTGCATTTCCCTAATAACGATTAGATGATTTATGAGGATAGAATAGAGTTGGAACAACAAAATCTACTTAAACACATTATTATGAACTGCACTGTAAGAACATAATGCCTCTTGTTTCGGTATAACAGAAATCTGCCCTATATTTTTTTCCAGCCACAGTAAGCTAAATGTATGTCAGAATAGATAAGAGCAGGGCGAGTTAAGTTATCAACCTGTTGAGTATTGAAATGAAAAGACTACAAAACAAAAAACATTAAAGCAAAAAATTTCATAAAAGTCTGTCCGTGTTCAGTGGCGGTTATTTTTTTTAAATGTGAACATTGATTATTCTTTTAAAACAAATAAACATTTATTGACAGATTTTTGTACTACGAGTGTAGGCGGGGTAAGCAAGGGGTCGCTCGTTTGGTATCGAATTCAAGGTTTCCCTTGGAAAAAAAACGATGAAAAAAAATTGTTGTAAAGCAAAATTTTAAGCAAATATCGGCAACTATAAAAATAAAACTAAACTGAGTGTGAGGTGTGTTGTGTTGTGGTGTACAGTATTTGTTTTATTTATACATACTTAAGGTGTAAGTGTGTATACACAAAGTTATTCTTGGTTGAAATCAAAAACTTCTACTTTTTAATTGACAAATCAATAAAGGATTTTAATGGGGCAGCTAAATAGTAAATACATTACTACGAGGGTCATTCTCTCATAAGGAAATACTTTAAACAAAGGTTGGGGGTATATAAAGCAATCTATTGGAATGTATTTCTGTCAGTTAATTGGGGGAAACATATTCAAAACATTTTCATCATCACATGTATTATGGAATGGCTTACTACAAAAATATTTAACATTTCTACAAAAAATACAAAATATGTTGTTCTGCGTTAAAAATGACTCATCAGCGATTTTCTCCATCTCTGGTTTGGCGCTAATCCGCAGTTATATATTTTATTTAGTGTGGTATCGATTTCGCTATCTAAAAAAAAGAGTAAAATCACTTGCTTCCAGTGATACCGCTGAGAATTTTGAAAAATTCACACAAGAAGTCGTTATGCCAAAAAGATTCGCTCGTATTTTTCATTTACGTCCGAATATGTCTTAGTATGTATATGAAAATAATCAACTATTTTATTTGAAACATAATTTAGGTCTTCACATAATTTGGACAACGACGCTTTCAGTCCATCATTTGGTTCTTCTATTATTCTTTACATATTCTGTCTATTCCTCAAGGGATTACCCAGCAACAAATTGTCAGGATTGCCCCAGTCGCAATATAATTCCAGAATTAATTCCATAACTGCTACTAGAGCAAACTAACTTGGGAGTAACCGACCGAATATAGGACAACCGGAAATAAACTTCAAAACACCGTTTTTCAATTAAAGAATTAGTTAAATCAATTTAATTAATTGATGATACATAGATAAATTAATTACATTTGGAATAATCAATGATTTAATTGAAACGATCAATAATTTAATTGAAACGATCAATATTTTAATTAAAACAATTACTAATTTAATTAAAGCAATTAATTGAAACAATTAATGATTTAATCGAAACAATTAATGATTTAATTGAAACAATTAATAATTTTATTGAAGCAATTAATGATTTAATTGAAACAATTAATAATTTTATTTAAACAATCAATGATTTAATTGAAACAATCAATGATTTAATTGAAACAATTAATAATTTTATTGAAGCAATTAATAATATAATTGAAACAATTAATGATTTAATTAATTGAAACAATTAATGATTTTATAGAAACAATTAATGATTTAATTGAAACAATTAATGATTTAATTGAAACAATTAATGATTTAATTGAAACAATTAATGATTTAATTGAAACAATTAATGATTTAATTGAAACAATTAATAATTTTATTGAATCAATTAATAATTTTATTGAATCAATTAATAATTTTATTGAAGCAATTAATGATTTTATTGAAGCAATTACTGATTTAATTGAAGAAGTTAATGATTTTATTGAAACAATTAATAATTTTATTGAAACAATTAATGATTTTATTGAAGAAATTAAAGATTTAATTGAATCAATTAATGATTTAATTGAAACAATTAAAGATTTAATTGAAACAGTTAATGATTTAATTGAAACAGTTAATGATTTAATTGAAACAACCAATGATTTAATTGAAACAACCAATAATTTTTCTGAAGCAATTAATGATTTAATTGAAACATTTAACGATTTAATAGGAACAATCAATGATTTTATTGAAGCAATTAATAATTTAATTGATACAACTAATGTTTTTATTGAAGCAATTAATGATTTAATTGAAACATTTAACGATTTAATAGAAACTAAATGATTTAATTGAAACAATTAATGATTTAACTGAAGCAATTAATGATTTAATTGAAACAATTAATAATTTAATTGAATAGAGAGGAACCTGACCATTCAGCCCAGTCAAATAAGACAAAAAAATATAAAAATGAATGGGTTTTATTGAAACAACTAATGATTTAGCTAAAACAATTAATAGTTTTACTGCAACAATTAATGACTTCATTGAGTAATTAAATTATTGATTTAGTTCAAATAATAAACTTCCTAATTGAAATGAATACCGATTTAATAGAAACCATTCAAGAATTTATTGAAATAACTAATAAATTAATTAATAATTAATTATTTCGTTGCAGCAGTTAATGTTTTAATTCAACATTGAATGACTTAATTAAAATAAATAATTAAAGATTTTTTTTTAAACAATTAAAGAGTTAATTTTAACATTAATTAACATCTACCCAGGCAAGATTCTGAGTTAATGTCCCAATTAATTTTATAGTATTTTAATCCATGCAATTGGCTGATTCGTTTTCTCTTTGTGACAGCGACATTTTATAAAAACACATTCTAGAACTGATGAAACTGATTTTTTTTTTCAAAAATACTTTTGTAATGTGGTTTTTGCCTGAACCGCGATATTATTTAATCATATTTTTCATATATGTGACATAAGACCGATATTTTGTGGTCTGCGATCGTTGCAGATATTGGACAATCGAACTAGGTAAAGCCCTGAAGAAAAATTGTAAATGCGCTGAGTCCTTTCAGAAGGCATTGACCTCAATCCCATAACCGCCAAATTTTTAAAATCTATAAACGAATGTGCCTCTAAAGGAGTGCCTTGAGGCACTCTTGCGGTTAGAGTATTAAGCTTGGATAATCCAACACTCATGTCTGTGTAAATTCTTGGGGAATGCCTTTCTTCTTCGTATAAAATGAAAGCGACCAGGACTGGCCATTGAAGGCAGTGATAGGTCTTGCGTTTCAATATAATTTCAGTCAGACAATTTTATTCTGTGCGCTAGTAATTTGTATGATTAGAAAAACAAAGATCGTGGTGTCCAATTTCAACGGATGCAAATTAAAGTTTTGGACCATAAATAGTGTGCAGCTCACTGATTTTACAGAAGTTCCCCGTTCCTTCATGGAATGTAAAGAAAATTACACACGTATGTAATTCGTATCAAATTCCAGGTAAATTGGTCTTTACCAAAATTATTACACTTAAAGATAAGCACATCGTGTTAGTCACTATTTTCGTGTTGTATTTTTTTGTAGTTGCCTTTGTCAGCCGCCATCGTCATTGTTGCTGGATGGCAGCTGCTGAAACTGAGGCACACCATGATGATAATGGCGGCGGTAGCCGGTGTCTCAATTATGGAGGCTGACGTTGGAATTTGTTTAAACAACAGTTTGCACATATTGATTGAAATCCATAAATATGTATTTGTAAAATCTATAAACGAATGTGCCTCGAAAGGAGTGGCTTGAGACACTCTTGCGGGTTAGAGTATCAAGCTTGGATAATCCAACACTCATGTCTGTGTAAATTCTTGGGGAAGGCCTTTCTTCTTCATATAAAAGGAAGGACTGGTCATTGAAGGCAGACAGACAATTTTATTCTGTGCGCTGGTAATTTGTATGATTAGAAAAACAAAGATCTTGGTGTCTAATTTCAACGGATGCAAATTGTAGTTTTGGACCATAAATAGTGCGCAGCTCACTGATTTTACAGATGTTCCCCGTTCCTTCATGGAATGTAAAGAAAATTACACACGTATGTAATTCGTATCAAATTCCAGGTAAATTGGTCTTTACCAAAATTATTACACTTAAAGATAAACACATCGTGTTAAACACACAAAATTAGTCACTATTTTCGTGTTGTATTTTTTTTTGTAGTTGCCTTTGTCAGCCGCCATCGCCATTGTTGCTGGATGGCAGCTGCTGAAACTGAGGCACACCATGATGATAATGGCGGCGGTAGCCGGTGTCTCAATTATGGAGGCTGACGTTGGAATTTGTTTAAACAACAGTTTGCACATATTGATTGAAATCCATAAATATGTATGAACTTTATGTGTATTTTCCCCCCTAAACGACGTTAACCAAAATTCATAGGAATGCTAATGCCAACGCTGACTCACTCTACTGTACTTTACTTTACTCGATCCCCATTCAAAATACGGTGGTGCTCTGACTTATGCGCCATATAAATGTTACTCATTCACAACTCGCCAAAAACAAACCTGTACTTTACTTTACTCGATCCCCATTCAAAACACGGTGGTGCTCTGACTTATGCGCCATATAAATGTTACTCATTCACAACTCGCCGAAAACAAACCAGTTCGATTTTGGCACAAAGACAAAAAGAGTTTGATTATAAGACTAAAAGCCACATTGGTATAATACGATAAGAGAGATGCGAGAGTTGAGTGATAAGTGAAAGCTACAGGTAGATGTGGATGTTTAATGAAAATCAACTTTATCTGCTAAAACTTGACTAAACTAAATTTATAAAATATTATGGATAGAGGAAGGAGAAAATGCAGGATATTGAAAATAAATTTCCTAGCGAAATGTTTTTATATTCCAGAGAGATTCTCTTTTGCCATATGTTCTGACATCTGTAGTACTAGTGTGTACTCGTAGTCGAATAATCCCTTAGGAAAATTTAACAGCCCCACCCAATAAATGACATACTAGAGGATCTCCTCTACAGGTTCACATAGAAATGTATGACCATCAGCGGTCGTAAATGCCAAAGACTCTACGAGTAACCTCTAAACCATGTGCATATATACAATTTCACTAGAAATGTATTAGCCGCACGAAGCAGACTCGAAACTCTCGTATTGGAACAATTAATTGTGGAATTGGAACAATTAATTTGGAACAATTAATTATGGAATTGGAACAATTAATGTTTTATTGACAACCAATAATTATTTAATGTGAACAATTATCATACAATTGGAACAATTAAATATTTAAATGGATTAATTTATTATTTAATTTGAACTATTAATTATTTAATTTGAACTATTAATTATTTAATTTGAACTATTAATTATTTAATTTGAACTATTTTTTAATTGGAATAATTAAGGACTTCAATGCACTATTAAGGAGTTAATGGAAACAATTATTATTTAGTGAAGCCATTGATGATTAAAGTGCAACAGTTAATGATTTAATTGCAACAATAAATGATTTAATTGTAACATTGAACGCATTACTACACACAATGAAACTGTTGCTAGTTCACACTGTAAAAGGTGTCTCAATAAAAGTGCAGTTTTTAAATATAGTGTCTTTTTTGTGCAAGTGGCAACTCTGAAATATGACAGCTATCACATATGTTTATTCTGATTATTAAAAATAAAAGCGCAACGCGGTATAATTGTAAAAACGTATTACAAAAATTCGGAAAGTTATTCTGAGACCGCTCGAATTATATTTCGGACGACACACCAGGGATATTCCAACGGTCATGCGGACAACAGACAGGCATATTGGGGGAACTGGAAAGAAATTGTATTAACTAAGGTCAACAACTAATTACGTCTATTTGTGTGGTATTCAGACTGACTGCCACGTGTATCCTAAGCTTTATAGATTTCTCGTCTTTTTTCCATACATCGATTCTTGTGCTCAACACATTTCAAATATGTTTTAGTCCAATATAAATAACATTTTATTAACCGCTTTGTGTAATATCTTTATGGTCCAGTGATGAAGGATCGTTGTCTATGTGATGCAATTGCAGTCGCAAAGTCATGACAACATGATTCATGCAACCCGGAAATGACTCGTTTAGCACGATGAGAATTTTAATACAAACTGTTGTTGTTGTTTTTTTTGTCTTTCTTTCTTCTTAATATAAATTCTTAATACGTGTAGTAGTTGCAATTAATTGTTTCGGTTTTTTTTGTTTGTTTCTTATGTTAGAAAGTCGTTTAATCGTATGTGTGTGTATGATTTTCCTTAATTCGTTTTTGATAAATTTTTCAATTTAAACAGGAGACATTTTTTTTGGGGTGATGTGTTTTTATAGTTGTCACATTAAAAACTAGAATAAATAAAAGTAATTAAAAGAATGTATGAATTATATTTTTAATCCGAAAAATGATATTAGTGTTGGCCAGCCTAAAAGTAGGCAATATGTTTCTTTGCAAAGTTCAAAAAGTACGATTTTTTTTATAAAAAAGGTTTTATTTAAAAATTTTTTGTAAAAAGTTTGCTTTTTTTTGCCACGCCTAGCAACATAACAGAGTTTAGAATTGTTAAATTTTCGTAATGGTACTGCCAAAGAGCGAATTTTTCTGAAAAAATGCAATTAGATTTCTATGTGATTTTCTAAGAACTGGTATTTTATAAATATATTTTTTTTTTTGAAAATGGCAATCTATTTTATATTGTACATTTACAAAAGTGTTCAGATTTCCAAAAAAAAAAAAAAAATGAAATGAAATGAAATTGAGGATTTTGTTCAAAATTGGGTGCTGATAATTTTTTTTGAAAACGACACATTCGTGTACTTTTCTAGCAACTTTTAAAAAAACGAATCAGCATACAAACCCAGCACAATCTTCAATGTTGGCAGTTTTTTTTCGTATTTTCATAATATCACAGTCAATTTTCGAAATTACGAAAAACTGTTTGCATTTTTTCGTCTATTTTGAAAGCTACATTAAATTAGTAAGCGAGGCGTATGTGGGGTTTGGTGAACATAATTCAGCACAGTTTTCATTTTTGAAAAGTTTTGTGTTTTCCAGTTTTTATATTGAAAAAGTAGCAGGATATTGTATTTTTTAGTTTTCAAAAAAAAAAAAAAATCCTTTCCAAAACTTTTTGAAATTCACGATTTTTCGGAAACGCCTGCAGATAAAAAAAAGGGCGCAGTCAAGAACTAAACTACCAGATTTTTTTTAAAACAAAAAAAATAAAATTACATTTTTTTTTCGTAATTTCACAATATATTTGCCAACAATTTTGGAAAAAAAAAACTCAGCATAAATCAAGAATAACTTGTAATGTTTACAAAAATGGAGGCGCCATCATCTTCGACTGGGTCAACAGCCTGCTTTTAAACTTCACCAATTGGACAGTATGGTCGTTCAGGGATGCCACTTTGTGACCACCCTGTACCAACATTGGAAGAAATACGGGCCAGCTCGTATGTGACAAACCTTTCTGAACTTGCAAATATTGGGAATTCTTTTCAAGTTTTCACAGATTCGATTTTTTTTTTATTAACAACAGTTTTCGTTTCAATTATTGTTACATTACGTGTAAAGTGTTGAAATATGATTGAATTCCCATCACCCCAAACCTCCATTCCTCTGTCTAAGAATTTGCTTTTTTTTATTGCTAAAAGCTTTTGAAAACAAACAAACAATAAAAATGAAAAAAACTTCATAAAAATCAAATTCGGTTCGTACGTCATACATTTCTATTCAAGTACATCTGTACGTAAAACGCGACGCGGGTACGTCGATCGACTTTGATGTTCGTTGAGACATTTCAGTTTTAGTGCAAATTTTCGTCGACGGCGACACAAACAACTTAACAAATAATAATATTCCTTTTTAACAATTCCAAAATAAAAAAAAATTACGAACAAAACAAAAAAAGTTTTAAAATAAACACAAGGGAAGACGGAAGGACGGACAGACTATTGTTGCTGGTGTTCGTCCATTGATTGTATGCCGGCAGTGGTTGAAGCTGCTCTTGACAATGTCGATGACGGTGATGTTGTTGTGGTTGACAACAACGTGTTGCTAATCGTACTTCCGAACTTTTACATCGTGATTGAAATTAAAAAACGAATAGCTGCCTGCTGCCGCATTATTGTGTTCCTTCGTGAGGAAAAATGCATTTAACGGTTTTGAATGAAAATAATTCCTTAAAGCAGCCATCACATTCAGCTTAATGCGTGTTCTAAAAACTTATGATTAAAAAGCGGCGTTAAATTCGAATAAGTCGAATCTTTTACGTATTTCCCTTAAGCAAGATCGGACGGGGGAAATTATATTAAGTCCTACATAATTTGTATACTCCCGGACCGGGATCTGCTCCGCTAAGGCTTTTCTGTTAGGGAAGACGTCCTAGAAGACGGTTTATTTGCTAGTTGAATTTCTAAAAAAAAAAAAACAAATAAGATCTGGAGCCGAACAGGTCTGCCAAGTGACTTTCGTAGTCTTCCCTCTGGGTTGGTTTTAGTAATTTACCTCATCTTTTGCATCCAAATAGTAAGCCATCGATATTAAAGAACTACAACTCATCTGAAGATATAACCTATTCCCAAGATTGGGCTGTTGACATACGAAGACTACATATGTCTTCTATTCTGTCTACTTGTGCTGCCTCAGGCGGGTAATTTTGCCATTTATCTTTAATCCTTTGGCTGTTGATATTTAAATGTAGGTGATGACTGAGCTAATTATCTGAAGACCCATGTTTTTACCAAGATTGGTTTGTTCACATACGTACACGTACGTATTAAAATCTTATTCTGCTGACTCTGTATGTCAACTGTTGATATTTATCTGTATCATAATGGCTGTTGATATTTATCTGTAGGTGGTCTTGGTGTTGATGATGTTGCCTATTGCCATCTCTCCAGTGTGGTCTTTGCAAGGATGTGCAAATCGAGCTGATAGTTGTTCTCATGTTTTTAACATACGTAAATATGAAATTTAAAAGATTTTTTTTTTTGGAATAATAGTATTTTTTTTTTCATTATATTTTATAAAGATAATAAGACGATTCCCGGGAGTTGAAAAAGGTCAGGAAATTAAAAACCTAGTCCGAAGACATAAACTTTTCCAAAGATGCTGTTCATGGCATACGAAAAGGTCAACAATTGTGATGGTAATTCATAGCGACTTCAGGTTCAAACCCGGGCAAACACATTTACTGCCTGTTTCACGATGTCAATCGAATGTGACTCGATACACCGAAAGCGCATTCGATCGACTTCGTGAAACATGCAGTTAGCATTTTCCAGCGATGTTCTCACAGAGGACATTTCCCATAAAAACGTCATGACTGTGGCTTTTACAATTTTCCCATTAAACGCACATTTTGGTATCTTGTAAAAACATAAATAGTCCAATTATTTTATAATTGCGGTTATATTCAAACTAGAAAATTACTCCATGCAGAAATAAATGATTACTTTTAGATTGGAAATCGTAGAGTACCGTTTTTTTTAATAACCTGTTGTGGGTTTTTTCATCCTTCTACGGGAAAACATTGATTTTGTTTTGCCATTGGATGTGTTGGTTTTTTGTTGTTGTTATTTATAAGTAAACATGTTTTGGTTATCCTCCAGGTCTTTGGAAATTTAGAGCAACTACTATTGCAATTATATTTTGTCCGTGCTCTCGTTTACACCAAGACCAGACATTAGTTTAAACAACGCCTCCTTGCATTTCTTCCGATAACGATTGCCGTAGACACACACAACTTTCAAACAACAATTTGTTTTCCTCCTTCAGTCACCACTCAGCACAACTTTCAGTAGAAAATTAGTCTTTAATTGTCGTCGTAACTCATCGCCAATAAGGTGTAAAGCTGGTTTTAATCAATACCCAACATCAACCACAACATAGATGATTCTCTTCTGTTTGGAAAAAAATCCATATCATTAAAGACTTGTGAGAAGACAACTCAATTACCTGTGGTATGACGACAACGACGGCGACAGATGCAAAACGCGAACAAAAAAAAAAAAAAATACGCTACGAAAATCTGTTATTTGAAACATTTTCCTCCATGTATTTTTCTTTGTTCTGATAGTCAATTGTTTTTGCGGTATAAGTCGGTGTTGTTCACCACAGACAGTGATCGAGACGAAGTTGTTGACGCTGTCAATAGACTTGAAGTGAACCAAAACAAACAATGTCAGCACAGCGTAGTAATACTTGGTGATATCAAAATGGAAACCGCAAAAAACCGCTCCTTAGTTTTTGAGGTTTCTTAGAAAAAATTAAAACTTTGTTCCTCCCACCTTACAATGCAAATTTTGCCAATATTCCAATGTCTATCTGATGTTGTTATTTGTTTTCCAAAGGACTTAATTTTTGAATGAGTTGGGAAGCCCTGTTTTAAATTAACAAAAAAACACCCAACATTTTCTTAAAATAATGTGTAAGATGTACCTACACATCACGTTCACATCACCCTTGATATGTGATTGTGGACGGACATCTAATGGAATATTCAAGTACTAGTAAGTTGTAATGCGCCTATGGCGCCCGTTGAAATATGGGAAAAAAATTTTCTTGAAAAAAAAAATTTTTGTTGAAAAAAAAAATTTTGTTGAAAAAAAAAATTTTTCTTGAAAGAAAAAAATTTAGTTGAAAAAAAAAAATTTATGTTGAAAAAAATTTGGAAAAAAAAAAATTTTGTAAAAAAAAAAATTTTTGTAAAAAAAAAAATTGTTAAAAAAAAAATTTGTAAAAAAAAAATTTTGGTAAAAAAAAAATTTGGGGAAAACACAATTTCTGTACAAAAAAAAAATATTATTTTTTTTATTATTATTTATAGAAAATTATAGAATGCCTATTTAAATTCCTACGTACTGCGTGACAGAGTCAGTGAATCAGTGTCGAGGGTAAATATATATTAAGATAGTCTCTGCACGTTTGCAATCTTTTTCGCTTCGACAAATGTGGCTTGAGTTTGCCGTATTACCGTCATAGCGATGAACATTGTTTGGATATAGTTTAAGATGATGGCATAGAAGAAAATATGATTAAATTCAAACTTTAGATTTGCATACACACACACACACAAAATGAGTGCACAGAATTTTATTGTATTTTGCTTTCCATTTGAGCTGATAGAAAGCCGACAGCATTACTGAAGTCAGTATTTCTTCATCTATGGAAAAGTTAAAGTGCTCTAGAAAATATATGACTGTTGGTATGGTTGGCTGGTGATTCTTTATGCACTGAAGACAATCGTCATCTTGTCATCTGGCTGTGCTGCGGTTGGTGTTCCAATAATATTTTGTCACACTTTTCACAAATCAATTAACATAACTCGTCATTCATTGCGGTTTTTGCGCTGCACAAGAGTATTACATCAATGTGTAAATGAATGGTGGCGGTATCGTCGTAGCCCATCATGAGGTGAACGATATGTGTGTATCGGTCTTGTAATTTAAGAAAACTAATTCAAATACTTTCATAGCGACTAAAAAGTTTGCAAAGTGTATTCTTCACTTACAACAACACGTTCGCAGAATGAGAAAATAAACGGAATGATTTTAAAAAGAAAACTGTCCGTATTAGATGCTGCCGATCGCCACAGAATATACCCATATTATATATTATATATATTCAATATTTCAACTTCTCCCCATGTACTTTTACTTGACTAATATTCTCTCCTTTTGGTTTTTGGTTTTATTTCACAGGGTCGTCATACAAAAACTGGTCAATTGGCTGCCATAAAGGTGATGGATGTCACCGAAGATGAAGAGGAAGAAATCAAATTAGAAATAAACGTTTTAAAGAAATACTCAAATCATCGTAATATTGCCACATATTATGGTGCTTTCATTAAGAAATCACCGCCGGGCAAAGACGATCAACTTTGGTTGGTTATGGAATACTGTGGTGCTGGCTCCGTTACCGATCTAGTTAAGTCAACAAAAGGACAAAGTCTCAAAGAAGAATGGATTGCATACATCTGTCGAGAGATACTGCGCGGTCTCGCCTATCTGCACTCGAACAAAGTTATACATCGTGATATTAAGGGACAGAATGTTTTACTCACCGACAATGCCGAAGTGAAATTGGTTGATTTCGGTGTGTCCGCCCAGTTGGACCGGACAATAGGCCGAAGGAATACGTTCATCGGTACTCCGTACTGGATGGCACCCGAGGTAATAGCGTGCGATGAAAATCCCGATGCCACATATGACAATCGTTCGGATTTGTGGTCGTTGGGCATAACGGCATTGGAAATGGCCGAATCACAACCGCCGCTTTGCGATTTGCATCCCATGCGAGCTCTCTTCTTGATACCACGTAACTCACCGCCACGCTTGAAATCGAATCGAAAGTGGTCGAAGAAATTTCAAAGTTTTATAGACACCGTATTAGGTAAATATATGCACTTTCCACCAGATCAGATTATACTCACTAATTGGTTCTCTTTGGGTTTCAGTGAAAGATTATCATCAGCGGCCTTATACCGAACAGTTGCTTAAGCATGCTTTTATTAAGGATCAACCCACAGATCGTCAAGTACGCATTCAGCTGAAGGATCACATCGATCGCTGTAAAAAGCGCAAGCAAGAAAAGGAACGCGAAGACTACCGCTACTCGGGCTCGGACAACGATGACGACGATCCACAAATTGCTGGTGAACCAAGTTCAATTATACAAGCACCGGGTGATACATTGCGACGCAATTTTCAACAAATCCAAGAGGGTCGCATTGCGGCCGAACAACAACAGCAGCAACAGCAATTGGCTGCTGTGGCCGCAGCACAGGCGGCAGCGGCACAAGCTCAAGCAGCAGCACAGGCGCAACAACAACAACAGCAGCAACAGGCGCAGGCTCAGCAACCGCAGGCGAATCGTAACCAGAAACCGCCATCGGTAAGTGATCTCATAACAGTTTGTAATGTAGCAAAGGTCGTAGTGATGAATAACAGAGATTGGTTAATTGTTTTTGGTGGGACAAACGGCTTGATGTTCCGCTGTATGTCCGTCCATAGTGTCGATCAAATATGATTTCATTCTTCCCGTAAGATTTTGATGTACACATATGGCCAACATAATCAGTACACAACTATTTTAATCATTCATACACTTATATGTCTACCACAAAGGACAACCAAATTGTCCTTTTCGCAAAAAGGAACCCTTTCAAATCGTCCAGAGTAATTTCTGACGATATTGGCAATGTAATCTCTGCCCGAACCAAAATTACAACATGTCAATTTACCTGGCAGAATAGCCAGGAAAGTTCCTTAACTTAGATTGATTAATGGATCGATCAAATATTTATGTACATTTTTCCTCGACACTTCTCGGGGTAACTACAAATCAGCACAAAATTTAGATTTGTGTATTTTTTCGTAAATAAACAACAGCTGTCAGTTCGCATGCAGAGAATGAATTCTGCACTTAATTTACATTCGAAGGCTTCACAATTCCGTTTCGTTTTAATGTGAAATAAGTCCCTTCATATAACCGTAACGTTGCCACAGTTTTCAATTATGCAGAGTCGATATCATTGAAATGTGATAGTAATTTTGATTTAAATTAAAATATTTTTTACACGTATGAAAAATTGGGGAATTATTGGTTTACATTTTATACATACATGGAAAGAATTAGCCCATCACGAACCGTCTTTTCGTCCCTTAGTGGAAGTCGATACCATTTGTGCCACCTGAAGATAATCACAATTTATGATGTCTTTGTTGTATAGTTCTTTCTAGTCTTCATATAGTTAAATCGCCTTTGTTTCTTACAGCGTGATCAGCGTCAACAGATTGAAGAACCGGGACCACCATCACGTCCTGCTTTGCCGCAACGCCTCATTGTTGTACCAGATCCTCCACATGCCAATCGACCATTGCCTCCAACACCGAAAAGTTCCGAGTCCACCTCCGCACAAACCCCGCAACAGCAGCAACGTAATTCACAAAATAATTTCAAGCCATCGGTAAGTGTCTTCAAACAGCAACCACCCATCAACACCTTTTCATCTAATCTTCTCAGCATATCCTATATCATACATGTGTCAGCTTTTGTCTCATACCACTCCCTCCAAACCCCTAACACCCCCCTGTGTACAGTTTAACCAACATATAGACCAGCATTATTGTAAAGAAAACATTTCCCCCCTTCCCCCCATCCACTCTCGTTACTAATCATAACATATCGACATAAATGTAAATATTCAAGAGCCCCCCCCTTCGACGCCATCTTACTGCTACTGTAGAGTGATTTGTTTGACTTGTATTTTTGCGTTGATTTGGAGATTTTTTTTGATTATGATTTATTTTCTTAAGTGTATCTCAAATTTTCTTTTTCTTCCTTTTTATTTTCATGTAAAACAATTTATTATTGGTGTCCGGCATCTATATTCCCCCCTGAACCTATCACAACTCTACCACCACCACCAACACCTCACTACAAATATAAAAAAAATACTTTTTCCTTGCAAAAAAAAATTAAAATGTTCGTTATCGTCCAAAATCGACATCATCATATCGTCATCATACAAAAATGTTGTCTACCTATTATTCGACATATTGTCATATATATGCATATATATATTTGAACCCTTAAACCTCAATAACTGAACAACAACATCACACACTATCAACACCCTACATACACACACACACATACACACACACCGCCACTATCTAAACATGTTATATCCGTCCTGAACAACTATAACAACATCAACAGTTACCACCAAGGAGACCTGAGGTATGTTTCTTCAGTTTCATTTTGCATTTGTTTTTTTCTGTTGTTGTCTCTTTCGTTGTTGTGTTTTTGAAAACGTTTCCTTCCGTTTTAAAATATTTATATTTTTTGTATCTGTTTTTTTTTTGCTCTATGCTTTGAGTTTTTTTTCTCTAACAACACAAATACACCTACACTTTTGCATAGACAAGTACATATGCGAGGGTTACCCCCATGAGTTTTTGAATACGATTTTATTTGAACATAAAAAGAAAATGCTCTTGGAACAGTTAGTACTATTCCATTGATGTACAGGATCATTTGTTTCCTTCCATTTTTAATCTCCTTGAGAGTTCAATGGTGATCTTGTGGAAAGCACGCTATTTTCCAATTAGGCATTTGTCTACAAAAAAAATACACCTCTGAATTGTAATCTCCCTGAGCTCCCGCAGCTTATCTGAGTTCCCACTGCTTATCACAGGTCCCACAGCTTATCCGTGGAATTATCACTAAACAAACTTGCTGTCCAAACATAATATGTTTAACCACAAATATATATATGCTTGTGTCCGTCTGAATTGGTTATCACTAAGAACTCAATCCATCCATCATATTCAAAACATGTCCAGGTAGTAACCCTCGTATATATATATATTAAGCGTTCACCAAAAACTATTCCTATCCTTTCTATTGCTCCTCCCTAACACACATCGATCACCGCCAGCCACTTCAATATGTCTATAAGCAAATAACACTTTCACACACATACACATCTGCACAAAATCAAAAATACAATTTCATTAGAACAAGTTTTCTTCGAAACTGCTGGAGGTTACATATAAAAGAAACAGTCTATCCTATACTGTCACACTGTAACTCTAAACAAAGTCTGACGCCGCCTACCACCTACCCAACCTACCAGTCCCTAACCACACTCCATATAGTATGTGTTAACACCTACCGTATATAGACTACCACTTAGTGGTTCTGACGGCTCTGTCAGAATCGCTCACCAACGTTTTCAAAACCCACATCAAATATTACGAAACCAAACACAGTGGGTCGGAACACACACAAAAATAACAACAAGAAAACATAATTTTTTTTTTTTTTTTTTTTTTTTTTTTATTATTTTTATTATTGAAATTTGTGTAATTTTCATCTTACTTCAAACAAATTGTTTCATTTTTCATTTATAGTTTAAACTATGGTTTAGCTTAAACTTGTCAATGATTAAACAAATAGAAACGTAGAAAAACTGATCACAAAAGAATAATTAAGAATACTGTGTACCGTTTGGGATACAAAGAATACTACAACTCAAACGTGAGTGTTCGAAATGTTTCCATTTCACAATATGTTTACAATTGTAATGTTAAACAAGAAAAAAACACCATATTGGCAATATATTAAGGTTCCTCACATCTTATACAGATGCTAGTGTCTCAAAAGAGAACCAGGTTGAGAACAAATTGGACCTGTATTTTTATTTAATCATAGATTTGTTTCTCAGTCTCAAACAGTTTTGTAGGTTGGAGTCTGGAAAATATAATTTCCATTTAAATGGTCAGAGCAAGCGGATTTCGTTTAATAACTAAATAGAAACTTTAGATTCGCCTAAAAATAGGCCACACCAAATCAAATTGTTTTCGAGATTTATGGAAAATATCAGAGCTGGGCAATAAGGATTACGATTACCACACGATTACGATTGCAGTAATCCCAAAACAAAAAAAATCCGATTACGATTAAAGTAATCCTTCATCGAAGGCATTAAGATTACGATTGCAGCAATCGTAATTCTGAAAAAGTCGAAATTGCAATTACAGTAATCGTAATCCTAATGTCTTCGATGAAGGATTACTGTAATTGTAATCACGTGTTTTTTTTATAAGGAATAAGTAATCCTAAGGCATGGATTACTTTTTTATTTTATTTAAAAAAAAACCTTTTGTTTACTACATTAGCTTTCGCTAACTTCTTTAAATAACTAAGATTACGATTACTCAAAAAATCGTTATTTAAAAAAAATTAAATTAGGATTATTGTAATCCTTCATCGAAGACATTAGGATTACGATTACTGTAATTGTAATTTCAAATTTTTCGAAATTACGATTACTGCAATCGTAATCATAATGACTCCGATGAAGGATTACAATAATCCTAATTTTAAAAAATGTTAAATTGCAATTAAAATAATCGTAATTCAAACCGCAATCCATTACACATGTAATTCTTAGCGCCCAGCTCTGGAAAATATAAATTAAAAATTACGATAACATTTTAAATGTATTGTCCATGGGATATCAAGACTGCATTTTGTTTATGCAAAAGATAAATTTACTAGTATCCCTAAAGTAGGCAACACTAAACTGAATTAAAAAGATACATGTTATCCTAAAAGTAGGCAACACTAAACCGACTCACACTGAAATTCCACCTTTGCATTGCTAGAGATTAGAAACTTTTTTTGACCAACAATAAGACGTTCAAGAAGATGTTCTCCTAAAAGTAGGCAACACCAAACCGAATCATGTGGAACCCAAAAGTAACTTTATATAAAATTCCACCATTTCATCGTCAGTCAGGGCAATTGTCAATTGGGAATTTACTAAAAATCGTTTGATAAATATCCTCAAATGAAATATAGATTCGGATATTAAATTTTCAGGATACTAATTATTATCAATTGTTCCTTTTTTTTTTGTTGATTTCTTATTCACTGTGCTTCCTATACACTACATACACACATGCATACACTACATATGTATAAAGTTTCCCTATAATTTTTTGCACGTCACTATAAAACTTATATATATATACGGTGGTATATACCGATGTATTACACTTGTGTACATTTTATACTACTCTTGCAACTATTGAGTAACCCTCCTACAATTTACATATTTGCCTCTTTCCACTTTGCCTATTTCTATCCTTGTTAACATTTATTGGTTTTCTTCTACAATATGTATTTTGTTATATATGGATGTGTAAATGTTGTACATGTGTATGACTTTGTTTGTACTGTTAGTTTTATTAAGTGTGTCTGTGTGTGACCTTTTTTCAATTGTCCCATGTAATTTTCTTCTATAATTGTTTGTTTTGAAAATTACACGAATTGAACCATTTTCATTGGTTTTCGAAAAAGAAAAAGAATAATAATAATAGAGTTCAGTGGCATATCATATGGTTTGTTTGTATTCAAAATACATAGGAGTACTTAATATTATACTATACACGATACTAAATATATAGTGCTATGACAATAAAAGTTTATGTGAAGATAGTAAAAGGACCTACTAGTTGAAATAAAACTTAACATTTATTAACGAGTCGTACACATGGAGAAAATAATACAGGCGTTTGGTTATTTCATAGTACGATTTGAGTACCAATTAATGGAGCTATTGATGAAATATTCCCGAGTTTACGTTTTGATTTTTATAGATATTTTCTGTTGGATCTTTAAATTGTCGATAAATAAAATAAAAAAAATAAAAATGAATATGAAGATGTTTTTGCTTTCCCTTTCTTTGATTTGGAAAAAAAAACTGTGCGTATTTTTTTTATCCACAAGTAATTTAGAGACTGTACGACCAGATCCAAAAAATTCTATCTATTCGAAAATAAGGGACCCTGAAATATATAGTACGGGAATCTGAGCGTGATCAGATACTTCAGTTTTATTTTCTAGGGAAATATGTCTAGTGACACCCCATCTATCGGAAAATAATTTCTTCAATTAATCTTTTGTCCCGTGTTTGCGCAAACTAAAAGTAAAATATTTTCAAGGTTAATTATGCGCATTTATTTGGCACTTTTTGTTTTCCCAAACACAGCAGTTCGTTCCGTTTAAACCTAAACAAATATTTGGCACGCAAATTTATTCGAAGAAAAAATAAAATTCGAAAATAGTTTTTTTAAGTAGACACGTTGAAAATAAACACAAAAAAAAACGATTTATAATTTCGGATATTTCGCCCTGTTTGTAGACGAGAATACTAGAGGCTATATAAACGATACTGAAGATATCGCTCAATATCTTTAATAACCACAGCAAGCGTAGGCATTTCTAAGTTAGGGTATCATGCGTATCCGTATCCGTTGAACCATCCTGAGCGGCTCAAAATGCTCCCGAATATCGGTATTAATTTTCGCCTATTCGCCGGGGCAGTGTAACTGCAGAGAATGTGCTATATTGGCTCCTCCTCCTCTTCTTGACCCAGACAGCCTAGGTAGCCATTGAATGGTAAAATTATTATTATTCTTGAAAGAAAACCAAGTGATCCTTTTGCATCTTCTGCCTCACCCAAAACGTTTTACTCTACATGTGTGTTTTACAAGCCTTCCAAACTGAAATGTCCACTAAATCTTCCGAAAACGATTACTAATCCTCGATTTTCTCCAAAATCATAAATATCTATTTTTCTCTATGCTTGCCAAAAATACTAAACTAAACCAAACACAAATATTCAATGTTGTTGTGAATGATGAAAGCCTCCTAATAACAAATTTATGTAAAACTTTATTACCAACATATTTCCAATTTTCAAACACACTCTAATGTACGTTTACTATTTTTTTTTTACATTCTGATGTAAATTCTTTTATATTTTTTGTGGCCACAAATTTGCAAATAAACCATGAATTGGCGATACAAAACAAATGCAATTAAATCTACAAAAAAATAAAACTAAACAAAACCAAAAAAAAAATCACATGTATTGTTGTCCACCACTTCAAAACTCTACTCCCCACCACCACCATCATCACCACGACCAACAACAACAATTAAAAAAACTGTCAACTCCAACTACCCACCATGGTCAACAAATCAAACCAAATCCTCCAACATGAAAATAAATGAAATGTATTTGTCTCCACTTATACACCACCACCACATATACACCTCACAAATGCCATATTCACACATACACTCACCCATCATCACATCACGAATACCATTACCATTACTACAAAATACACCAAACACCCATCACCCACTCACCCATCAATCGTTCACCAAATGTCCTTCATGAACAAAATGTAAAAAAAAAACCAAAAACATTAGGATTTGGATATGATAGCAGCACAATTAAATGAATTGGGCGTCTCTCAACAGCCTCAACCGCAGACAGCATCATCCTCGTCATCGTCGTCGTTCGGCCAGCAGCAAGCTCAGCCGGAAGCACCGCCACGTAATAATCGTCAATCCGGTGGACCACCATCGTCGTCCTCAGGTTCTGGCAAACCAGCTGCTCCCCTACCAACATCGGTCAATAATCACCATCATGTTGCCATTTCCAATCCCCTGGATCCATTGGATAGCAGCGATTCGGACAGTGAGCCGGATGAACCCAACGATCGTGGACGCAATGATGGCACTCTGTTGGCAAGTGATCCGCCAAAACCACTGTAAGTACAAGAAATTCAATTTAAAGTCTGAACGTTTGTTTTTTTCTAAAGACGTTTTAAAATTGAAAATGTGCTGTTCATTTTTTTTATTTCGAAATCATGCAAAAGCTTTCTTTTTTTCTAAAAACAACTCAACTCATCACTTTAATTCTTTAAATTTTCCAAATCATTTTTAAATGTCTTTTTTATTTAATTAATAGTTGTTATCTTTGACCTTTTGGTAAATGCTAATAAAAATCGAGATCGAGGTCTGATGTTGTATATTTATTTTTATTTGCCGATATTTCGCAATTCTTTGAATTGCATCGTCAGGGGTTTGATCTACAAGAAACCACTGTAGGTTTTTTTTTTTGAAAATAATTTTAGTAACGCATTAATCCTGTTAAAGCCGCCACACTTCCTTCAACTTCGGTTTTTCTTTCTCAACAATTCTTTTAACATTTCGATATTTATTTATTTATTTATAAATTACAATACAAAGTAAATTTATATTCTAATTTTGGGTCCAAGGGTAAACCGGGTGACACAGACCATTTGGCTAAAACTTTGCAGCGACAGACCAAAGCCTCTGGTGGGAATCGAACCCACAACCCCCACGCTGATAGACAAGCACGCTACCAACTCGACTACCGGGGCGCCTAAATTTCGATATTTATTCGTTTTTCCGATAATCTGAATTGCCCTGCTATTTTTAAAATTTTCATGGAAATAAAATTAAAAAATTTTAACATTCTGTTTATTTCGCAAAAGATAAAATCTATGCTATATGCAATGCAATTTCATGAATTTTGAGTTCATTCTCATGCAATTTCCTGAATTTTTTGTTGGCTCCCTAGGGCCGTTTCCGACATTGTGTATTTTGGCCAAAAACATTACAGTTCAACATCTCGTCTTCAGATGTTGAAACTGGACTTTGAACTTCGACAACTGAATAGATCGGATTACAACGGTCCTTTGGAATTTCGGGAACAGACAAAGTTCGTCGTGAACGAAAATTGAAAGAATTTCATTGATATTTGTCACTTAATTAAAAGTATTGAAATAAGAGTTTGAAGCCGAAATCGCCCGTGGTTTATGGCTAAGTACATTAAACACCCTTTACACCGTCAAAATGCATGAAACAAAATCAACAAATTTTGATTTTTTTTTTTATATTGTACAAATTTTCATAATATTGTTCTCGCCTTTTGAACGTGTAAAGGGCGCTTTAGTTTAGTCTGGGACGTTTAATAGAATAAAATAAAAACGGTTTTTTTTTGGTACATTTTTTCTGTTTTTAAACAAAAAAATAACACTCATTTTTCAGACAACTTCCATAAACACCCAAAATTAATGTAACTACTCTATCTTTTTATCCATCTCTCTCCCCTCGCCTTTGATTTCGTTTCATTGCGTTCATGGTTCCATAAACATTTTTAATTTTATTTACGCTTCTTTTGTGTGTTATGATTTTGTTGTAAACCTTAGTCCTGAATTTTCATATAGGCCTGGCCTGGTGCCAGTATCAGAGGATTCGACAACACCCATCACCCATGGCAGCGGTGGGCCACCGAATCGTCCGCTGCCACCCACGCCCGATGATGATGACCAAGCCGGTGATCGTACATTGATCATGAAAAGGGTAAGTCCTCCATCCTCCTAAACTCACAATGTCATTAAACGTGTTATGTAATCTTGGATGTAAGCATTAATTCCTTGATTCGGTTTTTGAGTATTAGTTTAGACAAAATCTACTTTAACAGAAGACCCCCAAAGAGGACGAAATTATTTCAAAGTGAAATTTTGTTAGCAACTTTATATGAAATTGGTGATTTTTTTTTATTACATAACTACTTTAGATAGACGTTTTCGTTTGTTTTTGATTTGAATTGATATACAAAAAAAAAAATCGTAGTAGCGAAGGTGTGGTTGTTGTGAAAAGAATAGAAAAAAAAAACAAACAGAAACACTTTTAATCAAATGTAACAATTTAGCAACCGTTTCCAAATTTGCCTTTAACACAACAAAACAAAAAAAGATTATTGTTTTATTTTATAAAAAAAATATATGTAATTAATTGTATATTTTTTTTGGAATGTAAAATTTGTTTTAAACACAAAACACAGGTTTAGGGTTTTTTTGTGAACCAAATGATATTTTTTTTTTGTTAAATTATGTTTTTTTTTTGTAAAAAATCTCAATAATCAAAGAAATGAAAAACAACAACAACGTGGTTGCGGTTCTTTTGTTATAATTTCTAATTTCTCTAAAAAAAAATAATAATTTTATAAAGTTTGTTTTCAATTATTTCTAGAATTTTGTAAGTTCTCCTTCTCTATCTCTGTCTGTATCTCCGTCAATCCTCCTTTTACGTTTTTGCAAATATTTTTCGTGAATTTTTGTTATTGGAGTTTTATTTTTCTTTTTGTTTTAGACTTTTTTTTTTTCATTTTCTATTAATTTCGAAAATGTATCAATGCAATCAAATATAAAATATTACGATAATAATAATTATATACTATTCTGCACTTGAACTCTAAGAATGCATTTGAAATGCACAGCATAAATATATATATATATATATATATATTATACATATATACTTGTTTACTGACACATCAATCTTGTGATACAAATCGTCTCCATATATGTACATATATACATTTCAAATATATTCCAGAACTCACAACTCATTTCATTTTTGGAAACAAACAAGAAAAAATTAGTATTCATTTCTAAAAAAAAACAAAAAAAACAAGCGAATGAAATTCATGAAAAATTTGCAAAATATTTAGATATGAACCAAATAACAAACCATCTGTACTACTTACTCCTCTACACCCTTTAGCTCTGAAATCCTTTTCTGCGTAGACCTTTAATATCATGATTCTGCAATGGGTTGTTGTTGCTGGTGGAAAACTCTGTTCAACTTCAATTTTGGGTTTAATTTACTCAAATGTTTGTACTGAAACCTTTTCTAACATGGCCTTTGTCACTGAAACCTTTGCCTATTTTCAATTAAAACTTTAGCTATTTATGTTTTTGTTTGATTTCTAGAAACAACGTTGCATATTTAAATTTATAAAAAACTTAAAATGTATTTTTTTTTAAATTACATATTCAAAATTTATTCTGGAAGCCACATTAAGCTACCGAAAGTCCCCACCGACTATCACACAAATTGCCCAGATTTCAGTTCGGTTAAGAACATTCGACATTTCACAAATGTTTGCTATGTTAACCCATTAAGTCCCAGTGACTTTCTGTTATCTTACGGTTTTCGATTTATCGAACGCTGTGTTAAGTTTTTCGAGTAAAATCCTTTGCTTATAGAAAACCCGTTGACTTTTTCAATTATTATTTTTATTATATAAAAAAAATATTTAAAATTTGTTCCGGAAACCGCTTTGTTAAGCCCCACGACTCTCACTGTCGCCGAAAGTTGCCGGCTGACAACCACACAGTCCACCCTGGTTGGAAATGCGTTAAGAACATTCGAAATTTTTCAGTGACGGTTTCATTTCGTAAATGTCGGTGGAAGTGTCTGGAATGGGCGTATACAAATTTACCGTATATTTTAGAAAACTCAGCATGACCGTATATCCAAACTCCAAAGTTTTTTTGTGCAATTTTTTTTCTAAATATTGAATGGCTTACTGACAGCTTGAAGTGAAAAGCGTCGATGTCCAACTCTCCATTGGCATTATATACAATTTTGATGTACTATGGTCGCCTGAGTACAAAACTTGCCAAATTTGCAATTTTTTGAGAATTAAATTGTCAAAAACTCGAAAACGATATGTCGGATTCTGTTGAAATAAATTTTAAAAAATCTGAATGACAGTACCAGAGTTATAAACAAATTTGTGTGATACATGTCAGGTTTCAGTAGACTTACACAAACTGCAAACAAAAAGATACCTCATTGTTTTAGTGATTTAGTTAGTAAAACTTCCCCTGTGCAAATGATCTAAAAATGTGTGTTCACATGTGTTCCCACGAACAGATGTTTGACTTGAATGTTTTGAATTTGCATCTATCCGACACTGGCAACAACTTCATTCTCCATTGCATCTCTCTAACCATTTCCTACTGATCCTTTTTTTCATATACTGAAAAATCAAAACAAAAGCGAATCATTTACATTTTAATATTACCTCCCTACCCCCACTTGTCTACTCTACGTCTTAAAAATAATAAAAACAAACGATTTCAAACCACCCCCCCCCCCCCCCCCTTCTGCCGTATATAGAAACTTGAAAGTCAAAATCGTTTACAAAAGTCAGCCTCAACATCGTGTGCCAATCGACCGAACAATGAAATACGCGATGTGGCTCTATTGCGAGAATGGAATATTGAGAAATTCTTTCCGAAAAATAATGCGGACGGCGAAGTGCCGGCCGGTGTGGCCAGTCTGACCAGAGGTCTCAGCAGCTCCAACAGTAGTACACTGAAAGCTGAATCGAAACTGCAGCGGTGCAGTGTGGCCGAAGTGCCCAGCTCAAGACAAACGCCAAAAGGTTTTCAGCCACTGAAAACCGCCCAACAACAGACCAAAGATCAAACTCGTGCATCAATGATTGGATCGTCGAGTGCTGTGAAGGCGGCATCGTCATCCAATGGCTCTAGCAGTAATAATAATAGTAGTAGTAATAATAACAGTAACAGTAGTAACAATAAGTCTTCCACGTCAACGTCCTCGTCGTCGTCCTCTTCGTCGGCGAACACAAATGCCTTAAGAAGTGCCAATACCAATGCAACGCATAAAAGGCAAGAGTCTGACTCAAAATTGCCACAAAACTTTATACGCGGCTTCCGACGCGAAAACTCGGATTTCTTCCCCCTAACCAAGCGTCATTCGGCGGTGCTGGTCAATTCAAGTCTTCTACAACAACAGCAGCAACAACATAGTTCACAGTCTTCGTCAACACCTTTCGGTTCGGCCTCGCAGAGAGCCAGTGCCATGATACCGCGGACAAGTATTTTCAATAAGAACGATTTGAATAAGAACTCAAAAGATTCCACGGCCGCAAATAAGTCCACGCCAAAGCTTGTCACGGCAACCAACTCGACGACAAACACGAGCAGCTCTAGCGGCGGTGGTACACCCAATAAGACTAGCTGGGCTATTAATATAACTGGTCGAAATTTGGATTTCTTGCGTCCTCGCCGTGAAAAGACTGAATCCGTTATCGTTTTACAAAACTCTGCCGCCCGTCAACAACTCTTTGCTCAGCAAATGGTACAACAGCAACAACAACAGCAGCAGCAGGTAAACATTGCTTCACTACTTCAAATTTACTTCACTAAAAACCATTCTCTCTCTCTATAAACTTCCATGCCACCACATAGTTTTTTCTCACCTCCTCTTTCTGGCCTGTTGAAATAACTTTCCACCAAAATGATTCTTTCGATAAAATAAAAAAAAACAAAATATTCCCATTAAAATCATAAATTTCGATTAAATATAAACGTATGTGTTCCACTTGAACACGCATTCCTTTTGTCCTGACTCTACCACCACCCCCACCACCACTACCCAACAAATAGAAAGAAAAAAACACTTCTAATGTACATTTGAAAATATAACCCACGTAACATGTATGCTTAAGAGCTTTTTCCTTCGCCGCCAACATAAGTTAAATTGAAACAGAATGCTTCACTGTGACAGTGTACGAGAGTAGTGAGTTGGAAAATTGGATTTGGAAGTGAAAAATTTAATTGTTATATTTCCAGAACTCAACATCGAAAAAGCTCAAGGAACAATTTCGTTAGGAATAGTGTTTTGTTATACAAATAAAATCAGTGGATAAGTTACTGCGGCTACTGAACGTCAGTAAAAGTCGTGACATTATTCAGTCAAATACAATGTGTGTTGCTAAAAATATGAGTGATAAAATTTAATAAAATAATATAAGGAAAGCGATATAGATTCTCACACAATATCGATAGGACAAGTATGCAGGGCATAGATAACAAATGAAAATAATCGAACAGAAGTATCGAATAGTGAAAAAGGTTGCAACAAATTCCATATATCTCTCAAATCAGTGTACTCGATCACGCAAAAGCTTGTGCTTTTTTTCTGTTTACTGGCAAAGAAGCCAGATGAAGCGACCACAAAAAAAAATTGTAATGCTCTTACTCGGATATGAACCTGATTTAGTTTTGTGATCCTGGCCTTTGCAGCTGTCGCCGAACATTTCCTAGAATTCAAACTGATTTGTGTGATAGTCGATCACACTACAATCGAAGTGGCCTCGGAAGAAATTAGCAATAGTTTTCAAAAGTATTCTCTTAAGTTATTTCGATAACAAAAGTAAAAAAAATGTTTGCTTATTTGAAGTTTTTTTAAAATATCAGCTTTGGAACTGGTTTCTTGAAGGAATTGTGCAAGATAACAAATTTTCAAAATATCGAACACTTCTAAATGTCAGCGCATTCAGTTAATATTCGTTGTAGACCATTTGAATTAGAAAATATTGTTTTAAAATATTAATTTTGAAATTGGTTTCTTGAAGTGATTGCAGAATTACACTTCGTCAAGTTTTCCATTTCCAAGTAGCTATCGATTACTTCTAAATATCAAATCGATCAAGAAAATCGTATGATGTTGCACGGCAAATTTATTCGCATATTTTTATTTATAGAAATTTTGAGTTTAAAACACGCCCGACATATTTCTAAGCCCAGATTTGCACGATTACTTTTTGCCTGATTTTAAAAATCCAGTTTTTCACGTTTGTCAACTGAACGTTAGAGTTTTTATTTTTTTTTTTACTTCACACATTTTCCTTTCGACATTGTTACGAATCAATAAAATTCAAGTATAAACGCCACAATAATATAAGGTAGAGGCATAAAAACAGCTCATTAAATTGTTTTTTATTTTTGATTGCCAATTGTTGGGTTTGTTTTTTTTCCAAATTTCGAATACATTTAAATAAAAGAATTGGAAAAGCCAAACAAAGAATTTTGGATCTCTCAAAACTATAAAAACAAAAGGTCTAGTTGCTCCATTTATATATTCGAATTTGACAATCCAAATACCCCGAGTTGTATCTGAGTTTTTGTTGTTGGTCAATTGCCCAAGCAAAAAGTCAAAGTATAAATTCATATGACTTGTGGAAGCAAATACCACAGAGAATTAAAAAAAAAATGAGCTAAAAAGTCATTGTATAAATTGGGACTAAAAAGAAATGTTCACCATTGAGCTTTTTTTTATTAACAACATTTTGCTTCCAAAACATATTCCCATGCTATTGATGAAATCCACTCTCTCCTACACTGTCTTCGAACTGCTGGTTGAACTGAATGTATTTATAAAAATAAAAAATAAACTAAATTAAAAGCTTAATTCTCAAACTGTGCTTTCCGTATATCGGTAATAATAATCATGTGATGCATTATATACATTTGTCTTATGTCATTTAAAAAAACCAATAATTGTATAATTTATTTTGTAAATAAAGTCTAATTTTTCTCATCTTAGCTTAGTTATTATCAGTATTTTTTTAGTTGCAACATTTAGTTTGTTTAACATTTTTAATTTTGTGTTATTAACAACATTGCGAAAAAAATCACCAATTATTTTAAATATGTTCGGTTCTTTTTTTTTTGGTTTGAAAAGCACGTTACATTTTTTTGTTTGTCAATAAGTTTTCGAGTTTATGCAAAATTTTATTTGTATATTTTGTTGTGCATAAATGGTTTATTTAATTTGTTTATGTGTTTTAGTTGTAAGTTTTTTGTTTTTAATGTTTTTTTTTTGTTGTCCTTGAAGCATGAGTTTGTTTTTTGTGTTTAATTATCCCCCATCCCCATATTTCCGTGAAAAAGAACCTCTGCCATTTTTCGTAATCCCTCGTTTGATGATAATGACGATGTCATCGTCGTCATGGTATTCATAATAAATTGCACATTTATTGCTAACAACTTTATAATTTATTCTATACTAATTGCTAAGTTTCTTAAAAGGGAACATTCTAAAGAATACAACTTGAGAGGGAATATTGCAGTAGTTAACAAAATAAACATATTTTAGGGGTTTCTAAAACTAACAACGACAATGGATGCTAATGAGAATCATCAAATTTAAGTTTTACGTGTAAAAGTGTATACGAAAGTTATTAGAAATCATAACGTTGTTTAAATGTTTATTAAAATTCAGGTAAATTTATAGATGCATTTTTCATTTTTAACACTGCTGTTACAGAGAATAAATTAAAGAACAGATTTATTTTTTTAATGGACTTTTGTTTTGCCTTTTTAATTTTAATTACAAGAGCTAATGTTTGTATTGAGAACAATCCGTTATCACCACCTAGATCCTTCAATTATTTTAGTAGAAATACAAACAATTTCATGCTGCAGTAAATAATAATAAATGATTTCAGCATACATCGAACGAAGAAAGTTTTACTTTTCTAAATAGGGTAATATTTACTTATAGAGGTCTATTGATTTTTTTTTGTTAATCAGAAGATTTGAAAAGAAAAACAAATGAGGAATAATTGGCGGTTTCTATGAATTTATGTTTATGGGGAAGTTTTGGGCAATTGTTTTACTTGACGTCTATTTACCTTAGGCATACATATCATAGAGCAGCCGCAAGATATTGCCTGCCAGGACTTGGGTCTTAAGATTTCCTTTAGTCTAAAATGGAAACTTAACTAAAACGCGTTTAATTTTTAAACCCAGCCAATGTTCGTCGTTTCGACTGTCCTCACCCGAGTTTTTCATGTGGCATACAAAATATGGTTGGGCATGCAGGGTTAAAAAATAGAAGGTAACACAGAAAAATATCTACAACAGAATGCAGTATTCATTTGGTTCGGTAAATCAATGTCATTTATTTGAAAAATATTATTTCATGCAAATCGTTATTTCATCAAACTTGTATCTGATTTAATTCACATGGTATCACATGTAACATCGTCCCATAAAAACCACTTGTCCACCAAGTCCAATTCTTCGGTGCGATACCTTGTTGCATTCTGTTCCGTCTGTTCCGTCATGGAATGTTAAGGGAAATAAGTAAGCTAGTAAATTGTACACTTCCTATTTCACAATTGTGAGAAGAAAACATTTTAAAATAATTTAAGATTGTTAAATAAGTTGGCTCGGCCTAGACGAAAACACCACTAATATTGCTAATTCTCTTCAAATACCGCCTGTAGAGCCGACTACAGTTGGCTAATAATATTTGTACAAAAACTTTAGCTTTTGCGCGTACGTGATTCAAATTGATACCAGTTTTCGAATATTTTTTTCGAATATTCTGTGGCTTGACTTAAAAGAGCCAATGACAAAATAAATGTGTACAAGTGAATCCCTTTTTGTAGAAAACTGCAATTGCAAATCGAAGGATTTACAGAAAATTTACATTGTACATTGTATTGGAATTATGAAAGAGAGCCAGAAAATGAAGCTAATACAAATATTAACTCAAAACAAAAGAATAATATACATTGGCGCTCTTGGCACCAAGCCACAGTTTTGTGGTTATTGATTTGTATCCTTTTTAACTTTACACATATTTAAATAAAACTTATCATTATGTGGGGTTTTACTAAAACTTTAAATTTCATTCCTGAGGGTTGACATACATCATTTGCTCTTTTAACATTTATTTGTAGCAACTTTTGGATGTAAGAGGAATGTCGTACTTTTTTTTATTATAAAATGGTTTCTTATGCTTTTTTTCCCGCGCGTCATTTGCCTTTTGATCTCTATAGTTATCTGTACAAAATTGTTTTAAAGCTTTCCAATTATCCACAATAAAAAACCGAAAATATTTTAAATGCATTTATCGGTGAATATATATGGGACGTTATATGGTAACAGATCAGTGATGTGGATGATACCTGTCTTAAAAATCTTCTTGGCGATTTAATTTTTTGTTTAATTCGAATTTGTTGGAATTTCTTCCAAACACTTGAAATTTGAAGTAGACATTAGATGTAGAAATGTGGACAAATATAACACACGACAACAATAGGAATAGATTTTTTAAGTAATTTGATGTTTTGATGCTTAATGGTAGCACATCCTGTGAATCCAATTTGCTAAGACCTCACGTATTGCTTGCTTGATATCGCATAACACTGGTCCTTCACGTTTACCCAGAAATAAAAGTCTAACGGCGTCAAATCGCATCTACGAGTTGGCCAAATGACGTTGCCGAGATAACACGATTACCGAACTTGTTGCACAAAACAACTGTTGACTTTTCGTACAAAATAGTTGTCTATTTCGAGTTGCTCTAAGTTCCAAACTGAAAAGGGGATGCTCGTGCGGATTCAATTGGACCATGCCAGTCTCACGAACATTTTCGTACAGCAGACATGGCAGGTGCTTCAACACTGCTTTGCCAACACACAATAGCATCGATTTGGTTCAAGCGTAATGCTATTAATTTCGTTCGACGGAGATGTGATTTCGAGCCGCAAAGAACTGTCACTGTCAAAATAATAAATCATTCAAAAAGAAACCACAAGATGGATTGCCCGATTCTCAGATTTGTTTACAGCCGCAGCCCATTCTTTCATCGCTTATTTTCGCCACTTGCATTGCTTTATTGTTGCCATGCATGTGTGTTATGTTTTCATTGTATTAAATGTGTACATGAGTCCAACAGTTTCGGCAAAATAATTGTTTGCTTCGGTTAAAAAAAAGTAGACTTCTTTTTTGAAGTTGACAGCAAAAGTGCTTACGAAGTTTAAAGCATGCCAAATAAAATTCAACCGGTCATTTTGTTGGTATTAACTCACCCCCTGGTGACAAAGATCTGATACCCACAATTTCAGAGCCCCGATCATTTCAGATATTCACCTTTTCTCAGGCCCGATTCGTCCCATATATAAACGTCCCATATATAAATTTATTATTTGAAAATGAATAAATAAAAACAAACACTCTTGAATAAATAATATTTCAAATAGATTTTCTCAACGTGTAGTAGATTCAATTGTTGGTTGTTTACCTGCTGCTGCATTTACAATTAGAATACGATTTATTTTCTAGTTTAATACTCGCCGCATCATTGGACTGTTTGTAATCAGCAATAAGCTTTAAAACAATTTTGTTATATATTTTATATTTATATTATCGTAGTGTGAAATTCATATAATATAAGTCATGGTATTGTCATTGTCCCTAAAAAAACAAAACATAAAAACAAAAAACGGAAGGGTATAAACAAACAACAAAATATTTCAAATGTGTTTACCATCTATGTCTGTGTTCCGATCATTTATTTGTTACTGTCTGTCAAAGAATCGAGGGCATACTCATATATATTTATTTATTAAAAACAAAAATAAAATCCATTCGAAAGGTACACGAAACTCATTGGCATTCATTATAGTTCTAAGAATTCTTTTTTTTTTCGTTTTTACAGTTCCAACGCTATTCAAACGCAAAAGCACACAAAGAAATGAAAATAGCTATTTATGTAAGGAATGATATCGGAAAGTTAAAGTCTGATAAAGTCTGGTTTCCGTCCATATTGGAAAGGCTATAAAATGGGTTTCAGACTTCATTCAATTCTGGTTGTCAGATATGTTCGACATTTCGACATATGGAACACACATCCAATGGAGTGACTTCTCATTCCTGGGAAAAATTCATTTCATTGCGTCTTCAATTTTGATAATTTGAAACGTTTTACGGAAACTGGCCATTTATTTTGTTCGATTTTCCTTTCTTCTTTTTTTTTTTTTTGGAAAATTGAATTGAATCAGCGCTTGCAAAATGTTTATATGAAACTTATTTATCTACACTTTGGATTATAATATTATTATTGACATTATCATTAATTGACTTTTTTTAACATTTCAGAATGAATCGTAACTTTTTACAAGCTCTAGCAACTTTTATCACGTTTGAATAGCGTTGAACCATATAACATTAAAACCGATGGTTTTTGTTTTGTTTTTGTTTTTTTTATATATCCTTTGTTTTCCTCTAGGTACTTGTTCTGACAATTTCGAATTTTGTTTTTATCTTTTCCGCTATAGAATCGTAATACGGAAAATCTCGGTACGCCCGGTACACGTACTAGCAGTGTTTTGCCCGATTTGCTTAGTCAGGCCTCTCCAGCCACTCCGCCACGCCATGACAAATCATCCAGTGAGGAGGTAAGTAACAACGTTCCTTCATTCGTTTGCTCTTATTTTGTTAATGTATCGTTATTTAATTTAGTTTCGATGATGATTTAATTACATATTTATTTATATAGCCATAAACATAATATAATTTAGTTTTTTTTGTCGTGTTCCCCCTTTCCTCCCAATTGTTGTTGTGTTTTTTTGTTATTTCTTTCTTTTGTTTTCTTGTTTTCTTTATTAAAATTAAAGAAAGCACAAATTGTACTCCATTGCCTGTATGATCAATCCGGAATATTGTAGGCAAAAATGATATTAGTCCAAGAAAATTGTCCAAGGTCTCTCGGTGCCGTTGATCGGGTAGATCGAAATTAAAAGGAATGAGCCGAACATATTTAAAAGCTTTCTCGTGCGTACTACACCGTACAAAGACAAGAAACCTGAGTGTTGGAAATTACCTTGCCAGCGGCATGAACTTTTCCAATTTGCCTACAAGAGGCGTGGTGGTGCCCAATTTCGCCCAAAACTAGCATTGACTTGGGATTATTTCCCAACGTTGTTCAAGTGTAAATCGACAAGACTTCGAACAGAAGAGACCTGACACTGTCAAAATAACAAAGGATTCAAATGGAAACCCATCGATGGTTTCCTTTGAAAAATTATAATTTCATTGAATCAACGATGTTGATTCAAAGTTTTGCAATCAGAATCATTTCACTTCATTATTTAAATTCAGGTGGTAACTGATTATCTTGACCGAATTATTTAAAACGCATTAAACAGTCTAATGTTGATTTTGATGATGGTTCGATCTTGAAAAATTTCAAAAACATATTTGCATCGAAATTATTCCCAAGACAGTTTAAAGTGCTTCGGTTCTAGTATTGAACATATACGATTCAGATTTTATAAACCAATTTAAGTATGTTTAATCAAATGTAAACTAAATTAACAGTGTTACTGTTGCAATTTAGTCCAGATCTATTCTTGGACTATGTGATCATATTTGAAAGATAGATAGAATGAAAGAAAAAGAAACGAACTACAACAACAAAAACACTACAAATATCCATTAAGCCATTTGTGTTGTTGTCATTTTGAATATTACCAATATTGCGCCACCCCCCCTCCCGCCTCTGTCTGTCTTATCAACCGATTCATTCATTGTACGTTGAATGTGCGCGTTTTCATTCAAATCAAATTCACAGTCGTTTGTTTTTTTTTCATTTCTTTTTTCGTGTGTTGTGTTGTTTTATTTCACGTTTTTATTTTATGTTATTCATTTTGTATTTGCTTTTTATGTTTTAAATCCTTTTTTTTACACTTTGTTTATACTAATCTCTTACAATAAAATTCATGTTGATTTTGAGAAAATTTAATACAAAAATCAAAAATAATATTGAAATTGAAATAGCAAAACGTTTTAAATTCTGTTTAAATTTGGCCTTTGGTTTTAATAGTTTTATGACAACAATTAATCTATTTTTGTGACTAATTTTATGACACATTCGGTGTGGTTTTTTAAATAGACAGACACACACACACACACCCACAGCCATACTATCTCTCAACAGCAATGGAAGACAAATTAAATTATTTTGTATTTGTTATAGTTAATTATTTGCTAAGATGCAGTGATTTAAGTGGCTTCTAATGTCTAATTATGTAAATAACACTAATCGACAACAAGACACCAGTTGACCTATTTTTAGTGGAGGACTATTTTGGTGAGAATAATATTTTCTAGACCTGATAGACAATTCGTTCCGATTGTTCGGACAACATCGGTCCCTCTGGGTACCCAACAAACAAAGGTGTCCAATTGATAACACGATTGCCCTACTTCGTGCGCAAAAGATCAATTGTGGCGGGGTCTGTGTCCATTTCTTCAATCTTCGACCATGTCTCTGTAGCGCTCACCGATCACCAAAATTGCGTTTTCAGCAGCATTCTTAAAGAAAAATGGGCCAATGGTGCGACCGCTCCAAAATCCGCACCGAACAGTCACTCTCGAAGATTGCATTGGCTTCCCGATGGTCACTTGCGGGTTAACGTAGCCGCCGAACTAAAAGACGCTTCGTCAGAATAGAGGATTTTTCGAGCAATATCAGTGACCTTTTTTAGCTCCAAGGTCTAATTGAATATGGGAAAATGAAGCCTATTCGATTGAGTTACCTCTATATATACATAACTTAATCAAACGTACTTCGTCATAAATCGAATTTTTGTTTTTCGAGTTGCAGTTGCCCAGTGATTTATGTCGTATCCGGAAATGGTTATCTATAGAGTGGTTATCTAAAATTACCTTTCGAACGATTTTTAAAAAGTTCATAATCTCACTGTGAGGAGAATAATGTCTTTCTTTTTATTTTTCGTCATAGTCTCACATTTTAAGTTAATTGACGGGGAATTATCTCCCAGGGAGTTTCCATAATCGGGCTGATAGTCTTTCTGTGTAGAAGGTCTTTGGTCGAGCCCTCTGGGACGATTTCAATACCGTGTAACGTCAATAAACCATCCTCGGCTGAGAATGTTGAGGGAGTCTGTATTAATTTTGCAGCAAACTAGTTTCCATAGTTACAAATTTATCTTGAGTTCAACTCATCTTCCGTCCAGATGGTATATGCCCATTGCCGCAAGCACACGGCTACAATACTTGATTTGATTTGACCTTTTTCTTGATTAGGGTATTCAATAACTTCTGGACTCATTATATAATTATGTATGTCACTTACATCACTGATTACTCAGTTTTTGTTTAATTTAATTTTGTTGTAATTTTAAATTAATAAATAATTTAAATACGATTTTTTAAGAGTAGTAATTAAAATTGGTAGATTATTTCCCCCTTTAGTTAGTCTAGTTATTATTATTTTTTTGAATTAAGCTTGTTAAAAAATATCTGTATATTATTATTATCATTGTTTTATTTTTAATAACCAAAAAACCAAAAAAAAAGAACATATATAAAACCAAAAATATTTTTCTTCATATTCATTGTGCTTTGTCTTTCCGCGACGTTTTGTTTTCTGTGAGCTGATGGCCACTACGAAATTTCAATATTGAATTAGGCAAATTTACCTAATAATCTCAAAAAAATAGTAAGTATTAAACAAACAAACAACAAACGTTTAAAACCAAAACCACAATCATTCAATTAGTTTAATCTAAGATCAATTACCTACTATAAACAAAAAAAAAATAATAAAAAAAAAATTCGTTCAAACCAAATCATATCTTGTAAATTCATATTATATTTCTGTATCTGTCGCTCTCACTCTGTCGATCACATTTTGTTATGAACAATAAGAATTAAAATTAAATGAACTTTATTATCGTATATCATAATCTTTTGTGTATATCTCCTCTTGAACTCCTCCTCTATAAATGTATTATTATCTTCTTGTGTGTGTTTTTTTTTTCTTAATTGATTGATACCTAAGTTTTCATTTGTGTACAAATCTGATTTGAAACCCCCTCTTCTTAATCTACAGAATTGTTTTAATCTTCTTTCTAAAGCACCACCTCTTACTTGCCTAATTCGGTTACGTGTGTTTTTGTGTGTGTAATTTTTAATTTATTTTCTCCATAATAATTTCCAATATTTGAAATATTGAAACAAAGTGTCAGTGTGTAATAGAACTAATATTTGCGATAACGTCGATATGTTCGTGTGTGTTTGTTTAGGCTAATTTAGATGTATTATTTTTTTTTTAACATACCCGGTGTAAGGTATTGGGACTTAATTAGTTGTGATGTGAGTAATATGTTTTGAGATGTCTAAAAGGAAACGCGATCCGTGTAATGTTGCGTCATTTTAGATTCTAGCGACTTTTAAGAAATTACTTTTTTGATGCAGACGTATGTTTCCAGGAGATTTTCGTTGCGAAAAATGGCGTTATTTGATTTGCAGTTTGGCATGTTGCCATGCTGAAGACAGTAACCTCCAAATTGTCTACGGATGTTCTTAGCCCAAACGGCGGTCATCGTGTAGAAAAGTTAATTGCAATGGGCTTCCAAAAATCAGGTTCAGTGTCAACCATTCCATAAAGCGACATGATCTACCGGCAATATACATTCAATCAGTTCCTCTTTGTACCGAATCAAATGCAAATCATCGTTATAAACGCGCCACAGTGTGGCCCAGTTACAATACGTTTGAATAGGATTATTGGAGAAGCATCTGCTTTTAATACGGACCTGCAAAAAATTTGAATTGCTCAAAAGGTTTATAAAATGGTTCTTCATAATCTTTTAAATGGCCGCTATAATTTTTTTTTTGGTTGAAAATTTAAAATTCCCTGAAAAATATTTTTAGTTTTTACTAAAAATGTTGCTTTTCTTGAACGGATTGGCCGATTTTTACGAAATTGTGAAAGATAACACACTGGTCAAATTTAAAAAATTGCACAGACAGATTCTTACACCAAAAATATGTATTTTACCTTCATTTATACTTTTTTGTAGCACTGTGTTATGGAAAATTAGCGTGCAAATAATGCGTGGTTGACCATCAACGTCAGTGTTTTGTCCATAACTTGCATAATTATTGATATTTCAATTTATGGTTTTATTAAAAAAAAATATATTTTTTATATTTAACTTTCTAAAAAATTTTACATTTCGTTATTTTCTATTTTCTTTTTACAAATATAACAAAATTAAAAATCGGTCAAGCCATTCCAGAACAGTGATATTTTTCCTAAAAGCTACAAAGTATTTTTTGAACATTTTGCAAATTACAAAAACAAAATATTTGTCGTAATCTTATTTTTCGTTTCCCTTTGCGTTGGCAATTAATGCTGCAGCTTAGACTTGCTCAGAAGATTCGCCTCGAAAGAATCTCTGCCGTCTGAGTGTATTTGGATAGAATTGGTAACATCGCTTCTATATGATTTGGGTAGTGTCGCTTTCTGCTTGTAAACAACTGAAGTGAGAAGTGTGTTGAAACCGTGGTTATCAATTGTAGTTGCTGCAACACCAACTACATCTGAATGATTGCCATATTTCCAGACATTACTGATAAATCCGATTACCAAATTAGTCCTAGAACATCTAATACTACCATTGATATGCGAAATATCTAAAGAGATATTCTGCAAATCACCTTCAGTCACGTAATCCTTGATTTTTGAAAATCGAAATTCGATTTCAAACATATTTGTAGCACAATCCTGCATTATATGTATTTTTTTCTGTTTATGTCAAATTTCAAAATACTAGATTTACTGAATACATATTTTAATATTTAGTACATGTTTTTCCCACAAATATGTTTACTATCTCTATGTATGCATATATGTTGGGTAGCATTTAAACATTCATTGATTGTGAAATCATTACGATTTGGTAATTAATTCACTATCAATCAATCACACACTCAATTGTAATAATTCAAATACATCCGCACACACATACATGTATAGCATCTAAACATAACTAATTGAAAGCCTCTTCACACTTTATCTCAATACACAAAATCAATTGTTTCAAATATTTACCAACATACTTACAAATTACTATTTTTGGTTTTTCAACTCTATTTTTTTTTTAAATGCAGTTCAATCAATCGATCAATCACATACATGTTCATGTTTTCAGTTACAGCTTTCTTTTTATGTTTCATGGCGTCTGGGAAAGACTAATCACATTTATTTTATTATTTTTTTATGTTAAACCCGTAAAAAGGCGGCACTTGCCAAAAAAAAGTACAAATGTCGCCTTTTTCTAAAACTAACAACATTTTCATCCAATTTTTTTTTTTACAAATTTCGTTATTCGTATAAACTCCAGTGTAGTCTTTAGTAATATGGAAATGGGCATGCTCTTGCTAAACTTGAACTCTTATGGTCTTGAAGAAGGTGTTTTTTTCTAAAACAAACAGAAAATTGTAAAATAATTATTGTACATTATGCACATTCATATGAATCTTTAATGGGAGACAACAAAACTAATTTTGTGTTTTTTTTTCTTTTCCAACACTTTCTCTCTCCCTTCCCCCAACTGTAGTATCAAGCGGCCATTAACTCATCAGTGCATTCCACACCATCGAAATCGTTCATTGCTGGTGTTTCGAATAACTCACCGCAATCTACGATTTCGTTGAATTCGTCGTCGTCGCGACAAAATAGTCCCAAAAATTCAATAAGTAAAACTCGCTCTTCCAGTAGCATTACTAATCTTTTGCACAAATCTGCTTCTTCCTCTTCGAATGCATCTTCGGCGGCTTTGCCTGTGCCACCTTATGCTCTACAACAGAAGCAGCGTAGTTTCCTGACATTTGGCTTTGGTGCTGGCGGTTCGGGACCATCGAGACGGGAATCGCATGTAAATGTCAATGTAACGCCTACATCGCATGAGGCCTCCAGTGATACACCCGAGATTCGCAAATACAAAAAGCGTTTCAATTCGGAAATTCTGTGTGCTGCTCTGTGGGGCGTTAATCTATTGATAGGCACTGAAAATGGTCTGATGCTTTTGGATCGTTCCGGTCAAGGAAAGGTAAAAATGCTTAATTATTACAAATCGTAACTACAAATAAATACATTTTTAAATTTTCAGGTTTATCAACTGATATCACGTCGCCGTTTCCAACAAATGGAAGTCTTGGAAGGTCAAAATATTTTGGTAACCATATCGGGTAAAAAGAATCGTGTTCGTGTCTACTACTTATCCTGGCTAAAATCAAAAATTTTGAGAACCGATGGCTTATCAGATGTAAGTCCATTATTTCTTTAACCACCTCCCCAAATATTCCATAGTTTACTTTACTTAATATTTTGTTTTTTTTTTTATTGTTAATAATTTGCAGCAAGTCGAAAGACGCAATGGCTGGATAAATGTTGGTGATTTACAAGGTGCTGTACATTTTAAAATTGTAAAATACGAAAGGATTAAGTTCCTAGTGATCGCATTAAAAGACTCAATAGAAATTTATGCCTGGGCTCCCAAACCATATCATAAATTTATGGCATTTAAGGTAGACATTATTTACATTCGTTCTTTTTATTTAATTAATTGAAATATTTGCTCTATTTAACGATTTAGAATTTCGGTGAATTGGAACATCGTCCCTTGCTAGTTGATCTTACAATTGAAGATCAATCTAGACTGAAGGTTATTTACGGCTCAGCTGAGGGTTTTCATGCAGTTGATTTAGATTCAGCTGAAGTATACGATATATATCTTCCTAAGCATGTAAGTATCAATTAAAATTTATATCCTATAGTATACAACATTTATGGTGAAACTTAGTTTAGGGGAAACTTTCAGTTAATATTCATAGGTTAGCCCTACTGTCATTCGTTCTTTTCGAAATATGTAAATATATTAATTTTCTCATTTGATGATTTTAAAACTCCTGCCCGTTGACTTGGTAGGCGTTTGCTAGGGTCTGGCGCTGTGCAAAACTTATCATATTTGTTGTCCGTAATATCTTCTCTCGATTCATATCGATATCACTCTATACGAGTTTTAAGAGATGGGGTCTTATCTGATAAGCTTATGTTGATTATATTTCTGTGAACCACCCAATCGACTCTTTTGCTGATGACGGCAAACTCTGTCGTTCATGCTTAGTTGGCCATCGACCTCTGGAAGTGAACGATGACTAAGTCATATGGACGTATGAGACACTCTTGGGCTAACCATATCAAAGAAGTATCAAAGGATGATTCCCGTATGTACGTTTTTTAAGCAGTACAAGAAATATTCATCCCATCTGATCTCGTAAATATTTACATCACTTACATCCGGCCAAAAACTGGATTATAACTGGCATATATGGACAGGAGCTTCAAAGACGTGCTTGCAGCTCCTTCACTGTACACAGTGAAGGGGTGATGATGATAGAAGATATCATCTCCCTCCAACATCGCTGGAACTTGGGCTGTGTTTTTTGTCGACGAAAATCTGCCTGCTTATCTGGTTACTGTAGTCTAATATCGACTGGATTTCGTTCCACATCGTGGGCCTTCAATTTTTTTTCCGAAAATAAATTAGAATATGTATGCTCAGGGTCCCAGTTCAATTTGTTACAAAGACTAACTTAAATAACATTACGATAAATATAATTATTAAAATTTTTTTTAATTTCAGACTCAGGGTGCAATCATTCCTCATTGTATTGTAGCTCTTCCAAATTCAAACGGTATGCAATTATTATTATGCTACGACAATGAAGGTGTTTACGTGAATACTGTCGGACGAGTATCCAAAAATATTGTGCTACAGGTACTTTCAATCACCGATGAAAACGGAATATAATTTCATAATAACAAATTCGTACACTTTATTTTTGCAGTGGGGTGAAATGCCCACTTCAGTGGCATATATAGGAACTGGACAAATTATGGGCTGGGGCAATAAAGCAATAGAGGTAAAGAAGATATTTTATTGGCATTCGATTGTTGGAATGCCACTGTACATTTTTAATTCCGTTCCTGGTTTCGTTTGTTTTGTAGATACGTTCTGTTGAAACAGGCCATTTGGATGGTGTATTCATGCATAAAAAGGCACAACGCTTGAAATTTTTATGCGAACGCAATGACAAAGTATTCTTCAGCAGTGCCAAAGGTGCTTCATCGTGTCAAATCTACTTCATGACTCTCAATAAACCGGGTATGGCGAATTGGTAACAAATATGGTCCATAGATCAAACTATGAAAAAACAACAGCAATAACAATAATTTCATTAGGCAGTAAACCAGCAACCACCACCATTCATTCCCCATTTGTCGCGTCCCTCTTCTAAAACATACCCCCCGAGTCCGATAACTCAACACGCATTTGGAGTGACATTTTACTGCTGAAAACGAGAGATGATGATCGATCATGATGTGTAAGAGAAGATAATATTTTCTATATATTTTTTTTCGTTTTTTTTTGTCGAATGGAAAAACCCCATACCGAACTCGTTGTGGATGATAATGATTTTGAATATGGAGAAAATCATTTAATTTTTTTATATCAATTATTATAATTTTTTAAGAAATTAAAAAACAAAATGCTTAATTTTTAAGATGAAATCAATGAGAAAAACAATTTATATGAATATAAAGAAGAAAACAAAAGCAAAAGTAATAAAACGAAAATCCCGAGGCAAAAATGAAATAATCTACATATAACAACAAATTATAATAATAACATATTAGAATTTTGCAATATGACAAACAAATACAACAAGCAACGTCTCATTTCGTTGAAAACAAAAGAAAAGTAACGATGATGATGATGAAAACAAACAAACCATAATATGATGTACCCCAGATTTAAACCAGGTTTATAAAACTAAAAAATAAAAATACGAGAGGAAATAAATCAACAATGTATTAATTAGTAAATATTCGATATAATCTTCTTGTATTATCTCAACTCTCAAACAATTAATATGAAATCCAAGGGTAGAACATAAAATCCACATAAAAGAACAAGTAGTAAACGGTTGGTTTAAGAAGGTTTGACACTGAACGTCTTTTAAAAATCCAAAAACTGATCAAGAAAAACTATTTTTTTAAATGTAATCGAAGATTGTCTTCTTTTGTATTTCTTTTTTATTAACACTTCCACTGGTTTGTAGAGAGAGACGCGAAAACATTTATGGGAATTCAGAATTACAATGTAAAAATACTTACAAGAATCTATATACAGGAAATAAAATATTTCTCTCGACGGATTCAAAAAAAATGTTTATATTCATTAGAATTTCCAACAGAAGCTTGTATGAGTTTGTATATATTCTTTGCCCTGAAAAATAGACAATAAACCGATGTAAACCATTTAAGACCATCAACAGGTGGTAGAGCCTATTTTCTAACAGACAATTTAAGTCTGGCTTTAATCAATATATTTAACGAGAAGTCTGGTTGAAATAGTCAGTATTCCTTTTTCTCCTTGGAACACATTTTTTTTCTCAAGAAAAAATAATAAAAACAAAAATCAAAGGACTTTCCAATCTGAAAATGTTTAGTATTTGTTTTTCCCATGAGCACTCCATATCTGGATTAGATCGTTTGCGGATTTTATGGTATAGTGCAACTTTGGCTGAAACTAGATTTTTAGCCATTTTCCAGAGAAACTGTTATTTTCCCAAGGCTGTATCTACTTAAACGATAGAAATTTTGTTTTCCTGCCGTCAGGATAATTGTAGGTATAGACTAGGCAAGATTCAGGCAAGATTAAAAACCGCAAAGAGAGTGTTTAATTCTATAACTTTACCGAAAACCTACACAAACCTAAATAAAGTTAGAGATGGATCAGAAAAATCAATGGAAACATTAAATTTTCTCTGAAAATAAATTCTTAAAATCACGTTTGATATGAACACGCATGACAGCTTGCTCTGACGCTATATAACCTGAATACAAAAAAGGCTGTCGGTTTGCAAACCAGGGGTTGGCAGAGTATGATATGATTATTTACTAAATGCCAAAGGTACGATCCTTGCTTTTCTAAATTGCATTGACAATTTAAATGGTACATGGATTGTCTGGAGGGGTATTCTTTTAGATTCGAATCATATTTCACTCGAAATGGAAATTCTGTTTAAAATACTCGTTAGATGTCCCAAAAATCTACAATTTTGATCACTGCGAATGCTTTCAGGGTTCATTCAAATCTTCTTAAACCACAAAAATTAAAATCAATCGTAACAGATAAAACCAATCGATCCTACAAACAACACAACAAATAATTTGAACAAAAAAAGAATACATTTTCACAAACATGTAACATAAAAGCTTAAAATAATTAACTCACTTTTTTCATAGACATACAATGATGGTACATTAATAAATAAAACAAAATCGCGCTCACTGCTTAATTTTAGAAATTAAAAACAAAACAAAAAAAACGAGAAGAAAAAAATCACTCATATACAAAGTATTTTATTCTGTATCTATACATACTACATAGAGAGTTTATGTTTGTGTGCGGTTTTTATGGTCGTCTTTTTCTCTAATTTAAAAATGAAAAAATCTATATATTTGTTTTTCCAAATCTTCTTTTTTTCTTAGTGCTAAAAACAAAATAAAGTTTAACTTTAGTTGGAAACTGTAGGTTTTTTCTCTTGTGTATTTTATACAAAAATAAAACAAAACAAAAAATATATACTATCACTTTATTATCTATTTAAAAAAAAAACCACAACAAAAAAAGCATTTAATTTTGTAGTAATTATTGAAAAACAAAAAATCGTATATCGTATATCATGAACGTTTAGCTAAAAACAACTTTAAGTTATTTTTTTTTAACATTATGATTATGATTATTATTATTAACATTATTAGCGTTGGCAATAACTCTGCAAGATGAATGGGTTTATTTTTTGTCACAATGAACCCAACTTTTCAAAATTTCTTGGTATGCAGCAAAACAATCAATATCTATTTGAATTTGTATAAAGAAGGACGAATGTTTTGTAGAGTTTGTTTTCCATCTGCACCCCTTATTTTATTATTATAATATTGTATTGTATTTTAATGTTTCTCTAACTAACTATCCCCCCCCCCCCACATTGTTTAATTATATACATATTTATGTGTTTTCTTTCACCATTTGTCTCTCCCCCTCCCTTTGTCTTTAAAAAAATTGTACTTTATGTTTGTCTATTAATCCATTAATTTTTTTATTAAAGAAACAAACCAAACGCCATTTGTAAAAACTTAAGTGATAAATATTTACAAAAAGTTTAAAAAAAATCACAATTTTGTTTATTTAAAAAAAAACCAACATTTTTCATTATAAACCCCCACACAACATCCGTAAAAGGACAAAATCATTTAAGTGAAATGAAAATTATAAAAAGAAATTCAAATGCAAAAGAAATCGTAATTCATAACAATTTTAATAACTAAGCCACACAACCAACAACAACCACTATACAACAAACAAACACCCAAAAAAGGAAACCCCAATTACAAAACATTTATAAGAAAAATAAAAACAACCATACACAATTTATATAAATAATAAATACAAACAACAACAAAAACACAAAAGTAAACAAAAATTATAAATATATTATTAAATAATTAAAACATAAAAAATAATAAAAATCAACAAACACACAAAAATGAATAATTACATTTTGAAGTAAATAAAATTACAATTTATATATATCGAAAACAAAAATATCCACGAATTTATTATCTGTCAATGAACCCAATCAACACAATACAACACGCTTATTCCATGCGTGCTTTTTTATGGCGCTGAATAACATGATAACTTTGCGAAAGCAGAGAGATAAAACTCCAGAGGTGCTGGGTGTTATCGATAGAAAAATCCTGTGTAAAATCTATAACCCCTCCTAGTTAGCGATTAGTACAGACGACGAATGAACCGTATACATATCCCGAAACGAACGTAGTTAAGCTCATTAAAAAACAGTGACTCGGCTGATTGAATTCAAACGCTGCAAACAACTACCACGCAGGGCTCAGCCAGGGAAGATCGAGACTTCGGTAGAACTGGAAGAAGATATGCAAATCCTTGGTATTACAACTTGTAGAAAGTACTTGAAAATCATTAAATAGGTAGGTCAAGATCAACAACAGGTTGTAGAGCTAACTTAAGTAAGTAGGTTGACGATGTCGATTTGGTTTAATTGGATTAATGATGAATGATGTGTCATTATCAATAAATACTATTAAAGGGGATTGTTGGAGCATGGATCAAAAGAAGACATCGTCTTTGTATAAGCTACCAAACGGAAGGGATTTATATAGATTTATATACGATGGGCTCTTGGCGTATACCTTATTTTTAATGTGGTCCCAAAGAAAGAAGTAGTATGGTGTTAAATCACAAGATCTCGGTGGCCAATTCGAGAGATAAGACGGTCCGAAATCTTTTTAGTTTTGCGAACGATGACTGCGAGATTTTCACCATTTTTGGAGTGGATTTTAATAATTTCAATGCGTCGTTGATGCATCAAAAGTGACAGCTACCGAAATACCGGGTTATTGAAAATAACACTTCTTGTTAGAGAATCCAGAATATGAATATATGAACTGGATGAATCCTTGGTTATGGCACATTACGGCTGACTTCCAAATTGTTAGTTGCTTTGTATTTGATCGAAGTTTAGTGTTTCATATTGCCGCTGTACAAAACTTTTACAATGCATACCATTTCAAAACGTCGCCAATGAGTATTTCTAACGCAATCAGGCAGTTGATGCATTGTAAGGGAACTTTGCATATGTACGTAATTTAAATACCGTATCAGAGTTGCGTACAAACTTTGTATTGAAAGATTTGGTCAGTCAATGTCGCATGTCCCATCTAACAATCGTTTTATGCGGACTGAGTTCTATGAACGTGACATCAATGTGGATTTCGCTGGAACAATTCCATCTATTGTACTAACAAATCGCAATCCAAGTTACTGTGCGAAATTTAACAATTTTTCCTGACATTCTGAAACATCACATAATTAATTGGAACTCGAAGGTAAACCGATGTCACTTTAAAACAAATCATTGTTGCTAACACGATTTTTCAAAATAAAATGGAATATATTCTCAATTTATTGAAAAATATTAATAATGTATGAGTTGGTACAAATGAGATAATAACTAAAGCAACTTGTAAGCAACTTTTTAAGTTGCATCGTTTGATATAAATTTTGATAAAGTATACAAATTTAATGAGACTTCAATTGTTGATTCAATTCTGATGGATCAAATCACTGTAATCCATTGATTAAGCGAAATACATATTAGAGTTCAGCATACCAGCGAGCATAAATAATTTATTCTCATAACAATTTAATAAAGGGGACCACCTGTATGCTCCATTTTAGTCACACCGTCTTTAGGTTGCGGTGTAAATACATCTTATTCGTATCGTTATGTTTCGTTTTTTTTTAACTAGTTAGATTTATGGCTGGAAGAGTATAACTTAAAAAAAATATTGGTCCGGGAAGCCATGCAAAATCGGAAGACAGTTAATTTGTCCACAATGTCAGATGAAGACATAGCAGGGTCTGATTATGATCCTAAGCAAATTACACTTAATGATGAAGTGGGAATTCCACAATGTGATTTTTATCCTGAACATAATCAACTTATTCCTAAAGATGATGTGGAAATTAAAGGATATCAAGCGTAGCTTTGTCGTTCAGACTTCACAGACTTCTTGGTAAGTGCGACAAATACCGGTCTGAATCTCTGTAATATTTCCTAAATACCAATGCGGAATGTGTGTCTCAATCTCCTCTACAAGTACATCTTCATCGGTATCTTTAGTTGAACCACAACCATCGACATCACATATGGTATCCAGTACAAAACCTGAATCAGTTCCAGCTGTATCAACATCAACGGAAGCGGTCTTACTATGACAGTCGTCGTCGTCGCCTTAAAAACGACATTGTCTCCATATCTGTCCGATGGTTTTCTTGTAGCACAGCCCATGATTTTGTTTTTCTAAACTTAACTATTTTTACAAATATATATAATTTTAGTTGATTTCATCTTTTATCTATTGCATTTTTAATTTTAACGCATTTATTTTTCCGAACATACCTCTTAATACTTGAGCAGAGTCATATATTGGGTATCATTAAGTTTGCCCAGCTCTTATATGCTGGTTTATATTGATTTTCCTAAGAAAAAATTAATAGAAAAACAAATCTTTGTTTAGTTTTATTGATTTCAACACCGTATCTTTAGAGAATTACTGCTACTTTTATATCAAAAAGTTCCAATAGAGAAACGTGAGCATGGTCAATTGTGTGCATCTAATAGGCGAACACGGGCTATAAGTCTTATCTCAATCGCTTACTTCGTTAGCATGTCCAATTGTGTGCATCTAATAGGCCAACACGGGCTATAAGTCTTATCTCAATCGCTTACTTTGTTAGCGAGCATTTTTAAATTAGTTCACACAAAAATAATCCCTTTCCGTGTTTATGGGTGCCTGGGAATCAGGGAATTGGTAAATGTAGCTGTATTTTGCTATTTATGCTCACAGAAGTGCGTGTTTTTCTTTATAGCAATTCAAAGCATAATGTTAGGCCTGACTATAAACATTCCAGCCTCAAAGTATGCTTTGAATTGTATGCAGTCTAATTTACAAGAACACACACATGCACTCACATATGATATCAAAAACCACCAACGAGTGAGAAACAGGCAATTCACAATTTGCTGATACCAGGCGCCCAGAAACTTGTAGTAGGTAATTTTTCCCATGTGACTCAAATTAAAAACGCTATAACTCGCTAACGGCTGCAGCTATTGAGATGACACTTTTACCCTGAGATAGAGCAAAGGTCGGGCTATCAGATGTATGTGATATGACACGCCCACATTCACGCCTACATATTGAAATTCACTGAAATCAACTACAAAGCCTTATATCTTTGCAACTGTTAAGTTTATCTTTGTGATTTATATCAGTCAACTGTAGCGCATGGTGATTCCTAGCTGTTTACCAATTTTGAACCGTTTTGCTTCCACATAGAGAATGTTATAGGTTATTTTCCAAAATATTTATTCAACAGTAAATAAAACAAAAAATGTTTGCTGAAAAGTTGAAATAAGAAAAGTGTGTCAACAGTTTGGACCTAAAAATGTGTGCTGAACAGTTGAGACTCAACAATATGTATTCAACAGTTGAAATCCCAAGTTTAAACAATTAAAAATCAATAACTTGTTAAGAAACAAACATTTGTTGTTGAGAAACAATAATTTGTTGCGGAACAAAAATTTCCAATAAATAAACATTTGTTGAGAAACAAAAATTTGTTGCGGAACAAAAAAAACATCCCACATGAAATCAAAACCATCAACCAGTGAGAAACAGGCAATTCACAATTTGCTGATACCAGGCGCCCAGAAACTTGTAGTAGGCAATTTTTCCCATGTGACTCAAATTAAAAACGATATAACTCGCTAACGGCTGCAGCTATTGAGATGAAACTTTTACCCTGAGATAGAGTAAAAGTCTGGCTATCAGATGTATATGGTATGGCACGCCCACATGCACGCCTTCATATTGAAATTTAATGAAATCAACTACAAAGCCTTATATCTTTGCAACTGTTAAGTTTATCTTTGAGATTTATATCAGTCAACTGTAGCTCATGGTGATTCCTAGCTGTTTGCCAATTTTGAACAGTTTTGCTTCCACATAGAGAATGTTATAGGTTATTTTCCAAAATATTTATTCAACAGTAAATAAAACAACAAATTTGTGCTGAAAAGTTGAAATAAGAAAAGTGTGTCAACAGTTTACACCTAAAAATGTGTGCTGAACAGTTGAGACTCAACAATATGTATTCAACAGTTGAGATCCCAAGATTAAACAATTAAAAAGCAATAACTTGTTAAGAAACAAACATTTTTTGTTGAGAAACAATAATTTGTTGCGGAACAAAAATTTCCAATAAACAAACATTTGTTGAGATACCAAAATTTGTTGCGGAACAAAAAAAACATCCCACATGAAATCAAAACCATCAACCAGTGAGAAACAGGCAATTCACAATTTGCTGATACCAGGCGCCCAGAAACTTGTAGTAGGTAATTTTTCCATGTGACTCAAATTAAAAACGCTATAACTCGCTAACGACTGCAGCTATTGAGATGACACTTTTACCATGATTTAGAGAAAAGGTCTGGCTATCAGATGTATATGGTATGGCACGCCCACATTCACGCCTACATATTGCAATTCACTGAAATCAACTACAAAGCCTTATATCTTTGCAACTGTTAAGTTTATCTTTGTGATTTATATCAGTCAACTGTAGCGCATGGTGATTCCTAGCTGTTTGCCAATTATAAAATGTTGTGCTTCCAAATAGAGAATGTTATAGGTTATTTTCCAAAATGATTTTTGTCATGTGATTCAAATTGAAAACGTTATAACTCGCTAACGACTGTAGATATTGAGATGAAACTTTTATCCTGCGATATAGTAAAGTTCTGGCTATCGGATGTATATAGTATAACACGCCCACAATCATGCCTACATATTGAAATTCAATAAAATCAACTACAAAGCCTGATTTATGCCATTGAACTGTAGCGCATGGTGAATTCGAGCTTTTTGCCAATTATGAATAGTGTCGCTATTGCTAATCTGCTTGTGAAAAATAATTTAAACGACGACGACATCAGCCGAAGAACGACAAAGGTGATACTGACTTTCTGTGAAGATTTCCAGCGGGAAGATTTCTGTCACTGTCAGAATAGCATACGATCAATAAATGGAGCAAACAGTATAACATCAACATAAAATTGCTTTAGAAAAAAATTTCTATGCTATTGACGCAAAACAATTTTCGAAATCGGATATCAAAATTCACAAATGAATAATGCTTGAAATTAGTCGACATTAATAGCCTGTTTTTATAAAACGTATATGTCTGACACGAACAGAAACGTCTGTAGCTGTAAATGCTACAAAATTAAATGGTAGAAATATTGTTTTTTATTTATTTATTGAAAAATTATAATAATGCATTAGTTGGTAGCTTTAGTAAATAAATGAGATAATAACTAAGAACACCTGTAAGTAAGTTTTTAATTTGCATTGTTTGATATGTAAATACAAAGTTACTGAGATTCCAATTCTTCGCGCTTGCGTTGCAGTTGGCATTTCTGATAAATCAAATCACTGTGGTCCGTTGACCAAGCGACATACATATAAGCGGTCAGCATGACAGCGAGCAACAGCCGATCTAGAGTCATGAGATTCGTTATCCATAAAATGACCGTCAAGCCCACAAAGGATGGATGTCGGACATGGGTAAAAAGGTGTCTTAACTCGAACGACTTATACGCCAATGGCTGGGCATACGATTTCATATCATAGTAGGCCTAAACAAAAAAGGGTAAAAAGGCAAATGATATTTTTATGTTTCAACAATTTGTCAATATTGTTTAGATTTTCAAAAGCACCTGCTTAATGCCAATAATTTCGGGTAAATCCATTATCATACTACCGCCACATATGATCATCCAAGCAAAGGCGTGCAGCAAAACAAATGTCCACCACGACCATTTACTGGCATCCACATCAACCTGCCACAAAACAATCGATGATGCGGTAAGCCAATTTTTCATCAAATACTGTAATGTAATACAAAAAAAAATCGATTATATTATGTACATTGAAAATTTTTAAAAAAATGTTAGTGATTTAAATGGGAAACTAAAAAAATATTCAAAATAAATAATCCATCAAGGTTATGAACTCTTATTTTTCAATTTTGACTGTAATCAACAACTTTGAGACGAAATGAAATTGTTTATATCATCCAATCGACAAAGGAAATGCAAGTCAATGTTTACTAAAAAAAAAACGAAGTATTAATTTATTATTTTCGAGTCTCAATTCAAGACAATGAATTATTTTTTAAATTTTTGGCTATGATCAAAAACTTTGACACGAAATGAAATGGTTTATATCATCCAAATTACACAGGCAACTGAAATGCAAGTAGATGTTTATTAAAAAACGAATTTTTAATTTATTATTTTCGAATATCAATTCGTTCTTCTCTGTTAGCAACTTAAGATGGCAATTGACATTAATGGGTTACTGGCCAAATTAAATAACATCGCACTGGAAATGATCTTAGAGATTGTATATTTATTCGTATAGTGATAGCGTGATGTTTATTGACTAGAGTGGAAAAATCAAATGCCTTCTCCAAATGTAAACACACAAGGCCCATTTAAACCACACTGGTAATCAGTAAGAATAGGATCTGTCTTAAAAAATAAAGCTACTGCAGGAGCTGAAGAGAACCAACCAATCACATCGTTTTTTTTATTAAAAGTGTCTTACAGAATCTGGCAGAGGATTACATTTTTTATTTAATTACTTCAGCGATGAGTAGCATTTTTGGTTCAATGTGTATGGTTTGTCAATAAACAATTCACCGGCAATGCACCCTAAGAATACGCTATTTGGTGCGGTTTGTGGTCAGGATTGTTATTGGAACCTTACTTTTTTAAAATCCATTATGCCCGTTCACCGTTCGATGCCCAAGAAAGGAAAACAGTGGTTTCAAGACGACTGTTCCACATGCCACACTACACGCCATGCTATGAACCAAATGAAATGCGAGTTTGGTGAGCGGTTAGTCTTATGTTTAGACACTGTCACTTCGTATTACGTGTGAGGTGATTCCTATACAAGCACGATGGCTTACTTGAAAGACAACATTATACATGTCATTGGTGAGATACCGATCAAATGTTCGAAAGGGAGCGCCAAAGTTAGAATTTCAGAATTAACCCATGAAGCTTAGTCATGGGCAACATTTCCATGAAATAATCTTGTAAAATAATGGGAGCTAATAATTTATCAATCAAAAGAAATATTTCATTTACTTGTAGACATTTTCTGTTTGCTTAAATTTTTAAAAATCAAACTCATACGAAACGGATAGACAAATTATATATAAAAATTACAAAGATTACAAACGAAATAACGATATAAAATGTATTTACCTCAATTAGGATAAATGAAATGTGATATGCCACTAATCTGACTCAACTTCATTTATCTAAGAAAACTGTTTTGCGTTAAAATGTGAATCGCTTGAAATCAAAAATCATTTTTGGGGGGCATATGGAGTTGCAGCACCCTAATATACAGGCATTATGCAAATGTCGTTTCCAATCTAAAATCTATTTGTGTTTTGGTGTTGAGTTTTTGTTTATTGGTTTGGTTGTCTTACATGTAAACATAACGATGATGTCAGGCTATAAATAGCCCGTTCAGCCGAGTTCAATCCCATACTTTGCATTAGCTTCTTCACCACAGCGCTTTTCATGAAACTGTGCTGCATTATGAACAGAATCAGGTACAGAGTATTGAAGATCATCGGCCCGTAAGCGGTTTCCAGTCTCGATTTATTGTCCAATAAATGGAAAATCCATGTATATATTTTTGACACTTTCCTTGGTGCCGAAAGAAATTGTATTAAATGCGTTACCACGTAGAGTGTGTAAACAAATGACGCCATGGAGAGCAGCAACACTAAATATTGTTTAACTGAAGCCATTTTAGACTTGAATAATTTTCACTTTTATGTTATTAAATGCAATTTTCGTTTCCGAAACAAAAAAGACGACCGATAAAATTATTCAATGGATTGTATGAACTAGTTCCATGCTCTTTCCGTATCAGCTCTTTTGTACTTCCATCTCTTTCTTCGATACTGACAGCTGTTTCTAAGTGTTACCATATTGAGTAAGTCCTGTAAAATGTATTCACTACGTTACCAAAATGAAAGCGCTCGTTGTGGCGCTTATCATTAATGCGTGTTATTGTATGTGTGTGTAAAAACTACATATCTCAGAAAGTGATTTCACTGACTGAAAAATTAACAAATTGTTTGTGTTTAGATTGTAAACATTGACGAAAGATGCCAAACTTGTCAATCGTATTGGGTTTTACCGTTAATAAAGTTAAGTGTTTAAACGGTTGTAAGTGCGACAGAAAAAATAAATTTGGAAATGAGTGCTCAAAATACTGAAATGCCAAATACCAGTTCCCAAATAAACAGATCTCGACATGGGTTAATTGATCAGAGATATATATATATATACATCTGGAAAGGTATTTCGACGAGTTTTCAAATGATACCTGTCCAGTCCTGACCCGACGTAAAACAAAGGAGTTAGGGCTAATTACATCTCCGGACTTTCGTGGCCCGTAACTCGGAGAGTTTGCATTTTGGGGATTTTTTTATTATTACTTTTTTATATATAGTTCCCAACACCCCAAAAAAAAGTGAAGCGATGTTCAAAAGTTAAATTTTTGTTATTTTGTCACCCTCAATTTTTGTTTTCATATTTTGTACTTTCAATTTATTCAATTCCCTGCAGTTTAAGTACCCATACTTGCATAATGTTGGGGGTAGATGGGCATATATAATGTCCGCCCCCATATCATACATACCATTCGTCACCATTTTCGAAAAATTTTCGCAAGAAATCAAAATATTTTATGATGTAAAACAGTTATATCAGTCTTCATGTTGTATTGGAAACCACCATCAATTTTTTTTGTTACGACAATGAGAGGTCGACCCAGGTTATGTTTTCTTTGGCACAATTCACCATTGACATGCTTCATGAATTGACGACGTGCCCACATATGTTATCTAGCTTCAGACTTTCTGGTTACTCACTCTTATTTACATTTCAACTTTTGTTTTCTAACGCAAAAAGTACCAGGAAATATTCCCAAATAAAATCTTGATAAGATCCCCACAGAATACCCCCATGATGTATGCAATTTATACTATCTAATTAATAAAACGATTATTGACAAATGTAATACCACTCGCCTCTTATCACCCACCAAGTCATTCGCATAAAACTGAAAAACTGATTAGACGTTAAATCAAACCGCAAACATTTCTACAAAGTTCATTTATATTCGTACGTACGTCGGTTGCTGTATTTATTCGTTCATTTAAAACACTTCAGCAACCATTGTCACGGAATACCACCGGTAGTATCAAAAAATGTCTTTATTGAACGAGGAGCGCGAATTGACTAATCTGTTTGATGGGACCGACTGGAATGTCTACCAATCGACAATTTTGAATTTGGGTGTCGGTGCACCCGGAACGGATTTACTTCAAAATTGTGATGATATCTTTCGTCAGGCCACTGAACATTGTTTGGTTTGTATTCAAGGTCACGTAGAAGGGGGTTTTTCAATCAACAATTTCTTGTGATTATTTGTGTTCCAGAAAATTGATAAAGAACGTAATTCATCTATGCTTTTTCAATATGGACCGACCTGTGGTACTTTGGAGGCCAGGTCAGCGATTGCAAAATATTTTACAAAGATGTATGAGAGTGAGGTGAAATGGTGAGTATATACTCGTTTTATTTCAAATAATCATTGCAGGGAATGTAAACACAGAGAGAGGCTCGTTCATCTACCTTCAGTAGCAAATACAACATTTTAAGAAACTGACAAGCGTGAGTAGAATTTTGCACAAAGAGTTCGCAGTATACGCTTACAGGTTCCACTTGAAGGCAGACGACGGCAATTCGCTTTGTTATCGCTTCTTAGTTTGGGTCTTAGAACAGCTCGAAATGGACAAACATTTTGATCGAAAAATCATATTTTCTTAGAGAATGACAATTTGGTGCAGATTTTGAAGCGGTGGCATCATTGACATAACTTTCTTTGAAAATGTAGCTGGAAACGACATTTTGGATAAGAATCATGCAGGATCACGCGTCATGCCCTACAGCGTCAAGTTACGTATTGGAGATGTTAATTATTCTTCTCGCATCCATCTCACAGAAACCCCAGGTTAAAATCCGAATAAGAACACCAGACATTTTATTAGCGATCACATATCCTGAGGACTTCACTAGTAAGGAAGAAACTTCTACGCCATGATAATCTTCTAGAAAAGGCATCAGTCGTTCGGATCCCAAACTGTTAGTATAGAAATTATATCGGGCACCGATCTCTTATATTGAAGAAGTTGTGTGTACGTAAATACAAACTTGAATAAAATATACAGCTGGGACTATTCACATACAGTCGGATAGATAAACCGTACCTAATGCATTTCATAAATCTTGATTGAGGGTCGCCCCGAAGAATAGTAAGTCCATATTGACCAAATACTTCATTTTACCACGTGATTACATGTGTGGTTTAATGCTATCTATTTTATGTCAGGTGTTATTGTTTTCCTTCTTATCTTTCCCGGAGCCTAACTTACGATAATTCGTGGTAACACTTTCTGGAAATGGTGTGGTTGAAAGCGTTATTCAAAGTGTAGGCCAGTGATAAGCTACAAAAGTACTGAAATAACCGGTTCGAAGGTTAAAAAATCTCCATAAAATAAAATGGACTGTAAAGAAGTCTACAATGTTGTTTTTATTTTCAAAGAATTCAGTTTCAGTATAATTAATTGAAATAATGTGGCTTATCATGTTTATGCACAAAGCTCTTCACATCCTTTCTACGACAAACAAATAAAACCGTGGTCATAAACTTCTGAATATATGTATTTTGTAAATTTTTCAAATAAAAATGTTTCTACAACATTAATTTAAACAAATTTTCATATTTTGCAGTGAAGATCTTTTCATTACTAGTGGCGCAACACAAGGTTTACATTTAATTCTCTCGACATTGGTGGATTTGAATGGCTACATATTTGTCGACGAGGTTACATACATGATAGCTTTGGACACCATTAAACAATTCCATACACTTAATATTGTACCGGTAAAACTAAAAAAGGACGGCGTTGATTTGGAACAACTTGAGAAGCTTGTGAAAGAAAAAAAATTTGAAACCACCAATAAAGAATTTTGGGGCATGTACTATACGATACCGACGTATCACAATCCAACGGGAATAATCTTCTCTTCGGCAGTATGTGAAGGTCTAATTAAATTGGCTCGGAAATATGATTTCCTTATAACATGTGACGATGTCTATAATATTTTGTATTACAAAGACGATAAGGCCCCCAAGCGCCTCCTGGCCTATGACAATACAGAAGACAAGGACTTTAGAGGTCATGTCATCTCAAATGGTAGTTTTTCAAAAATCATAGGACCTGGAGTTCGTTTAGGTTGGTTAGAAGTACCAAGGAGGATGAAACAACTATTGGATGCAAGGTAAAACATTTCAAACGCATACATAAGTTTCCAATAATATTTTTGTTATTATATTTTTGCTAGCGGTGTGGCCAACAGCGGCGGTTGTTTAAACAACTACACATCTGGTGTTGTGGCCAGTTTATTTGAATTGGGCCTGGGACAGCAACATATTCAACGAATGTATGATGCCTACAAAGAGCGTATGTTGGCCACGTGTGCAGTTTTGGAAAAAGAATTACCCGATTCATGTACAATGACGACTTGCGGTGGTGGATACTTCATATGGATTTCTTTGGGAGAGAACGTCAATGCTTTGGACTTCCTCAAAGTTTGTATGGAAGAAGAGAAAATATTTTTTATCGCGGGTCCAAGATTTGCCGCCATACCGGGTGAGGCTTCGAATTGTTTACGATTGTCCATAGCCTTTCATGGGAAGAACAAATTAGAGGACGCTGCGAAGAGATTCTGCAGGTGTCTTAAGAAATATTTAAAGATATGATTAGAAAATATGTTGGCATCTACTTATTAGAACATTCCTTATAATAATAAAAATAACAATATATTTTATGATTTGGAGAAAATGTGTATTATTTGGAGGGGCCGGTCATCCGTAGGGTGATCGGCCGTGTAGTGGTAGGTGGTGTGTGCGACCATCACTCAGCCAACGCATCGACAAAATTTTTCAATAATCGTTTCCACTACGTAAATGCTGACGCTTTACAAGTAAGATAGTTGTCTATGCTATGTAAAACGTCTATAGAAAAAGCATTAGCAGTTCGGAACTTGCTTAAAAAAAGTAGTTGCAGGTCAGCTACCTGATTTCTGTTTCTTCATGGCATGTTAAGGGAAATAATTATTAGATCCGGAGAATCGTATAGTGAAGAAATGAAGAAAGTAATATTTCTTAAAGTAACAATCACTGTCATAGCTCTTTCTCTGTCATGCTTATCAGCTTCATATCGCCTACCGCAGGTGATGTAAAATGTTCATAGCAACCTTCTCGCGTAAATCTAAAAAAAGTTTCGAGTGCTTTGCAATTTTTCCATGCCTCCCGATTAATTGTTTAAAGATAAGATTATTGTGATACTTGTTTTGTACATCTCTCTCGTCATCAGACAAGATACTGATGGACAGCCGGGTGTGCGATAAGTTTGGCCCATATCAAATCTAACGTCGTTTCTGCATGTAATGGTTTTGCCAACGGTGTTAAATAAATCCTCAAAGAAAAAATATTTGGAAAAAACGATACATTATAATCTGGGGTATATGGACCGATGGATGTTGGACCAATTTCCAGTTGTGGAAAATAAACTGGAAATATTTATTCATCTGAACAAAATGTTTTTAGTGCAGCCGTGGATAAACCGGAAAATACTTTTCTGAGAGCAAATCTGAAATTGTAAAAAGAGTACGCCTCACATTTAACAGAGTAGCTAGGTTTGTGTATAACATAAATCCGCAGCAACATATTTCACAGTTTGTTAAACGATTATTGGACTGTTCTTTTAATAAATTTGTTAAAATTTTCATCATGTTGCATTTTTATAATGTATACAAAATGCAAGTACCAATCTTTTTGTTACGTTTTTTTATATATTTGGCAGATCAACCAGGAATACTCAGTTGGTCATACCAAGAATATCTATTATCTATCTAGGAGCGTTCATTTCATGTAAGGGTAGCTCGTGCGTTCAATAGATTTTCATTAGTATTAGGCAGTATTACAAGAGAAAGTTTTGCAGCCTGGTTCTCTAAATGATTTGTAGATACATTCCAACAGTTTCATGTTAAATTTCATATTCTAACAATTCTGGTGAAGATTTTCTTTAAAGTAGTCTAGTTTGCTTATTTGGGGTTTAGTTCAAATTGTTATTGTTACTTAATATGAATATTTTTTTTTTATTATATTCCTATTTCTTACATGTGTATGTGTATATAATGTTTTAATTACTTGTAATTACTGTGTGTGACAAGCTGCAAGATAACTAGGCCATATTTCGAATGTGGTGTGGTTTTACATTCATGCTAAATAAATAAAGAAGTGTTTCTTTATCAGTTAACATTTTACGGATCTGAACTGATATCTGTCTGTACAAAAATTAAATTTTTTCTTTTCACATGTCTCCATGTATTCATATTCATTTTCCGTATAGCCCCATGACAGTCCTTGCTGTCCAATTCGTAGAATGTGTGCTTTAGATTTTATGCATTAAAATCAATTATTTTCCATTTAATTGGTTAATTTTTAAGCTTATTACGTTTTTGTCTTTCTGGTTTGGTTTTGGCATTGAATAATTTAGAATTAATAGATTGTACCTTTTTAAGTCGTTAACCGGTTGGCTGCTGAGATTCATCTGTGGCTCATCCTTGATGATGTTGTTGTTGACACTTCTTCTTTGTGAATCGGTTCATGTGAACTCTGTTCCAACACTAAGGGGAGTGCCCCTAATAGGGTGTGAGTAATACTTTCTGTTGAAAACTTTTAAAAACACTACATCCTATTTTCCACCATGTATTTTTATCCGGTGCCGCAGCATATCAATATTTCGCCAAAATAATTCCGGGCAATCCCTGCACTTGATTGTTTTTCCGGTTGTGTGTATGGCCAAGTGTTGCTTCAAGTGGCACAGCTGGGTAAAACTTTTGGTGCAAATGTGACAAATATGTTTGCGTTCATTTTGATGTTGGCTCAAGACATGCTTCTTCAAATGGTCCAATGTGGAGTATTGCTTGTCACAAAGTTGACAAATATGTTTTTTATGTTGGGTGTGAACAATGCGTAAATGTTGCTTCAAGCTCAGGGATGATGTAAATGTTTTTTTGCTGCAGTAAGGACACGGTATACTTAGAATAATTGGAGAAGGAATGCTCTCACACTTATTCACTTTGTGCATTCGGAATTCCTTGACAGATGTAAACGATTTTCGACACGTTCGACATATAAACACGGGTAAGTTATGATTTTCGGCCAGGTGTTTGAGCAAAGGCTGAGGATTTCTAAACTGTTCGAAACATTTTGGGCAGGGAAACGCTTCCGATAATTCTTCACTGTTATGAAAACTTGTAGAAGGTACTTGCAACATATCGGGCAAATGCAAATCCAAAGCCTCCCATTCGGAGAACTGGAATGAATTCTCGTTGGTGTGGGCCAACAGGAACTCATCCAAGAATTCTTCGTGCATTTCCAAATCCATGTCTTCATCGTTCAATGGATCCTGTGGTTTATCATTTCCACTTCTATTGCCGTTGGCCTCCTCCAAAAGATGCAGATTATTAAAGTGTTTCTTTACATCTTCCTTGGAAGATAAAGGCAATATTTCTTTACATTCGCCACAAAAGTACTGCAAACAAGGATGGTCGTGAATTTTGTTTATATGTCTAGTGAGGTAGCCTTTAGATGAAAACGTTTTATCTTTACAAAGACAACATAGGTACTGTAGTTCGGGATGCTGAAGACATTGATGATTCATCATGGATTCATCTTTGAGGAAACATAAGTGGCAATATTTGCATATAAAGGCCCCAGTAACATTGGTACTGAAGCAGGATCCTTTTTCGTGATCACGCAAGTGTTTAAATGATTTAAAGGATTCTGCACATTTCAAACATTTATATAAACGGGATGTATTTGAAGAGGAAATGCAGCGTGTATAAACCATTTCCTTCGCAGACTCCTCCATATCTGAAGTCTTTGGAAGAAGTGGCCTAAGAATGGGATTTTTCTTCCCCAAATTTAAACTGTTACTGCATCCTTCCACCGCCACCGAGCTGTAAGCTGATTCATGATCCTTGGTTTCAGTTCCACATTCCGATACAGTTGCATCCAAAGACATCTCATTGACACCACCGATTTCCTCATTGAACTCCGTCTCATGGTTGACTTCTTTCTTTATTTCAGAACCCACCTTAAATCGGGCTGCAGATGCTGTTATATTTTGAACGAAAATATAACAATTAATTAATTGTTTTAGACATTCGCTACATATTGAACATGTTGGAATAAAGGAAAACAGCTAAAATAAATCATTTGTAAATTTCAAGGAGACCATTCCCATTCCTATTTAGATTTCTTACTTACCTCTATAATTTCATTTCGAAATATTTTTAATAAATCGTCTATGATCAGCTTTTGATCATCGCAAATAAATGCGCTTTCATTTACACTACGGACACTTTTATGATTTTTGGAACAAAAATTACAGGAGCTGTCCATGATTTAAAGATGGTTGCACCACAGTTGATATCAGCTGTTTTACGGCATAACACTATCCACCAGTGTTTCCCTTCTGCGACTAAAGTCGCAATTTGCGACTGTTTTGACCATCTGCAACTTTATGAGCGACTTTTTATATATGTGACGAAAAATTGTGCTTGATATATTTAGGAAAATAAAAATTTATTTTTTGTGCATAAAAAATGTTTATAAACAACATTGGTAATAGACTATAAATTAAAATTGTTGTTTTCAGCGAAGAAATGTATGCAGTTACATGCAAAGGTATTGAAACAGTATGGGATTTAAGCCAAAAAACAAAGAGCGCACGAAAAGAGTTTCTTTGTGTCTTATCTAATATTAACATGGTGTTTTTTTTGGCAATTTAAATAGATCCAGAGATGAGTGGACAAGAGATATACGTGCGGCACTGGATGCTCTCTGCACCCTCAAATGCAAAACATGTCACACCAATAACACCACCTGCATTGAGGCGTTGATGCCATCCTTGGAAGCTGCGTTGTACCTGTTGCAGCAGTACAAATTCTTCCAACCAACAGTGTGCAGTACTGAGGAAACGTTTTTCGGACAAGCCGACTTTGAACCAAGTGCGATTTTACCATGGAAGCGCTCTCTGGACTATTTACCTTGTACTACTAATAAAACAACTCTTTTCTATATGGAATTCAGAGACATCTGGAGTATTTCACGTTTACTACTGACAAACTTACCGTCACCAAATAATATTTTCTTCTTTTTTGTTGTGCTCTGTGAGCAGAACAGAAGATAGTAAAAGGAAGGAAGGAAAGATATTTAAAAGCAGCGAGAAAATGTCTACCCAAGATGATTCAACCTCATCGTCAGGAGTCCAACAACAGCCACTGGACAACAATCCTCAATTAGATTCACCAAAACGCGGACCCACCCTATCCACGTCGACATCAAGTTTCGAAGCCCTCGACCCCCATGATCCCAATTTAAGTAAATTGGCAAGTAAAATGTTTCGAAAAACTGAGGAGTACATCACAAATGAACTGAATTCGCCTATCGACGACTATCAACTTCTCGAGAATATGAACCGGGCCACAGTAGCCAAATATTCGGATATGCGACAAATCTCCCAAAATCTATCAGTTTCAACAGCAGAGTTGAGTGTAAAATTTCAGGCATTGGTAAGTAACCGGCGAATCAGCCACACAAGGCGGTTTAATTCTATTAATTCCCATTTGTAGATACCTTTGATGCAACAAATTGATGAAGTTTCCGATACAGTGGACAAGCTGGAGGCGGCAGCTTATAAACTGGACGCATATTCCATAGCTTTAGAAAATCGTGTAAAATCAGTATTACAAAGAAAAACTCACATGTAAGAGTAAAAAGTATACAAAAATAAGGATTTATTTCACAAACAGTCGTCGTTTAACCTAGCAACAACTTGAATATTATGGCCACGACATTGAGTAGAATTAAAGGAACTGAAAAGAGTTGGAAAAAGTTGTTTCAGTGTTAAGAATGTAACTTTTTAGGATGTACGTACTTTTGGCAACAGTTCGAATGGACCTCACTAAATTCAAGAGCTGAGCTTTAGCAGTAGGTTGGCCGAAGTCCGTGTTTTGTTGTTGAGTGGCACCCCAACCAACTGAAAATGGGAGGTGATGAAATGTTACTTTATTGAGTTCGAGTTCTGATGATACCTACTTTTGGCCAGAAATCTTTCCTCATGTAAAACACATATGGCATTCAGGCATAAGAGGGAGGCTTCTACCAAGGTCCACAAAGTAAACATATTGAATTTATATTGAGACAATCTATGAAATACACCGAAGACGTTCTGAAATTGAATTAACTTTTGTCCGAATTCCGAGATTTGAGATGGTGACGTTTGTAGTTGTCCGGTTAATGGGAACAGCTGATTGCCAAAAATGATTATTATTCACAATAGCGTTAGAGCAGGGTTGTTATAGCTATGTGAAACCTACTATGCGATTTTGTTGACAGATTTCTAATACAATTTTGTCATTTGTTAAATTTAAATGATATACATTAGTGGTCTCCAAAAAAGTACAAAATTAAATAAGAAGAACTGGAGAAGTTTACTGAGGTGCGTGGCAGCGAAATACAACAATAAAATATATAGAAAAGTAAAAAGATACATATGTTCAGCAAATATAAAAACCCGAATTGCAGGGACGTTTGCTGGAATATGTGTTTCTTTCAAATTAAATACATTCAACTCAAACTAGTTATAACCTAGAAATTCTAACGGAAAATGATCCTGGAGATAGTGACATCATTCGTGGAATAATAACAATGTGAGAAATATAATGAGTGACGAAACTACCGGATTCCGTAAGCAGCAGCAGCAGCAATAAAATGGATATTTGTCCGTAATCAGAGCCCATTCTTGTTTTCCATAGGTCTATAGCTAACATATGTCTGAAACCCAGAATTGAATGAGGTTTGTAAACCATCTTATAACGCTTTCAATATTGAGGATTTGTAACGAACGAAAAAATTCGTTTTATGGAAACCGACAGTAAAAGTTGACGATCTAAAGGTCCAAAAGTGAATATCCCTGATTGGCATCACAAAAGGCCTACATCAGAATATAAAATAAGATTTTAAAGCAGTCTTTCCTTGATAAAACCAGACATTGCGATCAGCAAAGGCACATTTTTAGATATAATTCTCATACAAGGGTCTTTATCGATTTGAGAATCTGCCAAATAAGAGTTATAGTGATCATGCTCTGCACAGTTTGTAATGATGGACGAAATTTAAACACATTGGCCCAAACCAAACAAAATGTCCTCCCTATTTGATGCCATGCCAACGTTCGATCCCCATCAAATTCCTCTCAGCTTATTATGATAACCCATTTGGCGAATCCACATAAACTCTTCCTCGTAAGAGTGACAGAACTCACGCACTAACAGAAACTCCGTACTGTAGGGAGTGTGCATCTTAGTCCTGGAACATCACCTCAACAACGCAGCATTAGTCGCCTACAAGGTTGACCTGTCATTTGAAGGCTTCGCTTCGTTAACGTTTTTAAGTTTAGGTTTTACATCAGCTCGAAAAATATTTGTATACTAAGCGCCATTCCCTACTTCTTTGTTAAATAGTCGTGCCGATATCGGGCCGATATTATACGAACAAACCATTTATGATAAAGAGAATATCAGGCAAGCCATTCGTGAGAAGAAGCCGTCAAAAAGGTCTTGGGAAAATTGGGATGACTGGTTGCGATACTGCGAATCCAGCCCGTCTAATAAATTTATTTGTTATATTTTTTAATTAAAATAATTGTATTTGGAATTTATAATTTTATGAAGACCAAGACTCTTTCGAATATTTCTTTAATTTATTGCCAATGGACTGTGATTATAAAAATGCGTGAATACACGAACGGAAATAAACCAAACTGATTCAGATTTAATCGTTGTGGCGTAAAGTATATCAAATATATTTCATTAAAATATCCATGACTTATTGAATATCTCTAAAACTCGTCGAAGTTTTTCCACAGACAGTTGGGTTAGCTGGTCTCATGACTTGTATCCAAAACGCACCGTTACGGGGCACTGGCTGTTCAGCCAAAAATCTACCTTTGTCAGGCAAGGATGTGAATAAATCCGCTATATAGGAACGCCTCTCACTTTGCATTGCTTCTTCATCGCTATTCTTGGGCTTAACAAAGAAAACATTTAAATATGACAAACTGTTTTTACTATCCTTACCAATAATTTCTTGAATGCTATCAAGGGCTGATCGAGGTCTTTTGGTATATTTTTAAATGGTTCATTTTGAAAAATATTTACAGCGCCCTCCTCCTGATTGCTAACGAAATAATTTAAGAAACGATTGCGTAATTTTCTTTCTTCGTCGGAGGCATTCGATTTTTTCAATTTTGTCAACCACGTTGTAATGAGGAATTTCTCACGATAATTAATGTTCGGCATAAAGTTTTCAATTTGATGTAGTAAATTCTGAAATTCATTGTCAAGAGTTTCTGTTTCGGACATAACTCGGAATTTGATTTACTTAATTAAAAAATAACTAAATGTTAATATAAAACAAGAAGGACTGGAGTTTTGGAATACAAATGTTTGTATGTACATGTGCAATGACTTTTATTTGACGCTTTCGATTTTCTTTCAAATATTTTGAAGTAGAAACACTGACTAGTATAAATAATGTAATACAACCTGGATTTTGTCAGGTATGTTTTTGTGTGAAAATTTTCAATATTTTTAATAATAAAGAATTTCTCAATTCAGAAAGGGCAGCTGAAAGAAAGCGCCCAAGTCGAAATGTGTTAATGAAAAATCGCTCGATTGTGAAAGTTTTACTTTCTCATACTTCAGTATTGGTAAACTTGAACCGCTTCACCGATGTTTATACAGACCAATTGCCGACTTCAAAAAGTTCTGTGTTACTATGAAATATTAAATATATTCCGTAATTTATTTGCTTACTTACTGTTTCCCTTAACATTCAAAGAGGGAACAGGCTGGTAACTTCTCCCGATTTAGTGAGCTGCGTACGATATAATTTGTATACCTACTGACCGTAACCTACCGTTTTACTCCGGCTACAAACTGCTAATGCTTCTTGTAGAGAAGTTTCTACAGCGTTTACAAGATGGATACAGCCACTGCAAAATGTTTGATGGTCTGCTGATCAGGTTTTGACTAGTGTTTACCACATTAAATATTATCACTTATGGGTAAATTATTCAATTAGTTTGCAGTTTTATATGCCCAATGATTTTTACAACAATTTAATATTCAATTAAAACTTTATGCACATATTTGTTCAGGGAATGGACAACCAATGGAGGGAAAATGAGAGTTGTTTATATATGTACATGTCATAAATAAAGATTAGCATGCAGTAACATTCAATAGGGACTCACCACCAAACTCGTAAGACTTGTTTTCATGACATCGCAGCATTTTAATCCAAAATTCCTAAATAAAGATGAGCATTGGATAAATTTTGAAAATATAATTGAATTTTGGAGAATATAATCTGTTTTAAAAGGCTATTTCTTCCACGTGTAGTGTTTGGTGTTAAATAAGAGAGACTAACTTTTTGTATCAAAACAATGCATTCATGTCCACAACACACTCCACTTGATTTAACTGCCACATTACATTTTGCAAAGTTTAGTTGCACGTACGTGAAAAATAACAATTATGTTACATTCATTAAAGTGCCAAAATATGTTGAAGAATGATTTTTCTACTATTCGTTACAATTCCGAAGAATTGCACCTATATTTTATTTTATATTTTGCACCTATTTCCAATTGTTATAAATTTTGCAATTTTGTTAAAATTACAGCGACGGATTTTTTTTTCGCCGTTTTATTTTATCTTTCAATAGACGAAATCAACTAAACGTTCACCTCCGCGCCAGTGTACTTCCACGAATTTGTTCTCCTTCGATATCCAAGGATGTTCACACATAGTATATTAATTTCATTCAGTACCATTTGCAATGTATTAGGCCAAATCATATTGTGTGAACCTCTCTAATTTGTGTTGAAGTTTAAAGAGAGGACAATTTTGCAAGTTAGATTTTTTGGATTTTTCAGTGAAAACGTGACTGTCAAAATCAACGGAGTAAACTTACGGTTTTTGTAAATACATTCTATCTACATCATCTAATTTTTTTAAAAGTTGTTTTTCGAAGCCTTGGGCGTTATTATTAAAGAAATTTGAGAATTAATGTCGAAAATTTCTTCCACTCAAGCTGTAATTTGCTGTCGTGAATTCACCAACCGCCCCCTCCCGCAAAATGATCACTAAACAGCTGATTTGGATAAAATTAACAGTTGCATAAATGAAGTAAATCATAAAGAAATAATTTCGCGGGGCTTTCCAAAAACATCCGGTAAAAAATTATTGAAGTGAAAAAAATGTTTGTAAATTTTTCTAAAGCGAAAGCAAGAATATTAAAGGAAGGATGATAAAAAAACAAAGCACAACTGAAGGAAAAAAAGCGTAGTATGAAATCAAGCTGCTGTGACTGAATAAAACTGAGGTAAGCTGAATAATCTGTGTCCCAACTAATCAATTCACACTAAACACACATTGGAGGAACGGACTCGAACTGGTGTGCATGTACGCGAAAAGGACTTGGAAATGATGGAATACTTTCTCTGCCCATTGGCGCATGCTTTCTACCCAATTTGCCAGGACCTTGGTATTGATATCCATCTTAAGTGCCTATTGTTAATCGATTGTTCTCATACTACACCAACAACGTCTCGGTAATACACCAACAGCGGCAAATCGAAGCTGCGTGTACATAGCCAAGAAACGATCGATTGTTGAGCAGGCTTGTCGCGCCATCCTCCTGAAACCAAAGACCGCCCAAGTCTTCAATCTCCCTATTTACAAAACTGTTTATCATGACTCTGTTGCTCCCACCGAAATCAAAGAAAATGATGCCACCACCATAAAATCCACAACAAACTGTTACTCTCTGAGTATGTATTAGCTTCTCAACGAACACGTGCGGGTTTACCGATCCCCAGATGGAACAGTTTTGCTCGATATAGCCGCAACTCTTTTATTGTAAAGTGTGTTTTCTGAAATTACATCATGCGGTTAACTTTAGTTAAAAACACACCAGCCGTTTTTGTTTAGTTTTTCATTAATTTACTCATAAATAATGCAAAACAGAAACTCCATCTTTTCGAACACTCAATCTCTTTAGGGTTTCTATATGTATATATGTAAAATCTGTGGGAAAAACATCGTTACCCTCTGTTGGACAACGCGGCATGTGACTAAGAATGTCTGCCCTCTAGATTGTCGTTGGTACCAGTTGGGCACTTCAATCCCAGTGTAACCTCCCACCTAAATGGACGTCTTGTGAAAACGGACATTTCATTCAATTTATTTTAAAAGTTTTGACGCGTTAATGCCGTATCTATCTATCCATCTATTCGTTTTTGTATCAGTCAGTATTTATATCTGCTATAACAATCACTCCGTGAGCCATTGTTTTAAAAACCCGAAGGCAGACCGCAACCACATTTTTGTTTGAATGTCGATATGTTTCTGATATCTGAAATGATTTAATATTTGTACATTGAGAAGCATTAACAATTTTCCCTGTGTTTACAAATTATTCGTTGTTGTTATTATGTAATTGTCTTACAGTATTTTAATATTTATTTAAATATGCGCTGAATGGATAACAGATTTGAATGTTATAACTGCACCAACAAGAAAGATTGCACACCAACTGTATAAAATTAGTTGGATATCAGTTCAGACTATGATAATAGGAAAAGTGTTGTTTCGGCAAATATCTTACCATCTACAAACTAGCTTCCATGATACAGGTTGGCTAGCATATGCTTTTAAGAGAAAAGCTTTATGTTACATTTTTCGCTTTATGTTTATGTTACATTTACGCGCTTTATTGTTAGTAGTCACAACCTATTTATATCACCATTATATCATGAATATGGAATATATATAATAATTTTAGTTTTCTGTTTTGGTTAATTTCATTTTACGGTTACTTTTCAATTTTACGATTGCTATTTACTATTTTTAATAATGATTCTGTTCCGAAAGAAAGTTGGGTTTTGCAAATATTGGTTGCAGCAAAAATAAATGGTATAGCCAGTTCGGTTTTTGGAAAGGCTGACGCCAGAACTTCTTGTGGAAATAAGCCGCAAAGACAGACAGACGTTTTCACTTTGGATTTGGTGTCACTCAGAGTGATTCTATATACAAATTATAAATCTCAAAATAAACAAAAGGTTTATTTTTATTAAATTTATAGGGATAGGAATAAACCGCTAATGATTCTAAATATAAAGGCGAACAAATATTGCTGGGATCTCATAAGAGACATTGTTTAAACAAGTTTTTATCGGATTTCACTCAACGGATTGTCGACTGAAATATCATCAGCTTTAGTGACAACTTTTGCTATAATATACAAATATCAATCTTTGAAATGATGAATTTATTTTGAATTCATGGAGTTTTACTTTGGCGGTCATTAGAATCCGATAATAATTTAATTTAATAGACATAGTAAAGTGTGGTCACAATTTTATTAATATTGGTTTATTCGAAAGTGTAAAGATTGCTATTATTAATGAAATACGAGTTCATTCATTCTTTCGACCCATTCTTTCAATCCAACAAATCAATTGACATCCACAAGACGGTTATAACAGGATTATTGAACATGGCGCGCAAAAAATAGTTTGTGACGTGGGATCGTCCACGTCCATGTTTCCTATATTCGGCCACAAAAAATGTTTTTCGTTCCTCTGTTGCATGAAATGTTGATTTAGATAATTCATGTTTTCAATGTTTCGAACATCAGCAATATGTCACATTACTCTATAAAACATTAGGCTGAAGTGTACACCATAAAAACCATGCCCAGTATATCTTTTTTATTCCAAACCAATTTAGCCAATTGGCCACATTCATTACGGGAAAAAGGACATATTTAGAAATTTCATGATTAAAAAAGTACCCAATGTTTTTCTCCACAAGTCGGCTTCTATTTTCGGTTTCTTGTTTGTGCGTATTTGTATTGTCCTACTTGTAGAATCACTCTTGCAATTGCTACATTTGAAGTTTGTAAGTATATGTGTGTCTAAATGTTATGTCCAAAATATTTTGTCATTGTTCAGATTTTGTTCCTATAGTTTGTTTTACCTTCTGTCATAAAAATTCTATGAAGTGTCATAAAAAAGAGAAGAATAACAATTTTCACTTGTGCTTTTATTGTTGTTGTAACAGCATTTATACAGGATGTTGGAATCAAACAATAGTCTTTCTGCAAACAAAAGTTATTTTCTTTTTATACCCTACACTACACCGAGCTCAAGGGATATTATGTGTTGGTGGTTTTCTTTGTAAAACCCATAACTAAGAATATATGAAACACGTTCAGAATCGCACGTCCATCCATATTTTGATATTCCCGTCATAACAGATTCGTCGTCTAATTGACCCAAGGGCAGTCAATTTCTTTAGTTTTTAAAAAAACTCGATTTGTTAAACTTGTTTTCGTTTGTAGTACCCTCGTAAAAATACGGGTCGAATTAGTTCATCTTTTAAAAAAGACTCCATACATATGCTGATTATGGTGTAGGGTTCCGTATAGTCGGCTCCGCTTTTGTCTTTTTCTGTTCTTAACTCATTTCTCTCTTTGTTACTTTGCACGTTCAAAGTGAAAACATAAACTACGTCTTTATAACACATATATTCACTCGAGCATTTCAAATGTACACTCATTCCGACACAAAATTAATTCTCGAACATACAGTGGGTGTCACAAAAGTGTCTGGTCTGAGTCGTTAATGGTTTTGTTATGGCTTTGAGGCAATTTCATTTGACATTTTAGGATTTAATTTGTGGAAATTAAAGTCGTAAAAGAAGTGGGAACTTAGGTTAAAATATTTTAGCTGTCCGTTAAATTTCTAGTGTTCAACATTACAATGCACACAAAAAATAATAACATTTTTTTTGCGTTTTGTTTCCAGACACTCTTTATTAAAATCACACGCAAAAGGTATAGAGAACCTCATGGGATTATTATTATAAAATTTCCCATTAGGGAAATTAAATGGAAATTTAACTGATTTTTACAAACAAATATAAACAGAGTACTTACACATGCATAAATAAATATATGATACACACAAAATTATGTGTTTATATTAAATGGGGTATTTAAATCGTATGTGTCATGGTCTGAGACAATTCGCAAAATGTGGCACTGGATTTGGAAGGAGGACACATATTTTATTATCTTAATATATATTTACCCTCGACACTGATTCACTGATACACTGATTCCCTGATTCACTGACTCTGTCACGCAGTACGTAGGAATTTAAATAGGCATTCTATAATAATTCTATAAATAATAATAATAAAAAAAATAATATTTTTTTTGTACAGAAATTGTGTTTTCCCCAAATTTTTTTTTTACCAAAATTTTTTTTTTTCCAAAATTTTTTTTTTCTTAATAATGTTTTTTTTTCAAAAAAATTTTTTTCCCAAATTTTTTTTTTTCAAGAATTTTTTTTTTTCAAAAACATTTTTTTTTCTTCAAAATTTTTTTTTTCAAGAAATTTTTTTTTTTTTGCACAAAAAATTTTTTTTTCAACAAAATTTGTTTTTCAACAAAAAATTTTTTTTTCAGCAAACATTTTTTTTTCAACAAATTTTTTTTTTTTCCACAAAAATTTTTTTTTCCAACAAACATTTTTAGCAAAAAATTTTTTTCCACAAATTTTATTTTTTTTCGAAATTTTTTTTACAAAATAGTTTTCTCAAAATATTTTTTACAAAATTTTTAAAATTAAGTAACAAATACTTTCTCAATCAAATTAACGGACGCCATAGGCGCATTACAACTTACTAGTTATAATATAACACCTAAAACGAACACAGATGGACAAACTGTTTATTTTACCGATCGAATAGGAAGAACTTTCTCCGTCGATCTAACGATGTCCGTCTGTCCAACCATTATTGTAATGACGTTTTCTTCAACATTATATTAAATAGAAAACTGTGCAAGCTATAAATTCTATACTGGTCACTGTTCGGGACCTAGACTTTAAAGCCGGCTTTATATGGAAATTTAACGATGCAATCGTGTTTGATTTTTTTTCAAACCAATGTCACCCTTGAAACTGGGAACTGAAAAACATTGTAGACCAGATTACACACACAATGACAAACTTAATGCAGTGTAAGCATACATGAACAAAATCTGTTTTTTTGGATTTCCATAAGATTTGGTTATTGTAGATTTTGGGTCATATCCGACTGGGAGCACGATGATTTTCTGAGCCATCCTCATTACTACCAATTTATAAAATTATTTTGAAAATATTTGTAATGCGTGCGATTTCACGAAATAAAAAAAAACTACGAAAATGATAATAACAATTTCTGAATTCAACCTTAATGGATTGTATTATACAAACACGTGTGTAAATCCAAAACATTATCTTGTGGCTAAATTCGAAACAGAAATCATTTCACTTTCGTTGTATTGCCCATTATATTTCCTTCCTTCCATAGAGTTGTTAGTGTTTCGCGCTTTTGTTTTTTTCTTACTTTCTACGGACAAAACGTAAGAGATAAATGTACAAATCATTACTTTCCATTTGCATTTCTATTTCTGGTGTTGCTGTAGTTGTCAAAAAGAAAAGATTGATTATTGCGATCATGAAGATTGATGGAATTGGAATGAATGAACACACAACACAATGTAAATATTTCATCGTAGCGTTTAGCGTTCGTTCAATCTGTCGTTGACATGCAATTGTGAATTTAATTTAACGCGTGTTCTTTTGGGAGAAGGATTCCACGACGTCTTTCACATGAGTATTTGATACGTCACATGTTTTTTGCAGCCCAGAAAGGAGTCTATAATTTTTTGTTTACGAAAGTCGAAGGAGAATATTGATAATGAATTGCTACCATTTTGTTTGCACAAAAGGAAGATGTGGATAAGATGGTCGTTAAGTTTAGTGTCACTGGAACCCTTTTAAAATGGATGTGAGGGTGCGTGTATTTATTACCAGTATTACCAGCGGTTCACCCTGTTTTCTTTTTTGGATAAACAATGGATTTGATTTAATTTTATATATCCATCGACAATCAATTACTTTACGTCCTTTTGGTAAACCACACAACAACCCATATTTTATTTTGAATAAGTGATCTATATTCTTCATCCATCGCAGCTTACCATTCACCAGCATCCATGGATTGAATAGCTTCTTCGTATGATCTTCGCTCATCATCTTCCATGACAGATAAAAACATTTCATCAATACTTATCTTAGGTTTTGGATTAGGTCTCAAATGATATCTAGTTTTTCCATCTCTGCTACTTCCATTATTACCACATTCAATTTGAGTTTCCGTTGATGACTCTCCACTAATAATTTGTGAAGAATATTCTGCTGATGCTATTTTATCAGGAGTTATATTATTCGACGACAAATTTTCGATTTCTTACTGTGGGTAGCTCAAAACTGAACATGCATCATCTAGAACCAGCTCTTCATCTTTATATTCAGTTTCATTCGTTTGTTTATTATCGAAAATTATTTTTAAATATCCATTATTATCTTTTTGATAATCAGATTTACTTTTGATGTCCAGTGCATTAAAAATATTACATCTCTATATATTTCAATTTCGTTTTAATTTTCAAAATATATACGATATCCTTTTACATTATCATCAACTCCAACATAAATTCCTTTACGGCTTTTTGAGCCCACTTTTTCCGGATTTGTTTCGGAACATGTGAAAACACTTCTGTACCAAAAACTTGGTAATATTTTAAACCACAACTCAATTTTAGCACATACACTACATGATGAATAGCTTCAGCCCACAATATTTTACATAATTTCATAGAGTCAGAATTTTCGTTATAATTTACATTGTTTATTTGTAGAATTTCTTTTACATGCTTCATATTTTGACGTACAGAACGTTAATGCCATACCTCAAGCCATACTTTTTATGAAAACTCATGTGTTCAGATGCACCAGAGTCCATTACCCATTTTTCGTCAGAATTAACAACAATTAGTCAGAATTAACTGATTAGCGCATTCGATTTTTTATACGTCGATTTGTCCTTATTGTCAAGATATTTCTTTATTAGTGGACAATCTTTTTTCCAGTGGCCTTCTTGATTGCAATTAAAACATCTGCCAGGTTTCCTGTTTCTAGGATCATTTTGTTTATTCATTTGAAAAGCCTTCGAGGACATGCCATTACGATCCAATCTCGGTTTGTCAAGTTTTTTAAATTTTGCTTATCTTCGGCATATGATTCCCAAGCTGTAACGAAATGATTGTAATTTTGTGGCAACGTCATTAAAATCTTTGTTATAATATTTTTTTCTGTAATTGACTCAACCACATTTTTCAAATTTTTAGCAAGCTTTTCAATTTTTGCAATATGCATTTTAATTGAGTCGTCCGTACTTTTCTTTATTTCAAAAAAACGTTTGTTGTAACAAATGAACACTTACTTGGGACTGGATTTCATGGATTGTTTCTAACTTGCTCCACATTTCAAAAGCTTCCTTACAACACATCAAATATTTATTTAATTATTGTATTGTCTACTGAAGATATTATAATTCTCTGGGCTTTAATATCCTGTTTCTCCCAATTTTCTAAATTCTGAAGAAAATTACCATCACCACCTCCTCCTTTTATAGAGATCCCCAGATTTTAAAATTATACACATCTGAAACTTCCATGAACTCCAGTTCACAGTTCCGTGTAGCTTTTCTATCTTGAATTCTTCCATCTAATCTAATGACCTGACTCTTTTCCTTACATTGTCTTCTTGATTCACTTCCTTCTATTGGCTTATTGTAAATATCTCATTTCCTCTTTCAATGTAATTAAAACAGCCTTATTCCTTAGCCAGAATGTCCTGTGCCCATAACCAATTAAAATTCGTACAGAAAAATTGTTGTTTACTCAAAGAAGATTTTATTTGACCTAACTATGAAAAATATTTGATTGACTCAAAAGACAAACAAGTATAATAACATATTGAATCCAAAAATTCAACATTTGTATCAACAATGTCAAGTCGATGTTCAATGACTTAGTCGCACACCCTCGGCTACGGTAGCCATATTCTCGTCAGTGCTCACTGTATGACGAAGGACACCGTGAGTGTTGTCCTTCGTGCAGTAAGAGGGAGTCTTATTTCGGATAAGAATTATTTTCAATGCGTCCCGAATTGAAACTATATAGTTCGTCCGATATTTATCTATCCCATTCAACTTTTATGTTGGAGAAATGTTACAGTACAATGCGGATAATTGCAAACCCTTTAATTGAAAAAATGGTTTACGTCAAACAAAACATTTGCGAAATCAATTTATTTGAATTCAAAAATTTCAACATCTGTTTTACAAAAAAAAAAACATCGTTTAAGCTGAGGGGTGGGTTGTGTAAGTGTTGCAAATGTTTAACATTACATGTCTCTTTATTGGAACAAACTGAAAGTGTAGAGTGTCAATAATTTTTTTTTTTGAAATATGAAATACACATAGGTTTTATTAGTCCAGACTTTGTTCCTATGGAAAACCTTGAATTATTCAAATTTTTTTATAATTAATTTCTTATCATCCGACGATGAACATTGTATAAAAATACGTTACATTTCAAAGTGTACTATCATTTAAAGACTTAACAACAGTAAGTAGTTTATTAAGTTTTTTTTAGAATGCGAATAATTTTATTATTAATGAAATGTGAAACATTAAATGAATACGAATTTCCCCAGTATGTGTCAATAGAAGCCTCCATTTGGCACATGTCCCTTTCTAATGGTTTTACCAAAGAAAAAACAAAAAAACGGGGACAAATTCTCTACGAATATAACAGTTACTTTTTATTTTGGGTGGGTTTTGTTGCTCAACTCTCGGATGACCTTCACCACATCACCACTATTAAACGAATGTTAATGTTGTTTAACTTTTTTGTTGTTTGCGGAAAACTATTATTCAATTATAATCCTTTTTGTTCGTTTTTTTTTTACGGCCGAAAATAATATTGTTTATGGCATTGTATGTCTGTATGTTTATATTTTAAAATGTGGACAATTAAAGGTGTTTTATTGCTTTAAAGGAAATAAGTACATATATTTGAAAGTAATATGAGAAACATAGGAAATAGGACAATTCTTATGACCGCTTCTTTTTAAAATTTGGATGTCCTTAAAATGATCAGCATCAGGATTGATATTATGTGGGAAAAATATTTTTTTGTTTGAAGTTTGGAGAGTTTCTTGAAGAAATACTTTAAACAATTTTCAATTATTCTAAATAATTTACTTTTTAAAAATTTTAACTGTTGATACTCTAAGAGCCTGTTCAAAGGGATTCAAAAATTGTTTAGCAAAACTACTGGAATTTTGAACAATTATTTAAAAACCAATGAGAACTGGCATCCTCGTCATCCCACGCTGTGCACGGATGAGAACGTGGCTGTCGTAGCCGAAAGTGTGCGACTCATATTTGGAACATCGACTTGCGATCAATATCAACACCAACATTTCACGCACTAGCCGGATGCAAATTTTTGAACCAAGACCTCGCAATATTCATTTACCAAGTCCAATGAACTCAGCAATTTAAGGCACACGACCATTCGACCATATACCAGTATTATTAATAGTAAAAAAGTTTCTGTCGGTCCAAATTATATATCTCCTCGACGAAATGCTGCTTATCTTAATATATATTTACCCTCGACACTGATTCACTGATACACTCATTCACTGACTCTGTCACGCAGTACGTAGGAATTTAAATAGGCATTCTATAATAATTCTATAAATAATAATAATAAAAAAAATAATATTTTTTTTGTACAGAAATTGTGTTTTCCCCAAATTTTTTTTTACCAAAATTTTTTTTTTCCAAAATTTTTTTTTTCCAAAATTTTTTTTTCTTACAAATTTTTTTTTTCCAAAAATTTTTTTTTTACTAATTTTTTTTTTCTTACAAATTTTTTTCAGGAAACTTGTTTTTTAACAAATTTTTTTTTTTTTTTCAACAAAAACTTTTTTTTTTCAGCAAAAATTTTTTTTTCAACAAATTTTTTTTTCCTAATTTTTTTTTTTTTCAACTTAAAATTTTTTTTTTCAACTTAAAATTTTTTTTTTCAACAAAAATTTTTTTTTTTCTACAATATTTTTTTTTTCAACAATATTTTTTTTTTCCCACAAAATTTTTTTTTTCAACAAAATTTTTTTTTCAACAAATTTTTTTTTTTCAACAAAATTTTTTTTCCACAAAATTTTTTTTTTCAACAAAATTTTTTTTTCACCAACATTTTTTTTTTTTAACAAATTTTTTTTCCATATTTTAACGGGCGCCATAGGCGCATTACAACTTACTAGTTTACAATAACAAGGAATCCTTTGTATGAAAGCCAAGAGAAGATAATGTGGTAACCACCACATTTACCAATCATCATAATCTCAATAATAATCACTTTTTCTATCAATATTTTTGGTCTTTCGCCCACCTTTAAATGACGAAAGAAAATGTTCTTATTTAAGTTAATTTCGTAACGTTGGCCTTGATCCAATCTAATGTACCAACTTAAACCCATTATCTACTGAATGAAAACTAGGAATTCAGTCAACCGGAAACTAAATCCTATAATCTTTAAGAATTTCCGCCATCATCTACAAAATCCCTCTGAGCCATCTTGAAAACCAAAACCACAACACCAGCCCACACAAGCAACAGTAGTTATGCGGAGTGGGGAGAGAGTGTGTGCGTCTGCAGTGTTAGTGCATCGACTACTGTTTGGTTACATTAGCGTTTTCATATATCAGATTCACTGCTTTATATCTTCCTATTCGTTTTTCCTGAACTTTTCTTAAAGCAAAAACAAACAGTAACCATGATGGATGGATCAATGGCAGGCAGTCTGACTAGTGGGTGAGACGCTTGGCTGCTACAGATTGTTAGTCGATATTGTCTTAAAAGTACATACATACATCCTATAAAGATATCAAAACGATTCTTTGAAGATTTACAATGTTCGTTCTCTTCACTTATCGTCTGGTTTTTTTGCTGGTGCGTGCGTGATTGTCCATATGGGCGTGGGTGCGGTCCATTAATTGAGTGGAAATTGTAAAACACAAAGTTGCAATTTACCTCAAGTAAAGTGCTTTCTTATATCCGATTGCAATTTTTATTCTTCTTGGAATGAATCAAATTCATTTTGCTGAAATCTGAAGACAAAATATTTAGAATATAATTGGTGTAATATATGTAGAAATGTGCTGGCACCGAGGTCGTGTCTTAAATTAACACCTTATTTGTTATATGTAATGTTATGTACTAGTCATTTTAATCACACCTGTCTCTTTATTGAGAGCAGCCACGTTATTGTCAGCTGTCACTTCATTGACAACTGTTACATTATGTCACTGTAACTATACTGACAACTGTTACATTATTAATAGCAGACACTTTAATATTGATGGCTGTCACGTTATTATTGGCAGCTGTCACGTTATTATTGACAGCTGTCACTTTATTCATAGCTTTCACTTTATTATTGGCAGATGTCACCTTACTGACAGTTGTCACATTATATTACTGTAACTTTATTGACAGCTGTTAAATAATGTCACTGTCACTTTATTGACAGCTGTCACTTTATTTACTGAGTGTGGTCACCAATTTAGAAGAAACTCCTGTTTTTAATTCAACAATAATAAAAATGTTTTATTAATATTAAAATATATTTTTAATATTTAATTTATTTAATTGTCTAGCCCAATTGCTATTAAGTTTACAATAATTTTTGTTATCATGACACAGAGATGTTGTGTATGCTGATTGATGATAATGTAATTTTGTTGGGGTCGATGTCCACTTTTTATCGTCCGATTCAGACTACAACATATGATCATTAATTGAGAAAATTGCGATAAGGAGTTTAACATATTAACTACAATATTTGAGGATTTTCTTTGTAAACTTTATCATTTCTGAGTTGTTTTAAAACGTTTTTTTTTTTTTTTACAATAATATTTCTGGTCTCAACCACTGTATTTAGTCTATGAAAAATATTTTCTTGATTTGTTATTGACAGGTATGTGGTACAAGAACTTCGATCTTAACATTTCACGCACAAGACTGATGCGAAATTTGAAGAAAAAAACCGCTCCTTATTCGTTTTCACGGTTCAATTGACCATCCGATTCTATTATAAATAAAGGCCACATGGAAGGCCTTGTTGACGCTTCTTCCCACCTCTGCCTAGGGTCCATGCCCACATAATATCAATTAACGTTTGTATATAAGCTTGTATTGCATGTATTGTAGTGTTTTTCTCATAATTTTCCCTCTCCGCCAATTTCTAAATACAATTGTATCTTTTGTTTGTTTCATTTCAGAGAAATTATGATGAATTAGTTCCATTCAAATCGAAGCGTATGGCTTCTCATGCAATTCATTGTCTGCGATTATTATTGTTTTTGAGGAAATTTATTAATTGATAACTTAAGCCTGGATCCCACAAACAAACAACATGTATTGTACGTATTTATGAATTTGGAAAATGGTGATCCTTTGTTGCTAGAATGAATGTGTTATTCTCATGGGTAAGTGGAATGTTTAAATTAAGTAGTATGTAGATTAATTCATTTAAACAGGGTTATCAAACAAAACGTTCTGTTTTGTTATTTGTGAAGTAAACAGATACAGAATACACGACTAAAAGTCACGAACGTAATGGCGAACGTATCACAGTGGGACGTTATTATACATTTTTGTGCAGAAACTGTTATGAGTGGCCGTAGATCTAGAAAGTTGGCTGCGAGCATTATATTGACAAAATTGAGAAATAAATGGAATTTCATAAAATTGGCCGCGCCCACCTACAACCGGCCATACAACCCATTAAGGGTTTTTGCATTCAATTGTTTCTATCCAAGCAAAAGTCACACACTTTCTAGAATAAAAAAATATGAATGCCCCATTTTATCAAGCACCCCAGCACACCCTTCAAATGTTCCTAAATAGAAATATTTAAAAAATAATTATAATTTTTCTAAGCAGTAGTTATGATGTGTTGCTCTGCTATTATACATTTTATGTCGTTCACAACTTAGGTTTCATATTTCTAAAATAAAAATCTTGTTTATTTACTTGTCAGTTATGCCATTTATCATTAAATATATTAAGGTGTCGCTTTGAAATGTTTTTTTAACATCTTCAAGATTGGATTTATTTAGACTTATATAAGTATTTAAAAGATGATATGGTATTAATTTTAAAGATAACTTCTATTTGATATAAAACGTGTTTCGAATTTTTGGCTTTTGTGAAATTGTTTAATCATTAAATTTCCCCATAGCAATGAATTATTTCTTTACACGATTCTTCATACGAAACCCAAAACAAACTCATATTCTAAAATATATATAAAAAAGTTTAAATCTTTTAAAATTAAAACCGCAAATGTTGTTATTCTTCCTTTGGTTCATCATATTGTTTTGTCTTTAATTATCTCTATCCACTTCTCTCACCAATTGTCAATAAATTATTGTTATATATTTACCCCCGTATTCAGGAAAATGGGGTAAAACATTTGTTATTTGTTATAAACATTTGTTAAGCTGCTTTAATTTTTTATGAATATGGCCATTAATATTCAGTAAATAGCTGACCAAAAAGATTCCCAATAGCTTTTTACAAAAATTCTTTCGTATTTATGTCCCTGCCAAAGATCTCATTATATAGGGTTATCCATTTCGTGGTTTCATTTTTTTTCTTTTCCCTGGTCACTAGCCGGAGTATATCGCATTTTTTCGAAACATGAATGAAATTCGATTTAGTCCCAAAACATTAAAAATTTATATTTTCTAAGATATTGCAAATGCAATTGTATCGTATGCGCGTGACCACAAAAGAACACTCTTCTGTAAAATTTTCTTTTTTGCGCTTACGTATTTTTCGCGGTTAGGGCACGATATCCAGCGACGCGTCGCTTTCATTTTATTAGCACTCCGCATCAAGGTGAATCAAATACAGACTTTATTTGTAGAATTTTCTCTTAGAATTAAGAACAAGTATCGGAAATATACCCAGCGTTTCCCTTACCAATCTTACACAACATTTTGAAGTACCTTCTTGTTGTGTATGACCGACCCAGTTAGGATATGCTCTTGACCACCTGCTATTTACTTTTGTTGTCCTCTTTCATTTGTGATGTTTGCAGTTTGTTGCATTGCAGCCCGTGATTTGTTGCCAGTTGGCAACACCATTCAAATGAAAGCATTGCTGCGTATTACTATTGTTTCTAACACATCCTCTGCATTAGGCAAATGAGTCGGAAAATGATGCCAACATAGGTGTCGGGCTAAACGTCGTAAATAAACTGAAAAATATTTCATGGCAGCAAAAGTTGCTTGTGTGAGATGTTCTTTTAGTTTTGTTAAACACTGAAAATACGATTATATTAATACTACAGTAACAATTTAGTTCAATTTACTCCAACTGAGTACAATTTACTCCTCATGTGTATACATGTATTTGAATTAAATACATTATCTGGTCTCGAATTTAATATGTTTTGAAAACATATTTTCTACCAAGTCTTTTTTGGTTGTATGACCTCAACATTATGGTTATTATGTCATGAATCATGATGGATCAGATAGAAACATGACTCAAACCGCAGATATAATTTGTATACTCACTGACCAGTACCAAATGTTTAATTCCGGCTCCAAATGGCCAAAGCCTTATATTAAAGGGTGTTTTTTATTGGGGTATAGAACTTTAAGTTGGCATCACTTTTTTAACTGGCGGCCATTTTGTCAGCTGTCAAGTGATTAATATTTAGTTTGGCTTGACATTTCATCATGAACAGGTTGACAAAAGAACAACGCTTGCAAATCGTGCAAATTTATTTCGAAAGTAATGGTTCAGTTCGCGAAGTTCACCGCAAGCTCCGTCCATTTTATGCCATTACATCTACAAAAACTGACTGTTTGGTGTGCTCTATGGGCTGGTGGAGTCATTGGGCCATACTTCTTCCGAAATAATGCTGGAGAGTCAGTTACCGTTAATGGAGACCGGTATAGAGCCGTGATAACCGACTATTTTGTTCCCGAATTGGATGGCATGAATGTGGATGAGTTGTGGTTCCAACAAGTGGTTGAAAATTGGACCTGTAGAATTGGCTTTATTCGAGCCAGCCGCGGCGGCCACATGCCCGAAATCATATTTAAACATTAATGGCATAAAATTATCCTTCCAATAAAGCCAAATTGATGGACATTAAAACAGCGTTGCCGTTGACTTTTTTCAAAAAGTATCATTTTCAAAAAAAAGTACCAAAAAAAAGGTATCATTTTTAAAAAAAAGTATAAAACGTTTTAAAACTATTTTTTTATTTAAAAATTACTTAAAATTATGTACAAAGTAAGCAGAACAATAAAACAATGTAAAAAATACGAATTCATGTAAAGTAATGAAGTAATGAATAATTTCTTTTCGGAATTTGTCAATTAAGAGCTGATAGTCTCTCATTACAGGTCTGAACTTTGAGTCTATTTGATAGCATATTTTTCATAAGAGAAAGTTTTGAAAAAATACGCTCAGCGCAAGCACTGCTGTGTGGCAGTTTAAAAATATATGACACAAATTTATTTAATGTAGGGAACAAGGGCTCGTTGTAGGAATTTTTCATTTTTCCTACTTTCCCCCAAAACTACTCAGCATCCCTAATTTGGAAAATGCGCTGCCATATTTTTTCTTTTGTTAAAGCCTCCAAAAATTGATATTCGCTCACAAATTCATCTGCATCTTTAATTTTATAATTAAATTCAGATATTAAATCGAAATAATCTATATCAACATTTGATTTGATCATAGAGGGATCTAAAAACAAAAAGTATCAAATTTAGTATCAAAAACAAAAAGTATCAAAAAAGTGGCAAGACCCAAAAAAAGTATCATTTTGATACTTTAGTATCATCAACGGCAACGCTGCATTAAAACGATTTTCTTGTGTTTTATTTCAATTCGAAGTTCTATACCTCAATAAAAAACACCGTTTATATATACATATATATATATATATATTCACTGACCGGTACCAAATTTTTAATTCCGACTCCGATGTCTAAAACCTTTTCTACAGAAGTTTAAGTATCCAGAAAATTACGCATAATTATTTAAAATGGACTTTTGTCGGACAAGGTCTGATGCTAATGCTAGACAAATTACCGCCTTACTCTTTCCCATTTCGCAGGTGTTGACCTCTCAGCGTTACAAGCCATTTTTATTTAATTGTCTCGACTAAAGACCGGCTTCATTTATCAAGACATGAAATTCCATTAAATATAAACATAATGTCATGTTTTTAAATTAAAGTAATCTACCACTACATCTGGCTCTTCAACTTCCAAAAAAAAAAATGGCATGGAACAAAACTAACAAGAGGAGCTAGCAGAAAGAAACAAAAAACCTTGGCAAAAATCCATTAAATCGTAGGGAACAAATTGTAGATAATATCTTGATCATATGTATGTATGTACGACATCTACTCAACGCTGGTACTTGGAGTACCGAGTGCGGAGTACTCCGGAATCTAAATGTGACAAATTTAAAAAAACACACAGAAAGCGAAATCTACTTTTGTATGTGCTTGACACGGAAAACACGTCCTCTACAGCTGCAGGAAAAGAAACGCCAAACAGGCAACACAACAACTGGTCGTATAACTCTGTGCGACAGAATTAAAAAAAAAACAATTTATGGGTCATACAAGTTTGGAAGATCCTCACCCTGGTAAAGAAATATTTGAATTGCTGTCCAAGTTCTACTACGATTATTTAAATAACGTATTATCACACAGCGAATGAACCAATGACACAGTTGTCAGGACGTGTTATCTCACACAACATCGAAGTCAAATGGCGCCCGAAATCGTGCAATTTGACATCCATTGGAAAATAGGGTTCTATGCCTATAAGCCCCAGACGAATCCAGAGCTGAAGAACAAAACTTTATCTCGTCGGATAAGTTAACAAGCGGATGTGTCACATCTGAGGATCAGAAAACCTGCACGTGAATGTCGTGATGCCAATAGGGAATATGTCGGTGATTGAACACATAGACGTGGACGATCTCCCGAGTCGGTCAATATCAATATCGGCCAGGCCGCCGGGTAGGATCCCCGCCTGTCTACAGGACAAATGTAGACAAAACAAAATTATGTCGCACGGTGTAACATTACAAAGAAACTATTTTATTTCGTCATATGAAATATTCACTGAAGAATCTAAAATGACTGCAAAGACAAACAACTACTGAGACGATTACGTACTGGCGGCCAAATCATGTGACACATTTTTATGGTAATGTCTGTGTATGTGTTTTCGGTCAATGGAAATGTGTGTCTGTGTGTGTGAGTCTGTAAATGCGTGCTAGCCGCTGTTACATCTAATATTCACTATTAAAGTCACACACATCCATGCACACAAAAAACCGGAAAACGTTTATAGACGCAATGACTTTAATTAGCAGCCAGTCATGGCGGTCATTTAAACAAAAACAAACCCTTAATTTATGACATCCTTCAATGGAATAGGCTGGACTAATGGTGGCACAGCTAAATATTTCCCCATAAACAGTTTAGAAATTCGTGATGGTGATGGAAATAGATAACTGGTGGGTGGAGAGAGGGAATGACAAAAAAACGACTGATAACGGACAACAAAAAGTGTAGCTCACTTTTTTTTTATAAAAGCGAAAATGGTTGAGAAAAAGTGAAAGAAAACGCAAAAAAATGTTACAGGTAATGGCGCACATGGCTATTCATGAATAAAATGTGACAGAAAGGATAACATGTATAAAATATAGAAAACTCGTATAGAAGTTATAAAAAAAATCGAATTAAAAATTTAGAAAATACATAACACACTCGAACCGACTGACATATAACCTAACCCAGACCCAGCGAATAATAAAATACATATGAGACAATTTACTCCCGGGAATGCCGACCACTAATCTCAAGAATCGGGAAATGAAATGTTGCTTCTGCACGGCTGACACATGTATACAATGTATTTCCTTTTCGTTACGTTATTACGTCGAAGTAATTTAAACAAGTGAAATTAACAAATTTTCCTTCATAGAGAATATGATTTGTTTAATTGATGTCCTAGGAGAGTACACTTAAAAGCTTGCTGCTACATTGTATCTACACAAGCATAAATGTGATTGTACATGTGTTGCCACATAAATGGAAATATATTAATAAATGTCCACATATATATTTTTAAATTTTGTAAGAAGTGAGGCTCTCATGTTTGCAAAACACTGCGAAAAAATCATTTGCATTCTCATGTAACCCATAACTACACGCTGAGAAGAAATGGTCATTTTAAGAAATTTCAGCAAACAAGTTCGCATCAAACATATATGTATATATTTTTCCATACCACAAACATTAACTTGTTTGTAGGTGATAAATATCAAATATTACATATAAAGGGTGTTTTTTTATTGGGGTATAGAACTTTAAGTTGGCATCACTTTTTTAACTGGCGGCCATTTTGTCAGATGTCAAGTGATTAATATTTAGTTTGGTTTGCCATTTCATCATGAACAGGTTGACAAAAGAACAACGCTTGCAAATCGTGCACATTTATTTCGAAAGTAATGGTTCAGTTCGCGAAGTTCACCGCAAGCTCCGTCCATTTTATGACATTACATCCACAAAAACTGACTGTTTGGTGTGCTCTATGGGCTGGTGGAGTCATTGGGCCATACTTCTTCCGAAATAATGCTGGAGAGTCAGTTACCGTTAATGGAGACCGGTATAGAGCCATGATAACCGACTATTTTGTTCCCGAATTGGATGGCATGAATGTGGATGAGTTGTGGTTCCAACAAGTGGTTGAAAATTGGACCTGTAGAATTGGCTTTATTCGAGCCAGCCGCGGCGGCCACATGCCCGAAATCATAATTAAACATTAATGGCATAAAATTATCCTTCCAATAAAGCCAAATTGATGGACATTAAAACGATTTTCTTGTGTTTTATTTCAATTCGAAGTTTATACCTCAATAAAAAAACACCCTTTATATTTTTTGCAGTTTTGTGTCAGTTTTTATTTTTTTTCAATTTGTGAGTTTCAATATTACAATCCATCTCATTCTATCGGTATTGCTTTAATTTTAAAGAGTGTAAATGCAAAAAAAAAAAAACAAAAATACGAAAACAGTTGCAAATACACACATATTCTCACTCAAATGTTGTACTTTGTTAAATTTAACAAGTTCGTTGTCTGTTTCCCCAAACACGCTATTGCTTATACACAAATATGTAATACTAATAGCAAACGAGTTATGTTTACATCCAAATAAGCTTTGTGTAGAAGGAAATAAGCTTTACTTGCTACAAACACCAAACACGCGTTTTACTTGTGTGTAAACATTAAAAAAGACGTATTTTTCAGCGTGTACATGACTAAATGACGACATTAACATACCATCCTAAATCAGCAAGACAACATGCCATTCTTTCCCTATTTAAGTTTGTGAATTAAATCCCTCCCATATGTGTCATTGCCTAATTATGTTTTTACAACATTAGTATGTGGCAAATTTTTGTGTATCTCATACAAAAATATAAAATGCCAAATTCGGAAATTTCGGTACAATTTAATACCTGCCCTGGAATAATTAGAGATGGTTGTCGGGCGGGTGAGGTGGTGATGTGTGCGTAGAAATGACTTTAAATTGACAATAATTATGCCCCTACGTAACGGTGGTCCATTGTGTCGGTGTGTGTGTTTGTGAGTGAACAAACCCTGTATTGCATACCCAGTTAACAATTTTTTTTTTCAGTGAGCTGATATCTCGGAAATGTCTTTTGCCATTTTTACCGTTACGCTGCTCATTGTGTGGCGTTTCTTCGCAGTCATTCAAATGTTTACGAGAATTTTTCAACATTGTCTACAAAATCTTTAAAGGGAATATCTAGAACTCATGAAAATTGGCAGACAGGAATTCTTCATAATATTTTCTATTTCAAAACAATAATTCTTCGAAGGCATACTTTTGGTTATTGTTTCTTTCATAGTAAGTTATAATTTAGACGAAACGCAGAATAAGAACATGTTATTGTTGTATTACTTTGTGTCAACATCAGCCTTGTCATTTTTATTCTTTTAGAATTCTAACCGAATTGTTCACTGGGTGATATTCACATCCTGTATGAGCACAAGTTATTTTTGTGCAACAACTTGCCGGAATGGCCTTCTTCTGGCGGTGGTCTTGTTGGTCTGTCTCTGGCGGCAGCAACAGATGTTTCTTCAATTATTTGTGTGTTTTTCGAATGACTTTTGACCACATTTCGACCAACTCTCTACGAATAAAAAATATTTGCCGACGTATATGTATTTGGATAGCATATACTTTGTATGTTAGTCCACATTTAATGGACATGTTTTGAGTAGGAGACTGGGACTAGAGCTGGTGCTGCCTATGGTGTGATTAGAGATGGGCTTCGGGAATTAGCCGACGGGAATTCTCGAGAAATTTCCATCCCCAGATTTTTCCATCCCGAATCTCGAGAATTGAAATTTTTTACATTTCGGGAAATCCCGAATCTCGAGAATATCAGGAGACTTCTTGAGAAATACATTTTCTTTTAATTTTTTTTTTTTTTGACAAATATTAATTGAAAAAACTAAAAGAATACACATATGATTAATCCCTCGAAACACCAAACTGTAACGGCCATTCTGTTACACAGAATCGCACACTACATGAGAATGCAACAAGATCAAACGACGTAACAGTATACGCAGAATCACATACCAATTCACACCAGTGTTTCAATTGATATGCGAAAAGCGACAACAGTATAACTTTTCCATTTGTACGCGATTGTCAGACGAAGCCATTAACAGTCTATGTTTTTTAAAACACCATTTTGGTAAATAATGTTTTCAATAATTTTTTCCCATATTAACAGGATTTAGCCCAAATCGGCTTAGGAGGCTTAGTTTATGAGATATTTGCAATTTTAGTTTTCCCAACAAATAATGAATTTTGTATGGAAAAAAAGTGATAACAGGATTTAGCCCAAATCGCTCTAGGAGGCTTAGTTTATGAGATATTTGCAATTTTAGTTTTCCCAACAAATAATGAATTTTGTATGGAAAAAAGTGATAACAGGATTTAGCCCAAATCGCTCTAGGAGGCTTAGTTTATGAGATATTTGCAATTTTAGTTTTCCCAACAAAAAATGAATTTTGTATGGAAAAAAAAGTGATCACAGGATTTAGCCCAAATCGCTTTAAGAGGCTTAGTTTATGAGATATTTGCAATTTTAGTTTTCCCAACAAAAAATGAATTTTGTATGGAAAAAAGTGATAACAGGATTTAGACCAAATCGTTCTAGGAGGCTTAGTTTATGAGATATTTGCAATTTTAGTTTTCCCAACAAAAAATGAATTTTGTAAAAAAAGTGATAACAGGATTTAGCCCAAATCGCTCTAGGAGGCTTAGTTTATGAGATATTTGCAATTTTAGTTTTCCCAACAAAAAATGAATTTTGTAAAAAAAGTGATAACAGGATTTAGCCCAAATCGCTCTAAGAGGCATAGTTTATGAGATATTTGCAATTTTAGTTTTCCCAACAAATAATGAATTTTGTATGGAAAAAAGTGATAACAGGATTTAGCCCAAATCGCTCTAAGAGGCTTAGTTTATGAGATATTTGCAATTTTAGTTTTCCCAACAAAAAATTAATTTTATATGGAAAAAAGTGATAACAGGATTTAGCCCAAATCGCTCTAGGAGGCTTAGTTTATGAGATATTTGCAATTTTAGTTTTCCCAACAAAAAATGAATTTTGTATGGAAAAAAGTGATAACAGGATTTAGCCCAAATCGCTCTAGGAGGCTTAGTTTATGAGATATTTCCAATTTTAGTTTTCCCAACAAAAAATGAATTTTGTATGAAAAAAAAGTGATAACAGGATTTAGCCCAAATCGCTCTAAGAGGCTTAGTTTATGAGATATTTGCAATTTTAGTTTTCCCAACAAAAAATGAATTTTGTATGGAAAAAATTGATAACAGGATTTAGCCCAAATCGCTCTAGGAGGCTTAGTTTATGAGATATTTGCAATTTTAGTTTTCCCAACAAAAAATGAATTTTGTAAAAAAAGTGATAACAGGATTTAGCCCAAATCGCTCTAAGAGGCATAGTTTATGAGATATTTGCAATTTTAGTTTTCCCAACAAATAATGAATTTTGTATGGAAAAAAGTGATAACAGGATTTAGCCCAAATCGCTCTAAGAGGCTTAGTTTATGAGATATTTGCAATTTTAGTTTTCCCAACAAAAAATTAATTTTATATGGAAAAAAGTGATAACAGGATTTAGCCCAAATCGCTCTAGGACGCTTAGTTTATGAGATATTTGCAATTTTAGTTTTCCCAACAAAAAATGAATTTTGTATGGAAAAAAAGTGATCACAGGATTTAGCCCAAATCGCACTAGGAGGCTTAGTTTATGAGATATTTGCAATTTTAGTTTTCCCAACAAAAAATGAATTTTGTATGGAAAAAAAAGTGATCACAGGATTTAGCCCAAATCGCTCTAGGAGGCTTAGTTTATGAGATATTTGCAATTTTAGTTTTCCCAATAAAAAATGAATTTTGTATGGAAAAAAAAGTGATAACAGGATTTAGCCCAAATCGCTCTAGGAGGCTTAGTTTATGAGATATTTGCAATTTTAGTTTTCCAAACAAAAAATGAATTTTCTATGGAAAAAAAAGTGATCACAGGATTTAGCCCAAATCGCTCTAGGAGGCTTAGTTTATGAGATATTTTCAATTTTAGTTTTCCCAATAAAAAATGAATTTTGTATGGAAAAAAAAGTGATAACAGGATTTAGCCCAAATCGCTCTAGGAGGCTTAGTTTATGAGATATTTGCAATTTTAGTTTTCTCAACAAAAAATTAATTTTCTATGGAAAAAAAAGTGATCACAGGATTTAGCCCAAATCGCTCTAGGAGGCTTAGTTTATGAGATTTTTGCAATTTTAGTTTTCCCAACAAAAAATGAATTTTGTATGGAAAAAAAAGTGATAACAGGATTTAGCCCAAATCGCTCTAGGAGGCTTAGTTTATGAGATATTTGCAATTTTAGTTTTCCCAACAAAAAATGAATTTTGTATGGAAAAAAAAGTGATAACAGGATTTAGCCCAAATCGCTCTAGGAGGCTGAGTTTATGAGATATTTGCAATTTTAGTTTTCCCAACAAAAAATGAATTTTGTATGGAAAAAAAGTGATAACAGGATTTAGCCCAAATCGCTCTAGGAGGCTTAGTTTATGAGATTTTTGCAATTTTAGTTTTCCCAACAAAAAATGAATTTTGTATGGAAAAAAAAGTGATCACAGGATTTAGCCCAAATCGCTCTAGGAGGCTTAGTTTATGAGATATTTTTAATTTTAGTTTTCCCAATAAAAAATGAATTTTGTATGGAAAAAAAAGTGATAACAGGATTTAGCCCAAATCGCTCTAGGAGGCTTAGTTTATGAGATATTTGCAATTTTAGTTTTCCCAACAAATAATGAATTTTGTATGGAAAAAAAAGTGATCACAGGATTTAGCCCAAATCGCTCTAGGAGGCTTAGTTTATGAGATATTTCCAATTTTAGTTTCCCAACAAAAAATGAATTTTGTATGGGAAAAAAGTGATAACAGGATTTAGCCCAAATCGCTCTAGGAGGCTTAGTTTATGAGATATTTCCAATTTTAGTTTCCCAACAAAAAATGAATTTTGTATGGAAAAAAAGTGATAACAGGATTTAGCCCAAATCGCTCTAGGAGGCTTAGTTTATGAGATATTTGCAATTTTAGTTTTCCCAACAAAAAATGAATTTTGTATGGAAAAAAAAGTGATCACAGGATTTAGCCCAAATCGCTCTAGGAGGCTTAGTTTATGAGATATTTGCAATTTTAGTTTTCCCAACAAATAATGAATTTTGTATGGAAAAAAAGTGATCACAGGATTTAGCCCAATTCGCTCTAGGAGGCTTAGTTTATGAGATATTTGCAATTTTAGTTTTCCCAACAAAAAATGAATTTTGTATGGAAAAAAAAGTGATAACAGGATTTAGCCCAAATCGCTCTAGGAGGCTTAGTTTATGAGATATTTGCAATTTTAGTTTTCTCAACAAAAAATGAAATTTCTATGGAAAAAAAAGTGATCACAGGATTTAGCCCAAATCGCTCTAGGAGGCTTAGTTTATGAGATATTTTCAATTTTAGTTTTCCCAATAAAAAATGAATTTTGTATGGAAAAAAAAGTGATAACAGGATTTAGACCAAATTTTTAGTTTTCCCAACAAAAAATGAATTTTGTATGGAAAAAAAAGTGATCACAGGATTTAGCCCAAATCGCTCTAGGAGGCTTAGTTTATGAGATATTTTCAATTTTAGTTTTCCCAATAAAAAATGAATTTTGTATGGAAAAAAAAGTGATAACAGGATTTAGCCCAAATCGCTCTAGGAGGCTTAGTTTATGAGATATTTGCAATTTTAGTTTTCCCAACAAAAAATGAAAAGTGATCACAGGATTTAGCACAAATCGCTCTAGGAGGCTTAGTTTATGAAATATTTGCAATTTTAGTTTTCCCAACAAAAAAATAATTTTGTATGGAAAAAAAATTTTAGTTTTCCCAACAAAAAATTAATTTTGTATGGAAAAAAAGTGATCACAGGATTTAGCCCGATTCGCTCTAGGAGGCTTAGTTTATGAGATATTTGCAATTTTAGTTTTTCCAAAAAAAATTCCTAAAAAATTAATTTTGTATGGAAAAAAAGTGATAACAGGATTTAGCCCAAATCGCTCTAGGAGGCTTAGTTTATGAGATATTTGCAATTTTAGTTTTCCCAACAAAAAATGAATTTTGTATGGAAAAAAAAGTGATCACAGGATTTAGCCCAAATCGCTCTAGGAGGCTTAGTTTATGAAATATTTGCAATTTTAGTTTTCCCAACAAAAAATGAATTTTGTATGGAAAAAAAAGTGATCACAGGATTTAACCCAAATCGCTCTAGGAGGCTTAGTTCATGAGATATTTGCAATTTTAGTTTTCCCAACAAAAAATGAATTTTGTATGGAAAAAAAAGTGATCACAGGATTTAGCCCAAATCGCTCTAGGAGGCTTAGTTTATGAGATATTTGCAATTTTAGTTTTCCCAACAAAAAATTAATTTTGTATTGAAAAAAAGTGATAACAGGATTTAGCCCAAATCGCTCTAGGAGGCTTAGTTTATGAGATATTTGCAATTTTAGTTTTCCCAACAAAAAATTAATTTTGTATGGAAAAAAAAGTGATCACAGGATTTAGCCCAAATCGCTCTAGGAGGCTTAGTTCATGAGATATTTGCAATTTTAGTTTTCCCAACAAAAAATGAATTTTGTATGGAAAAAAAGTGATAACAGGATTTAGCCCAAATCGCTCTAGGAGGCTTAGTTTATGAGATATTTGCAATTTTAGTTTTCCCAACAAAAAATGAATTTTGTATGGAAAAAAAAGTGATCACAGGATTTAGCCCAAATCGCTCTAGGAGGCTTAGTTTATGAGATATTTGCAATTTTAGTTTTCCCAACAAAAAATGAAAAGTGATCACAGGATTTAGCCCAAATCGCTCTAGGAGGCTTAGTTCATGAGATATTTGCAATTTTAGTTTTCCCAACAAAAAATGAATTTTGTATGGAAAAAAAGTGATAACAGGATTTAGCCCAAATCGCTCTAGGAGGCTTAGTTTATGAGATATTTGCAATTTTAGTTTTCCCAACAAAAAATGAATTTTGTATGGAAAAAAAAGTGATCACAGGATTTAGCCCAAATCGCTCTAGGAGGCTTAGTTTATGAGATATTTGCAATTTTAGTTTTCCCAACAAAAAATGAAAAGTGATCACAGGATTTAGCCCAAATCGCTCTAGGAGGCTTAGTTCATGAGATATTTGCAATTTTAGTTTTCCCAACAAAAAATGAATTTTGTATGGAAAAAAAGTGATAACAGGATTTAGCCCAAATCGCTCTAGGAGGCTTAGTTTATGAGATATTTGCAATTTTAGTTTTCCCAACAAAAAATGAATTTTGTATGGAAAAAAAGTGATCACAGGATTTAGCCCAAATCGCTCTAGGAGGCTTAGTTTATGAGATATTTGCAATTTTAGTTTTCCCAACAAAAAATGAATTTTGTATGGAAAAAAAAGTGATCACAGGATTTAGCCCAAATCGCTCTAGGAGGCTTAGTTTATGAGATATTTGCAATTTTAGTTTTCCCAACAAAAAATTAATTTTGTATTGAAAAAAAGTGATAACAGGATTTAGCCCAAATCGCTCTAGGAGGCTTAGTTTATGAGATATTTGCAATTTTAGTTTTCCCAACAAAAAATTAATTTTGTATGGAAAAAAAAGTGATCACAGGATTTAGCCCAAATCGCTCTAGGAGGCTTAGTTCATGAGATATTTGCAATTTTAGTTTTCCCAACAAAAAATGAATTTTGTATGGAAAAAAAGTGATAACAGGATTTAGCCCGATTCGCTCTAGGAGGCTTAGTTTATGAGATATTTGCAATTTTAGTTTTTCCAAAAAAAATTCCTAAAAAATTAATTTTGTATGGAAAAAAAGTGATAACAGGATTTAGCCCAAATCGCTCTAGGAGGCTTAGTTTATGAGATATTTGCAATTTTAGTTTTCCCAACAAAAAATGAATTTTGTATGGAAAAAAAAGTGATCACAGGATTTAGCCCAAATCGCTCTAGGAGGCTTAGTTTATGAGATATTTGCAATTTTAGTTTTCCCAACAAAAAATGAATTTTGTATGGAAAAAAAAGTGATCACAGGATTTAGCCCAAATCGCTCTAGGAGGCTTAGTTTATGAAATATTTGCAATTTTAGTTTTCCCAACAAAAAATTAATTTTGTATGGAAAAAAAATTTTAGTTTTCCCAACAAAAAATTAATTTTGTATGGAAAAAAAGTGATCACAGGATTTAGCCCAATTCGCTCTAGGAGGCTTAGTTTATGAGATATTTGCAATTTTAGTTTTCCCAACAAAAAATGAATTTTGTATGGAAAAAAAAGTGATCACAGGATTTAGCCCAAATCGCTCTAGGAGGCTTAGTTTATGAAATATTTGCAATTTTAGTTTTCCCAACAAAAAATGAATTTTGTATGGAAAAAAAAGTGATCACAGGATTTAACCCAAATCGCTCTAGGAGGCTTAGTTCATGAGATATTTGCAATTTTAGTTTTCCCAACAAAAAATGAATTTTGTATGGAAAAAAAAGTGATCACAGGATTTAGGCCAAATCGCTCTAGGAGGCTTAGTTTATGAGATATTTGCAATTTTAGTTTTCCCAACAAAAAATGAATTTTGTATGGAAAAAAAAGTGATCACAGGATTTAGCCCAAATCGCTCTAGGAGGCTTAGTTTATGAGATATTTGCAATTTTAGTTTTCCCAACAAAAAATTAATTTTGTATTGAAAAAAAGTGATAACAGGATTTAGCCCAAATCGCTCTAGGAGGCTTAGTTTATGAGATATTTGCAATTTTAGTTTTCCCAACAAAAAATTAATTTTGTATGGAAAAAAAAGTGATCACAGGATTTAGCCCAAATCGCTCTAGGAGGCTTAGTTCATGAGATATTTGCAATTTTAGTTTTCCCAACAAAAAATGAATTTTGTATGGAAAAAAAGTGATAACAGGATTTAGCCCAAATCGCTCTAGGAGGCTTAGTTTATGAGATATTTGCAATTTTAGTTTTCCCAACAAAAAATGAATTTTGTATGGAAAAAAAAGTGATCACAGGATTTAGCCCAAATCGCTCTAGGAGGCTTAGTTTATGAGATATTTGCAATTTTAGTTTTCCCAACAAAAAATGAAAAGTGATCACAGGATTTAGCCCAAATCGCTCTAGGAGGCTTAGTTCATGAGATATTTGCAATTTTAGTTTTCCCAACAAAAAATGAATTTTGTATGGAAAAAAAGTGATAACAGGATTTAGCCCAAATCGCTCTAGGAGGCTTAGTTTATGAGATATTTGCAATTTTAGTTTTCCCAACAAAAAATGAATTTTGTATGGAAAAAAAGTGATCACAGGATTTAGCCCAAATCGCTCTAGGAGGCTTAGTTTATGAGATATTTGCAATTTTAGTTTTCCCAACAAAAAATGAATTTTGTATGGAAAAAAAAGTGATCACAGGATTTAGCCCAAATCGCTCTAGGAGGCTTAGTTTATGAGATATTTGCAATTTTAGTTTTCCCAACAAAAAATGAATTTTGTATGGAAAAAAAGTGATCACAGGATTTAGCCCAAATCGCTCTAGGAGGCTTAGTTCATGAGATATTTGCAATTTTAGTTTTCCCAACAAAAAATGAATTTTGTATGGAAAAAAAGTGATCCAAGGATTTAGCCCAAATCGCTCTAGGAGGCTTAGTTCATGAGATATTTGCAATTTTAGTTTTCCCAACAAAAAATGAATTTTGTATGGAAAAAAAGTGATCACAGGATTTAGCCCAAATCGCTCTAGGAGGCTTAGTTCATGAGATATTTGCAATTTTAGTTTTCCCAACAAAAAATGAATTTTGTATGGAAAAAAAGTGATCACAGGATTTAGCCCAAATCGCTCTAGGAGGCTTAGTTTATGAGATATTTGCAATTTTAGTTTTCCCAACAAAAAATGAAAAGTGATCACAGGATTTAGCCCAAATCGCTCTAGGAGGCTTAGTTCATGAGATATTTGCAATTTTAGTTTTCCCAACAAAAAATGAATTTTGTATGGAAAAAAAGTGATAACAGGATTTAGCCCAAATCGCTCTAGGAGGCTTAGTTTATGAGATATTTGCAATTTTAGTTTTCCCAACAAAAAATGAATTTTGTATGGAAAAAAAGTGATCACAGGATTTAGCCCAAATCGCTCTAGGAGGCTTAGTTCATGAGATATTTGCAATTTTAGTTTTCCCAACAAAAAATGAATTTTGTATGGAAAAAAAGTGATCACAGGATTTAGCCCAAATCGCTCTAGGAGGCTTAGTTCATGAGATATTTGCAATTTTAGTTTTCCCAACAAAAAATTAATTTTGTATGGAAAAAAAGTGATCACAGGATTTAGCCCAAATCGCTCTAGGAGGCTTAGTTTATGAGATATTTGCAATTTTAGTTTTCCCAACAAAAAATTAATTTTGTATGGAAAAAAAGTGATCACAGGATTTAGCCCAAATCGCTCTAGGAGGCTTAGTTCATGAGATATTTGCAATTTTAGTTTTCCCAACAAAAAATGAATTTTGTATGGAAAAAAAGTGATCACAGGATTTAGCCCAAATCGCTCTAGGAGGCTTAGTTCATGAGATATTTGCAATTTTAGTTTTCCCAACAAAAAATGAAAAGTGATCACAGGATTTAGCCCAAATCGCTCTAGGAGGCTTAGTTTATGAGATATTTGCAATTTTAGTTTTCCCAACAAAAAATTAATTTTGTATTGAAAAAAAGTGATAACAGGATTTAGCCCAAATCGCTCTAGGAGGCTTAGTTTATGAGATATTTGCAATTTTAGTTTTCCCAACAAAAAATGAATTTTGTATGGAAAAAAAGTGATCACAGGATTTAGCCCAAATCGCTCTAGGAGGCTTAGTTCATGAGATATTTGCAATTTTAGTTTTCCCAACAAAAAATGAATTTTGTATGGAAAAAAAGTGATCACAGGATTTAGCCCAAATCGCTCTAGGAGGCTTAGTTCATGAGATATTTGCAATTTTAGTTTTCCCAACAAAAAATGAATTTTGTATGGAAAAAAAGTGATCACAGGATTTAGCCCAAATCGCTCTAGGAGGCTTAGTTTATGAGATATTTGCAATTTTAGTTTTCCCAACAAAAAATGAATTTTGTATGGAAAAAAAAGTGATCACAGGATTTAGCCCAAATCGCTCTAGGAGGCTTAGTTTATGAGATATTTGCAATTTTAGTTTTCCCAACAAAAAATGAATTTTGTATGGAAAAAAAATTTTAGTTTTCCCAACAAAAAATTAATTTTGTATGGAAAAAAAGTGATAACAGGATTTAGCCCAAATCGCTCTAGGAGGCTTAGTTTATGAGATATTTGCAATTTTAGTTTTCCCAACAAAAAATTAATTTTGTATGGAAAAAAAGTGATAACAGGATTTAGCCCAAATCGCTCTAGGAGGCTTAGTTTATGAGATATTTGCAATTTTAGTTTTCCCAACAAAAAATGAATTTTGTATGGAAAAAAAGTGATAACAGGATTTAGCCCAAATCGCTCTAGGAGGCTTAGTTTATGAGATATTTGCAATTTTAGTTTTCCCAACAAAAAATTAATTTTGTATGGAAAAAAAGTGATAACAGGATTTAGCCCAAATCGCTCTAGGAGGCTTAGTTTATGAGATATTTGCAATTTTAGTTTTCCCAACAAAAAATGAATTTTGTATGGACAAAAAAGTGATCACAGGATTTAGCCCAAATCGCTCTAGGAGGCTTAGTTTATGAGATATTTGCAATTTTAGTTTTCCCAACAAAAAATTAATTTTGTATGGAAAAAAAGTGATAACAGGATTTAGCCCAAATCGCTCTAGGAGGCTTAGTTTATGAGATATTTGCAATTTTAGTTTTCCCAACAAAAAATGAATTTTGTATGGAAAAAAAAGTGATCACAGGATTTAGCCCAAATCGCTCTAGGAGGCTTAGTTTATGAGATATTTGCAATTTTAGTTTTCCCAACAAAAAATGAATTTTGTATGGAAAAAAAAGTGATCACAGGATTTAGGCCAAATCGCTCTAGGCGGCTTAGTTTATGAGATATTTGCAATTTTAGTTTTCCCAACAAAAAATGAATTTTGTATGGAATAAAAGTGATAACCGGATTTAGCCCAAATCGCTCTAGGGGGCTTAGTTTATGAGATATTTTAGTTTTCCCAACAAAAAATGAATTTTGTATGGAAAAAAAAGTGATCACAGGATTTAGCCCAAATCGCTCTAGGAGGCTTAGTTTATGAGATATTTGCAATTTTAGTTTTCCCAACAAAAAATTAATTTTGTATAGAAAAAAAGTGATAACAGGATTTAGCCCAAATCGCTCTAGGAGGCTTAGTTTATGAGATATTTGCAATTTTAGTTTTCCCAACAAAAAATGAATTTTGTATGGAAAAAAAAGTGATAACAGGATTTAGCCCAAATCGCTCTAGGAGGCTTAGTTTATGAGATATTTGCAATTTTAGTTTTCCCAACAAAAAATGAATTTTGTATGGAAAAAAAAGTGATAACAGGATTTAGCCCAAATCGCTCTAGGAGGCTTAGTTTATGAGATATTTGCAATTTTAGTTTTCCCAACAAAAAATGAATTTTGTATGGAAAAAAAAGTTATAACAGGATTTAGCCCAAATCGCTCTAGGAGGCTTAGTTTATGAGATATTTGCAATTTTAGTTTTCCCAACAAAAAATTAATTTTGTATGGAAAAAAAAGTGATCACAGGATTTAGCCCAAATCGCTCTAGGAGGCTTAGTTTATGAGATATTTGCAATTTTAGTTTTCCCAACAAAAAATGAATTTTGTATGGAAAAAAAAGTGATCACAGGATTTAGCCCAAATCGCTCTAGGAGGCTTAGTTTATGAGATATTTGCAATTTTAGTTTTCCCAACAAAAAATTAATTTTGTATGGAAAAAAAATTTTAGTTTTCCCAACAAAAAATTAATTTTGTATGGAAAAAAAGTGATCACAGGATTTAGCCCAATTCGCTCTAGGAGGCTTAGTTTATGAGATATTTGCAATTTTAGTTTTCCCAACAAAAAATGAATTTTGTATGGAAAAAAAGTGATAACAGGATTTAGCCCAAATCGCTCTAGGAGGCTTAGTTTATGAGATATTTGCAATTTTAGTTTTCCCAACAAAAAATGAATTTTGTATTGAAAAAAAGTGATAACAGGATTTAGCCCAAATCGCTCTAGGAGGCTTAGTTTATGAGATATTTGCAATTTTAGTTTTCCCAACAAAAAATGAATTTTGTATGGAAAAAAAAGTGATCACAGGATTTAGCCCAAATCGCTCTAGGAGGCTTAGTTTATGAAATATTTGCAATTTTAGTTTTCCCAACAAAAAATTAATTTTGTATGGAAAAAAAATTTTAGTTTTCCCAACAAAAAATTAATTTTGTATGGAAAAAAAGTGATCACAGGATTTAGCCCAATTCGCTCTAGGAGGCTTAGTTTATGAGATATTTGCAATTTTAGTTTTCCCAACAAAAAATGAATTTTGTATGGAAAAAAAAGTGATCACAGGATTTAGCCCAAATCGCTCTAGGAGGCTTAGTTTATGAGATATTTGCAATTTTAGTTTTCCCAACAAAAAATTAATTTTGTATGGAAAAAAAGTGATAACAGGATTTAGCCCAAATCGCTCTAGGAGGCTTAGTTTATGAGATATTTGCAATTTTAGTTTTCCCAACAAAAAATTAATTTTGTATGGAAAAAAAAGTGATCACAGGATTTAGCCCAAATCGCTCTAGGAGGCTTAGTTTATGAGATATTTGCAATTTTAGTTTTCCCAACAAAAAATGAATTTTGTATGGAAAAAAAAGTGATCACAGGATTTAGCCCAAATCGCTCTAGGAGGCTTAGTTTATGAGATATTTGCAATTTTAGTTTTCCCAACAAAAAATGAATTTTGTATGGAAAAAAAGTGATCACAGGATTTAGCCCAAATCGCTCTAGGAGGCTTAGTTTATGAGATATTTGCAATTTTAGTTTTCCCAACAAAAAATGAATTTTGTATGGAAAAAAAAGTGATCACAGGATTTAGCCCAAATCGCTCTAGGAGGCTTAGTTTATGAGATATTTGCAATTTTAGTTTTCCCAACAAAAAATGAATTTTGTATGGAAAAAAAAGTGATCACAGGATTTAGCCCAAATCGCTCTAGGAGGCTTAGTTTATGAGATATTTGCAATTTTAGTTTTCCCAACAAAAAATGAAAAGTGATCACAGGATTTAGCCCAAATCGCTCTAGGAGGCTTAGTTCATGAGATATTTGCAATTTTAGTTTTCCCAACAAAAAATGAATTTTGTATGGAAAAAAAGTGATAACAGGATTTAGCCCAAATCGCTCTAGGAGGCTTAGTTTATGAGATATTTGCAATTTTAGTTTTCCCAACAAAAAATGAATTTTGTATGGAAAAAAAGTGATCACAGGATTTAGCCCAAATCGCTCTAGGAGGCTTAGTTTATGAGATATTTGCAATTTTAGTTTTCCCAACAAAAAATGAATTTTGTATGGAAAAAAAAGTGATCACAGGATTTAGCCCAAATCGCTCTAGGAGGCTTAGTTTATGAGATATTTGCAATTTTAGTTTTCCCAACAAAAAATGAATTTTGTATGGAAAAAAAGTGATCACAGGATTTAGCCCAAATCGCTCTAGGAGGCTTAGTTCATGAGATATTTGCAATTTTAGTTTTCCCAACAAAAAATGAATTTTGTATGGAAAAAAAGTGATCACAGGATTTAGCCCAAATCGCTCTAGGAGGCTTAGTTCATGAGATATTTGCAATTTTAGTTTTCCCAACAAAAAATGAATTTTGTATGGAAAAAAAGTGATCACAGGATTTAGCCCAAATCGCTCTAGGAGGCTTAGTTCATGAGATATTTGCAATTTTAGTTTTCCCAACAAAAAATGAATTTTGTATGGAAAAAAAGTGATCACAGGATTTAGCCCAAATCGCTCTAGGAGGCTTAGTTTATGAGATATTTGCAATTTTAGTTTTCCCAACAAAAAATGAAAAGTGATCACAGGATTTAGCCCAAATCGCTCTAGGAGGCTTAGTTCATGAGATATTTGCAATTTTAGTTTTCCCAACAAAAAATGAATTTTGTATGGAAAAAAAGTGATAACAGGATTTAGCCCAAATCGCTCTAGGAGGCTTAGTTTATGAGATATTTGCAATTTTAGTTTTCCCAACAAAAAATGAATTTTGTATGGAAAAAAAGTGATCACAGGATTTAGCCCAAATCGCTCTAGGAGGCTTAGTTCATGAGATATTTGCAATTTTAGTTTTCCCAACAAAAAATGAATTTTGTATGGAAAAAAAGTGATCACAGGATTTAGCCCAAATCGCTCTAGGAGGCTTAGTTCATGAGATATTTGCAATTTTAGTTTTCCCAACAAAAAATTAATTTTGTATGGAAAAAAAGTGATCACAGGATTTAGCCCAAATCGCTCTAGGAGGCTTAGTTTATGAGATATTTGCAATTTTAGTTTTCCCAACAAAAAATTAATTTTGTATGGAAAAAAAGTGATCACAGGATTTAGCCCAAATCGCTCTAGGAGGCTTAGTTCATGAGATATTTGCAATTTTAGTTTTCCCAACAAAAAATGAATTTTGTATGGAAAAAAAGTGATCACAGGATTTAGCCCAAATCGCTCTAGGAGGCTTAGTTTATGAGATATTTGCAATTTTAGTTTTCCCAACAAAAAATGAAAAGTGATCACAGGATTTAGCCCAAATCGCTCTAGGAGGCTTAGTTTATGAGATATTTGCAATTTTAGTTTTCCCAACAAAAAATTAATTTTGTATTGAAAAAAAGTGATAACAGGATTTAGCCCAAATCGCTCTAGGAGGCTTAGTTTATGAGATATTTGCAATTTTAGTTTTCCCAACAAAAAATGAATTTTGTATGGAAAAAAAAGTGATAACAGGATTTAGCCCAAATCGCTCTAGGAGGCTTAGTTTATGAGATATTTGCAATTTTAGTTTTCCCAACAAAAAATGAATTTTGTATGGAAAAAAAAGTGATAACCGGATTTAGCCCAAATCGCTCTAGGGGGCTTAGTTTATGAGATATTTTAGTTTTCCCAACAAAAAATGAATTTTGTATGGAAAAAAAAGTGATCACAGGATTTAGCCCAAATCGCTCTAGGAGGCTTAGTTTATGAGATATTTGCAATTTTAGTTTTCCCAACAAAAAATTAATTTTGTATGGAAAAAAAGTGATAACAGGATTTAGCCCAAATCGCTCTAGGAGGCTTAGTTTATGAGATATTTGCAATTTTAGTTTTCCCAACAAAAAATTAATTTTGTATGGAAAAAAAAGTGATCACAGGATTTAGCCCAAATCGCTCTAGGAGGCTTAGTTTATGAGATATTTGCAATTTTAGTTTTCCCAACAAAAAATGAATTTTGTATGGAAAAAAAAGTGATCACAGGATTTAGCCCAAATCGCTCTAGGAGGCTTAGTTTATGAGATATTTGCAATTTTAGTTTTCCCAACAAAAAATGAATTTTGTATGGAAAAAAAGTGATCACAGGATTTAGCCCAAATCGCTCTAGGAGGCTTAGTTTATGAGATATTTGCAATTTTAGTTTTCCCAACAAAAAATGAATTTTGTATGGAAAAAAAAGTGATCACAGGATTTAGCCCAAATCGCTCTAGGAGGCTTAGTTTATGAGATATTTGCAATTTTAGTTTTCCCAACAAAAAATGAATTTTGTATGGAAAAAAAAGTGATCACAGGATTTAGCCCAAATCGCTCTAGGAGGCTTAGTTTATGAGATATTTGCAATTTTAGTTTTCCCAACAAAAAATGAAAAGTGATCACAGGATTTAGCCCAAATCGCTCTAGGAGGCTTAGTTCATGAGATATTTGCAATTTTAGTTTTCCCAACAAAAAATGAATTTTGTATGGAAAAAAAGTGATAACAGGATTTAGCCCAAATCGCTCTAGGAGGCTTAGTTTATGAGATATTTGCAATTTTAGTTTTCCCAACAAAAAATGAATTTTGTATGGAAAAAAAGTGATCACAGGATTTAGCCCAAATCGCTCTAGGAGGCTTAGTTTATGAGATATTTGCAATTTTAGTTTTCCCAACAAAAAATGAATTTTGTATGGAAAAAAAAGTGATCACAGGATTTAGCCCAAATCGCTCTAGGAGGCTTAGTTTATGAGATATTTGCAATTTTAGTTTTCCCAACAAAAAATGAATTTTGTATGGAAAAAAAGTGATCACAGGATTTAGCCCAAATCGCTCTAGGAGGCTTAGTTCATGAGATATTTGCAATTTTAGTTTTCCCAACAAAAAATGAATTTTGTATGGAAAAAAAGTGATCACAGGATTTAGCCCAAATCGCTCTAGGAGGCTTAGTTCATGAGATATTTGCAATTTTAGTTTTCCCAACAAAAAATGAATTTTGTATGGAAAAAAAGTGATCACAGGATTTAGCCCAAATCGCTCTAGGAGGCTTAGTTCATGAGATATTTGCAATTTTAGTTTTCCCAACAAAAAATGAATTTTGTATGGAAAAAAAGTGATCACAGGATTTAGCCCAAATCGCTCTAGGAGGCTTAGTTTATGAGATATTTGCAATTTTAGTTTTCCCAACAAAAAATGAAAAGTGATCACAGGATTTAGCCCAAATCGCTCTAGGAGGCTTAGTTCATGAGATATTTGCAATTTTAGTTTTCCCAACAAAAAATGAATTTTGTATGGAAAAAAAGTGATAACAGGATTTAGCCCAAATCGCTCTAGGAGGCTTAGTTTATGAGATATTTGCAATTTTAGTTTTCCCAACAAAAAATGAATTTTGTATGGAAAAAAAGTGATCACAGGATTTAGCCCAAATCGCTCTAGGAGGCTTAGTTCATGAGATATTTGCAATTTTAGTTTTCCCAACAAAAAATGAATTTTGTATGGAAAAAAAGTGATCACAGGATTTAGCCCAAATCGCTCTAGGAGGCTTAGTTCATGAGATATTTGCAATTTTAGTTTTCCCAACAAAAAATTAATTTTGTATGGAAAAAAAGTGATCACAGGATTTAGCCCAAATCGCTCTAGGAGGCTTAGTTTATGAGATATTTGCAATTTTAGTTTTCCCAACAAAAAATTAATTTTGTATGGAAAAAAAGTGATCACAGGATTTAGCCCAAATCGCTCTAGGAGGCTTAGTTCATGAGATATTTGCAATTTTAGTTTTCCCAACAAAAAATGAATTTTGTATGGAAAAAAAGTGATCACAGGATTTAGCCCAAATCGCTCTAGGAGGCTTAGTTTATGAGATATTTGCAATTTTAGTTTTCCCAACAAAAAATGAAAAGTGATCACAGGATTTAGCCCAAATCGCTCTAGGAGGCTTAGTTTATGAGATATTTGCAATTTTAGTTTTCCCAACAAAAAATTAATTTTGTATTGAAAAAAAGTGATAACAGGATTTAGCCCAAATCGCTCTAGGAGGCTTAGTTTATGAGATATTTGCAATTTTAGTTTTCCCAACAAAAAATGAATTTTGTATGGAAAAAAAAGTGATAACAGGATTTAGCCCAAATCGCTCTAGGAGGCTTAGTTTATGAGATATTTGCAATTTTAGTTTTCCCAACAAAAAATGAATTTTGTATGGAAAAAAAAGTGATAACCGGATTTAGCCCAAATCGCTCTAGGGGGCTTAGTTTATGAGATATTTTAGTTTTCCCAACAAAAAATGAATTTTGTATGGAAAAAAAAGTGATCACAGGATTTAGCCCAAATCGCTCTAGGAGGCTTAGTTTATGAGATATTTGCAATTTTAGTTTTCCCAACAAAAAATTAATTTTGTATAGAAAAAAAGTGATAACAGGATTTAGCCCAAATCGCTCTAGGAGGCTTAGTTTATGAGATATTTGCAATTTTAGTTTTCCCAACAAAAATGAATTTTGTATGGAAAAAAAAGTGATAACAGGATTTAGCCCAAATCGCTCTAGGAGGCTTAGTTTATGAGATATTTGCAATTTTAGTTTTCCCAACAAAAAATGAATTTTGTATGGAAAAAAAAGTGATAACAGGATTTAGCCCAAATCGCTCTAGGAGGCTTAGTTTATGAGATATTTGCAATTTTAGTTTTCCCAACAAAAAATGAATTTTGTATGGAAAAAAAAGTTATAACAGGATTTAGCCCAAATCGCTCTAGGAGGCTTAGTTTATGAGATATTTGCAATTTTAGTTTTCCCAACAAAAAATTAATTTTGTATGGAAAAAAAAGTGATCACAGGATTTAGCCCAAATCGCTCTAGGAGGCTTAGTTTATGAGATATTTGCAATTTAGTTTTCCCAACAAAAAATGAATTTTGTATGGAAAAAAAAGTGATCACAGGATTTAGCCCAAATCGCTCTAGGAGGCTTAGTTTATGAGATATTTGCAATTTTAGTTTTCCCAACAAAAAATTAATTTTGTATGGAAAAAAAATTTTAGTTTTCCCAACAAAAAATTAATTTTGTATGGAAAAAAAGTGATCACAGGATTTAGCCCAATTCGCTCTAGGAGGCTTAGTTTATGAGATATTTGCAATTTTAGTTTTCCCAACAAAAAATGAATTTTGTATGGAAAAAAAGTGATAACAGGATTTAGCCCAAATCGCTCTAGGAGGCTTAGTTTATGAGATATTTGCAATTTTAGTTTTCCCAACAAAAAATGAATTTTGTATTGAAAAAAAGTGATAACAGGATTTAGCCCAAATCGCTCTAGGAGGCTTAGTTTATGAGATATTTGCAATTTTAGTTTTCCCAACAAAAAATGAATTTTGTATGGAAAAAAAAGTGATCACAGGATTTAGCCCAAATCGCTCTAGGAGGCTTAGTTTATGAAATATTTGCAATTTTAGTTTTCCCAACAAAAAATTAATTTTGTATGGAAAAAAAATTTTAGTTTTCCCAACAAAAAATTAATTTTGTATGGAAAAAAAGTGATCACAGGATTTAGCCCAATTCGCTCTAGGAGGCTTAGTTTATGAGATATTTGCAATTTTAGTTTTCCCAACAAAAAATGAATTTTGTATGGAAAAAAAAGTGATCACAGGATTTAGCCCAAATCGCTCTAGGAGGCTTAGTTTATGAGATATTTGCAATTTTAGTTTTCCCAACAAAAAATTAATTTTGTATGGAAAAAAAGTGATAACAGGATTTAGCCCAAATCGCTCTAGGAGGCTTAGTTTATGAGATATTTGCAATTTTAGTTTTCCCAACAAAAAATTAATTTTGTATGGAAAAAAAAGTGATCACAGGATTTAGCCCAAATCGCTCTAGGAGGCTTAGTTTATGAGATATTTGCAATTTTAGTTTTCCCAACAAAAAATGAATTTTGTATGGAAAAAAAAGTGATCACAGGATTTAGCCCAAATCGCTCTAGGAGGCTTAGTTTATGAGATATTTGCAATTTTAGTTTTCCCAACAAAAAATGAATTTTGTATGGAAAAAAAGTGATCACAGGATTTAGCCCAAATCGCTCTAGGAGGCTTAGTTTATGAGATATTTGCAATTTTAGTTTTCCCAACAAAAAATGAATTTTGTATGGAAAAAAAAGTGATCACAGGATTTAGCCCAAATCGCTCTAGGAGGCTTAGTTTATGAGATATTTGCAATTTTAGTTTTCCCAACAAAAAATGAATTTTGTATGGAAAAAAAAGTGATCACAGGATTTAGCCCAAATCGCTCTAGGAGGCTTAGTTTATGAGATATTTGCAATTTTAGTTTTCCCAACAAAAAATGAAAAGTGATCACAGGATTTAGCCCAAATCGCTCTAGGAGGCTTAGTTCATGAGATATTTGCAATTTTAGTTTTCCCAACAAAAAATGAATTTTGTATGGAAAAAAAGTGATAACAGGATTTAGCCCAAATCGCTCTAGGAGGCTTAGTTCATGAGATATTTGCAATTTTAGTTTTCCCAACAAAAAATGAATTTTGTATGGAAAAAAAGTGATCACAGGATTTAGCCCAAATCGCTCTAGGAGGCTTAGTTTATGAGATATTTGCAATTTTAGTTTTCCCAACAAAAAATGAATTTTGTATGGAAAAAAAAGTGATCACAGGATTTAGCCCAAATCGCTCTAGGAGGCTTAGTTTATGAGATATTTGCAATTTTAGTTTTCCCAACAAAAAATGAATTTTGTATGGAAAAAAAGTGATCACAGGATTTAGCCCAAATCGCTCTAGGAGGCTTAGTTCATGAGATATTTGCAATTTTAGTTTTCCCAACAAAAAATGAATTTTGTATGGAAAAAAAGTGATCACAGGATTTAGCCCAAATCGCTCTAGGAGGCTTAGTTCATGAGATATTTGCAATTTTAGTTTTCCCAACAAAAAATGAATTTTGTATGGAAAAAAAGTGATCACAGGATTTAGCCCAAATCGCTCTAGGAGGCTTAGTTCATGAGATATTTGCAATTTTAGTTTTCCCAACAAAAAATGAATTTTGTATGGAAAAAAAGTGATCACAGGATTTAGCCCAAATCGCTCTAGGAGGCTTAGTTTATGAGATATTTGCAATTTTAGTTTTCCCAACAAAAAATGAAAAGTGATCACAGGATTTAGCCCAAATCGCTCTAGGAGGCTTAGTTCATGAGATATTTGCAATTTTAGTTTTCCCAACAAAAAATGAATTTTGTATGGAAAAAAAGTGATAACAGGATTTAGCCCAAATCGCTCTAGGAGGCTTAGTTTATGAGATATTTGCAATTTTAGTTTTCCCAACAAAAAATGAATTTTGTATGGAAAAAAAGTGATCACAGGATTTAGCCCAAATCGCTCTAGGAGGCTTAGTTCATGAGATATTTGCAATTTTAGTTTTCCCAACAAAAAATGAATTTTGTATGGAAAAAAAGTGATCACAGGATTTAGCCCAAATCGCTCTAGGAGGCTTAGTTCATGAGATATTTGCAATTTTAGTTTTCCCAACAAAAAATTAATTTTGTATGGAAAAAAAGTGATCACAGGATTTAGCCCAAATCGCTCTAGGAGGCTTAGTTTATGAGATATTTGCAATTTTAGTTTTCCCAACAAAAAATTAATTTTGTATGGAAAAAAAGTGATCACAGGATTTAGCCCAAATCGCTCTAGGAGGCTTAGTTCATGAGATATTTGCAATTTTAGTTTTCCCAACAAAAAATGAATTTTGTATGGAAAAAAAGTGATCACAGGATTTAGCCCAAATCGCTCTAGGAGGCTTAGTTTATGAGATATTTGCAATTTTAGTTTTCCCAACAAAAAATGAAAAGTGATCACAGGATTTAGCCCAAATCGCTCTAGGAGGCTTAGTTTATGAGATATTTGCAATTTTAGTTTTCCCAACAAAACATTAATTTTGTATTGAAAAAAAGTGATAACAGGATTTAGCCCAAATCGCTCTAGGAGGCTTAGTTTATGAGATATTTGCAATTTTAGTTTTCCCAACAAAAAATGAATTTTGTATGGAAAAAAAGTGATCACAGGATTTAGCCCAAATCGCTCTAGGAGGCTTAGTTCATGAGATATTTGCAATTTTAGTTTTCCCAACAAAAAATGAATTTTGTATGGAAAAAAAGTGATCACAGGATTTAGCCCAAATCGCTCTAGGAGGCTTAGTTCATGAGATATTTGCAATTTTAGTTTTCCCAACAAAAAATGAATTTTGTATGGAAATAAAGTGATCACAGGATTTAGCCCAAATCGCTCTAGGAGGCTTAGTTTATGAGATATTTGCAATTTTAGTTTTCCCAACAAAAAATGAATTTTGTATGGAAAAAAAAGTGATCACAGGATTTAGCCCAAATCGCTCTAGGAGGCTTAGTTTATGAGATATTTGCAATTTTAGTTTTCCCAACAAAAAATGAATTTTGTATGGAAAAAAAATTTTAGTTTTCCCAACAAAAAATTAATTTTGTATGGAAAAAAAGTGATAACAGGATTTAGCCCAAATCGCTCTAGGAGGCTTAGTTTATGAGATATTTGCAATTTTAGTTTTCCCAACAAAAAATTAATTTTGTATGGAAAAAAAGTGATAACAGGATTTAGCCCAAATCGCTCTAGGAGGCTTAGTTTATGAGATATTTGCAATTTTAGTTTTCCCAACAAAAAATGAATTTTGTATGGAAAAAAAGTGATAACAGGATTTAGCCCAAATCGCTCTAGGAGGCTTAGTTTATGAGATATTTGCAATTTTAGTTTTCCCAACAAAAAATTAATTTTGTATGGAAAAAAAGTGATAACAGGATTTAGCCCAAATCGCTCTAGGAGGCTTAGTTTATGAGATATTTGCAATTTTAGTTTTCCCAACAAAAAATGAATTTTGTATGGACAAAAAAGTGATCACAGGATTTAGCCCAAATCGCTCTAGGAGGCTTAGTTCATGAGATATTTGCAATTTTAGTTTTCCCAACAAAAAATGAATTTTGTATGGAAAAAAAAGTGATCACAGGATTTAGCCCAAATCGCTCTAGGAGGCTTAGTTTATGAGATATTTGCAATTTTAGTTTTCCCAACAAAAAATGAATTTTGTATGGACAAAAAAGTGATCACAGGATTTAGCCCAAATCGCTCTAGGAGGCTTAGTTCATGAGATATTTGCAATTTTAGTTTTCCCAACAAAAAATGAATTTTGTATGGAAAAAAAAGTGATCACAGGATTTAGCCCAAATCGCTCTAGGAGGCTTAGTTTATGAGATATTTGCAATTTTAGTTTTCCCAACAAAAAATGAATTTTGTATGAAAAAAAAAGTGATCACAGGATTTAGCCCAAATCGCTCTAGGAGGCTTAGTTTATGAGATATTTGCAATTTTAGTTTTCCCAACAAAAAATTAATTTTGTATGGAAAAAAAGTGATAACAGGATTTAGCCCAAATCGCTCTAGGAGGCTTAGTTTATGAGATATTTGCAATTTTAGTTTTCCCAACAAAAAATGAATTTTGTATGGAAAAAAAAGTGATCACAGGATTTAGCCCAAATCGCTCTAGGAGGCTTAGTTTATGAGATATTTGCAATTTTAGTTTTCCCAACAAAAAATGAATTTTGTATGGAAAAAAAAGTGATCACAGGATTTAGGCCAAATCGCTCTAGGCGGCTTAGTTTATGAGATATTTGCAATTTTAGTTTTCCCAACAAAAAATGAATTTTGTATGGAATAAAAGTGATAACCGGATTTAGCCCAAATCGCTCTAGGGGGCTTAGTTTATGAGATATTTTAGTTTTCCCAACAAAAAATGAATTTTGTATGGAAAAAAAAGTGATCACAGGATTTAGCCCAAATCGCTCTAGGAGGCTTAGTTTATGAGATATTTGCAATTTTAGTTTTCCCAACAAAAAATTAATTTTGTATAGAAAAAAAGTGATAACAGGATTTAGCCCAAATCGCTCTAGGAGGCTTAGTTTATGAGATATTTGCAATTTTAGTTTTCCCAACAAAAAATTAATTTTGTATGGAAAAAAAGTGATCACAGGATTTAGCCCAAATCGCTCTAGGAGGCTTAGTTCATGAGATATTTGCAATTTTAGTTTTCCCAACAAAAAATGAATTTTGTATGGAAAAAAAGTGATCACAGGATTTAGCCCAAATCGCTCTAGGAGGCTTAGTTCATGAGATATTTGCAATTTTAGTTTTCCCAACAAAAAATTAATTTTGTATGGAAAAAAAGTGATCACAGGATTTAGCCCAAATCGCTCTAGGAGGCTTAGTTTATGAGATATTTGCAATTTTAGTTTTCCCAACAAAAAATTAATTTTGTATGGAAAAAAAGTGATCACAGGATTTAGCCCAAATCGCTCTAGGAGGCTTAGTTCATGAGATATTTGCAATTTTAGTTTTCCCAACAAAAAATGAATTTTGTATGGAAAAAAAGTGATCACAGGATTTAGCCCAAATCGCTCTAGGAGGCTTAGTTTATGAGATATTTGCAATTTTAGTTTTCCCAACAAAAAATGAAAAGTGATCACAGGATTTAGCCCAAATCGCTCTAGGAGGCTTAGTTTATGAGATATTTGCAATTTTAGTTTTCCCAACAAAACATTAATTTTGTATTGAAAAAAAGTGATAACAGGATTTAGCCCAAATCGCTCTAGGAGGCTTAGTTTATGAGATATTTGCAATTTTAGTTTTCCCAACAAAAAATGAATTTTGTATGGAAAAAAAGTGATCACAGGATTTAGCCCAAATCGCTCTAGGAGGCTTAGTTCATGAGATATTTGCAATTTTAGTTTTCCCAACAAAAAATGAATTTTGTATGGAAAAAAAGTGATCACAGGATTTAGCCCAAATCGCTCTAGGAGGCTTAGTTCATGAGATATTTGCAATTTTAGTTTTCCCAACAAAAAATGAATTTTGTATGGAAATAAAGTGATCACAGGATTTAGCCCAAATCGCTCTAGGAGGCTTAGTTTATGAGATATTTGCAATTTTAGTTTTCCCAACAAAAAATGAATTTTGTATGGAAAAAAAAGTGATCACAGGATTTAGCCCAAATCGCTCTAGGAGGCTTAGTTTATGAGATATTTGCAATTTTAGTTTTCCCAACAAAAAATGAATTTTGTATGGAAAAAAAATTTTAGTTTTCCCAACAAAAAATTAATTTTGTATGGAAAAAAAGTGATAACAGGATTTAGCCCAAATCGCTCTAGGAGGCTTAGTTTATGAGATATTTGCAATTTTAGTTTTCCCAACAAAAAATTAATTTTGTATGGAAAAAAAGTGATAACAGGATTTAGCCCAAATCGCTCTAGGAGGCTTAGTTTATGAGATATTTGCAATTTTAGTTTTCCCAACAAAAAATGAATTTTGTATGGAAAAAAAGTGATAACAGGATTTAGCCCAAATCGCTCTAGGAGGCTTAGTTTATGAGATATTTGCAATTTTAGTTTTCCCAACAAAAAATTAATTTTGTATGGAAAAAAAGTGATAACAGGATTTAGCCCAAATCGCTCTAGGAGGCTTAGTTTATGAGATATTTGCAATTTTAGTTTTCCCAACAAAAAATGAATTTTGTATGGACAAAAAAGTGATCACAGGATTTAGCCCAAATCGCTCTAGGAGGCTTAGTTCATGAGATATTTGCAATTTTAGTTTTCCCAACAAAAAATGAATTTTGTATGGAAAAAAAAGTGATCACAGGATTTAGCCCAAATCGCTCTAGGAGGCTTAGTTTATGAGATATTTGCAATTTTAGTTTTCCCAACAAAAAATGAATTTTGTATGGACAAAAAAGTGATCACAGGATTTAGCCCAAATCGCTCTAGGAGGCTTAGTTCATGAGATATTTGCAATTTTAGTTTTCCCAACAAAAAATGAATTTTGTATGGAAAAAAAAGTGATCACAGGATTTAGCCCAAATCGCTCTAGGAGGCTTAGTTTATGAGATATTTGCAATTTTAGTTTTCCCAACAAAAAATGAATTTTGTATGAAAAAAAAAGTGATCACAGGATTTAGCCCAAATCGCTCTAGGAGGCTTAGTTTATGAGATATTTGCAATTTTAGTTTTCCCAACAAAAAATTAATTTTGTATGGAAAAAAAGTGATAACAGGATTTAGCCCAAATCGCTCTAGGAGGCTTAGTTTATGAGATATTTGCAATTTTAGTTTTCCCAACAAAAAATGAATTTTGTATGGAAAAAAAAGTGATCACAGGATTTAGCCCAAATCGCTCTAGGAGGCTTAGTTTATGAGATATTTGCAATTTTAGTTTTCCCAACAAAAAATGAATTTTGTATGGAAAAAAAAGTGATCACAGGATTTAGGCCAAATCGCTCTAGGCGGCTTAGTTTATGAGATATTTGCAATTTTAGTTTTCCCAACAAAAAATGAATTTTGTATGGAATAAAAGTGATAACCGGATTTAGCCCAAATCGCTCTAGGGGGCTTAGTTTATGAGATATTTTAGTTTTCCCAACAAAAAATGAATTTTGTATGGAAAAAAAAGTGATCACAGGATTTAGCCCAAATCGCTCTAGGAGGCTTAGTTTATGAGATATTTGCAATTTTAGTTTTCCCAACAAAAAATTAATTTTGTATAGAAAAAAAGTGATAACAGGATTTAGCCCAAATCGCTCTAGGAGGCTTAGTTTATGAGATATTTGCAATTTTAGTTTTCCCAACAAAAAATGAATTTTGTATGGAAAAAAAAGTGATAACAGGATTTAGCCCAAATCGCTCTAGGAGGCTTAGTTCATGAGATATTTGCAATTTTAGTTTTCCCAACAAAAAATGAATTTTGTATGAAAAAAAAAGTGATAACAGGATTTAGCCCAAATCGCTCTAGGAGGCTTAGTTTATGAGATATTTGCAATTTTAGTTTTCCCAACAAAAAATGAATTTTGTATGGAAAAAAAAGTTATAACAGGATTTAGCCCAAATCGCTCTAGGAGGCTTAGTTTATGAGATATTTGCAATTTTAGTTTTCCCAACAAAAAATTAATTTTGTATGGAAAAAAAAGTGATCACAGGATTTAGCCCAAATCGCTCTAGGAGGCTTAGTTTATGAGATATTTGCAATTTTAGTTTTCCCAACAAAAAATGAATTTTGTATGGAAAAAAAAGTGATCACAGGATTTAGCCCAAATCGCTCTAGGAGGCTTAGTTTATGAAATATTTGCAATTTTAGTTTTCCCAACAAAAAATTAATTTTGTATGGAAAAAAAATTTTAGTTTTCCCAACAAAAAATTAATTTTGTATGGAAAAAAAGTGATCACAGGATTTAGCCCAATTCGCTCTAGGAGGCTTAGTTTATGAGATATTTGCAATTTTAGTTTTCCCAACAAAAAATGAATTTTGTATGGAAAAAAAGTGATAACAGGATTTAGCCCAAATCGCTCTAGGAGGCTTAGTTTATGAGATATTTGCAATTTTAGTTTTCCCAACAAAAAATGAATTTTGTATTGAAAAAAAGTGATAACAGGATTTAGCCCAAATCGCTCTAGGAGGCTTAGTTTATGAGATATTTGCAATTTTAGTTTTCCCAACAAAAAATGAATTTTGTATGGAAAAAAAAGTGATCACAGGATTTAGCCCAAATCGCTCTAGGAGGCTTAGTTTATGAAATATTTGCAATTTTAGTTTTCCCAACAAAAAATTAATTTTGTATGGAAAAAAAATTTTAGTTTTCCCAACAAAAAATTAATTTTGTATGGAAAAAAAGTGATCACAGGATTTAGCCCAATTCGCTCTAGGAGGCTTAGTTTATGAGATATTTGCAATTTTAGTTTTCCCAACAAAAAATGAATTTTGTATGGAAAAAAAAGTGATCACAGGATTTAGCCCAAATCGCTCTAGGAGGCTTAGTTTATGAGATATTTGCAATTTTAGTTTTCCCAACAAAAAATTAATTTTGTATGGAAAAAAAGTGATAACAGGATTTAGCCCAAATCGCTCTAGGAGGCTTAGTTTATGAGATATTTGCAATTTTAGTTTTCCCAACAAAAAATTAATTTTGTATGGAAAAAAAAGTGATCACAGGATTTAGCCCAAATCGCTCTAGGAGGCTTAGTTTATGAGATATTTGCAATTTTAGTTTTCCCAACAAAAAATGAATTTTGTATGGAAAAAAAAGTGATCACAGGATTTAGCCCAAATCGCTCTAGGAGGCTTAGTTTATGAGATATTTGCAATTTTAGTTTTCCCAACAAAAAATTAATTTTGTATGGAAAAAAAATTTTAGTTTTCCCAACAAAAAATTAATTTTGTATGGAAAAAAAGTGATCACAGGATTTAGCCCAATTCGCTCTAGGAGGCTTAGTTTATGAGATATTTGCAATTTTAGTTTTCCCAACAAAAAATGAATTTTGTATGGAAAAAAAAGTGATCACAGGATTTAGCCCAAATCGCTCTAGGAGGCTTAGTTTATGAGATATTTGCAATTTTAGTTTTCCCAACAAAAAATTAATTTTGTATGGAAAAAAAGTGATAACAGGATTTAGCCCAAATCGCTCTAGGAGGCTTAGTTTATGAGATATTTGCAATTTTAGTTTTCCCAACAAAAAATGAATTTTGTATTGAAAAAAAGTGATAACAGGATTTAGCCCAAATCGCTCTAGGAGGCTTAGTTTATGAGATATTTGCAATTTTAGTTTTCCCAACAAAAAATGAATTTTGTATGGAAAAAAAAGTGATCACAGGATTTAGCCCAAATCGCTCTAGGAGGCTTAGTTTATGAAATATTTGCAATTTTAGTTTTCCCAACAAAAAATTAATTTTGTATGGAAAAAAAATTTTAGTTTTCCCAACAAAAAATTAATTTTGTATGGAAAAAAAGTGATCACAGGATTTAGCCCAATTCGCTCTAGGAGGCTTAGTTTATGAGATATTTGCAATTTTAGTTTTCCCAACAAAAAATGAATTTTGTATGGAAAAAAAAGTGATCACAGGATTTAGCCCAAATCGCTCTAGGAGGCTTAGTTTATGAGATATTTGCAATTTTAGTTTTCCCAACAAAAAATTAATTTTGTATGGAAAAAAAGTGATAACAGGATTTAGCCCAAATCGCTCTAGGAGGCTTAGTTTATGAGATATTTGCAATTTTAGTTTTCCCAACAAAAAATTAATTTTGTATGGAAAAAAAAGTGATCACAGGATTTAGCCCAAATCGCTCTAGGAGGCTTAGTTTATGAGATATTTGCAATTTTAGTTTTCCCAACAAAAAATGAATTTTGTATGGAAAAAAAAGTGATCACAGGATTTAGCCCAAATCGCTCTAGGAGGCTTAGTTTATGAGATATTTGCAATTTTAGTTTTCCCAACAAAAAATTAATTTTGTATGGAAAAAAAATTTTAGTTTTCCCAACAAAAAATTAATTTTGTATGGAAAAAAAGTGATCACAGGATTTAGCCCAATTCGCTCTAGGAGGCTTAGTTTATGAGATATTTGCAATTTTAGTTTTCCCAACAAAAAATGAATTTTGTATGGAAAAAAAAGTGATCACAGGATTTAGCCCAAATCGCTCTAGGAGGCTTAGTTTATGAGATATTTGCAATTTTAGTTTTCCCAACAAAAAATTAATTTTGTATGGAAAAAAAGTGATAACAGGATTTAGCCCAAATCGCTCTAGGAGGCTTAGTTTATGAGATATTTGCAATTTTAGTTTTCCCAACAAAAAATGAATTTTGTATGGAAAAAAAAGTGATAACAGGATTTAGCCCAAATCGCTCTAGGAGGCTTAGTTCATGAGATATTTGCAATTTTAGTTTTCCCAACAAAAAATGAATTTTGTATGAAAAAAAAAGTGATAACAGGATTTAGCCCAAATCGCTCTAGGAGGCTTAGTTTATGAGATATTTGCAATTTTAGTTTTCCCAACAAAAAATGAATTTTGTATGGAAAAAAAAGTTATAACAGGATTTAGCCCAAATCGCTCTAGGAGGCTTAGTTTATGAGATATTTGCAATTTTAGTTTTCCCAACAAAAAATTAATTTTGTATGGAAAAAAAAGTGATCACAGGATTTAGCCCAAATCGCTCTAGGAGGCTTAGTTTATGAGATATTTGCAATTTTAGTTTTCCCAACAAAAAATGAATTTTGTATGGAAAAAAAAGTGATCACAGAATTTAGCCCAAATCGCTCTAGGAGGCTTAGTTTATGAAATATTTGCAATTTTAGTTTTCCCAACAAAAAATTAATTTTGTATGGAAAAAAAATTTTAGTTTTCCCAACAAAAAATTAATTTTGTATGGAAAAAAAGTGATCACAGGATTTAGCCCAATTCGCTCTAGGAGGCTTAGTTTATGAGATATTTGCAATTTTAGTTTTCCCAACAAAAAATGAATTTTGTATGGAAAAAAAGTGATAACAGGATTTAGCCCAAATCGCTCTAGGAGGCTTAGTTTATGAGATATTTGCAATTTTAGTTTTCCCAACAAAAAATGAATTTTGTATTGAAAAAAAGTGATAACAGGATTTAGCCCAAATCGCTCTAGGAGGCTTAGTTTATGAGATATTTGCAATTTTAGTTTTCCCAACAAAAAATGAATTTTGTATGGAAAAAAAAGTGATCACAGGATTTAGCCCAAATCGCTCTAGGAGGCTTAGTTTATGAAATATTTGCAATTTTAGTTTTCCCAACAAAAAATTAATTTTGTATGGAAAAAAAATTTTAGTTTTCCCAACAAAAAATTAATTTTGTATGGAAAAAAAGTGATCACAGGATTTAGCCCAATTCGCTCTAGGAGGCTTAGTTTATGAGATATTTGCAATTTTAGTTTTCCCAACAAAAAATGAATTTTGTATGGAAAAAAAAGTGATCACAGGATTTAGCCCAAATCGCTCTAGGAGGCTTAGTTTATGAGATATTTGCAATTTTAGTTTTCCCAACAAAAAATTAATTTTGTAAAAAGTGATCACAGGATTTAGCCCAATTCGCTCTAGGAGGCTTAGTTTATGAGATATTTGCAATTTTAGTTTTCCCAACAAAAAATGAATTTTGTATGGAAAAAAAAGTGATCACAGGATTTAGCCCAAATCGCTCTAGGAGGCTTAGTTTATGAGATATTTGCAATTTTAGTTTTCCCAACAAAAAATTAATTTTGTATGGAAAAAAAGTGATAACAGGATTTAGCCCAAATCGCTCTAGGAGGCTTAGTTTATGAGATATTTGCAATTTTAGTTTTCCCAACAAAAAATTAATTTTGTATGGAAAAAAAAGTGATCACAGGATTTAGCCCAAATCGCTCTAGGAGGCTTAGTTTATGAGATATTTGCAATTTTAGTTTTCCCAACAAAAAATGAATTTTGTATGGAAAAAAAAGTGATCACAGGATTTAGCCCAAATCGCTCTAGGAGGCTTAGTTTATGAGATATTTGCAATTTTAGTTTTCCCAACAAAAAATGAATTTTGTATGGAAAAAAAGTCATCACAGGATTTAGCCCAAATCGCTCTAGGAGGCTTAGTTTATGAGATATTTGCAATTTTAGTTTTCCCAACAAAAAATGAATTTTGTATGGAAAAAAAAGTGATCACAGGATTTAGCCCAAATCGCTCTAGGAGGCTTAGTTTATGAGATATTTGCAATTTTAGTTTTCCCAACAAAAAATGAATTTTGTATGGAAAAAAAAGTGATCACAGGATTTAGCCCAAATCGCTCTAGGAGGCTTAGTTTATGAAATATTTGCAATTTTAGTTTTCCCAACAAAAAATTAATTTTGTATGGAAAAAAAATTTTAGTTTTCCCAACAAAAAATTAATTTTGTATGGAAAAAAAGTGATCACAGGATTTAGCCCAATTCGCTCTAGGAGGCTTAGTTTATGAGATATTTGCAATTTTAGTTTTCCCAACAAAAAATGAATTTTGTATGGAAAAAAAGTGATAACAGGATTTAGCCCAAATCGCTCTAGGAGGCTTAGTTTATGAGATATTTGCAATTTTAGTTTTCCCAACAAAAAATGAATTTTGTATTGAAAAAAAGTGATAACAGGATTTAGCCCAAATCGCTCTAGGAGGCTTAGTTTATGAGATATTTGCAATTTTAGTTTTCCCAACAAAAAATGAATTTTGTATGGAAAAAAAGTGATCACAGGATTTAGCCCAAATCGCTCTAGGAGGCTTAGTTTATGAGATATTTGCAATTTTAGTTTTCCCAACAAAAAATGAATTTTGTATGGAAAAAAAAGTGATCACAGGATTTAGCCCAAATCGCTCTAGGAGGCTTAGTTTATGAGATATTTGCAATTTTAGTTTTCCCAACAAAAAATGAATTTTGTATGGAAAAAAAAGTGATCACAGGATTTAGCCCAAATCGCTCTAGGAGGCTTAGTTTATGAGATATTTGCAATTTTAGTTTTCCCAACAAAAAATGAATTTTGTATGGAAAAAAAGTGATCACAGGATTTAGCCCAAATCGCTCTAGGAGGCTTAGTTCATGAGATATTTGCAATTTTAGTTTTCCCAACAAAAAATGAATTTTGTATGGAAAAAAAGTGATCACAGGATTTAGCCCAAATCGCTCTAGGAGGCTTAGTTCATGAGATATTTGCAATTTTAGTTTTCCCAACAAAAAATGAATTTTGTATGGAAAAAAAGTGATCACAGGATTTAGCCCAAATCGCTCTAGGAGGCTTAGTTTATGAGATATTTGCAATTTTAGTTTTCCCAACAAAAAATGAAAAGTGATCACAGGATTTAGCCCAAATCGCTCTAGGAGGCTTAGTTCATGAGATATTTGCAATTTTAGTTTTCCCAACAAAAAATGAATTTTGTATGGAAAAAAAGTGATAACAGGATTTAGCCCAAATCGCTCTAGGAGGCTTAGTTTATGAGATATTTGCAATTTTAGTTTTCCCAACAAAAAATGAATTTTGTATGGAAAAAAAGTGATCACAGGATTTAGCCCAAATCGCTCTAGGAGGCTTAGTTCATGAGATATTTGCAATTTTAGTTTTCCCAACAAAAAATGAATTTTGTATGGAAAAAAAGTGATCACAGGATTTAGCCCAAATCGCTCTAGGAGGCTTAGTTCATGAGATATTTGCAATTTTAGTTTTCCCAACAAAAAATTAATTTTGTATGGAAAAAAAGTGATCACAGGATTTAGCCCAAATCGCTCTAGGAGGCTTAGTTTATGAGATATTTGCAATTTTAGTTTTCCCAACAAAAAATGAATTTTGTATGGAAAAAAAAGTGATCACAGGATTTAGCCCAAATCGCTCTAGGAGGCTTAGTTTATGAGATATTTGCAATTTTAGTTTTCCCAACAAAAAATGAATTTTGTATGGAAAAAAAAGTGATCACAGGATTTAGCCCAAATCGCTCTAGGAGGCTTAGTTTATGAGATATTTGCAATTTTAGTTTTCCCAACAAAAAATGAATTTTGTATGGAAAAAAAGTGATCACAGGATTTAGCCCAAATCGCTCTAGGAGGCTTAGTTCATGAGATATTTGCAATTTTAGTTTTCCCAACAAAAAATGAATTTTGTATGGAAAAAAAGTGATCACAGGATTTAGCCCAAATCGCTCTAGGAGGCTTAGTTCATGAGATATTTGCAATTTTAGTTTTCCCAACAAAAAATGAATTTTGTATGGAAAAAAAGTGATCACAGGATTTAGCCCAAATCGCTCTAGGAGGCTTAGTTCATGAGATATTTGCAATTTTAGTTTTCCCAACAAAAAATGAATTTTGTATGGAAAAAAAGTGATCACAGGATTTAGCCCAAATCGCTCTAGGAGGCTTAGTTCATGAGATATTTGCAATTTTAGTTTTCCCAACAAAAAATGAATTTTGTATGGAAAAAAAGTGATCACAGGATTTAGCCCAAATCGCTCTAGGAGGCTTAGTTCATGAGATATTTGCAATTTTAGTTTTCCCAACAAAAAATGAATTTTGTATGGAAAAAAAGTGATCACAGGATTTAGCCCAAATCGCTCTAGGAGGCTTAGTTTATGAGATATTTGCAATTTTAGTTTTCCCAACAAAAAATGAAAAGTGATCACAGGATTTAGCCCAAATCGCTCTAGGAGGCTTAGTTCATGAGATATTTGCAATTTTAGTTTTCCCAACAAAAAATGAATTTTGTATGGAAAAAAAGTGATAACAGGATTTAGCCCAAATCGCTCTAGGAGGCTTAGTTTATGAGATATTTGCAATTTTAGTTTTCCCAACAAAAAATGAATTTTGTATGGAAAAAAAGTGATCACAGGATTTAGCCCAAATCGCTCTAGGAGGCTTAGTTCATGAGATATTTGCAATTTTAGTTTTCCCAACAAAAAATGAATTTTGTATGGAAAAAAAGTGATCACAGGATTTAGCCCAAATCGCTCTAGGAGGCTTAGTTCATGAGATATTTGCAATTTTAGTTTTCCCAACAAAAAATTAATTTTGTATGGAAAAAAAGTGATCACAGGATTTAGCCCAAATCGCTCTAGGAGGCTTAGTTTATGAGATATTTGCAATTTTAGTTTTCCCAACAAAAAATGAATTTTGTATGGAAAAAAAAGTGATCACAGGATTTAGCCCAAATCGCTCTAGGAGGCTTAGTTTATGAGATATTTGCAATTTTAGTTTTCCCAACAAAAAATGAATTTTGTATGGAAAAAAAAGTGATCACAGGATTTAGCCCAAATCGCTCTAGGAGGCTTAGTTTATGAGATATTTGCAATTTTAGTTTTCCCAACAAAAAATGAATTTTGTATGGAAAAAAAGTGATCACAGGATTTAGCCCAAATCGCTCTAGGAGGCTTAGTTCATGAGATATTTGCAATTTTAGTTTTCCCAACAAAAAATGAATTTTGTATGGAAAAAAAGTGATCACAGGATTTAGCCCAAATCGCTCTAGGAGGCTTAGTTCATGAGATATTTGCAATTTTAGTTTTCCCAACAAAAAATGAATTTTGTATGGAAAAAAAGTGATCACAGGATTTAGCCCAAATCGCTCTAGGAGGCTTAGTTCATGAGATATTTGCAATTTTAGTTTTCCCAACAAAAAATGAATTTTGTATGGAAAAAAAGTGATCACAGGATTTAGCCCAAATCGCTCTAGGAGGCTTAGTTTATGAGATATTTGCAATTTTAGTTTTCCCAACAAAAAATGAAAAGTGATCACAGGATTTAGCCCAAATCGCTCTAGGAGGCTTAGTTCATGAGATATTTGCAATTTTAGTTTTCCCAACAAAAAATGAATTTTGTATGGAAAAAAAGTGATAACAGGATTTAGCCCAAATCGCTCTAGGAGGCTTAGTTTATGAGATATTTGCAATTTTAGTTTTCCCAACAAAAAATGAATTTTGTATGGAAAAAAAGTGATCACAGGATTTAGCCCAAATCGCTCTAGGAGGCTTAGTTCATGAGATATTTGCAATTTTAGTTTTCCCAACAAAAAATGAATTTTGTATGGAAAAAAAGTGATCACAGGATTTAGCCCAAATCGCTCTAGGAGGCTTAGTTCATGAGATATTTGCAATTTTAGTTTTCCCAACAAAAAATTAATTTTGTATGGAAAAAAAGTGATCACAGGATTTAGCCCAAATCGCTCTAGGAGGCTTAGTTTATGAGATATTTGCAATTTTAGTTTTCCCAACAAAAAATTAATTTTGTATGGAAAAAAAGTGATCACAGGATTTAGCCCAAATCGCTCTAGGAGGCTTAGTTCATGAGATATTTGCAATTTTAGTTTTCCCAACAAAAAATGAATTTTGTATGGAAAAAAAGTGATCACAGGATTTAGCCCAAATCGCTCTAGGAGGCTTAGTTTATGAGATATTTGCAATTTTAGTTTTCCCAACAAAAAATGAAAAGTGATCACAGGATTTAGCCCAAATCGCTCTAGGAGGCTTAGTTTATGAGATATTTGCAATTTTAGTTTTCCCAACAAAAAATTAATTTTGTATTGAAAAAAAGTGATAACAGGATTTAGCCCAAATCGCTCTAGGAGGCTTAGTTTATGAGATATTTGCAATTTTAGTTTTCCCAACAAAAAATGAATTTTGTATGGAAAAAAAGTGATCACAGGATTTAGCCCAAATCGCTCTAGGAGGCTTAGTTCATGAGATATTTGCAATTTTAGTTTTCCCAACAAAAAATGAATTTTGTATGGAAAAAAAGTGATCACAGGATTTAGCCCAAATCGCTCTAGGAGGCTTAGTTCATGAGATATTTGCAATTTTAGTTTTCCCAACAAAAAATGAATTTTGTATGGAAAAAAAGTGATCACAGGATTTAGCCCAAATCGCTCTAGGAGGCTTAGTTTATGAGATATTTGCAATTTTAGTTTTCCCAACAAAAAATGAATTTTGTATGGAAAAAAAAGTGATCACAGGATTTAGCCCAAATCGCTCTAGGAGGCTTAGTTTATGAGATATTTGCAATTTTAGTTTTCCCAACAAAAAATGAATTTTGTATGGAAAAAAAATTTTAGTTTTCCCAACAAAAAATTAATTTTGTATGGAAAAAAAGTGATAACAGGATTTAGCCCAAATCGCTCTAGGAGGCTTAGTTTATGAGATATTTGCAATTTTAGTTTTCCCAACAAAAAATTAATTTTGTATGGAAAAAAAGTGATAACAGGATTTAGCCCAAATCGCTCTAGGAGGCTTAGTTTATGAGATATTTGCAATTTTAGTTTTCCCAACAAAAAATGAATTTTGTATGGAAAAAAAGTGATAACAGGATTTAGCCCAAATCGCTCTAGGAGGCTTAGTTTATGAGATATTTGCAATTTTAGTTTTCCCAACAAAAAATTAATTTTGTATGGAAAAAAAGTGATAACAGGATTTAGCCCAAATCGCTCTAGGAGGCTTAGTTTATGAGATATTTGCAATTTTAGTTTTCCCAACAAAAAATGAATTTTGTATGGACAAAAAAGTGATCACAGGATTTAGCCCAAATCGCTCTAGGAGGCTTAGTTCATGAGATATTTGCAATTTTAGTTTTCCCAACAAAAAATGAATTTTGTATGGAAAAAAAAGTGATCACAGGATTTAGCCCAAATCGCTCTAGGAGGCTTAGTTTATGAGATATTTGCAATTTTAGTTTTCCCAACAAAAAATGAATTTTGTATGAAAAAAAAAGTGATCACAGGATTTAGCCCAAATCGCTCTAGGAGGCTTAGTTTATGAGATATTTGCAATTTTAGTTTTCCCAACAAAAAATTAATTTTGTATGGAAAAAAAGTGATAACAGGATTTAGCCCAAATCGCTCTAGGAGGCTTAGTTTATGAGATATTTGCAATTTTAGTTTTCCCAACAAAAAATGAATTTTGTATGGAAAAAAAAGTGATCACAGGATTTAGCCCAAATCGCTCTAGGAGGCTTAGTTTATGAGATATTTGCAATTTTAGTTTTCCCAACAAAAAATGAATTTTGTATGGAAAAAAAAGTGATCACAGGATTTAGGCCAAATCGCTCTAGGCGGCTTAGTTTATGAGATATTTGCAATTTTAGTTTTCCCAACAAAAAATGAATTTTGTATGGAATAAAAGTGATAACCGGATTTAGCCCAAATCGCTCTAGGGGGCTTAGTTTATGAGATATTTTAGTTTTCCCAACAAAAAATGAATTTTGTATGGAAAAAAAAGTGATCACAGGATTTAGCCCAAATCGCTCTAGGAGGCTTAGTTTATGAGATATTTGCAATTTTAGTTTTCCCAACAAAAAATTAATTTTGTATAGAAAAAAAGTGATAACAGGATTTAGCCCAAATCGCTCTAGGAGGCTTAGTTTATGAGATATTTGCAATTTTAGTTTTCCCAACAAAAAATGAATTTTGTATGGAAAAAAAAGTGATAACAGGATTTAGCCCAAATCGCTCTAGGAGGCTTAGTTCATGAGATATTTGCAATTTTAGTTTTCCCAACAAAAAATGAATTTTGTATGAAAAAAAAAGTGATAACAGGATTTAGCCCAAATCGCTCTAGGAGGCTTAGTTTATGAGATATTTGCAATTTTAGTTTTCCCAACAAAAAATGAATTTTGTATGGAAAAAAAAGTTATAACAGGATTTAGCCCAAATCGCTCTAGGAGGCTTAGTTTATGAGATATTTGCAATTTTAGTTTTCCCAACAAAAAATTAATTTTGTATGGAAAAAAAAGTGATCACAGGATTTAGCCCAAATCGCTCTAGGAGGCTTAGTTTATGAGATATTTGCAATTTTAGTTTTCCCAACAAAAAATGAATTTTGTATGGAAAAAAAAGTGATCACAGGATTTAGCCCAAATCGCTCTAGGAGGCTTAGTTTATGAAATATTTGCAATTTTAGTTTTCCCAACAAAAAATTAATTTTGTATGGAAAAAAAATTTTAGTTTTCCCAACAAAAAATTAATTTTGTATGGAAAAAAAGTGATCACAGGATTTAGCCCAATTCGCTCTAGGAGGCTTAGTTTATGAGATATTTGCAATTTTAGTTTTCCCAACAAAAAATGAATTTTGTATGGAAAAAAAGTGATAACAGGATTTAGCCCAAATCGCTCTAGGAGGCTTAGTTTATGAGATATTTGCAATTTTAGTTTTCCCAACAAAAAATGAATTTTGTATTGAAAAAAAGTGATAACAGGATTTAGCCCAAATCGCTCTAGGAGGCTTAGTTTATGAGATATTTGCAATTTTAGTTTTCCCAACAAAAAATGAATTTTGTATGGAAAAAAAAGTGATCACAGGATTTAGCCCAAATCGCTCTAGGAGGCTTAGTTTATGAAATATTTGCAATTTTAGTTTTCCCAACAAAAAATTAATTTTGTATGGAAAAAAAATTTTAGTTTTCCCAACAAAAAATTAATTTTGTATGGAAAAAAAGTGATCACAGGATTTAGCCCAATTCGCTCTAGGAGGCTTAGTTTATGAGATATTTGCAATTTTAGTTTTCCCAACAAAAAATGAATTTTGTATGGAAAAAAAAGTGATCACAGGATTTAGCCCAAATCGCTCTAGGAGGCTTAGTTTATGAGATATTTGCAATTTTAGTTTTCCCAACAAAAAATTAATTTTGTATGGAAAAAAAGTGATAACAGGATTTAGCCCAAATCGCTCTAGGAGGCTTAGTTTATGAGATATTTGCAATTTTAGTTTTCCCAACAAAAAATTAATTTTGTATGGAAAAAAAAGTGATCACAGGATTTAGCCCAAATCGCTCTAGGAGGCTTAGTTTATGAGATATTTGCAATTTTAGTTTTCCCAACAAAAAATGAATTTTGTATGGAAAAAAAAGTGATCACAGGATTTAGCCCAAATCGCTCTAGGAGGCTTAGTTTATGAAATATTTGCAATTTTAGTTTTCCCAACAAAAAATTAATTTTGTATGGAAAAAAAATTTTAGTTTTCCCAACAAAAAATTAATTTTGTATGGAAAAAAAGTGATCACAGGATTTAGCCCAATTCGCTCTAGGAGGCTTAGTTTATGAGATATTTGCAATTTTAGTTTTCCCAACAAAAAATGAATTTTGTATGGAAAAAAAAGTGATCACAGGATTTAGCCCAAATCGCTCTAGGAGGCTTAGTTTATGAGATATTTGCAATTTTAGTTTTCCCAACAAAAAATTAATTTTGTATGGAAAAAAAGTGATAACAGGATTTAGCCCAAATCGCTCTAGGAGGCTTAGTTTATGAGATATTTGCAATTTTAGTTTTCCCAACAAAAAATTAATTTTGTATGGAAAAAAAAGTGATCACAGGATTTAGCCCAAATCGCTCTAGGAGGCTTAGTTTATGAGATATTTGCAATTTTAGTTTTCCCAACAAAAAATGAATTTTGTATGGAAAAAAAGTGATCACAGGATTTAGCCCAAATCGCTCTAGGAGGCTTAGTTTATGAGATATTTGCAATTTTAGTTTTCCCAACAAAAAATGAATTTTGTATGGAAAAAAAAGTGATCACAGGATTTAGCCCAAATCGCTCTAGGAGGCTTAGTTTATGAGATATTTGCAATTTTAGTTTTCCCAACAAAAAATGAATTTTGTATGGAAAAAAAAGTGATCACAGGATTTAGCCCAAATCGCTCTAGGAGGCTTAGTTTATGAGATATTTGCAATTTTAGTTTTCCCAACAAAAAATGAATTTTGTATGGAAAAAAAGTGATCACAGGATTTAGCCCAAATCGCTCTAGGAGGCTTAGTTCATGAGATATTTGCAATTTTAGTTTTCCCAACAAAAAATGAATTTTGTATGGAAAAAAAGTGATCACAGGATTTAGCCCAAATCGCTCTAGGAGGCTTAGTTCATGAGATATTTGCAATTTTAGTTTTCCCAACAAAAAATGAATTTTGTATGGAAAAAAAGTGATCACAGGATTTAGCCCAAATCGCTCTAGGAGGCTTAGTTCATGAGATATTTGCAATTTTAGTTTTCCCAACAAAAAATGAATTTTGTATGGAAAAAAAGTGATCACAGGATTTAGCCCAAATCGCTCTAGGAGGCTTAGTTTATGAGATATTTGCAATTTTAGTTTTCCCAACAAAAAATGAAAAGTGATCACAGGATTTAGCCCAAATCGCTCTAGGAGGCTTAGTTCATGAGATATTTGCAATTTTAGTTTTCCCAACAAAAAATGAATTTTGTATGGAAAAAAAGTGATAACAGGATTTAGCCCAAATCGCTCTAGGAGGCTTAGTTTATGAGATATTTGCAATTTTAGTTTTCCCAACAAAAAATGAATTTTGTATGGAAAAAAAGTGATCACAGGATTTAGCCCAAATCGCTCTAGGAGGCTTAGTTCATGAGATATTTGCAATTTTAGTTTTCCCAACAAAAAATGAATTTTGTATGGAAAAAAAGTGATCACAGGATTTAGCCCAAATCGCTCTAGGAGGCTTAGTTCATGAGATATTTGCAATTTTAGTTTTCCCAACAAAAAATGAATTTTGTATGGAAAAAAAGTGATCACAGGATTTAGCCCAAATCGCTCTAGGAGGCTTAGTTCATGAGATATTTGCAATTTTAGTTTTCCCAACAAAAAATGAATTTTGTATGGAAAAAAAGTGATCACAGGATTTAGCCCAAATCGCTCTAGGAGGCTTAGTTCATGAGATATTTGCAATTTTAGTTTTCCCAACAAAAAATGAATTTTGTATGGAAAAAAAGTGATCACAGGATTTAGCCCAAATCGCTCTAGGAGGCTTAGTTTATGAGATATTTGCAATTTTAGTTTTCCCAACAAAAAATGAAAAGTGATCACAGGATTTAGCCCAAATCGCTCTAGGAGGCTTAGTTCATGAGATATTTGCAATTTTAGTTTTCCCAACAAAAAATGAATTTTGTATGGAAAAAAAGTGATAACAGGATTTAGCCCAAATCGCTCTAGGAGGCTTAGTTTATGAGATATTTGCAATTTTAGTTTTCCCAACAAAAAATGAATTTTGTATGGAAAAAAAGTGATCACAGGATTTAGCCCAAATCGCTCTAGGAGGCTTAGTTCATGAGATATTTGCAATTTTAGTTTTCCCAACAAAAAATGAATTTTGTATGGAAAAAAAGTGATCACAGGATTTAGCCCAAATCGCTCTAGGAGGCTTAGTTCATGAGATATTTGCAATTTTAGTTTTCCCAACAAAAAATTAATTTTGTATGGAAAAAAAGTGATCACAGGATTTAGCCCAAATCGCTCTAGGAGGCTTAGTTTATGAGATATTTGCAATTTTAGTTTTCCCAACAAAAAATTAATTTTGTATGGAAAAAAAGTGATCACAGGATTTAGCCCAAATCGCTCTAGGAGGCTTAGTTTATGAGATATTTGCAATTTTAGTTTTCCCAACAAAAAATGAATTTTGTATGGAAAAAAAGTGATCACAGGATTTAGCCCAAATCGCTCTAGGAGGCTTAGTTTATGAGATATTTGCAATTTTAGTTTTCCCAACAAAAAATGAAAAGTGATCACAGGATTTAGCCCAAATCGCTCTAGGAGGCTTAGTTTATGAGATATTTGCAATTTTAGTTTTCCCAACAAAAAATGAATTTTGTATGGAAAAAAAAGTGATCACAGGATTTAGCCCAAATCGCTCTAGGAGGCTTAGTTTATGAGATATTTGCAATTTTAGTTTTCCCAACAAAAAATGAATTTTGTATGGAAAAAAAGTGATCACAGGATTTAGCCCAAATCGCTCTAGGAGGCTTAGTTCATGAGATATTTGCAATTTTAGTTTTCCCAACAAAAAATGAATTTTGTATGGAAAAAAAGTGATCACAGGATTTAGCCCAAATCGCTCTAGGAGGCTTAGTTCATGAGATATTTGCAATTTTAGTTTTCCCAACAAAAAATGAATTTTGTATGGAAAAAAAGTGATCACAGGATTTAGCCCAAATCGCTCTAGGAGGCTTAGTTTATGAGATATTTGCAATTTTAGTTTTCCCAACAAAAAATGAATTTTGTATGGAAAAAAAAGTGATCACAGGATTTAGCCCAAATCGCTCTAGGAGGCTTAGTTTATGAGATATTTGCAATTTTAGTTTTCCCAACAAAAAATGAATTTTGTATGGAAAAAAAATTTTAGTTTTCCCAACAAAAAATTAATTTTGTATGGAAAAAAAGTGATAACAGGATTTAGCCCAAATCGCTCTAGGAGGCTTAGTTTATGAGATATTTGCAATTTTAGTTTTCCCAACAAAAAATGAATTTTGTATGGAAAAAAAGTGATAACAGGATTTAGCCCAAATCGCTCTAGGAGGCTTAGTTTATGAGATATTTGCAATTTTAGTTTTCCCAACAAAAAATTAATTTTGTATGGAAAAAAAGTGATAACAGGATTTAGCCCAAATCGCTCTAGGAGGCTTAGTTTATGAGATATTTGCAATTTTAGTTTTCCCAACAAAAAATGAATTTTGTATGGACAAAAAAGTGATCACAGGATTTAGCCCAAATCGCTCTAGGAGGCTTAGTTCATGAGATATTTGCAATTTTAGTTTTCCCAACAAAAAATGAATTTTGTATGGAAAAAAAAGTGATCACAGGATTTAGCCCAAATCGCTCTAGGAGGCTTAGTTTATGAGATATTTGCAATTTTAGTTTTCCCAACAAAAAATGAATTTTGTATGAAAAAAAAAGTGATCACAGGATTTAGCCCAAATCGCTCTAGGAGGCTTAGTTTATGAGATATTTGCAATTTTAGTTTTCCCAACAAAAAATTAATTTTGTATGGAAAAAAAGTGATAACAGGATTTAGCCCAAATCGCTCTAGGAGGCTTAGTTTATGAGATATTTGCAATTTTAGTTTTCCCAACAAAAAATGAATTTTGTATGGAAAAAAAAGTGATCACAGGATTTAGCCCAAATCGCTCTAGGAGGCTTAGTTTATGAGATATTTGCAATTTTAGTTTTCCCAACAAAAAATGAATTTTGTATGGAAAAAAAAGTGATCACAGGATTTAGGCCAAATCGCTCTAGGCGGCTTAGTTTATGAGATATTTGCAATTTTAGTTTTCCCAACAAAAAATGAATTTTGTATGGAATAAAAGTGATAACCGGATTTAGCCCAAATCGCTCTAGGGGGCTTAGTTTATGAGATATTTTAGTTTTCCCAACAAAAAATGAATTTTGTATGGAAAAAAAAGTGATCACAGGATTTAGCCCAAATCGCTCTAGGAGGCTTAGTTTATGAGATATTTGCAATTTTAGTTTTCCCAACAAAAAATTAATTTTGTATAGAAAAAAAGTGATAACAGGATTTAGCCCAAATCGCTCTAGGAGGCTTAGTTTATGAGATATTTGCAATTTTAGTTTTCCCAACAAAAAATGAATTTTGTATGGAAAAAAAAGTGATAACAGGATTTAGCCCAAATCGCTCTAGGAGGCTTAGTTCATGAGATATTTGCAATTTTAGTTTTCCCAACAAAAAATGAATTTTGTATGAAAAAAAAAGTGATAACAGGATTTAGCCCAAATCGCTCTAGGAGGCTTAGTTTATGAGATATTTGCAATTTTAGTTTTCCCAACAAAAAATGAATTTTGTATGGAAAAAAAAGTTATAACAGGATTTAGCCCAAATCGCTCTAGGAGGCTTAGTTTATGAGATATTTGCAATTTTAGTTTTCCCAACAAAAAATTAATTTTGTATGGAAAAAAAAGTGATCACAGGATTTAGCCCAAATCGCTCTAGGAGGCTTAGTTTATGAGATATTTGCAATTTTAGTTTTCCCAACAAAAAATGAATTTTGTATGGAAAAAAAAGTGATCACAGGATTTAGCCCAAATCGCTCTAGGAGGCTTAGTTTATGAAATATTTGCAATTTTAGTTTTCCCAACAAAAAATTAATTTTGTATGGAAAAAAAATTTTAGTTTTCCCAACAAAAAATTAATTTTGTATGGAAAAAAAGTGATCACAGGATTTAGCCCAATTCGCTCTAGGAGGCTTAGTTTATGAGATATTTGCAATTTTAGTTTTCCCAACAAAAAATGAATTTTGTATGGAAAAAAAGTGATAACAGGATTTAGCCCAAATCGCTCTAGGAGGCTTAGTTTATGAGATATTTGCAATTTTAGTTTTCCCAACAAAAAATGAATTTTGTATTGAAAAAAAGTGATAACAGGATTTAGCCCAAATCGCTCTAGGAGGCTTAGTTTATGAGATATTTGCAATTTTAGTTTTCCCAACAAAAAATGAATTTTGTATGGAAAAAAAAGTGATCACAGGATTTAGCCCAAATCGCTCTAGGAGGCTTAGTTTATGAAATATTTGCAATTTTAGTTTTCCCAACAAAAAATTAATTTTGTATGGAAAAAAAATTTTAGTTTTCCCAACAAAAAATTAATTTTGTATGGAAAAAAGTGATCACAGGATTTAGCCCAATTCGCTCTAGGAGGCTTAGTTTATGAGATATTTGCAATTTTAGTTTTCCCAACAAAAAATGAATTTTGTATGGAAAAAAAAGTGATCACAGGATTTAGCCCAAATCGCTCTAGGAGGCTTAGTTTATGAGATATTTGCAATTTTAGTTTTCCCAACAAAAAATTAATTTTGTATGGAAAAAAAGTGATAACAGGATTTAGCCCAAATCGCTCTAGGAGGCTTAGTTTATGAGATATTTGCAATTTTAGTTTTCCCAACAAAAAATTAATTTTGTATGGAAAAAAAAGTGATCACAGGATTTAGCCCAAATCGCTCTAGGAGGCTTAGTTTATGAGATATTTGCAATTTTAGTTTTCCCAACAAAAAATGAATTTTGTATGGAAAAAAAAGTGATCACAGGATTTAGCCCAAATCGCTCTAGGAGGCTTAGTTTATGAGATATTTGCAATTTTAGTTTTCCCAACAAAAAATGAATTTTGTATGGAAAAAAAAGTGATCACAGGATTTAGCCCAAATCGCTCTAGGAGGCTTAGTTTATGAGATATTTGCAATTTTAGTTTTCCCAACAAAAAATGAATTTTGTATGGAATAAAAGTGATAACCGGATTTAGCCCAAATCGCTCTAGGGGGCTTAGTTTATGAGATATTTTAGTTTTCCCAACAAAAAATGAATTTTGTATGGAAAAAAAAGTGATCACAGGATTTAGCCCAAATCGCTCTAGGAGGCTTAGTTTATGAGATATTTGCAATTTTAGTTTTCCCAACAAAAAATTAATTTTGTATGGAAAAAAAATTTTAGTTTTCCCAACAAAAAATTAATTTTGTATGGAAAAAAAGTGATCACAGGATTTAGCCCAATTCGCTCTAGGAGGCTTAGTTTATGAGATATTTGCAATTTTAGTTTTCCCAACAAAAAATGAATTTTGTATGGAAAAAAAAGTGATCACAGGATTTAGCCCAAATCGCTCTAGGCGGCTTAGTTTATGAGATATTTGCAATTTTAGTTTTCCCAACAAAAAATGAATTTTGTATGGAATAAAAGTGATAACCGGATTTAGCCCAAATCGCTCTAGGGGGCTTAGTTTATGAGATATTTTAGTTTTCCCAACAAAAAATGAATTTTGTATGGAAAAAAAAGTGATCACAGGATTTAGCCCAAATCGCTCTAGGAGGCTTAGTTTATGAGATATTTGCAATTTTAGTTTTCCCAACAAAAAATGAATTTTGTATGGAATAAAAGTGATAACCGGATTTAGCCCAAATCGCTCTAGGGGGCTTAGTTTATGAGATATTTTAGTTTTCCCAACAAAAAATGAATTTTGTATGGAAAAAAAAGTGATAACAGGATTTAGCCCAAATCGCTCTAGGAGGCTTAGTTCATGAGATATTTGCAATTTTAGTTTTCCCAACAAAAAATGAATTTTGTATGAAAAAAAAAGTGATAACAGGATTTAGCCCAAATCGCTCTAGGAGGCTTAGTTTATGAGATATTTGCAATTTTAGTTTTCCCAACAAAAAATGAATTTTGTATGGAAAAAAAAGTTATAACAGGATTTAGCCCAAATCGCTCTAGGAGGCTTAGTTTATGAGATATTTGCAATTTTAGTTTTCCCAACAAAAAATTAATTTTGTATGGAAAAAAAAGTGATCACAGGATTTAGCCCAAATCGCTCTAGGAGGCTTAGTTTATGAGATATTTGCAATTTTAGTTTTCCCAACAAAAAATGAATTTTGTATGGAAAAAAAAGTGATCACAGGATTTAGCCCAAATCGCTCTAGGAGGCTTAGTTTATGAAATATTTGCAATTTTAGTTTTCCCAACAAAAAATTAATTTTGTATGGAAAAAAAATTTTAGTTTTCCCAACAAAAAATTAATTTTGTATGGAAAAAAAGTGATCACAGGATTTAGCCCAATTCGCTCTAGGAGGCTTAGTTTATGAGATATTTGCAATTTTAGTTTTCCCAACAAAAAATGAATTTTGTATGGAAAAAAAGTGATAACAGGATTTAGCCCAAATCGCTCTAGGAGGCTTAGTTTATGAGATATTTGCAATTTTAGTTTTCCCAACGAAAAATGAATTTTGTATTGAAAAAAAGTGATAACAGGATTTAGCCCAAATCGCTCTAGGAGGCTTAGTTTATGAGATATTTGCAATTTTAGTTTTCCCAACAAAAAATGAATTTTGTATGGAAAAAAAAGTGATCACAGGATTTAGCCCAAATCGCTCTAGGAGGCTTAGTTTATGAAATATTTGCAATTTTAGTTTTCCCAACAAAAAATTAATTTTGTATGGAAAAAAAATTTTAGTTTTCCCAACAAAAAATTAATTTTGTATGGAAAAAAAGTGATCACAGGATTTAGCCCAATTCGCTCTAGGAGGCTTAGTTTATGAGATATTTGCAATTTTAGTTTTCCCAACAAAAAATGAATTTTGTATGGAAAAAAAAGTGATCACAGGATTTAGCCCAAATCGCTCTAGGAGGCTTAGTTTATGAGATATTTGCAATTTTAGTTTTCCCAACAAAAAATTAATTTTGTATGGAAAAAAAGTGATAACAGGATTTAGCCCAAATCGCTCTAGGAGGCTTAGTTTATGAGATATTTGCAATTTTAGTTTTCCCAACAAAAAATTAATTTTGTATGGAAAAAAAAGTGATCACAGGATTTAGCCCAAATCGCTCTAGGAGGCTTAGTTTATGAGATATTTGCAATTTTAGTTTTCCCAACAAAAAATGAATTTTGTATGGAAAAAAAAGTGATCACAGGATTTAGCCCAAATCGCTCTAGGAGGCTTAGTTTATGAGATATTTGCAATTTTAGTTTTCCCAACAAAAAATGAATTTTGTATGGAAAAAAAAGTGATCACAGGATTTAGCCCAAATCGCTCTAGGAGGCTTAGTTTATGAGATATTTGCAATTTTAGTTTTCCCAACAAAAAATGAATTTTGTATGGAATAAAAGTGATAACCGGATTTAGCCCAAATCGCTCTAGGGGGCTTAGTTTATGAGATATTTTAGTTTTCCCAACAAAAAATGAATTTTGTATGGAAAAAAAAGTGATCACAGGATTTAGCCCAAATCGCTCTAGGAGGCTTAGTTTATGAGATATTTGCAATTTTAGTTTTCCCAACAAAAAATTAATTTTGTATGGAAAAAAAATTTTAGTTTTCCCAACAAAAAATGAATTTTGTATGGAAAAAAAAGTGATCACAGGATTTAGCCCAAATCGCTCTAGGAGGCTTAGTTTATGAGATATTTGCAATTTTAGTTTTCCCAACAAAAAATTAATTTTGTATGGAAAAAAAGTGATAACAGGATTTAGCCCAAATCGCTCTAGGAGGCTTAGTTTATGAGATATTTGCAATTTTAGTTTTCCCAACAAAAAATTAATTTTGTATGGAAAAAAAAGTGATCACAGGATTTAGCCCAAATCGCTCTAGGAGGCTTAGTTTATGAGATATTTGCAATTTTAGTTTTCCCAACAAAAAATGAATTTTGTATGGAAAAAAAAGTGATCACAGGATTTAGCCCAAATCGCTCTAGGAGGCTTAGTTTATGAGATATTTGCAATTTTAGTTTTCCCAACAAAAAATGAATTTTGTATGGAAAAAAAAGTGATCACAGGATTTAGCCCAAATCGCTCTAGGAGGCTTAGTTTATGAGATATTTGCAATTTTAGTTTTCCCAACAAAAAATGAATTTTGTATGGAATAAAAGTGATAACCGGATTTAGCCCAAATCGCTCTAGGGGGCTTAGTTTATGAGATATTTTAGTTTTCCCAACAAAAAATGAATTTTGTATGGAAAAAAAAGTGATCACAGGATTTAGCCCAAATCGCTCTAGGAGGCTTAGTTTATGAGATATTTGCAATTTTAGTTTTCCCAACAAAAAATTAATTTTGTATGGAAAAAAAATTTTAGTTTTCCCAACAAAAAATTAATTTTGTATGGAAAAAAAGTGATCACAGGATTTAGCCCAATTCGCTCTAGGAGGCTTAGTTTATGAGATATTTGCAATTTTAGTTTTCCCAACAAAAAATGAATTTTGTATGGAAAAAAAGTGATCACAGGATTTAGCCCAAATCGCTCTAGGCGGCTTAGTTTATGAGATATTTGCAATTTTAGTTTTCCCAACAAAAAATGAATTTTGTATGGAATAAAAGTGATAACCGGATTTAGCCCAAATCGCTCTAGGGGGCTTAGTTTATGAGATATTTTAGTTTTCCCAACAAAAAATGAATTTTGTATGGAAAAAAAAGTGATCACAGGATTTAGCCCAAATCGCTCTAGGAGGCTTAGTTTATGAGATATTTGCAATTTTAGTTTTCCCAACAAAAAATGAATTTTGTATGGAATAAAAGTGATAACCGGATTTAGCCCAAATCGCTCTAGGGGGCTTAGTTTATGAGATATTTTAGTTTTCCCAACAAAAAATGAATTTTGTATGGAAAAAAAAGTGATAACAGGATTTAGCCCAAATCGCTCTAGGAGGCTTAGTTCATGAGATATTTGCAATTTTAGTTTTCCCAACAAAAAATGAATTTTGTATGAAAAAAAAAGTGATAACAGGATTTAGCCCAAATCGCTCTAGGAGGCTTAGTTTATGAGATATTTGCAATTTTAGTTTTCCCAACAAAAAATGAATTTTGTATGGAAAAAAAGTGATAACAGGATTTAGCCCAAATCGCTCTAGGAGGCTTAGTTTATGAGATATTTGCAATTTTAGTTTTCCCAACAAAAAATGAATTTTGTATGGAATAAAAGTGATAACCGGATTTAGCCCAAATCGCTCTAGGGGGCTTAGTTTATGAGATATTTTAGTTTTCCCAACAAAAAATGAATTTTGTATGGAAAAAAAAGTGATAACAGGATTTAGCCCAAATCGCTCTAGGAGGCTTAGTTCATGAGATATTTGCAATTTTAGTTTTCCCAACAAAAAATGAATTTTGTATGAAAAAAAAAGTGATAACAGGATTTAGCCCAAATCGCTCTAGGAGGCTTAGTTTATGAGATATTTGCAATTTTAGTTTTCCCAACAAAAAATGAATTTTGTATGGAAAAAAAAGTGATCACAGGATTTAGCCCAAATCGCTCTAGGAGGCTTAGTTTATGAAATATTTGCAATTTTAGTTTTCCCAACAATAAATTAATTTTGTATGGAAAAAAAATTTTAGTTTTCCCAACAAAAAATTAATTTTGTATGGAAAAAAAGTGATCACAGGATTTAGCCCAATTCGCTCTAGGAGGCTTAGTTTATGAGATATTTGCAATTTTAGTTTTCCCAACAAAAAATGAATTTTGTATGGAAAAAAAGTGATAACAGGATTTAGCCCAAATCGCTCTAGGAGGCTTAGTTTATGAGATATTTGCAATTTTAGTTTTCCCAACAAAAAATGAATTTTGTATGGAATAAAAGTGATAACAGTTTATGAGATATTTGCAATTTTAGTTTTCCCAACAAAAAATGAATTTTGTATTGAAAAAAAGTGATAACAGGATTTAGCCCAAATCGCTCTAGGAGGCTTAGTTTATGAGATATTTGCAATTTTAGTTTTCCCAACAAAAAATGAATTTTGTATGGAAAAAAAAGTGATCACAGGATTTAGCCCAAATCGCTCTAGGAGGCTTAGTTTATGAAATATTTGCAATTTTAGTTTTCCCAACAAAAAATTAATTTTGTATGGAAAAAAAATTTTAGTTTTCCCAACAAAAAATGAATTTTGTATGGAAAAAAAGTGATCACAGGATTTAGCCCAATTCGCTCTAGGAGGCTTAGTTTATGAGATATTTGCAATTTTAGTTTTCCCAACAAAAAATGAATTTTGTATGGAAAAAAAAGTGATCACAGGATTTAGCCCAAATCGCTCTAGGAGGCTTAGTTTATGAGATATTTGCAATTTTAGTTTTCCCAACAAAAAATTAATTTTGTATGGAAAAAAAGTGATAACAGGATTTAGCCCAAATCGCTCTAGGAGGCTTAGTTTATGAGATATTTGCAATTTTAGTTTTCCCAACAAAAAATTAATTTTGTATGGAAAAAAAATTTTAGTTTTCCCAACAAAAAATTAATTTTGTATGGAAAAAAAGTGATCACAGGATTTAGCCCAATTCGCTCTAGGAGGCTTAGTTTATGAGATATTTGCAATTTTAGTTTTCCCAACAAAAAATGAATTTTGTATTGAAAAAAAGTGATAACAGGATTTAGCCCAAATCGCTCTAGGAGGCTTAGTTTATGAGATATTTGCAATTTTAGTTTTCCCAACAAAAAATGAATTTTGTATGGAAAAAAAAGTGATCACAGGATTTAGCCCAAATCGCTCTAGGAGGCTTAGTTTATGAAATATTTGCAATTTTAGTTTTCCCAACAAAAAATTAATTTTGTATGGAAAAAAAATTTTAGTTTTCCCAACAAAAAATTAATTTTGTATGGAAAAAAAGTGATCACAGGATTTAGCCCAATTCGCTCTAGGAGGCTTAGTTTATGAGATATTTGCAATTTTAGTTTTCCCAACAAAAAATGAATTTTGTATGGAAAAAAAAGTGATCACAGGATTTAGCCCAAATCGCTCTAGGAGGCTTAGTTTATGAGATATTTGCAATTTTAGTTTTCCCAACAAAAAATTAATTTTGTATGGAAAAAAAGTGATAACAGGATTTAGCCCAAATCGCTCTAGGAGGCTTAGTTTATGAGATATTTGCAATTTTAGTTTTCCCAACAAAAAATTAATTTTGTATGGAAAAAAAAGTGATCACAGGATTTAGCCCAAATCGCTCTAGGAGGCTTAGTTTATGAGATATTTGCAATTTTAGTTTTCCCAACAAAAAATGAATTTTGTATGGAAAAAAAAGTGATCACAGGATTTAGCCCAAATCGCTCTAGGAGGCTTAGTTTATGAGATATTTGCAATTTTAGTTTTCCCAACAAAAAATGAATTTTGTATGGAAAAAAAAGTGATCACAGGATTTAGCCCAAATCGCTCTAGGAGGCTTAGTTTATGAGATATTTGCAATTTTAGTTTTCCCAACAAATATTGAATTTTGTATGGAAAAAAAGTGATAACAGGATTTAGCCCAAATCGCTCTAGGAGGCTTAGTTCATGAGATATTTGCACTTTTAGTTTTCCCAACAAAAAATTAATTTTGTATGGAAAAAAAGTGATAACAGGATTTAGCCCAAATCGCTCTAGGAGGCTTAGTTTATGAAATATTTGCAATTTTAGTTTTCCCAACAAAAAATTAATTTTGTATGGAAAAAAAGTGATAACAGGATTTAGCCCAAATCGCTCTAGGAGGCTTGGTTTATGAGATATTTGCAATTTTAGTTTTCCCAACAAAAAATTAATTTTGTATGGAAAAAAAGTGATAACAGGATTTAGCCCAAATCGCTCTAGGAGGCTTAGTTTATGAGATATTTGCAATTTTAGTTTTCCCAACAAAAAATGAATTTTGTATGGACAAAAAAGTGATCACAGGATTTAGCCCAAATCGCTCTAGGAGGCTTAGTTCATGAGATATTTGCAATTTTAGTTTTCCCAACAAAAAATGAATTTTGTATGGAAAAAAAAGTGATCACAGGATTTAGCCCAAATCGCTCTAGGAGGCTTAGTTTATGAGATATTTGCAATTTTAGTTTTCCCAACAAAAAATGAATTTTGTATGGAAAAAAAAGTGATCACAGGATTTAGCCCAAATCGCTCTAGGAGGCTTAGTTTATGAGATATTTGCAATTTTAGTTTTCCCAACAAAAAATGAATTTTGTATGGAAAAAAAATTTTAGTTTTCCCAACAAAAAATTAATTTTGTATGGAAAAAAAGTGATAACAGGATTTAGCCCAAATCGCTCTAGGAGGCTTAGTTTATGAGATATTTGCAATTTTAGTTTTCCCAACAAAAAATGAATTTTGTATGGAAAAAAAAGTGATCACAGGATTTAGCCCAAATCGCTCTAGAAGGCTTAGTTTATGAAATATTTGCAATTTTAGTTTTCCCAACAAAAAATTAATTTTGTATGGAAAAAAAATTTTAGTTTTCCCAACAAAAAATTAATTTTGTATGGAAAAATAGTGATCACAGGATTTAGCCCAATTCGCTCTAGGAGGCTTAGTTTATGAGATATTTGCAATTTTAGTTTTCCCAACAAAAAATTAATTTTGTATTGAAAAAAAGTGATAACAGGATTTAGCCCAAATCGCTCTAGGAGGCTTAGTTTATGAGATATTTGCAATTTTAGTTTTCCCAACAAAAAATTAATTTTGTATTGAAAAAAAGTGATAACAGGATTTAGCCCAAATCGCTCTAGGAGGCTTAGTTTATGAGATATTTGCAATTTTAGTTTTCCCAACAAAAAATTAATTTTGTATGGAAAAAAAAGTGATCACAGGATTTAGCCCAAATCGCTCTAGGAGGCTTAGTTTATGAAATATTTGCAATTTTAGTTTTCCCAACAAAAAATGAATTTTGTATGGAAAAAAAAGTGATCACAGGATTTAACCCAAATCGCTCTAGGAGGCTTAGTTTATGAAATATTTGCAATTTTAGTTTTCCAAACAAAAAATTAATTTTGTATGGAAAAAAAATTTTAGTTTTCCCAACAAAAAATTAATTTTGTATGGAAAAATAGTGATCACAGGATTTAGCCCAATTCGCTCTAGGAGGCTTAGTTTATGAGATATTTGCAATTTTAGTTTAGTTTAGTTTAGGCTTAGTTTATGAAATATTTGCAATTTTAGTTTTCCCAACAAAAAATGAATTTTGTATGGAAAAAAAAGTGATCACAGGATTTAACCCAAATCGCTCTAGGAGGCTTAGTTTATGAAATATTTGCAATTTTAGTTTTCCAAACAAAAAATTAATTTTGTATGGAAAAAAAATTTTAGTTTTCCCAACAAAAAATTAATTTTGTATGGAAAAATAGTGATCACAGGATTTAGCCCAATTCGCTCTAGGAGGCTTAGTTTATGAGATATTTGCAATTTTAGTTTAGTTTAGTTTAGGCTTAGTTTATGAAATATTTGCAATTTTAGTTTTCCCAACAAAAAATGAATTTTGTATGGAAAAAAAAGTGATCACAGGATTTAACCCAAATCGCTCTAGGAGGCTTAGTTTATGAGATATTTGCAATTTTAGTTTAGTTTAGTTTAGGCTTAGTTTATGAGATATTTGCACTTTTAGTTTTCCCAACAAAAAATTAATTTTGTATGGAAAAAAAGTGATAACAGGATTTAGCCCAAATCGCTCTAGGAGGCTTAGTTTATGAGATATTTGCAATTTTAGTTTTCCCAACAAAAAATGAATTTTGTATGGACAAAAAAGTGATCACAGGATTTAGCCCAAATCGCTCTAGGAGGCTTAGTTCATGAGATATTTGCAATTTTAGTTTTCCCAACAAAAAATGAATTTTGTATGGAAAAAAAAGTGATCACAGGATTTAGCCCAAATCGCTCTAGGAGGCTTAGTTTATGAGATATTTGCAATTTTAGTTTTCCCAACAAAAAATGAATTTTGTATGGAAAAAAAAGTGATCACAGGATTTAGCCCAAATCGCTCTAGGAGGCTTAGTTTATGAGATATTTGCAATTTTAGTTTTCCCAACAAAAAATGAATTTTGTATGGAAAAAAAATTTTAGTTTTCCCAACAAAAAATTAATTTTGTATGGAAAAAAAGTGATAACAGGATTTAGCCCAAATCGCTCTAGGAGGCTTAGTTTATGAGATATTTGCAATTTTAGTTTTCCCAACAAAAAATGAATTTTGTATGGAAAAAAAAGTGATCACAGGATTTAGCCCAAATCGCTCTAGAAGGCTTAGTTTATGAAATATTTGCAATTTTAGTTTTCCCAACAAAAAATTAATTTTGTATGGAAAAAAAATTTTAGTTTTCCCAACAAAAAATTAATTTTGTATGGAAAAATAGTGATCACAGGATTTAGCCCAATTCGCTCTAGGAGGCTTAGTTTATGAGATATTTGCAATTTTAGTTTTCCCAACAAAAAATTAATTTTGTATTGAAAAAAAGTGATAACAGGATTTAGCCCAAATCGCTCTAGGAGGCTTAGTTTATGAGATATTTGCAATTTTAGTTTTCCCAACAAAAAATTAATTTTGTATTGAAAAAAAGTGATAACAGGATTTAGCCCAAATCGCTCTAGGAGGCTTAGTTTATGAGATATTTGCAATTTTAGTTTTCCCAACAAAAAATTAATTTTGTATGGAAAAAAAAGTGATCACAGGATTTAGCCCAAATCGCTCTAGGAGGCTTAGTTTATGAAATATTTGCAATTTTAGTTTTCCCAACAAAAAATGAATTTTGTATGGAAAAAAAAGTGATCACAGGATTTAACCCAAATCGCTCTAGGAGGCTTAGTTTATGAAATATTTGCAATTTTAGTTTTCCAAACAAAAAATTAATTTTGTATGGAAAAAAAATTTTAGTTTTCCCAACAAAAAATTAATTTTGTATGGAAAAATAGTGATCACAGGATTTAGCCCAATTCGCTCTAGGAGGCTTAGTTTATGAGATATTTGCAATTTTAGTTTAGTTTAGTTTAGGCTTAGTTTATGAAATATTTGCAATTTTAGTTTTCCCAACAAAAAATGAATTTTGTATGGAAAAAAAAGTGATCACAGGATTTAACCCAAATCGCTCTAGGAGGCTTAGTTTATGAAATATTTGCAATTTTAGTTTTCCAAACAAAAAATTAATTTTGTATGGAAAAAAAATTTTAGTTTTCCCAACAAAAAATTAATTTTGTATGGAAAAAAAGTGATCACAGGATTTAGCCCAATTCGCTCTAGGAGGCTTAGTTTATGAGATATTTGCAATTTTAGTTTTCCCAACAAAAAATTAATTTTGTATGGAAAAAAAGTGATAACAGGATTTAGCCCAAATCGCTCTAGGAGGCTTAGTTTATGAGATATTTGCAATTTTAGTTTTCCCAACAAAAAATGAATTTTGTATGGACAAAAAAGTGATCACAGGATTTAGCCCAAATCGCTCTAGGAGGCTTAGTTCATGAGATATTTGCAATTTTAGTTTTCCCAACAAAAAATGAATTTTGTATGGAAAAAAAAGTGATCACAGGATTTAGCCCAAATCGCTCTAGGAGGCTTAGTTTATGAGATATTTGCAATTTTAGTTTTCCCAACAAAAAATGAATTTTGTATGGAAAAAAAATTTTAGTTTTCCCAACAAAAAATTAATTTTGTATGGAAAAAAAGTGATAACAGGATTTAGCCCAAATCGCTCTAGGAGGCTTAGTTTATGAGATATTTGCAATTTTAGTTTTCCCAACAAAAAATGAATTTTGTATGGAAAAAAAAGTGATCACAGGATTTAGCCCAAATCGCTCTAGAAGGCTTAGTTTATGAAATATTTGCAATTTTAGTTTTCCCAACAAAAAATTAATTTTGTATGGAAAAAAAATTTTAGTTTTCCCAACAAAAAATTAATTTTGTATGGAAAAATAGTGATCACAGGATTTAGCCCAATTCGCTCTAGGAGGCTTAGTTTATGAGATATTTGCAATTTTAGTTTTCCCAACAAAAAATTAATTTTGTATTGAAAAAAAGTGATAACAGGATTTAGCCCAAATCGCTCTAGGAGGCTTAGTTTATGAGATATTTGCAATTTTAGTTTTCCCAACAAAAAATTAATTTTGTATTGAAAAAAAGTGATAACAGGATTTAGCCCAAATCGCTCTAGGAGGCTTAGTTTATGAGATATTTGCAATTTTAGTTTTCCCAACAAAAAATTAATTTTGTATGGAAAAAAAAGTGATCACAGGATTTAGCCCAAATCGCTCTAGGAGGCTTAGTTTATGAAATATTTGCAATTTTAGTTTTCCCAACAAAAAATGAATTTTGTATGGAAAAAAAAGTGATCACAGGATTTAACCCAAATCGCTCTAGGAGGCTTAGTTTATGAAATATTTGCAATTTTAGTTTTCCAAACAAAAAATTAATTTTGTATGGAAAAAAAATTTTAGTTTTCCCAACAAAAAATTAATTTTGTATGGAAAAATAGTGATCACAGGATTTAGCCCAATTCGCTCTAGGAGGCTTAGTTTATGAGATATTTGCAATTTTAGTTTAGTTTAGTTTAGGCTTAGTTTATGAAATATTTGCAATTTTAGTTTTCCCAACAAAAAATGAATTTTGTATGGAAAAAAAAGTGATCACAGGATTTAACCCAAATCGCTCTAGGAGGCTTAGTTTATGAAATATTTGCAATTTTAGTTTTCCAAACAAAAAATTAATTTTGTATGGAAAAAAAATTTTAGTTTTCCCAACAAAAAATTAATTTTGTATGGAAAAAAAGTGATCACAGGATTTAGCCCAATTCGCTCTAGGAGGCTTAGTTTATGAGATATTTGCAATTTTAGTTTTCCCAACAAAAAATGAATTTTGTATGGAAAAAAAGTGATATCAGGATTTAGCCCAAATCGCTCTAGGAGGCTTAGTTTATGAGATATTTGCAATTTTAGTTTTCCCAACAAAAAATGAATTTTGTATGGAAAAAAAGTGATAACAGGATTTAGCCCAAATCGCTCTAGGAGGCTTAGTTTATGAGATATTTGCAATTTTAGTTTTCCCAACAAATATTGAATTTTGTATGGAAAAAAAGTGATCACAGGATTTAGCCCAAATCGCTCTAGGAGGCTTAGTTTATGAGATATTTGCAATTTTAGTTTTCCCAACAAAAAATGAATTTTGTATGGAAAAAAAAGTGATCACAGGATTTAGCCCAAATCGCTCTAGGAGGCTTAGTTTATGAGATATTTGCAATTTTAGTTTTCCCAACAAAAAATGAATTTTGTATGGAAAAAAAAGTGATCACAGGATTTAGCCCAAATCGCTCTAGGAGGCTTAGTTTATGAGATATTTGCAATTTTAGTTTTCCCAACAAATATTGAATTTTGTATGGAAAAAAAGTGATAACAGGATTTAGCCCAAATCGCTCTAGGAGGCTTAGTTCATGAGATATTTGCACTTTTAGTTTTCCCAACAAAAAATGAATTTTGTATGAAAAAAAAAGTGATAACAGGATTTAGCCCAAATCGCTCTAGGAGGCTTAGTTTATGAGATATTTGCAATTTTAGTTTTCCCAACAAAAAATGAATTTTGTATGGAAAAAAAGTGATCACAGGATTTAGCCCAAATCGCTCTAGGAGGCTTAGTTTATGAGATATTTGCAATTTTAGTTTTCCCAACAAAAAATGAATTTTGTATGGAAAAAAAATTTTAGTTTTCCCAACAAAAAATTAATTTTGTATGGAAAAAAAGTGATAACAGGATTTAGCCCAAATCGCTCTAGGAGGCTTAGTTTATGAGATATTTGCAATTTTAGTTTTCCCAACAAAAAATGAATTTTGTATGGAAAAAAAAGTGATCACAGGATTTAGCCCAAATCGCTCTAGAAGGCTTAGTTTATGAAATATTTGCAATTTTAGTTTTCCCAACAAAAAATTAATTTTGTATGGAAAAAAAATTTTAGTTTTCCCAACAAAAAATTAATTTTGTATGGAAAAATAGTGATCACAGGATTTAGCCCAATTCGCTCTAGGAGGCTTAGTTTATGAGATATTTGCAATTTTAGTTTTCCCAACAAAAAATTAATTTTGTATTGAAAAAAAGTGATAACAGGATTTAGACCAAATCGCTCTAGGAGGCTTAGTTTATGAGATATTTGCAATTTTAGTTTTCCCAACAAAAAATTAATTTTGTATTGAAAAAAAGTGATAACAGGATTTAGCCCAAATCGCTCTAGGAGGCTTAGTTTATGAGATATTTGCAATTTTAGTTTTCCCAACAAAAAATTAATTTTGTATGGAAAAAAAAGTGATCACAGGATTTAGCCCAAATCGCTCTAGGAGGCTTAGTTTATGAGATATTTGCAATTTTAGTTTTCCCAACAAAAAATGAATTTTGTATGGAAAAAAAAAGTGATCACAGGATTTAGCCCAAATCGCTCTAGGAGGCTTAGTTTATGAAATATTTGCAATTTTAGTTTTCCCAACAAAAAATTAATTTTGTATGGAAAAAAAATTTTAGTTTTCCCAACAAAAAATTAATTTTGTATGGAAAAAAAGTGATCACAGGATTTAGCCCAATTCGCTCTAGGAGGCTTAGTTTATGAGATATTTGCAATTTTAGTTTTCCCAACAAAAAATGAATTTTGTATGGAAAAAAAAGTGATCACAGGATTTAGCCCAAATCGCTCTAGGAGGCTTAGTTTATGAGATATTTGCAATTTTAGTTTTCCCAACAAAAAATGAATTTTGTATGGAAAAAAAAGTGATCACAGGATTTAGCCCAAATCGCTCTAGGAGGCTTAGTTTATGAGATATTTGCAATTTTAGTTTTCCCAACAAAAAATGAATTTTGTATGGAAAAAAAGTGATCACAGGATTTAGCCCAAATCGCTCTAGGAGGCTTAGTTTATGAGATATTTGCAATTTTAGTTTTCCCAACAAAAAATGAATTTTGTATGGAAAAAAAAAGTGATCACAGGATTTAGCCCAAATCGCTCTAGGAGGCTTAGTTTATGAGATATTTGCAATTTTAGTTTTCCCAACAAATATTGAATTTTGTATGGAAAAAAAGTGATAACAGGATTTAGCCCAAATCGCTCTAGGAGGCTTAGTTCATGAGATATTTGCACTTTTAGTTTTTCCAACAAAAAATGAATTTTGTATGAAAAAAAAAGTGATAACAGGATTTAGCCCAAATCGCTCTAGGAGGCTTAGTTTATGAGATATTTGCAATTTTAGTTTTCCCAACAAAAAATTAATTTTGTATGGAAAAAAAAAGTGATCACAGGATTTAAAAAGTGATCACAGGATTTAGCCCAAATCGCTCTAGGAGGCTTAGTTTATGAGATATTTGCAATTTTAGTTTTCCCAACAAAAAATGAATTTTGTATGGAAAAAAAAAGTGATCACAGGATTTAGCCCAAATCGCTCTAGGAGGCTTAGTTTATGAGATATTTGCAATTTTAGTTTTCCCAACAAATATTGAATTTTGTATGGAAAAAAAGTGATAACAGGATTTAGCCCAAATCGCTCTAGGAGGCTTAGTTCATGAGATATTTGCACTTTTAGTTTTCCCAACAAAAAATGAATTTTGTATGAAAAAAAAGTGATAACAGGATTTAGCCCAAATCGCTCTAGGAGGCTTAGTTTATGAGATATTTGCAATTTTAGTTTTCCCAACAAAAAATTAATTTTGTATGGAAAAAAAAGTGATCACAGGATTTAGCCCAAATCGCTCTAGGAGGCTTAGTTTATGAGATATTTGCAATTTTAGTTTTCCCAACAAAAAATGAATTTTGTATGGAAAAAAAGTGATAACAGGATTTAGCCCAAATCGCTCTAGGAGGCTTAGTTTATGAGATATTTGCAATTTTAGTTTTCCCAACAAAAAATGAATTTTGTATGGACAAAAAAGTGATCACAGGATTTAGCCCAAATCGCTCTAGGAGGCTTAGTTCATGAGATATTTGCAATTTTAGTTTTCCCAACAAAAAATGAATTTTGTATGGAAAAAAAAGTGATCACAGGATTTAGCCCAAATCGCTCTAGGAGGCTTAGTTTATGAGATATTTGCAATTTTAGTTTTCCCAACAAAAAATGAATTTTGTATGGAAAAAAAAGTGATCACAGGATTTAGCCCAAATCGCTCTAGGAGGCTTAGTTTATGAGATATTTGCAATTTTAGTTTTCCCAACAAAAAATGAATTTTGTATGGAAAAAAAGTGATAACAGGATTTAGCCCAAATCGCTCTAGGAGGCTTAGTTTATGAGATATTTGCAATTTTAGTTTTCCCAACAAAAAATGAATTTTGTATGGAATAAAAGTGATAACAGTTTATGAGATATTTGCAATTTTAGTTTTCCCAACAAAAAATGAATTTTGTATGGAAAAAAAAGTGATCACAGGATTTAGCCCAAATCGCTCTAGGAGGCTTAGTTTATGAGATATTTGCAATTTTAGTTTTCCCAACAAAAAATTAATTTTGTATGGAAAAAAAGTGATAACAGGATTTAGCCCAAATCGCTCTAGGAGGCTTAGTTTATGAGATATTTGCAATTTTAGTTTTCCCAACAAAAAATGAATTTTGTATGGAATAAAAGTGATAACAGTTTATGAGATATTTGCAATTTTAGTTTTCCCAACAAAAAATTAATTTTGTATGGAAAAAAAGTGATAACAGGATTTAGCCCAAATCGCTCTAGGAGGCTTAGTTTATGAGATATTTGCAATTTTAGTTTTCCCAACAAAAAATGAATTTTGTATGGAAAAAAAGTGATCACAGGATTTAGCCCAAATCGCTCTAGGAGGCTTAGTTTATGAGATATTTGCAATTTTAGTTTTCCCAACAAAAAATTAATTTTGTATGGAAAAAAAAGTGATCACAGGATTTAGCCCAAATCGCTCTAGGAGTCTTATTTTATGAGATATTTGCAATTTTAGTTTTCCCAACAAAAAATGAATTTTGTATGGAAAAAAAGTGATAACAGGATTTAGCCCAAATCGCTCTAGGAGGCTTAGTTTATGAGATATTTGCAATTTTAGTTTTCCCAACAAAAAATGAATTTTGTATGGACAAAAAAGTGATCACAGGATTTAGCCCAAATCGCTCTAGGAGGCTTAGTTTATGAGATATTTGCAATTTTAGTTTTCCCAACAAAAAATGAATTTTGTATGGACAAAAAAGTGATCACAGGATTTAGCCCAAATCGCTCTAGGAGGCTTAGTTCATGAGATATTTGCAATTTTAGTTTTCCCAACAAAAAATGAATTTTGTATGGAAAAAAAAGTGATCACAGGATTTAGCCCAAATCGCTCTAGGAGGCTTAGTTTATGAGATATTTGCAATTTTAGTTTTCCCAACAAAAAATGAATTTTGTATGGAAAAAAAAGTGATCACAGGATTTAGCCCAAATCGCTCTAGGAGGCTTAGTTTATGAGATATTTGCAATTTTAGTTTTCCCAACAAAAAATGAATTTTGTATGGAAAAAAAAGTGATCACAGGATTTAGCCCAAATCGCTCTAGGAGGCTTAGTTCATGAGATATTTGCAATTTTAGTTTTCCCAACAAAAAATGAATTTTGTATGGAATAAAAGTGATAACAGGATTTAGCCCAAATCGCTCTAGGAGGCTTAGTTTATGAGATATTTTCAATTTTAGTTTTCCCAACAAATATTGAATTTTGTATGGAAAAAAAGTGATAACAGGATTTAGCCCAAATCGCTCTAGGAGGCTTAGTTCATGAGATATTTGCACTTTTAGTTTTCCCAACAAAAAATGAATTTTGTATGAAAAAAAAGTGATAACAGGATTTAGGCCAAATCGCTCTAGGAGGCTTAGTTTATGAGATATTTGCAATTTTAGTTTTCCCAACAAAAAATTAATTTTGTATGGAAAAAAAAGTGATCACAGGATTTAGCCCAAATCGCTCTAGGAGGCTTAGTTTATGAGATATTTGCAATTTTAGTTTTCCCAACAAAAAATGAATTTTGTATGGAAAAAAAGTGATAACAGGATTTAGCCCAAATCGCTCTAGGAGGCTTAGTTTATGAGATATTTGCAATTTTAGTTTTCCCAACAAAAAATGAATTTTGTATGGACAAAAAAGTGATCACAGGATTTAGCCCAAATCGCTCTAGGAGGCTTAGTTCATGAGATATTTGCAATTTTAGTTTTCCCAACAAAAAATGAATTTTGTATGGAAAAAAAAGTGATCACAGGATTTAGCCCAAATCGCTCTAGGAGGCTTAGTTTATGAGATATTTGCAATTTTAGTTTTCCCAACAAAAAATGAATTTTGTATGGAAAAAAAGTGATAACAGGATTTAGCCCAAATCGCTCTAGGAGGCTTAGTTCATGAGATATTTGCAATTTTAGTTTTCCCAACAAAAAATGAATTTTGTATGGACAAAAAAGTGATCACAGGATTTAGCCCAAATCGCTCTAGGAGGCTTAGTTTATGAGATATTTGCAATTTTAGTTTTCCCAACAAAAAATTAATTTTGTATGGAAAAAAAGTGATAACAGGATTTAGCCCAAATCGCTCTAGGAGGCTTAGTTTATGAGATATTTGCAATTTTAGTTTTCCCAACAAAAAATGAATTTTGTATGGAAAAAAAGTGATAACAGGATTTAGCCCAAATCGCTCTAGGAGGCTTAGTTCATGAGATATTTGCAATTTTAGTTTTCCCAACAAAAAATGAATTTTGTATGGAAAAAAAGTGATAACAGGATTTAGCCCAAATCGCTCTAGGAGGCTTAGTTTATGAGATATTTGCAATTTTAGTTTTCCCAACAAAAAATGAATTTTGTATGGAATAAAAGTGATAACAGTTTATGAGATATTTGCAATTTTAGTTTTCCCAACAAAAAATGAATTTTGTATGGAAAAAAAATTTTAGTTTTCCCAACAAAAAATTAATTTTGTATGGAAAAATAGTGATCACAGGATTTAGCCCAATTCGCTCTAGGAGGCTTAGTTTATGAGATATTTGCAATTTTAGTTTTCCCAACAAAAAATTAATTTTGTATTGAAAAAAAGTGATAACAGGATTTAGCCCAAATCGCTCTAGGAGGCTTAGTTTATGAGATATTTGCAATTTTAGTTTTCCCAACAAAAAATTAATTTTGTATTGAAAAAAAGTGATAACAGGATTTAGCCCAAATCGCTCTAGGAGGCTTAGTTTATGAGATATTTGCAATTTTAGTTTTCCCAACAAAAAATGAATTTTGTATGGAAAAAAAGTGATCACAGGATTTAGCCCAAATCGCTCTAGGAGGCTTAGTTTATGAGATATTTGCAATTTTAGTTTTCCCAACAAAAAATTAATTTTGTATGGAAAAAAAAGTGATCACAGGATTTAGCCCAAATCGCTCTAGGAGGCTTAGTTCATGAGATATTTGCAATTTTAGTTTTCCCAACAAAAAATGAATTTTGTATGGAAAAAAAGTGATAACAGGATTTAGCCCAAATCGCTCTAGGAGGCTTAGTTTATGAGATATTTGCAATTTTAGTTTTCCCAACAAAAAATGAATTTTGTATGGAAAAAAAAGTGATCACAGGATTTAGCCCAAATCGCTCTAGGAGGCTTAGTTTATGAGATATTTGCAATTTTAGTTTTCCCAACAAAAAATTAATTTTGTATGGAAAAAAAAGTGATCACAGGATTTAGCCCAAATCGCTCTAGGAGGCTTAGTTTATGAGATATTTGCAATTTTAGTTTTCCCAACAAAAAATGAATTTTGTATGGAAAAAAAAGTGATCACAGGATTTAGCCCAAATCGCTCTAGGAGGCTTAGTTTATGAGATATTTGCAATTTTAGTTTTCCCAACAAAAAATGAATTTTGTATGGAAAAAAAGTGATAACAGGATTTAGCCCAAATCGCTCTAGGAGGCTTAGTTTATGAGATATTTGCAATTTTAGTTTTCCCAACAAAAAATGAATTTTGTATGGACAAAAAAGTGATCACAGGATTTAGCCCAAATCGCTCTAGGAGGCTTAGTTCATGAGATATTTGCAATTTTAGTTTTCCCAACAAAAAATGAATTTTGTATGGAAAAAAAAGTGATCACAGGATTTAGCCCAAATCGCTCTAGGAGGCTTAGTTTATGAGATATTTGCAATTTTAGTTTTCCCAACAAAAAATGAATTTTGTATGGAAAAAAAAGTGATCACAGGATTTAGCCCAAATCGCTCTAGGAGGCTTAGTTTATGAGATATTTGCAATTTTAGTTTTCCCAACAAAAAATGAATTTTGTATGGACAAAAAAGTGATCACAGGATTTAGCCCAAATCGCTCTAGGAGGCTTAGTTCATGAGATATTTGCAATTTTAGTTTTCCCAACAAAAAATGAATTTTGTATGGAAAAAAAAGTGATCACAGGATTTAGCCCAAATCGCTCTAGGAGGCTTAGTTTATGAGATATTTGCAATTTTAGTTTTCCCAACAAAAAATGAATTTTGTATGGAAAAAAAAGTGATCACAGGATTTAGCCCAAATCGCTCTAGGAGGCTTAGTTTATGAGATATTTGCAATTTTAGTTTTCCAAACAAAAAATGAATTTTGTATGGAAAAAAAGTGATAACAGGATTTAGCCCAAATCGCTCTAGGAGGCTTAGTTTATGAGATATTTGCAATTTTAGTTTTCCCAACAAAATATAAATTTTGTATGGAAAAAAAGTGATAACAGGATTTAGCCCAAATCGCTCTAGGAGGCTTAGTTTATGAGATATTTGCCATTTTAGTTTTCCCAACAAAAAATGAATTTTGTATGGAAAAAAAAGTGATCACAGGATTTAGCCCAAATCGCTCTAGGAGGCTTAGTTTATGAGATATTTGCAATTTTAGTTTTCCCAACAAAAAATGAATTTTGTATGGAAAAAAAGTGATAACAGGATTTAGCCCAAATCGCTCTAGGAGGCTTAGTTTATGAGATATTTGCAATTTTAGTTTTCCCAACAAAAAATGAATTTTGTATGGAAAAAAAAGTGATCACAGGATTTAGCCCAAATCGCTCTAGGAGGCTTAGTTTATGAGATATTTGCAATTTTAGTTTTCCCAACAAAAAATGAATTTTGTATGGACAAAAAAGGGATCACAGGATTTAGCCCAAATCGCTCTAGGAGGCTTAGTTCATGAGATATTTGCAATTTTAGTTTTCCCAACAAAAAATGAATTTTGTATGGAAAAAAAAGTGATCACAGGATTTAGCCCAAATCGCTCTAGGAGGCTTAGTTTATGAGATATTTGCAATTTTAGTTTTCCCAACAAATATTGAATTTTGTATGGAAAAAAAGTGATAACAGGATTTAGCCCAAATCGCTCTAGGAGGCTTAGTTCATGAGATATTTGCACTTTTAGTTTTCCCAACAAAAAATGAATTTTGTATGAAAAAAAAAGTGATAACAGGATTTAGCCCAAATCGCTCTAGGAGGCTTAGTTTATGAGATATTTGCAATTTTAGTTTTCCAAACAAAAAATTAATTTTGTATGGAAAAAAAATTTTAGTTTTCCCAACAAAAAATTAATTTTGTATGGAAAAATAGTGATCACAGGATTTAGCCCAATTCGCTCTAGGAGGCTTAGTTTATGAGATATTTGCAATTTTAGTTTAGTTTAGTTTAGGCTTAGTTTATGAAATATTTGCAATTTTAGTTTTCCCAACAAAAAATGAATTTTGTATGGAAAAAAAAGTGATCACAGGATTTAACCCAAATCGCTCTAGGAGGCTTAGTTTATGAAATATTTGCAATTTTAGTTTTCCAAACAAAAAATTAATTTTGTATGGAAAAAAAATTTTAGTTTTCCCAACAAAAAATTAATTTTGTATGGAAAAAAAGTGATCACAGGATTTAGCCCAATTCGCTCTAGGAGGCTTAGTTTATGAGATATTTGCAATTTTAGTTTTCCCAACAAAAAATGAATTTTGTATGGAAAAAAAGTGATAACAGGATTTAGCCCAAATCGCTCTAGGAGGCTTAGTTTATGAGATATTTGCAATTTTAGTTTTCCCAACAAAAAATGAATTTTGTATGGAAAAAAAGTGATAACAGGATTTAGCCCAAATCGCTCTAGGAGGCTTAGTTTATGAGATATTTGCAATTTTAGTTTTCCCAACAAATATTGAATTTTGTATGGAAAAAAAGTGATCACAGGATTTAGCCCAAATCGCTCTAGGAGGCTTAGTTTATGAGATATTTGCAATTTTAGTTTTCCCAACAAAAAATGAATTTTGTATGGAAAAAAAAGTGATCACAGGATTTAGCCCAAATCGCTCTAGGAGGCTTAGTTTATGAGATATTTGCAATTTTAGTTTTCCCAACAAAAAATGAATTTTGTATGGAAAAAAAAGTGATCACAGGATTTAGCCCAAATCGCTCTAGGAGGCTTAGTTTATGAGATATTTGCAATTTTAGTTTTCCCAACAAATATTGAATTTTGTATGGAAAAAAAGTGATAACAGGATTTAGCCCAAATCGCTCTAGGAGGCTTAGTTCATGAGATATTTGCACTTTTAGTTTTCCCAACAAAAAATGAATTTTGTATGAAAAAAAAAGTGATAACAGGATTTAGCCCAAATCGCTCTAGGAGGCTTAGTTTATGAGATATTTGCAATTTTAGTTTTCCCAACAAAAAATGAATTTTGTATGGAAAAAAAGTGATCACAGGATTTAGCCCAAATCGCTCTAGGAGGCTTAGTTTATGAGATATTTGCAATTTTAGTTTTCCCAACAAAAAATGAATTTTGTATGGAAAAAAAATTTTAGTTTTCCCAACAAAAAATTAATTTTGTATGGAAAAAAAGTGATAACAGGATTTAGCCCAAATCGCTCTAGGAGGCTTAGTTTATGAGATATTTGCAATTTTAGTTTTCCCAACAAAAAATGAATTTTGTATGGAAAAAAAAGTGATCACAGGATTTAGCCCAAATCGCTCTAGAAGGCTTAGTTTATGAAATATTTGCAATTTTAGTTTTCCCAACAAAAAATTAATTTTGTATGGAAAAAAAATTTTAGTTTTCCCAACAAAAAATTAATTTTGTATGGAAAAATAGTGATCACAGGATTTAGCCCAATTCGCTCTAGGAGGCTTAGTTTATGAGATATTTGCAATTTTAGTTTTCCCAACAAAAAATTAATTTTGTATTGAAAAAAAGTGATAACAGGATTTAGACCAAATCGCTCTAGGAGGCTTAGTTTATGAGATATTTGCAATTTTAGTTTTCCCAACAAAAAATTAATTTTGTATTGAAAAAAAGTGATAACAGGATTTAGCCCAAATCGCTCTAGGAGGCTTAGTTTATGAGATATTTGCAATTTTAGTTTTCCCAACAAAAAATTAATTTTGTATGGAAAAAAAAGTGATCACAGGATTTAGCCCAAATCGCTCTAGGAGGCTTAGTTTATGAGATATTTGCAATTTTAGTTTTCCCAACAAAAAATGAATTTTGTATGGAAAAAAAAAGTGATCACAGGATTTAGCCCAAATCGCTCTAGGAGGCTTAGTTTATGAAATATTTGCAATTTTAGTTTTCCCAACAAAAAATTAATTTTGTATGGAAAAAAAATTTTAGTTTTCCCAACAAAAAATTAATTTTGTATGGAAAAAAAGTGATCACAGGATTTAGCCCAATTCGCTCTAGGAGGCTTAGTTTATGAGATATTTGCAATTTTAGTTTTCCCAACAAAAAATGAATTTTGTATGGAAAAAAAAGTGATCACAGGATTTAGCCCAAATCGCTCTAGGAGGCTTAGTTTATGAGATATTTGCAATTTTAGTTTTCCCAACAAAAAATGAATTTTGTATGGAAAAAAAAGTGATCACAGGATTTAGCCCAAATCGCTCTAGGAGGCTTAGTTTATGAGATATTTGCAATTTTAGTTTTCCCAACAAAAAATGAATTTTGTATGGAAAAAAAGTGATAACAGGATTTAGCCCAAATCGCTCTAGGAGGCTTAGTTTATGAGATATTTGCAATTTTAGTTTTCCCAACAAAAAATGAATTTTGTATGGACAAAAAAGTGATCACAGGATTTAGCCCAAATCGCTCAAGGAGGCTTAGTTCATGATATATTTGCAATTTTAGTTTTCCCAACAAAAAATGAATTTTGTATGGAAAAAAAAGTGATCACAGGATTTAGCCCAAATCGCTCTAGGAGGCTTAGTTTATGAGATATTTGCAATTTTAGTTTTCCCAACAAAAAATGAATTTTGTATGGAAAAAAAAGTGATCACAGGATTTAGCCCAAATCGCTCTAGGAGGCTTAGTTTATGAGATATTTGCAATTTTAGTTTTCCCAACAAAAAATGAATTTTGTATGGACAAAAAAGTGATCACAGGATTTAGCCCAAATCGCTCTAGGAGGCTTAGTTCATGAGATATTTGCAATTTTAGTTTTCCCAACAAAAAATGAATTTTGTATGGAAAAAAAAGTGATCACAGGATTTAGCCCAAATCGCTCTAGGAGGCTTAGTTTATGAGATATTTGCAATTTTAGTTTTCCCAACAAAAAATGAATTTTGTATGGAAAAAAAAGTGATCACAGGATTTAGCCCAAATCGCTCTAGGAGGCTTAGTTTATGAGATATTTGCAATTTTAGTTTTCCAAACAAAAAATGAATTTTGTATGGAAAAAAAGTGATAACAGGATTTAGCCCAAATCGCTCTAGGAGGCTTAGTTTATGAGATATTTGCAATTTTAGTTTTCCCAACAAAAAATAAATTTTGTATGGAAAAAAAGTGATAACAGGATTTAGCCCAAATCGCTCTAGGAGGCTTAGTTTATGAGATATTTGCAATTTTAGTTTTCCCAACAAAAAATGAATTTTGTATGGAAAAAAAGTGATAACAGGATTTAGCCCAAATCGCTCTAGGAGGCTTAGTTTATGAGATATTTGCAATTTTAGTTTTCCCAACAAAAAATGAATTTTGTATGGACAAAAAAGTGATCACAGGATTTAGCCCAAATCGCTCTAGGAGGCTTAGTTCATGAGATATTTGCAATTTTAGTTTTCCCAACAAAAAATGAATTTTGTATGGAAAAAAAAGTGATCACAGGATTTAGCCCAAATCGCTCTAGGAGGCTTAGTTTATGAGATATTTGCAATTTTAGTTTTCCCAACAAAAAATGAATTTTGTATGGAAAAAAAAGTGATCACAGGATTTAGCCCAAATCGCTCTAGGAGGCTTAGTTTATGAGATATTTGCAATTTTAGTTTTCCCAACAAAAAATGAATTTTGTATGGACAAAAAAGGGATCACAGGATTTAGCCCAAATCGCTCTAGGAGGCTTAGTTCATGAGATATTTGCAATTTTAGTTTTCCCAACAAAAAATGAATTTTGTATGGAAAAAAAAGTGATCACAGGATTTAGCCCAAATCGCTCTAGGAGGCTTAGTTTATGAGATATTTGCAATTTTAGTTTTCCCAACAAATATTGAATTTTGTATGGAAAAAAAGTGATAACAGGATTTAGCCCAAATCGCTCTAGGAGGCTTAGTTCATGAGATATTTGCACTTTTAGTTTTCCCAACAAAAAATGAATTTTGTATGAAAAAAAAAGTGATAACAGGATTTAGCCCAAATCGCTCTAGGAGGCTTAGTTTATGAGATATTTGCAATTTTAGTTTTCCAAACAAAAAATTAATTTTGTATGGAAAAAAAATTTTAGTTTTCCCAACAAAAAATTAATTTTGTATGGAAAAATAGTGATCACAGGATTTAGCCCAATTCGCTCTAGGAAGCTTAGTTTATGAGATATTTGCAATTTTAGTTTAGTTTAGTTTAGGCTTAGTTTATGAAATATTTGCAATTTTAGTTTTCCCAACAAAAAATGAATTTTGTATGGAAAAAAAAGTGATCACAGGATTTAACCCAAATCGCTCTAGGAGGCTTAGTTTATGAAATATTTGCAATTTTAGTTTTCCAAACAAAAAATTAATTTTGTATGGAAAAAAAATTTTAGTTTTCCCAACAAAAAATTAATTTTGTATGGAAAAAAAGTGATCACAGGATTTAGCCCAATTCGCTCTAGGAGGCTTAGTTTATGAGATATTTGCAATTTTAGTTTTCCCAACAAAAAATGAATTTTGTATGGAAAAAAAGTGATAACAGGATTTAGCCCAAATCGCTCTAGGAGGCTTAGTTTATGAGATATTTGCAATTTTAGTTTTCCCAACAAAAAATGAATTTTGTATGGAAAAAAAGTGATAACAGGATTTAGCCCAAATCGCTCTAGGAGGCTTAGTTTATGAGATATTTGCAATTTTAGTTTTCCCAACAAATATTGAATTTTGTATGGAAAAAAAGTGATCACAGGATTTAGCCCAAATCGCTCTAGGAGGCTTAGTTTATGAGATATTTGCAATTTTAGTTTTCCCAACAAAAAATGAATTTTGTATGGAAAAAAAAGTGATCACAGGATTTAGCCCAAATCGCTCTAGGAGGCTTAGTTCATGAGATATTTGCAATTTTAGTTTTCCCAACAAAAAATGAATTTTGTATGGAAAAAAAAGTGATCACAGGATTTAGCCCAAATCGCTCTAGGAGGCTTAGTTTATGAGATATTTGCAATTTTAGTTTTCCCAACAAAAAATGAATTTTGTATGGAAAAAAAAGTGATCACAGGATTTAGCCCAAATCGCTCTAGGAGGCTTAGTTTATGAGATATTTGCAATTTTAGTTTTCCCAACAAAAAATGAATTTTGTATGGACAAAAAAGTGATCACAGGATTTAGCCCAAATCGCTCTAGGAGGCTTAGTTCATGAGATATTTGCAATTTTAGTTTTCCCAACAAAAAATGAATTTTGTATGGAAAAAAAAGTGATCACAGGATTTAGCCCAAATCGCTCTAGGAGGCTTAGTTTATGAGATATTTGCAATTTTAGTTTTCCCAACAAAAAATGAATTTTGTATGGAAAAAAAAGTGATCACAGGATTTAGCCCAAATCGCTCTAGGAGGCTTAGTTTATGAGATATTTGCAATTTTAGTTTTCCAAACAAAAAATGAATTTTGTATGGAAAAAAAGTGATAACAGGATTTAGCCCAAATCGCTCTAGGAGGCTTAGTTTATGAGATATTTGCAATTTTAGTTTTCCCAACAAAAAATAAATTTTGTATGGAAAAAAAGTGATAACAGGATTTAGCCCAAATCGCTCTAGGAGGCTTAGTTTATGAGATATTTGCAATTTTAGTTTTCCCAACAAAAAATGAATTTTGTATGGAAAAAAAGTGATAACAGGATTTAGCCCAAATCGCTCTAGGAGGCTTAGTTTATGAGATATTTGCAATTTTAGTTTTCCCAACAAAAAATGAATTTTGTATGGACAAAAAAGTGATCACAGGATTTAGCCCAAATCGCTCTAGGAGGCTTAGTTCATGAGATATTTGCAATTTTAGTTTTCCCAACAAAAAATGAATTTTGTATGGAAAAAAAAGTGATCACAGGATTTAGCCCAAATCGCTCTAGGAGGCTTAGTTTATGAGATATTTGCAATTTTAGTTTTCCCAACAAAAAATGAATTTTGTATGGAAAAAAAAGTGATCACAGGATTTAGCCCAAATCGCTCTAGGAGGCTTAGTTTATGAGATATTTGCAATTTTAGTTTTCCCAACAAAAAATGAATTTTGTATGGACAAAAAAGGGATCACAGGATTTAGCCCAAATCGCTCTAGGAGGCTTAGTTCATGAGATATTTGCAATTTTAGTTTTCCCAACAAAAAATGAATTTTGTATGGAAAAAAAAGTGATCACAGGATTTAGCCCAAATCGCTCTAGGAGGCTTAGTTTATGAGATATTTGCAATTTTAGTTTTCCCAACAAATATTGAATTTTGTATGGAAAAAAAGTGATAACAGGATTTAGCCCAAATCGCTCTAGGAGGCTTAGTTCATGAGATATTTGCACTTTTAGTTTTCCCAACAAAAAATGAATTTTGTATGAAAAAAAAAGTGATAACAGGATTTAGCCCAAATCGCTCTAGGAGGCTTAGTTTATGAGATATTTGCAATTTTAGTTTTCCAAACAAAAAATTAATTTTGTATGGAAAAAAAATTTTAGTTTTCCCAACAAAAAATTAATTTTGTATGGAAAAATAGTGATCACAGGATTTAGCCCAATTCGCTCTAGGAAGCTTAGTTTATGAGATATTTGCAATTTTAGTTTAGTTTAGTTTAGGCTTAGTTTATGAAATATTTGCAATTTTAGTTTTCCCAACAAAAAATGAATTTTGTATGGAAAAAAAAGTGATCACAGGATTTAACCCAAATCGCTCTAGGAGGCTTAGTTTATGAAATATTTGCAATTTTAGTTTTCCAAACAAAAAATTAATTTTGTATGGAAAAAAAATTTTAGTTTTCCCAACAAAAAATTAATTTTGTATGGAAAAAAAGTGATCACAGGATTTAGCCCAATTCGCTCTAGGAGGCTTAGTTTATGAGATATTTGCAATTTTAGTTTTCCCAACAAAAAATGAATTTTGTATGGAAAAAAAGTGATAACAGGATTTAGCCCAAATCGCTCTAGGAGGCTTAGTTTATGAGATATTTGCAATTTTAGTTTTCCCAACAAAAAATGAATTTTGTATGGAAAAAAAGTGATAACAGGATTTAGCCCAAATCGCTCTAGGAGGCTTAGTTTATGAGATATTTGCAATTTTAGTTTTCCCAACAAATATTGAATTTTGTATGGAAAAAAAGTGATCACAGGATTTAGCCCAAATCGCTCTAGGAGGCTTAGTTTATGAGATATTTGCAATTTTAGTTTTCCCAACAAAAAATGAATTTTGTATGGAAAAAAAAGTGATCACAGGATTTAGCCCAAATCGCTCTAGGAGGCTTAGTTTATGAGATATTTGCAATTTTAGTTTTCCCAACAAAAAATGAATTTTGTATGGAAAAAAAAGTGATCACAGGATTTAGCCCAAATCGCTCTAGGAGGCTTAGTTTATGAGATATTTGCAATTTTAGTTTTCCCAACAAATATTGAATTTTGTATGGAAAAAAAGTGATAACAGGATTTAGCCCAAATCGCTCTAGGAGGCTTAGTTCATGAGATATTTGCACTTTTAGTTTTCCCAACAAAAAATGAATTTTGTATGAAAAAAAAAGTGATAACAGGATTTAGCCCAAATCGCTCTAGGAGGCTTAGTTTATGAGATATTTGCAATTTTAGTTTTCCCAACAAAAAATGAATTTTGTATGGAAAAAAAGTGATCACAGGATTTATCGCCCAAATCGCTCTAGGAGGCTTAGTTTATGAGATATTTGCAATTTTAGTTTTCCCAACAAAAAATGAATTTTGTATGGAAAAAAAATTTTAGTTTTCCCAACAAAAAATTAATTTTGTATGGAAAAAAAGTGATAACAGGATTTAGCCCAAATCGCTCTAGGAGGCTTAGTTTATGAGATATTTGCAATTTTAGTTTTCCCAACAAAAAATGAATTTTGTATGGAAAAAAAAGTGATCACAGGATTTAGCCCAAATCGCTCTAGAAGGCTTAGTTTATGAAATATTTGCAATTTTAGTTTTCCCAACAAAAAATTAATTTTGTATGGAAAAAAAATTTTAGTTTTCCCAACAAAAAATTAATTTTGTATGGAAAAATAGTGATCACAGGATTTAGCCCAATTCGCTCTAGGAGGCTTAGTTTATGAGATATTTGCAATTTTAGTTTTCCCAACAAAAAATTAATTTTGTATGGAAAAAAAAGTGATCACAGGATTTAGCCCAAATCGCTCTAGGAGGCTTAGTTTATGAGATATTTGCAATTTTAGTTTTCCCAACAAAAAATGAATTTTGTATGGAAAAAAAAGTGATCACAGGATTTAGCCCAAATCGCTCTAGGAGGCTTAGTTTATGAGATATTTGCAATTTTAGTTTTCCCAACAAAAAATTAATTTTGTATGGAAAAAAAAGTGATCACAGGATTTAGCCCAAATCGCTCTAGGAGGCTTAGTTTATGAGATATTTGCAATTTTAGTTTTCCCAACAAAAAATGAATTTTGTATGGAAAAAAAAAGTGATCACAGGATTTAGCCCAAATCGCTCTAGGAGGCTTAGTTTATGAAATATTTGCAATTTTAGTTTTCCCAACAAAAAATTAATTTTGTATGGAAAAAAAATTTTAGTTTTCCCAACAAAAAATTAATTTTGTATGGAAAAAAAGTGATCACAGGATTTAGCCCAATTCGCTCTAGGAGGCTTAGTTTATGAGATATTTGCAATTTTAGTTTTCCCAACAAAAAATGAATTTTGTATGGAAAAAAAAGTGATCACAGGATTTAGCCCAAATCGCTCTAGGAGGCTTAGTTTATGAGATATTTGCAATTTTAGTTTTCCCAACAAAAAATGAATTTTGTATGGAAAAAAAAGTGATCACAGGATTTAGCCCAAATCGCTCTAGGAGGCTTAGTTTATGAGATATTTGCAATTTTAGTTTTCCCAACAAAAAATGAATTTTGTATGGAAAAAAAGTGATCACAGGATTTAGCCCAAATCGCTCTAGGAGGCTTAGTTTATGAGATATTTGCAATTTTAGTTTTCCCAACAAAAAATTAATTTTGTATGGAAAAAAAAAGTGATCACAGGATTTAGCCCAAATCGCTCTAGGAGGCTTAGTTTATGAGATATTTGCAATTTTAGTTTTCCCAACAAAAAATGAATTTTGTATGGAAAAAAAAAGTGATCACAGGATTTAGCCCAAATCGCTCTAGGAGGCTTAGTTTATGAAATATTTGCAATTTTAGTTTTCCCAACAAAAAATTAATTTTGTATGGAAAAAAAATTTTAGTTTTCCCAACAAAAAATTAATTTTGTATGGAAAAAAAGTGATCACAGGATTTAGCCCAATTCGCTCTAGGAGGCTTAGTTTATGAGATATTTGCAATTTTAGTTTTCCCAACAAAAAATGAATTTTGTATGGAAAAAAAAGTGATCACAGGATTTAGCCCAAATCGCTCTAGGAGGCTTAGTTTATGAGATATTTGCAATTTTAGTTTTCCCAACAAAAAATGAATTTTGTATGGAAAAAAAAGTGATCACAGGATTTAGCCCAAATCGCTCTAGGAGGCTTAGTTTATGAGATATTTGCAATTTTAGTTTTCCCAACAAAAAATGAATTTTGTATGGAAAAAAAGTGATCACAGGATTTAGCCCAAATCGCTCTAGGAGGCTTAGTTTATGAGATATTTGCAATTTTAGTTTTCCCAACAAAAAATGAATTTTGTATGGAAAAAAAAAGTGATCACAGGATTTAGCCCAAATCGCTCTAGGAGGCTTAGTTTATGAGATATTTGCAATTTTAGTTTTCCCAACAAAAAATGAATTTTGTATGGAAAAAAAAAGTGATCACAGGATTTAGCCCAAATCGCTCTAGGAGGCTTAGTTTATGAGATATTTGCAATTTTAGTTTTCCCAACAAATATTGAATTTTGTATGGAAAAAAAGTGATAACAGGATTTAGCCCAAATCGCTCTAGGAGGCTTAGTTTATGAGATATTTGCAATTTTAGTTTTCCCAACAAAAAATTAATTTTGTATGGAAAAAAAAAGTGATCACAGGATTTAAAAAGTGATCACAGGATTTAGCCCAAATCGCTCTAGGAGGCTTAGTTTATGAGATATTTGCAATTTTAGTTTTCCCAACAAAAAATGAATTTTGTATGGAAAAAAAAAGTGATCACAGGATTTAGCCCAAATCGCTCTAGGAGGCTTAGTTTATGAGATATTTGCAATTTTAGTTTTCCCAACAAATATTGAATTTTGTATGGAAAAAAAGTGATAACAGGATTTAGCCCAAATCGCTCTAGGAGGCTTAGTTCATGAGATATTTGCACTTTTAGTTTTCCCAACAAAAAATGAATTTTGTATGAAAAAAAAAGTGATAACAGGATTTAGCCCAAATCGCTCTAGGAGGCTTAGTTTATGAGATATTTGCAATTTTAGTTTTCCCAACAAAAAATTAATTTTGTATGGAAAAAAAAGTGATCACAGGATTTAGCCCAAATCGCTCTAGGAGGCTTAGTTTATGAGATATTTGCAATTTTAGTTTTCCCAACAAAAAATGAATTTTGTATGGAAAAAAAGTGATAACAGGATTTAGCCCAAATCGCTCTAGGAGGCTTAGTTTATGAGATATTTGCAATTTTAGTTTTCCCAACAAAAAATGAATTTTGTATGGACAAAAAAGTGATCACAGGATTTAGCCCAAATCGCTCTAGGAGGCTTAGTTCATGAGATATTTGCAATTTTAGTTTTCCCAACAAAAAATGAATTTTGTATGGAAAAAAAAGTGATCACAGGATTTAGCCCAAATCGCTCTAGGAGGCTTAGTTTATGAGATATTTGCAATTTTAGTTTTCCCAACAAAAAATGAATTTTGTATGGAAAAAAAAGTGATCACAGGATTTAGCCCAAATCGCTCTAGGAGGCTTAGTTTATGAGATATTTGCAATTTTAGTTTTCCCAACAAAAAATGAATTTTGTATGGAAAAAAAGTGATAACAGGATTTAGCCCAAATCGCTCTAGGAGGCTTAGTTTATGAGATATTTGCAATTTTAGTTTTCCCAACAAAAAATGAATTTTGTATGGAATAAAAGTGATAACAGTTTATGAGATATTTGCAATTTTAGTTTTCCCAACAAAAAATGAATTTTGTATGGAAAAAAAAGTGATCACAGGATTTAGCCCAAATCGCTCTAGGAGGCTTAGTTTATGAGATATTTGCAATTTTAGTTTTCCCAACAAAAAATTAATTTTGTATGGAAAAAAAGTGATAACAGGATTTAGCCCAAATCGCTCTAGGAGGCTTAGTTTATGAGATATTTGCAATTTTAGTTTTCCCAACAAAAAATGAATTTTGTATGGAATAAAAGTGATAACAGTTTATGAGATATTTGCAATTTTAGTTTTCCCAACAAAAAATTAATTTTGTATGGAAAAAAAGTGATAACAGGATTTAGCCCAAATCGCTCTAGGAGGCTTAGTTTATGAGATATTTGCAATTTTAGTTTTCCCAACAAAAAATGAATTTTGTATGGAAAAAAAGTGATCACAGGATTTAGCCCAAATCGCTCTAGGAGGCTTAGTTTATGAGATATTTGCAATTTTAGTTTTCCCAACAAAAAATTAATTTTGTATGGAAAAAAAAGTGATCACAGGATTTAGCCCAAATCGCTCTAGGAGTCTTATTTTATGAGATATTTGCAATTTTAGTTTTCCCAACAAAAAATGAATTTTGTATGGAAAAAAGTGATAACAGGATTTAGCCCAAATCGCTCTAGGAGGCTTAGTTTATGAGATATTTGCAATTTTAGTTTTCCCAACAAAAAATGAATTTTGTATGGACAAAAAAGTGATCACAGGATTTAGCCCAAATCGCTCTAGGAGGCTTAGTTTATGAGATATTTGCAATTTTAGTTTTCCCAACAAAAAATGAATTTTGTATGGACAAAAAAGTGATCACAGGATTTAGCCCAAATCGCTCTAGGAGGCTTAGTTCATGAGATATTTGCAATTTTAGTTTTCCCAACAAAAAATGAATTTTGTATGGAAAAAAAAGTGATCACAGGATTTAGCCCAAATCGCTCTAGGAGGCTTAGTTTATGAGATATTTGCAATTTTAGTTTTCCCAACAAAAAATGAATTTTGTATGGAAAAAAAAGTGATCACAGGATTTAGCCCAAATCGCTCTAGGAGGCTTAGTTTATGAGATATTTGCAATTTTAGTTTTCCCAACAAAAAATGAATTTTGTATGGAAAAAAAAGTGATCACAGGATTTAGCCCAAATCGCTCTAGGAGGCTTAGTTCATGAGATATTTGCAATTTTAGTTTTCCCAACAAAAAATGAATTTTGTATGGAATAAAAGTGATAACAGGATTTAGCCCAAATCGCTCTAGGAGGCTTAGTTTATGAGATATTTGCAATTTTAGTTTTCCCAACAAATATTGAATTTTGTATGGAAAAAAAGTGATAACAGGATTTAGCCCAAATCGCTCTAGGAGGCTTAGTTCATGAGATATTTGCACTTTTAGTTTTCCCAACAAAAAATGAATTTTGTATGAAAAAAAAAGTGATAACAGGATTTAGGCCAAATCGCTCTAGGAGGCTTAGTTTATGAGATATTTGCAATTTTAGTTTTCCCAACAAAAAATTAATTTTGTATGGAAAAAAAAGTGATCACAGGATTTAGCCCAAATCGCTCTAGGAGGCTTAGTTTATGAGATATTTGCAATTTTAGTTTTCCCAACAAAAAATGAATTTTGTATGGAAAAAAAGTGATAACAGGATTTAGCCCAAATCGCTCTAGGAGGCTTAGTTTATGAGATATTTGCAATTTTAGTTTTCCCAACAAAAAATGAATTTTGTATGGACAAAAAAGTGATCACAGGATTTAGCCCAAATCGCTCTAGGAGGCTTAGTTCATGAGATATTTGCAATTTTAGTTTTCCCAACAAAAAATGAATTTTGTATGGAAAAAAAAGTGATCACAGGATTTAGCCCAAATCGCTCTAGGAGGCTTAGTTTATGAGATATTTGCAATTTTAGTTTTCCCAACAAAAAATGAATTTTGTATGGAAAAAAAGTGATAACAGGATTTAGCCCAAATCGCTCTAGGAGGCTTAGTTCATGAGATATTTGCAATTTTAGTTTTCCCAACAAAAAATGAATTTTGTATGGACAAAAAAGTGATCACAGGATTTAGCCCAAATCGCTCTAGGAGGCTTAGTTTATGAGATATTTGCAATTTTAGTTTTCCCAACAAAAAATTAATTTTGTATGGAAAAAAAGTGATAACAGGATTTAGCCCAAATCGCTCTAGGAGGCTTAGTTTATGAGATATTTGCAATTTTAGTTTTCCCAACAAAAAATGAATTTTGTATGGAAAAAAAGTGATAACAGGATTTAGCCCAAATCGCTCTAGGAGGCTTAGTTTATGAGATATTTGCAATTTTAGTTTTCCCAACAAAAAATGAATTTTGTATGGAAAAAAAGTGATCACAGGATTTAGCCCAAATCGCTCTAGGAGGCTTAGTTTATGAGATATTTGCAATTTTAGTTTTCCCAACAAAAAATTAATTTTGTATGGAAAAAAAGTGATCACAGGATTTAGCCCAAATCGCTCTAGGAGGCTTAGTTCATGAGATATTTGCAATTTTAGTTTTCCCAACAAAAAATGAATTTTGTATGGAAAAAAAGTGATAACAGGATTTAGCCCAAATCGCTCTAGGAGGCTTAGTTTATGAGATATTTGCAATTTTAGTTTTCCCAACAAAAAATGAATTTTGTATGGAAAAAAAAGTGATCACAGGATTTAGCCCAAATCGCTCTAGGAGGCTTAGTTCATGAGATATTTGCACTTTTAGTTTTCCCAACAAAAAATGAATTTTGTATGAAAAAAAAAGTGATAACAGGATTTAGGCCAAATCGCTCTAGGAGGCTTAGTTTATGAGATATTTGCAATTTTAGTTTTCCCAACAAAAAATTAATTTTGTATGGAAAAAAAAGTGATCACAGGATTTAGCCCAAATCGCTCTAGGAGGCTTAGTTTATGAGATATTTGCAATTTTAGTTTTCCCAACAAAAAATGAATTTTGTATGGAAAAAAAGTGATAACAGGATTTAGCCCAAATCGCTCTAGGAGGCTTAGTTCATGAGATATTTGCACTTTTAGTTTTCCCAACAAAAAATGAATTTTGTATGAAAAAAAAAGTGATAACAGGATTTAGCCCAAATCGCTCTAGGAGGCTTAGTTTATGAGATATTTGCAATTTTAGTTTTCCCAACAAAAAATTAATTTTGTATGGAAAAAAAAGTGATCACAGGATTTAGCCCAAATCGCTCTAGGAGGCTTAGTTTATGAGATATTTGCAATTTTAGTTTTCCCAACAAAAAATGAATTTTGTATGGAAAAAAAGTGATAACAGGATTTAGCCCAAATCGCTCTAGGAGGCTTAGTTTATGAGATATTTGCAATTTTAGTTTTCCCAACAAAAAATGAATTTTGTATGGACAAAAAAGTGATCACAGGATTTAGCCCAAATCGCTCTAGGAGGCTTAGTTCATGAGATATTTGCAATTTTAGTTTTCCCAACAAAAAATGAATTTTGTATGGAAAAAAAAGTGATCACAGGATTTAGCCCAAATCGCTCTAGGAGGCTTAGTTTATGAGATATTTGCAATTTTAGTTTTCCCAACAAAAAATGAATTTTGTATGGAAAAAAAAGTGATCACAGGATTTAGCCCAAATCGCTCTAGGAGGCTTAGTTTATGAGATATTTGCAATTTTAGTTTTCCCAACAAAAAATGAATTTTGTATGGAAAAAAAGTGATAACAGGATTTAGCCCAAATCGCTCTAGGAGGCTTAGTTTATGAGATATTTGCAATTTTAGTTTTCCCAACAAAAAATGAATTTTGTATGGAATAAAAGTGATAACAGTTTATGAGATATTTGCAATTTTAGTTTTCCCAACAAAAAATGAATTTTGTATGGAAAAAAAAGTGATCACAGGATTTAGCCCAAATCGCTCTAGGAGGCTTAGTTTATGAGATATTTGCAATTTTAGTTTTCCCAACAAAAAATTAATTTTGTATGGAAAAAAAGTGATAACAGGATTTAGCCCAAATCGCTCTAGGAGGCTTAGTTTATGAGATATTTGCAATTTTAGTTTTCCCAACAAAAAATGAATTTTGTATGGAATAAAAGTGATAACAGTTTATGAGATATTTGCAATTTTAGTTTTCCCAACAAAAAATTAATTTTGTATGGAAAAAAAGTGATAACAGGATTTAGCCCAAATCGCTCTAGGAGGCTTAGTTTATGAGATATTTGCAATTTTAGTTTTCCCAACAAAAAATGAATTTTGTATGGAAAAAAAGTGATCACAGGATTTAGCCCAAATCGCTCTAGGAGGCTTAGTTTATGAGATATTTGCAATTTTAGTTTTCCCAACAAAAAATTAATTTTGTATGGAAAAAAAAGTGATCACAGGATTTAGCCCAAATCGCTCTAGGAGTCTTATTTTATGAGATATTTGCAATTTTAGTTTTCCCAACAAAAAATGAATTTTGTATGGAAAAAAGTGATAACAGGATTTAGCCCAAATCGCTCTAGGAGGCTTAGTTTATGAGATATTTGCAATTTTAGTTTTCCCAACAAAAAATGAATTTTGTATGGACAAAAAAGTGATCACAGGATTTAGCCCAAATCGCTCTAGGAGGCTTAGTTTATGAGATATTTGCAATTTTAGTTTTCCCAACAAAAAATGAATTTTGTATGGACAAAAAAGTGATCACAGGATTTAGCCCAAATCGCTCTAGGAGGCTTAGTTCATGAGATATTTGCAATTTTAGTTTTCCCAACAAAAAATGAATTTTGTATGGAAAAAAAAGTGATCACAGGATTTAGCCCAAATCGCTCTAGGAGGCTTAGTTTATGAGATATTTGCAATTTTAGTTTTCCCAACAAAAAATGAATTTTGTATGGAAAAAAAAGTGATCACAGGATTTAGCCCAAATCGCTCTAGGAGGCTTAGTTTATGAGATATTTGCAATTTTAGTTTTCCCAACAAAAAATGAATTTTGTATGGAAAAAAAAGTGATCACAGGATTTAGCCCAAATCGCTCTAGGAGGCTTAGTTCATGAGATATTTGCAATTTTAGTTTTCCCAACAAAAAATGAATTTTGTATGGAATAAAAGTGATAACAGGATTTAGCCCAAATCGCTCTAGGAGGCTTAGTTTATGAGATATTTGCAATTTTAGTTTTCCCAACAAATATTGAATTTTGTATGGAAAAAAAGTGATAACAGGATTTAGCCCAAATCGCTCTAGGAGGCTTAGTTCATGAGATATTTGCACTTTTAGTTTTCCCAACAAAAAATGAATTTTGTATGAAAAAAAAAGTGATAACAGGATTTAGGCCAAATCGCTCTAGGAGGCTTAGTTTATGAGATATTTGCAATTTTAGTTTTCCCAACAAAAAATTAATTTTGTATGGAAAAAAAAGTGATCACAGGATTTAGCCCAAATCGCTCTAGGAGGCTTAGTTTATGAGATATTTGCAATTTTAGTTTTCCCAACAAAAAATGAATTTTGTATGGAAAAAAAGTGATAACAGGATTTAGCCCAAATCGCTCTAGGAGGCTTAGTTTATGAGATATTTGCAATTTTAGTTTTCCCAACAAAAAATGAATTTTGTATGGACAAAAAAGTGATCACAGGATTTAGCCCAAATCGCTCTAGGAGGCTTAGTTCATGAGATATTTGCAATTTTAGTTTTCCCAACAAAAAATGAATTTTGTATGGAAAAAAAAGTGATCACAGGATTTAGCCCAAATCGCTCTAGGAGGCTTAGTTTATGAGATATTTGCAATTTTAGTTTTCCCAACAAAAAATGAATTTTGTATGGAAAAAAAGTGATAACAGGATTTAGCCCAAATCGCTCTAGGAGGCTTAGTTCATGAGATATTTGCAATTTTAGTTTTCCCAACAAAAAATGAATTTTGTATGGACAAAAAAGTGATCACAGGATTTAGCCCAAATCGCTCTAGGAGGCTTAGTTTATGAGATATTTGCAATTTTAGTTTTCCCAACAAAAAATTAATTTTGTATGGAAAAAAAGTGATAACAGGATTTAGCCCAAATCGCTCTAGGAGGCTTAGTTTATGAGATATTTGCAATTTTAGTTTTCCCAACAAAAAATGAATTTTGTATGGAAAAAAAGTGATAACAGGATTTAGCCCAAATCGCTCTAGGAGGCTTAGTTTATGAGATATTTGCAATTTTAGTTTTCCCAACAAAAAATGAATTTTGTATGGAAAAAAAGTGATCACAGGATTTAGCCCAAATCGCTCTAGGAGGCTTAGTTTATGAGATATTTGCAATTTTAGTTTTCCCAACAAAAAATTAATTTTGTATGGAAAAAAAGTGATCACAGGATTTAGCCCAAATCGCTCTAGGAGGCTTAGTTCATGAGATATTTGCAATTTTAGTTTTCCCAACAAAAAATGAATTTTGTATGGAAAAAAAGTGATAACAGGATTTAGCCCAAATCGCTCTAGGAGGCTTAGTTTATGAGATATTTGCAATTTTAGTTTTCCCAACAAAAAATGAATTTTGTATGGAAAAAAAAGTGATCACAGGATTTAGCCCAAATCGCTCTAGGAGGCTTAGTTCATGAGATATTTGCACTTTTAGTTTTCCCAACAAAAAATGAATTTTGTATGAAAAAAAAAGTGATAACAGGATTTAGGCCAAATCGCTCTAGGAGGCTTAGTTTATGAGATATTTGCAATTTTAGTTTTCCCAACAAAAAATTAATTTTGTATGGAAAAAAAAGTGATCACAGGATTTAGCCCAAATCGCTCTAGGAGGCTTAGTTTATGAGATATTTGCAATTTTAGTTTTCCCAACAAAAAATGAATTTTGTATGGAAAAAAAGTGATAACAGGATTTAGCCCAAATCGCTCTAGGAGGCTTAGTTTATGAGATATTTGCAATTTTAGTTTTCCCAACAAAAAATGAATTTTGTATGGACAAAAAAGTGATCACAGGATTTAGCCCAAATCGCTCTAGGAGGCTTAGTTCATGAGATATTTGCAATTTTAGTTTTCCCAACAAAAAATGAATTTTGTATGGAAAAAAAAGTGATCACAGGATTTAGCCCAAATCGCTCTAGGAGGCTTAGTTTATGAGATATTTGCAATTTTAGTTTTCCCAACAAAAAATGAATTTTGTATGGAAAAAAAGTGATAACAGGATTTAGCCCAAATCGCTCTAGGAGGCTTAGTTCATGAGATATTTGCAATTTTAGTTTTCCCAACAAAAAATGAATTTTGTATGGACAAAAAAGTGATCACAGGATTTAGCCCAAATCGCTCTAGGAGGCTTAGTTTATGAGATATTTGCAATTTTAGTTTTCCCAACAAAAAATTAATTTTGTATGGAAAAAAAGTGATAACAGGATTTAGCCCAAATCGCTCTAGGAGGCTTAGTTTATGAGATATTTGCAATTTTAGTTTTCCCAACAAAAAATGAATTTTGTATGGAAAAAAAGTGATAACAGGATTTAGCCCAAATCGCTCTAGGAGGCTTAGTTCATGAGATATTTGCAATTTTAGTTTTCCCAACAAAAAATGAATTTTGTATGGAAAAAAAGTGATAACAGGATTTAGCCCAAATCGCTCTAGGAGGCTTAGTTTATGAGATATTTGCAATTTTAGTTTTCCCAACAAAAAATGAATTTTGTATGGAATAAAAGTGATAACAGTTTATGAGATATTTGCAATTTTAGTTTTCCCAACAAAAAATTAATTTTGTATGGAATAAAAGTGATAACAGTTTATGAGATATTTGCAATTTTAGTTTTCCCAACAAAAAATGAATTTTGTATGGAAAAAAAAGTGATCACAGGATTTAGCCCAAATCGCTCTAGGAGGCTTAGTTTATGAGATATTTGCAATTTTAGTTTTCCCAACAAAAAATTAATTTTGTATGGAAAAAAAGTGATAACAGGATTTAGCCCAAATCGCTCTAGGAGGCTTAGTTTATGAGATATTTGCAATTTTAGTTTTCCCAACAAAAAATGAATTTTGTATGGAATAAAAGTGATAACAGTTTATGAGATATTTGCAATTTTAGTTTTCCCAACAAAAAATGAATTTTGTATGGAAAAAAAGTGATAACAGGATTTAGCCCAAATCGCTCTAGGAGGCTTAGTTTATGAGATATTTGCAATTTTAGTTTTCCCAACAAAAAATGAATTTTGTATGGAAAAAAAGTGATCACAGGATTTAGCCCAAATCGCTCTAGGAGGCTTAGTTTATGAGATATTTGCAATTTTAGTTTTCCCAACAAAAAATTAATTTTGTATGGAAAAAAAGTGATCACAGGATTTAGCCCAAATCGCTCTAGGAGGCTTAGTTTATGAGATATTTGCAATTTTAGTTTTCCCAACAAAAAATTAATTTTGTATGGAAAAAAAGTGATAACAGGATTTAGCCCAAATCGCTCTAGGAGGCTTAGTTTATGAGATATTTGCAATTTTAGTTTTCCCAACAAAAAATGAATTTTGTATGGAAAAAAAAGTGATCACAGGATTTAGCCCAAATCGCTCTAGGAGGCTTAGTTCATGAGATATTTGCACTTTTAGTTTTCCCAACAAAAAATGAATTTTGTATGAAAAAAAAAGTGATAACAGGATTTAGGCCAAATCGCTCTAGGAGGCTTAGTTTATGAGATATTTGCAATTTTAGTTTTCCCAACAAAAAATTAATTTTGTATGGAAAAAAAAGTGATCACAGGATTTAGCCCAAATCGCTCTAGGAGGCTTAGTTTATGAGATATTTGCAATTTTAGTTTTCCCAACAAAAAATGAATTTTGTATGGAAAAAAAGTGATAACAGGATTTAGCCCAAATCGCTCTAGGAGGCTTAGTTTATGAGATATTTGCAATTTTAGTTTTCCCAACAAAAAATGAATTTTGTATGGACAAAAAAGTGATCACAGGATTTAGCCCAAATCGCTCTAGGAGGCTTAGTTCATGAGATATTTGCAATTTTAGTTTTCCCAACAAAAAATGAATTTTGTATGGAAAAAAAAGTGATCACAGGATTTAGCCCAAATCGCTCTAGGAGGCTTAGTTTATGAGATATTTGCAATTTTAGTTTTCCCAACAAAAAATGAATTTTGTATGGAAAAAAAGTGATAACAGGATTTAGCCCAAATCGCTCTAGGAGGCTTAGTTCATGAGATATTTGCAATTTTAGTTTTCCCAACAAAAAATGAATTTTGTATGGACAAAAAAGTGATCACAGGATTTAGCCCAAATCGCTCTAGGAGGCTTAGTTTATGAGATATTTGCAATTTTAGTTTTCCCAACAAAAAATGAATTTTGTATGGACAAAAAAGTGATCACAGGATTTAGCCCAAATCGCTCTAGGAGGCTTAGTTCATGAGATATTTGCAATTTTAGTTTTCCCAACAAAAAATGAATTTTGTATGGAAAAAAAAGTGATCACAGGATTTAGCCCAAATCGCTCTAGGAGGCTTAGTTTATGAGATATTTGCAATTTTAGTTTTCCCAACAAAAAATGAATTTTGTATGGAAAAAAAAGTGATCACAGGATTTAGCCCAAATCGCTCTAGGAGGCTTAGTTTATGAGATATTTGCAATTTTAGTTTTCCCAACAAAAAATGAATTTTGTATGGAAAAAAAAGTGATCACAGGATTTAGCCCAAATCACTCTAGGAGGCTTAGTTTATGAGATATTTGCAATTTTAGTTTTCCCAACAAAAAATGAATTTTGTATGGAAAAAAAGTGATAACAGGATTTAGCCCAAATCGCTCTAGGAGGCTTAGTTTATGAGATATTTGCAATTTTAGTTTTCCCAACAAAAAATGAATTTTGTATGGACAAAAAAGTGATCACAGGATTTAGCCCAAATCGCTCTAGGAGGCTTAGTTCATGAGATATTTGCAATTTTAGTTTTCCCAACAAAAAATGAATTTTGTATGGAAAAAAAAGTGATCACAGGATTTAGCCCAAATCGCTCTAGGAGGCTTAGTTTATGAGATATTTGCAATTTTAGTTTTCCCAACAAAAAATGAATTTTGTATGGAAAAAAAGTGATAACAGGATTTAGCCCAAATCGCTCTAGGAGGCTTAGTTCATGAGATATTTGCAATTTTAGTTTTCCCAACAAAAAATGAATTTTGTATGGACAAAAAAGTGATCACAGGATTTAGCCCAAATCGCTCTAGGAGGCTTAGTTTATGAGATATTTGCAATTTTAGTTTTCCCAACAAAAAATGAATTTTGTATGGACAAAAAAGTGATCACAGGATTTAGCCCAAATCGCTCTAGGAGGCTTAGTTCATGAGATATTTGCAATTTTAGTTTTCCCAACAAAAAATGAATTTTGTATGGAAAAAAAGTGATAACAGGATTTAGCCCAAATCGCTCTAGGAGGCTTAGTTTATGAGATATTTGCAATTTTAGTTTTCCCAACAAAAAATGAATTTTGTATGGAAAAAAAAGTGATCACAGGATTTAGCCCAAATCGCTCTAGGAGGCTTAGTTTATGAGATATTTGCAATTTTAGTTTTCCCAACAAATATTGAATTTTGTATGGAAAAAAAGTGATAACAGGATTTAGCCCAAATCGCTCTAGGAGGCTTAGTTCATGAGATATTTGCACTTTTAGTTTTCCCAACAAAAAATGAATTTTGTATGAAAAAAAAAGTGATAACAGGATTTAGCCCAAATCGCTCTAGGAGGCTTAGTTTATGAGATATTTGCAATTTTAGTTTTCCCAACAAAAAATGAATTTTGTATGGAAAAAAAGTGATCACAGGATTTAGCCCAAATCGCTCTAGGAGGCTTAGTTTATGAGATATTTGCAATTTTAGTTTTCCCAACAAAAAATGAATTTTGTATGGAAAAAAAATTTTAGTTTTCCCAACAAAAAATTAATTTTGTATGGAAAAAAAGTGATAACAGGATTTAGCCCAAATCGCTCTAGGAGGCTTAGTTTATGAGATATTTGCAATTTTAGTTTTCCCAACAAAAAATGAATTTTGTATGGAAAAAAAAGTGATCACAGGATTTAGCCCAAATCGCTCTAGAAGGCTTAGTTTATGAAATATTTGCAATTTTAGTTTTCCCAACAAAAAATTAATTTTGTATGGAAAAAAAATTTTAGTTTTCCCAACAAAAAATTAATTTTGTATGGAAAAATAGTGATCACAGGATTTAGCCCAATTCGCTCTAGGAGGCTTAGTTTATGAGATATTTGCAATTTTAGTTTTCCCAACAAAAAATTAATTTTGTATTGAAAAAAAGTGATAACAGGATTTAGACCAAATCGCTCTAGGAGGCTTAGTTTATGAGATATTTGCAATTTTAGTTTTCCCAACAAAAAATTAATTTTGTATTGAAAAAAAGTGATAACAGGATTTAGCCCAAATCGCTCTAGGAGGCTTAGTTTATGAGATATTTGCAATTTTAGTTTTCCCAACAAAAAATTAATTTTGTATGGAAAAAAAAGTGATCACAGGATTTAGCCCAAATCGCTCTAGGAGGCTTAGTTTATGAGATATTTGCAATTTTAGTTTTCCCAACAAAAAATGAATTTTGTATGGAAAAAAAAAGTGATCACAGGATTTAGCCCAAATCGCTCTAGGAGGCTTAGTTTATGAAATATTTGCAATTTTAGTTTTCCCAACAAAAAATTAATTTTGTATGGAAAAAAAATTTTAGTTTTCCCAACAAAAAATTAATTTTGTATGGAAAAAAAGTGATCACAGGATTTAGCCCAATTCGCTCTAGGAGGCTTAGTTTATGAGATATTTGCAATTTTAGTTTTCCCAACAAAAAATGAATTTTGTATGGAAAAAAAAGTGATCACAGGATTTAGCCCAAATCGCTCTAGGAGGCTTAGTTTATGAGATATTTGCAATTTTAGTTTTCCCAACAAAAAATGAATTTTGTATGGAAAAAAAAGTGATCACAGGATTTAGCCCAAATCGCTCTAGGAGGCTTAGTTCATGAGATATTTGCAATTTTAGTTTTCCCAACAAAAAATGAATTTTGTATGGAAAAAAAAGTGATCACAGGATTTAGCCCAAATCGCTCTAGGAGGCTTAGTTTATGAGATATTTGCAATTTTAGTTTTCCCAACAAAAAATGAATTTTGTATGGAAAAAAAAGTGATCACAGGATTTAGCCCAAATCGCTCTAGGAGGCTTAGTTTATGAGATATTTGCAATTTTAGTTTTCCCAACAAAAAATGAATTTTGTATGGAAAAAAAAGTGATCACAGGATTTAGCCCAAATCGCTCTAGGAGGCTTAGTTTATGAGATATTTGCAATTTTAGTTTTCCCAACAAAAAATGAATTTTGTATGGAAAAAAAGTGATAACAGGATTTAGCCCAAATCGCTCTAGGAGGCTTAGTTTATGAGATATTTGCAATTTTAGTTTTCCCAACAAAAAATGAATTTTGTATGGACAAAAAAGTGATCACAGGATTTAGCCCAAATCGCTCTAGGAGGCTTAGTTCATGAGATATTTGCAATTTTAGTTTTCCCAACAAAAAATGAATTTTGTATGGAAAAAAAAGTGATCACAGGATTTAGCCCAAATCGCTCTAGGAGGCTTAGTTTATGAGATATTTGCAATTTTAGTTTTCCCAACAAAAAATGAATTTTGTATGGAAAAAAAGTGATAACAGGATTTAGCCCAAATCGCTCTAGGAGGCTTAGTTCATGAGATATTTGCAATTTTAGTTTTCCCAACAAAAAATGAATTTTGTATGGACAAAAAAGTGATCACAGGATTTAGCCCAAATCGCTCTAGGAGGCTTAGTTTATGAGATATTTGCAATTTTAGTTTTCCCAACAAAAAATGAATTTTGTATGGACAAAAAAGTGATCACAGGATTTAGCCCAAATCGCTCTAGGAGGCTTAGTTCATGAGATATTTGCAATTTTAGTTTTCCCAACAAAAAATGAATTTTGTATGGAAAAAAAGTGATAACAGGATTTAGCCCAAATCGCTCTAGGAGGCTTAGTTTATGAGATATTTGCAATTTTAGTTTTCCCAACAAAAAATGAATTTTGTATGGAAAAAAAAGTGATCACAGGATTTAGCCCAAATCGCTCTAGGAGGCTTAGTTTATGAGATATTTGCAATTTTAGTTTTCCCAACAAATATTGAATTTTGTATGGAAAAAAAGTGATAACAGGATTTAGCCCAAATCGCTCTAGGAGGCTTAGTTCATGAGATATTTGCACTTTTAGTTTTCCCAACAAAAAATGAATTTTGTATGAAAAAAAAAGTGATAACAGGATTTAGCCCAAATCGCTCTAGGAGGCTTAGTTTATGAGATATTTGCAATTTTAGTTTTCCCAACAAAAAATGAATTTTGTATGGAAAAAAAGTGATCACAGGATTTAGCCCAAATCGCTCTAGGAGGCTTAGTTTATGAGATATTTGCAATTTTAGTTTTCCCAACAAAAAATGAATTTTGTATGGAAAAAAAATTTTAGTTTTCCCAACAAAAAATTAATTTTGTATGGAAAAAAAGTGATAACAGGATTTAGCCCAAATCGCTCTAGGAGGCTTAGTTTATGAGATATTTGCAATTTTAGTTTTCCCAACAAAAAATGAATTTTGTATGGAAAAAAAAGTGATCACAGGATTTAGCCCAAATCGCTCTAGAAGGCTTAGTTTATGAGATATTTGCAATTTTAGTTTTCCCAACAAAAAATGAATTTTGTATGGAAAAAAAATTTTAGTTTTCCCAACAAAAAATTAATTTTGTATGGAAAAAAAGTGATCACAGGATTTAGCCCAAATCGCTCTAGGAGGCTTAGTTTATGAGATATTTGCAATTTTAGTTTTCCCAACAAAAAATTAATTTTGTATGGAAAAAAAGTGATAACAGGATTTAGCCCAAATCGCTCTAGGAGGCTTAGTTTATGAGATATTTGCAATTTTAGTTTTCCCAACAAAAAATGAATTTTGTATGGAAAAAAAAGTGATCACAGGATTTAGCCCAAATCGCTCTAGGAGGCTTAGTTCATGAGATATTTGCACTTTTAGTTTTCCCAACAAAAAATGAATTTTGTATGAAAAAAAAAGTGATAACAGGATTTAGGCCAAATCGCTCTAGGAGGCTTAGTTTATGAGATATTTGCAATTTTAGTTTTCCCAACAAAAAATTAATTTTGTATGGAAAAAAAAGTGATCACAGGATTTAGCCCAAATCGCTCTAGGAGGCTTAGTTTATGAGATATTTGCAATTTTAGTTTTCCCAACAAAAAATGAATTTTGTATGGAAAAAAAGTGATAACAGGATTTAGCCCAAATCGCTCTAGGAGGCTTAGTTTATGAGATATTTGCAATTTTAGTTTTCCCAACAAAAAATGAATTTTGTATGGACAAAAAAGTGATCACAGGATTTAGCCCAAATCGCTCTAGGAGGCTTAGTTCATGAGATATTTGCAATTTTAGTTTTCCCAACAAAAAATGAATTTTGTATGGAAAAAAAAGTGATCACAGGATTTAGCCCAAATCGCTCTAGGAGGCTTAGTTTATGAGATATTTGCAATTTTAGTTTTCCCAACAAAAAATGAATTTTGTATGGAAAAAAAGTGATAACAGGATTTAGCCCAAATCGCTCTAGGAGGCTTAGTTCATGAGATATTTGCAATTTTAGTTTTCCCAACAAAAAATGAATTTTGTATGGACAAAAAAGTGATCACAGGATTTAGCCCAAATCGCTCTAGGAGGCTTAGTTTATGAGATATTTGCAATTTTAGTTTTCCCAACAAAAAATGAATTTTGTATGGACAAAAAAGTGATCACAGGATTTAGCCCAAATCGCTCTAGGAGGCTTAGTTCATGAGATATTTGCAATTTTAGTTTTCCCAACAAAAAATGAATTTTGTATGGAAAAAAAAGTGATCACAGGATTTAGCCCAAATCGCTCTAGGAGGCTTAGTTTATGAGATATTTGCAATTTTAGTTTTCCCAACAAAAAATGAATTTTGTATGGAAAAAAAAGTGATCACAGGATTTAGCCCAAATCGCTCTAGGAGGCTTAGTTTATGAGATATTTGCAATTTTAGTTTTCCCAACAAAAAATGAATTTTGTATGGAAAAAAAAGTGATCACAGGATTTAGCCCAAATCGCTCTAGGAGGCTTAGTTTATGAGATATTTGCAATTTTAGTTTTCCCAACAAAAAATGAATTTTGTATGGAAAAAAAGTGATAACAGGATTTAGCCCAAATCGCTCTAGGAGGCTTAGTTTATGAGATATTTGCAATTTTAGTTTTCCCAACAAAAAATGAATTTTGTATGGACAAAAAAGTGATCACAGGATTTAGCCCAAATCGCTCTAGGAGGCTTAGTTCATGAGATATTTGCAATTTTAGTTTTCCCAACAAAAAATGAATTTTGTATGGAAAAAAAAGTGATCACAGGATTTAGCCCAAATCGCTCTAGGAGGCTTAGTTTATGAGATATTTGCAATTTTAGTTTTCCCAACAAAAAATGAATTTTGTATGGAAAAAAAGTGATAACAGGATTTAGCCCAAATCGCTCTAGGAGGCTTAGTTCATGAGATATTTGCAATTTTAGTTTTCCCAACAAAAAATGAATTTTGTATGGACAAAAAAGTGATCACAGGATTTAGCCCAAATCGCTCTAGGAGGCTTAGTTTATGAGATATTTGCAATTTTAGTTTTCCCAACAAAAAATGAATTTTGTATGGACAAAAAAGTGATCACAGGATTTAGCCCAAATCGCTCTAGGAGGCTTAGTTCATGAGATATTTGCAATTTTAGTTTTCCCAACAAAAAATGAATTTTGTATGGAAAAAAAGTGATAACAGGATTTAGCCCAAATCGCTCTAGGAGGCTTAGTTTATGAGATATTTGCAATTTTAGTTTTCCCAACAAAAAATGAATTTTGTATGGAAAAAAAAGTGATCACAGGATTTAGCCCAAATCGCTCTAGGAGGCTTAGTTTATGAGATATTTGCAATTTTAGTTTTCCCAACAAATATTGAATTTTGTATGGAAAAAAAGTGATAACAGGATTTAGCCCAAATCGCTCTAGGAGGCTTAGTTCATGAGATATTTGCACTTTTAGTTTTCCCAACAAAAAATGAATTTTGTATGAAAAAAAAAGTGATAACAGGATTTAGCCCAAATCGCTCTAGGAGGCTTAGTTTATGAGATATTTGCAATTTTAGTTTTCCCAACAAAAAATGAATTTTGTATGGAAAAAAAGTGATCACAGGATTTAGCCCAAATCGCTCTAGGAGGCTTAGTTTATGAGATATTTGCAATTTTAGTTTTCCCAACAAAAAATGAATTTTGTATGGAAAAAAAATTTTAGTTTTCCCAACAAAAAATTAATTTTGTATGGAAAAAAAGTGATAACAGGATTTAGCCCAAATCGCTCTAGGAGGCTTAGTTTATGAGATATTTGCAATTTTAGTTTTCCCAACAAAAAATGAATTTTGTATGGAAAAAAAAGTGATCACAGGATTTAGCCCAAATCGCTCTAGAAGGCTTAGTTTATGAAATATTTGCAATTTTAGTTTTCCCAACAAAAAATTAATTTTGTATGGAAAAAAAATTTTAGTTTTCCCAACAAAAAATTAATTTTGTATGGAAAAATAGTGATCACAGGATTTAGCCCAATTCGCTCTAGGAGGCTTAGTTTATGAGATATTTGCAATTTTAGTTTTCCCAACAAAAAATTAATTTTGTATTGAAAAAAAGTGATAACAGGATTTAGACCAAATCGCTCTAGGAGGCTTAGTTTATGAGATATTTGCAATTTTAGTTTTCCCAACAAAAAATTAATTTTGTATTGAAAAAAAGTGATAACAGGATTTAGCCCAAATCGCTCTAGGAGGCTTAGTTTATGAGATATTTGCAATTTTAGTTTTCCCAACAAAAAATTAATTTTGTATGGAAAAAAAAGTGATCACAGGATTTAGCCCAAATCGCTCTAGGAGGCTTAGTTTATGAGATATTTGCAATTTTAGTTTTCCCAACAAAAAATGAATTTTGTATGGAAAAAAAAAGTGATCACAGGATTTAGCCCAAATCGCTCTAGGAGGCTTAGTTTATGAAATATTTGCAATTTTAGTTTTCCCAACAAAAAATTAATTTTGTATGGAAAAAAAATTTTAGTTTTCCCAACAAAAAATTAATTTTGTATGGAAAAAAAGTGATCACAGGATTTAGCCCAATTCGCTCTAGGAGGCTTAGTTTATGAGATATTTGCAATTTTAGTTTTCCCAACAAAAAATGAATTTTGTATGGAAAAAAAAGTGATCACAGGATTTAGCCCAAATCGCTCTAGGAGGCTTAGTTTATGAGATATTTGCAATTTTAGTTTTCCCAACAAAAAATGAATTTTGTATGGAAAAAAAAGTGATCACAGGATTTAGCCCAAATCGCTCTAGGAGGCTTAGTTCATGAGATATTTGCAATTTTAGTTTTCCCAACAAAAAATGAATTTTGTATGGAAAAAAAAGTGATCACAGGATTTAGCCCAAATCGCTCTAGGAGGCTTAGTTTATGAGATATTTGCAATTTTAGTTTTCCCAACAAAAAATGAATTTTGTATGGAAAAAAAAGTGATCACAGGATTTAGCCCAAATCGCTCTAGGAGGCTTAGTTTATGAGATATTTGCAATTTTAGTTTTCCCAACAAAAAATGAATTTTGTATGGAAAAAAAAGTGATCACAGGATTTAGCCCAAATCGCTCTAGGAGGCTTAGTTTATGAGATATTTGCAATTTTAGTTTTCCCAACAAAAAATGAATTTTGTATGGAAAAAAAGTGATAACAGGATTTAGCCCAAATCGCTCTAGGAGGCTTAGTTTATGAGATATTTGCAATTTTAGTTTTCCCAACAAAAAATGAATTTTGTATGGACAAAAAAGTGATCACAGGATTTAGCCCAAATCGCTCTAGGAGGCTTAGTTCATGAGATATTTGCAATTTTAGTTTTCCCAACAAAAAATGAATTTTGTATGGAAAAAAAAGTGATCACAGGATTTAGCCCAAATCGCTCTAGGAGGCTTAGTTTATGAGATATTTGCAATTTTAGTTTTCCCAACAAAAAATGAATTTTGTATGGAAAAAAAGTGATAACAGGATTTAGCCCAAATCGCTCTAGGAGGCTTAGTTCATGAGATATTTGCAATTTTAGTTTTCCCAACAAAAAATGAATTTTGTATGGACAAAAAAGTGATCACAGGATTTAGCCCAAATCGCTCTAGGAGGCTTAGTTTATGAGATATTTGCAATTTTAGTTTTCCCAACAAAAAATGAATTTTGTATGGACAAAAAAGTGATCACAGGATTTAGCCCAAATCGCTCTAGGAGGCTTAGTTCATGAGATATTTGCAATTTTAGTTTTCCCAACAAAAAATGAATTTTGTATGGAAAAAAAGTGATAACAGGATTTAGCCCAAATCGCTCTAGGAGGCTTAGTTTATGAGATATTTGCAATTTTAGTTTTCCCAACAAAAAATGAATTTTGTATGGAAAAAAAAGTGATCACAGGATTTAGCCCAAATCGCTCTAGGAGGCTTAGTTTATGAGATATTTGCAATTTTAGTTTTCCCAACAAATATTGAATTTTGTATGGAAAAAAAGTGATAACAGGATTTAGCCCAAATCGCTCTAGGAGGCTTAGTTCATGAGATATTTGCACTTTTAGTTTTCCCAACAAAAAATGAATTTTGTATGAAAAAAAAAGTGATAACAGGATTTAGCCCAAATCGCTCTAGGAGGCTTAGTTTATGAGATATTTGCAATTTTAGTTTTCCCAACAAAAAATGAATTTTGTATGGAAAAAAAGTGATCACAGGATTTAGCCCAAATCGCTCTAGGAGGCTTAGTTTATGAGATATTTGCAATTTTAGTTTTCCCAACAAAAAATGAATTTTGTATGGAAAAAAAATTTTAGTTTTCCCAACAAAAAATTAATTTTGTATGGAAAAAAAGTGATAACAGGATTTAGCCCAAATCGCTCTAGGAGGCTTAGTTTATGAGATATTTGCAATTTTAGTTTTCCCAACAAAAAATGAATTTTGTATGGAAAAAAAAGTGATCACAGGATTTAGCCCAAATCGCTCTAGAAGGCTTAGTTTATGAAATATTTGCAATTTTAGTTTTCCCAACAAAAAATTAATTTTGTATGGAAAAAAAATTTTAGTTTTCCCAACAAAAAATTAATTTTGTATGGAAAAATAGTGATCACAGGATTTAGCCCAATTCGCTCTAGGAGGCTTAGTTTATGAGATATTTGCAATTTTAGTTTTCCCAACAAAAAATTAATTTTGTATTGAAAAAAAGTGATAACAGGATTTAGACCAAATCGCTCTAGGAGGCTTTGTTTATGAGATATTTGCAATTTTAGTTTTCCCAACAAAAAATTAATTTTGTATTGAAAAAAAGTGATAACAGGATTTAGCCCAAATCGCTCTAGGAGGCTTAGTTTATGAGATATTTGCAATTTTAGTTTTCCCAACAAAAAATTAATTTTGTATGGAAAAAAAAGTGATCACAGGATTTAGCCCAAATCGCTCTAGGAGGCTTAGTTTATGAGATATTTGCAATTTTAGTTTTCCCAACAAAAAATGAATTTTGTATGGAAAAAAAAAGTGATCACAGGATTTAGCCCAAATCGCTCTAGGAGGCTTAGTTTATGAAATATTTGCAATTTTAGTTTTCCCAACAAAAAATTAATTTTGTATGGAAAAAAAATTTTAGTTTTCCCAACAAAAAATTAATTTTGTATGGAAAAAAAGTGATCACAGGATTTAGCCCAATTCGCTCTAGGAGGCTTAGTTTATGAGATATTTGCAATTTTAGTTTTCCCAACAAAAAATGAATTTTGTATGGAAAAAAAAGTGATCACAGGATTTAGCCCAAATCGCTCTAGGAGGCTTAGTTTATGAGATATTTGCAATTTTAGTTTTCCCAACAAAAAATGAATTTTGTATGGAAAAAAAAGTGATCACAGGATTTAGCCCAAATCGCTCTAGGAGGCTTAGTTTATGAGATATTTGCAATTTTAGTTTTCCCAACAAAAAATGAATTTTGTATGGAAAAAAAGTGATCACAGGATTTAGCCCAAATCGCTCTAGGAGGCTTAGTTTATGAGATATTTGCAATTTTAGTTTTCCCAACAAAAAATGAATTTTGTATGGAAAAAAAAAGTGATCACAGGATTTAGCCCAAATCGCTCTAGGAGGCTTAGTTTATGAGATATTTGCAATTTTAGTTTTCCCAACAAAAAATGAATTTTGTATGGAAAAAAAAAGTGATCACAGGATTTAGCCCAAATCGCTCTAGGAGGCTTAGTTTATGAAATATTTGCAATTTTAGTTTTCCCAACAAAAAATTAATTTTGTATGGAAAAAAAATTTTAGTTTTCCCAACAAAAAATTAATTTTGTATGGAAAAAAAGTGATCACAGGATTTAGCCCAATTCGCTCTAGGAGGCTTAGTTTATGAGATATTTGCAATTTTAGTTTTCCCAACAAAAAATGAATTTTGTATGGAAAAAAAAGTGATCACAGGATTTAGCCCAAATCGCTCTAGGAGGCTTAGTTTATGAGATATTTGCAATTTTAGTTTTCCCAACAAAAAATGAATTTTGTATGGAAAAAAAAGTGATCACAGGATTTAGCCCAAATCGCTCTAGGAGGCTTAGTTTATGAGATATTTGCAATTTTAGTTTTCCCAACAAAAAATGAATTTTGTATGGAAAAAAAGTGATCACAGGATTTAGCCCAAATCGCTCTAGGAGGCTTAGTTTATGAGATATTTGCAATTTTAGTTTTCCCAACAAAAAATGAATTTTGTATGGAAAAAAAAAGTGATCACAGGATTTAGCCCAAATCGCTCTAGGAGGCTTAGTTTATGAGATATTTGCAATTTTAGTTTTCCCAACAAAAAATGAATTTTGTATGGAAAAAAAAAGTGATCACAGGATTTAGCCCAAATCGCTCTAGGAGGCTTAGTTTATGAGATATTTGCAATTTTAGTTTTCCCAACAAATATTGAATTTTGTATGGAAAAAAAGTGATAACAGGATTTAGCCCAAATCGCTCTAGGAGGCTTAGTTTATGAGATATTTGCAATTTTAGTTTTCCCAACAAAAAATTAATTTTGTATGGAAAAAAAAAGTGATCACAGGATTTAAAAAGTGATCACAGGATTTAGCCCAAATCGCTCTAGGAGGCTTAGTTTATGAGATATTTGCAATTTTAGTTTTCCCAACAAAAAATGAATTTTGTATGGAAAAAAAAAGTGATCACAGGATTTAGCCCAAATCGCTCTAGGAGGCTTAGTTTATGAGATATTTGCAATTTTAGTTTTCCCAACAAATATTGAATTTTGTATGGAAAAAAAGTGATAACAGGATTTAGCCCAAATCGCTCTAGGAGGCTTAGTTCATGAGATATTTGCACTTTTAGTTTTCCCAACAAAAAATGAATTTTGTATGAAAAAAAAAGTGATAACAGGATTTAGCCCAAATCGCTCTAGGAGGCTTAGTTTATGAGATATTTGCAATTTTAGTTTTCCCAACAAAAAATTAATTTTGTATGGAAAAAAAAGTGATCACAGGATTTAGCCCAAATCGCTCTAGGAGGCTTAGTTTATGAGATATTTGCAATTTTAGTTTTCCCAACAAAAAATGAATTTTGTATGGAAAAAAAGTGATAACAGGATTTAGCCCAAATCGCTCTAGGAGGCTTAGTTTATGAGATATTTGCAATTTTAGTTTTCCCAACAAAAAATGAATTTTGTATGGACAAAAAAGTGATCACAGGATTTAGCCCAAATCGCTCTAGGAGGCTTAGTTCATGAGATATTTGCAATTTTAGTTTTCCCAACAAAAAATGAATTTTGTATGGAAAAAAAAGTGATCACAGGATTTAGCCCAAATCGCTCTAGGAGGCTTAGTTTATGAGATATTTGCAATTTTAGTTTTCCCAACAAAAAATGAATTTTGTATGGAAAAAAAAGTGATCACAGGATTTAGCCCAAATCGCTCTAGGAGGCTTAGTTTATGAGATATTTGCAATTTTAGTTTTCCCAACAAAAAATGAATTTTGTATGGAAAAAAAGTGATAACAGGATTTAGCCCAAATCGCTCTAGGAGGCTTAGTTTATGAGATATTTGCAATTTTAGTTTTCCCAACAAAAAATGAATTTTGTATGGAATAAAAGTGATAACAGTTTATGAGATATTTGCAATTTTAGTTTTCCCAACAAAAAATGAATTTTGTATGGAAAAAAAAGTGATCACAGGATTTAGCCCAAATCGCTCTAGGAGGCTTAGTTTATGAGATATTTGCAATTTTAGTTTTCCCAACAAAAAATTAATTTTGTATGGAAAAAAAGTGATAACAGGATTTAGCCCAAATCGCTCTAGGAGGCTTAGTTTATGAGATATTTGCAATTTTAGTTTTCCCAACAAAAAATGAATTTTGTATGGAATAAAAGTGATAACAGTTTATGAGATATTTGCAATTTTAGTTTTCCCAACAAAAAATTAATTTTGTATGGAAAAAAAGTGATAACAGGATTTAGCCCAAATCGCTCTAGGAGGCTTAGTTTATGAGATATTTGCAATTTTAGTTTTCCCAACAAAAAATGAATTTTGTATGGAAAAAAAGTGATCACAGGATTTAGCCCAAATCGCTCTAGGAGGCTTAGTTTATGAGATATTTGCAATTTTAGTTTTCCCAACAAAAAATTAATTTTGTATGGAAAAAAAAGTGATCACAGGATTTAGCCCAAATCGCTCTAGGAGTCTTATTTTATGAGATATTTGCAATTTTAGTTTTCCCAACAAAAAATGAATTTTGTATGGAAAAAAGTGATAACAGGATTTAGCCCAAATCGCTCTAGGAGGCTTAGTTTATGAGATATTTGCAATTTTAGTTTTCCCAACAAAAAATGAATTTTGTATGGACAAAAAAGTGATCACAGGATTTAGCCCAAATCGCTCTAGGAGGCTTAGTTTATGAGATATTTGCAATTTTAGTTTTCCCAACAAAAAATGAATTTTGTATGGACAAAAAAGTGATCACAGGATTTAGCCCAAATCGCTCTAGGAGGCTTAGTTCATGAGATATTTGCAATTTTAGTTTTCCCAACAAAAAATGAATTTTGTATGGAAAAAAAAGTGATCACAGGATTTAGCCCAAATCGCTCTAGGAGGCTTAGTTTATGAGATATTTGCAATTTTAGTTTTCCCAACAAAAAATGAATTTTGTATGGAAAAAAAAGTGATCACAGGATTTAGCCCAAATCGCTCTAGGAGGCTTAGTTTATGAGATATTTGCAATTTTAGTTTTCCCAACAAAAAATGAATTTTGTATGGAAAAAAAAGTGATCACAGGATTTAGCCCAAATCGCTCTAGGAGGCTTAGTTCATGAGATATTTGCAATTTTAGTTTTCCCAACAAAAAATGAATTTTGTATGGAATAAAAGTGATAACAGGATTTAGCCCAAATCGCTCTAGGAGGCTTAGTTTATGAGATATTTGCAATTTTAGTTTTCCCAACAAATATTGAATTTTGTATGGAAAAAAAGTGATAACAGGATTTAGCCCAAATCGCTCTAGGAGGCTTAGTTCATGAGATATTTGCACTTTTAGTTTTCCCAACAAAAAATGAATTTTGTATGAAAAAAAAAGTGATAACAGGATTTAGGCCAAATCGCTCTAGGAGGCTTAGTTTATGAGATATTTGCAATTTTAGTTTTCCCAACAAAAAATTAATTTTGTATGGAAAAAAAAGTGATCACAGGATTTAGCCCAAATCGCTCTAGGAGGCTTAGTTTATGAGATATTTGCAATTTTAGTTTTCCCAACAAAAAATGAATTTTGTATGGAAAAAAAGTGATAACAGGATTTAGCCCAAATCGCTCTAGGAGGCTTAGTTTATGAGATATTTGCAATTTTAGTTTTCCCAACAAAAAATGAATTTTGTATGGACAAAAAAGTGATCACAGGATTTAGCCCAAATCGCTCTAGGAGGCTTAGTTCATGAGATATTTGCAATTTTAGTTTTCCCAACAAAAAATGAATTTTGTATGGAAAAAAAAGTGATCACAGGATTTAGCCCAAATCGCTCTAGGAGGCTTAGTTTATGAGATATTTGCAATTTTAGTTTTCCCAACAAAAAATGAATTTTGTATGGAAAAAAAGTGATAACAGGATTTAGCCCAAATCGCTCTAGGAGGCTTAGTTCATGAGATATTTGCAATTTTAGTTTTCCCAACAAAAAATGAATTTTGTATGGACAAAAAAGTGATCACAGGATTTAGCCCAAATCGCTCTAGGAGGCTTAGTTTATGAGATATTTGCAATTTTAGTTTTCCCAACAAAAAATTAATTTTGTATGGAAAAAAAGTGATAACAGGATTTAGCCCAAATCGCTCTAGGAGGCTTAGTTTATGAGATATTTGCAATTTTAGTTTTCCCAACAAAAAATGAATTTTGTATGGAAAAAAAGTGATAACAGGATTTAGCCCAAATCGCTCTAGGAGGCTTAGTTCATGAGATATTTGCAATTTTAGTTTTCCCAACAAAAAATGAATTTTGTATGGAAAAAAAGTGATAACAGGATTTAGCCCAAATCGCTCTAGGAGGCTTAGTTTATGAGATATTTGCAATTTTAGTTTTCCCAACAAAAAATGAATTTTGTATGGAATAAAAGTGATAACAGTTTATGAGATATTTGCAATTTTAGTTTTCCCAACAAAAAATTAATTTTGTATGGAATAAAAGTGATAACAGTTTATGAGATATTTGCAATTTTAGTTTTCCCAACAAAAAATGAATTTTGTATGGAAAAAAAAGTGATCACAGGATTTAGCCCAAATCGCTCTAGGAGGCTTAGTTTATGAGATATTTGCAATTTTAGTTTTCCCAACAAAAAATTAATTTTGTATGGAAAAAAAGTGATAACAGGATTTAGCCCAAATCGCTCTAGGAGGCTTAGTTTATGAGATATTTGCAATTTTAGTTTTCCCAACAAAAAATGAATTTTGTATGGAATAAAAGTGATAACAGTTTATGAGATATTTGCAATTTTAGTTTTCCCAACAAAAAATGAATTTTGTATGGAAAAAAAGTGATAACAGGATTTAGCCCAAATCGCTCTAGGAGGCTTAGTTTATGAGATATTTGCAATTTTAGTTTTCCCAACAAAAAATGAATTTTGTATGGAAAAAAAGTGATCACAGGATTTAGCCCAAATCGCTCTAGGAGGCTTAGTTTATGAGATATTTGCAATTTTAGTTTTCCCAACAAAAAATTAATTTTGTATGGAAAAAAAGTGATCACAGGATTTAGCCCAAATCGCTCTAGGAGGCTTAGTTCATGAGATATTTGCAATTTTAGTTTTCCCAACAAAAAATGAATTTTGTATGGAAAAAAAGTGATAACAGGATTTAGCCCAAATCGCTCTAGGAGGCTTAGTTTATGAGATATTTGCAATTTTAGTTTTCCCAACAAAAAATGAATTTTGTATGGAAAAAAAAGTGATCACAGGATTTAGCCCAAATCGCTCTAGGAGGCTTAGTTTATGAGATATTTGCAATTTTAGTTTTCCCAACAAAAAATTAATTTTGTATGGAAAAAAAAGTGATCACAGGATTTAGCCCAAATCGCTCTAGGAGGCTTAGTTTATGAGATATTTGCAATTTTAGTTTTCCCAACAAAAAATGAATTTTGTATGGAAAAAAAGTGATAACAGGATTTTGCCCAAATCGCTCTAGGAGGCTTAGTTTATGAGATATTTGCAATTTTAGTTTTCCCAACAAAAAATGAATTTTGTATGGAAAAAAAGTGATAACAGGATTTAGCCCAAATCGCTCTAGGAGGCTTAGTTTATGAGATATTTGCAATTTTAGTTTTCCCAACAAAAAATAAATTTTGTATGGAAAAAAAGTGATAACAGGATTTAGCCCAAATCGCTCTAGGAGGCTTAGTTTATGAGATATTTGCCATTTTAGTTTTCCCAACAAAAAATGAATTTTGTATGGAAAAAAAAGTGATCACAGGATTTAGCCCAAATCGCTCTAGGAGGCTTAGTTTATGAGATATTTGCAATTTTAGTTTTCCCAACAAAAAATTAATTTTGTATGGAAAAAAAGTGATAACAGGATTTAGCCCAAATCGCTCTAGGAGGCTTAGTTTATGAGATATTTGCAATTTTAGTTTTCCCAACAAAAAATGAATTTTGTATGGAATAAAAGTGATAACAGTTTATGAGATATTTGCAATTTTAGTTTTCCCAACAAAAAATTAATTTTGTATGGAAAAAAAGTGATAACAGGATTTAGCCCAAATCGCTCTAGGAGGCTTAGTTTATGAGATATTTGCAATTTTAGTTTTCCCAACAAAAAATGAATTTTGTATGGAAAAAAAGTGATCACAGGATTTAGCCCAAATCGCTCTAGGAGGCTTAGTTTATGAGATATTTGCAATTTTAGTTTTCCCAACAAAAAATTAATTTTGTATGGAAAAAAAAGTGATCACAGGATTTAGCCCAAATCGCTCTAGGAGTCTTATTTTATGAGATATTTGCAATTTTAGTTTTCCCAACAAAAAATGAATTTTGTATGGAAAAAAGTGATAACAGGATTTAGCCCAAATCGCTCTAGGAGGCTTAGTTTATGAGATATTTGCAATTTTAGTTTTCCCAACAAAAAATGAATTTTGTATGGACAAAAAAGTGATCACAGGATTTAGCCCAAATCGCTCTAGGAGGCTTAGTTTATGAGATATTTGCAATTTTAGTTTTCCCAACAAAAAATGAATTTTGTATGGACAAAAAAGTGATCACAGGATTTAGCCCAAATCGCTCTAGGAGGCTTAGTTCATGAGATATTTGCAATTTTAGTTTTCCCAACAAAAAATGAATTTTGTATGGAAAAAAAAGTGATCACAGGATTTAGCCCAAATCGCTCTAGGAGGCTTAGTTTATGAGATATTTGCAATTTTAGTTTTCCCAACAAAAAATGAATTTTGTATGGAAAAAAAAGTGATCACAGGATTTAGCCCAAATCGCTCTAGGAGGCTTAGTTTATGAGATATTTGCAATTTTAGTTTTCCCAACAAAAAATGAATTTTGTATGGAAAAAAAAGTGATCACAGGATTTAGCCCAAATCGCTCTAGGAGGCTTAGTTCATGAGATATTTGCAATTTTAGTTTTCCCAACAAAAAATGAATTTTGTATGGAATAAAAGTGATAACAGGATTTAGCCCAAATCGCTCTAGGAGGCTTAGTTTATGAGATATTTGCAATTTTAGTTTTCCCAACAAATATTGAATTTTGTATGGAAAAAAAGTGATAACAGGATTTAGCCCAAATCGCTCTAGGAGGCTTAGTTCATGAGATATTTGCACTTTTAGTTTTCCCAACAAAAAATGAATTTTGTATGAAAAAAAAAGTGATAACAGGATTTAGGCCAAATCGCTCTAGGAGGCTTAGTTTATGAGATATTTGCAATTTTAGTTTTCCCAACAAAAAATTAATTTTGTATGGAAAAAAAAGTGATCACAGGATTTAGCCCAAATCGCTCTAGGAGGCTTAGTTTATGAGATATTTGCAATTTTAGTTTTCCCAACAAAAAATGAATTTTGTATGGAAAAAAAGTGATAACAGGATTTAGCCCAAATCGCTCTAGGAGGCTTAGTTTATGAGATATTTGCAATTTTAGTTTTCCCAACAAAAAATGAATTTTGTATGGACAAAAAAGTGATCACAGGATTTAGCCCAAATCGCTCTAGGAGGCTTAGTTCATGAGATATTTGCAATTTTAGTTTTCCCAACAAAAAATGAATTTTGTATGGAAAAAAAAGTGATCACAGGATTTAGCCCAAATCGCTCTAGGAGGCTTAGTTTATGAGATATTTGCAATTTTAGTTTTCCCAACAAAAAATGAATTTTGTATGGAAAAAAAGTGATAACAGGATTTAGCCCAAATCGCTCTAGGAGGCTTAGTTCATGAGATATTTGCAATTTTAGTTTTCCCAACAAAAAATGAATTTTGTATGGACAAAAAAGTGATCACAGGATTTAGCCCAAATCGCTCTAGGAGGCTTAGTTTATGAGATATTTGCAATTTTAGTTTTCCCAACAAAAAATTAATTTTGTATGGAAAAAAAGTGATAACAGGATTTAGCCCAAATCGCTCTAGGAGGCTTAGTTTATGAGATATTTGCAATTTTAGTTTTCCCAACAAAAAATGAATTTTGTATGGAAAAAAAGTGATAACAGGATTTAGCCCAAATCGCTCTAGGAGGCTTAGTTCATGAGATATTTGCAATTTTAGTTTTCCCAACAAAAAATGAATTTTGTATGGAAAAAAAGTGATAACAGGATTTAGCCCAAATCGCTCTAGGAGGCTTAGTTTATGAGATATTTGCAATTTTAGTTTTCCCAACAAAAAATGAATTTTGTATGGAATAAAAGTGATAACAGTTTATGAGATATTTGCAATTTTAGTTTTCCCAACAAAAAATTAATTTTGTATGGAATAAAAGTGATAACAGTTTATGAGATATTTGCAATTTTAGTTTTCCCAACAAAAAATGAATTTTGTATGGAAAAAAAAGTGATCACAGGATTTAGCCCAAATCGCTCTAGGAGGCTTAGTTTATGAGATATTTGCAATTTTAGTTTTCCCAACAAAAAATTAATTTTGTATGGAAAAAAAGTGATAACAGGATTTAGCCCAAATCGCTCTAGGAGGCTTAGTTTATGAGATATTTGCAATTTTAGTTTTCCCAACAAAAAATGAATTTTGTATGGAATAAAAGTGATAACAGTTTATGAGATATTTGCAATTTTAGTTTTCCCAACAAAAAATGAATTTTGTATGGAAAAAAAGTGATAACAGGATTTAGCCCAAATCGCTCTAGGAGGCTTAGTTTATGAGATATTTGCAATTTTAGTTTTCCCAACAAAAAATGAATTTTGTATGGAAAAAAAGTGATCACAGGATTTAGCCCAAATCGCTCTAGGAGGCTTAGTTTATGAGATATTTGCAATTTTAGTTTTCCCAACAAAAAATTAATTTTGTATGGAAAAAAAGTGATCACAGGATTTAGCCCAAATCGCTCTAGGAGGCTTAGTTCATGAGATATTTGCAATTTTAGTTTTCCCAACAAAAAATGAATTTTGTATGGAAAAAAAGTGATAACAGGATTTAGCCCAAATCGCTCTAGGAGGCTTAGTTTATGAGATATTTGCAATTTTAGTTTTCCCAACAAAAAATGAATTTTGTATGGAAAAAAAAGTGATCACAGGATTTAGCCCAAATCGCTCTAGGAGGCTTAGTTTATGAGATATTTGCAATTTTAGTTTTCCCAACAAAAAATTAATTTTGTATGGAAAAAAAAGTGATCACAGGATTTAGCCCAAATCGCTCTAGGAGGCTTAGTTTATGAGATATTTGCAATTTTAGTTTTCCCAACAAAAAATGAATTTTGTATGGAAAAAAAGTGATCACAGGATTTAGCCCAAATCGCTCTAGGAGGCTTAGTTTATGAGATATTTGCAATTTTAGTTTTCCCAACAAAAAATGAATTTTGTATGGAAAAAAAGTGATAACAGGATTTAGCCCAAATCGCTCTAGGAGGCTTAGTTTATGAGATATTTGCAATTTTAGTTTTCCCAACAAAAAATGAATTTTGTATGGAAAAAAAAGTGATCACAGGATTTAGCCCAAATCGCTCTAGGAGGCTTAGTTTATGAGATATTTGCAATTTTAGTTTTCCCAACAAAAAATAAATTTTGTATGGAAAAAAAGTGATAACAGGATTTAGCCCAAATCGCTCTAGGAGGCTTAGTTTATGAGATATTTGCAATTTTAGTTTTCCCAACAAAAAATGAATTTTGTATGGAAAAAAAGTGATAACAGGATTTAGCCCAAATCGCTCTAGGAGGCTTAGTTTATGAGATATTTGCAATTTTAGTTTTCCCAACAAAAAATAAATTTTGTATGGAAAAAAAGTGATAACAGGATTTAGCCCAAATCGCTCTAGGAGGCTTAGTTTATGAGATATTTGCCATTTTAGTTTTCCCAACAAAAAATGAATTTTGTATGGAAAAAAAAGTGATCACAGGATTTAGCCCAAATCGCTCTAGGAGGCTTAGTTTATGAGATATTTGCAATTTTAGTTTTCCCAACAAAAAATAAATTTTGTATGGAAAAAAAGTGATAACAGGATTTAGCCCAAATCGCTCTAGGAGGCTTAGTTCATGAGATATTTGCAATTTTAGTTTTCCCAACAAAAAATGAATTTTGTATGGAAAAAAAAGTGATCACAGGATTTAGCCCAAATCGCTCTAGGAGGCTTAGTTTATGAGATATTTGCAATTTTAGTTTTCCCAACAAATATTGAATTTTGTATGGAAAAAAAGTGATAACAGGATTTAGCCCAAATCGCTCTAGGAGGCTTAGTTCATGAGATATTTGCACTTTTAGTTTTCCCAACAAAAAATGAATTTTGTATGAAAAAAAAAGTGATAACAGGATTTAGCCCAAATCGCTCTAGGAGGCTTAGTTTATGAGATATTTGCAATTTTAGTTTTCCCAACAAAAAATGAATTTTGTATGGAAAAAAAAGTGATCACAGGATTTAGCCCAAATCGCTCTAGGAGGCTTAGTTTATGAGATATTTGCAATTTTAGTTTTCCCAACAAAAAATGAATTTTGTATGGACAAAAAAGTGATCACAGGATTTAGCCCAAATCGCTCTAGGAGGCTTAGTTCATGAGATATTTGCAATTTTAGTTTTCCCAACAAAAAATGAATTTTGTATGGAAAAAAAAGTGATCACAGGATTTAGCCCAAATCGCTCTAGGAGGCTTAGTTTATGAGATATTTGCAATTTTAGTTTTCCCAACAAAAAATGAATTTTGTATGGAAAAAAAAGTGATCACAGGATTTAGCCCAAATCGCTCTAGGAGGCTTAGTTTATGAGATATTTGCAATTTTAGTTTTCCCAACAAAAAATGAATTTTGTATGGAAAAAAAGTGATAACAGGATTTAGCCCAAATCGCTCTAGGAGGCTTAGTTTATGAGATATTTGCAATTTTAGTTTTCCCAACAAAAAATGAATTTTGTATGGAATAAAAGTGATAACAGTTTATGAGATATTTGCAATTTTAGTTTTCCCAACAAAAAATGAATTTTGTATGGAAAAAAAAGTGATCACAGGATTTAGCCCAAATCGCTCTAGGAGGCTTAGTTTATGAGATATTTGCAATTTTAGTTTTCCCAACAAAAAATTAATTTTGTATGGAAAAAAAGTGATAACAGGATTTAGCCCAAATCGCTCTAGGAGGCTTAGTTTATGAGATATTTGCAATTTTAGTTTTCCCAACAAAAAATGAATTTTGTATGGAATAAAAGTGATAACAGTTTATGAGATATTTGCAATTTTAGTTTTCCCAACAAAAAATGAATTTTGTATGGAAAAAAAAGTGATCACAGGATTTAGCCCAAATCGCTCTAGGAGGCTTAGTTCATGAGATATTTGCAATTTTAGTTTTCCCAACAAAAAATGAATTTTGTATGGAAAAAAAGTGATAACAGGATTTAGCCCAAATCGCTCTAGGAGGCTTAGTTTATGAGATATTTGCAATTTCAGTTTTCCCAACAAAAAATGAATTTTGTATGGAAAAAAAAGTGATCACAGGATTTAGCCCAAATCGCTCTAGGAGGCTTAGTTTATGAGATATTTGCAATTTTAGTTTTCCCAACAAAAAATTAATTTTGTATGGAAAAAAAAGTGATCACAGGATTTAGCCCAAATCGCTCTAGGAGGCTTAGTTCATGAGATATTTGCAATTTTAGTTTTCCCAACAAAAAATGAATTTTGTATGGAAAAAAAGTGATAACAGGATTTAGCCCAAATCGCTGTAGGAGGCTTAGTTTATGAGATATTTGCAATTTTAGTTTTCCCAACAAAAAATTAATTTTGTATGGAAAAAAAAGTGATCACAGGATTTAGCCCAAATCGCTCTAGGAGGCTTAGTTTATGAGATATTTGCAATTTTAGTTTTCCCAACAAAAAATGAATTTTGTATGGAATAAAAGTGATAACAGGATTTAGCCCAAATCGCTCTAGGAGGCTTAGTTTATGAGATATTTGCAATTTTAGTTTTCCCAACAAAAAATGAATTTTGTATGGAAAAAAAAGTGATCACAGGATTTAGCCCAAATCGCTCTAGGAGGCTTAGTTTATGAGATATTTGCAATTTTAGTTTTCCCAACAAAAAATGAATTTTGTATGGAAAAAAAGTGATAACAGGATTTAGCCCAAATCGCTCTAGGAGGCTTAGTTTATGAGATATTTGCAATTTTAGTTTTCCCAACAAAAAATGAATTTTGTATGGACAAAAAAGTGATCACAGGATTTAGCCCAAATCGCTCTAGGAGGCTTAGTTTATGAGATATTTGCAATTTTAGTTTTCCCAACAAAAAATGAATTTTGTATGGACAAAAAAGTGATCACAGGATTTAGCCCAAATCGCTCTAGGAGGCTTAGTTCATGAGATATTTGCAATTTTAGTTTTCCCAACAAAAAATGAATTTTGTATGGAAAAAAAAGTGATCACAGGATTTAGCCCAAATCGCTCTAGGAGGCTTAGTTTATGAGATATTTGCAATTTTAGTTTTCCCAACAAAAAATGAATTTTGTATGGAAAAAAAAGTGATCACAGGATTTAGCCCAAATCGCTCTAGGAGGCTTAGTTTATGAGATATTTGCAATTTTAGTTTTCCCAACAAAAAATGAATTTTGTATGGAAAAAAAAGTGATCACAGGATTTAGCCCAAATCGCTCTAGGAGGCTTAGTTTATGAGATATTTGCAATTTTAGTTTTCCCAACAAAAAATTAATTTTGTATGGAAAAAAAGTGATAACAGGATTTAGCCCAAATCGCTCTAGGAGGCTTAGTTTATGAGATATTTGCAATTTTAGTTTTCCCAACAAAAAATTAATTTTGTATTGAAAAAAAGTGATAACAGGATTTAGCCCAATTCGCTCTAGGAGGCTTAGTTTATGAGATATTTGCAATTTTAGTTTTCCCAACAAAAAATGAATTTTGTATGGAAAAAAAGTGATAACAGGATTTAGCCCAAATCGCTCTAGGAGGCTTAGTTTATGAGATATTTGCAATTTTAGTTTTCCCAACAAAAAATGAATTTTGTATGGAATAAAAGTGATAACAGTTTATGAGATATTTGCAATTTTAGTTTTCCCAACAAAAAATTAATTTTGTATGGAATAAAAGTGATAACAGTTTATGAGATATTTGCAATTTTAGTTTTCCCAACAAAAAATGAATTTTGTATGGACAAAAAAGTGATCACAGGATTTAGCCCAAATCGCTCTAGGAGGCTTAGTTTATGAGATATTTGCAATTTTAGTTTTCCCAACAAAAAATTAATTTTGTATGGAAAAAAAGTGATAACAGGATTTAGCCCAAATCGCTCTAGGAGGCTTAGTTTATGAGATATTTGCAATTTTAGTTTTCCCAACAAAAAATGAATTTTGTATGGAATAAAAGTGATAACAGTTTATGAGATATTTGCAATTTTAGTTTTCCCAACAAAAAATTAATTTTGTATGGAAAAAAAGTGATAACAGGATTTAGCCCAAATCGCTCTAGGAGGCTTAGTTTATGAGATATTTGCAATTTTAGTTTTCCCAACAAAAAATGAATTTTGTATGGAAAAAAAGTGATCACAGGATTTAGCCCAAATCGCTCTAGGAGGCTTAGTTTATGAGATATTTGCAATTTTAGTTTTCCCAACAAAAAATTAATTTTGTATGGAAAAAAAAGTGATCACAGGATTTAGCCCAAATCGCTCTAGGAGGCTTAGTTCATGAGATATTTGCAATTTTAGTTTTCCCAACAAAAAATGAATTTTGTATGGAAAAAAAGTGATAACAGGATTTAGCCCAAATCGCTCTAGGAGGCTTAGTTTATGAGATATTTGCAATTTTAGTTTTCCCAACAAAAAATGAATTTTGTATGGAAAAAAAAGTGATCACAGGATTTAGCCAAAATCGCTCTAGGAGGCTTAGTTTATGAGATATTTGCAATTTTAGTTTTCCCAACAAAAAATTAATTTTGTATGGAAAAAAAAGTGATCACAGGATTTAGCCCAAATCGCTCTAGGAGGCTTAGTTTATGAGATATTTGCAATTTTAGTTTTCCCAACAAAAAATGAATTTTGTATGGAAAAAAAAGTGATCACAGGATTTAGCCCAAATCGCTCTAGAAGGCTTAGTTTATGAGATATTTGCAATTTTAGTTTTCCCAACAAAAAATGAATTTTGTATGGAAAAAAAGTGATAACAGGATTTAGCCCAAATCGCTCTAGGAGGCTTAGTTTATGAGATATTTGCAATTTTAGTTTTCCCAACAAAAAATGAATTTTGTATGGACAAAAAAGTGATCACAGGATTTAGCCCAAATCGCTCTAGGAGGCTTAGTTCATGAGATATTTGCAATTTTAGTTTTCCCAACAAAAAATGAATTTTGTATGGAAAAAAAAGTGATCACAGGATTTAGCCCAAATCGCTCTAGGAGGCTTAGTTCATGAGATATTTGCAATTTTAGTTTTCCCAACAAAAAATGAATTTTGTATGGAAAAAAAAGTGATCACAGGATTTAGCCCAAATCGCTCTAGGAGGCTTAGTTTATGAGATATTTGCAATTTTAGTTTTCCCAACAAAAAATGAATTTTGTATGGAAAAAAAAGTGATCACAGGATTTAGCCCAAATCGCTCTAGGAGGCTTAGTTTATGAGATATTTGCAATTTTAGTTTTCCAAACAAAAAATGAATTTTGTATGGAAAAAAAGTGATAACAGGATTTAGCCCAAATCGCTCTAGGAGGCTTAGTTTATGAGATATTTGCAATTTTAGTTTTCCCAACAAAAAATAAATTTTGTATGGAAAAAAAGTGATAACAGGATTTAGCCCAAATCGCTCTAGGAGGCTTAGTTTATGAGATATTTGCCATTTTAGTTTTCCCAACAAAAAATGAATTTTGTATGGAAAAAAAAGTGATCACAGGATTTAGCCCAAATCGCTCTAGGAGGCTTAGTTTATGAGATATTTGCAATTTTAGTTTTCCCAACAAAAAATGAATTTTGTATGGAAAAAAAGTGATAACAGGATTTAGCCCAAATCGCTCTAGGAGGCTTAGTTTATGAGATATTTGCAATTTTAGTTTTCCCAACAAAAAATGAATTTTGTATGGACAAAAAAGTGATCACAGGATTTAGCCCAAATCGCTCTAGGAGGCTTAGTTCATGAGATATTTGCAATTTTAGTTTTCCCAACAAAAAATGAATTTTGTATGGAAAAAAAAGTGATCACAGGATTTAGCCCAAATCGCTCTAGGAGGCTTAGTTTATGAGATATTTGCAATTTTAGTTTTCCCAACAAAAAATGAATTTTGTATGGAAAAAAAAGTGATCACAGGATTTAGCCCAAATCGCTCTAGGAGGCTTAGTTTATGAGATATTTGCAATTTTAGTTTTCCCAACAAAAAATGAATTTTGTATGGACAAAAAAGGGATCACAGGATTTAGCCCAAATCGCTCTAGGAGGCTTAGTTCATGAGATATTTGCAATTTTAGTTTTCCCAACAAAAAATGAATTTTGTATGGAAAAAAAAGTGATCACAGGATTTAGCCCAAATCGCTCTAGGAGGCTTAGTTTATGAGATATTTGCAATTTTAGTTTTCCCAACAAAAAATGAATTTTGTATGGAAAAAAAAGTGATCACAGGATTTAGCCAAATCGCTCTAGGAGGCTTAGTTTATGAGATATTTGCAATTTTAGTTTTCCCAACAAAAAATGAATTTTGTATGGAAAAAAAAGTGATCACAGGATTTAGCCCAAATCGCTCTAGGAGGCTTAGTTTATGAGATATTTGCAATTTTAGTTTTCCCAACAAAAAATGAATTTTGTATGGAAAAAAAGTGATAACAGGATTTAGCCCAAATCGCTCTAGGAGGCTTAGTTTATGAGATATTTGCAATTTTAGTTTTCCCAACAAAAAATGAATTTTGTATGGAATAAAAGTGATAACAGTTTATGAGATATTTGCAATTTTAGTTTTCCCAACAAAAAATGAATTTTGTATGGAAAAAAAAGTGATCACAGGATTTAGCCCAAATCGCTCTAGGAGGCTTAGTTTATGAGATATTTGCAATTTTAGTTTTCCCAACAAAAAATTAATTTTGTATGGAATAAAAGTGATAACAGTTTATGAGATATTTGCAATTTTAGTTTTCCCAACAAAAAATTAATTTTGTATGGAAAAAAAGTGATCACAGGATTTAGCCCAAATCGCTCTAGGAGGCTTAGTTCATGAGATATTTGCAATTTTAGTTTTCCCAACAAAAAATGAATTTTGTATGGAAAAAAAGTGATAACAGGATTTAGCCCAAATCGCTCTAGGAGGCTTAGTTTATGAGATATTTGCAATTTTAGTTTTCCCAACAAAAAATGAATTTTGTATGGAAAAAAAAGTGATCACAGGATTTAGCCCAAATCGCTCTAGGAGGCTTAGTTTATGAGATATTTGCAATTTTAGTTTTCCCAACAAAAAATTAATTTTGTATGGAAAAAAAAGTGATCACAGGATTTAGCCCAAATCGCTCTAGGAGGCTTAGTTCATGAGATATTTGCAATTTTAGTTTTCCCAACAAAAAATGAATTTTGTATGGAAAAAAAGTGATAACAGGATTTAGCCCAAATCGCTCTAGGAGGCTTAGTTTATGAGATATTTGCAATTTTAGTTTTCCCAACAAAAAAATTAATTTTGTATGGAAAAAAAAGTGATCACAGGATTTAGCCCAAATCGCTCTAGGAGGCTTAGTTTATGAGATATTTGCAATTTTAGTTTTCCCAACAAAAAATGAATTTTGTATGGAATAAAAGTGATAACAGGATTTAGCCCAAATCGCTCTAGGAGGCTTAGTTTATGAGATATTTGCAATTTTAGTTTTCCCAACAAAAAATGAATTTTGTATGGACAAAAAAGTGATCACAGGATTTAGCCCAAATCGCTCTAGGAGGCTTAGTTTATGAGATATTTGCAATTTTAGTTTTCCCAACAAAAAATGAATTTTGTATGGAAAAAAAAGTGATCACAGGATTTAGCCCAAATCGCTCTAGGAGGCTTAGTTTATGAGATATTTGCAATTTTAGTTTTCCCAACAAAAAATGAATTTTGTATGGACAAAAAAGTGATCACAGGATTTAGCCCAAATCGCTCTAGGAGGCTTAGTTCATGAGATATTTGCAATTTTAGTTTTCCCAACAAAAAATGAATTTTGTATGGAAAAAAAAGTGATCACAGGATTTAGCCCAAATCGCTCTAGGAGGCTTAGTTTATGAGATATTTGCAATTTTAGTTTTCCCAACAAAAAATGAATTTTGTATGGAAAAAAAAGTGATCACAGGATTTAGCCCAAATCGCTCTAGGAGGCTTAGTTTATGAGATATTTGCAATTTTAGTTTTCCCAACAAAAAATGAATGTATGGAAAAAAAAGTGATCACAGGATTTAGCCCAAATCGCTCTAGGAGGCTTAGTTTATGAGATATTTGCAATTTTAGTTTTCCAAACAAAAAATGAATTTTGTATGGAAAAAAAGTGATAACAGGATTTAGCCCAAATCGCTCTAGGAGGCTTAGTTTATGAGATATTTGCAATTTTAGTTTTCCCAACAAAAAATTAATTTTGTATGGAAAAAAAGTGATAACAGGATTTAGCCCAAATCGCTCTAGGAGGCTTAGTTTATGAGATATTTGCAATTTTAGTTTTCCCAACAAAAAATTAATTTTGTATTAAAAAAAAGTGATAACAGGATTTAGCCCAATTCGCTCTAGTTTATGAGATATTTGCAATTTTAGATTTCCCAACAAAAAATGAATTTTGTATGGAAAAAAAAGTGATAACAGGATTTAGCCCAAATCGCTCTAGGAGGCTTAGTTTATGAGATATTTGCAATTTTAGTTTTCCCAACAAAAAATTAATTTTGTATGGAAAAAAAGTGATAACAGGATTTAGCCCAAATCGCTCTAGGAGGCTTAGTTTATGAGATATTTGCAATTTTAGTTTTCCCAACAAAAAATGAATTTTGTATGGAATAAAAGTGATAACAGTTTATGAGATATTTGCAATTTTAGTTTTCCCAACAAAAAATTAATTTTGTATGGAAAAAAAAGTGATCACAGGATTTAGCCCAAATCGCTCTAGGAGGCTTAGTTCATGAGATATTTGCAATTTTAGTTTTCCCAACAAAAAATGAATTTTGTATGGAAAGAAAGTGATAACAGGATTTAGCCCAAATCGCTCTAGGAGGCTTAGTTTATGAGATATTTGCAATTTTAGTTTTCCCAACAAAAAATGAATTTTGTATGGAAAAAAAAGTGATCACAGGATTTAGCCCAAATCGCTCTAGGAGGCTTAGTTTATGAGATATTTGCAATTTTAGTTTTCCCAACAAAAAATTAATTTTGTATGGAAAAAAAAGTGATCACAGGATTTAGCCCAAATCGCTCTAGGAGGCTTAGTTCATGAGATATTTGCAATTTTAGTTTTCCCAACAAAAAATGAATTTTGTATGGAAAAAAAGTGATAACAGGATTTAGCCCAAATCGCTCTAGGAGGCTTAGTTTATGAGATATTTGCAATTTTAGTTTTCCCAACAAAAAATTAATTTTGTATGGAAAAAAAAGTGATCACAGGATTTAGCCCAAATCGCTCTAGGAGGCTTAGTTTATGAGATATTTGCAATTTTAGTTTTCCCAACAAAAAATGAATTTTGTATGGAATAAAAGTGATAACAGGATTTAGCCCAAATCGCTCTAGGAGGCTTAGTTTATGAGATATTTGCAATTTTAGTTTTCCCAACAAAAAATGAATTTTGTATGGAAAAAAAAGTGATCACAGGATTTAGCCCAAATCGCTCTAGGAGGCTTAGTTTATGAGATATTTGCAATTTTAGTTTTCCCAACAAAAAATGAATTTTGTATGGAAAAAAAGTGATAACAGGATTTAGCCCAAATCGCTCTAGGAGGCTTAGTTTATGAGATATTTGCAATTTTAGTTTTCCCAACAAAAAATGAATTTTGTATGGACAAAAAAGTGATCACAGGATTTAGCCCAAATCGCTCTAGGAGGCTTAGTTTATGAGATATTTGCAATTTTAGTTTTCCCAACAAAAAATGAATTTTGTATGGACAAAAAAGTGATCACAGGATTTAGCCCAAATCGCTCTAGGAGGCTTAGTTCATGAGATATTTGCAATTTTAGTTTTCCCAACAAAAAATGAATTTTGTATGGAAAAAAAAGTGATCACAGGATTTAGCCCAAATCGCTCTAGGAGGCTTAGTTTATGAGATATTTGCAATTTTAGTTTTCCCAACAAAAAATGAATTTTGTATGGAAAAAAAAGTGATCACAGGATTTAGCCCAAATCGCTCTAGGAGGCTTAGTTTATGAGATATTTGCAATTTTAGTTTTCCCAACAAAAAATGAATTTTGTATGGAAAAAAAAGTGATCACAGGATTTAGCCCAAATCGCTCTAGGAGGCTTAGTTTATGAGATATTTGCAATTTTAGTTTTCCAAACAAAAAATGAATTTTGTATGGAAAAAAAGTGATAACAGGATTTAGCCCAAATCGCTCTAGGAGGCTTAGTTTATGAGATATTTGCAATTTTAGTTTTCCCAACAAAAAATTAATTTTGTATGGAAAAAAAGTGATAACAGGATTTAGCCCAAATCGCTCTAGGAGGCTTAGTTTATGAGATATTTGCAATTTTAGTTTTCCCAACAAAAAATTAATTTTGTATTAAAAAAAAGTGATAACAGGATTTAGCCCAATTCGCTCTAGGAGGCTTAGTTTATGAGATATTTGCAATTTTAGTTTTCCCAACAAAAAATGAATTTTGTATGGAAAAAAAGTGATAACAGGATTTAGCCCAAATCGCTCTAGGAGGCTTAGTTTATGAGATATTTGCAATTTTAGTTTTCCCAACAAAAAATGAATTTTGTATGGAAAAAAAAGTGATCACAGGAATTAGCCCAAATCGCTCTAGGAGGCTTAGTTTATGAGATATTTGCAATTTTAGTTTTCCCAACAAAAAATTAATTTTGTATGGAAAAAAAAGTGATCACAGGATTTAGCCCAAATCGCTCTAGGAGGCTTAGTTTATGAGATATTTGCAATTTTAGTTTTCCCAACAAAAAATGAATATTGTATGGAAAAAAAGTGATAACAGGATTTAGCCCAAATCGTTCTAGGAGGCTTAGTTTATGAGATATTTGCAATTTTAGTTTTCCCAACAAAAAATGAATTTTGTATTGAAAAAAAGTGATAACAGGATTTAGCCCAAATCGCTCTAGGAGGCTTAGTTTATGAGATATTTGCAATTTTAGTTTTCCCAACAAAAAATGAATTTTGTATGGACAAAAAAGTGATCACAGGATTTAGCCCAAATCGCTCTAGGAGGCTTAGTTTATGAGATATTTGCAATTTTAGTTTTCCCAACAAAAAATGAATTTTGTATGGACAAAAAAGTGATCACAGGATTTAGCCCAAATCGCTCTAGGAGGCTTAGTTCATGAGATATTTGCAATTTTAGTTTTCCCAACAAAAAATGAATTTTGTATGGAAAAAAAAGTGATCACAGGATTTAGCCCAAATCGCTCTAGGAGGCTTAGTTTATGAGATATTTGCAATTTTAGTTTTCCCAACAAAAAATGATTTTTGTATGGAAAAAAAAGTGATCACAGGATTTAGCCCAAATCGCTCTAGGAGGCTTAGTTTATGAGATATTTGCAATTTTAGTTTTCCCAACAAAAAATGAATTTTGTATGGAAAAAAAAGTGATCACAGGATTTAGCCCAAATCGCTCTAGGAGGCTTAGTTTATGAGATATTTGCAATTTTAGTTTTCCAAACAAAAAATGAATTTTGTATGGAAAAAAAGTGATAACAGGATTTAGCCCAAATCGCTCTAGGAGGCTTAGTTTATGAGATATTTGCAATTTTAGTTTTCCCAACAAAAAATTAATTTTGTATGGAAAAAAAGTGATAACAGGATTTAGCCCAAATCGCTCTAGGAGGCTTAGTTTATGAGATATTTGCAATTTTAGTTTTCCCAACAAAAAATTAATTTTGTATTAAAAAAAAGTGATAACAGGATTTAGCCCAATTCGCTCTAGGAGGCTTAGTTTATGAGATATTTGCAATTTTAGTTTTCCCAACAAAAAATGAATTTTGTATGGAAAAAAAGTGATAACAGGATTTAGCCCAAATCGCTCTAGGAGGCTTAGTTTATGAGATATTTGCAATTTTAGTTTTCCCAACAAAAAATGAATATTGTATGGAAAAAAAGTGATAACAGGATTTAGCCCAAATCGCTCTAGGAGGCTTAGTTTATGAGATATTTGCAATTTTAGTTTTCCCAACAAAAAATTAATTTTGTATGGAAAAAAAAGTGATCACAGGATTTAGCCCAAATCGCTCTAGGAGGCTTAGTTCATGAGATATTTGCAATTTTAGTTTTCCCAACAAAAAATGAATATTGTATGGAAAAAAAGTGATAACAGGATTTAGCCCAAATCGCTCTAGGAGGCTTAGTTTATGAGATATTTGCAATTTTAGTTTTCCCAACAAAAAATGAATTTTGTATGGAAAAAAAAGTGATCACAGGATTTAGCCCAAATCGCTCTAGGAGGCTTAGTTTATGAGATATTTGCAATTTTAGTTTTCCCAACAAAAAATGAATTTTGTATGGAAAAAAAAGTGATCACAGGATTTAGCCCAAATCGCTCTAGGAGGCTTAGTTTATGAGATATTTGCAATTTTAGTTTTCCCAACAAAAAATTAATTTTGTATGGAAAAAAAGTGATAACAGGATTTAGCCCAAATCGCTCTAGGAGGCTTAGTTTATGAGATATTTGCAATTTTAGTTTTCCCAACAAAAAATGAATTTTGTATGGAATAAAAGTGATAACAGTTTATGAGATATTTGCAATTTTAGTTTTCCCAACAAAAAATGAATTTTGTATGGAAAAAAAAGTGATCACAGGATTTAGCCCAAATCGCTCTAGGAGGCTTAGTTCATGAGATATTTGCAATTTTAGTTTTCCCAACAAAAAATGAATTTTGTATGGAAAAAAAGTGATAACAGGATTTAGCCCAAATCGCTCTAGGAGGCTTAGTTTATGAGATATTTGCAATTTCAGTTTTCCCAACAAAAAATGAATTTTGTATGGAAAAAAAAGTGATCACAGGATTTAGCCCAAATCGCTCTAGGAGGCTTAGTTTATGAGATATTTGCAATTTTAGTTTTCCCAACAAAAAATTAATTTTGTATGGAAAAAAAAGTGATCACAGGATTTAGCCCAAATCGCTCTAGGAGGCTTAGTTCATGAGATATTTGCAATTTTAGTTTTCCCAACAAAAAATGAATTTTGTATGGAAAAAAAGTGATAACAGGATTTAGCCCAAATCGCTGTAGGAGGCTTAGTTTATGAGATATTTGCAATTTTAGTTTTCCCAACAAAAAATTAATTTTGTATGGAAAAAAAAGTGATCACAGGATTTAGCCCAAATCGCTCTAGGAGGCTTAGTTTATGAGATATTTGCAATTTTAGTTTTCCCAACAAAAAATGAATTTTGTATGGAATAAAAGTGATAACAGGATTTAGCCCAAATCGCTCTAGGAGGCTTAGTTTATGAGATATTTGCAATTTTAGTTTTCCCAACAAAAAATGAATTTTGTATGGAAAAAAAAGTGATCACAGGATTTAGCCCAAATCGCTCTAGGAGGCTTAGTTTATGAGATATTTGCAATTTTAGTTTTCCCAACAAAAAATGAATTTTGTATGGAAAAAAAGTGATAACAGGATTTAGCCCAAATCGCTCTAGGAGGCTTAGTTTATGAGATATTTGCAATTTTAGTTTTCCCAACAAAAAATGAATTTTGTATGGACAAAAAAGTGATCACAGGATTTAGCCCAAATCGCTCTAGGAGGCTTAGTTTATGAGATATTTGCAATTTTAGTTTTCCCAACAAAAAATGAATTTTGTATGGACAAAAAAGTGATCACAGGATTTAGCCCAAATCGCTCTAGGAGGCTTAGTTCATGAGATATTTGCAATTTTAGTTTTCCCAACAAAAAATGAATTTTGTATGGAAAAAAAAGTGATCACAGGATTTAGCCCAAATCGCTCTAGGAGGCTTAGTTTATGAGATATTTGCAATTTTAGTTTTCCCAACAAAAAATGAATTTTGTATGGAAAAAAAAGTGATCACAGGATTTAGCCCAAATCGCTCTAGGAGGCTTAGTTTATGAGATATTTGCAATTTTAGTTTTCCCAACAAAAAATGAATTTTGTATGGAAAAAAAAGTGATCACAGGATTTAGCCCAAATCGCTCTAGGAGGCTTAGTTTATGAGATATTTGCAATTTTAGTTTTCCCAACAAAAAATTAATTTTGTATGGAAAAAAAGTGATAACAGGATTTAGCCCAAATCGCTCTAGGAGGCTTAGTTTATGAGATATTTGCAATTTTAGTTTTCCCAACAAAAAATTAATTTTGTATTGAAAAAAAGTGATAACAGGATTTAGCCCAATTCGCTCTAGGAGGCTTAGTTTATGAGATATTTGCAATTTTAGTTTTCCCAACAAAAAATGAATTTTGTATGGAAAAAAAGTGATAACAGGATTTAGCCCAAATCGCTCTAGGAGGCTTAGTTTATGAGATATTTGCAATTTTAGTTTTCCCAACAAAAAATGAATTTTGTATGGAATAAAAGTGATAACAGTTTATGAGATATTTGCAATTTTAGTTTTCCCAACAAAAAATTAATTTTGTATGGAATAAAAGTGATAACAGTTTATGAGATATTTGCAATTTTAGTTTTCCCAACAAAAAATGAATTTTGTATGGACAAAAAAGTGATCACAGGATTTAGCCCAAATCGCTCTAGGAGGCTTAGTTTATGAGATATTTGCAATTTTAGTTTTCCCAACAAAAAATTAATTTTGTATGGAAAAAAAGTGATAACAGGATTTAGCCCAAATCGCTCTAGGAGGCTTAGTTTATGAGATATTTGCAATTTTAGTTTTCCCAACAAAAAATGAATTTTGTATGGAATAAAAGTGATAACAGTTTATGAGATATTTGCAATTTTAGTTTTCCCAACAAAAAATTAATTTTGTATGGAAAAAAAGTGATAACAGGATTTAGCCCAAATCGCTCTAGGAGGCTTAGTTTATGAGATATTTGCAATTTTAGTTTTCCCAACAAAAAATGAATTTTGTATGGAAAAAAAGTGATCACAGGATTTAGCCCAAATCGCTCTAGGAGGCTTAGTTTATGAGATATTTGCAATTTTAGTTTTCCCAACAAAAAATTAATTTTGTATGGAAAAAAAAGTGATCACAGGATTTAGCCCAAATCGCTCTAGGAGGCTTAGTTCATGAGATATTTGCAATTTTAGTTTTCCCAACAAAAAATGAATTTTGTATGGAAAAAAAGTGATAACAGGATTTAGCCCAAATCGCTCTAGGAGGCTTAGTTTATGAGATATTTGCAATTTTAGTTTTCCCAACAAAAAATGAATTTTGTATGGAAAAAAAAGTGATCACAGGATTTAGCCAAAATCGCTCTAGGAGGCTTAGTTTATGAGATATTTGCAATTTTAGTTTTCCCAACAAAAAATTAATTTTGTATGGAAAAAAAAGTGATCACAGGATTTAGCCCAAATCGCTCTAGGAGGCTTAGTTTATGAGATATTTGCAATTTTAGTTTTCCCAACAAAAAATGAATTTTGTATGGAAAAAAAAGTGATCACAGGATTTAGCCCAAATCGCTCTAGAAGGCTTAGTTTATGAGATATTTGCAATTTTAGTTTTCCCAACAAAAAATGAATTTTGTATGGAAAAAAAGTGATAACAGGATTTAGCCCAAATCGCTCTAGGAGGCTTAGTTTATGAGATATTTGCAATTTTAGTTTTCCCAACAAAAAATGAATTTTGTATGGACAAAAAAGTGATCACAGGATTTAGCCCAAATCGCTCTAGGAGGCTTAGTTCATGAGATATTTGCAATTTTAGTTTTCCCAACAAAAAATGAATTTTGTATGGAAAAAAAAGTGATCACAGGATTTAGCCCAAATCGCTCTAGGAGGCTTAGTTCATGAGATATTTGCAATTTTAGTTTTCCCAACAAAAAATGAATTTTGTATGGAAAAAAAAGTGATCACAGGATTTAGCCCAAATCGCTCTAGGAGGCTTAGTTTATGAGATATTTGCAATTTTAGTTTTCCCAACAAAAAATGAATTTTGTATGGAAAAAAAAGTGATCACAGGATTTAGCCCAAATCGCTCTAGGAGGCTTAGTTTATGAGATATTTGCAATTTTAGTTTTCCAAACAAAAAATGAATTTTGTATGGAAAAAAAGTGATAACAGGATTTAGCCCAAATCGCTCTAGGAGGCTTAGTTTATGAGATATTTGCAATTTTAGTTTTCCCAACAAAAAATAAATTTTGTATGGAAAAAAAGTGATAACAGGATTTAGCCCAAATCGCTCTAGGAGGCTTAGTTTATGAGATATTTGCCATTTTAGTTTTCCCAACAAAAAATGAATTTTGTATGGAAAAAAAAGTGATCACAGGATTTAGCCCAAATCGCTCTAGGAGGCTTAGTTTATGAGATATTTGCAATTTTAGTTTTCCCAACAAAAAATGAATTTTGTATGGAAAAAAAGTGATAACAGGATTTAGCCCAAATCGCTCTAGGAGGCTTAGTTTATGAGATATTTGCAATTTTAGTTTTCCCAACAAAAAATGAATTTTGTATGGACAAAAAAGTGATCACAGGATTTAGCCCAAATCGCTCTAGGAGGCTTAGTTCATGAGATATTTGCAATTTTAGTTTTCCCAACAAAAAATGAATTTTGTATGGAAAAAAAAGTGATCACAGGATTTAGCCCAAATCGCTCTAGGAGGCTTAGTTTATGAGATATTTGCAATTTTAGTTTTCCCAACAAAAAATGAATTTTGTATGGAAAAAAAAGTGATCACAGGATTTAGCCCAAATCGCTCTAGGAGGCTTAGTTTATGAGATATTTGCAATTTTAGTTTTCCCAACAAAAAATGAATTTTGTATGGACAAAAAAGGGATCACAGGATTTAGCCCAAATCGCTCTAGGAGGCTTAGTTCATGAGATATTTGCAATTTTAGTTTTCCCAACAAAAAATGAATTTTGTATGGAAAAAAAAGTGATCACAGGATTTAGCCCAAATCGCTCTAGGAGGCTTAGTTTATGAGATATTTGCAATTTTAGTTTTCCCAACAAAAAATGAATTTTGTATGGAAAAAAAAGTGATCACAGGATTTAGCCAAATCGCTCTAGGAGGCTTAGTTTATGAGATATTTGCAATTTTAGTTTTCCCAACAAAAAATGAATTTTGTATGGAAAAAAAAGTGATCACAGGATTTAGCCCAAATCGCTCTAGGAGGCTTAGTTTATGAGATATTTGCAATTTTAGTTTTCCCAACAAAAAATGAATTTTGTATGGAAAAAAAGTGATAACAGGATTTAGCCCAAATCGCTCTAGGAGGCTTAGTTTATGAGATATTTGCAATTTTAGTTTTCCCAACAAAAAATGAATTTTGTATGGAATAAAAGTGATAACAGTTTATGAGATATTTGCAATTTTAGTTTTCCCAACAAAAAATGAATTTTGTATGGAAAAAAAAGTGATCACAGGATTTAGCCCAAATCGCTCTAGGAGGCTTAGTTTATGAGATATTTGCAATTTTAGTTTTCCCAACAAAAAATTAATTTTGTATGGAAAAAAAGTGATAACAGGATTTAGCCCAAATCGCTCTAGGAGGCTTAGTTTATGAGATATTTGCAATTTTAGTTTTCCCAACAAAAAATGAATTTTGTATGGAATAAAAGTGATAACAGTTTATGAGATATTTGCAATTTTAGTTTTCCCAACAAAAAATTAATTTTGTATGGAAAAAAAGTGATCACAGGATTTAGCCCAAATCGCTCTAGGAGGCTTAGTTCATGAGATATTTGCAATTTTAGTTTTCCCAACAAAAAATGAATTTTGTATGGAAAAAAAGTGATAACAGGATTTAGCCCAAATCGCTCTAGGAGGCTTAGTTTATGAGATATTTGCAATTTTAGTTTTCCCAACAAAAAATGAATTTTGTATGGAAAAAAAAGTGATCACAGGATTTAGCCCAAATCGCTCTAGGAGGCTTAGTTTATGAGATATTTGCAATTTTAGTTTTCCCAACAAAAAATTAATTTTGTATGGAAAAAAAAGTGATCACAGGATTTAGCCCAAATCGCTCTAGGAGGCTTAGTTCATGAGATATTTGCAATTTTAGTTTTCCCAACAAAAAATGAATTTTGTATGGAAAAAAAGTGATAACAGGATTTAGCCCAAATCGCTCTAGGAGGCTTAGTTTATGAGATATTTGCAATTTTAGTTTTCCCAACAAAAAAATTAATTTTGTATGGAAAAAAAAGTGATCACAGGATTTAGCCCAAATCGCTCTAGGAGGCTTAGTTTATGAGATATTTGCAATTTTAGTTTTCCCAACAAAAAATGAATTTTGTATGGAATAAAAGTGATAACAGGATTTAGCCCAAATCGCTCTAGGAGGCTTAGTTTATGAGATATTTGCAATTTTAGTTTTCCCAACAAAAAATGAATTTTGTATGGACAAAAAAGTGATCACAGGATTTAGCCCAAATCGCTCTAGGAGGCTTAGTTCATGAGATATTTGCAATTTTAGTTTTCCCAACAAAAAATGAATTTTGTATGGAAAAAAAAGTGATCACAGGATTTAGCCCAAATCGCTCTAGGAGGCTTAGTTTATGAGATATTTGCAATTTTAGTTTTCCCAACAAAAAATGAATTTTGTATGGAAAAAAAAGTGATCACAGGATTTAGCCCAAATCGCTCTAGGAGGCTTAGTTTATGAGATATTTGCAATTTTAGTTTTCCCAACAAAAAATGAATTTTGTATGGACAAAAAAGTGATCACAGGATTTAGCCCAAATCGCTCTAGGAGGCTTAGTTCATGAGATATTTGCAATTTTAGTTTTCCCAACAAAAAATGAATTTTGTATGGAAAAAAAAGTGATCACAGGATTTAGCCCAAATCGCTCTAGGAGGCTTAGTTTATGAGATATTTGCAATTTTAGTTTTCCCAACAAAAAATGAATTTTGTATGGAAAAAAAAGTGATCACAGGATTTAGCCCAAATCGCTCTAGGAGGCTTAGTTTATGAGATATTTGCAATTTTAGTTTTCCCAACAAAAAATGAATTTTGTATGGAAAAAAAAGTGATCACAGGATTTAGCCCAAATCGCTCTAGGAGGCTTAGTTTATGAGATATTTGCAATTTTAGTTTTCCAAACAAAAAATGAATTTTGTATGGAAAAAAAGTGATAACAGGATTTAGCCCAAATCGCTCTAGGAGGCTTAGTTTATGAGATATTTGCAATTTTAGTTTTCCCAACAAAAAATTAATTTTGTATGGAAAAAAAGTGATAACAGGATTTAGCCCAAATCGCTCTAGGAGGCTTAGTTTATGAGATATTTGCAATTTTAGTTTTCCCAACAAAAAATTAATTTTGTATTAAAAAAAAGTGATAACAGGATTTAGCCCAATTCGCTCTAGTTTATGAGATATTTGCAATTTTAGATTTCCCAACAAAAAATGAATTTTGTATGGAAAAAAAAGTGATAACAGGATTTAGCCCAAATCGCTCTAGGAGGCTTAGTTTATGAGATATTTGCAATTTTAGTTTTCCCAACAAAAAATTAATTTTGTATGGAAAAAAAGTGATAACAGGATTTAGCCCAAATCGCTCTAGGAGGCTTAGTTTATGAGATATTTGCAATTTTAGTTTTCCCAACAAAAAATGAATTTTGTATGGAATAAAAGTGATAACAGTTTATGAGATATTTGCAATTTTAGTTTTCCCAACAAAAAATTAATTTTGTATGGAAAAAAAAGTGATCACAGGATTTAGCCCAAATCGCTCTAGGAGGCTTAGTTCATGAGATATTTGCAATTTTAGTTTTCCCAACAAAAAATGAATTTTGTATGGAAAGAAAGTGATAACAGGATTTAGCCCAAATCGCTCTAGGAGGCTTAGTTTATGAGATATTTGCAATTTTAGTTTTCCCAACAAAAAATTAATTTTGTATGGAAAAAAAAGTGATCACAGGATTTAGCCCAAATCGCTCTAGGAGGCTTAGTTCATGAGATATTTGCAATTTTAGTTTTCCCAACAAAAAATTAATTTTGTATGGAAAAAAAAGTGATCACAGGATTTAGCCCAAATCGCTCTAGGAGGCTTAGTTCATGAGATATTTGCAATTTTAGTTTTCCCAACAAAAAATGAATTTTGTATGGAAAAAAAGTGATAACAGGATTTAGCCCAAATCGCTCTAGGAGGCTTAGTTTATGAGATATTTGCAATTTTAGTTTTCCCAACAAAAAATGAATTTTGTATGGAAAAAAAAGTGATCACAGGATTTAGCCCAAATCGCTCTAGGAGGCTTAGTTTATGAGATATTTGCAATTTTAGTTTTCCCAACAAAAAATGAATTTTGTATGGAAAAAAAGTGATAACAGGATTTAGCCCAAATCGCTCTAGGAGGCTTAGTTTATGAGATATTTGCAATTTTAGTTTTCCCAACAAAAAATGAATTTTGTATGGACAAAAAAGTGATCACAGGATTTAGCCCAAATCGCTCTAGGAGGCTTAGTTTATGAGATATTTGCAATTTTAGTTTTCCCAACAAAAAATGAATTTTGTATGGACAAAAAAGTGATCACAGGATTTAGCCCAAATCGCTCTAGGAGGCTTAGTTCATGAGATATTTGCAATTTTAGTTTTCCCAACAAAAAATGAATTTTGTATGGAAAAAAAAGTGATCACAGGATTTAGCCCAAATCGCTCTAGGAGGCTTAGTTTATGAGATATTTGCAATTTTAGTTTTCCCAACAAAAAATGAATTTTGTATGGAAAAAAAAGTGATCACAGGATTTAGCCCAAATCGCTCTAGGAGGCTTAGTTTATGAGATATTTGCAATTTTAGTTTTCCCAACAAAAAATGAATTTTGTATGGAAAAAAAAGTGATCACAGGATTTAGCCCAAATCGCTCTAGGAGGCTTAGTTTATGAGATATTTGCAATTTTAGTTTTCCAAACAAAAAATGAATTTTGTATGGAAAAAAAGTGATAACAGGATTTAGCCCAAATCGCTCTAGGAGGCTTAGTTTATGAGATATTTGCAATTTTAGTTTTCCCAACAAAAAATTAATTTTGTATGGAAAAAAAGTGATAACAGGATTTAGCCCAAATCGCTCTAGGAGGCTTAGTTTATGAGATATTTGCAATTTTAGTTTTCCCAACAAAAAATTAATTTTGTATTAAAAAAAAGTGATAACAGGATTTAGCCCAATTCGCTCTAGGAGGCTTAGTTTATGAGATATTTGCAATTTTAGTTTTCCCAACAAAAAATGAATTTTGTATGGAAAAAAAGTGATAACAGGATTTAGCCCAAATCGCTCTAGGAGGCTTAGTTTATGAGATATTTGCAATTTTAGTTTTCCCAACAAAAAATGAATTTTGTATGGAAAAAAAAGTGATCACAGGAATTAGCCCAAATCGCTCTAGGAGGCTTAGTTTATGAGATATTTGCAATTTTAGTTTTCCTAACAAAAAATTAATTTTGTATGGAAAAAAAAGTGATCACAGGATTTAGCCCAAATCGCTCTAGGAGGCTTAGTTTATGAGATATTTGCAATTTTAGTTTTCCCAACAAAAAATGAATATTGTATGGAAAAAAAGTGATAACAGGATTTAGCCCAAATCGCTCTAGGAGGCTTAGTTTATGAGATATTTGCAATTTTAGTTTTCCCAACAAAAAATGAATTTTGTATTGAAAAAAAGTGATAACAGGATTTAGCCCAAATCGCTCTAGGAGGCTTAGTTTATGAGATATTTGCAATTTTAGTTTTCCCAACAAAAAATGAATTTTGTATGGACAAAAAAGTGATCACAGGATTTAGCCCAAATCGCTCTAGGAGGCTTAGTTTATGAGATATTTGCAATTTTAGTTTTCCCAACAAAAAATGAATTTTGTATGGACAAAAAAGTGATCACAGGATTTAGCCCAAATCGCTCTAGGAGGCTTAGTTCATGAGATATTTGCAATTTTAGTTTTCCCAACAAAAAATGAATTTTGTATGGAAAAAAAGTGATAACAGGATTTAGCCCAAATCGCTCTAGGAGGCTTAGTTTATGAGATATTTGCAATTTTAGTTTTCCCAACAAAAAATGAATTTTGTATGGAAAAAAAAGTGATCACAGGATTTAGCCCAAATCGCTCTAGGAGGCTTAGTTTATGAGATATTTGCAATTTTAGTTTTCCAAACAAAAAATGAATTTTGTATGGAAAAAAAGTGATAACAGGATTTAGCCCAAATCGCTCTAGGAGGCTTAGTTTATGAGATATTTGCAATTTTAGTTTTCCCAACAAAAAATTAATTTTGTATGGAAAAAAAGTGATAACAGGATTTAGCCCAAATCGCTCTAGGAGGCTTAGTTTATGAGATATTTGCAATTTTAGTTTTCCCAACAAAAAATTAATTTTGTATTAAAAAAAAGTGATAACAGGATTTAGCCCAATTCGCTCTAGGAGGCTTAGTTTATGAGATATTTGCAATTTTAGTTTTCCCAACAAAAAATGAATTTTGTATGGAAAAAAAGTGATAACAGGATTTAGCCCAAATCGCTCTAGGAGGCTTAGTTTATGAGATATTTGCAATTTTAGTTTTCCCAACAAAAAATGAATTTTGTATGGAAAAAAAAGTGATCACAGGATTTAGCCCAAATCGCTCTAGGAGGCTTAGTTTATGAGATATTTGCAATTTTAGTTTTCCCAACAAAAAATTAATTTTGTATGGAAAAAAAAGTGATCACAGGATTTAGCCCAAATCGCTCTAGGAGGCTTAGTTTATGAGATATTTGCAATTTTAGTTTTCCCAACAAAAAATGAATATTGTATGGAAAAAAAGTGATAACAGGATTTAGCCCAAATCGCTCTAGGAGGCTTAGTTTATGAGATATTTGCAATTTTAGTTTTCCCAACAAAAAATGAATTTTGTATGGAATAAAAGTGATAACAGGATTTAGCCCAATTCGCTCTAGGAGGCTTAGTTTATGAGATATTTGCAATTTTAGTTTTCCCAACAAAAAATGAATTTTGTATTGAAAAAAAGTGATAACAGGATTTAGCCCAAATCGCTCTAGGAGGCTTAGTTTATGAGATATTTGCAATTTTAGTTTTCCCAACAAAAAATTAATTTTGTATTGAAAAAAAGTGATAACAGGATTTAGCCCAAATCGCTCTAGGAGGCTTAGTTTATGAGATATTTGCAATTTTAGTTTTCCCAACAAAAAATGAATTTTGTATGAAAAAAAAAGTGATCACAGGATTTAGCCCAAATCGCTCTAGGAGGCTTAGTTTATGAGATATTTGCAATTTTAGTTTTCCCAACAAAAAATTAATTTTGTATGGAAAAAAAAGTGATCACAGGATTTAGCCCAAATCGCTCTAGGAGGCTTAGTTTATGAGATATTTGCAATTTTAGTTTTCCCAACAAAAAATGAATATTGTATGGAAAAAAAGTGATAACAGGATTTAGCCCAAATCGCTCTAGGAGGCTTAGTTTATGAGATATTTGCAATTTTAGTTTTCCCAACAAAAAATGAATTTTGTATGGAAAAAAAAGTGATCACAGGATTTAGCCCAAATCGCTCTAGGAGGCTTAGTTTATGAGATATTTGCAATTTTAGTTTTCCCAACAAAAAATTAATTTTGTATGGAAAAAAAAGTGATCACAGGATTTAGCCCAAATCGCTCTAGGAGGCTTAGTTCATGAGATATTTGCAATTTTAGTTTTCCCAACAAAAAATGAATTTTGTATGGAAAAAAAGTGATAACAGGATTTAGCCCAAATCGCTCTAGGAGGCTTAGTTTATGAGATATTTGCAATTTTAGTTTTCCCAACAAAAAATTAATTTTGTATGGAAAAAAAAGTGATCACAGGATTTAGCCCAAATCGCTCTAGGAGGCTTAGTTTATGAGATATTTGCAATTTTAGTTTTCCCAACAAAAAATGAATTTTGTATGGAATAAAAGTGATAACAGGATTTAGCCCAAATCGCTCTAGGAGGCTTAGTTTATGAGATATTTGCAATTTTAGTTTTCCCAACAAAAAATGAATTTTGTATGGAAAAAAAGTGATAACAGGATTTAGCCCAAATCGCTCTAGGAGGCTTAGTTTATGAGATATTTGCAATTTTAGTTTTCCCAACAAAAAATGAATTTTGTATGGACAAAAAAGTGATCACAGGATTTAGCCCAAATCGCTCTAGGAGGCTTAGTTTATGAGATATTTGCAATTTTAGTTTTCCCAACAAAAAATGAATTTTGTATGGACAAAAAAGTGATCACAGGATTTAGCCCAAATCGCTCTAGGAGGCTTAGTTCATGAGATATTTGCAATTTTAGTTTTCCCAACAAAAAATGAATTTTGTATGGAAAAAAAAGTGATCACAGGATTTAGCCCAAATCGCTCTAGGAGGCTTAGTTTATGAGATATTTGCAATTTTAGTTTTCCCAACAAAAAATGAATTTTGTATGGAAAAAAAAGTGATCACAGGATTTAGCCCAAATCGCTCTAGGAGGCTTAGTTTATGAGATATTTGCAATTTTAGTTTTCCCAACAAAAAATGAATTTTGTATGGAAAAAAAAGTGATCACAGGATTTAGCCCAAATCGCTCTAGGAGGCTTAGTTTATGAGATATTTGCAATTTTAGTTTTCCAAACAAAAAATGAATTTTGTATGGAAAAAAAGTGATAACAGGATTTAGCCCAAATCGCTCTAGGAGGCTTAGTTTATGAGATATTTGCAATTTTAGTTTTCCCAACAAAAAATTAATTTTGTATGGAAAAAAAGTGATAACAGGATTTAGCCCAAATCGCTCTAGGAGGCTTAGTTTATGAGATATTTGCAATTTTAGTTTTCCCAACAAAAAATTAATTTTGTATGGAAAAAAAAGTGATCACAGGATTTAGCCCAAATCGCTCTAGGAGGCTTAGTTTATGAGATATTTGCAATTTTAGTTTTCCCAACAAAAAATGAATTTTGTATGGAAAAAAAGTGATAACAGGATTTAGCCCAAATCGCTCTAGGAGGCTTAGTTTATGAGATATTTGCAATTTTAGTTTTCCCAACAAAAAATGAATTTTGTATGGAAAAAAAAGTGATCACAGGATTTAGCCCAAATCGCTCTAGGAGGCTTAGTTTATGAGATATTTGCAATTTTAGTTTTCCCAACAAAAAATTAATTTTGTATGGAAAAAAAAGTGATCACAGGATTTAGCCCAAATCGCTCTAGGAGGCTTAGTTCATGAGATATTTGCAATTTTAGTTTTCCCAACAAAAAATGAATTTTGTATGGAAAAAAAGTGATAACAGGATTTAGCCCAAATCGCTCTAGGAGGCTTAGTTTATGAGATATTTGCAATTTTAGTTTTCCCAACAAAAAATTAATTTTGTATGGAAAAAAAAGTGATCACAGGATTTAGCCCAAATCGCTCTAGGAGGCTTAGTTTATGAGATATTTGCAATTTTAGTTTTCCCAACAAAAAATGAATTTTGTATGGAATAAAAGTGATAACAGGATTTAGCCCAAATCGCTCTAGGAGGCTTAGTTTATGAGATATTTGCAATTTTAGTTTTCCCAACAAAAAATGAATTTTGTATGGAAAAAAAGTGATCACAGGATTTAGCCCAAATCGCTCTAGGAGGCTTAGTTTATGAGATATTTGCAATTTTAGTTTTCCCAACAAAAAATGAATTTTGTATGGAAAAAAAGTGATAACAGGATTTAGCCCAAATCGCTCTAGGAGGCTTAGTTTATGAGATATTTGCAATTTTAGTTTTCCCAACAAAAAATGAATTTTGTATGGACAAAAAAGTGATCACAGGATTTAGCCCAAATCGCTCTAGGAGGCTTAGTTTATGAGATATTTGCAATTTTAGTTTTCCCAACAAAAAATGAATTTTGTATGGACAAAAAAGTGATCACAGGATTTAGCCCAAATCGCTCTAGGAGGCTTAGTTCATGAGATATTTGCAATTTTAGTTTTCCCAACAAAAAATGAATTTTGTATGGAAAAAAAAGTGATCACAGGATTTAGCCCAAATCGCTCTAGGAGGCTTAGTTTATGAGATATTTGCAATTTTAGTTTTCCCAACAAAAAATGAATTTTGTATGGAAAAAAAAGTGATCACAGGATTTAGCCCAAATCGCTCTAGGAGGCTTAGTTTATGAGATATTTGCAATTTTAGTTTTCCCAACAAAAAATGAATTTTGTATGGAAAAAAAAGTGATCACAGGATTTAGCCCAAATCGCTCTAGGAGGCTTAGTTTATGAGATATTTGCAATTTTAGTTTTCCAAACAAAAAATGAATTTTGTATGGAAAAAAAGTGATAACAGGATTTAGCCCAAATCGCTCTAGGAGGCTTAGTTTATGAGATATTTGCAATTTTAGTTTTCCCAACAAAAAATTAATTTTGTATGGAAAAAAAGTGATAACAGGATTTAGCCCAAATCGCTCTAGGAGGCTTAGTTTATGAGATATTTGCAATTTTAGTTTTCCCAACAAAAAATTAATTTTGTATTAAAAAAAAGTGATAACAGGATTTAGCCCAATTCGCTCTAGGAGGCTTAGTTTATGAGATATTTGCAATTTTAGTTTTCCCAACAAAAAATGAATTTTGTATGGAAAAAAAGTGATAACAGGATTTAGCCCAAATCGCTCTAGGAGGCTTAGTTTATGAGATATTTGCAATTTTAGTTTTCCCAACAAAAACTGAATTTTGTATGGAAAAAAAAGTGATCACAGGATTTAGCCCAAATCGCTCTAGGAGGCTTAGTTTATGAGATATTTGCAATTTTAGTTTTCCCAACAAAAAATTAATTTTGTATGGAAAAAAAAGTGATCACAGGATTTAGCCCAAATCGCTCTAGGAGGCTTAGTTTATGAGATATTTGCAATTTTAGTTTTCCCAACAAAAAATGAATTTTGTATGGAATAAAAGTGATAACAGGATTTAGCCCAATTCGCTCTAGGAGGCTTAGTTTATGAGATATTTGCAATTTTAGTTTTCCCAACAAAAAATGAATTTTGTATTGAAAAAAAGTGATAACAGGATTTAGCCCAAATCGCTCTAGGAGGCTTAGTTTATGAGATATTTGCAATTTTAGTTTTCCCAACAAAAAATTAATTTTGTATTGAAAAAAAGTGATAACAGGATTTAGCCCAAATCGCTCTAGGAGGCTTAGTTTATGAGATATTTGCAATTTTAGTTTTCCCAACAAAAAATGAATTTTGTATGGACAAAAAAGTGATCACAGGATTTAGCCCAAATCGCTCTAGGAGGCTTAGTTCATGAGATATTTGCAATTTTAGTTTTCCCAACAAAAAATGAATTTTGTATGGAAAAAAAAGTGATCACAGGATTTAGCCCAAATCGCTCTAGGAGGCTTAGTTTATGAGATATTTGCAATTTTAGTTTTCCCAACAAAAAATGAATTTTGTATGGAAAAAAAAGTGATCACAGGATTTAGCCCAAATCGCTCGCTTAGTTTATGAGATATTTGCAATTTTAGTTTTCCCAACAAAAAATGAATTTTGTATGGAAAAAAAAGTGATCACAGGATTTAGCCCAAATCGCTCTAGGAGGCTTAGTTTATGAGATATTTGCAATTTTAGTTTTCCCAACAAAAAATTAATTTTGTATGGAAAAAAAAGTGATCACAGGATTTAGCCCAAATCGCTCTAGGAGGCTTAGTTTATGAGATATTTGCAATTTTAGTTTTCCCAACAAAAAATTAATTTTGTATAGAAAAAAAGTGATAACAGGATTTAGCCCAAATCGCTCTAGGAGGCTTAGTTCATGAGATATTTGCAATTTTAGTTTTCCCAACAAAAAATGAATTTTGTATGGAAAAAAAAGTGATCACAGGATTTAGCCCAAATCGCTCTAGGAGGCTTAGTTTATGAGATATTTGCAATTTTAGTTTTCCCAACAAAAAATTAATTTTGTATGGAAAAAAAAGTGATCACAGGATTTAGCCCAAATCGCTCTAGGAGGCTTAGTTTATGAGATATTTGCAATTTTAGTTTTCCCAACAAAAAATGAATTTTGTATGGAAAAAAAAGTGATAACAGGATTTAGCCCAAATCGCTCTAGGGGGCTTAGTTCATGAGATATTTGCAATTTTAGTTTTCCCAACAAAAAATGAATTTTGTATGAAAAAAAAGTGATAACAGGATTTAGCCCAAATCGCTCTAGGAGGCTTCGTTTATGAGATATTTGCAATTTTAGTTTTCCCAACAAAAAATGAATTTTGTATGGACAAAAAAGTGATCACAGGATTTAGCCCAAATCGCTCTAGGAGGCTTAGTTCATGAGATATTTGCAATTTTAGTTTTCCCAACAAAAAATGAATTTTGTATGGAAAAAAAAGTGATCACAGGATTTAGCCCAAATCGCTCTAGGAGGCTTAGTTTATGAGATATTTGCAATTTTAGTTTTCCCAACAAAAAATGAATTTTGTATGGAATAAAAGTGATAACAGGATTTAGCCCAATTCGCTCTAGGAGGCTTAGTTTATGAGATATTTGCAATTTTAGTTTTCCCAACAAAAAATGAATTTTGTATTGAAAAAAAGTGATAACAGGATTTAGCCCAAATCGCTCTAGGAGGCTTAGTTTATGAGATATTTGCAATTTTAGTTTTCCCAACAAAAAATTAATTTTGTATTGAAAAAAAGTGATAACAGGATTTAGCCCAAATCGCTCTAGGAGGCTTAGTTTATGAGATATTTGCAATTTTAGTTTTCCCAACAAAAAATGAATTTTGTATGGAAAAAAAAGTGATCACAGGATTTAGCCCAAATCGCTCTAGGAGGCTTAGTTTATGAGATATTTGCAATTTTAGTTTTCCCAACAAAAAATTAATTTTGTATGGAAAAAAAAGTGATCACAGGATTTAGCCCAAATCGCTCTAGGAGGCTTAGTTTATGAGATATTTGCAATTTTAGTTTTCCCAACAAAAAATTAATTTTGTATAGAAAAAAAGTGATAACAGGATTTAGCCCAAATCGCTCTAGGAGGCTTAGTTTATGAGATATTTGCAATTTTAGTTTTCCCAACAAAAAATTAATTTTGTATGGAAAAAAAGTGATAACAGGATTTAGCCCAAATCGCTCCAGGAGGCTTAGTTTATGAGATATTTGCAATTTTAGTTTTCCCAACAAAAAAATAATTTTGTATGGAAAAAAAAGTGATCACAGGATTTAGCCCAAATCGCTCTAGGAGGCTTAGTTTATGAGATATTTGCAATTTTAGTTTTCCCAACTAAAAATTAATTTTGTATGGAAAAAAAAGTGATCACAGGATTTAGCCCAAATCGCTCTAGGAGGCTTAGTTTATGAGATATTTGCAATTTTAGTTTTCCCAACAAAAAATGAATTTTGTATGGAAAAAAAAGTGATAACAGGATTTAGCCCAAATCGCTCTAGGGGGCTTAGTTCATGAGATATTTGCAATTTTAGTTTTCCCAACAAAAAATGAATTTTGTATGAAAAAAAAGTGATAACAGGATTTAGCCCAAATCGCTCTAGGAGGCTTCGTTTATGAGATATTTGCAATTTTAGTTTTCCCAACAAAAAATGAATTTTGTATGGACAAAAAAGTGATCACAGGATTTAGCCCAAATCGCTCTAGGAGGCTTAGTTCATGAGATATTTGCAATTTTAGTTTTCCCAACAAAAAATGAATTTTGTATGGAAAAAAAAGTGATCACAGGATTTAGCCCAAATCGCTCTAGGAGGCTTAGTTTATGAGATATTTGCAATTTTAGTTTTCCCAACAAAAAATGAATTTTGTATGGACAAAAAAGTGATCACAGGATTTAGCCCAAATCGCTCTAGGAGGCTTAGTTCATGAGATATTTGCAATTTTAGTTTTCCCAACAAAAAATGAATTTTGTATGGAAAAAAAAGTGATCACAGGATTTAGCCCAAATCGCTCTAGGAGGCTTAGTTTATGAGATATTTGCAATTTTAGTTTTCCCAACAAAAAATGAATTTTGTATGGAAAAAAAAGTGATCACAGGATTTAGCCCAAATCGCTCTAGGAGGCTTAGTTTATGAGATATTTGCAATTTTAGTTTTCCAAACAAAAAATGAATTTTGTATGGAAAAAAAGTGATAACAGGATTTAGCCCAAATCGCTCTAGGAGGCTTAGTTTATGAGATATTTGCAATTTTAGTTTTCCCAACAAAAAATGAATTTTGTATGGAAAAAAAGTGATAACAGGATTTAGCCCAAATCGCTCTAGGAGGCTTAGTTTATGAGATATTTGCAATTTTAGTTTTCCCAACAAAAAATTAATTTTGTATTGAAAAAAGTGATAACAGGATTTAGCCCAATTCGCTCTTGGAGGCTTAGTTTATGAGATATTTGCAATTTTAGTTTTCCCAACAAAAAATGAATTTTGTATGGAAAAAAAGTGATAACAGGATTTAGCCCAAATCGCTCTAGGAGGCTTAGTTTATGAGATATTTGCAATTTTAGTTTTCCCAACAAAAAATGAATTTTGTATGGAATAAAAGTGATAACAGGATTTAGCCCAATTCGCTCTAGGAGGCTTAGTTTATGAGATATTTGCAATTTTAGTTTTCCCAACAAAAAATGAATTTTGTATTGAAAAAAAGTGATAACAGGATTTAGCCCAAATCGCTCTAGGAGGCTTAGTTTATGAGATATTTGCAATTTTAGTTTTCCCAACAAAAAATTAATTTTGTGAAAGTGATAACAGGATTTAGCCCAAATCGCTCTAGGAGGCTTAGTTTATGAGATATTTGCAATTTTAGTTTTCCCAACAAAAAATGAATTTTGTATGGAAAAAAAAGTGATCACAGGATTTAGCCCAAATCGCTCTAGGAGGCTTAGTTTATGAGATATTTGCAATTTTAGTTTTCCCAACAAAAAATTAATTTTGTATGGAAAAAAAAGTGATCACAGGATTTAGCCCAAATCGCTCTAGGAGGCTTAGTTTATGAGATATTTGCAATTTTAGTTTTCCCAACAAAAAATGAATTTTGTATGGAAAAAAAGTGATAACAGGATTTAGCCCAAATCGCTCTAGGAGGCTTAGTTTATGAGATATTTGCAATTTTAGTTTTCCCAACAAAAAATGAATTTTGTATGGAATAAAAGTGATAACAGGATTTAGCCCAATTCGCTCTAGGAGGCTTAGTTTATGAGATATTTGCAATTTTAGTTTTCCCAACAAAAAATGAATTTTGTATTGAAAAAAAGTGATAACAGGATTTAGCCCAAATCGCTCTAGGAGGCTTAGTTTATGAGATATTTGCAATTTTAGTTTTCCCAACAAAAAATTAATTTTGTATTGAAAAAAAGTGATAACAGGATTTAGCCCAAATCGCTCTAGGAGGCTTAGTTTATGAGATATTTGCAATTTTAGTTTTCCCAACAAAAAATTAATTTTGTATGGAAAAAAAAGTGATCACAGGATTTAGCCCAAATCGCTCTAGAAGGCTTAGTTTATGAGATATTTGCAATTTTAGTTTTCCCAACAAAAAATGAATTTTGTATGGAAAAAAAAGTGATAACAGGATTTAGCCCAAATCGCTCTAGGGGGCTTAGTTCATGAGATATTTGCAATTTTAGTTTTCCCAACAAAAAATGAATTTTGTATGGAAAAAAAAGTGATAACAGGATTTAGCCCAAATCGCTCTAGGGGGCTTAGTTCATGAGATATTTGCAATTTTAGTTTTCCCAACAAAAAATGAATTTTGTATGAAAAAAAAGTGATAACAGGATTTAGCCCAAATCGCTCCAGGAGGCTTAGTTTATGAGATATTTGCAATTTTAGTTTTCCCAACAAAAAAATAATTTTGTATGGAAAAAAAAGTGATCACAGGATTTAGCCCAAATCGCTCTAGGAGGCTTAGTTTATGAGATATTTGCAATTTTAGTTTTCCCAACAAAAAATTAATTTTGTATGGAAAAAAAAGTGATCACAGGATTTAGCCCAAATCGCTCTAGGAGGCTTAGTTTATGAGATATTTGCAATTTTAGTTTTCCCAACAAAAAATGAATTTTGTATGGAAAAAAAAGTGATAACAGGATTTAGCCCAAATCGCTCTAGGGGGCTTAGTTCATGAGATATTTGCAATTTTAGTTTTCCCAACAAAAAATGAATTTTGTATGAAAAAAAAGTGATAACAGGATTTAGCCCAAATCGCTCTAGGAGGCTTCGTTTATGAGATATTTGCAATTTTAGTTTTCCCAACAAAAAATGAATTTTGTATAGAAAAAAAGTGATCACAGGATTTAGCCCAAATCGCTCTAGGAGGCTTAGTTCATGAGATATTTGCAATTTTAGTTTTCCCAACAAAAAATGAATTTTGTATGGAAAAAAAAGTGATCACAGGATTTAGCCCAAATCGCTCGCTTAGTTTATGAGATATTTGCAATTTTAGTTTTCCCAACAAAAAATGAATTTTGTATGGACAAAAAAGTGATAACAGGATTTAGCCCAAATTGCTCTAGGAGGCTTAGTTTATGAGATATTTGCAATTTTAGTTTTCCCAACAAAAAATTAATTTTGTATGGAAAAAAAGTGATAACAGGATTTAGCCCAAATCGCTCTAGGAGGCTTAGTTTATGAGATATTTGCAATTTTAGTTTTCCCAACAAAAAATTAATTTTGTATTGAAAAAAAGTGATAACAGGATTTAGCCCAATTCGCTCTAGGAGGCTTAGTTTATGAGATATTTGCAATTTTAGTTTTCCCAACAAAAAATGAATTTTGTATGGAAAAAAAGTGATAACAGGATTTAGCCCAAATCGCTCTAGGAGGCTTAGTTTATGAGATATTTGCAATTTTAGTTTTCCCAACAAAAAATGAATTTTGTATGGAAAAAAAAGTGATCACAGGATTTAGCCCAAATCGCTCTAGGAGGCTTAGTTTATGAGATATTTGCAATTTTAGTTTTCCCAACAAAAAATTAATTTTGTATGGAAAAAAAAGTGATCACAGGATTTAGCCCAAATCGCTCTAGGAGGCTTAGTTTATGAGATATTTGCAATTTTAGTTTTCCCAACAAAAAATGAATTTTGTATGGAAAAAAAGTGATAACAGGATTTAGCCCAAATCGCTCTAGGAGGCTTAGTTTATGAGATATTTGCAATTTTAGTTTTCCCAACAAAAAATGAATTTTGTATGGAATAAAAGTGATAACAGGATTTAGCCCAATTCGCTCTAGGAGGCTTAGTTTATGAGATATTTGCAATTTTAGTTTTCCCAACAAAAAATGAATTTTGTATGAAAAAAAAGTGATAACAGGATTTAGCCCAAATCGCTCTAGGAGGCTTCGTTTATATTTTTTGCAATTTTAGTTTTCCCAACAAAAAATGAATTTTGTATGGAAAAAAAGTGATAACAGGATTTAGCCCAAATCGCTCTAGGAGGCTTAGTTTATGAGATATTTGCAATTTTAGTTTTCCCAACAAAAAATGAATTTTGTATGGAAAAAAAAGTGATCACAGGATTTAGCCCAAATCGCTCTAGGAGGCTTAGTTTATGAGATATTTGCAATTTTAGTTTTCCAAACAAAAAATGAATTTTGTATGGAAAAAAAGTGATAACAGGATTTAGCCCAAATCGCTCTAGGAGGCTTAGTTTATGAGATATTTGCAATTTTAGTTTTCCCAACAAAAAATTAATTTTGTATGGAAAAAAAGTGATAACAGGATTTAGCCCAAATCGCTCTAGGAGGCTTAGTTTATGAGATATTTGCAATTTTAGTTTTCCCAACAAAAAATTAATTTTGTATTGAAAAAAGTGATAACAGGATTTAGCCCAATTCGCTCTAGGAGGCTTAGTTTATGAGATATTTGCAATTTTAGTTTTCCCAACAAAAAATGAATTTTGTATGGAAAAAAAGTGATAACAGGATTTAGCCCAAATCGCTCTAGGAGGCTTAGTTTATGAGATATTTGCAATTTTAGTTTTCCCAACAAAAAATGAATTTTGTATGGAATAAAAGTGATAACAGGATTTAGCCCAATTCGCTCTAGGAGGCTTAGTTTATGAGATATTTGCAATTTTAGTTTTCCCAACAAAAAATGAATTTTGTATTGAAAAAAAGTGATAACAGGATTTAGCCCAAATCGCTCTAGGAGGCTTAGTTTATGAGATATTTGCAATTTTAGTTTTCCCAACAAAAAATTAATTTTGTATTGAAAAAAAGTGATAACAGGATTTAGCCCAAATCGCTCTAGGAGGCTTAGTTTATGAGATATTTGCAATTTTAGTTTTCCCAACAAAAAATGAATTTTGTATGGAAAAAAAAGTGATCACAGGATTTAGCCCAAATCGCTCTAGGAGGCTTAGTTTATGAGATATTTGCAATTTTAGTTTTCCCAACAAAAAATTAATTTTGTATGGAAAAAAAAGTGATCACAGGATTTAGCCCAAATCGCTCTAGGAGGCTTAGTTTATGAGATATTTGCAATTTTAGTTTTCCCAACAAAAAATGAATTTTGTATGGAAAAAAAGTGATAACAGGATTTAGCCCAAATCGCTCTAGGAGGCTTAGTTTATGAGATATTTGCAATTTTAGTTTTCCCAACAAAAAATGAATTTTGTATGGAATAAAAGTGATAACAGGATTTAGCCCAATTCGCTCTAGGAGGCTTAGTTTATGAGATATTTGCAATTTTAGTTTTCCCAACAAAAAATGAATTTTGTATTGAAAAAAAGTGATAACAGGATTTAGCCCAAATCGCTCTAGGAGGCTTAGTTTATGAGATATTTGCAATTTTAGTTTTCCCAACAAAAAATTAATTTTGTATTGAAAAAAAGTGATAACAGGATTTAGCCCAAATCGCTCTAGGAGGCTTAGTTTATGAGATATTTGCAATTTTAGTTTTCCCAACAAAAAATTAATTTTGTATGGAAAAAAAAGTGATCACAGGATTTAGCCCAAATCGCTCTAGAAGGCTTAGTTTATGAGATATTTGCAATTTTAGTTTTCCCAACAAAAAATGAATTTTGTATGGAAAAAAAAGTGATAACAGGATTTAGCCCAAATCGCTCTAGGGGGCTTAGTTCATGAGATATTTGCAATTTTAGTTTTCCCAACAAAAAATGAATTTTGTATGGAAAAAAAAGTGATAACAGGATTTAGCCCAAATCGCTCTAGGGGGCTTAGTTCATGAGATATTTGCAATTTTAGTTTTCCCAACAAAAAATGAATTTTGTATGAAAAAAAAGTGATAACAGGATTTAGCCCAAATCGCTCTAGGAGGCTTCGTTTATATTTTTTGCAATTTTAGTTTTCCCAACAAAAAATGAATTTTGTATGGAAAAAAAGTGATAACAGGATTTAGCCCAAATCGCTCTAGGAGGCTTAGTTTATGAGATATTTGCAATTTTAGTTTTCCCAACAAAAAATTAATTTTGTATGAAAAAAAAGTGATCACAGGATTTAGCCCAAATCGCTCTAGGAGGCTTAGTTTATGAGATATTTGCAATTTTAGTTTTCCCAACAAAAAATTAATTTTGTATAGAAAAAAAGTGATAACAGGATTTAGCCCAAATCGCTCTAGGAGGCTTAGTTTATGAGATATTTGCAATTTTAGTTTTCCCAACAAAAAATTAATTTTGTATGGAAAAAAAGTGATAACAGGATTTAGCCCAAATCGCTCCAGGAGGCTTAGTTTATGAGATATTTGCAATTTTAGTTTTCCCAACAAAAAAATAATTTTGTATGGAAAAAAAAGTGATCACAGGATTTAGCCCAAATCGCTCTAGGAGGCTTAGTTTATGAGATATTTGCAATTTTAGTTTTCCCAACAAAAAATTAATTTTGTATGGAAAAAAAAGTGATCACAGGATTTAGCCCAAATCGCTCTAGGAGGCTTAGTTTATGAGATATTTGCAATTTTAGTTTTCCCAACAAAAAATGAATTTTGTATGGAAAAAAAAGTGATAACAGGATTTAGCCCAAATCGCTCTAGGGGGCTTAGTTCATGAGATATTTGCAATTTTAGTTTTCCCAACAAAAAATGAATTTTGTATGAAAAAAAAGTGATAACAGGATTTAGCCCAAATCGCTCTAGGAGGCTTCGTTTATGAGATATTTGCAATTTTAGTTTTCCCAACAAAAAATGAATTTTGTATAGAAAAAAAGTGATCACAGGATTTAGCCCAAATCGCTCTAGGAGGCTTAGTTCATGAGATATTTGCAATTTTAGTTTTCCCAACAAAAAATGAATTTTGTATGGAAAAAAAAGTGATCACAGGATTTAGCCCAAATCGCTCGCTTAGTTTATGAGATATTTGCAATTTTAGTTTTCCCAACAAAAAATGAATTTTGTATGGACAAAAAAGTGATAACAGGATTTAGCCCAAATTGCTCTAGGAGGCTTAGTTTATGAGATATTTGCAATTTTAGTTTTCCCAACAAAAAATTAATTTTGTATGGAAAAAAAGTGATAACAGGATTTAGCCCAAATCGCTCTAGGAGGCTTAGTTTATGAGATATTTGCAATTTTAGTTTTCCCAACAAAAAATTAATTTTGTATTGAAAAAAAGTGATAACAGGATTTAGCCCAATTCGCTCTAGGAGGCTTAGTTTATGAGATATTTGCAATTTTAGTTTTCCCAACAAAAAATGAATTTTGTATGGAAAAAAAAGTGATCACAGGATTTAGCCCAAATCGCTCTAGGAGGCTTAGTTTATGAGATATTTGCAATTTTAGTTTTCCCAACAAAAAATGAATTTTGTATGGAAAAAAAAGTGATCACAGGATTTAGCCCAAATCGCTCTAGGAGGCTTAGTTTATGAGATATTTGCAATTTTAGTTTTCCCAACAAAAAATGAATTTTGTATGGAAAAAAAAGTGATCACAGGATTTAGCCCAAATCGCTCGCTTAGTTTATGAGATATTTGCAATTTTAGTTTTCCCAACAAAAAATGAATTTTGTATGGAAAAAAAAGTGATCACAGGATTTAGCCCAAATCGCTCTAGGAGGCTTAGTTTATGAGATATTTGCAATTTTAGTTTTCCCAACAAAAAATTAATTTTGTATGGAAAAAAAAGTGATCACAGGATTTAGCCCAAATCGCTCTAGGAGGCTTAGTTTATGAGATATTTGCAATTTTAGTTTTCCCAACAAAAAATGAATTTTGTATGGAAAAAAAGTGATAACAGGATTTAGCCCAAATCGCTCTAGGAGGCTTAGTTTATGAGATATTTGCAATTTTAGTTTTCCCAACAAAAAATGAATTTTGTATGGAATAAAAGTGATAACAGGATTTAGCCCAATTCGCTCTAGGAGGCTTAGTTTATGAGATATTTGCAATTTTAGTTTTCCCAACAAAAAATGAATTTTGTATGAAAAAAAAGTGATAACAGGATTTAGCCCAAATCGCTCTAGGAGGCTTCGTTTATATTTTTTGCAATTTTAGTTTTCCCAACAAAAAATGAATTTTGTATGGAAAAAAAGTGATAACAGGATTTAGCCCAAATCGCTCTAGGAGGCTTAGTTTATGAGATATTTGCAATTTTAGTTTTCCCAACAAAAAATTAATTTTGTATGAAAAAAAAGTGATCACAGGATTTAGCCCAAATCGCTCTAGGAGGCTTAGTTTATGAGATATTTGCAATTTTAGTTTTCCCAACAAAAAATTAATTTTGTATAGAAAAAAAGTGATAACAGGATTTAGCCCAAATCGCTCTAGGAGGCTTAGTTTATGAGATATTTGCAATTTTAGTTTTCCCAACAAAAAATTAATTTTGTATGGAAAAAAAGTGATAACAGGATTTAGCCCAAATCGCTCCAGGAGGCTTAGTTTATGAGATATTTGCAATTTTAGTTTTCCCAACAAAAAAATAATTTTGTATGGAAAAAAAAGTGATCACAGGATTTAGCCCAAATCGCTCTAGGAGGCTTAGTTTATGAGATATTTGCAATTTTAGTTTTCCCAACAAAAAATTAATTTTGTATGGAAAAAAAAGTGATCACAGGATTTAGCCCAAATCGCTCTAGGAGGCTTAGTTTATGAGATATTTGCAATTTTAGTTTTCCCAACAAAAAATGAATTTTGTATGGAAAAAAAAGTGATAACAGGATTTAGCCCAAATCGCTCTAGGGGGCTTAGTTCATGAGATATTTGCAATTTTAGTTTTCCCAACAAAAAATGAATTTTGTATGAAAAAAAAGTGATAACAGGATTTAGCCCAAATCGCTCTAGGAGGCTTCGTTTATGAGATATTTGCAATTTTAGTTTTCCCAACAAAAAATGAATTTTGTATAGAAAAAAAGTGATCACAGGATTTAGCCCAAATCGCTCGCTTAGTTTATGAGATATTTGCAATTTTAGTTTTCCCAACAAAAAATGAATTTTGTATGGACAAAAAAGTGATAACAGGATTTAGCCCAAATTGCTCTAGGAGGCTTAGTTTATGAGATATTTGCAATTTTAGTTTTCCCAACAAAAAATTAATTTTGTATGGAAAAAAAGTGATAACAGGATTTAGCCCAAATCGCTCTAGGAGGCTTAGTTTATGAGATATTTGCAATTTTAGTTTTCCCAACAAAAAATTAATTTTGTATTGAAAAAAAGTGATAACAGGATTTAGCCCAATTCGCTCTAGGAGGCTTAGTTTATGAGATATTTGCAATTTTAGTTTTCCCAACAAAAAATGAATTTTGTATGGAAAAAAAGTGATAACAGGATTTAGCCCAAATCGCTCTAGGAGGCTTAGTTTATGAGATATTTGCAATTTTAGTTTTCCCAACAAAAAATGAATTTTGTATGGAAAAAAAAGTGATCACAGGATTTAGCCCAAATCGCTCTAGGAGGCTTAGTTTATGAGATATTTGCAATTTTAGTTTTCCCAACAAAAAATTAATTTTGTATGGAAAAAAAAGTGATCACAGGATTTAGCCCAAATCGCTCTAGGAGGCTTAGTTCATGAGATATTTGCAATTTTAGTTTTCCCAACAAAAAATGAATTTTGTATGGAAAAAAAGTGATAACAGGATTTAGCCCAAATCGCTCTAGGAGGCTTAGTTTATGAGATATTTGCAATTTTAGTTTTCCCAACAAAAAATGAATTTTGTATGGAATAAAAGTGATAACAGGATTTAGCCCAATTCGCTCTAGGAGGCTTAGTTTATGAGATATTTGCAATTTTAGTTTTCCCAACAAAAAATGAATTTTGTATTGAAAAAAAGTGATAACAGGATTTAGCCCAAATCGCTCTAGGAGGCTTAGTTTATGAGATATTTGCAATTTTAGTTTTCCCAACAAAAAATTAATTTTGTATTGAAAAAAAGTGATAACAGGATTTAGCCCAAATCGCTCTAGGAGGCTTAGTTTATGAGATATTTGCAATTTTAGTTTTCCCAACAAAAAATTAATTTTGTATGGAAAAAAAAGTGATCACAGGATTTAGCCCAAATCGCTCTAGGAGGCTTAGTTTATGAGATATTTGCAATTTTAGTTTTCCCAACAAAAAATGAATTTTGTATGGAATAAAAGTGATAACAGGATTTAGCCCAATTCGCTCTAGGAGGCTTAGTTTATGAGATATTTGCAATTTTAGTTTTCCCAACAAAAAATGAATTTTGTATGGAAAAAAAAGTGATAACAGGATTTAGCCCAAATCGCTCTAGGGGGCTTAGTTCATGAGATATTTGCAATTTTAGTTTTCCCAACAAAAAATGAATTTTGTATGAAAAAAAAGTGATAACAGGATTTAGCCCAAATCGCTCTAGGAGGCTTCGTTTATATTTTTTGCAATTTTAGTTTTCCCAACAAAAAATTAATTTTGTATGGAAAAAAAAGTGATCACAGGATTTAGCCCAAATCGCTCTAGAAGGCTTAGTTTATGAGATATTTGCAATTTTAGTTTTCCCAACAAAAAATTAATTTTGTATGGAAAAAAAAGTGATCACAGGATTTAGCCCAAATCGCTCTAGGAGGCTTAGTTTATGAGATATTTGCAATTTTAGTTTTCCCAACAAAAAATTAAGTTTGTATGGAAAAAAAAGTGATCACAGGATTTAGCCCAAATCGCTCTAGGAGGCTTAGTTTATGAGATATTTGCAATTTTAGTTTTCCCAACAAAAAATGAATTTTGTATGGAATAAAAGTGATAACAGGATTTAGCCCAATTCGCTCTAGGAGGCTTAGTTTATGAGATATTTGCAATTTTAGTTTTCCCAACAAAAAATGAATTTTGTATGGAATAAAAGTGATAACAGGATTTAGCCCAATTCGCTCTAGGAGGCTTAGTTTATGAGATATTTGCAATTTTAGTTTTCCCAACAAAAAATGAATTTTGTATGGAATAAAAGTGATAAAAGGATTTAGCCCAAATCGCTCCAGGAGGCTTAGTTTATGAGATATTTGCAATTTTAGTTTTCCCAACAAAAAATGAATTTTGTATGGAAAAAAAGTGATAACAGGATTTAGCCCAAATCGCTCTAGGAGGCTTAGTTTATGAGATATTTGCAATTTTAGTTTTCCCAACAAAAAATGAATTTTGTATGGAATAAAAGTGATAACAGGATTTAGCCCAATTCGCTCTAGGAGGCTTAGTTTATGAGATATTTGCAATTTTAGTTTTCCCAACAAAAAAATAATTTTGTATGGAAAAAAAAGTGATCTCAGGATTTAGCCCAAATCGCTCTAGGAGGCTTAGTTTATGAGATATTTGCAATTTTAGTTTTCCCAACAAAAAATTAATTTTGTATGGAAAAAAAGTGATCACAGGATTTAGCCCAAATCGCTCTAGGAGGCTTAGTTTATGAGATATTTGCAATTTTAGTTTTCCCAACAAAAAATTAATTTTGTATAGAAAAAAAGTGATAACAGGATTTAGCCCAAATCGCTCCAGGAGGCTTAGTTTATGAGATATTTGCAATTTTAGTTTTCCCAACAAAAAAATAATTTTGTATGGAAAAAAAAGTGATCTCAGGATTTAGCCCAAAGGAGGCTTAGTTTATGAGATATTTGCAATTTTAGTTTTCCCAACAAAAAATGAATTTTCTATGGAAAAAAAGTGATCACAGGATTTAGCCCAAATCGCTCTAGGAGGCTTAGTTTATGAGATATTTGCAATTTTAGTTTTCCCAACAAAAAATTAATTTTGTATGGAAAAAAAGTGATAACAGGATTTAGCCCAAATCGCTCTAGGAGGCTTAGTTTATGAGATATTTGCAATTTTAGTTTTCCCAACAAAAAATGAATTTCGTATGGAAAAAAAGTGATAACAGGATTTAGCCCAAATCGCTCTAGGAGGCTTAGTTTATGAGATATTTGCAATTTTAGTTCTCCCAACAAAAAATGAATTTTGTATGGAATAAAAGTGATAACAGGATTTAGCCCAATTCGCTCTAGGAGGCTTAGTTTATGAGATATTTGCAATTTTAGTTTTCCCAACAAAAAAATAATTTTGTATGGAAAAAAAAGTGATCTCAGGATTTAGCCCAAATCGCTCTAGGAGGCTTAGTTTATGAGATATTTGCAATTTTAGTTTTCCCAACAAAAAATTAATTTTGTATGGAAAAAAAGTGATCACAGGATTTAGCCCAAATCGCTCTAGGAGGCTTAGTTTATGAGATATTTGCAATTTTAGTTTTCCCAACAAAAAATTAATTTTGTATAGAAAAAAAGTGATAACAGGATTTAGCCCAAATCGCTCCAGGAGGCTTAGTTTATGAGATATTTGCAATTTTAGTTTTCCCAACAAAAAAATAATTTTGTATGGAAAAAAAAGTGATCTCAGGATTTAGCCCAAAGGAGGCTTAGTTTATGAGATATTTGCAATTTTAGTTTTCCCAACAAAAAATGAATTTCGTATGGAAAAAAAGTGATAACAGAATTTAGCCCAAATCGCTCTAGGAGGCTTAGTTTATGAGATATTTGCAATTTTAGTTCTCCCAACAAAAAATGAATTTTGTATGGAAAAAAAGTGATAACAGGATTTAGCCCAAATCGCTCTAGGAGGCTTCGTTTATGAGATATTTGCAATTTTAGTTTTCCCAACAAAAAATGAATTTTGTATGAAAAAAAAGTGATAACAGGATTTAGCCCAAATCGCTCTAGGAGGCTTCGTTTATGAGATATTTGCAATTTTAGTTTTCCCAACAAAAAATTAATTTTGTATGGAAAAAAAGTGATAACAGGATTTAGCCCAAATCGCTCTAGGAGGCTTAGTTTATGAGATATTTGCAATTTTAGTTTTCCCAACAAAAAATGAATTTTGTATGGAAAAAAAAGTGATAACAGGATTTAGCCCAAATCGCTCTAGGAGGCTTCGTTTATGAGATATTTGCAATTTTAGTTTTCCCAACAAAAAATTAATTTTGTATGGAAAAAAAGTGATAACAGGATTTAGCCCAAATCGCTCTAGGAGGCTTAGTTTATGAGATATTTGCAATTTTAGTTTTCCCAACAAAAAATTAATTTTGTATGGAAAAAAAAGTGATCACAGGATTTAGCCCAAATCGCTCTAGGAGGCTTAGTTTATGAGATATTTGCAATTTTAGTTTTCCCAACAAAAAATGAATTTTGTATGGAAAAAAAGTGATAACAGGATTTAGCCCAAATCGCTCTAGGAGGCTTAGTTTATGAGATATTTGCAATTTTAGTTTTCCCAACAAAAAATGAATTTTGTATGGAATAAAAGTGATAACAGGATTTAGCCCAATTCGCTCTAGGAGGCTTAGTTTATGAGATATTTGCAATTTTAGTTTTCCCAACAAAAAATGAATTTTGTATGAAAAAAAAGTGATAACAGGATTTAGCCCAAATCGCTCTAGGAGGCTTCGTTTATATTTTTTGCAATTTTAGTTTTCCCAACAAAAAATGAATTTTGTATGGAAAAAAAGTGATAACAGGATTTAGCCCAAATCGCTCTAGGAGGCTTAGTTTATGAGATATTTGCAATTTTAGTTTTCCCAACAAAAAATTAATTTTGTATGAAAAAAAAGTGATCACAGGATTTAGCCCAAATCGCTCTAGGAGGCTTAGTTTATGAGATATTTGCAATTTTAGTTTTCCCAACAAAAAATTAATTTTGTATAGAAAAAAAGTGATAACAGGATTTAGCCCAAATCGCTCTAGGAGGCTTAGTTTATGAGATATTTGCAATTTTAGTTTTCCCAACAAAAAATTAATTTTGTATGGAAAAAAAGTGATAACAGGATTTAGCCCAAATCGCTCCAGGAGGCTTAGTTTATGAGATATTTGCAATTTTAGTTTTCCCAACAAAAAAATAATTTTGTATGGAAAAAAAAGTGATCACAGGATTTAGCCCAAATCGCTCTAGGAGGCTTAGTTTATGAGATATTTGCAATTTTAGTTTTCCCAACAAAAAATTAATTTTGTATGGAAAAAAAAGTGATCACAGGATTTAGCCCAAATCGCTCTAGGAGGCTTAGTTTATGAGATATTTGCAATTTTAGTTTTCCCAACAAAAAATGAATTTTGTATGGAAAAAAAAGTGATAACAGGATTTAGCCCAAATCGCTCTAGGGGGCTTAGTTCATGAGATATTTGCAATTTTAGTTTTCCCAACAAAAAATGAATTTTGTATGAAAAAAAAGTGATAACAGGATTTAGCCCAAATCGCTCTAGGAGGCTTCGTTTATGAGATATTTGCAATTTTAGTTTTCCCAACAAAAAATGAATTTTGTATAGAAAAAAAGTGATCACAGGATTTAGCCCAAATCGCTCTAGGAGGCTTAGTTCATGAGATATTTGCAATTTTAGTTTTCCCAACAAAAAATGAATTTTGTATGGAAAAAAAAGTGATCACAGGATTTAGCCCAAATCGCTCGCTTAGTTTATGAGATATTTGCAATTTTAGTTTTCCCAACAAAAAATGAATTTTGTATGGACAAAAAAGTGATAACAGGATTTAGCCCAAATTGCTCTAGGAGGCTTAGTTTATGAGATATTTGCAATTTTAGTTTTCCCAACAAAAAATTAATTTTGTATGGAAAAAAAGTGATAACAGGATTTAGCCCAAATCGCTCTAGGAGGCTTAGTTTATGAGATATTTGCAATTTTAGTTTTCCCAACAAAAAATTAATTTTGTATTGAAAAAAAGTGATAACAGGATTTAGCCCAATTCGCTCTAGGAGGCTTAGTTTATGAGATATTTGCAATTTTAGTTTTCCCAACAAAAAATGAATTTTGTATGGAAAAAAAGTGATAACAGGATTTAGCCCAAATCGCTCTAGGAGGCTTAGTTTATGAGATATTTGCAATTTTAGTTTTCCCAACAAAAAATGAATTTTGTATGGAAAAAAAAGTGATCACAGGATTTAGCCCAAATCGCTCTAGGAGGCTTAGTTTATGAGATATTTGCAATTTTAGTTTTCCCAACAAAAAATTAATTTTGTATGGAAAAAAAAGTGATCACAGGATTTAGCCCAAATCGCTCTAGGAGGCTTAGTTTATGAGATATTTGCAATTTTAGTTTTCCCAACAAAAAATGAATTTTGTATGGAAAAAAAGTGATAACAGGATTTAGCCCAAATCGCTCTAGGAGGCTTAGTTTATGAGATATTTGCAATTTTAGTTTTCCCAACAAAAAATGAATTTTGTATGGAATAAAAGTGATAACAGGATTTAGCCCAATTCGCTCTAGGAGGCTTAGTTTATGAGATATTTGCAATTTTAGTTTTCCCAACAAAAAATGAATTTTGTATTGAAAAAAAGTGATAACAGGATTTAGCCCAAATCGCTCTAGGAGGCTTAGTTTATGAGATATTTGCAATTTTAGTTTTCCCAACAAAAAATTAATTTTGTATTGAAAAAAAGTGATAACAGGATTTAGCCCAAATCGCTCTAGGAGGCTTAGTTTATGAGATATTTGCAATTTTAGTTTTCCCAACAAAAAATTAATTTTGTATGGAAAAAAAAGTGATCACAGGATTTAGCCCAAATCGCTCTAGGAGGCTTAGTTTATGAGATATTTGCAATTTTAGTTTTCCCAACAAAAAATGAATTTTGTATGGAATAAAAGTGATAACAGGATTTAGCCCAATTCGCTCTAGGAGGCTTAGTTTATGAGATATTTGCAATTTTAGTTTTCCCAACAAAAAATGAATTTTGTATGGAAAAAAAAGTGATAACAGGATTTAGCCCAAATCGCTCTAGGGGGCTTAGTTCATGAGATATTTGCAATTTTAGTTTTCCCAACAAAAAATGAATTTTGTATGAAAAAAAAGTGATAACAGGATTTAGCCCAAATCGCTCTAGGAGGCTTCGTTTATATTTTTTGCAATTTTAGTTTTCCCAACAAAAAATTAATTTTGTATGGAAAAAAAAGTGATCACAGGATTTAGCCCAAATCGCTCTAGAAGGCTTAGTTTATGAGATATTTGCAATTTTAGTTTTCCCAACAAAAAATTAATTTTGTATGGAAAAAAAAGTGATCACAGGATTTAGCCCAAATCGCTCTAGGAGGCTTAGTTTATGAGATATTTGCAATTTTAGTTTTCCCAACAAAAAATTAAGTTTGTATGGAAAAAAAAGTGATCACAGGATTTAGCCCAAATCGCTCTAGGAGGCTTAGTTTATGAGATATTTGCAATTTTAGTTTTCCCAACAAAAAATGAATTTTGTATGGAATAAAAGTGATAACAGGATTTAGCCCAATTCGCTCTAGGAGGCTTAGTTTATGAGATATTTGCAATTTTAGTTTTCCCAACAAAAAATGAATTTTGTATGGAATAAAAGTGATAACAGGATTTAGCCCAATTCGCTCTAGGAGGCTTAGTTTATGAGATATTTGCAATTTTAGTTTTCCCAACAAAAAATGAATTTTGTATGGAATAAAAGTGATAAAAGGATTTAGCCCAAATCGCTCCAGGAGGCTTAGTTTATGAGATATTTGCAATTTTAGTTTTCCCAACAAAAAATGAATTTTGTATGGAAAAAAAGTGATAACAGGATTTAGCCCAAATCGCTCTAGGAGGCTTAGTTTATGAGATATTTGCAATTTTAGTTTTCCCAACAAAAAATGAATTTTGTATGGAATAAAAGTGATAACAGGATTTAGCCCAATTCGCTCTAGGAGGCTTAGTTTATGAGATATTTGCAATTTTAGTTTTCCCAACAAAAAAATAATTTTGTATGGAAAAAAAAGTGATCTCAGGATTTAGCCCAAATCGCTCTAGGAGGCTTAGTTTATGAGATATTTGCAATTTTAGTTTTCCCAACAAAAAATTAATTTTGTATGGAAAAAAAGTGATCACAGGATTTAGCCCAAATCGCTCTAGGAGGCTTAGTTTATGAGATATTTGCAATTTTAGTTTTCCCAACAAAAAATTAATTTTGTATAGAAAAAAAGTGATAACAGGATTTAGCCCAAATCGCTCCAGGAGGCTTAGTTTACGAGATATTTGCAATTTTAGTTTTCCCAACAAAAAAATAATTTTGTATGGAAAAAAAAGTGATCTCAGGATTTAGCCCAAAGGAGGCTTAGTTTATGAGATATTTGCAATTTTAGTTTTCCCAACAAAAAATGAATTTTCTATGGAAAAAAAGTGATCACAGGATTTAGCCCAAATCGCTCTAGGAGGCTTAGTTTATGAGATATTTGCAATTTTAGTTTTCCCAACAAAAAATTAATTTTGTATGGAAAAAAAGTGATAACAGGATTTAGCCCAAATCGCTCTAGGAGGCTTAGTTTATGAGATATTTGCAATTTTAGTTTTCCCAACAAAAAATGAATTTCGTATGGAAAAAAAGTGATAACAGGATTTAGCCCAAATCGCTCTAGGAGGCTTAGTTTATGAGATATTTGCAATTTTAGTTCTCCCAACAAAAAATGAATTTTGTATGGAATAAAAGTGATAACAGGATTTAGCCCAATTCGCTCTAGGAGGCTTAGTTTATGAGATATTTGCAATTTTAGTTTTCCCAACAAAAAAATAATTTTGTATGGAAAAAAAAGTGATCTCAGGATTTAGCCCAAATCGCTCTAGGAGGCTTAGTTTATGAGATATTTGCAATTTTAGTTTTCCCAACAAAAAATTAATTTTGTATGGAAAAAAAGTGATCACAGGATTTAGCCCAAATCGCTCTAGGAGGCTTAGTTTATGAGATATTTGCAATTTTAGTTTTCCCAACAAAAAATTAATTTTGTATAGAAAAAAAGTGATAACAGGATTTAGCCCAAATCGCTCCAGGAGGCTTAGTTTATGAGATATTTGCAATTTTAGTTTTCCCAACAAAAAAATAATTTTGTATGGAAAAAAAAGTGATCTCAGGATTTAGCCCAAAGGAGGCTTAGTTTATGAGATATTTGCAATTTTAGTTTTCCCAACAAAAAATGAATTTTCTATGGAAAAAAAGTGATCACAGGATTTAGCCCAAATCGCTCTAGGAGGCTTAGTTTATGAGATATTTGCAATTTTAGTTTTCCCAACAAAAAATTAATTTTGTATGGAAAAAAAGTGATAACAGGATTTAGCCCAAATCGCTCTAGGAGGCTTAGTTTATGAGATATTTGCAATTTTAGTTTTCCCAACAAAAAATGAATTTCGTATGGAAAAAAAGTGATAACAGGATTTAGCCCAAATCGCTCTAGGAGGCTTAGTTTATGAGATATTTGCAATTTTAGTTCTCCCAACAAAAAATGAATTTTGTATGGAAAAAAAGTGATAACAGGATTTAGCCCAAATCGCTCTAGGAGGCTTCGTTTATGAGATATTTGCAATTTTAGTTTTCCCAACAAAAAATGAATTTTGTATGAAAAAAAAGTGATAACAGGATTTAGCCCAAATCGCTCTAGGAGGCTTCGTTTATGAGATATTTGCAATTTTAGTTTTCCCAACAAAAAATTAATTTTGTATGGAAAAAAAGTGATAACAGGATTTAGCCCAAATCGCTCTAGGAGGCTTAGTTTATGAGATATTTGCAATTTTAGTTTTCCCAACAAAAAATGAATTTTGTATGGAAAAAAAAGTGATAACAGGATTTAGCCCAAATCGCTCTAGGGGGCTTAGTTCATGAGATATTTGCAATTTTAGTTTTCCCAACAAAAAATGAATTTTGTATGAAAAAAAAGTGATAACAGGATTTAGCCCAAATCGCTCTAGGAGGCTTCGTTTATGAGATATTTGCAATTTTAGTTTTCCCAACAAAAAATGAATTTTGTATGGAAAAAAAGTGATAACAGGATTTAGCCCAAATCGCTCTAGGAGGCTTAGTTTATGAGATATTTGCAATTTTAGTTTTCCCAACAAAAAATGAATTTTGTATGGAATAAAAGTGATAACAGGATTTAGCCCAATTCGCTCTAGGAGGCTTAGTTTATGAGATATTTGCAATTTTAGTTTTCCCAACAAAAAATTAATTTTGTATTGAAAAAAAGTGATAACAGGATTTAGCCCAAATCGCTCTAGGAGGCTTAGTTTATGAGATATTTGCAATTTTAGTTCTCCCAACAAAAAATGAATTTTGTATGGAATAAAAGTGATAACAGGATTTAGCCCAAATCGCTCTAGGAGGCTTAGTTTATGAGATATTTGCAATTTTAGTTTTCCCAACAAAAAATGAATTTCGTATGGAAAAAAAGTGATAACAGGATTTAGCCCAAATCGCTCTAGGAGGCTTAGTTTATGAGATATTTGCAATTTTAGTTCTCCCAACAAAAAATGAATTTTGTATGGAAAAAAAGTGATAACAGGATTTAGCCCAAATCGCTCTAGGAGGCTTCGTTTATGAGATATTTGCAATTTTAGTTTTCCCAACAAAAAATGAATTTTGTATGAAAAAAAAGTGATAACAGGATTTAGCCCAAATCGCTCTAGGAGGCTTCGTTTATGAGATATTTGCAATTTTAGTTTTCCCAACAAAAAATTAATTTTGTATGGAAAAAAAGTGATAACAGGATTTAGCCCAAATCGCTCTAGGAGGCTTAGTTTATGAGATATTTGCAATTTTAGTTTTCCCAACAAAAAATGAATTTTGTATGGAAAAAAAAGTGATAACAGGATTTAGCCCAAATCGCTCTAGGGGGCTTAGTTCATGAGATATTTGCAATTTTAGTTTTCCCAACAAAAAATGAATTTTGTATGAAAAAAAAGTGATAACAGGATTTAGCCCAAATCGCTCTAGGAGGCTTCGTTTATGAGATATTTGCAATTTTAGTTTTCCCAACAAAAAATGAATTTTGTATGGAAAAAAAGTGATAACAGGATTTAGCCCAAATCGCTCTAGGAGGCTTAGTTTATGAGATATTTGCAATTTTAGTTTTCCCAACAAAAAATGAATTTTGTATGGAATAAAAGTGATAACAGGATTTAGCCCAATTCGCTCTAGGAGGCTTAGTTTATGAGATATTTGCAATTTTAGTTTTCCCAACAAAAAATTAATTTTGTATTGAAAAAAAGTGATAACAGGATTTAGCCCAAATCGCTCTAGGAGGCTTAGTTTATGAGATATTTGCAATTTTAGTTTTCCCAACAAAAAATGAATTTTGTATGGAAAAAAAAGTGATAACAGGATTTAGCCCAAATCGCTCTAGGGGGCTTAGTTCATGAGATATTTGCAATTTTAGTTTTCCCAACAAAAAATGAATTTTGTATGAAAAAAAAGTGATAACAGGATTTAGCCCAAATCGCTCTAGGAGGCTTCGTTTATGAGATATTTGCAATTTTAGTTTTCCCAACAAAAAATGAATTTTGTATGGAAAAAAAGTGATAACAGGATTTAGCCCAAATTGCTCTAGGAGGCTTAGTTTATGAGATATTTGCAATTTTAGTTTTCCCAACAAAAAATGAATTTTGTATGGAATAAAAGTGATAACAGGATTTAGCCCAATTCGCTCTAGGAGGCTTAGTTTATGAGATATTTGCAATTTTAGTTTTCCCAACAAAAAATTAATTTTGTATTGAAAAAAAGTGATAACAGGATTTAGCCCAAATCGCTCTAGGAGGCTTAGTTTATGAGATATTTGCAATTTTAGTTTTCCCAACAAAAAATGAATTTTGTATGGAAAAAAAGTGATAACAGGATTTAGCCCAAATCGCTCTAGGAGGCTTAGTTTATGAGATATTTGCAATTTTAGTTTTCCCAACAAAAAATGAATTTTGTATGGAAAAAAAGTGATAACAGGATTTAGCCCAAATCGCTCTAGGAGGCTTCGTTTATGAGATATTTGCAATTTTAGTTTTCCCAACAAAAAATTAATTTTGTATTGAAAAAAAGTGATAACAGGATTTAGCCCAAATCGCTCTAGGAGGCTTAGTTTATGAGATATTTGCAATTTTAGTTTTCCCAACAAAAAATTAATTTTGTATGGAAAAAAAAGTGATCACAGGATTTAGCCCAAATCGCTCTAGGAGGCTTAGTTTATGAGATATTTGCAATTTTAGTTTTCCCAACAAAAAATGAATTTTGTATGGAATAAAAGTGATAACAGGATTTAGCCCAATTCGCTCTAGGAGGCTTAGTTTATGAGATATTTGCAATTTTAGTTTTCCCAACAAAAAATTAATTTTGTATTGAAAAAAAGTGATAACAGGATTTAGCCCAAATCGCTCTAGGAGGCTTAGTTTATGAGATATTTGCAATTTTAGTTTTCCCAACAAAAAATTAATTTTGTATGGAAAAAAAAGTGATCACAGGATTTAGCCCAAATCGCTCTAGGAGGCTTAGTTTATGAGATATTTGCAATTTTAGTTTTCCCAACAAAAAATGAATTTTGTATGGAATAAAAGTGATAACAGGATTTAGCCCAATTCGCTCTAGGAGGCTTAGTTTATGAGATATTTGCAATTTTAGTTTTCCCAACAAAAAATGAATTTTGTATGGAAAAAAAAGTGATAACAGGATTTAGCCCAAATCGCTCTAGGGGGCTTAGTTCATGAGATATTTGCAATTTTAGTTTTCCCAACAAAAAATGAATTTTGTATGGAATAAAAGTGATAACAGGATTTAGCCCAATTCGCTCTAGGAGGCTTAGTTTATGAGATATTTGCAATTTTAGTTTTCCCAACAAAAAATGAATTTTGTATGGAATAAAAGTGATAACAGGATTTAGCCCAATTCGCTCTAGGAGGCTTAGTTTATGAGATATTTGCAATTTTAGTTTTCCCAACAAAAAATGAATTTTGTATGGAAAAAAAGTGATAACAGGATTTAGCCCAAATCGCTCTAGGAGGCTTAGTTTATGAGATATTTGCAATTTTAGTTTTCCCAACAAAAAATGAATTTTGTATGGAAAAAAAGTGATCACAGGATTTAGCCCAAATCGCTCTAGGAGGCTTAGTTTATGAGATATTTGCAATTTTAGTTTTCCCAACAAAAAATTAATTTTGTATGGAAAAAAAAGTGATCACAGGATTTAGCCCAAATCGCTCTAGGAGGCTTAGTTTATGAGATATTTGCAATTTTAGTTTTCCCAACAAAAAATGAATTTTGTATGGAAAAAAAGTGATAACAGGATTTAGCCCAAATCGCTCTAGGAGGCTTAGTTTATGAGATATTTGCAATTTTAGTTTTCCCAACAAAAAATGAATTTTGTATGGAATAAAAGTGATAACAGGATTTAGCCCAATTCGCTCTAGGAGGCTTAGTTTATGAGATATTTGCAATTTTAGTTTTCCCAACAAAAAATTAATTTTGTATTGAAAAAAAGTGATAACAGGATTTAGCCCAAATCGCTCTAGGAGGCTTAGTTTATGAGATATTTGCAATTTTAGTTTTCCCAACAAAAAATTAATTTTGTATGGAAAAAAAAGTGATCACAGGATTTAGGCCAAATCGCTCTAGGAGGCTTAGTTTATGAGATATTTGCAATTTTAGTTTTCCCAACAAAAAATTAATTTTGTATAGAAAAAAAGTGATAACAGGATTTAGCCCAAATCTCTCCAGGAGGCTTAGTTTATGAGATATTTGCAATTTTAGTTTTCCCAACAAAAAAATAATTTTGTATGGAAAAAAAAGTGATCTCAGGATTTAGCCCAAAGGAGGCTTAGTTTATGAGATATTTGCAATTTTAGTTTTCCCAACAAAAAATGAATTTTCTATGGAAAAAAAGTGATCACAGGATTTAGCCCAAATCGCTCTAGGAGGCTTAGTTTATGAGATATTTGCAACTTTAGTTTTTCCAACAAAAAATGAATTTTGTATGGAAAAAAAGTGATAACAGGATTTAGCCCAAATCGCTCTAGGAGGCTTAGTTTATGAGATATTTGCAATTTTAGTTTTCCCAACAAATAATGAATTTTGTATGGAAAAAAAAGTGATCACAGGATTCAGCCCAAATCGCTCTAGGAGGCTTAGTTTATGAGATATTTGCAATTTTAGTTTTCCCAACAAAAAATGAATTTTGTATGGAAAAAAAGTGATAACAGGATTTAGCCCAAATCGCTCTAGGAGGCTTAGTTTATGAGATATTTGCAATTTTAGTTTTCCCAACAAAAAATGAATTTTGTATGGAAAAAAAAGTGATCACAGGATTTAGCCCAAATCGCTCTAGGAGGCTTAGTTTATGAGATATTTGCAATTTTAGTTTTCCCAACAAAAAATGAATTTTGTATGGAAAAAAAAGTGATCACAGGATTTAGCCCAAATCGCTCTAGGAGGCTTAGTTTATGAGATATTTGCAATTTTAGTTTTCCCAACAAATAATGAATTTTTTTGGAAAAAAAGTGATCTCAGGATTTAGCCCAAATCGCTCTAGGAGGCTTAGTTTATGAGATATTTGCAATTTTAGTTTTCCCAACAAAAAATGAATTTTGTATGGAAAAAAAGTGATAACAGGATTTAGCCCAAATCGCTCTAGGAGGCTTAGTTTATGAGATATTTGCAATTTTAGTTTTCCCAACAAAAAATGAATTTTGTATGGAAAAAAAGTGATAACAGGATTTAGCCCAAATCGCTCTAGGAGGCTTAGTTTATGAGATATTTGCAATTTTAGTTTTCCCAACAAAAAATGAATTTTGTATGGAAAAAAAAGTGATCACAGGATTTAGCCCAAATCGCTCTAGGAGGCTTAGTTTATGAGATATTTGCAATTTTAGTTTTCCCAACAAAAAATGAATTTTGTATGAAAAAAAAGTGATCACAGGATTTAGCCCATCGCTCTAGGAGGCTTAGTTTATGAGATATTTGCAATTTTAGTTTTCCCAACAAAAAATGAATTTTGTATGGAAAAAAAAGTGATAACAGGATTTAGTCCAAATCGCTCTAGGAGGCTTAGTTTATGAGATATTTGCAATTTTAGTTTTCCCAACAAAAAATGAATTTTGTATGGAAAAAAAAGTGATCACAGGATTTAGCCCAAATCGCTCTAGGAGGCTTAGTTTATGAGATATTTGCAATTTTAGTTTTCCCAACAAAAAATGAATTTTGTCTGGAAAAAAAAGTGATCACAGGATTTAGCCCAAATCGCTCTAGGAGGCTTAGTTTATGAGATATTTGCAATTTTAGTTTTCCCAACAAAAAATGAATTTTGTATGGAAAAAAAGTGATAACAGGATTTAGCCCAAATCGCTCTAGGAGGCTTAGTTTATGAGATATTTGCAATTTTAGTTTTCCCAACAAAAAATGAATTTTGTATGGAAAAAAAGTGATAACAGGATTTAGCCCAAATCGCTCTAGGAGGCTTAGTTTATGAGATATTTGCAATTTTAGTTTTCTCAACAAAAAATGAATTTTGTACGGAAAAAAAAGTGATAACAGGATTTAGCCCAAATCGCTCTAGGAGGCTTAGTTTATGAGATATTTGCAATTTTAGTTTTCCCAACAAAAAATGAATTTTGTGTGGAAAAAAAGTGATAACAGGATTTAGCCCAAATCGCTCTAGGAGGCTTAGTTTATGAGATATTTGCAATTTTAGTTTTCCCAACAAATAATGAATTTTGTATGGAAAAAAAAGTGATCACAGGATTTAGCCCAAATCGCTCTAGGAGGCTTAGTTTATGAGATATTTGCAATTTTAGTTTTCCCAACAAAAAATGAATTTTGTATGGAAAAAAAGTGATAACAGGATTTAGCCCAAATCGCTCTAGGAGGCTTAGTTTATGAGATATTTGCAATTTTAGTTTTCCCAACAAAAAATGAATTTTGTATGGAAAAAAAAGTGATCACAGGATTTAGCCCAAATCGCTCTAGGAGGCTTAGTTTATGAGATATTTGCAATTTTAGTTTTCCCAACAAATAATGAATTTTGTGTGGAAAAAAAGTGATAACAGGATTTAGCCCAAATCGCTCTAGGAGGCTTAGTTTATGAGATATTTGCAATTTTAGTTTTCCCAACAAAAAATGAATTTTGTATGGAAAAAAAGTGATAACAGGATTTAGCCCAAATCGCTCTAGGAGGCTTAGTTTATGAGATATTTGCAATTTTAGTTTTCCCAACAAAAAATGAATTTTGTGTGGAAAAAAAGTGATAACAGGATTTAGCCCAAATCGCTCTAGGAGGCTTAGTTTATGAGATATTTGCAATTTTAGTTTTCCCAACAAAAAATGAATTTTGTATGAAAAAAAAGTGATCACAGGATTTAGGCTTAGTTTATGAGATATTTGCAATTTTAGTTTTCTCAACAAATAATGAATTTTGTATGGAAAAAAAAGTGATAACAGGATTTAGCCCAAATCGCTCTAGGAGGCTTAGTTTATGAGATATTTGCAATTTTAGTTTTCCCAACAAAAAATGAATTTTGTGTGGAAAAAAAGTGATAACAGGATTTAGCCCAAATCGCTCTAGGAGGCTTAGTTTATGAGATATTTGCAATTTTAGTTTTCCCAACAAAAAATGAATTTTGTATGAAAAAAAAGTGATAACAGGATTTAGCCCAAATCGCTCTAGGAGGCTTAGTTTATGAGATATTTGCAATTTTAGTTTTCCCAACAAAAAATGAATTTTGTGTGGAAAAAAAGTGATAACAGGATTTAGCCCAAATCGCTCTAGGAGGCTTAGTTTATGAGATATTTGCAATTTTAGTTTTCCCAACAAAAAATGAATTTTGTATGAAAAAAAAGTGATCACAGGATTTAGGCTTAGTTTATGAGATATTTGCAATTTTAGTTTTCCCAACAAAAAATGAATTTTGTATGGAAAAAAAAGTGATCACAGGATTTAGCCCAAATCGCTCTAGGAGGCTTAGTTTATGAGATATTTGCAATTTTAGTTTTCCCAACAAAAAATGAATTTTGTATGGAAAAAAAGTGATAACAGGATTTAGCCCAAATCGCTCTAGGAGGCTTAGTTTATGAGATATTTGCAATTTTAGTATTCCCAACAAAAAATGAATTTTGTATGGAAAAAAAAGTGATCACAGGATTTAGCCCAAATCGCTCTAGGAGGCTTAGTTTATGAGATATTTGCAATTTTAGTTTTCCCAACAAAAAATGAATTTTGTATGGAAAGTTTATGAGATATTTGCAATTTTAGTTTTCCCAACAAAAAATGAATTTTGTATGGAAAAAAAGTGATAACAGGATTTAGCCCAAATCGCTCTAGGAGGCTTAGTTTATGAGATATTTGCAATTTTAGTTTTCTCAACAAAAAATGAATTTTGTTTGGAAAAAAAGTGATAACAGGATTTAGCCCAAATCGCTCTAGGAGGCTTAGTTTATGAGATATTTGCAATTTTAGTTTTCCCAACAAAAAATGAATTTTGTTTGGAAAAAAGTGATAACAGGATTTAGCCCAAATCGCTCTAGGAGGCTTAGTTTATGAGATATTTGCAATTTTAGTTTTCCCAACAAAAAATGAATTTTGTATGGAAAAAAAGTGATAACAGGATTTAGCCCAAATCGCTCTAGGAGGCTTAGTTTATGAGATATTTGCAATTTTAGTTTTCCCAACAAAAAATGAATTTTGTTTGGAAAAAAAGTGATAACAGGATTTAGCCCAAATCGCTCTAGGAGGCTTAGTTTATGAGATATTTGCAATTTTAGTTTTCCCAACAAAAAATGAATTTTGTATGGAAAAAAAGTGATAACAGGATTTAGCCCAAATCGCTCTAGGAGGCTTAGTTTATGAGATATTTGCAATTTTAGTTTTCCCAACAAAAAATGAATTTTGTATGGAAAAAAAGTGATAACAGGATTTAGCCCAAATCGCTCTAGGAGGCTTAGTTTATGAGATATTTGCAATTTTAGTTTTCCCAACAAAAAATTGAATTTTGTATGGAAAAAAAGTGATAACAGGATTTAGCCCAAATCGCTCTAGGAGGCTTAGTTTATGAGATATTTGCAATTTTAGTTTTTCCAACAAAAAATGAATTTTGTATGGAAAAAAAGTGATAACAGGATTTAGCCCAAATCGCTCTAGGAGGCTTAGTTTATGAGATATTTGCAATTTTAGTTTTCCCAACAAAAAATGAATTTTGTATGGAAAAAAAAGTGATCACAGGATTTAGCCCAAATCGCTCTAGGAGGCTTAGTTTATGAGATATTTGCAATTTTAGTTTTCCCAACAAAAAATGAATTTTGTATGGAAAAAAAGTGATAACAGGATTTAGCCCAAATCGCTCTAGGAGGCTTAGTTTATGAGATATTTGCAATTTTAGTTTTCCCAACAAAAAATGAATTTTGTATGGAAAAAAAGTGATAACAGGATTTAGCCCAAATCGCTCTAGGAGGCTTAGTTTATAAGATATTTGCAATTTTAGTTTTCCCAACAAATAATGAATTTTGTATGGAAAAAAAAGTGATAACAGGATTTAGCCCAAATCGCTCTAGGAGGCTTAGTTTATGAGATATTTGCAATTTTAGTTTTCCCAACAAAAAATGAATTTTGTATGGAAAAAAAGTGATAACAGGATTTAGCCCAAATCGCTCTAGGAGGCTTAGTTTATGAGATATTTGCAATTTTAGTTTTCCCAACAAAAAATGAATTTTGTTTGGAAAAAAAGTGATAACAGGATTTAGCCCAAATCGCTCTAGGAGGCTTAGTTTATGAGATATTTGCAATTTTAGTTTTCCCAACAAAAAATGAATTTTGTATGGAAAAAAAGTGATAACAGGATTTAGCCCAAATCGCTCTAGGAGGCTTAGTTTATGAGATATTTGCAATTTTAGTTTTCCCAACAAAAAATGAATTTTGTATGGAAAAAAAGTGATAACAGGATTTAGCCCAAATCGCTCTAGGAGGCTTAGTTTATGAGATATTTGCAATTTTAGTTTTCCCAACAAAAAATTGAATTTTGTATGGAAAAAAAGTGATAACAGGATTTAGCCCAAATCGCTCTAGGAGGCTTAGTTTATGAGATATTTGCAATTTTAGTTTTTCCAACAAAAAATGAATTTTGTATGGAAAAAAAGTGATAACAGGATTTAGCCCAAATCGCTCTAGGAGGCTTAGTTTATGAGATATTTGCAATTTTAGTTTTCCCAACAAAAAATGAATTTTGTATGGAAAAAAAGTAATAACAGGATTTAGCCCAAATCGCTCTAGGAGGCTTAGTTTATGAGATATTTGCAATTTTAGTTTTCCCAACAAATAATGAATTTTGTATGGAAAAAAAAGTGATCACAGGATTTAGCCCAAATCGCTCTAGGAGGCTTAGTTTATGAGATATTTGCAATTTTAGTTTTCCCAACAAATAATGAATTTTGTATGGAAAAAAAAGTGATCACAGGATTTAGCCCAAATCGCTCTAGGAGGCTTAGTTTATGAGATATTTGCAATTTTAGTTTTCCCAACAAAAAATGAATTTTGTATGGAAAAAAAGTGATAACAGGATGTAGCCCAAATCGCTCTAGGAGGCTTAGTTTATGAGATATTTGCAATTTTAGTTTTCCCAACAAAAAATGAATTTTGTATGGAAAAAAAAGTGATCACAGGATTTAGCCCAAATCGCTCTAGGAGGCTTAGTTTATGAGATATTTGCAATTTTAGTTTTCCCAACAAAAAATGAATTTTGTATGGAAAAAAAAGTGATCACAGGATTTAGCCCAAATCGCTCTAGGAGGCTTAGTTTATGAGATATTTGCAATTTTAGTTTTCCCAACAAATAATGAATTTTGTATGGAAAAAAAGTGATCACAGGATTTAGCCCAAATCGCTCTAGGAGGCTTAGTTTATGAGATATTTGCAATTTTAGTTTTCCCAACAAAAAATGAATTTTGTATGGAAAAAAAGTGATAACAGGATTTAGCCCAAATCGCTCTAGGAGGCTTAGTTTATGAGATATTTGCAATTTTAGTTTTCCCAACAAAAAATGAATTTTGTATGGAAAAAAAAGTGATAACAGGATTTAGCCCAAATCGCTCTAGGAGGCTTAGTTTATGAGATATTTGCAATTTTAGTTTTCCCAACAAAAAATGAATTTTGTATGGAAAAAAAGTGATAACAGGATTTAGCCCAAATCGCTCTAGGAGGCTTAGTTTATGAGATATTTGCAATTTTAGTTTTCCCAAGAAAAAATGAATTTTGTATGGAAAAAAAGTGATAACAGGATTTAGCCCAAATCGCTCTAGGAGGCTTAGTTTATGAGATATTTGCAATTTTAGTTTTCCCAACAAAAAATGAATTTTGTATGGAAAAAAAAGTGATCACAGGATTTAGCCCAAATCGCTCTAGGAGGCTTAGTTTATGAGATATTTGCAATTTTAGTTTTCCCAACAAAAAATGAATTTTGTATGGAAAAAAAGTGATAACAGGATTTAGCCCAAATCGCTCTAGGAGGCTTAGTTTATGAGATATTTGCAATTTTAGTTTTCCCAACAAAAAATGAATTTTGTATGGAAAAAAAGTGATAACAGGATTTAGCCCAAATCGCTCTAGGAGGCTTAGTTTATAAGATATTTGCAATTTTAGTTTTCCCAACAAATAATGAATTTTGTATGGAAAAAAAAGTGATAACAGGATTTAGCCCAAATCGCTCTAGGAGGCTTAGTTTATGAGATATTTGCAATTTTAGTTTTCCCAACAAAAAATGAATTTTGTATGGAAAAAAAGTGATAACAGGATTTAGCCCAAATCGCTCTAGGAGGCTTAGTTTATGAGATATTTGCAATTTTAGTTTTCCCAACAAAAAATGAATTTTGTATGGAAAAAAAGTGATAACAGGATTTAGCCCAAATCGCTCTAGGAGGCTTAGTTTATGAGATATTTGCAATTTTAGTTTTCCCAACAAAAAATGAATTTTGTATGGAAAAAAAAGTGATAACAGGATTTAGCCCAAATCGCTCTAGGAGGCTTAGTTTATGAGATATTTGCAATTTTAGTTTTCCCAACAAAAAATGAATTTTGTATGGAAAAAAAAGTGATAACAGGATTTAGCCCAAATCGCTCTAGGAGGCTTAGTTTATGAGATATTTGCAATTTTAGTTTTCCCAACAAAAAATGAATTTTGTATGGAAAAAAAGTGATAACAGGATTTAGCCCAAATCGCTCTAGGAGGCTTAGTTTATGAGATATTTGCAATTTTAGTTTTCCCAACAAAAAATGAATTTTGTATGGAAAAAAAAGTGATAACAGGATTTAGCCCAAATCGCTCTAGGAGGCTTAGTTTATGAGATATTTGCAATTTTAGTTTTCCCAACAAAAAATGAATTTTGTATGGAAAAAAAAGTGATCACAGGATTTAGCCCAAATCGCTCTAGGAGGCTTAGTTTATGAGATATTTGCAATTTTAGTTTTCCCAACAAATAATGAATTTTGTATGGAAAAAAAAGTGATCACAGGATTTAGCCCAAATCGCTCTAGGAGGCTTAGTTTATGAGATATTTGCAATTTTAGTTTTCCCAACAAAAAATGAATTTTGTATGGAAAAAAAGTGATAACAGGATTTAGCCCAAATCGCTCTAGGAGGCTTAGTTTATGAGATATTTGCAATTTTAGTTTTCCCAACAAAAAATGAATTTTGTATGGAAAAAAAGTGATAACAGGATTTAGCCCAAATCGCTCTAGGAGGCTTAGTTTATGAGATATTTGCAATTTTAGTTTTCCCAACAAAAAATGAATTTTGTATGGAAAAAAAGTGATAACAGGATTTAGCCCAAATCGCTCTAGGAGGCTTAGTTTATGAGATATTTGCAATTTTAGTTTTCCCAACAAAAAATGAATTTTGTATGGAAAAAAAAGTGATAACAGGATTTAGCCCAAATCGCTCTAGGAGGCTTAGTTTATGAGATATTTGCAATTTTAGTTTTCCCAACAAAAAATGAATTTTGTATGGAAAAAAAGTGATAACAGGATTTAGCCCAAATCGCTCTAGGAGGCTTAGTTTATGAGATATTTGCAATTTTAGTTTTCCCAACAAAAAATGAATTTTGTATGGAAAAAAAGTGATAACAGGATTTAGCCCAAATCGCTCTAGGAGGCTTAGTTTATGAGATATTTGCAATTTTAGTTTTCCCAACAAAAAATGAATTTTGTATGGAAAAAAAAGTGATAACAGGATTTAGCCCAAATCGCTCTAGGAGGCTTAGTTTATGAGATATTTGCAATTTTAGTTTTCCCAACAAATAATGAATTTTGTATGGAAAAAAAAGTGATCACAGGATTTAGCCCAAATCGCTCTAGGAGGCTTAGTTTATGAGATATTTGCAATTTTAGTTTTCCCAACAAAAAATGAATTTTGTATGGAAAAAAAGTGATAACAGGATTTAGCCCAAATCGCTCTAGGAGGCTTAGTTTATGAGATATTTGCAATTTTAGTTTTCCCAACAAAAAATGAATTTTGTATGGAAAAAAAGTGATAACAGGATTTAGCCCAAATCGCTCTAGGAGGCTTAGTTTATGAGATATTTGCAATTTTAGTTTTCCCAACAAAAAATGAATTTTGTATGGAAAAAAAGTGATAACAGGATTTAGCCCAAATCGCTCTAGGAGGCTTAGTTTATGAGATATTTGCAATTTTAGTTTTCCCAACAAAAAATGAATTTTGTATGGAAAAAAAAGTGATAACAGGATTTAGCCCAAATCGCTCTAGGAGGCTTAGTTTATGAGATATTTGCAATTTTAGTTTTCCCAACAAAAAATGAATTTTGTATGGAAAAAAAGTGATAACAGGATTTAGCCCAAATCGCTCTAGGAGGCTTAGTTTATGAGATATTTGCAATTTTAGTTTTCCCAACAAAAAATGAATTTTGTATGGAAAAAAAAGTGATAACAGGATTTAGCCCAAATCGCTCTAGGAGGCTTAGTTTATGAGATATTTGCAATTTTAGTTTTCCCAACAAATAATGAATTTTGTATGGAAAAAAAAGTGATCACAGGATTTAGCCCAAATCGCTCTAGGAGGCTTAGTTTATGAGATATTTGCAATTTTAGTTTTCCCAACAAAAAATGAATTTTGTATGGAAAAAAGTGATAACAGGATTTAGCCCAAATCGCTCTAGGAGGCTTAGTTTATGAGATATTTGCAATTTTAGTTTTCCCAACAAAAAATGAATTTTGTATGGAAAAAAAGTGATAACAGGATTTAGCCCAAATCGCTCTAGGAGGCTTAGTTTATGAGATATTTGCAATTTTAGTTTTCCCAACAAAAAATGAATTTTGTATGGAAAAAAAAGTGATCACAGGATTTAGCCCAAATCGCTCTAGGAGGCTTAGTTTATGAGATATTTGCAATTTTAGTTTTCCCAACAAATAATGAATTTTGTATGGAAAAAAAAGTGATCACAGGATTTAGCCCAAATCGCTCCAGGAGGCTTAGTTTATGAGATATTTGCAATTTTAGTTTTCCCAACAAAAAATGAATTTTGTATGGAAAAAAAGTGATAACAGGATTTAGCCCAAATCGCTCTAGGAGGCTTAGTTTATGAGATATTTGCAATTTTAGTTTTCCCAACAAAAAATGAATTTTGTATGGAAAAAAAAGTGATAACAGGATTTAGCCCAAATCGCTCTAGGAGGCTTAGTTTATGAGATATTTGCAATTTTAGTTTTCCCAACAAAAAATGAATTTTGTATGGAAAAAAAGTGATAACAGGATTTAGCCCAAATCGCTCTAGGAGGCTTAGTTTATGAGATATTTGCAATTTTAGTTTTCCCAACAAAAAATGAATTTTGTATGGAAAAAAAGTGATAACAGGATTTAGCCCCAATCGCTCTAGGAGGCTTAGTTTATGAGATATTTGCAATTTTAGTTTTCCCAACAAAAAATGAATTTTGTATGGAAAAAAAAGTGATCACAGGATTTAGCCCAAATCGCTCTAGGAGGCTTAGTTTATGAGATATTTGCAATTTTAGTTTTCCCAACAAAAAATGAATTTTGTATGGAAAAAAAAGTGATAACAGGATTTAGCCCAAATCGCTCTAGGAGGCTTAGTTTATGAGATATTTGCAATTTTAGTTTTCCCAACAAAAAATGAATTTTGTATGGAAAAAAAAGTGATCACAGGATTTAGCCCAAATCGCTCTAGGAGGCTTAGTTTATGAGATATTTGCAATTTTAGTTTTCCCAACAAATAATGAATTTTGTATGGAAAAAAAAGTGATCACAGGATTTAGCCCAAATCGCTCTAGGAGGCTTAGTTTATGAGATATTTGCAATTTTAGTTTTCCCAACAAAAAATGAATTTTGTATGGAAAAAAAGTGATAACAGGATTTAGCCCAAATCGCTCTAGGAGGCTTAGTTTATGAGATATTTGCAATTTTAGTTTTCCCAACAAAAAATTAAAATTTTGTATGGAAAAAAAAGTGATAACAGGATTTAGCCCAAATCGCTCTAGGAGGCTTAGTTTATGAGATATTTGCAATTTTAGTTTTTCCAACAAATAATGAATTTTGTATGGAAAAAAAAGTGATAACAGGATTTAGCCCAAATCGCTCTAGGAGGCTTAGTTTATGAGATATTTGCAATTTTAGTTTTCCCAACAAAAAATGAATTTTGTATGGGAAAAAAAGTAATCACAGGATTTAGCCCAAATCGCTCTAGGAGGCTTAGTTTATGAGATATTTGCAATTTTAGTTTTCCCAACAAAAAATGAATTTTGTATGGAAAAAAAGTGATAACAGGATTTAGCCCAAATCGCTCTAGGAGGCTTAGTTTATAAGATATTTGCAATTTTAGTTTTCCCAACAAATAATGAATTTTGTATGGAAAAAAAAGTGATAACAGGATTTAGCCCAAATCGCTCTAGGAGGCTTAGTTTATGAGATATTTGCAATTTTAGTTTTCCCAACAAAAAATGAATTTTGTATGGAAAAAAAAGTGATAACAGGATTTAGCCCAAATCGCTCTAGGAGGCTTAGTTTATGAGATATTTGCAATTTTAGTTTTCCCAACAAAAAATGAATTTTGTATGGAAAAAAAGTGATAACAGGATTTAGCCCAAATCGCTCTAGGAGGCTTAGTTTATAAGATATTTGCAATTTTAGTTTTCTCAACAAATAATGAATTTTGTATGGAAAAAAAAGTGATCACAGGATTTAGCCCAAATCGCTCTAGGAGGCTTAGTTTATGAGATATTTGCAATTTTAGTTTTCCCAACAAAAAATGAATTTTGTATGGAAAAAAAAGTGATCACAGGATTTAGCCCAAATCGCTCTAGGAGGCTTAGTTTATGAGATATTTGCAATTTTAGTTTTCCCAACAAAAAAAGGATTTTTTTATGGAAAAAAAAGTGATAACAGGATTTAGCCCAAATCGCTCTAGGAGGCTTAGTTTATGAGATATTTGCAATTTTAGTTTTCCCAACAAAAAAAGGATTTTTTTATGGAAAAAAAAGTGATAACAGGATTTAGCCCAAATCGCTCTAGGAGGCTTAGTTTATGACATATTTGCAATTTTAGTTTTCCCAACAAAAAATGAATTTTGTATGGAAAAAAAGTGATAACAGGATTTAGCCCAAATCGCTCTAGGGGGCTTAGTTTATGAGATATTTGCAATTTTAGTTTTCCCAACAAAAAATGAATTTTGTATGGGAGAAAAAGTGATAACAGGATTTAGCCCAAATCGCTCTAGGAGGCTTAGTTTATGAGATATTTGCAATTTTAGTTTTCCCAACAAAAAATGAATTTTGTATGGGAAAAAAAGTAATCACAGGATTTAGCCCAAATCGCTCTAGGAGGCTTAGTTTATGAGATATTTGCAATTTTAGTTTTCCCAACAAATAATGAATTTTGTATGGAAAAAAAAGTGATAACAGGATTTAGCCCAAATCGCTCTAGGAGGCTTAGTTTATGAGATATTTGCAATTTTAGTTTTCCCAACAAAAAATGAATTTTGTATGGAAAAAAAAGTGATAACAGGATTTAGCCCAAATCGCTCTAGGAGGCTTAGTTTATGAGATATTTGCAATTTTAGTTTTCCCAACAAAAAATGAATTTTGTATGAAAAACAAGTGATCACAGGATTTAGCCCAAATCGCTCTAGGAGGCTTAGTTTAGGAGATAATTGCAATTTTAGTTTTCCCAACAAAAAATGAATTTTGTATGGAAAACAAGTGATCACAGGATTTAGCCCAAATCGCTCTAGGAGGCTTAGTTTATGAGATATTTTCAATTTTAGTTTTCCCAACAAATTATGATTAGTTTCCCAACAATTTTAATTTAGTTTTTGTTTTTAGTTTTCCCAACAAATAGTGAATTTTGTATGAAAAAAAATTCCCACAGGATTCAGCCGATTTCGCTTATTTTTTTAATCCATATACAAAATTTTAAATAATGAGTTTTTAATTTTAGAAAAAATTTTCCTTAGTTTGGAACTGAGTGTTCAATACATCGTCTGTATGATGTGTAGTAGAGTCCACACTCTCTGATTCGTATTGGCACATGCATATTTCGAAGTATGTACAAATGTTTAAATTTATCGACCTCACAGAAAAAAAGATTTATCTTCAAAACTGTTCTGCTCCAGTGATAATCATTTGGTCGGTCGTAATGTGTCACCATCGTACAACAAATCCGGGTTCGTATCCCGGTAGGAATATCAAAAACATTTTCTAGCGTCCCTCATCATTTCTATTCATCTCCAAATAGTAGATCACATATTTATTGGTTTTTTATCGGCATCAGTTGGTCTAAAATATCGAAATATACGTATGTGTAGCTACGACTCATATCTCGACTTGTAGTCTCATTCACATGCCTGTCTGTCAAAGACACAATCTATTGCTTAATGAACAACGTACAACAATAGCAAACAAAAAAAAAAAAACAAATCAAACAAAAAGTGTTTTGTTAAGCCACAAAGGAGAGATACAATCCAAAGTGAAATGAAAAATCACATGACAGGCAACAGGAAGGACTAAACGACGACGTAGACAGTGCCGGCTGATAACAATCCAAATGATAAATTGTTGGCGAATTAAAGATATTGATCAAATAGCTATACCCACAATGCCGACAAGAAAAGTAAACATGTTCTTATTAGACATTTAAATAACGATTTCGAATGGATTTAGTTTCCTTCCATTTTACGAGCGAAGGGTGCTAAGTGTAAGAATTATTACATTGGCGAGTGGTTTTGTGTGCGAAATGGTTAGGGGAGTGGAAGATATGCTAGTATGTACGAATTTTTTAAGGAGATGGATAAAGCATCATAGCATCTTGCCACCGACCTACGGATTGTGTTGTCCCCCAACAGTGTTTTAAGGAGAAAATTGAACAGTTCCCTAAATTTGTCCTATATTTCGCACTGTTTGAGGCGTACACTTAAATGATAAGAGCGCCAGTGTTCTGGAGTGGGGCTATTATAAAACTTTGGGTAAAGCTGAATGTAGAATACATTACGTGTGTCGACGACGTCGCAATGGCTGTATCTGGAAACTATCATGAAAACCTTGCCATCAACTTCTACACCGCTGCCGGTCTGTGTGCTGGGTTCTAGTCTGACCATTTGGAAATGGCCCAAGTGGAGTTCAGTGGTGTCGGCTTTTTTTTCTATTCGAAGTCACTGGTATGGATTGGACTTTGGACGTGGCATTAAGAAAAAACTGTGTTCACTGATAGTACAAGTTTAAGAAGGTTCTCAACATTTCACCAAGACAAATTCAACATATCATTCCTTGAATTGGAATTGCCCTTGGGAGATCAAATGCCTTAAAAACTTTATGGTATGAAACCGATTCATTCTCTTGATGCAGTGCAGGGATGCTCGAGCGAAGAAGTTTTAGACAACCTGGGGTATTTTGATTGTCACATTCAGCTGACAGATAATGATAGACGGGCAGACAGTTACAATTTATAGCACAATTAACTAATTTAAATTATTTGCCATGATGTTGATTTTTAGAGAACTATAAATTTATTTTAATAGTTTAAAGTTCCCCAAAATTATTTCGATTTTTGTATTGTAATTCTTTGATTTAAATGTTTAATACGAAAATGTATTCGACATTTGAAAAAAAAAATTTAAACAAACAATAGGAATGTAAACAATGAGTTTGACAATCAAAATTCTGTTAAAAAGGATAAAAATGTATTCAGCTGTTTTACATGGCACTACTTTATATTATTATGTCATGCTCACTTACATAAATACAGGGTTTTCCCACAAGAGGTGTTATTTTGGTATTCAAAGAAAAATTCAATTTTTTGAGATCCAAAATTAGAATTTACTTTGTATTGTCATTTTGCAATGACTTGTCAGCCTGCCCTCCCATATCACCAATAGTACATTAACTCGCATTTATGTAAATCGGTGGTACATCTAATCGGACTATTATAGAATACTATCTACTGTCAGCTCCCCCCGGAAGATGGAGTATTTTTGGCAACATGATGTGAGTGTCTGCCTTGTCTACATATGAAATGTGGCACTCATTATACAGACAAATGTGCCACAAGATACCAGCGGAAGCATCTTTTCGACACATTCAGAGGCAGACACGTACTCGCACACAATTAACGTAAAAGAAAAGAAAAACGAAAGACAGAGGGGAAAAAAGCAAAGGAGGCAATGAATAAACATGAATTTAGAAAAGTTGGAACAAATCTTGAGATACATGTATTTTATATCCATTCTCAAGTTAGCACTTGATTATTCCATATTTTAAGTTCAACGACCATTTTTTTATAAACAGAGAGAGAAAGAGAGAGAGAGAGAGAAAAAAACACAAAAATGGGAGATAAATCAGATAATATTCGGGAAAGAAGGAAATGAAATTGAAATTTATTCATTTAAGGTGGAGTGCAACAGAAAAGCAATGTCACCCTGTGAAAAACGTCAATAAAAAAATAAGTTTGTTTGCAAAAGCGTTAATAGGACCCATACACGATATCAGAGGGGAAATTATCTCAAATCAGTGAGCTGTGTGCGATATTATTTGTATACTGGCTGGGACAGATGGTTTAAAGTCGGCTCCGAACGGGTAATGCTTTTCTAGAGTAATGCTTATAAATCATATTTTTGTTATTTCCAATTTAAAAATAATTCCGCTATTTTGTGGTCTTTATTTAATTTATTTTTCACAGCCAAATGACAATGGTTTAGGAGACACCATCGATTCCAAATTTTTGTTCGGGAAAAAGTAAATTTCAACGGGCCCGGAATATTATCTTTGAATTCGCACTCTGATATAAAAACAAGTGAAATAGTTTCAGCCGGTTCTATACCCTCCCTCTTCTTGGGTTTTTTCTTTAAAAGTTGAATTTCTATAGAAGAATTAGTGACATCTGAAGAGAATCTGTCTTTGATTACAACACAAATTCTTCTTAGAAGGATTGATGTCGCCTATCGGGGATTTGTGACAACTTAACTTTTTTCCATCATCTGTGGGTCGACATTTATTTGTACATTCATTTTATGCGACGACAAGTTGTATATTGAAAGTTTTTATTGGAACGTGGTTGAACGTAATAAAACCGGATCTGTACATACGTAAAGCCTTAAGTCGCATGCACACTCTAAAATACAGACGCACATATCGCTCATTTGCTGCAAGAACGGCATAACTCAAAATTCGTGTTAATAATACAGAAATATTGGCAAGATCATGTTTTATCTTGTGTAAAATACTCATTTTGATATCTTGTATACAGAAAGTGTGAGGCGAGTATAAGAACGACACATTTTAGTTTACTACACTACTATCAATGAACTTTAGCACCAATAACGTCATAACTCAAAGTATAAACAATTTTCCATCTAAAAACAATTATTAAAAATTTGTTTTTCTACTTTTTTCTATACGGATATATTAAATATAAGTTGATTTACAAGATGATATCAAAATATTTACATTTATTCATTTTTCTTCAGAGCTATAGTCAATTGAAAACTTAAAACGCATTTATCTCAAAATCGAAAATTTTGAGTTATGCCGTTCTTGCAGCAAATGAGCGATATATACTCACAAAAAATGTCCATACACTTTTATATGTGCATATTTATAAGGACACGTAGTAAATCTAACACATACTGTAGTACCATCTACTAATACAGGTGTGTATTAGAGCGGGGTAACGGTAAAATAATTATTAATTTAAAAAAAAATAATTAGAATTGCAATCGTGAAAAATGTTTTCCTCAAGTGGGAAATTTCACTGAAATCACCGAGATTTGCATAACAGAATTTGTGTACTCACTGCGTACAGGTTCATTCAAGTTTGAGTTTCATTGGAGGGCAGTTTTACAAACGTTTGTTTGAGGCTCACACAAATAAACCTTAAGCTTCTTTTTGTGGCTTCGATCTCGCTGAGCACCGTTTGATTATACTAAAATCAAAATATTTTTTTGTAGCTAAAACCGGTGGTATGAGGTAATTTTGGTTGGCAATACTGACCTCCGCTTGCTTAATTTAAACTTTAAAAGGAAAATAATTTGATTATATTTTTTATTTACACCATTTTTCGTAAGATTGTTGGGAAAAAGTTTTGGGAGAGAAAAATAGAAAATTGGAAACAGCCGCTGAAAAATGTTTGGAAACTGAGTTCTGTTGTGTGGTAGTGGCACACACTACCTACCAGACCACGGCCGTCCACAGAGAATAAAAACCGAAGAAAAACAAACTTGAGAATTACGAATTTAAAGACTTTGCGAAGGTTAGTTAACTCGTTCTATAGTGGATGTTCCCCTTTATTTTGTTAGACTTCCTTAAGACACGATACATTTTCAAACCCAGTCTAATATATACAGCACCATAACATCCACAACCACGTACACGCTCCGGCATACGAGCATAGAAACATTTAGTTTCTCGTAAAATTTATTACAACTATTTACATTTTTGTCGTGTGTTGCTCAGAGGGGAGAATAACATCCGAATTACGTTTCGCTTCTTTGTATATTCAATCGAAATCGTATTCAGAACAATTTTAGGGCGAGACATGCGGGTATAAAGCCCGAAATCCCCAAATACAAAAGTCAGTCACATACTACGGCAGCATCTGTCCGTCCAACCAAATAAATGTAAAGCACAACAACAACAAAAGTGAAGAAAATAGAAAAAGAAGAAAAAACTAAAGCGTAAAGTTGAAGGTCACATAGAAATGTGTTACACCATCATTATTACCACGTTAGCAGCAGTTGTTGTCGTAGTGACAGTCCTACACCAGTCATGCTCCATGGCTAACACACAAACACCACTCAAACCCCATCGCAGCCATTTCACAAAAAAAAAAAACAAAAAAAAAAAAAATACCAAAGGGGAGACCAGATAAAGAAAACCAAATGTTACCAACTTCCGCCACCACGGCCAATTGTCGTACAGTATGTGAATACAATTGTGGGGGGACACCAAATGAGATGAGTTCCCTTAATACGTTTCTTCCCCCACTGACTTTCTGTTGGATGACTGGTTTTTACTTAATTTAGGTTAAACATTACCACCCACACTGACTTTAAGTCTGAAATACATTTAAACGAAAGTGTTTTGGGCCATACTAAGTGCAGCGTGAATTTTTCAAGTTATGCGAAGCAAAACCCTCTCACCGAAAATCGCTTAGTTACTTAAATAAATAGCAACAATGTTTTTTTATGATTATGCGAGTTGTTTGAAAAGTTTTCAGATTACATGTAGGAGTGTAACGGGTGGATGGCGGCGAAAGTTAAATCTGTCTCTATTGTGTAACTAGTAAGTTGTAATGCGCCTATGGCGCCCGTTAATTTGCTTGAGAAAGTATTTGTTACTTAATTTTAAAAATTTTGTAAAAAATATTTTGAGAAAACTATTTTGTAAAAAAAAATTTCGGAAAAAAATAAAATTGGAAAAAAAAAATTTGTGGAAAAAAAATTTTGTGGGAAAAAAAATTTTGCTGAAAAAAATTGTTTGTTGAAAAAAAAAAAATTTGTTGAAAAAAAAAAAATTTTGTTGAAAAAAAAAATTTGTTGAAAAAAAAAAAATTTTGTTGAAAAAAAAATGTTTGTTGAAAAAAAAATGTTTGCTGAAAAAAAAAATTTTTGTTGAAAAAAAAAAAAAAAATTTTGTTGAAAAAAAAAAAAAAATTTTGTTAAAAAAAAAAATTTTGTGGAAAAAAAAAAAAAAATTTGTTGAAAAAAAAATTTTTGTGGAAAAAAAAAATTTTTGTAAAAAAATAAAATTTGGTAAAAAAAATTTGGGGAAAACACAATTTCTGTACAAAAAAAAAATATTATTTTTTTTATTATTATTATTTATAGAATTATTATAGAATGCATTTTTAAATTCCTACGTACTGCGTGACAGAGTCAGTGTATCAGTGAATCAGTGTCGAGGGTAAATATATATTAAGATGATAGTAATAGTTACTTTTGTTACATTCGGAGATTTGGATTCTTTACGGCACATATAATTTTAACTGAATACTACTTTCCGTTATGGAGATTTGGAATTTTCACTCAGGAATAACTAGTACAACCCAAATGAAGTGTTGTGAATGGTATTAGATTCTACAGAGAATTTCGATTAAACATTTTTATCAATGGAATTAAAAGATTATTTTGTGCTCAATAATCACCTAAGAAAGTTGGCCTGGGGGACCCGTAATCAAGAAATTTTCTAGAAATTCTCCTTCCTTTTTTTAATTTCCGTAACGATCCCTAAACTGCACTGGCTCTGGAAAAAAAACAGCCCTCTGGTTGAGATATGTTTGTATGTTTATCATGGGTGTAAAGGAACAGCTGTGACGTCGGCCGTGCCAGAAAGTCTTGTGCCTTGTGTTTTGGAGGCAGCAGCCACCTTGACAATGATGATGGCGTTGGCTGGCATCGGTGGCAAATGTTATGATCCATCCACTTAATGCCTCCCATAAATGTTTTCATTATTTATGATTTCGGTTTATTGTCTTTCGTGTTTCGGTGGTATCGACATTTGCATGTCGTCCTAAACACAGCAATGAATATTAATTGGCAAACCAAAGATCATTAATTATTTATTAATGGAGTAAATAAGAGGAGACGTTGATGAAGTGCAGAGTAAAACTCCACTGAAATTTTGCACAAAATGCATTTTAAACAAAATGTTGTAAAGATGAATAATATTTAAACAACAAATTATTTTTTTACGTTTAGTTTGAGAGTATGATGGCCCTCGAATGCAGGCTAATAAGAGCAGGGTTTTTTTTTTTTTTTTTTTTTTTGAAGGCCAACACTCAGGGGATGCCCCCTATAAATGCAATGCATTGTGTTAACGGAAGGAAATTAGGGTATCGGAAGGAGGAAAGAGGGAGTAGTGTTTGTTTGTATTTGTTTTGAATTTCTGAATGTCACAACTGGCAGGAAATACATTTGCTGGAAGATTATTCCACATACGAACGGTTCGGCTAAAGAACTGGCTGCTGGATATATGTGTCCTACCCTGTATGTCTGTAGCCATGACCATGAGTGTTGTTCTTTAGCACGTCAAGTTCTTTTAGCCTTAGAGCAACATTAGCCGCGCCCTTCCTGACATACTACATATCTGTGGGTGTAAAATTGAGCATCGTCTCCAATCGTGCCAGCGGTGGCGACTTCAATGCTTCTGTGATGCCGACACTGATCAGTCTTTGGATTTTTGCAAGATTGGAAAGGTGTGTTTTCTTGCCCAGAGCTCTCCATCAGATCTGCATACTTTCAACGCGTGTCAGTTCATCACTTGTATCATCGCTTACACAGATGGCACGATATTGTCTTGTCTTATGGTTGTGATGGTTACCGCCTTGTTGTTGGTGCTGTTTTTTTATGTGGGGAAGATGAAGAGCCATCTAGAGATGGCGGTTCGGATGGATTTACATGTTAAGCCTTGTTACCACCTGCAGAATCTATACTAGTATTTGAACTCATTGTGTTTTGTTGGGTAATCTTCAATCAGACTGTTGTGGGCAATCATCATCTTCATTCACGGTGACCGCAAAAATCGCCTTTAAACCCACTGCATTAAGAGTTGGTAGCGTACTTGCCTATCAGCGTGGGGATATAATAGAATATAAATTTACTTTGTATTGTAATTAATAAATTGTTACCCGCGATGGAAGTGTATCATACAAAAACCTTTTTATTTGTAAATAAGTTCGGTACAGCTCTGTGAAAAATGCTCAAAACAAAAAAATTAAGAATTCCTCCCCAAAAACAAAAATCACACAAAATGTTCATTATGAAAAAATTCCGCAAAAAAATTGTGAAGTTTTTCATAAGTTTTAGGTAACATTTCAGTTTCCCCAATTTTGGATTTTTGGGAAACCTTTTCGTTTTTTTTGGGGGATCATATTTCGGGCGTGGATGCGATATATTTTTTTAAAATGTTCCTTTTTGGTGTATTTGTTGAGTTTTTCATAATTTTTAGGTAACATTTCATATTTGGACAATGACAAATTCCCCAATTTCTTTTCGTTCTTTAGGATCACGCGGACACGATCTATTTTTTTATAATGTTGTTTTTTGGTATTTTTTTTAATAATATTTTTTGATGAAATTTTCATATTGGGAAATTATTTTTCATTTATTTTGGGAAATTCTTATTTTTTTTTTTGGTGGCATTTTTCGCAGAGCCGTTCGCTACACCAGGTGAATTCGTTTTTTTTAATAAGATTGTTCCCATGATGTAACATTCTAAAAATATTTCATCCAATCATTGCAACACAAACTAAATCTGTTTGTAGAAATGTTGTCTTGGAAAGTACAATCAAAGAGTACTCTGATTACTTATAATTATCCAAGTGATTTTTCCTCATGATTGTTCCCCCTTAAAAAATGCAAACTATGTGGATCTAGGCTAAGTTCACCAATATAAGCAACCATAACTCCTTAGGTGTGGAGAATATTTTTCCATAACTACTTGGCAGAAAGTCTTGGTTTAATATTTATTATCACAATTGTTAAATAGAGAATGCGAATTGATTTAGTAATGGGAATTCACATCGCATCTACGTCCCCCATGGTTCCATCTGGCATAGGGAAAAACATTGTACGTGCTAGAGCGTCAATCTTATCTCTGAAAATAGAAAAATTAACAAATTACATTTTATTTTTGTATATCTCAAAAAAAAAGTCAGCCTGTATTTATACCCTTTCACAATCAATTGCAATTTAATGATTTACGCAGCTTTAGAACAACAACAACCAGAAAATAATTTCTAAGACCCTTGCAGGCAGTGGTGACAACATTTGGGAAATAAAAACGCAAACCAAACTGGTTGTTACATTCTCGCTCTCATTTTCTTTCGCTTCTCCCTCGATCTCTAACTTTACAGCAAGTGAGTATGTGAAACACAGGTTGGCTACACTGAGATAAGAATATTTTTTAGCTGTCACTTTATGCAGCTTACGACTGCTTTTGGCTGTGATATTGTGCAGCCATAGATTTCAGCTATACATTTTTTTAGCTGTTCGTAACCACACGGTCATCTTAAGCTGTTCAGCTTTCGTAATTTTTTTTGTCTGCTCTTCATTGAGCTTTTGTTTTCGAAATGTGTTAGCTTTTTAAGCTTCAGGTGTTATAGCCTTTGATTGTTTTTTAAGCTAAAATCACCTATTATTTGCGGTCTTCAGTTAAAGTTGAGTCAGCTGTTGAAACACACGTTCATACTTAAAAAAGTGGACTCACTCTTTGCTAACAGCTAATTTTTTTCGGAACTCGAAAATGTTTCCTAGAGCAAAAGTTGTAGACATTTTGACGATGGAATGGGATCCTGGATAATGGCACCGATATTTACGAGACAGAAACGGCCGGTGGTCTTTCTAGGATAGGAACCAGGATTTTTTTTTTGAATGATTCGATTTAAACAAGGACCCATATCACCTTGGATGACCAAAAACGAGTTCATCGCAAATATTAAGACTGAAATGTACGAAAGTTTCTTACGAATCCAATTGTTTCTAAGAATTCTGCAAAACTAAGTTTTTTGTGCTCACTAACAACCTTAACCAGCTCTACCGACACGGGCATTTTGGAAAGTATAACACATTCGGACCGAACATACTGACATTTTAACCGGCAAATTCGTCACTTCTTATAATCTCTTATATTTAATGAGAATTTTGATAAATGTTAATGCATTTTGGTAAATGAGAATGTCTATCCGATTCTCATTCTATTTCACAAACAACATTTTATTCCGAACATCTTCAGATTTCACAAATTCAACACTTTAAGGCACATTAGCGTATTACCCTGAGAGTGTAATTGACTTCATGCTTACCTCGGATAGTTGGTAACATTCAAACAAAACGTTTTAGTCATCGACGAGCACAAAAGTTTCTCTCCACTCTGCGAATAATACGGTTGTAATTCAACGGTAACTGTTTTGGCGCCAAAAAATGCAAATGTCGATAACTACAGAGAAAGCGAGAAAACAACACAACCCCGAAGGTTAAAGTTTTCAAAAATGTTGGCCAATTAAACGGAAGACTGCCAAAGTTTCACTTACCAACACAAAATAAAGAACGAAAGTGTAAAGTTTCATTTTAAGGAAATGTGTATTTATAATTTTTGCAATTTTGCAAAGCTCCAGGTTTGGAATTTTCACCGGTTGCCGGAGTCTTGCAATGCAAGTATTGAGTTTCGTAATTGAAACGGTCTTAATAAAAAATAATATATTTTTGTTTAAGCTGCGATGGAAGCGGTCTCTTTAGGTTTTGTCAGTTGACTAATGTATGGTTTAAGTTCTCTACACAACGAATGTATTGTAAACAAAGTCAGAGTCTGTGATGATGGCGAATTTATATAGCACAGCTTATCGGTTATTCTCGCTCATGCTCGCAGTATTTGCGTCATTTTTTTGTTTGGGGATTATAACTTTATTTTTTTTTTTTTTTGTTATGTAACTTTATGGGGGTTTATTGAATTTTTCTTTTGGGTTTTAATTCATTACTCGTGGCTCGTACCGGCCACGGTTTGTTCGCTGATGTCAATGGGTTTATAGATTTTGCGGGTTTTTCCATTCGAAAAATACCCAGCAAGTCTTTAATTTCACTTGTATCCCATTCTCTGCTGTAGGGCATCATATAAATTAATTAATAAATTAATTTTACGACTTCAGAACAAAAACAATTCACATAAAATGACATTGAAAAAAATTCAAATCGTCAACAGAAGCTCAGATCAGAATGCTCTTATCTCAAGCTGTGCTAACATTTTGTGCGTTATGTGTTTTTTTTGTTATTGTGGCGCTAACTGCGCACGATGCTGATAACTCTGGTCAGTCATACAGAAGAATTGCGAAATTCCCATACTAAAATTCGCAGAATTTGTACAAACTGGAAATACATACAATTAAAATCTTAATTTGTTCCGGCAGAGCTGACATCAAAAGTGTGGTTTTTCCGAGCGCAGGGAGATTTTAGTGACATCTCGGAAACAATGAGATCAGAAAAACAAACCCTGTATGAGTAATGTCGAGCAATTATGTTCACATACAAACATACGTAGGTAAATATGTATGTACAGATGTATATTAACGCTAAATCCAAAATTTGTACGTACGCTAAAATTATGATTAATTACACTAGGCAACAACTTTTTTTTTGAATAAACACCACACTATTCTAATGTACAATGAGTACAAAAATGGCCCAAATGTTTTTTTTTAACAAGAAGATGACTCATCCGATTTTGTTGAAATAAATTTTAAAAAATTACTCACTAGGTTACCGGAAGCGGTGAATTAAACTGTAAGTGTAAGTGTTGGAATTAAAAAAGAAACCCAAGTACACGTGATGTTAAACAAGAAAAGTTTATTCTATGACATTTACTTTATTAGTGAGTATGACGAGAAAGCGTTAGCAACAAGTAACTTAAGAATAGAGACAATAGTACTTGGAGTGGATGAATGAATATTAGGGTGACCATCGATTTTCATCCCCATTGAATACTTTTCTGATCTCTGACATACAAATGTACCATTCTGCTTTTTATAAATCACACATAACCAAACATTTTGTATGGGATATTCCACAAGGGACCTTCTCCAAAAGGTGAATAATCCCTCATCGAGTTTTGTGATCTGTACCTCATTGTTAATGTAAGATGTAGGGCGTTATGACAAAACTACTGAAAATGGAAACTTTTACCCATTATCGATTTTTCCAAAAAAAAAAAAAAAAAAAAAAAAAAAAAAATTCCGCCAAAAAAAATCGACCTAAATTTGTTTATAACTCTGAAACTGTCTTTCAGATTGAAAGGCATTAAATGTGAAGAATAAGAAAAAATGATGGAAAATTTTTAAAAATATTTCTTCAAAAAAATTAAGAATTAAAAAAAAATATTTTTTTTGTAAAATTATTTTTTTAAGGCGCTAACCTGATGAGCGCAGCGTATATTCGAATTTAAGATCCTAGGGTTAACCGTTAGATGTTGTCTGAGTTTACCGCAAAACATGTATCATGTTCACAGTGCGAAAGCAAATACCACAAAACCATGTGAAACGGGAACGGGTTTCCGGATGAATGGTTGAATTTTAACTGGTCTCTTTCCAGCCGATCAAATGCAAATCCAATCGTGGCAACAATGATACCCATTCGTAATACATGCGGGTACAAAGACCTTCTATCGGTTTGCTGTTGTAAACTTTTGTATAAATATGTGCCTGTGCCATGCATGAGTAATACATTAATACATTTTTTGAACAGTTTCATTTCTCTTATCGTCTCGTGCTCAGATTTCAATTGTTATCAGCTTGACAACGACACCTTCAGCGATATTCAACAATTCCATGTGACGTTTTGTATAAATTTGCCATTTTATACGCACACCCTAATAGTTGAATCCATGATTTGTAGCGGTCAAAGAGTTTCCTTAACATTCAGTGCAACTGGTTCTCACAATTACCTTGATAATGGAAACAAATCTATTTTTGGTGACTAACACTCCGCGGTTGTCCCCTAAAAATGCAACATATACAGAGTTATACAACCCACAAACCGGCGATGCTGTATTGAGACGTTACCGTACCCTTCTATCCCTTATCAGCACCCTGGCTTCCCTCAATACACTATTTAAATACCCTCTTGGAAATGCACATACCCTGTTGGGAGGTCTGCCCTCTGTATGGTCTTGGCCTAAAACATATTTATTTAAAAATAAGTTTTTTAATAAATTAAATATTTTTTAAAATTCTACAATTTTCGAAATTTAAATAGCTTGCAAATACAGTGAAATTAACTCATTTATTGGGATTCCCATACTAGGAGAAAATAAATTATATAACACCGTGTTATGCACATTCTGTCCTATGAACCAAATTTACTTTTTCGGAAAGGGGATACAAAATAAACATACACGGGTATCGGCGATTTTCATGTACACGTCAGAATTTTTTTTTTTAAGTTTGAAGTATGGAGCTCTTAGTGGCCTGTGTGAAAGCCTTTGGACCGATTTTTAACCCTGTTTCAGTGATCCAATCGAGCTGATTTTTTACAGGCAGACTCGTGGAAATGTCTGTATCACGTCAAATTTTGTTTTTAAATGGTTATCGTTTTATTTTAAGGTTTCAGTTCAAAAAACATTTTTTGTTCGTAACGCATAAGTAGTTTAAAAATTTTGGAGTCTCTTCAAGTTATGCTAAGAAAAGTGAAAAAAATATTTTTTTTTCAAAAATAATAAAAATTGGGAAAAAACTGAGAATTGATAAAAATTGTTTTTACAAAATTTGACGTGATACAGACATTTCCACGAGTCTGCCTGCCAAAAAAATTCTGACGTGTACATGAAAATCGACGATACACGTGTATTTTTATTTGTTCCCCTCTTTCCGAATATGTGCATTTGGTTCATAGGACAGAAAAAAATCTATTTTTTGTAACACGGTGTAATACACAGAACCACAGAACGGACTATAGAGTTAATATGAGTTATCTTGGCAGATGACAAATAGGGAAAAAAATCGCTATAATTTATGATGTGATTAATATCATTGTTAAGCACTATTGGATGTGGACGGCCATGGTGTGACAGGTAGTGTGTGCGACTATCACACAGAAGAACCCGAGTTCGAAACCGGGTAAGACCATTTAACATTTTTCAGCGGCTGTTTCCACCTCGTAAATGTTGGCAACTTTACGAGTAAGAGAGTAACCTCTAAGCCATGTAATACTTCTTTAGAAAAGCATTAGCCGTTCGGAGCCGGCTTTAAACAGTAGGTCCCGGTCAGTGAGTATCCAAAATTATATCGTACACCGTTTACTGATTCGAGACATGTTCCCCGTCTGTTCCTTCATGGAATGTTAAGGGAAATAAGTAAATAAGCACAATTGGATAACCAAATAGGCAAAAATACTACCAATAAATGCAACTATGTTTGAGTGTATGCACTTTTTAAGACTGCGTTTAATTAATGGCATATTTTTCTTAATATGCCACGAAGGAACTTACGAGGAACCTCTCTCTATCCCCCGAACCGCTACTGCTAATCTACAGATACAGTTCTAAATTACTTGAATATGATGGTAAAATAAGGTTTTAAAGGTCAATAAATAGCATTTAATTTAACTGAGCTAAAAACTGACAGCAAATTTCCAACTGTTGCCAAATAAATTGTTATTCACTGGCAATAGACGAAAACACTGATTGCAGAGTACCCAAACATTAAAGAGCATTTTTTGCACATACGTCTTTTTACTTTAATAAAATTAATTCTGAAAACAAAATATTTTTTTTTTGATTTTGGTGCCATCGGGATCAAAAAGTACAATTTCAAAGAACGGAAAGTACAACACGAAGAAACTGATTTCTCATCCCTGATGTACACATTCTTCTTCTTGTGATTTATTGCGGTTTGTTTTCTAACGTTCATTCTTCAATCTGTAGTTGTGCTTTATAGTCTTGAATGTGCGGAAAGTGTTACAATTATTGTTTTTGTGTATAATATTAAATCATGTTAAAGAGAAACAGTCAGTAGGTGTGAGTTAGTATGGCAAATAAAATAATCTCAAGGCGTTCTCAACGAGATAACAACTCATGTTAAACCACAAATTAAACCATGCCGCTTCTGTAACGTCAATTGTCTGAACATGTGATGCCAAGCCAAAAGTCGTCATTGACTGGCCGTCTAGATCGACAGATTTTCACTCTACGGACTTCGTTCTTGTCGCCATCAATCTGTAGACCATTGACGAACACAAGACACACAATTATATCGAAATCATTGCTGTACCGCACGCCATGATCGAAATTTAATCGAATCTGCCCTGACCACTTAATTGATGTCGTATTGTTAAGCTCCGCATCATCTACAAAACCGCAAACCTATTTCTATAAGATTGTTAAAAAAAACTACATAGTCCCCTTATCGAGATCACAGCTATGCTGCGGTTGAATCGCAAGGGCGTCATAAAAAATGACTAAACTGCCAAAAAAAAAAACAATGAAGAATACCCCAAATGAAGAATTTCTAAAAATAGAATATTCCCCAAAAATGTGAACTTGACAATTCCCGCAATAATGTTGAAAAATTCCCCAGGGAAAAATGGGCTTCATACATTTATGTGCAAACACTATAAAAAGTGGTTCACCCTACGGATTAGGGAATGCATTACCGGTAAACCGGTTAACCGTGGAAATCCTATTACCGAATTATCGGTAATTTTGATTTTTTATTACCGGTAAATCTAACTAATATTCATTTCCAGTATGCGTTATTGACTGTGACTTCCAAAATAATTTGAAAGAAAAATGAAATGCAACAGATACACACAAAATGATCGACAGCGAAAATAACTTCATACTTTGTTAGTGACGTCGATGAATCATTTGCAGCTACAGTTTCGCGCATGACTGCAAAAGATGGATTTGCGTTTGCCAAGTTTACAGATTCATATGATCTTCGGAAACTATTAGCGTCAAAGGGCTTTCGTGATATTCCAAAATCACCTCATACCATAAAAAAGCACGTGATGGAATATAAAAAAAAAATAACATGATTCTGTAATCAGAAGCATTACGGATAGAAAAGTTTCTGGTGAAAATTTTAGTTATCCCTGGATGAGTGGACCTCCATTAGAAACCGTAGATACGTAAATATAAATGTGCACGCTATGGATACGATGTGGAATTTAGGTCTGGTGCGAGTCCAGGGGTCACTTCCTGCTGAAAAGTGTGTAGACATTATTGATAAAAAACTCATGGATTTTAAATTAAACATTAACGATATTGTAAGTATGACAACAGACGGCGCATCCGTTATGGTTAAATTTGGTAAAATAATCAATGCTGATCACCAATTATGCTTGGCCCATGGCACTCAACTTGCCATAATTGAAGTTTTATACAAAGAAAGTGGCCCTGATTCAACAGATATAGATTCCGATGATGATTCTGATACCGACGATGAGGATTACAACGACTGCATGGAAATTTATTATAATAATGATCATTTAAACAATGAAAAGTTTACATTATTAAGTCACAAACAAATTCATCCTATCGTATCAAAAATTAGAGAAGTTGTTCGAAATTTTCGACGATCTCCAACAAAAAATTAAATACTGCAGAAGTATGTCAAACTGGAGCACAAGAAGGAGTTGTCTCTTATTTTAGATTCCCCAACACGATGGAACAGCTTACTATCATTGCTCGAGAGATTTTTTAAATTAAGAAATAGTATAAAGAAAGCTTTAATTGATACCAATTCCGACATAACATTTTCAGCTACGGAATTAGCTACAGTTGCCAGTACAATATCGGCACTACTACCAATTAAATTGGCTGTGGAAGCTTTGTGTTGTGAAGGAGTTACTTTACTTCAGGCAGATATAACTCATAAATTTACGTTAGACAAGCTGTCCAAACAGAAAAATAGTATGTGTGATGAATTTAAGGTAGCCCTAACAAAGCGCATCATCGAAAGACGAAGTATCTTTGCTGACGTCTTTCAATATTTGTCAGACCCAAACTGTCTTTTAAGAGATGATGCAGATTACGGCCTATTCAATACAACAAATAAATCGACAATTATTAAATCTTTACAAAATTTGATTGAACGACTTTATTGTGCTACCAATGATGATATCGAAATTGATAATGATTGCACTGTTCCACGTGATGTATCAGAGACTGAATTATCAGTGCAAGAAGAAGGTACAAGCGATTCACTCTCAGTATCAGCAGAAGTTTACATGAAGGAACAACTGTATTTAGCTGTACAAAAAAGTATGTCAACAACAGCAAATTTGAAAAAATCTGCGGCTGAATCGGCTGGAAACAAAAATCTTTTAAAAACATTACGACGCGAAATCACTTACTTTGTCGAAGAAGGAATTCGAGGAAAATACATACAACTGGCTTATAATTATATTAAAACTATTCGACCTACGAGTGTTGACTCTGAAAGAGCCTTTTCGGCTGCCGGACAAATATGCACAAAAATACGCTCCAGGCTTAATGACCAAACGCTGGATAGTCTCTGCTTTTTACGAGCACATTTTAATAAGCAAAAAGATTTATATAAAATATAAATTTCTGAGCAATACCTGAAGCTGAAATGAACTGAATGAAATGCGTTTTATTTGAACTTTTTGTAATACAATTTTAACTAGTTTTATTAATTTGTTCCTTATTAGACATTGAATTAACTCTAATATTTATTATTTTTAGCATTGTTTATGAATTATAATAAAAATAAAAATGATTTTTATTAAACGAATAATCTCATATATTGACCATAAATTACTTTTTTTATTACCGGTAATTTACCGGTAAACCGGTAAATTCAAAAAAAAATACCGGTTATCCGGTAAATCGATTTTGGTCAAATTCTGCATTCCCTACTACGGATAGGAGGGTATACATTAGGGTGTAGTGAAAACATGCTTTTTTTAATTTGAAAAAGTTAACCTCGGAAAGAGATGTAGTCTGGGGTCCTAATGAGAAGAAAAATAATGAAAAAAATTTTAAAAAAATTTTAGGGGTCGCGCCACTCCCTCGAAATTTGGAAATTATCGCTATTTTGGCGTAGATTTTAGAAAAATCCTAAAAATTAACGACTTAACTTATTCGAAATTTAAAAGTTTGAGCTTGTTCAGTGCCCAAACAAAAGTATTTGAGGCAAATATGAGGATAATCGACTAATATTTGTAGCTTTGGTGTGCGATTTCATTGTTCAGTCAATTTTCTGAAGAAGGGACGATTTGACTTATTTTACTTTTTGAAATTTTTGAACAATGAGAAAAATGTTTTTAAATTTTTTCATGCCCTTATTTCATTGTTTGCGCTATTGCAAACATTTATTGACATAACACTTTTTAGGATTTTTCTAAAATCAACGCCAAAATAGCGATAATTTCCAAATTTCGAGGGAGTGGCGCGACCCCTAACAATGTTTTTCTTTATTTTTCCCCTCATTAGGACCCCAGACTACATCTCTTTCCGAGGTTAACTTTTTTTTTGAATTTCACTCCACCCTAGTATACATATATCATTTGAAACTACTTAAAAGTGTAAAGCAGAGAACAATTTAATTGAGACCATAGGTCGTTTGAGCCATGTCCGTCTGTACCACCCATACAAATCCTCTATTTCGCCCACTTTAGAAGTCGTGTAATAATATCAATATGCTCAACGCGATCTTGTCCGAATTCTATATTTACTAAAGCTATAAAAGGACAACGTTTCGGACAAAAACTGGGAAGTCTGGCCACAACCCTTCGAGTACTTCTCATACAAATTCTCTATTTCGCCCTCTTTAGAAATCGTGTAATAATATCAATATGCCCAACGAGATTTTGTTCGAATTCTATATTTAGTGAAGCTATAAGTGGACAAAGTTTCGGACAAAAACTTGGTAGTCTGGCCAGTCCCCTTTTGGTTCCACCCACTTTAGAAATAGTGCAATAACAGCACTACGCTCATTGAGATCTTACCCAAATTCTGTATTTAATAAATATTTAAACATATAAAGTTCTCCAGAAAAAAATTGTACTCCTAGTCGTTCCTCTTCTGGTACCGCCCATACAAATTTACCATTCTTCGCACTTTAGAAATCGTGTAATAATACCAATACGCCCAACGCAATCTTGCCGAAATTCTGTATTTAGTAAAGCTTTAACTGATTGGAACACCAGTTACGGTGAATGGATTGCGCTATCGTGAGATGATTAATGAATTTTTTTGACACACCTCACTTAGGTTAAATCGGATAAGATAAGGTCAGATTTAGAAAGTTAAGAATGCATCCCCCCGTATTCAGTAAAATTGTATAAGAAAAATGTGCGAAAATTGTTTTTGTATTTTCGCACATTTTTCTTATGAATGGTTGATAAAGCTGCTACAATTTTTTGTGAATACGGTGGTATATTTTCCAAATAATTAATAAAATTTAAGAATTCCATAAGTTAAACTGTTGCTATAAATATCTATGACCACATCGGCGGACCATTCACTTATAAACCGTATACATCGCGAAATGAGGCTTTGTTGAATAAATTCTTCTCCTTCGGGGGGTTTTTTTTTGTAACACCACTGCTGGACCAGTATTATTTTGTCAAGCAATCAGTGATGCATTTAGTATCGGACAGGCAACAGTAAACATTGCCGGCTCATACAGATAAAGTGCCCGCAAACTCCTTGCTACTGCATACAGTGGCATCAATCATACGCTGCGACATTCACAAACAGAATTAAATTCGATTTATTTTCCATAGTTCGTCGAATATTAAACGCTCTTAACATCTCACACAGGGACTCTCTTAATGTTTCCATTTGCAAACTCTTGTACTCTGTTTTGGGGAGGAAAACTGTTATACTCGGTGCGAGGATATTCATCTGTGGATGCTGTACGCCAGTTTGTGATTGCGTAGACGGTATCTTTGCGCTTTGGCGCTACACCCCAAAATGTCGTTGGTATCCTTTTTTTTCCGCAGCATCTCTTATTCGGCATGCATACAATGTTTTAATGGTCCTTCGCAGAATGTATGTGGTACGTACGATACGATACGATTTGGTACGTGGTACGTACATGTTATGCGATAGTAAGGTCAGTAGTAAAATTCTATTCTATCGGTATAAACGTGTTGGTAATAGAACGGTGATAAATCAAAAAGTTTCCACCTCGCACAAGCCGAAAGGATTACACAGGATACACGTTCGTTCGTTCGTTGGTCTTTTTTTCTCCCCCGCCCAAGCCTTTTCGTCATTAATGGGCTGAAGTTGAAATTGAAAAGCAAAACAAAAGAAAACAAATTGACGCGGATACAGAACGCGATAAGCTATCGCATTTGTCAACGGCGAGTGAAAGTGAAGTGCTCCATAAAAGGGTGCATATGAAAAAAATAAGAATACAAAATGTAAATCAAATTTGTTTGGAATTTCAAAGTGACGTACATGTAGTGGATTTATATTGAATAATGGTGGATGATCGGAACTGATTAAAATGAAGAGAGATGTCAGCAAAATGTTCCATAAACATGGACAAATACAAGTCTATTAGGAAAATAAAAATACTTACAGTACATCGTTGGCTTGTTGTATAAGGGAAATAGTCAAGCAGACGAATGATTTACAAATAATACAAAGTTATCAGAGTTCCAAGGGATTCGGATCACACCGCACACTGGTTGTTTATGGGGAATGTTAAAATACTTCAAAAATAGTCAATTCGAATTATCCTTTGGAATATAAAAGAAAAACTGTCAACGTTTCATGAGAACGTATTTCAAATCCACACCGCACAGTATTTGAATTTATGTAACGAACGTTTTTTTCACAGTCGCTGTTCGACAGGGCTCACACATTATTTAACTGGTCCAACATTGTCACATATTGAAATTCTATTGGGATCATATTGAAATCCAACGTTTTGCTCTAACAGAAAATATTTATTATTTGTTATATTTCCACTAACACCACAAGTTAATTCATGGAGAATTTCTCTCGAACGTATTACGCCCATGATTTTTAATAACTCGGGGATTTTTATTATACCAAAACCGGCTAAAGAGTCATGTTAATCTTTTTTTATAAATGTTCATTCGCCGATATTTTTGGAAAAAAATGGTTCGGTGAATAAGCTTTCTATTTCTTTCTATAACTTGTTTTCTGACATCTAAGCACTTACTTGTGTTTTGTCTTTCGGCGGGAAAAAAAATACTTACTGAGGTCTTCTCCTGGCTTTTTAGGGTCTAGAGTAATATTTTCAGGTTTTTATAAACTAACTGTAAACTCCGTCTTACAGTGGAGGTTTTTGTAAATTTGCCAAGTTTTTAACATTTACTGTATAATCCAAGAAACCCAGTCACTCCCTTCCGCATAAAATAGCTGCCCACTATCTCCTGACCTTTCGTTGTTTTGTGAGTGAGTCAAAATGTTGCCTGTTCCAAAAATAAAAGCAAATTTCCGAAGAAAAAACTTCAACCTGACGTCACATTTTCTCAGCTGGAACAGCAACATAATACATGTAAACAAACAACATTACGAGGTGAATTTTGATTTGATTATTGAATCGCCGTCTTATTTTGTGAGACTGATGTACAAATTCACCAGAGGCGGTGAATGTGCTGGCAACGCTATGGAACCACTATTTCTACAGCTTATTTTGGAAATACGAATACGAATTTGCTGATTTTGTATAGTTAAAATTTTGGATTATTTTTGAGGCTCTATGAAAAATGCCCTCAAAAAAATAAAGAATTTACCAAAAAAATCTCATACAAAATTATGAAAAATGTTCATTATGAAAAATTCCCCCCAAAAAAAATTGGAAAATTGTTTACTATGGAAAATTCCACAAAAAAATTGGGAAACAGTTCTATGAAATATTCCCCAAAAAAAAACATGTAACAAAAAATGGAAAACGAAAAATTTAATAATTTATAGTTTTATCTTTTGTTTTTGGATCATTTTTCATATGAAAAATTTAAAAAAAAAATGTTATTTTCGGGTAATTCTTCGTTTTTTTTTGGGATATTTTCATAACAAAAGTCAATTATATATCTCGAATTTTCTTTTTTTTTTTGTGTATTTTTTATAGTATTTGGGGGTTATTTATCATTTTGGGACATGTTTTTCATATGAAAAATGCCCCAAAAACGAAATAAAAAATATCCAAAATTATAAAAAAAAAAAATCCCAACTTTTGGGAGTATTTTTCATAATAAAAAACGACTCAATTTGATATTGTATTTTTGGGCCATCTTCCATTTATTTGGAAAGTTGTTCATAGATTTGCTTAGAGGTAGCCATCGCCATGTCGGCTGATAACGTGATTATCGAACTTGTTGCGCAAACGATCGATTGTGATGTTGGCTAAATGGCATGATCCATATGTTCAATCGCAGGCCATAAAAAATGATGATGTAGCACTCACCTTTAAAGAAAATGGGGATTCCAGCAACATTTTCACAGAAAACGACTGTCACTCTCTGTGTATGCATTGCCTTTCCAACGACCCCGTGCAGATTGTCCGATGCCCAGATGAGCCAGTTTGGCTTGTTAACCTAACGCCGAGAAAATTATGATTTTTTGAAGATTTGGAATTTAAGCTGGTTCTTCGAAACCATCAGTCCGTTTACTTTTAGGGCTTCAAATATTTGTAATCGAATAATTTTATTTATGTGCTGCGTTAATGCTGTCGAAACAGAATGTATAAAACAGCCGATAAGCTCGCCTGTAGTCCAAATATTTCGAAAACAAACATTTGATAATAAGGTTTAATGGCTCACCTCTAACGCATTATATGGACATATTATTTCATTAATAGCCTTGAACTACAGTGGACAAGTATTTTTTTTTTTTTATTATTTTTTTTAAATAAAAGTATGGAAAATATTTCATAAGATTTAAGACCGATTTTATTAAATATACAAAACATTTAATATGGATTTTGAAACCGTTCATACAAATTGTGAACCTTTTTCTTTTGATTATAAAAAAAATCAAATATTTTGAGCTTCTTACTGTGTATCGTACACATCCCAGGAAGGAGCAGACGGAGGAACGTCTTTGAAATCAGTGAGCTGTGTACGATTTGCTTATGAGTCAGGTCAACTGAGGCGTTCTGAAAACTGTCTCACGGTTCTTTTGTCACCCGTTGAGTATTTCATGGACCACAGTGGCCCTTGGGAACATAATCCACCATAGGTTGAATGGTATAGCTAGAATTTAATCTGAGTGAACTTACCACCGTTTTAAAGTTGTACCGACCAACGGAAATATCATGTCAAACTGCTGTTGCCAGCCGGACATGAGATTTCCATTATAAATTGTGTGATTTCAATATTCGACACTAATTCGGAGATGACAAACAATATCTTCTAATCATCCTTACTAATTTACCAAAATTCAATATAACTTCATTATTTAAGTGACAACGCTAAAGCTGAGTATAGTGAATGAAAACACAAAAAAAAAATAAAAAAAAAAACATTTCCCATTTCTATAGTTTAAACCGAGTGAAATCTCAAAACTGAAATACACAAAAGTGAAATAATAAAATATTTATGTATATCGAAAACTAATTCCCCATACAAAGAAAACATTTATGTGTATTTATATGTGAGAATATAGTCATCAACTTCTATTCGATTTGATAAAAAAAAAACTCACAATTCGTGCAATTAGTCAAAACACAAATTAAAGTTTAAAACAAAATCAAAAAAAAAAAAAAACCAAAAAAGAATATTTAAATGATTAAAAAATAATTCGATTGTGTTTAATAATCTGGAATATCCAAAAAAAAAAAGATACACACATTCACTGCAATTATCTTTAAATAATTCATATTTTTCAACAAGGCAACAGTCGGTCATAACCGTGTATACATAACTTCACACAACGTAACGTAACGTACATACGCACATGCAGAATACAGACCACATCGGAAAACCCAGAGAGAGAGAAAGATATACAAACCTATGGACACACATACATATGTGTATATAAGCAGACATCGTAAATACATTAAGGTAATGTACAAACACAACCAAACATATACACAGTCCACGGGCTGTGTCTGTGTGTGTGTGTGTGTACACATACATCACATGTCTGATGAGTATGAACGTGTATGATCCCATCCACTGCGTTAATGATTTAAGACAATTTAATTTTATTTATGAAAATATTTTAATGAAACTTTAAATGTTCAACTTGAACCTTTCATATTTTGGCTGTGTTTGCGTTTGTGCCTTCAAGACCATAAAGTGAAAATATTTAATTAAATTACTATTTTCACTAACTGCAAAGCAAATTTGTCCCCAAGGCTAAGATAAACCGAGATTTGCGATTATTTAAGTATACACCTTAGACCGCCTTACACTCGTTTAGGATAAAAGCAATTGCAGCTGTTTTTGTCGATTAAAAAGTAAAACTTGGTGTACTTTGTGCTCGGGGATTTTTAATTTGAAAATTCGACATTAATTAGTTTTTTTTTATTTTAAAATTAGATGCAGCTGTTTTTGTCGATTAAATTGTAAAACTTGGTGTACTTTGTGCTCAGGGAGTTTTAATTTGAAAATTCGACATTATTTAGTTGTTTTGATTTTAAAATTAGATGTTTTTGATTTTCGACTTATTTTTAAAAAAAATTTTTTTACTTCCTGATTACTCACTTAATTAAATTGATATTTTTAATCATTCAGTTAATTCTTAATTGACTTAAACAGGAACACAGAGTTAATTTATTAGATAAATCGTGGTGGAGATGACCCAATTTTGTGTTTTACCCCCAAACAGATGAAAATGTGTCACAAAATTTAGAGTTATTATTTTCTACTTGAATTTGGGATCCATTTTCGTATTGAGGTTTGGGGTGCAATATCACATGTTTTTTATTTATTTATTTATTATTAATTACAATACAAAGTAAATTTATATTCTAATTTTTGGGTCCAAGGGTAAACCGGGTGACACAGACCATTTGGCTAAGTTTTTGTAGCGACAGACCAAAGCCTCTGGTGGGAATCGAACCCACAACCCCCACGCTGACAGACAAGCACGCTACCAACTCGCCTACCGGGGCGCCTATCACATGTTTTATAAAGAAACTGACACCACATGAAAATGACCCCCAAAAATGTGTGACTATTTATTTAAGTTTGGGATATTACTGTACGTGTAATGTATGTCAAGTAATGTAAAGTCCCATCAAACTTTTAACAAACATTCAACGAAGGCTCCCTAATACAACCGCTGGTTTCAAACGCAAGGAAGTAATTTGTCAAAGTAACTTTGACAAAGAGTCACCAGATAGTATGCCAAGGAAATCTAATGTGTCAGGTGGCCAACATATGAGACCGTGCTTAATTTTAACACTTCCATTCAAGGAAACCATAATTAAGACACATCTTTTGATGACGGTTGACATGAGATTGTAATACGCAACCTGTGTGAGACCAATTACAGCGAATGCTACAAGGACAAATTTAAATAAAAATTCTACACATTGGAATGGATGAAAGATATGCACGTTGCTGAGTAGTTTGAAGACACTCCTCAATTACGGTTAATTAGGTTTCAACTGTAGTGAATTCGTGGGAGGAGTTTTTTTGTGATTCACTCGGAAATGATATTTGTGTAAATAAATATTACTTTTTCGGGAATAGGATGCAAAACGGCTGCTCGGATTATATTCAAATTTCCATAAAATGCAGCTGTATGGTCTGTGGTGAGAATGTGATACTTGAGTTTTTGATATATCAAGTGGGCGTGGCTCCGCCCACACACAACAAAGGGCTGGATTTTATACCCTATTAGTGGTACTATGATGATACAGGGCCATTTTTCAAACTCTATCAGCGGTACTAAGACTATGCGAATAATCGCTCAAAGAAAAATCGCCCAAAGACGAAAAATTAACAATTGCCCAATTTTTTGATTTTTTATTATGCAATATCACTCCAACCTATTTGTTCATAATTATTTGGGCGTTAATGCGTTTTTTTTGTTGCTTTTTTCACTATGAAAATGCACCCGACTTTTTATTTTATTTTTAATTTTGGGCGATTTTCCCTTGGGCAATTATTCGCATAGCTGTTTGGTACAGCTATTTGGTGTGTGTCACGCCTTTTAGCGAAAGCAATAGTTGAATAGTTCTGAAATTATCACAACATGCCACAGTTGGCTTAGAGATATGCACAGTAGGGTGGAGTGAAAACATGCTTTTTTTTAATTTGAAAAAGTTAACCTCGGAAAGAGATGTAGTCTGGGGTCCTAATGAGGGGAAAAATAAAGAAAAAAAATTTAAAAAAATTTTAGCGTTGATTTTAGAAAAATCCTAAAAATTAACGACTTAACTTATTCGAAATTTAAAAGTTTGAGCTTGTTCAGTGCCCAAACAAAAGTATTTGAGGCAAATATGAGGATAATCGACTAATATTTGTAGCTTTGGTGGCGATTTCATTGTTCAGTCAATTTTCTGAAGAAGGGACGATTTGACCTATTTTACTTTTTGAAATTTTTGAACAATGAGAAAATTTTTTTTAAATTTTTTCATGCCCTTATTTCATTGTTTACGCTATTGCAAACATTTATTGACATAAAACTTTTTAGGATTTTTCTAAAATCAACGCCAAAATAGCGATAATTTCCAAATTTCGAGGGAGTGGCGCGAACCCTAAATTTTTTTTTAAAATTTTTTTCTTTATTTTTCCCCTCATTAGGACCCCAGACTACATCTCTTTCCGAGGTTAACTTTTTTTTTTTGAATTTCACTCCACCCTAATGCACAGACTATGTGGAAACCTGTTTGGAAAAAGTGGGCGTGTCCCAGCCAACACAGACCACATTTTAAAACAATCATATATCTGATGCTATTGAGGACACTACGTCTATAATTTAAGTAGAAGTCACGGATGACATGTTGATGGTTCCTGGCTGTAGTAGGTGATAATTGGCCCATACACATTGAAAACTTGAAACTTCATATCACATGAACAACTAGAGTTAAAATCATGAGATTATTTGCTAGTTTTACTCAAGTAAACACGTCCTGCAAAAATGTTGGGCGATGCCATGCCCCTTAAAAAAATGTATATCTAACGTAATGATATAACGATCGTCATGGATTTTTCCCAGTGCATTACTATCCACCGGAATATTATCTTTAGATAGACATTTGGTCAATATTGAACGCAGTGTCGTGCCACCGTAACATCATCAATTGTTAAATGTGTAAGCGGAGATTTGGCTCATATATGCCAAAAAGAAAATGTATGCATGTACATATATCCAAAAGTACTGCAATAAAACTAAATTCTTAAATATTTTATTTCTTTAAAGAAGTGAAGCGCACCTGGTTCCAGGTAGTTTCACATAAAGTGAGAAATGTAAAGTTTAAAGTAATAAGAAGGTGAAAAGAAGCAAAAGGGAAGTAAAAGGTAACGTGGAAATAAAGGCAATTACAAAAAATATAGAAATTCAAAAAAAAAAATCGCTCCAAAAAATGTGAAAGGTGCAAAAGTGAGAAAACTTTGGTAAAAGATATGTCAAGGATGTTTTTTCTCTCATCGAGCTAATTGCATTTTCAGATTTCTTTGTTCAAAACCATAAAAAGGTAACAGATTTGTATTTTATTCTATATACATAAAAACTGTGTTCATGTGTCTTTTCCAAGTTAATCAAGTAATTGACATTTGTTCTCTCAATCAACTACAAAATAACTCCTAATTGATAGGAGAAGTTAATTACAGGGAACCATTTCAATGGATTTAATTAACACCTGACTTTGGGCAATAATATTATCGAAATTAATTAATCGTTTGTCTGACGTTTTCCGGATGACATGTTTTGCCTTCAACATCCAACATTTTCGACATAGAGATCTCTGATTTTATATTCCTTGGAATACAATACAAGAGAATTATGAACCTATCATGTTTAACATGACATTAACAACAACAATTACGTGTACATATGTCCTCTTCCATAACTTGCGGCCTGGCCTGTCTGCCCACTTGCAACTGACACTCAATAGAATTGTGTCAGCCAGCAAGAACGTCCAAAATTGGGGCCAAAAGGAGAAAAAAAACCAGACAGCCTGCAGACATAAAGACCAACCGACAGGCATCACTACAAGTATATGGAGATGTCAAGTAAATTTATATTTGGGTGCATATGAAAGCGTGAACATGTTGTTGTCGTCTTACATGCAAATCCTTTGCTGTTACATTTGTTTTTTTGGTTTTTCAAAACACCGACATCACATGTTTTTGAGTTTTTCTGTATCCATGGCAGTTAAATTATCTCCTCAAACTGTCATTGTACTGTTTGGCACATACAGTTGTGGGAAATAAAAGAGCAGCTGGAAAAGAAATTCTTTTCAACTTAAACAATTAACTAGGGGAAAATAAAGCGTGATTTTTACAAGTATTTGGATTGAGACATCAATGGTTGCCATTTACGTTTTAACGTGTACTTGTTCATTAGGGTGGAGTGAAAACATGCTTTTTTTTAATTTGAAAAAGTTAACCTCGGAAAGAGATGTAGTCTGGGGTCCTAATGAGGGGAAAAATAAAGAAAAAAAATTTAAAAAATTTGTAGGGGTCGCGCCACTCCCTCGAAATTTGGAATTTATCGCTATTTTGGCGTTGATTTTAGAAAAATCCTAAAAAAAAATTTTTTCTTTATTTTTCCCCTCATTAGGACCCCAGACTACATTTCTTTCCGAGGTTAACTTTTTTTTTTGAATTTCACTCCACCCTATTGTTCATTCTGAAAATCACTTTTCCCAACATTTCGACCGGTATCTTATCAATGACATGGGTTACGTTGTCTTCCAAGACAGCAATCCTGGTTGACTTGTTACTATAGGCAAGAGGTTTTAGGTGTCTCCACAAAAAATAGTCTGGTGGGTTCATATCGGTCGAATGAGACAGTGCCAAAACATGAGATTAAAGGCCACCAACCTCACCTCTCAATTGGTTCGTGTGCAATGTGTTGAACCACACGTCAACCAATTCCAAGTCTCTCATTTTGGGCAAAAAAGCGGGATTGAAAGGGATTGTTTATTATTAACGTCAAAATGCCCAGGAAATAGGCAAAAGCGTGCTGTATTTTCGGTAGCCCTACTCGGCACCAACATTTTATTGATTTCAAGTCCCAAGCTAAATTTTTATTGTTGTATATTTAAATAACAATTGAAATCGTGTCTAAGGCCGAGTGTCAAATATTGATTTTCCTCTCTGCTAACAGTCGTTACTAATCTGTTGTTGATGAAGTATGTGGAGTACATGGCCAGCAACGTTTTGGATGGGTAGATGGTTGATGGTACACACATTTTGTTGTTGTTTTGATTTGGATTTGGTTTGCGAGTATGTAAAATTATTTTATTTATTACTTTTCTTATTAAACAATTTTTCATTTCATAGCACGTTTATCATATTTTTTTTGTTTAAAAAAAAACTGCAAATATGAATTCCATTTAGAAGTGATTTTATTCCAAAAAAAAATAAAATTTTCTGAAGCGACAAACTTTTCAATTAAATCCACTTTTATATTGGACACACTAGTCTCGCTACCCAACCTAAGGGCACCTGTGCAGGTGAGCCCAGTAATTCCCCAATGTCGTGTACCCAAGCGTCGCTAGATGTAAAAATGTCAGACGTTACTATCTTATTTGCTATTGAAGCAACCTGAGCTATGCAGGAAGTCCCTTAAGTCGTCTATATAACTTCCTGTATTCATGCAAGGTCCGAGAAGAAATGTTCTCCTAAAAACTTAAAACTCCTCAAACAAAGAGCCGGACACAAAAAATGAGGTGTTCGTATTTCTCGTCTACACTGAAAAAAGGTTCTTCAATTTGATGAATTCTTTCATCAATTTGATGAATTTGTTCATCATTTCTCTCACTTTACTTCAATTTGATGTATAACTTTCCATTACTTTTTCTTCAATTCCGTACATCAATTTGATGAACATTGTTCATCAATATAAGGAAAATTGTACATTAATTTGATTTCCATTGTACATCAATTTGATGATCATTGTGCATTAATTCAAGGAACATTTGCATTGTACACCAATTTAATGAACATTGTGCTTCAATTCAAGGAACATGGTACATCAATTTTAGGAAAATTGTACATAAATTTGATGAACATTGTACATCAATTTGACGAACATTGTACATCGATTCGATGAACATTGTACATCAATTTGACGAACATTATACATCAATTTAATGAACATTGTACATCGATTCGATGAACATTATACATCAATTTTAGAAACATTATACATCAATTTTAAGAACATTTTACATCAATTTAAAGAATATTTTACATCACTTATATTTTCTAAAAAAAACAATATCTTTTCTCCAAAAAAATTTTGAAAAATAATAAAACATTTCTATTTTTCAAATATTTTTTATAAAAAAATAAAACATTTTTTGTTTCCAAAAATTTTTTGAGAAAAATAAAACATTTCTATTTCTATTTGATGAAAATTCTTCATCACTTATATTTTCTAAAAAAAAACAATTTCTTTTCTCCAAAAAATTTTTGAAAAATAATGAAACATTTCTATTTTTCAAATATTTTTTATAAAAAAATAAAACATTTTTTGTTTCCAAAAAAATTTTGAAAAAAAAATAAAACATTTCTATTATTCAAATAAAAAGGTTTTGTCAGGCTACGCTAGTTGCTATGATTGCAATAAAATTTATACGAAACCATTTCGGAAGCTACCTCGCTTCTTCATCGGTACAATATAAGGAATAGTTTTTATCGTTTAAACGAGAATTACTTTTTAGTAGTGCATATCCCCAAAAAAGTCAAGCAGTTAAGCCAAAACAAAAACATGCACAAACTTCTTCGTTTTGACTGTGTTAGCGATAGGAAATGAGGGTACTGGAAGGAGAAAGGGGGGAGTAGTGTTTTTTGACGTTGGCCTTGAATTTGGTAATGTCATAGCTGGCAGGAAAAACACTTGCTGGAAGATTATTCCACATGCGAACAGTACGGCTGAAGAACGAATTATCTCTAGAGTGCGTCATCTTCTACAATTGTCATAAGTGGCTACTCCTAGTCGGGTGGCATTTCAGTGTCCAGTTATTGCGGCCACCAGCACAGATATATCTAATCATGATTTAGGATAACCTAACCCACCGTTTTGGTGGTGCATAGGTGATTTGTGCAACCGAGCTTCGTATCCAATTTCATGTCACATTCCATCTCCAACCGTAATGTGTTCTATATATGTATATTCCCATATTTTGATAAAAGTCACAGCGATTCCAAATGATGATTGTTGTGATTTGCCTATATCTACCCGTATTATTTCCGACAATTGTATAACAAATTGGACTCAACTAATGACTGAATGTCACACACATGAGTATAAAGTTTCTTCCTTCCGTCACCCCTAAACTCTTCTTTTATTCGCCTATAAATTATTTTTTCAGTCTTATACAAAGTCATCTTTCCGTAGCCTAAAAAAATCTTCTTAAATTCGCCTACCAGGTCTTTTTACAGGCACATATAAAGCCACAGTCTTCTTATAAAGAATTCTTTCAGCAGACTATAAAGACTTGTTTCAGTCACCTATAAACTATTTTATCAGTCGCCTATAACATCGAACTACGAAGTCTTCCCCCAGTCGCCTAACAAGTCTCTTTACAGGAGCCTTGAACAGACTTATTTCAGTCGCCTATAAAGCCATCTTTCAGTCAACTATAAAGATTATTCTTTCAGTCCACTATAAAGACTTAATTCATTCGCCTATAAATTATTTTTTCAGTCGTTCGCAAATTATCCTGTCAGTCGCTTTTATAGACTCCTTATGAAGTCATCTTTCTGTAGCCTAAAAAAAGTATTCATTCAGTCGCCTACCAAGTCGTTTTACAGACGACTATAAAGTCTCCTTTCTGTTCCCCATAGAGTCTTCTTTCTGTACCCTGGAAAGTCTCATTTCTGTCGCCTTACAGTGACCACTAGATGGCGTTACGTACACGGCTGCGATCTTAGCTTGGTATAAACTGCTTTTTTATACTCTTCCACATTTTCGGCTTTAGACCACAGTGCACTTATCACACAATGACAACTTTTGATATCTAATCATGATTTAGGATAACCTAACCCACCGTTTTGGTGGTGCATAGGTGATTTGTGCAACCGAGCTTCGTATCCAATTTCATGTCACATTCCATCTCCAACCGTAATGTGTTCTATATATGTATATTCCCATATTTTGATAAAAGTCACAGCGATTCCAAATGATGATTGTTGTGATTTGCCTATATCTACCCGTATTATTTCCGACAATTGTATAACAAATTGGACTCAACTAATGACTGAATGTCACACACATGAGTATTCCTTATTTTTCTATATTTACATATTCTGCACTCATATGTAAATTTAAAAAAAAAATAAAATTGAAATTCTCTTCAATTTCCATGTGTGTAACAGAACATTTGTTTTGGCGATTCTGTGGTTGTAAAACGGAAAAAACTCCCCTCCAGCATCCACCATTTTTGGGTGAATTTATAATTTGGAATTGTTGCGGAACTTGTGTGATTAAAAATCAGACAAGACAAGTGTTTCACCAATGTGTGCCGTTGTGTTGCCAACAACAATAACAATTGCTGCGGAAAACAGTGGAGGCGTAACTGACATTGGTCTACGGAGTGGCTGGGTATGAGGATTTGGAGTGATAGGATTTTTCTTGGCTAACAAAAAGAAAATATTATATGTGATAGTAAATTTATATTAAGTTATCACAGGGAAAAAAATGGTCAAATAAAATGTATATAATTAATATAAACCCAGAGTCGTGGTAAAAACAGGATGTGATCCATTAACTCTGCCTGCAATGGACTATAACATCTTTGGTTAGTCGCGCTTTTCCCCGGAAGTCTCTTAAAGTTTCCTTTCAATCAACTATACAGTCTTTCGCCTATAAATTCTTTTTTGAGTCAACAACAATGACTCCCATTAAGATTCCAGACCCCCATTAAGATTCCTTTCAGTCTTGTCTAAAGTCTCGTTTGAGTCAACTGTAAAGTCTCTTTTAAGTCAACTCTAAATACTGCCTTCAGTCACCCACAAAGTTTCTTCTTTCCGTCAACTATAAAGTCATTCTTTAGACATCCATAAAGTTTCTTCTTTCCGTCAACTATAAAGTATTTCTTTGTTCACCCATAAAGGTTTTTCCTTCAATCGCCTATAAATTATTTTTTCAGTCGTTCCCAAAGTTTCACAAAGTCTTCGTTCAGTAGAACAAATCGCATTTCTGTCGCCTAACAAATCTCTCTACAGGCGCCTATAAAGTCTCCTTGTAATGTCTTCGTATGAAGTCACCTATAAAGCCTGCATTCAGTAGATTATAAAAATCTCCTTTAAGTCACCTATAAAGTTTATCCTTTCCGTCCACTGTACATACTTATTTCAGTCGCCTATAAATTATATTTTCAGTCTTCCTCCACCACCCATAAAGTTTCTTCCTTCCGTCACCCCTAAACTCTTCTTTTATTCGCCTATAAATTATTTTTTCAGTCTTATACAAAGTCATCTTTCCGTAGCCTAAAAAAATCTTCTTAAATTCGCCTACCAGGTCTTTTTACAGGCACATATAAAGCCACAGTCTTCTTATAAAGAATTCTTTCAGCAGACTATAAAGACTTGTTTCAGTCACCTATAAACTATTTTATCAGTCGCCTATAACATCGAACTACGAAGTCTTCCCCCAGTCGCCTAACAAGTCTCTTTATGGGAGCCTTGAACAGACTTATTTCAGTCGCCTATAAAGCCATCTTTCAGTCAACTATAAAGATTATTCTTTCAGTCCACTATAAAGACTTAATTCATTCGCCTATAAATTATTTTTTCAGTCGTTCGCAAATTATCCTGTCAGTCGCTTTTATAGACTCCTTATGAAGTCATCTTTCTGTAGCCTAAAAAAAGTATTCATTCAGTCGCCTACCAAGTCGTTTTACAGACGTCTATAAAGTCTCCTTTCTGTTCCCCATAGAGTCTTCTTTCTGTACCCTGGAAAGTCTCATTTCTGTCGCCTTACAGTGACCACTAGATGGCGTTACGTACACGGCTGCGATCTTAGCTTGGTATAAACTGCTTTTTTATACTCTTCCACATTTTCGGCTTTAGACCACAGTGCACTTATCACACAATGACAACTTTTGACATAGTTGTTCTTTTTTCTCTCCACATAGCACAAATACATTCATATGTATACATTAACGTGTATGTGTTAAACGCATAGAAATAAATACATGCGACAACAATGAAATGTGTATTCGAATTTGTGTGTTTATGCAAAACTCTATTTTGTTCTTGTTCTTGTACAAATTTCAAAACACAAAATGTAAATGTTGAGCTGATGCGGTTGAATAAAACAACAATATAATCACAATTTGCAAACTAACACAGAGTTTAACATTTTCACATACATACGTGAATAAGTATACGGTAAGTATGTAGGTATGTTGTATTACATATAATTATGTACGTAGCGCCGGATGGGCTGAGGTCTTACCAAAACGGGCCTGCTAATATAGGAAAAGTAACAAGTCTTCTTTGAGAGGGAATTACAATCGTAGACGAACTTCCCCGGAAGTTACCGGGATCGTGTTTTGGAACAGTTAGTCCTAAAGAAAAAAAGTGAGTTGTTGAATGAAATTTTATTTCATTTGGATACCCGCATCGGTGGGCAAGCAGGCCTTATAGGCGACTGCAGGGAGAATTTGTAGGCGACGGCAAGTAGGATTAAATGCGACTTAATTGTTTAATAAAACAGCCATAAATGTCCTGTAATTATTATCCACTACTATTCTTCTTTTTGTTAAATTAAATTGTATTTTATTTCGATTTATTTTTTAACGCATCGTCCCATTATTTCACATTTTTTTTCTCCATTTCCAAATCTTGGAAAGTTGTTTGCATTTAATTAAAACAATCGCTGCAATGTTTGAAATTATTCTACCAACAAAGCATTTTCAACTATTTGTGTAATGGGAAAACACGAAAGCTCTCCTAAATTGATTAAAAAAGAAAATAGAAGAAAACAGGAAGGGTATTTACATATGAGGAGTAAAAATAATGCAAGCAAATGAAATTTTCCATTTGTCAGACAATAGTTGATAATTGATGTAAAGGAACGGTTTTCATTAAATACTTTTTTTTTTTTTGACTTCTAAATAATCCATTTACATTTTTATTTGGTACTCTGTTAGTAAATGAAATTATTTAATGAAAATATTTGATTTGCTTTTCCAACTAACTCACACACACACACACACACAAAAAGCAATAACTAAAATGGAGAAAAGAAAAACGTAAATTATCAATGGCAAAGAACATAAATAAACATAATTACGAAGAAGAATCATCTATGTCAGGTCACGTTTTGTTGTAAATCCCACAAATCCAAGGAAGCGAAAAACGAAAAAGCGTAAAAGAAATATTTGCTTACAATTAGGATGGACTCAGCTCCACTCCACTACATAACAAAAATACAGGACTTGTACTGGTGCTGGTGGCCTTTGCATCGCCTGCTGTTTATTCCTTGAAAATATTTTTGCTTCCTCTACTTATACAGCCTCTTGGTGTGTTTTTGTTATTTTCTTGCAGGATTACACGAAAACAGCACGAAAACAAGCAGCGGCTTTTACGGGAACTAGAAAATATTAGAAATTTCTAAGAACATCGGAAGTTTGATGGTAAGCATTTTTCCCTTGAATTATAGACATTCTTTCGTTGGGGAGTTTATTTATTTATAATGGAAATTACTTCAATATTTTGGGTAGACGGAAATGACGCCACTGAATTCATAATTATGGAGGAGTCTGTATTATATCTGTATTATACCACTATCATCACCACCGCTCTCCTCTGTACACAGTCCAGAAGTTGCAAAGATGTCACCTTTCTTGGGGATCGGCTGAACATTGGCAACTTTCCAACTTTGAAAATTGAAAATTTAAATTTGAAAAATTGGCAACTTTGAAAATTTAAATTTGAAAAATTGGCAACTTTCCAACGTGAAGGGTAAATACCAGCACGGTACGACATGTGGAAAAGATTGCGGAATGGACGGGCTAGCGTCGAAGAGCACTTACATAAGACAAGTGCAGAAATACCATCCGGGCCCGGAGTTTTATTTACGTTGAGATCTGCAAGAACACGTTCAACTCCACGTGTTCGAAAAAATATCTGAGGCATCGAACTAGATACGTTCTCGATCACGTGGAGTGGTTGACTGCTGTCTGGCAAATATTTCAGCCAGAAAGTTAGCTTTGTCAACTGGGTCAGTGAATATCTGGTCATCGTTAACGAGAGTTGGGATAGAAGATAAAGAGTTGTCCCTTACCCTTTTTACGAATGACCAAAAGCTCTTATTTCGCCTTGGAGAAGAAAGAACTTTTGCACGGAGACGCTGTTCGTGAGGAAGTTTTTCGCGCCTAAGTACTCTGGCACACGATGATCTTGCCTGCTTGCGTAGCAGCTCAGTAGTGACATTTTTTTTTAAACGTCAATTTCTGAACGCTTCCTCTTTAGATCTGACAGCTTCTTTGCATGCCTGATTAAACCAACAGTTCTTTGAAGGGTTAGTCGAAGTAGTCTACGAGGGAATAAACGTGCTTATTCCAAGAAGAATGATTTTCTCGACCATTATTGTCTAGAAAATAAAATTTCCAATTAAATTGCTGATAGAAATTGTTGAGCTCGGCCTAACGTGTCTTTTCTTATATATACACTAGTAAGTTGTACTGCGCCTATGGCGCCCGTTGAAATATGGAAAAAAATTTTGTTGAAAAAAAAAATTGTTCTTGAACAAAAAAATTTTGTTGAAAAAAAAAATTTTTCTTGAACAAAAAAATTTTGTTGAAAAAAAAATTTTTGTTGAAAAAAAAAATTTTCTGTTGAAAAAAAATTTCGTAAAAAAAAAAAAATTTTGGAAAAAAAAAATTTGGGGGAAACACAATTTCTGTACAAAAAAAAATATTATTTTTTTATTATTATTATTTATAGAAAATTATAGAATGCCTATTTAAATTCCTACGTACTGCGTGACAGAGTCAGTGAATCAGTGTCGAGGGTAAATATATATTAAGCTTGTCCACGTCGTGACTGGTTTAGAAGTGGATCGAAGATCGGAGAACGAAAAGGATGCTGAAATGGTGCAATGATCCGAGTTACCAAGAGGTGCCCGAATGTTAACCTCATACTTTTCAGTGTTATAACTACAACAACTAACAGAACAGCGACAATACTTGAGCATGTGGAAAACTATTCAGCTAGCATTCACAGCTAACTAACTCGCGCCTACGATATATGTATGAGTGCATGTTCTTGCAGGCCCACAGAGAAACAGCAACTGTTGATTTTCCATCAACGTCCTTATCTAAGACATATGCGTGCCATAAATATACGGCGTATGTGGCGTTGCCACTAATTAACCAACACAGTGCAACCGTTGTTTCGTTACAATTTTACTTTGACAAACACCTGAGCAGAACGTGCACGGGAGTGTTAACGTTTACTTGTCTTACTTACTGGTGCATGGAAGAATATAAAAGAACTGTTGTGTGGGCAATCAGAGCAAATATGTGCGCTACAGCGGATGAACATACATCCGCCCTCATAGTCGCAGTTACATTTACATTTCTATTCACAGTCACAACCGTAAACACGAACCTGAGACGGCGTTGTACACAGCAGTTGCAAGAGTATTCAGGCTATCATTAGTAAGTCTAAATGGGCTAATAAGCGTGATTTCGTTGTGGCGTAACTGAATGGGTGAGCACTCATTGGGTGAGCACTCATTGACGTCTGTTGTAGGATAAATATTGACGTCTGTTGAGAATCGCAGAAATGTTGTTATTTGCATTTTCGAGCCAGAATCAGATCTGAGATTTTACCTACGAAATTAACCACTTTATGAATTAAAGAACACCCACAGAACTCTAAAGTTTATATCGATTCATAACAAAGACTTTTCATAATTGCAACAGTTATATTTTATTACAATCGAAACGAGATAAGTGTAACCGTGGAATTGAAAAAGCGCTTAAGTGATGCAAACGATGTAATACAAAGATGAGGTCAAATATTAAGAGATCTCAGATTAACTAAAACATCGCTTAATTGAGATCCAATAAATATATACTTTCTTTTTTTGCACTTCGTTAAATATGAAATTTTCTATTAACAGAGAAAAAGCTTCTATTAACAAAAGAAAAAGCTCAATTTGTTAAAGCTTGAAGTAAAACACTCTGTTTTTCATTTAATGTTCCGGTTCCGGTGGGTCAATGTTTTTCTAGAGACGTTTTAAATGGCTTAGGAATTACTCTCTTACTCGTAAAGACGGCGGAATTTATGACAGGGAAACGATGTGAACATGGGTTTGTTGAAAAAGTCTTAATATGCAATCAATTCTTTTAATTGCACAATATTGCACTTATTCGAATTTCGATGTATTGCAAATATCGTATATTAAAAATGAAAGTTCTGTTTTTTTTTCGATTTTGATTAAACATATTCAGCTGTGTAGCCACCAAATGAGAATAACAAGCTGTCCAGCGTTATCCCCCTTAATGTCTTGTAAGAGTTGTTAGTCGATATCGCAATAGGACATTTGCAAATCAATATTATCGTGTGCACTGAACTGAAATCAATTTATTGTATTGGAAAAATACGTAATTGCGATCAATTCGTTTAATTGCACACTATTGCCGCTTATCCGAATTTCGATGTATTTCAAATATCACACATTTCATAATCAATATTATTGTCTGTACTGAACTAAAATCAATTTATTTTACTTAATGCCCCTCAATTCCTTTTATTTGCCAAATAGTGCAATTATCGTAAATTCGTTTTATTTAAAACTTTGAATGTTGGAAATGAATGTTTCATCCTTGTTGCCCTTATCCACTAAACTAATTCATCGGTGTGAAGACGAAATCAGTATGAATAGCCGCTCATTGATATCCCCCTATATGACTTGTAAGAGTCATTAGTCCACATCACAAAAGAAAATCTAAATAAATAACTAAAATCAATTGAACTTATCTAAATTAAGCATTAGAGAAAAATATCTGAAATTTACACATTATATATAAAATATTGCACTTATTCTAAATTCATTTTATTGTCATCTTTGCATATAGACCAACCATATTAAACTACATTACTATCAAATAGTAACTAGCTGGTAATCCTTATCCCCATTGTCGATTATTGTCTTAAAATCAACTTCTTAGACTTCTGAATATTTTTTGAAACACGATGACGACTTCTTCAAATACAATTGCACTATGAATGGAGAAAATTAATTGAAATGTGGTGCACTTTTCAGCTTCAAAGTTCAGAAAAGAGGACCTTCTCGGACTTATAACTAAAAGCGGCATTTACAGCGGGCTCATAATTTCTTCGATGGAAACCAGAGAAAATGATATGATGAACACAACCATACTATTAGCCGAAATCTATGTAGATCCTGTGAGCAGGATATTATTAAATGAAACTCAATTATTATTGGCTCGTCAAACTTTATTCGACTTAGCACTGAGAATGAAAAAAGTTAATGCTTCAAATACAGACGAATTCGATAAATCCGATGACTCAGTAAGTGAATCTGATAGTTTCGAAACGACAAAAAAACAAAAGGTGACACATGATCCAACGGAAGTTGAAAAACATAATTTTTACGGCCAACTGGACGAAATAAAATCTTTCGACAGAAAGGACAAGCGTGATTTAAATGAAGTGGTCGATTTTTACCCAACAATTATTAGAGATTTGGCATTAGGGGTTGCAGCAGTGCCACCTACGCAAGTCAGTGTTGAGCGTTTATTATCGGCATTAGAACATTTTAAAAGAGATGTTCAAGCTTCTATGAAAGAAGATTTAGCCGATGCCATTTTATTTTTAAGAACACTAGAATAAAAGGTTTTTTATTTTAATATTATGAAATATTTTATTGATTTGTCGCTTAATTTAGTAATCAGTATGGAATACTGTTTTTTTTTATTACTAATAAATTGAAATCTGTTTTGACTAAAAAAAACCATGTAATCTGTTATTATTTTTTTTTAATTTGTGAGTATAGGAAAAGTAAAATTTTCAAAATTTTGTTATAAAACAGCTAAAGTTGGAGTCGACTCCGGAGTCGCAGTCGAGCTATTCAAAAAGGCTGAAGTCGGATTCGAGCAATTTTGGCAGTTTAACTTTACCATCCGATTCATTAGAAAATAAATCCAAGCCATGCAGTAGAAAATTAATACTAGAATTTCAACGAATTCGTTTAGTTGCAAGATTTTGCACAATTGAAATTAGTTTTTTACTTATTTCAAGTACTCTCAATTTTAAATGGTAATCAAATCAAGTTCACTTAATTTAAACCGAATGTAAAACTCTGTAAGTAATTTACTTCATGAAAGTAAACATTTACTGGAATTAGTTCTTGAGTATGCGTTTTATCTCGGATTCTTGAACTATAGACCGTGAATTATTCATGGAGTTTTATTTCGTTAGTTTTTTTATTCTATAGTGGACCAACATACGACATGTGGACATATGGACTAATAGGTATTGCAATCACCTAAGTTATGAACACAGCCAATGTTAAGGGTGAGATAAAGCATGAAGAAAATATATTCTGCGTTGTGCCTGATTAAAACCAATTAGATTTTGATTGATGTTCTCTAATTAGCATATAATTTTACTGTTAATAAAATATAATTCTATATAATTAATAAAAAAATAATAATTTGGATAATTATACGCGAAAAAAGGTAAATAATTAAACGGCATTGGATTCTACAGCGGTTGAACGAATTTCTCAGCGGTTGGACACATTTTGAAGTTAATGTGATTTTTTTTTCTAAATCTTGCAGTTTCTTTTGGTTACTCGTGAAACCGAATATATATTTCACGTCATTCTCATTACACTTCCTGTTAACTAAAAACAATTGTTGAGTTAAACAACAATTTTCCATACAAAAACTTTGTATGTAAATACAGTGCCAAGTGTTGTTTACTTGAAGAACTGAGTCATTGTCCAAGGCAAAACCTTTCTTCTTTCCTGCAAATGTGTTGATTTGCAAACAAAACAAAATATTGTGAATAAACAATTACCGGCCAACGCAGCTCCTGCCACTTTCAACAACCCAAAAAGAAAAAGGGTAAGAAAATCCGGCTCGACCAAAAAAAGAAACACAAGCTATTTTTAAGGCGTTTTGTGACAGAAGGTCATTAGTCATTATTATGGCCTGATTTTGTGTTTTGAAAGAATTTTCTTAAAATGTCGCCCTTATGATTAATGTTGAAATCATCATGTAAAGGCTATGAACGAAAATTCTAAGAGCTATAGCGCAAGGCTAAAACAATTTTATGGTTATGCCTCAATCGGTCTAACTTGTTCTCATGCGAATGATAGAGAAACACTACGGGATGTTACATTCACGAAAGTTACGATAAAATTTACTCCTCTATGGCATTTGAACCATTCTGTGAATGAAACTCTCCAAAGCTTCACAAGATAAACGCCAAATACTCCTTGACATTTAAGGAATAAATGTGACGCATTTCAGGAGCCTCAACCATAAAGGAAATTAAACACCTGGCTCAGCAGAAGTCCCAATCACCCGTGATACACCATATTTACACATATTTACGTTGAGTCTACAACATGCCCTGATTGCGAAATATTTTGTTTTTATATTTTCTATTTCCATGAATTTGTATTTCTCTTTGGACTTGGCCTTCCCATCGGACTGTCGTTCTACCATTTATTTGTTATCCACGATTTTTGTAGTCTACTGACGTCTGGGTTAATTACATAGAGATATCAATATTCCATTGACGTTGCAATAAAGATAAGAAACCACACCTTATAAGGAAAATATTTAAAAAGAAAAGCTGATTACCGAATTAAACAGATTCCATAATTTCACTAAGGAAAACAATTAACACACTACCTCCCCCATCGTGTAATGGAATGTGTTTTGTTTTCTTTTTGTTTTGTTCTCAAAACTATAAATGTTTTTTAAAATATAAATGCATACGAGTAAATGTGTCTCATTTGGTTTAACTAGAATATAACAACAGCAACAAACAGTTTGATTGTGGTCATGTTTATGTTGATGCTGGTTGCCAAGCAGGGATTCCCAAATGCTATCAAATTGATACGACCAAAAATCATGAAGTTCAGATATTCAAATAAAAGAAAATACTTTCAGAAATTCATTAAGTCTTTTATACATTTTTGTATGATTTTTATTTTGTTTGTTCAGATTTCTGTAATTCTTCATATGGTTTTTTATCCTTTTTGTCAAAAGTATAAAACTGTGTTCAAAGTGTTTAACTCATGTATGTATTTTATGGCTTGGGTTTTTAAAGATAACCAGGCTATAAACATTCTTGATGATAAGACGGCGAAAGACGAAATATTGAAAAAATAAACATTTAAATTAACATAAAACAACAAGACCTCAAACTTAAATAAATAAAATATTTGTTCATATTTTTTATAATTTTTATATTTTCAATTTATATCCAGCGAAACCAACCAAGTCCAAAAAAATATTAAACATTTATGTTATAAATTTTATTTGCATAAATGTTGATACGAGCTTTGAAGCTAAGTAAATACAATGCAGTCCCTCACTTTCTCCATCCTCATTCAATGTTAAACTTCTCCGACTTCTAACCAAATTAAATTATTTTCTCTTACTCCCTCGGAGAAAGTAAACTCCAACGGCCTATTTCCATAAAACGAATTTGTTCGTTCGTTACAAAATGGAAAACTGAAGACACACTAAAATGGATGTTTATCAGTAATGATAGATAATTCTTTTGGGAATGTGTTCCATATGTCGGTATCTAACATATATCTGAAAACCAGAATTGAATAATGTCTGAAACCCATTTTATAACGCTTCCAATATTGACAATTTCTAACGAACGAACAAATATGTTTTATGGAAACAGGCAGCAAATGATTTATTTTCAAACTACAAAATTGTTCGTCTCTTCCAAAAAAAATAAACATCATAAATATTTCTTTTCATTATAATAAATATGAATTTACTTAATCACAATTTACAGAGTTTTAGTTCTAATGACTGTTCATCTAGGTATTGCTTGTTAAAGAAATATTTTTTTTTTAATTGATATAAATTCAGAGGAAAGTTATTTTTTTTTCAAAAAGCTCTGATATGTATTAGATAAATAATTATTTTTTCTTATTTTTGTAATATTATTCGAATTATTTATTACCATTTAAGAACACTCTAAAAATCTAAAATTTAAAAATCATGACGAAAATTCAAATACCCTTTAAAAATATTTTTGTTTATACGCTCTAAATGATTGATTTTTGGATTTAAAAAATACAAATAATCATTAGTTACTGTCCCTGATTCTCAAGTTTTAATTTTTCGTAAAATTCTATCATACCTGTAGTCAAAGTCATGGGAGAAATGTCTTGTCCTGGTTATAAAATATCCATATTCCTCCGAAGACATGTTGAAGACTAAATAAGCACAACTCACCTGGAAGGAAAATAAATAAATAAACTGGTTAATGACGAACGGATTTGAGATCGTAGTATATAATTATAGAAATTTTTAAAAAAAAAATGTTTTGTTTATATTTATTTAATTTATAGGTAATATTTAATTTTTTTCTTTTACATATGAAAATGGCCCCAAAAATGTAACAATGAATAATTCAAATGTGAATTCTATATTACAGTGACAACAACAACACGTAAGTTTGGAATGATTTGTCACATTTTTCAAATGTGATACTTTTTTTTTTGTTAAAAAATACACTTTTTCCGAATTACAAAAATCGATTGTTTTATTTTTTGGGGTATTTTTCATAATATTTCGAGGGAATTTGCATAGGGTAATTTTTTATAAATTTTTCAAAATTTTTTGGGGAAATATTCATATTGGGATCTTGGGGGGGATTTTTCATTTATTTTGGGGAATTCTTCATTTGGAGTCATTCTTCATTTTTTTTAACAATAATTAAATGATATTGGAATTATGGAGAGTAATTCAATTTAGTGATTATTCAATTAAGAGTAGTGGAATGAATGAAAAATTCTGAGATTCATGCCATTATTTTGTGAAACGTGAATTACGTTGCATTGAATTCTGTACAACGTAACGTTCATTTTTTGATTAGGCTGTTTTGCTTTGGAAAACGTTTGTTATTGTTTTATAGAAAGCGATGTTGCTTGGATGAAACGCAAATTTCGTTTTCAAACGAAATATAAAATGTTAAAACCTGGCGTTTTTGGAAACGTTTTACACGTTTCGTTTTACAAAATGAGGACATTAATTCAGTTAAATATTCAATTACACGAAGCAAGTTTTCCAATCAATGGAAACATTTCTTGGCAGCCTTTTATTTTGCCAGGACATTCCCCAGTTGGACTAATTAAAGGTTCATGTGCGAGGATCGTCAATATTTAATGTCGTCTGTTCAGTTCTTCTTCTTTTTGTTTCATCGAGATCAAAAAACATTTTTTCGAATTTCCAAAACCGGAAAAAGTGAAAATTTTTAATATGAAAAAAAATATTTTTTTTAAAAAACCTAACAACACCAAAAAAATACGCATAGTAGTCAACTTTGGAAATATTTCTAAAATATATCTAATTGTTCGGTTTTTAATATTAATAACATAAAATTATCGCATAATTCTTTGGCAAAAATCAGTTTTTTTTACAGAACTCAAAAATGTTTTGTCAGATCGAAAGTTGGACAATGGAAATGGCTTCGGGACCACTGTGCGACGCTCCAAACATATTTAACACTAGTAAGATGTAATGCGCCTATGGCGCCCGTTGAAATATGGAAAAAAAATATTGCTGAAAAAAAAAAATTTGGGGGAAAAAAAAAATTTTGTTGAAAAAAAAAATTTTTCTTGAAAAAAAAAAATTTGGAAAAAAAAAAAATTTTGTAAAAAAAAAATTTTTTTCCATATTTCAACGGGCGCCAGTGTCGAGGGTAAATATATATTAAAGATTATTTGGGTACAAAAAACCCAGCACATTTTTGATGTACAATTTTTCGGCAACGTACAGAGTTATGACAATTTAAAATCTATCAATCAATCTTCCACATCTCCTGAAACTCATGGATTTATTCAGTAAATAAATAAAATGTCAGCGCATCGGTGAACTTCACCACGGTTGCTCTTTCATTTCTCTCTTGTCTTCTAATCCTGTTCAAGTCATGCTCTGCTCGGGCTAGTTTTTCCTTTCAAACTTGTGGGTATCTTGTGGTATATTTTTAGGCGTTGCGATATGTTTTTCGAAAATATTTCTACTGTTGACGAGCCAAAGCCACCTTTTCAACGCTATGGCTCAAATTTTTATAAATCGTCACCAGAAATCCAAATTGACTAAACAAGCATTTTGCATAACTTCACATGAGAAGCCAAACACTGTTGTAAAATCTAAACAATCGTCCTGTTACATCGCTTAAGAAGTTGCCTATAATATTGTGTGTTTTGGATATTGAAGTGTACAGTTCTGCAGAGACATGTATTTTAGATAATTTTACAGAATCAATCAAAAAACACGATTTTTGGGTTATTTGGATTTCAGTTGACGAAATATTTAGTGGACCCAAGTTTGAGAACTGCTGCACTGCCTGCTTGAAAATCTGAAGAAGGACATTTGCGCTGCGTGTTGCCAACTATTTGATGCTTTCATTTGCAAATGGTGCAATTGTTTTGGTTCTTGCCATTGTCCTGCTTCGTGTACTTTTTCTAAGAATCCTTAACACATTTGTTTGTCTCTACTGTAGGACAGTTCTAGGATTTTGAAGATGTTTTTTCTATTTTAATTGTGTGTGACTGACGGGCACATACACACAAATTGTTTCATTCTAAAGGCAAATAATGCCTTCTCCATCTCTCTCTCTCTCACTGTCTCTCTGTTGTTTTTTGTTCATTGTACTGTGTTATCTTTAGAGTCTTTTATGTTTGTTTCTCTTTGGAGAATTCTTGGCCATATTGCATTGGCTTTCGTTACACGCTGACGCTGTTCCTTGCTGTCTGATGTCGTGTTTATCGTGGTTGTTCTTGTCGTCGTTTATTAATAGTACGACGCATTAAATTAATGTTTTTAAGTTTTCTGTTTTTTTGTTTCGTTTTGCGAATAAAAAAAATCTAACTTTTCTCAAGAGCCAACAAAACTTTTTCATTAAGCAGTTTGCGTGTGTGTGTTCGTTTCGTGAGCATAAAGGAAACTTTTACCTTTTAGGTTGAGGTAAATCTCATATGACGTTAAGTACTCGCATTATTAGCCGGAATAACGTTCAGCTGACGTTGGTTGTGTGAGTTTGCTTGTCGCCGTTTGTCACAGCCTGAATACTTTGATTCAAAAGAAACTCAAAGGAAATGTTTTGGCGCTACATTATTAAGTGCTAAGTGTTTCCTAATTAAAACCGGCTCAAATTATATCTTCTGCGGTACTTGGCCGAAAGTTAGAGCATGTTTTCAAAGTGCTGTGATGTGGGACGGCTACATAAAGAAAGTACAATTAGTTCCATAGAGTACCCAGATAACATAGAATGATCCAAAAAAATGCCTGAATACATCAGATTTTACTGGGAAACATATTGAGCACTCTAAGGATTCGAGTTCTTGTATCCAAGCCAGTTTTGGAGGAGTTCACGATTGTTAAGCCACCTTATACTTTGGTTATAGGATCTAAATTGGACTGGAATGTATAGATTCTCTTAATTGGAAGATTAAAGTGTAGCAACCTCGTCGATGCGCTGTCGAACCGAAAATTTGTCTAGTCTAAAAACAAATCATTTTTGGAAAATAAACGCGAGGGAGTAGAGTAAAAGAGCACGCAGCTATATCCAAAAAGTTTGTTATTTGGATAGATGTCGGAGAAGTTTAACATTGTATTTGCTTGATGGGTGATGGAGAGGTTTGGAAATGCATTATGCAGGGGTGTAAGTAAAGTGGGAGTACAAAAAGATAACATGTATTAACTTAGCTTCACAGTTCGTATCACCATTTATATAAATACAATTAATTAAAAAACAAAACGCATGAAATAATTTTTAATATTTGCTCACCTTGGTGGTTTGCTCTGGATTTGTTTAATAAGGATATGCAAGTTGCAAACTTAAGATTCTCTTACTTTTGAAAGAATTGTTTTTTCTATTAATATTTTTCAACAAAGATATTTTTAAAAGAAAACATATTTCTCCAGAAATCTTGAGTTATTCTCGAGATTCGGGATTTCCCGAAATGTTAAAAATTTTAATTCTCGAGATTCGGGATGGACAAATTTTGAAAATTTCTCGAGAATTCCCGAAGCCCAACGATAGGGCAAACAGAACGCACAAAAGCGAGTAAACTGAAAGCGAGTTTTATTTTCAGTAAAAAAAAAAAATCATAAATAATTTTTATTTTTGAATTTTATTTTTTTCCTCAAAAATAATGATTATTGCTTGATTTCTCTAAAATTACTCAAAATTAATCATTACCATGGAAGAAAATCCTTTGAACTTATAATACAGGATTCTCCAACAAGAGGTGTTATTTTGAATCACCCGGTATTTCGGTAGCTGTCAATTTTGAAGCTTTTTTGACATTTGGCAAGTAGAAACTAAAAATTGAACGATACACGTTTCAACAACGCACTGAAATTATTAAAATTCCATACAAAAATGGTGAAAATCTTGCAGTCACAGTTCGCAACCGTATTTCCGGACCGTGTTATCTCTCGAAGAGGTGATCACAATTGGCCACCGAGATCTTGTGATTTAACACCTTGCGTCTTCTTCCTTTGGAGCCTCGTGAAAGATAAGGTCTACGCCAACAGCCCAGCGTCGATTCAAGACCTCAAAGATAGAATTCGTGACGCTATCGAGGACATAGGGCAGCCACTTTGCGATTTGGTTATGGAAAATTTCAACAACAAAAAATATGGTCCTGTAAGCGTGGTCGTGGTGGCCATTTGGCTGATGTTGTTTTTCATTATTAACGACATACCTTTCTCTTTATTATGAAATAAACATCCGATAATTTATGTCAAAAAAGTCAAGTTTTCTTTGAATACCAAAATAACACCTGTTGTTGGAAAACCCTGTATAATCATTGGTAGTAATTTTTATAATAAATCTCGTAATGATGACGGTTCCTGGTTTCGACTATACCTTGGTCTCAGCTGAGTTGTGCTGATTCCATGTTTTATCCACGTTTGCGAATCGACACAATAAAAGAGGACGAAAAAATCATAGTGAAAATACTATGAACTAATGAATTTTTTTTTCCATTTGAATCGAAATATACGAGGTCATCGAAAGTGAATGCCTATCAAACTCGAACAAATCTCATACAAATTTTGGGATTTTTTTTTTTACTTTTTTTCTAATGTTTTTATTTGCCTTTGTGGGAATTTCTCATCTATTTATATATTTTTCATAAGTCCACTCAAAGAACTTATGAAAAACCATTACTAACAATCTATTTGGAGATTTTTTTATATTTGTTTAGGAGTTGTTTTTGTTAATTTTGAGGTATTCATACCAAAAAAATCAGATATATTGTTTGTATAGCCATGTTCAACATGTTCATGAACAAAACAATTTTAAACTTGTTCAACTGATCCAAAAACGCCAAAAATTATGTATTTTTGCTGTCCTGAAAAATTGATTTTATGACTTATGCGTTTGCTTGTGAAAACGACAGATTTATGCCCTCATTTTGTAAAACATAACGTAAAGGGTTATACATTTTACTTTTTAAAAGTAAACGAAAATAAAACACATATAAAATATTTTTGTTCGTGATATTTCTTTTTTATTATAAAGTTTGAGACACTACATCATTTAAATGACCATCACTGATTCTTTTGAGATAATTTTGGACCACTTTTGGGCACATATTGGGCGGTATCTCAGCCATAACTTGACGAATGTTGGTTCTTAAGTGCCCAAGAGTTAAAGGTTTATCTGCATAAATACGGTCTTTCGCGTAGCCCCACAAAAACAAAGTCTGATGGTGTCAAATCGCATGATCTTGGTGGCCAGTTGATGTCGCCACGACGAGAAATTACGCTGCCGGGAAATGTCTCTTGCAATAAAGCCATATTCGCTCGAGTTGTGTGGCACCGTCTTGTTAAAACCACATATACTCAAAGTCGTATTCTTCAATAGCCGGTAATCATACGACCATAACGTTCCGAATTGATGGTGACAGTCGTTCCCTCGTCATTTTCAAAGAAGTAAGGTCCAATCACATCTTCGGACCAAAGAGCGCAGCAAACAGTGACGTTTTGTGGATGTAATGGCCTCTCTTCAATTACTTGAGGATTCTCCGAACCCCAAATACGACAATTTTGTTTATTAACATACCCATCGAGTGAGAAATGTGCTTCACGACCATAAACTATAATCTCCTCTTAAAGCACGATATGTGGCTGTGACAGAATCACCATTTTTGTAGTAGTTTTTTATTAAGCGACAGTTAAGCAATCCCTTTTCGTCAATGTCAGACTTCCAACTGAAAAGAACAAAAAATTGGTTTAACAACTTAGTTTGACAGATGTCGAATTCCAGCCCTATACTTTTGAAACCACCAAATGGATAACCCTATATAAAGCGTTTCCTAAAACGTCAGGTTTAACGTTTTATATTTCGTTTGAAAACGAAATTTGCGTTTTATCCAAGCAACAGCACATTCTATAAAACATTAAGAAACGTTTGCAAATGCAAAAACTGTCATAATCAAAAAATAACCTTTACGATATACAGAAATTACATTGTGTTTCGGACAGGAACAAAATTAAAAGCGGTTTTCTTTATGTTTCATTTTTATATTTTCTTTGGGGATTATTTCATAATGTTTGGGGTGCTACTTAATTTCTTTCTCTTGGGAATTATTTATTTATTTTGTTTTTGGTGTTACTTCACTTTGAAGTTATTTTAACTGGTGCAAATCGTTTGAATGAAAACAGTTTAGAATTTTCCCAAAAAAATTCAATATCAAATTTTCAATTTCAGCCTGTAACATACTAATCTGCTTTAATTTGTCATAATCTCCATTTCTTACACCTGGCCCTGTCTTATTATTCTAAAATTCATTCTCATGGCAATTTATAAAATTCCCATTTCATTCGCACTGTCGAGTAAAAAGTTGCGACTTATTATGATGATTAAGCACTCAAATACATTACAGAGATAAATTCAAATGTTTATTCATGGGGGTGGGCAGGGACGTGACTGGGACATGTGTGGCCCATGACACACAGCATCTGTTGACGTGATTACGTATGCCAAAAGAAACAGAGATTTTCTAAATGGGCCGCCTGACTTGATGTCAATTCCCCCACATCCATTTATCGTTGACGGAAATGGTAACTCCTTCTGGGGAGGGGATGAGGCGTAACAGAGGATCCACGAGTAAGCTACTCTCAACATCTGTAGGTTTTGTATGCATGTGTATGTTTACACTCCCACTTATGTAAATACAATATACGGAACCGGTACAATATACGGAATCATTGGAGTTTTTTTTTTTTTAAATTTTTCTATGGCATTTGCCTAGGACTAATCTTTGAAAATCACTTGGTATGATAATTTAATTTAGTTGGCTTAGTAGGGGTGGAATTTTTCGCTTCATAGGATACGAAAAGGATGTCTTACATCCTTACTCACAGTATTCACGATATTCACCAGAAATATTTGCAGGGTATCTTTACTACTACACACTTCTGTCTATTCACATTTATTTATATAGCGATGAAATTTATAATGTTAATTTAAAATTCCACATATTTTATATATTTTTGAAAACAGTTTATTTGTATATGAATTTCTATAGAAGTTAAAATGTGGCGGATTGAAGGGGGTACCGCATATTGAAATTACATTTCAAGAAAATCTATTAGACAACCCTTTTTTACCGGTGAAGCCAAATATAACAAAGACTAAGTACTGCTTCAATTTCATGCGGACAAAAATTTGCATCACCATATTTTTTTAATGACAGTAATCAGGATTACTTGCGATTACTATAAATAATCAGAAATAATCGAAAGTAATCTCGGAAAGTAGTCGGATCCTTTTCTAATTACCTTTGATTCTTTTTGATTATTTACGATAATCGCAAGTAATCCTGATTACTTTTAGATTATTTGTAATTGTAATTAACTATAAGTCTTGAAAAACTGAACATAATCGTTATTTAATCATTACTGCACCTCTATAAAATATTTAATTTATTTAGTAATTATTGAGATTGAAATCATGACTTAACAGCTATGGTTGGTTGTGATGAATCCATAGCTTAATATATATTTACCCTCGACACTGATTCACTGACTCTGTCACGCAGTACGTAGGAATTTAAATAGGCATTCTATAATTTTCTATAAATAATAATAAAAAAAACAATATTTTTTTTTTTGTACAGAAATTGTGTTTTCCCCAAATTTTTTTTTTACCAAAATTTTTTTTTCCAAAATTTTTTTTTTACAAATTTTTTTTTTTACAAAAATTTTTTTTTGCAAAATGTTTTTTCAACAAAATTTTTTTTTTTTACAATTTTTTTTTTTCAATTTTTTTTTTTTTTCGACAAATTTTTTTTTCCCACAAATTTTTTTCTTTCCACAAATTTTTTTTTTTCAACAAAATTTTTTTTTAGCAAACATTTTTTTTTTCAAGAAAAAATATTTTTTTCAACAAAATTTTTTTTTTCAACAAAATTTTTTTTTTTCAACAAAACTTTTTTTTTTCCACAAAAATTTTTTTTTTCAACAATATTTTTTTCCCATATTTCAACGGGCGCCATAGGCGCATTACAACTTACTAGTTTAGTTAGAAAATGACATAAATCAGTAATCAGTTGTCACATGATTACGCCCGAATGAGAGTAATCGCGGCATCCATCACGTTCAGAGCTTTTTCACATGCAAATATTTATATGATTAGTAATGTTCTTGGCACTAACATTTTGCGGCGGTCTAATTGCATTTCATAGATTTTATCAACGACTACCCATTTTAAGGGACCTAAACGCAGAACCCCTTTTCATTATTTTCTAAATATTGATTTTGGTTGAACAATCCCACTCTCTCATCAATAAATATTCCTCATTTAGATTTATAACTCTATGATTTTCATAGCTGAAAAAGCTCAGCAATGCCTTTCTTGCTTAATAAAATATAATTCCTTCAAGTGTCTTTTGACTTTTGCCTCTTAAGCGATACTTTCTTTCTTTCTTCTATATGGAACCCAAAAAAAAGTGAAAAGTTCTGTTTTTCATTCCCTGCGTCTGGTCCTTCTGGCGTTGTTCGTCTGATATGCATTGTGACATACATTCACTGAATGAAGGCAAAACTGAGAAAAATTAAAATTAATTATCATTGCTTTTATGCCATCCCAGATTTGTGTTGTTCTTCTTCTTTCAGTATCGCCCGATGAACTTTCACAACGTTTTGTATTTAGATGAGTGCCGTGAAGGAGTGGATTATTCCACACTGACATAATAGCACAAAAAAAAATGCCTGGTATGAGTACAAGTGTTTTGTATTCTATTCCGTTCCGTTTCGTCCTTGTCATATTTAATATTCCCTGAGTGCAAACAACTTCTGCCCCACCCCGGCCATTCTGCCGTTGCATAGGCCTCATATAGTCTGTGTGAAAATAAGCAAAGTTTAAAATGGAATTCATTGTCTCACATTCATTTCCGTCTTTGGAAGCTTTGTCAATCATGTCGTTTCTTTTTTACTACAATTTCATAATTAATTAAACACAACTTTGCAAATACAAAAGAAATTCCAAGACGGTTTATTCACATCATGTAATTTAGGTAAACAATGTAAAATTGCCTTGAAATCCCATTAGGGAATAGACGGGAACTTCACAATGCAATGTATACACTCACTCACCGGCCCTAACTGCTTTAGGCCGGTTCCGATGGGCCAATGCTTTTCTAGAGAAGTTTTAAGCCTTTGTCGACCGACGGTACTTAAAAGTACCATTACAATTATCAGCTCATAAATACTTGAAAGAAAAATATTTGTATAATTTCCCCACTACACTAAAATGTATCTAATAATTTTTTTTTTTACAATTGTTGGTACTCTTTCCCAGAAAATCAGTAATTTGCAGTTCTTTGCGAAAACGAGGCACTAATTACGACTACTGAAAAATAGTTGTCTTGGAGAAAGAGTGGTTTTACCAATGTCTAGAAATTGTTTTTCGAAATAATATTGCATAAATGAATTTATAATGGCGTTATTATTATTATTTTTTTAAAGTTAAACAAAAAATTTAAGTTTTTTTTTCTTTCTTTTCGATTCACCTTAGCCCACCGTACCAATCATAAATAATATCCTTGCAGGTCCTTGAAAATGTTTAAAATATTAAATTTATCTTAAAAATTTAATAACAATTCATATTCATTTGTCAACCCCTTTGAGGCTTGGTCCACAAGGGGGTTGAGTCCCTAAACGATGAAAGTATTTAAAATTTCAATTACGTTATAAAATCAAAAGTAATAGGATTTCATAAATTTCTATTTGTAATTTTTACTTTACTCAAAAAAGAGTAAAAAGAATCTGACCAACAAACGTGATTAACAATGCAAAACTGTCCTTTCAGTTATTATACAAAGTAAACCATCTTAATATATATTTACCCTCGACACTGATTCACTGACTCTGTCACCCAGTACATAGGAATTTAAATAGGCATTCTATAATTTTCTATAAATAATAATAATAAAAAAAATAATATATTTTTTTGTACAGAAATTATGTTTTCCCCAAATTTTTTTTTTTACAAAAATTTTTTTTTTACAAAATTTTTTTTTTACAAAATTTTTTTTTTAACCAAAATTTTTTTTTTTTCTACAAAATTTTTTTTTCAACAAAATTTTTTTTTTCCACAAAATTTTTTTTTCCATATTTCAACGGGCGCCATAGGCGCATTACAACTTACTAGTTTACAATAATTACCACGAAAATGTTTACCAAACAAAACCACAGACACACACATACTTCGCTGCCCATAAGCGGAAAATGTCAGACGAAATTCATGGAATGCTCTAGGGCTGAGCCGAATTCAACATGATGGACAATTGATTTCTGGTTTCCAGATAATTAATTTCCGTTCGGCTTGATTGATAGACACTTCGGAGTTCGAAGAAAGACCAAATAACTGAGGGAACAAAAAAAGGCGGATTCAAATGAAAACTGCAATTTTAACCAGACTTAAAATTTTACCATATAATTCATGAAATAGGATAATGTAAAATTTTTCACAATAAACGATTTTGAGAAATTGTTTTATTATGTTTTTGCGATCTTCTGTGCGTGTGACCTATAGGGGACCTCACCAATATCCATTTACTATTTGTTTGGTACCTTGGAGTTGAACATTAGGAGTAATAACCCTTCTGAAAAACTATAGTACCCAAATAATTTTTCTGTTAGCTATCCTTCGAAGTGGAAAATTGTTTTTAATATTTTTTGTTTTTGGTTCAGTCTATGTCCTGTTAACAGTCCTGCAAAATTTGTTTTAAGAATTGTGAAAACTACAGCAAAACTTATTAAAAGAAAACATCTAGTTTTGGGGATTATTCCAATTGTTTGGAATTCGGGAATTGTTTTTATATAAATACAAAAAAAAAAGTATTTTTCGATTTTCTGCGACAAACACAATAGGGAGGCTAATTTACTATTGGTTGCGAGTTGAAACAAGAGATGATGATCGTAACCTAATGACGGCAGATACAGTGATTTTTATGTTGAAGGGCATGGTACCGCTGGATTTTGTAAGTCAGCCAACGAAGATCCTTCCGCAAAATCGTCCATAAAATGGATGGAAACAGCTCCAATAATCGCGCGATTGCTGGTGGAAACATTCGGGTCTTCTTCGATACTCTGCTCCACAGCAGCAATAGCGCCTTCGGTGTAGGGCGTCTCTAAAACACATTATCCAGAAAAACGCTTCCAAATTCGGAAAATGTACTTCGAAAAAAATGTGTTCGCGAAGTTCGGAGATCACTTTGTCTAGTTTACGGTCAACATAATCGGCTTAGTAAGCAAGCAAACATCCTCAGGCCGTTAACGCATCACAATTACAAAAATTTCCAAACGGTTTAAAGTTAAAATTACACACACTTTAAAGCTCTTGTAAATGTTTCATTCCTTCAAATACACTTTCCCGTATACAACTAATACGATCAACTGACAATCTGGCCAGACATTCAGATAAAGAGAAACCACAGATAGCTTCTGCAAGTACAACTGACATCTGATAATGTTGGACAATAACGTACTTTTCAAAACAATACAATAGAATATTATTTGGAAAATTAAACTTTTACAAAGTCCTTCGCCCATTTTTTTTTTCCTGTTGACAATATTAAATTACAATAGCTTTTATCCACTTCAGATTTCACAAAAGAAGTAAATTGATTTATTATTACGTTTACTGTATACCCGATTATCATTAAACATGCGCTTATGCCATAAGATGGACGGCAAAATGACGTAAATACATATTTAAGTTTATCAGCGTGACTTTATAAAACGTCTACGTCTAGGACGAACAGGAAAGTCTGTAGACGAAATATGTTTATAGATAGTAGATAGCCCTTGCATCCTAGACATCCGCTAACAACGGATTTTTGGAAACTTGGACTGGATGGAGATAAAAATGGGGGAAAAATGGTAAAATATGTCCCCAAAACATAAAAAAAAAATTGTAATATTGTGATTTTTTTCTGGAAAATTGGTCCACGACTCCGATTGACAACAGCAGTTGGAAATGCATTAGATATGGGACGAAAAAGGGGCCACGACGGGATGAAAAGGGGTGGAAAATAAAAAAAGGTGAAACAAATGCTTGGCAAAAACATGTGGATAATAGTTCGAGAAGGGACGAAAAAGTGGCCAAAACGTACCAAATCGGGATAAAAAAGGTACAAAAGGGAAAAAAACAGGGGTGAAAAATAAAAAAGGCGGTACAAATTTTTGGCAAAAACATGTGGATAATAGTTCGAGATGGTACGAAAAAGTGGCCAGAACGTACTAAAACGGGATGAAAAAGGTACAAAAGGGAAACAAACAGGGGTGAAAAATAAAAAAACGAAACACATTTCTGGCAAAAACATTTGGATAACAGTTCCCGAAGGTACGAAAATGTGGCCAAAACATACTAAAACGGGATGAAAAATTTAAAAAACAGAAATGTGTGTGAAAAAAGTTTTTATCGGCAGGAATGATCCAAAAATTGGAAGTGGATAGGGGGCTAAATTGTCAAAACGGGCCTAAAACTGGTATACTTTAAATGAGAAATAATCTACATAAAATGCTTGCGTGACTGACTGGCTGATTCCTTCTGTACTCAACGAACGACTGAAGACATTTTTGGAAATTCATATTGGAAGAGGATGAAAATGGGAAATAATACGCAAAAATACAAAATAATCAATTGTGATTTTTCTTGGAAAATTGGTCCAGAACTACGCTTGGCCACAACTGGTGGAAATCTGTTTCAAAACGTACCGAAACGGGATAAAAAGGGGAATGAAACCAATTTTTGCCAACAACTGGTGGAAATGAGATAGAGATGGGACGAAAAAGGGGCAAAACGGGATAAAAAGGTAAAACGAAGAGAAAACAAAAATGTGTTGAAAAAATAGAGGACAGAAAAGATTACATTTTTGGAAGAAATGGAACAGTTGACAAAAGGGTCCAAAACTGGTGAAATATATATATATATGAAAAAATTTACAAAATAATCACAAGTAGAAAAATGAATGGCAGCTGCAGTTTGAATTGAGTTGTAAAGAAGATAAAAAAAATTGGGAAAAACTGCATCAAATTAACACGAGGGGCGAAAAACTGGAAGAAGGGGATACAGCGACAAAAGGTGGTGGAAACCAACAAGTTTAATAAACTGAGCTAACAATTGGAGGAGACTGAGAAGACTACAAAAAGGGTGCAAGATGGCTAAAATTTAGAGGATGTGGGAAAACGTTTTAAAAACGCAATTAAGGGCGAGAAGTAGAAAAGGAAACATAATGTTTCGAAATTGTTGCGGGCTAGATACCAGACCAGAACAGGAAATGGGGGCCAAAATTGGGCAAATTAAAAAGTGTGAATAAATATTGGAAAAATGGGTTTTGACTCCCTGCAAAGTAGTTTTTTATAAAACAACGTAATTCAACAAATATTTTGTGTTTTACTAAAAAGGGAAATTTACGCATTCGAAGTATCGGGTATTTGCTAGTGTATGTATATGTAAACAATATGAAATATCGTTCAATGTGATTAAATTTCAAAATTGAAAAATTTTCTTTAAACTTGTTTAAAATTCATTACAATAATTTTGACTTCTTGGTATAGAACGTTTAAATGAAAATCTGCTGATTGTGATAGCAATATTATTAGCAATGAAGTTAAATAAGCCGTAAATCTTCCAACAAGTGTTTTTCCTGCCTGCTATGACATTATCAAATTCAAGGCAAACATCAACAAACAGTACTCCCTCTATCCTCCCTCCATTACCCTTCTTTCCCATCGCTAACACAGTGCATTTCATTTATAGGGGGCATCCCCTGAGTGTTAGTCAATAAAAAAAAAAAAAAAAAATATCTACTTAATGCCGTAATTAGTTCTGTGAAATGGTACAGCAAATAAATGAACGTGAAGGTATGTGAAATAAGAGGATAGCTAGAAATTCTGGTGAACGTGGTTAAAAGTGGTAGATTTTTCCTCTTACCAATTCTCACAAATACAAAAGAGCAGAACCGCTTTCCGCCATATTTGCTAGTTTTGTTTATGCTTCTGTTATGTTCTTTTGCTATTCAGCTAACCATGTGCTTACTTAAAATGCATACATTTGCTTATACAACAACTTATTATCAGATGAGAAACAAATGTATAAATAAACAGTCTGTCGCTCTGTGTATGACTACTCGTACTCGTACACGTATTTGTCTGTATGCTGACAATATGTTTACTCATCATCTCTCGAGCATGGGGTTTTTGTCCTTTGCTTGCTTTTATTTCTTATATCCGAGACACAATACATATGAACTACAATACGAGCATACGAACCGTGGTTCAGCGAGTTAACATCATGCCAATACACTTAAAGAAAGAAGAAAGGGAAAAAGGATTTAAAAACAAAATAAAAGTTTTCTGTGAAACACTTTATAATGCACTGAGGTGGACTTAATTATTATTGTCGTTTCAAAGTGATTCTCAGTACTACGAATAATCGATGTCTTCTCTTTCGAATTTCACCACAAGGTGGACAATAAAATTAATTTTCTCTGTCTTTGTATTATTATTTAATTTATTTATTTATTTGTAAAAATTATATTCAAATAAATTTAATAAATAAACAATTAATATACTTTTTTTTTATACATTGCTAGGCTGTCAGGAATTTATGTCCATTGACGTCAGATGGAGTAGCTACGATGTTTCAATAGCTGACTCAATGAAAATAATAAAGGGCGCTTTAACAATGTTTTTGGCCCAATTTTTTTTAATAAAAACGGCTGAAATAAAATGGTTTTATTTATGTGAAATAATAATCAAACTAGAATTAGCCCAATAAAAATCAAACAAAAATTAATATTAATAGGTAAATATATAGGGAGTAATTGATCAGCGAACATGGCTTTTTAAATACTCGCCTCTAGCACTGTAAGTGAACCCTGTAGACCAGAGTGAATCCTATAGGCAGTGTGGGAGAATCCTCGCACTAGGTAAGGTATTAAAGCCCACCTAAGACCTCTGTAACTCATGTGAAGTTAATACGTTTGTTTCTTTCTCTTAATATTTATTCTATGCCAGGTGATGTTCCCGCCAGACGCAGTCCGCTGTGAGTGCCTAATTTCGGCTAAATCTTCTGTGAAAAACGCTCTGTTTGGAAAGAAAAATTCTATAATTTCCAAAGAAAATGTAAAGGGAATCATTTCATTCCACAGAGATATGTTACTGATTTTTCTGTCAAGATTTTGAGCGTGAATGAGCTCTCACTGTCAACAAATTCAAACCACTAAATCGATTACCTCAGGTAGTCCGCTGTCAATACACTTTTCACAAACTCTGTTTACAGTTGGGGGGGACTTTGTAAAAGGAGGCCACACATTTTGATGGTGACAGAAATTTTTTTGAGGTTTTACAACCGATTTTAAAGAATAAAAGCCAGAAATGGTGGGATTATATTAACTGAAATTGTATAGACACAATTGCGAGTATTTTTCTCTATAGGACGAGGTCTTAAATCCCAGCTAATTTCTGTCCACCCCAAGTCAAACACATCTGAGAACAATCTCCAACAATAATTACTTTTATAACGTTGGCAAATTATGAAAACGGAATGGATAAATTCACTCTTGTTCCAAGCGAAGGACATAACGAGAAGAGAAAGTAATTATGCGAAATATTCATGCGGTAATCGAATAACAACGCAACAATTTTCATTTTCTGATGACTTAATAAACCCCCCCCCCCCCTCCCCCCATTACACAGTTATACTCCATATTGTACTCTTATACATGTGTAACAATGTACGCGACATTTGCCAGGCACAGCAACTGCTGTGAGTTCTATTTCAATAACGAAACTTTGCTTTTCATTTAAACAATTCAACCCGCCCCCACCCCTCAGATTTCAATTAAAACAAACCTTAATTGATAACAACAACTCGTACGTATGTATGAGTATCTGTGCATGTTTCATAATCCCAGTCGAATCTTTGCGGTGAAACTTTTGCCTTGGCTTATAATAACACAAAGAGCAGGACATTTTCAGAAACGAAATATTAAGCGATTGCTGTCGAGTTTTGTCGTATATTACGAATCGATTAAAAAACAAGTAATGGCAGAATTAATGTACTAGTGACTGGGATATGGAGTCGGCTCCAATATGAAAATGGCAAATTTTAATTGGGTAACAATGATTTCCGTCAGTAAAAAAATACAACAGTTTCCAAACAGTGCGGGAATTCGAAACATTTTTGAAAAGAAATCTGTCATTTCCAAGTTGTTTGTCCGATTTGATTTAAGTGATCGCGAGCTTAAGTCTGGAAGATGGAACCAGTGGGTCTAGCCAGAGCTGAACTATAAAGGACCAAAGTGTGCTGTATTGGTTCTCGGAAAAATATCACTTGTTACAAAGGCTTTAAGGTTATAACTTTAAAACGCAAATTAATAAAAATATTCCAAATTACTGAGAAAATTACCATCTTTCAAACTGATTCATTCGTTTTTTACACTTTCATAGGTAAATTAAAAAAGTTATGAAACTTTTTCACGCCGTTTTTTAAAAAAAAAAAATCAATATTCAATTAAATTTTTGTTTATTGACATATAGCTCTATTGGGCTTGGTAGTAGAAATCGATAAATTAAACAAAATGTAGGATTTCAAATAAAATAATCCATAATTCCTAAAAAGGGACAAAAAATCCCCAAAATTGGGATTTTTGTTTTAGTAAATTTGCTGTATTTCCCTCAATTCTAGAGGGATTTCAAATGAAGAAAATCATATTTCCCAAAAGGGGCAAAAAAATCCCCAAAATTGTTTTTTTTTTTTGTAAATTTGCGGTAGTTTCCTCAATTCTAGAGGGACGCAGAGCTGATAAGTGAAAATTGTCTAGAGACACAACAAAATCGGGCACTTTGAAAAGTTTTACTTAGCGATTCGAGAAATTATGTGGTCCAAAGTGGAATGCTTACATAAATTGTGAACATTGAAGGGAAATGGGGGTGATTATGGGTGTAACCCTAGATTTTGTTGTTGAAATCAGCCAGGTTTTGTAGCGTTTAAGAATTTTTTTTTTCATATTATTCAGAGACATAAGTTTTCTTCTTCAGAAGAAATCAGAAGCGCACAATAGGCCGAATTGCTGGATCACGTGTATACCAACGATATGAGACGGTTATTCGTACATGACCGATCCGTTTCAACCGATTCACACTAGGCAATTTTTATGATTCCCTTTTGAACTTGCCTATTGTGTGAACAACACAGCGAAATTCGTTTTTCGGACATTTTTGTTTTCATTATTGGCTTTACGTATACAAATGACTTTCAAAATATTAAAATTAATTTTTTGGACGTTTTTGTTTTCATTATTGCCTTTACGTATACAAATGACTTTCAAAATATCAAAATATGAAAACCACAAAAAGAAATTGCCAGTTTGTTATTCGTTTTTTTCCTTTTCCGCTCTCTCCTTCAAACTGAGACTTGCAACAATTCAAATTGCCTAGTGTGAATCGCGACACATCGCATAAATCGAGTCTTATTCACAAAATTAGACATTTCGGACTGTAAACAAAAAAAAAAATGGCGGGAAGTTAATTTTTTTAAGAAATAAGGTTTCAACCCATTAAAAAAAAGCTCATCGCTGGTTAAAGCTACTCGGTCCATCAGCGTGTGTGTGTGAAATTTTAGTCAAATCCGACAAGTGAACTGCAAATTGTTGATTTATTATCCAAACAATTTTCGAATTCCCCATTCCCCTTGCTCTAAACATCTCAGGCACGCTGCGAAGTTCGGATAAAAAAAAACTCGGATTATTCGCGGAAAAGGTCCAATTGTATCAGCAATTGAAGTCACACGGCCATACCCTTCGACGTCGCTTCTCAGGTTGAGCCTTAGAGCAGTTCGATATAGACAACGATTTTGCTCGAAACATCATTTTTTTCTGTTAACAAGCAAAACTGCCGTATATAGGGTAATGCAAAGGACCAACATTATGGGTTGAATCCATTAACGAATTAGGGGCATGTCATTGGCGAGCATGAGTCAGAAACCGCCTTTAAGTTCTGCGAAAATTGTGTGGAAGATTTTTCTCTAAATCTCATAATAGTTTAGAAAACTAGATTTAATTTTCCTTAATGCAGTAAAAGTAACTGAACCGTCTGTACATATTTTTATTGGCTCAACTTGTGTGTGATTTGGTAACCCCGGTTTCAATGGTCTTCAGGAAACCCGATTCTAGTGGCCGCAAAATCTAATTTACATGTGAAAATGCCTAGCGTATGAGAAAAAAAAACATATTTTTAATGTGATTTTTTATATGTATTCAAATTCATAACGGACGCCACCCCCTTAGACCACTAATAATTCCCGTACATAATTTCACATGGAAAACAGAAACCACAGCTTCAGACAGTCGCGGACCAAACGTACTTTAGATAAACTTATTAATCAGCACAGTAATTATCATAAATCATCTCTATTAGCCAGTTGTTGAACTCGCCATAGTTTAAGGCTCTTCAAGTTGATATTAGTTTCCTTTCTTTTTTCAACAAATGAAAACTTTTTAATGTTCCGCTCCAATTCGACGTTCCCCCGGCCAGCACAAAGTCTACATACATACATATGTTTTAAGCTAAACAAAAAAAAAAAAAAAAAAGTACGGATAGCATAATTTTCTTGTTGCTGATGCTGCCGTGCCATTTTCCGTTTGGAAATATGTTTATTTCCTTAATTAGTCCATTAGAGTGCCTTTGGCAAACAACCTCTCAACATTCACGTCTTTGTTTCTCCCCTCGCCATTGTTGGGCAGAAAAAGTTAGGCGGGCGAGTGCAGCCAACAACAACAGAAAACTTGTGCTATTAAAAATAATTTCAGAAAAACACGTTTAACTTTTCCGTTTTGTTGCATCAAAAGTTTAAATTACGAAGAAGGTTTCTGTTAATTTGTGACAGAACTGCAACAAAAAACAACGTGCAGTTACAAATGGCGGTGGTTACATGTAACTCTTAACCCACGGCAAATTTAATTGCACGGGGGAAGGTGGTTACAGATTCTTCTCCTCCGGTACGTGCGTAAAATTGCTCGTGACTTGGGCTGTGTGGAGTTCTAAAATGAACATTTAAATCTGATCTTCAATATTTTTTTCCTGTGTGATTTTAAATTTGTTGGAACACCGAATCTATGAACTGTTCTGCAAACTCTAAAATTTAAAGTTAAATGCGATGTTTAATTTGGCAGCGAAAAAAATTTGTTTTTTTCGTGTGGTTTTAAATTTGTTAGAGCATCTCTACCAAAAATATATCGTTGGCAAACTAACGAGGAACCTTTGTCAAATAAATCAGCTATGTACAATTAATTCACTCAACAATTGCCGTCGTTTAAATCCGCCTCGGTTCAGCTAATCACGTACTTTTTACATGAGTATAGAAATACAGTATTGTCCGCTTAATTGCCTAGCCTAGCCCCGAACTTTGTAAGTTCCGTTAATTTGGCTTAGTTTTTGAACGAAAAACCGCGGATAGTTAATCATTTCGTTTAATTGACTAAAGAAAGAAGTTGCCTTTGAATTTCTCTAACATATTCAACCGAAACAACTAATATCTCTTTTTGACCAGCAAACATACGGAATTGTTGGATAATTAAAAAAGTTTTATTTATGAAAATCTCATTAAAATAATACATCGTTTTCAATCAAAATATACGAATTATGTTTTAAATACAAATATTGTTTTTATAAACGTGATTCTATTTGGCCGTATTTATATAAATATCAAAATGAGGTGATTAAGCTGGAGATCGTTTAGCTGCCTTAACATCTTCAGATTTTCACATTGGAAATTAAGCGGGTTATTACAAATGTTTCCATTTTCATTACTTTATCTTACAATTAAAATTAAAATGAGTTACATATCATTAAAATCAATTAATTTAGTAATGGCCCAATTTGGTCGACTCAAATTGGTTTATAACTCTGAAACTGGCTTTCAGATCCAAAGGCACTAAAGGCAAATATTGAATATAATGTAGAGATTAATTTTTTAAAATTTATTTCAACCAAATCTTTTGTTTTCGAGTTATTTTCGGCAGAAAATTGCTTTTTTTTGAAAAAATAATTTAAAAAAAAAAATGTCGACTATTTTTTTTGTACTCAGGAGACCGCAGAACATCAGAATTTTATCATGGTTATTTATTTCACTCGATTACTGGATTACTTATGAATAGTTTAAGCGAGATACGAAACTAGACAGAATTCAAACAGATTAATTTCGTATTTAACTTATTTCGTAGTACAATTTTAAAAACATGGAAAAGCATAAGATAATTTTTTTTAATTAAGTTCGGTTTTTTTTTTTTGAGTCCTACGCATTTTGTCAATTATCCGATATTTTGAGTTAAGCGTAAAGATTTGTTTGTAATGAGAAAAAAATCGATCTGTTGTTTTAGTTGCCCGATAGTTTCCTCTGAAACGGATTACAGTTAAGCAGAGCCTGCTGTTTATTCTACTCCCTAATGTATGCAATACAAACTGAACGAAAACATATAATTCCAGGATGATGGGACCGCCACTTTCGAAATTCGTGTAAAGGAAAGTTTTTCGAAATTTCGAAAATTAACCAAAATATTTCGAAAATACGAAAAAAGCGTACTTTTGAAAACAAAAGTAGAGCCGTTTAGCAACAAGAATTCGAAAATTGGCTGCTTTGTTTTCTTCAGAAATTTTTGCTAAATAGACAATTAGACCAAGAAAATTGTGCCGTTTACGAAAACTTTTTTTTTTTTAAAAAAACGAAAGTTGTGCTTTGTGGTTACATATTGAGCAGATGACGACAAAGTTAAGTTTTCCCAAAAGAATCGTCAATTTCGAACAAGATCCAGCATTTCGATTTTTCTGTTTTTTTGTTTTCCTGAATAAAGAACTCCTTTTCGAAAGAAAAAATCGTCAACTTCGATGTGGAGGCATTTTTTTATTTATGAAGTCGAAAACTGCACTAAGTAGATAATTCACCTAGGATGTTGTGCCGTTTACGAAAAAATTCTATTTAAAAAAACTCTAATTATGAAAAAAATCGCAAAATTTCAGTTTTTTCTAACCGGTTTCAAACACAGCAAGTTTATCTCGGCCAAGGATAGTTTACCCAGAGACATCTGCATCTACCGACAGTGTTTTAACCAGACAAAAACTTTCGGCAACAGCAGCAGAGCTGTGCAACAACAACAACGCGTTCTTTACTATTTGAATATTGCTTTTATAATAAATGCAATTTATAAATGCGTCAAATTTGGCCCAGTAGTGCCGAATCTAAAAATAATAGTTATTGAAACAAATTTAATTTTTGGAAAATCGTTCCATACTTTTCGGGGATTTTAAAAGAAATTGCTAAAGAATAGCGAAAATTTTAAATAATCAAAATCTAAAAACTATGTTGAGATGTTCAGCCTGTTAAATATCTCTGTTAAACATTCCATCAGTCTTCCATTCGATGTCATACCAAAACCATTCATTCAATGGAACATCCGTTGATAATTTGCAAAGGATTTCTGTACACGTACGTGTTCATATCGGTCTGGTCTATGGTCATGTCCACTCAGTAGATGACATAATTGGCCCATGGATGACAATGTGAATATAAATGAATCCATCAGAAGACGAGAAACTCAATTATATCCTTGGAAAAAGATTCAGTGATGTCGCCAAATATTGTTTCCATAATAATGTACTAAATTCACTTAATAACTGAGAATAAACGAGGAGAACGCCCTCATAATATACAATTTATTATTATTGACATGAGTACTGTGAACTAATCTTCTGGTGGAGGTCATTCACATAATTGCCGCATCTTTCATTATTTTCCAATTATTTTCATTGTTTGTTAATCTTGGATGCAGAAACTCTATGTCGGAGTTTAGCAAATTTGCACAGAGTCGGAAAATTTACTCGACTCCGAGTTTTATTTGCTAAAATGTCCAAGAAAATAAATAAAATGCTAATCTGTTAATATTTTTTTAATAAATAAAATGTACTAAACAAAATTAAATCTGTTAATATTTTTTTAATAAATAAAATCTACTAAACAAAATTAAATCTGTTAATATTTTTTTAGAATTCTTGAAGATGTCTTTCGATTTCGACTTTACAACCCTATCTAAGACTATCGGTCGAAGTTACGACAACGGTTGATACAAATAAAAAAAAAAAAAAATTTCATAATGATGACTGTTGTCATGGGATTCTGAATAGACATAAACTTGACCCTTTAAGGGATAAAAACCGCTTCAACTGGTTTAAAAAATATGGAGTATTTAATAGAGACTAATTATTTCTTAATATATCTCAATTATTTCTGGAAACATACGTTTTAATCGTGGGTACATCATCATTTTAGAAGATCTCATTATAGCTCCAGTGGCCCTCTACCATCTTTAAGATCAATATTAAATAAAATCATGAGGTTATTCAACTGATTGCAACTGCCTTAAACGATCCATATTTTGAAGGGCGTAATTGTAAAAACACGATACTCCACACGATTTAAAAAAAAAGGTTTTATTATGGTTCATTCAATTACTTTGCAGCATCGCAACGTCCCCTGAAAATATTTTAGCTATTTCGCGTTTCATTTCTGATTTAGCCGCAATTGTCATTTTTGCCATTTCGATTTTAATTATAATTTTGTTTTATTTTGTCAAAAAGGATGGATACTGATAAAAAAATGTGAAAAATCCCCCCAAATAAGAAAATTTCCCAAAAAATTCTAAAAAATCCCTCAAACAATTTATGAAAAATTACCCAATGCAAAATCCCTCAAATACTATGAAAAATACCCCAAAAAAACATTATTAAAAACCATCTCGATAAATGATTGACTTCTGTTATGGAAATATACCCAAAAAAAAACCGCTAAATTCGCCAAAATAAAAAAAAATTATGAAAAAATACCCAATTTTTTTTTTTTGGATTTTTTTATTATCGATTTTGTATGAGATTTTTTGACTACTCTTATACCCCCCAAAAAAAAAAATTCCAAAAAAAAAAATTGAAAAATTTTCAATGTCCATTTTTTTGTCCATTTTTCATATCAAAAAATTAATGTTACTTAAAAATTACGGAAAAAATCCCCAAATTTTTTTGTGGAATTTTTCACTATCATTTTGTATAAGATTTTTTTTTTCATAGAGCCAATTATTCCATTAAAGACTCTTTTCCGACATTTAAAGACTTTTGTCATACAAAAATTAAACAGAAAAATAATGTTGGAAAAGTATGAAAACAACTGTTTTTGGTAGACTGTTTGTGGGACTTGCCCATATAAAGAAAACTAAAAGACAACAGGAAAGGGAAGGAAAGAAGGAAATTCTCAGCTCGTTATTTCGTTGAGATTTATTATAAATTTTTGAACTGCAAAAACACGTTAAGCTTCAAAATCTACATCTCAGTAATTGGCATGGCTCCTTCTCAAAGGCAATACTATTTTTTCATAGAAAAAAAACAACACAACGAGTATAGTGATATTGTAAAGCAGTTGCCCGCCTCCAACAGAATTCAGTTCCCTCCCCGTTGGACAACCGAATATACACAGTTTTTTCGTTTCTATAAAATATGGCAAATAAACCAAAACGATTTTAGTATTTTACTAGTTTTTTTATGGAATCATTTAAACTGGTGTCAACCAGGAATTGTATGAATCATTCATTCATCGACACAAGTGCCATTCGACATCTGGGTGACACTCCACGTATGAGTGATGACACATATGCATAGATGTCATCACTCATACGTTCAGTGTGACAGAATATTGAGTGCAATTTTAAATTTTACCTCATTCGACCGAATCTACCGAATGCCATAAATTTGAGATTTATGCAAAAGACTTTTATTTTTTGGTTTCAACATAATTTCTTATGATTTCTTGTGGAAATTATTGTTTTGAAATGTGTGGGAGTGGTAGAAATGTTTTGTGTTTTGTAGAGAAGTATTCAATTCTGCGTAAAAACAATTGACATATTCGAAGGGATTCGGGGCGTTTCGTTTCATGTTTTTTTTAAATGCTTCTTTTTAACTCAGTACTCAGTAAAGTGTGTGTGTGTGTGTGACTATCACATAGAAAGCCATGTTCGAATACATCAACGATTAGTCGGCGGCTGTTTTCCACTGTTTAAATTCTGACTGCTACATAGTGTAGATTTGAAATTCGGAACCTGCCGGCAGATCCTTCGTCTAAGCTAAGCATTTAGAATCGAACACTTCTCCAGTTTGTTAGACAGCAAACAATCATGTTGTGTTGGTCCAACAACCGGCTTAAGAAGTGTGTGTTGCACTTACATCGTACTCAAGCTCTCAATGCCGCTGACATTCAAGTCATCCACCACTTAAACTTTCTTTAAAAAAAAAACAAAATGCCCACAACTTTTTGGAAAAATATGAAAAAAATGTCTGCAATTCCATCGATTGCCCTCATATGTGATGCATGACAAACAATGAAAATAAAAAAAAAAACATCGTCCACTCGTTATCTGCATGTGCAACAAAATCAAATTGATCCAATTTCAAACGAAGTACAGGGGAGTAGAATGTAGTTTTACTGATTCAATTACGGTTCATCGTTGTTGTCTTCCCTGCTGTGCGGCCAATTGTTGGTACTGATACTCCAAAACGGGTGTACATCTGATGTGACACTGATTCGTTGGTATTTGCCAAACGTTCGAAGATGACAGGGGACATGAGAAAAAAGAAGAAGAGAAATCCTTTTCAGACATACACAAATGACTGGCATTCTTAAGGAGTTCAATGAAATTCCAACGTAGTTGTAAAAGAAATTGTTGAAGAGAGACCGAGAAGAACATGAATTTAAGTGAATGTAGGCCGACAGAGTAATGGCCCTATGGTTTCTATTAAAAATCATGTCGAAAATTCTATTACCGCACAAAGTTAGAAGCCGGAAAAAATTACTTTGCTCAAACAAATGATAAATACGTTACTTATTAATAACGAGGTGAAACTGTTGCCGCACAGTGGGTCCATGTCTGATATATATGCATGAGACGGCGGTATGAAATTAGGTCCCACGAAACTATACCCCGAATTGAAAATGAAGATTACGAAAATAAAATAATACGTGGAACAACAACAGGAAATTGTATGATTTTTTTGGGGCTCAATTTCATATTTTTCATTATGAAATTAGACCACAAATGCTGGTGCGAAAATTAGCCCCATAATTCATAGGAATTACAATATCATTTTGAAAATGACTACCCTAAATGGAAATAGGTGCCAAAAAAATGAAATGAGTTACTAATTTTAATAAAAATGCCAGTTTTATGGGAGTATTTATATTTATACCTTCAATAAATAGTAAGGGACATTTTTTTTTAGCATTTTGGGGTGTAATTGCCTGGATTAAATTTTTTTTTTTTTACTTTTTTAATACCATTATTAGTAAAACAGGTCATTTTTGAATGTGGAAGATGGCCGCTTTCGAATTTCAAAAAAAGGTACAGTTGTGCTGATTTGTGCAGAAACCCGTTTTTCGAAAATTTAACACGATATTTTGAAAATACGAAAAAAAGTGCCAGCACCGCAACTTTGCTTTTTTTTTTTGAAAAAAAAAAATTGTTCGGTGTTGTGCTAGGTGAGTCCATGATTGGTCCGAAATAAATCGAAAGTTTCGAAAAAGTACCAGCACCGCGACTTTTTTTTTGTTTTTTTTGAAAAAAAAAGTTGTGAGTACAGTGTACTCTCTCATAAGCCTACATACACCTAAGGGACTGAGCATTTTGTCCGCTTATGAGAGGTGTTCGTTTGTGAGAGAAGTACACAAGAGGACTGAAGCGGATTGGTACTGAAAAAAGTGTCCGTTTATGAGAGGTGTCCGCTTAAGAGACATGTCCGCAAGGAGGGAGTACAGTGTACATGATTGTTCAGTTTACGAAAAATTTCTATCTGCAGCCGTTTTCGAAAAAGTCGACAATTTCGAAAAAGTGCCAGCATCGAATTTTTTTTTTATTCGAAAAATTTTAAAAAATGTGCTAAATAGAGAATTCGACCTAGATAATCGAAAATCTAAAAAAAAATGCCAGTTCTGAGAAAATCGCCCACTTCAATTTGACACTTTTTTCGATGTAAATAAGTGAAAACTGTGCTGGATTGTGCTTACCAAATCCAAAAAATGCCTCCCTAACAATTTTAATATAGCTTTTATAATAAACGAAAAAACGCAGTTTTTAATTTTGACGATTTTCATTCGAAAACTGAAAATATATATACACAAATACCGTTATGGCTATGGCCGATATGGCTCGCCTGGCGCTACATTCGCTTCTCTCACCTTTTCTCTCTAAACCTAATATTTCTTTAAATAAACCAATTTTCTTTAAAAACCGTAACATACTTCAGGGGTGTTTTTATAAAAATGACAATATCTTTGCGAAAAATCAAAATTTTTAAAATATAAAATATGAAATAAAATATTAATGAAAATTGTTGAGGCCTATTTTCAATTTACTTTCTTATCTTGTTTCAATAGCACCTTATAATTGGTTTTATAAAAACTCCTTTTCTTAACGCCTAAAAGTAGGCAACACCGATATGGAATAAAATTAAAACAAAATATTATAAATGGATTATTTTCGATATTTAAGTCGAATCTCAACAAAGAACTCTCCGGAAACGCTATATTTTTTGTCTAAAAAATCGATGATTTAGAGTTTATCACCAAAATGCGATCAATTTGCGACGAAAATTTTAATTTCACCATATAAAATTATTAAAATACCTTATTTCCCAAATTTTAACCGTATTTCCCGCAGATAACTCTCTGTAATTTAAGGTTTTCTAAATGACCCTGAATTACAATTTGAATGTAAATTTAAGATCTGATGACTTGGCTTTAGACTGTATATTATTCGATCCCAACTGTCGATTCTGAAGACAACAACTGTTAGCAGCATTAATTTTTGAGAAATCGTGCAAGATTTAATATTATCTGCGTCGTTCAGTTTATAGATATTGTTCCCAAATGAGAGCCCTCAACTGTCTCCAAGTAACCTCTTTTGTCGAATATGCTGGGTGACATTGTCAACGTATCGTCTACAAAAATTAAATTTAAAAAATAAATAAACCAAAATTCGAAAAAAAAAACTCATGAGCAAAAAAAACAATAAATTTAGTAAAAATAATAGAAACAAATAAAAAGAGGCAACAATGGTTAGAGATTTTAGGGATCCTCTGGAAGTTTTTATGAATCCTATGGAAGATTTCGCAGATCATGTTATATCTGTAGCTGAGAGCATTCCCAAACAACAAAAACACAACATTTAAAATCGAGTGACATTTGAACATTTTGTTGGACAAACCTTAAGGAAAAATAACGACGTCACCAACAAAATTCAGCAACAAAATTAATTAACAAGTGTTTTTTTCGAGAATTTTTTTTATCTTTTGATCTGGTGAACATTTTGGAATATCGAAAAAAATTGGTTGTTGTTAAGGAGTGAACGATTTTTGAAAGATATAAACGTTAAAAGTCCTACAATTGTATATATATTTAAAAAATATTTCCAAATTTGACTATTTTTCGTTTTTAGGGCTGAACAAAATTTGGGTATTTTTTGTTACATTTTTTTAACACAATTTGATGGAGTTGGATTTTAAAAAAATTCACGTTTTTCATATTAAAAATGTTTATCTGTTTGATTTGGAAATTTGAAAAAAATTAATTTGATTTTTCGACTTTGTCGAACTGTATCTCAGGCATTCGAAGAGCTATTGAATTCAATATTTTTCCCCCCTTTAACTTTTGAAAACTAGGCACGCAGATGAAACGACCAGCTCATTTATTTTCTCCTAATGTCAATTTTTATCCAAATCGAACTGGAGTTTTTTGCCTCCAAGTGCCGAGAGCATATGTGCCAGGCGTAGGGTAGGAAAAATAACATTCCCGCATTTTAGTGCAAACAGGACCATTTTATAGAAAATTTTGCTTGTCTTCTGCATTCCCATTGTCCTTGTGATCCCCCTACGCCTGACGAATGTTTCCCTGTACGTGAATGTATTTGTGCACATTTGTTCGTGCAACACAATGAGTATGAAAATGAAGATGACTATGATGATGACGATGACGATGATAGTGACACATAAAAAGCAAAGTCCTTTTTAAATAAAGCGACATTTGAAAAGTGTTACAAACAACATTTATACTTGTTATCTCTCTCTCTCTCTCTCATCTTGTGTATGTGTGTTTGTGTATATCTTCAAGGATTCACTTACACTTATGTTGTGTGCACAGAGAAAAGCTGCTTTCCTTTCATCTGAATCTTCGAAAGCGGCAACAACAGCAACAATAACGACCAATGAAATGGAGATTGTGTCGTACACGCACATATGAACATTTTGAAGCGCTCCACTTGGATATCTGCATACGAATGTGTTAATCTGAATAATATGTAATAAGGCTTTAATAAGATTCTCAGGACATTTTATGACACACATATAAACTCACAGAGTGGGAGAGAGAGAGAGAGAGAGTACGGCTTAAGGCCACTGCATATTGGATGGTTAAATATGACAATTGTGGCTAAATAGCAGCAAATCTTACAAAAAGTCTGCAAATGTTTTTGAGATATGTGTGTGTGTGTGTGTGTGTCGTTCGGGAGTAGCTCTTTTCGCTGTGGCAAATGGAACAGCACAATTGGCTGTCACATTTCATCGCCAGATACGTTAGACGCAACTAAGAATATGACTACAATGAACCTCTACCATCGTGGGCTTTGTAAACATTTCTGTTCATGAAGGTAGCTGCCATTCAGACGACGAAACGATGACAAGACATTGAAAAGGCCATTGGCGACAGTTGTGTGGTAATATGGTTCGAGTGCACAGTGGATGGAAATTGAGAGACTTTTCACTTTGTATGCGGCCAGTGTGTCGAAGAATGGTTGCGATTTCATTAAATATAAGAAACCTTTCATAAAATATATAAAACAGTGCATAAAATATATGAAACATTTCATAAAATACAAGGTGGCGCAAAAGTAATTCTCCTATCAGAAAATGCTATACATTTTGCGATTGTCCCCTAATATCAGTGGCAACTGTGGCGGCGGCCATTTACATGACATCATATTCTCGACTTGATGTAAACAAAAATTGAAAGACCAAATAAAAATAATCCACAAGAAGAATCAAAGAATCATTTTTTACAAACCAAAAACCATCAGAAGTTTACTTTTGCGCCACCTGTTATATGAAAAATTTAAAAAAAAACTATAAAAAAAATTCCATAAAATATATGAAAATTTCATAAAATATATTAAATTTTAATGTAATTTCATAAAATAAATAAAAAAATGCATATAATACTTGAAAAATGTATATTAGGGTGTCCTAATTTGATTTTAATAGCTTATAATGTAAAGTATTTTTTAGAATTTTTTCAGATTTTTCTAGAAACGGTTTAGAGGTGCCGCATACCGGTTTTTTGCAAAAAATTCGGGTTTCTCGAGTTTTTCGTATGGTCAATAAAAATGTTTGAAAAAAAATTAATGAACGATTTTCATAATATAGATTTAGAAATATCTTAATATATATTTACCCTCGACACTGATTCACTGACTCTGTCACGCAGTACGTAGGAATTTAAATAGGCATTCTATAATTCTATAAATAATAATAATAAAAAAATAATATTTTTTTTTTGTACAGAAATTGTGTTTTCCCCAAATTTTTTTTTTACCAAATTTTTTTTTTACCAAAATTTTTTTTTTACAAATTTTTTTTTTCAACAAAATTTTTTTTTTCCACAAAAATTTTTTTTTCAACAAAAATTTTTTTTTTCAAGAAAAAATTGTTTTTTAACAAAATTTTTTTTCCATATTTCAAAGGGCGCCATAGGCGCATTACAACTTACTAGTATGAAATATTTTAACAAATGTTTTCAGTCAAAGAAATATTTCGAAAACCAATTTTTGTAAAATGGTACGAAATATTTCATAAACTTTAGGAAAAATCCCATAAAATATATGAAAAATATATACTAGGCTATCAAAAAAAAAATATATTTCTTTTTGGCTCTACCTGATTTTGATGGTGTAAAGTTTTTTGAGAATTTTTTCATATTTCTTTAGAAACGTTTTAAAGAGGCAAGAAACGGTTTTTTTGCGAAAAATTCTGTTTTTTTGATATTGAAAATGTTTTGATTTGAAAATGTTCATATTTCAAGCACAAGTTGGTCAATAAAAAGCATTTTCCAAGTCGTTGAGTCCTCATTTCAAAACAAAAATATTAGAGCTTTAATTTGATTTAAAGACTTTTCCAACAAGAGGTGTTATTTTGAATCACCCGGTATTTCGATTGCTATCACTTTTGAAGCTTTAATTCTTTTTGACATTTGACAAGTACTAAAAATGGAACGCATTGAAATTATTAAAATTCATTACAAAATTCAATATTCACTATTCGGACTGCGATAGAGAAAGTGGTAGAAAAATTCGAGCTGTTAATGAGGTGAAGAATAAAACCCGTGCACGTCGCTCAACAACAACTGAGAATGTTGCTGCTGTAGACCAAAGTGTTGAAGAAAATCCAGGTTTGTCCATTACTCGTCGTACTTTGGAATTGGACATTCCACAAAAGTCATTACACCGGGTCTTGGGTCTTACAACTTATAAAGTTCAGTTAACACAAGAACTCAAGCCGACCGATCAGCAACAACGTCGTGTCTTTGCTGATTGGGTCACCAAAATAACACATCTTGTTGGAAAACCCTGTATTATTATTTCTTTTACTGTAAAATGTGTTTTTCATGAGTTAGCTTCATTTTATTCGAAGGTACCGATGTATAAAAAATGGGATTGCGTTGATCAATTTTCGGTTTATTGCTGGATCATTTTGAAATTTTCACAGAGCTTGGAGGAGAATTGTTGAAGTGCTTCGAAATCATTTATTCAGCAGTTTAAGACCAACAACAGATTGTCGAGCCAACTGAAGTAAGTAGGAAAAACTGGGCGGAACAACGCGCCTTAATTAAAAAAAAAAAGCTATATCTGGCATAACTATCTAACGTAGTCATGGATTTTTTTACCACAAAATTACAATCCCCTCTGGAATAAAAATTTACTTAAAAAAGGGCGGCGCCACGATCCCCTTTAACATATCACCATACACGTGGTTGCTTGTGAAAACCACAGAAACGTTGACTTCAATTGCTGTTAATAATTAAAATCAAACCTATGATTTATTTATCCCGCTGTAAAAAAATAGTTCTGTTGTTGTTAGACTCCGTTGTATCGATAAAAAAAAAACTCACCATACTGGTTTCGAGGTAAGATGTTCTCGGACTTGGGCCACATTGTTGCCTTACACATCACTGTGTCCCGGAACCCAGCAGGATTTCAATGTCTGGCGGTATGTTTGTTGTACACACAGGCAAGAAACTGTGTATGTTCGTGAGTGTGTGTGTCTGACAACCCATATGTGTGTATAACAAACATTTATTGACCATAATATTGTTTTTTTTTTGCAAAGTCCAATAACACTAACAATTACGCACACACAAACGTGTTTACAAACGTATGTACATGAATAAATGACATCAAAGAAAATGTAGCTTTTAACTGTGTATGTGTATGGGATCATTTACATATGTGTGTAAGTGTCAAAGGGCCACTATATTCATTCAGTTTACAATTGCGTCGCTTACATTCGATCGTTGGCAATGACTGTGTGTGTGTGTGGGGGGGAGGGTGAGAGGTTTTGGGCGAATGGATGCCGTAACACAGTGAATTTCCCTTTAAAGGATAACTACTCAATTATGCTGAACTTGTGGCTCGTGCTGTAATGGCCATACAAATAAGAAATGTCTTCTGTCAGTTCCTAGATAGGCTGTATTAGAATATCCTAGCCTATCTTCATCTGTGCATAAGGTTGAATGAATTGCAAATGTGTAAATGCCTACGTTGGCAACACGTTGAACCATAGAATGTTACAGATTGAAAGGAAAAAGATGCCGTTGTTTTTCATCGAAACCCGATGGTCGGCATTTGCCAGAGGCAACGTAAAAAAATACTTTTTTTGACTACATCGTATTGAAATGAAAAACAAGACATGTGACTCGTTTCTTTAAGAGGCTCGAAAAAAGCTTCCTTCAGTTATCACCTAGGAAAATTGGTATTCTACAAATCACTTGGTGTTCATGTGTACAGTCTTGCCTAACCGATTTAGGATCACCTTTCGAAGCTATACCCCCTCAATTAGTAAGAAGTTAACTGGTTGGGAAATCGCTTAGAAATTCCGGATCATAAGAATTTGCTGGCTACCTCAGAGAACAAAGTGGCTACCTCAAGAGGATACTGCCGAGAATTCTGCCCACGGAAACCATAAGTGTGCCCTCAATGGGCTTCATTGAATCACGCATCTGAAATAATATATGGTCAGAGAGCGACAAATAAAATGTCGCAAATACCACAAGCTGATAGAAACAAATCGAAATCTCTAATGGAATATTCAACAAGTGGAAAAGTTCCAGTCTGATATATCAAATGTCAGTAACATCTCATGTTTCATATTGGGGCGTGGATTTCGCTTGCTTTAGTTGGCTCTACAATCTATTGTTGGTCTTGGTCTGATTTCCAAGACCTTCGGTCTTGTTCGTGCTTTCTCCACAAACCAATGATTTGCATATCTTCTTCCACTCAGTCTCGGTCTTGTGTATCTTTGTCTTCCCTGGTAGAATTCAATTCCATTGACGAAAAGTCTGTACGTTTTGATCCAGTAAACAGTATGGAGGTCTGTAAAAAAAACTGATTGTAGTTAGTGAGTGAGGGAGTACTTTAAGGTTCATATTAGCGGTAGTGTGTGCGACTATCACACAGAAGAACCCGAGTTCGAAACCGATTAAGACCATCAAATATTTTTCAGCGGCTGTTCACACCTCATAAATGTTGGTGACGACTAAGAGAGTAATCTCTAAGCCATGTAAAACTTCTCTAGAAAAATCATTAGCCGTTCGGAGCCGGCTTTAAACAGTAGATCCCGGCCAGTGAGTATGCAAATTATATCGTACACAGCTCAATGATGCGAGAGAAGTTCCCAGTCTGTTCCCTTCGGAATGTTAAGGAAAATTAGTAAATATGTTAGCATTTAAAATCGGACAATTGGATATATTTTAGAAATATATTATTTTTTTTAGCGCCCCGGTAGGCGAGTTGGTAGCGTGCTTGCCTATCAGCGTGGGGGTTGTGGGTTCGATTCCTCTGGTGGGTCTGTCGCTGCAAAAATCTAAACATATGGTCTGTGTCACCCGGTTTACCCTTGGACCCAAAAATTAGAATATAAATTTACTTTGTATTGTAATCTTAATATATATTTACCCTCGACACTGATTCACTGACTCTGTCACGCAGTACGTAGGAATTTAAATAGGCATTCTATAATTTTCTATAAATAATAATAATAAAAAAAATAATATTTTTTTTTTTGTACAGAAATTGTTTTCCCCAAATTTTTTTTTTTTCCAAAATTTTTTTTTTAACAAAATTTTTTTTTCTACAAATTTTTTTTTTTCAACAAAATTTTTTTTTCTACAAAATTTTTTTTTTCCACAAAATTTTTTTTTTCAACAAAAATTTTTTTTTTCCACAAAAAATTTTTTTTTTCAACAAATTTTTTTTTTCAAGAAAATTTTTTTTTTCAACAAAATTTTTTTTTTTTCAAGAAAAAATTTTTTTTCAACAAAATTTTTTTTTTCTACAAAATTTTTTTTTTTTTCAGAAAAACTTTTTTTTTCCCCCATATTTCAACGGGCGCCATAGGCGCATTACAACTTACTAGTTAATAATAAATAAATAAAATATTTATTTTTGTATTTTGTTTTTATGTGGGGTTGCGGTGACCAAATTCTGAAGCTGAAATTACTTCTTCACGCATCGTATTTAACATATCCCTCCTTGCCGGATTATTATATTATTGGAAAACTTCGGCCTATGGCTATTTCGAAGGGCACACTGGTTCTTTCTACAATAAAATTATTGAATCAATTATTGGCTCGACTAAAAATATCTCAATGGCAAAATGACCCAAACTAAAAAAATATGATGACCCAAAAAATCTCAAGCAAAATTGGCGAATTTTTTCATTGCGAAAAATACCCCAGAAGAATGGAGGGATTTTTTTCATAATTTTTAGATAATATTTCATTTTTCGTTTTTGAACCATTTTTATTAAAATTTCCAAAATCTGCAGGAAATAGTATAGAAAAACAGAAAATCTGCAGTAATAGTGAAAATGCGTTGACTGCCTTATGGATTGCCAAAAATACCGAATATTCGAAACATTTCTTTAAAAGCTGTCATTCCAGCAAACGACAACGTCGTTATGTATATTTTATTCAAAAGTCATTGCTGATATGATTAAAGTGAGGAAATTCAAATTTTGCTTACGGTCGTTGATGTTGAATTCTTAGATTTGAAGGTGAGTTAATATTTTTAAACGCTGCAATGGGTTTGGCGCTTGTTAATTGGGAAATTTTCCATATATTATTTGGCTGATTTTTTCGAATGTTTGGGGAAATGTTTATGTTGACCTTTTTTCGGACTTTTTCATCTACTTTTGGGAATTCTTCATTTGGGGAATTTTTCATTTTATTTTTTGGGTAGTTTTGCATTTGGGACATTTTTCATAGAGCCGCTCTTATTAAATAACTGTGTATCATGTTATTTAGCAACAAATGCAGCAGCCGCGTGTGTGCTGCATTGGCGATTGCTGTTGGCAATTGTTTCGTTACATGTCATCACATCCTTCGTTGATCCATTAACAATAGACCGCCGCCGGCAGTGTCAGAAGTAAAGTGTTAATAAGTGGCAACAATATCAAATGTGACAATTTGATTGGATTTTAATCGAAATGGCGGATTGCTAACATATCAACCTTTTGACATTTCATTGTTTGTCAACTGCAGCATCAGCAGCTGTTGCTACTGGTGGTTTTGTTGCTGTTGTAGATGTTTTTTTTTTTTTTGCGGCAATCAGGACATTCCGGCAATTGTTGACATTGAGCTTTGCATGTTTTAATTGTTGACGTTTTCATGTTTTTTCCGTTTCCTAACCTCGCTGCCACTGAAATTGTTCCTTTGTTTGTTTGTGGCGCCAACTCCAATGAAGGAGTACAAAAATTCACTTAAACGAGACTTTTATAAACGCCATTTGGAGAACGTTTGTCTTTGTCTTGCATACGAAATTCATGTTGTGTTCATAGTGAAATGGAATAGACAAGAACAACTGAATGCCATTAATTAAATGACAGCAATTAAAATTGGACAAAGGGGACGTCCGTGTAAACTATCAAAGAAGAGTCTGTTAGTATACAGCTAATTGAAGAGCACAATGACAAATGGCTGAATAGAAAGGAAATGTCTCAATTGGTTTATCCATGAAATTTTAAATTCATGTTGCGAAATGTTTTGGATATATTGGCCTCTACGAGTTCTTATGTCTAATCCCATGAAGAAAATCTTGAATATTAGTAATTTTCGCGCCCACAAGTGGGTGGTAACGTAAATCCACGAACCCTGTTTCCCAGGATCCAGAATTTCTGCACTGAGGCCACGTAAACTTTGTTCTTACCCATGAAATGCAACTGCCCATCGGACTCTCTTTGGGAGTGGTGCACCAGCATCAGGTGGCAACTCATTTGGTGTCGTAGGGATTATAAGTTTTAGGTGATTCAAACCGTTTTTTACCACTTTGTTGGAGAGCCGGTGAAAATGCAGAGATCCTTGCCTTCTCCCCAGTCCCCCAAACATCCCCTGATTAGTTTTCAATCATCAAGAAAAAACCCTCTGTTCTGTCTTTCTATCAGGGTGGGTGTGTCACCACGTATCCCCGAATTGGAGGAGAAACCTACACTTTCAGCGTGGACCAGCAAGGCATCTGATCAAGATGAAGCATAAATTTGAGTGAAAGAAAAAATCCTTTATTCATATATATGCCAAACATATCATACAACCCTTATAAATATTCAATTAAAGCGTTTACAGCTCAAAAATAAAAATAAAACATAACACCGTCTTACACACATTCTGTCCTATGAACCAAATTTACTTTTTCGGAAAGGGGATAAAAAATAAAAATACACGTGTATCGGCGATTTTTATGTACACGTCAGAATTTTTTTTTTTTTAACTTTGAGGTATGAAGCTCGTAGTGGCCTGTGTGAAAGCCTTTGGGCCGATTTTTAATCCTTTTTCAGTGATCCAATCGAGACTCGTGGAAATGTCTGTATCACGTCAAATTTTTTAAAAAATAGATTTTTATCAATTCTCAGATTTTTCCCAATTTTTATTATTTTTGAAAAAAAAATATTTTTTTCACTTTTCTTAGCATAACTTGAAGAGACTCCAAATTTTTAAACTACTTAAGCCTTACGGAAAAAAATGTTTTTTTAACTGAAACCTTAAAAAAAGATAACCATTTAAAAAAAAAAAATAGGAAAATCTAAAAATTGATAAAAATTTATTTTTTAAAAAAAAATTCTGGCGTGTACATGAAAATCGCCGATACACGTGTATTTTTATTTTTTCCCCTCTTTTCGAATATGTGCATTTGGTTCATAGGACAGAAAAAAATCTATTTTTTGTAACACGGTGTAATTTGAAATCACAACTTGCCCGCAAACCGAAGCCCTTGATGAATATTTTATATTTTCTGAACAACACCGTCACACACACATCTTTGCTGTTTTGTTTTTATTATTGTAAAAATGTGTTTACAATAGAAATTTCTTTAAATTCGCTAGCTGTATTTAAATCCAGCACACTAGACAACGAAATCCAAGATGCCTGGCAAGGTATTTATGATGCTGCTGGTGGTGGTGGTGGCGTTGGTGATGGCATTGATGATGATGACTTCCGTTGGAATAGGTAAATTGGGTATGTTTGCTGTCATAATAATGATGGTTCTTTAGCTGCACAGTGGTACATTTTAGACCGATTAAACAATGTCCATAAATAAGAACCTCAGGCACGAATTGTTTAGTGGTTATTCAATACCATTTTTTTCAGTTACATCTATTGCGTAATAAAGACTTCGGTCTTAAGGCTTATAAAGTTCAGTTAGCACAAGAACTCAAGCCGACCGATCAGCAACAACTTCGTGTCTTTGTTGATTGGGTCCTTGAAATGCATGAAAATGATCCGGAATTCCATCGAAAACTCATATTGACTGATGAGGCTCATTTCCACCTCGGTGGCTACGTTAACAAGCTAAATCACATTGATCATATTTGGTCACCGAGATCTTGTGATTTAACACCTTGCGACTTCTTCCTTTCGGGCCACGTAAATTATTAGGTCTACGCCATCAGCCCAGCCTCGATACAAGCCCTCAAAAATATAATTCGTGAGGCTATCGAGGACATAGGGCAGCCACTTTGCGATTTGGTTAGGAAAAATTTCATGAAAAGGATATGGTCCTGTAAGGGTGGTCGTGGTGGCCATGTGGCGGATGTTGTCTTTCATTATTAACGGCATACCTTCCTCTTTATTATGAAATAAACATCTGATCATTTATCGCAAAAAATAACACCTCTTGTTGGAGAACCCTGTACCATTAGTAAGGATTTTTAAATGCTTCCTCTGACAGGGGACTACAGTGCACTGCCATTCCAAGGAAAGAAGACATACACATCCTCTGGCACTCACACACACAGTCCTTTAAATGGGATTATGGAAATAGCAACAATAGCGAACGGTGGTTGGGGGGGGGGGGGGGGTTGTGGATGTAGGCTATAACGATTTTCCCTTTCACACTGTCACATCTAATGACAGTCAGGCAACGAAATTAATGGTGACATACTTAGAATGGTGCGCATACATGTACACAGTTACACACACGCACACTCATATGTACTTGTGTATTTTGAACACATGAACAGGTTTGTGATTTCTTTTTATTTCGTTATTTCATGGAAACTTCGACATTTAACATTGACAGCGAATGTTGCTTAACATACAAGCTGTCGCTATCGATTTGTATTCCTTCTTTGCTCCTCTAGGTATCTTTCAGTTATTTTGGGTTCCTTTTTCGGAGCCCGAAACTAGGATTCCCTGAAGGTGATGAAATTAATTGTCGTCAAACATAGTTTGAAATTTGCTTCAAACTTTTGCCCGTAAAATGGTTTGAAAGGGAAATATGAAAAACCAAAAGATATCCTTCGTTTGGTTTAAAACTATCCTTGATATTATTCATTCATGCAATGACCCGGTCGGTGTGTGTAGTTTGCTTTCACAACATCGGTGACCACATGTAATTCTTTGTTAGTGAGCATAATGTCCCGACAATGTTGTGTGGCAAATTGTAGGCCTAAGGATTGTAGATGTAATGGAGGTTGGAGTTGGGGGTTCTTTGAAAAAAATATACTTGAATGAAAACTAAAAGGTGGGGCAGATATAAAAATGCCAATACCTGTGAGATGAAAACCTGTGACTTCGTTTCATTACGCTATCAGTATCATGTAATCCGGGGATTTTAATGTACCTTTTAAGTCATAATGCGGTCCACGGCAATCCATTGTTTATTTTTCAAGCTCCAATCATTGGCCTTTTCCTAGATGCACCAGTGTGTTAATGCCGAAATCGTTTGATTACCTCATACAATCCCGTCTGTAGCCTGGTCAATTTAAAAGGCTTTCGTCGAAATGTCTCCTTAGCTTGACACAGCGTAAATGAAACAACCTGGGCTCCCTGGCCAAATTTTACACAGAGCCTAAAATACTATGATTTTATTAACCATGTCGAGCCCTTAGCGCTATTTCATCGTAAGTGAAATTTTCTCAAAAAAGTTTTTATTGCGGAATTTAAAATGTTGTTTGGGAACACATGGACGGAAATTTTCAAAAAATAAAAATTTTCAATATTTTTCAAAAAAAAAAGGGGGGGTAACATTTTATCGTACGTAAGCAACGACTTTTCCAGGAAAGGAACTTTATCGTAAGCGACAGTATTACACACAGAAATAAAATCAATTTAAAGTAAAAATTCGCAAAATAATATACTAACTAATTTAAATTCACTTACATTAAGAACTATTCAATATATATTATTTAAGACAAGTACGACCGGCATTAAATGCAGCAGGGTTGAATCTTACATTTAGTAGAGGAAGAACAATTTGGGCACCATCTGAGTGGGCAACAATGATTAGAAATGCTCGTACAAAACCAAATGGCTATCAATGCATTGTGCTAAATCACTTAGATTTTAAAGACTGGAAGTCTTTTTCTGCCTATCTATTTCTGCCCTCAAAGATAAAAATTCAATTTAATACATTGAGATTGGTGCATTTCGACAAAAATAGTTTTCGTGCACAATTTAAATATGGCTATTTTGAAGATAGTAAAATCGATGAGTTGGATATGAATTCAATAGTTCGTTCCGCAAAGAATTCACTGATCATCGCCAATGGACCCAAACTGATTCACTCAGAAGAGTTGCCGATATCTGTTAAAAAATATAAAGACCTAAGAAGCTTGTGTGAAAAAGGAATAATCCCTCAAATATACCACCATGAGTATTTAAATATGAAAAGTGACGATAACGTTATCAATGCATTGACAGAAAGTGACAACGAGGACTCCCGTTGAATTTTCGTTAACTAAATTTTGAATTACCTTAAAATTTCTTTAATTTGTTATTTTTGAATAAATGTATAAGATATTATGTGAATTTTTTTCAATTCAGAGTTTAAAAAGAAAAAAAAATATCGTAAGCGACACAGTTTTAACAAATTAAGTAGACTAACGCCAGAAATTTCTATCGTAAGCGACATAACTTAGCTAAAACGGAAAAAAATCTTCGTTTCATCGTAATCATTTATTCACAATGGAGATTTTATAACCTTTTGCATTTAAAGATTTTTAGTTTTGCGCAAATTTGGCAAAATAATTAATAAAAACCTTCTCCTGTAAAAAATGTGTTTTGTCGCTTACTCGATGTGTCTAACTAAATTTTTCATGGTACCCTTTTTTAAAAAATTTCTATTTTTGCAAAGAAATAGAAATAAATCAATGTTCTCGAACAACAAAAACAAAAACTATAATTTCATAATATTAACCATTTCATTCTTAAATTGATCATGTATTGTTTCCAAAAATTAACTATGAATTTTTAATAGTAAACATTTTTATGGTTAAAAAATTTAACAATGCATTGTTAAAACTACAATTATTAACAATTTTCATGGTTACAAAAATGCAACCATGAAATAGTTAAATTAACTATTATTATTGTTAAAAATTAGTCAACCAGAACATGTTTAAATTAACCTTTATATAACGTAGACTACAAATGATGTTTATTTATGTTTAAGTTAACCTTAATTTTTGTTCTCTATGTAATTGTGTTTGCTAGCTTTTTTCTGTTACAGATGGCTGCAAGCAGTCCCACAGCCATCTACAGGGCAGACTTTATACTTCACATGCGAAAATGATGGCGGCTACGTTTTCCTGTCTACGAAATTACCATTAACTTATTATGAAAGAGTTTGTTGACATACTAATACTTGTGCAAAACCACGGAGGTCTTCTGCCCTCTAGATTCCATTTGCTAAGTCGCATGCGGATTTTTCGAACTATACTTGTCCGTATTAGCTGTGAAGGAATAAACTTGGCTCTAGTCAGTGATTTATTGCATCTATTGTCAGCTCATCCCAATTCATGCCCCGGCTGCTACAGAATCACCACTGTCACTGCAATGTTCAGGGCGTTGTTGTGCGTTGCGTGTGGGATATGCTACTATCTTGTGCCGGCCAATCGGTGGTCGTGCTAACCTCACAGAAGGTTGCTCTTTCAGAATAAATCCTAAATAAATGTCATGTTTTTGATAGTATTTTTTTTTAAATTTTATCTAGTCAGAGGCGAACGTCTCCTATAAATGCCAGCTGTGTTTTTTTCCACAACCGTTCCATAGAATTTCTATAAACGAATAAGTGGCATAAGTTTGCAGCGAAAACACGGATGTGAAGTCGTGCCAACATTTAACCAGACACATGGTTAACAAAATCATTGTATTTTAGGATCTGCTTGACTCTGACTCCGACTCCAGCATTTTTCAATGGCTCGACACCGACTTCGCAAATTGTATTTCCCTCCACTATTCGTATACTCAATTTTACTTAAAGATACAAATATTTCATATAAAGCAAAATATTTCAAATTTTAAAAAAATAAATTAACAGTTTATATCGATTTCAATACATTTTATTTATTAAAAAAAATATTAACAAATTAATTCGGTTGCAACACATTTTATTGATTTTATGGGAATAATTATAATTTTATCTACATAAAACTCGATGTAGGAGTCGAGCAAATTTTTCCACTCCAGACTCTGGGCAAATTTGTCAGACTTCGACTCTGAGTCCACAGCTGTAATGCCTTTGCAAATATACTCAAGTCGTCGGCCCCAAATTATTGTCTTTGCCCAGGCTGTCCTGTCCTTCAAATATACATAAGACTAAACACAAATTTTCCGATTCCAATAATGAAAAGTAGTATTTTATTTCTATTCTATACGAATTTTTCTATTCACATTTTAGTTATTGAGTTTTTTTTTTAATTATTTTCGGATCAACAAAAAAACTTTTCACACTGAGAATACTCCCAAGAATTCCTATTCGTACGCCTGTCCGTTTTTTAATATTTTCAATTTCTGCTTTTATGTTTATTTAAAAATCTATGTTTTTTTAAAAACAAAGTTTATTGCCTCCCTAAAGCTAAAAGTTTAATTTCTTAGAACTAATAGCAGAACAAACTGACTTGAGAGATGATGGCTGTTCTTTACCTTTTTCGTCATAGAAGCATCGTCTACATGTGGTATTACGTAAAACCAGGAGTCAGATATCCGTCGTCTGGTCCCTGACTTTAGAATAGTTAGCGGAAACTCTCACAATTAACTAAAGACAACAATTCGTTCTTCAGCCGAACTATTCGCAGGTGGAATACTCTGCCAGCAAGTGCTTTTCCAGCCAGCTATGACATTCCGAGATTGAAGTCAAACCTCAACAAACTCTACTCCCTCTTTCCTCCCTTCGTTTTACGATCGGAGTAAATTCAGATTTTTTGAAAAGCTAAATTCAGTACCAAACATTTTTTTCATTCGTACACTCTACAACACCCCGAGATAGTATTTATTACGCGGTGTCTTCGGACCTAAAGATCGAGTTCACATGTCGTTGCTTTTGGTTAAACATTCTATGGCTATGTTTGACAGCGAAGTCAAATATAATTTAAAATTTTTTTATTTCGCTTTCTATGTATTTATGATGACCATTGCAGATAACCTTTATAAAGACCTCAAAAAATTATGAAACTTTTGTTTTTGAAATATTAATTTTTATTCATAAACAAAAAAGTTATAGCGATTTTATAAATCTGTAGGACGCCTAACACCTATTTAGAGTACTTAGGGTCTTTTTGCAAATGAACATGTATGCCATACATCTGTACATTGCAAAGTGTTTGAAGTTTTGTAAGACGCTTAGTTCTCATAGCCATTGTTTGAAGTTTCACCCATGACCAACAGTTTCAGCATCTAGCTGGAAATCTATTAAAATTGCAACACTTCATAAAAGTTTTTCAATTAACAAATAAAACTTTGTGTTGGTGTGTGTGAGTGTGTTGTGAAGAGAAACTGCAAATATTCAATATTTCAATTTCCTTTTAGTTTTCCGAAAACAAAACGGAAATTGAATTTATTTCATTTACAAAATATAGTCTAGTGGATTTAGAAATTTGTGTGTTTTGCACGATTGAAGTGTTAAAGGCAGAAAATATGGTAAATTGAGATTGATCATCTTCCAGATTAAATATCGAAATGTAATGAATAAAACCAGATGTCTCTTGTTGTACCACCACCAGACAAGCCTATTATACAGATCACCCAAAAGTGCTGGCTACACCGTAAGTGATCGATGAAAACCATGATATGATTTTGAACGATCGAAGAACTGCAGCGCGGCAGACGGCTGAGACTGTACTGCCCTCCTAACAGTGGGTGACCCGTACCATGTTGTATGCAACAAAAACTGGGAGTAACTTCTTAGCTTATTAGCATTTGGTTACGGGGTCTGAACGGAGACAAATCGAGATTATAGTATGTTTTGTATTTTTATATATTTTTAAGAATAGGACAGGAAAAAGTTGTCGGTGAGATGGATGTGAACAGAGAAGCAACCGTACGACCACTTCGAAGGGTTCAAAGCAAAGGGTGTGGTGGAAATATATTTTTCTTTTAATTTACACATTTTAGTTAAATTCAATGCCAAAATTCAGAAAATTTCCAAAAATTTCTTTAATTTTACAAAAGAAAAATGCCCGATTATCTGACCAATAATCGCAGGAATCGGGAAGTATAAAATTGAAAATTGCTGGCGAATCACGAATAGACAATTTCGACTGTACGAAAATTACCACAAATGAAAAATGCCCCCCAAAAAAATTAAGAATTCCCCAAACTAAATGAAAAATCCTTCCTAAAGCCCAATATGACAATTTCCCCAAAAATTCTGAAAAATCCTCCAAACAGCGGTTTTGTTTTGAACATGGGTTTTTACAATTTAATAGTGATTTTTTTTTTATTTTGTGGCATTTTTTAATGGTATATGTCGTATATTTTTTAAATTTTTTTTTATAATTTCCCTATTTTTTAAGGTGGGGGAAATTCCCAAATTTTTAATAGTGGGAAATATTATGTTTTTTTTCGAACTTTTTCTAAACAAATGTGAATTATAAATGTGAATTATATATCGAATATTTTTTAATTCTTTTTGTAATTTCCCAATTTTTTAATAGTGGGGAAAATTTTCCAAATTTCTTAATAGTGGGAAATATTTTGTTTTTTTTTTGGGGATTTTTTCAAAACAAATGTGAATCATATATCGTATATTTTTTTTTTTTTTTTTTATTAGTTCCCAATTTTTGAATTGTGGGGGAAATTTTCCAAATTTCTTAATAGTGGGAAATATTTTGATTTTTTTTTGGGGATTTTTTCAAAAGAAATGTAAATCATATATCGCATATTTTTTATTTTTTTTTTATAATTTCCCAATTTTTTAGTAAAATTTTTCCAAATTTCTTAATAGTGGGAAATATTTTGTTTTTTTGGGATTTTTTCAAAACAAATGTGAATTATATATCGAATATTTTTTAATTTTTTTTATAATTTCCCAATTTTTTAATAGTGGGGAAAATGTTCCAAATTTCTTAATAGTGGGGAAAATTTTCCAAATTTCTTAGTAGTGGGAAATATTTTGTGTTTTTTTTTTTGGGATTTTTTCAAAACAAATTTGGATTATATATCGTATATTTTTTAGATTTTTTTTATAATTTCCCAATTTTTTAATAGTGGCGAAAATTTGCCAAATTTTTTAATAGTGGGAAATATTTTTTTTTTGATGATTTTCAAAACCAATGATTATCATATATCGTATAATTTTTTTTAATAATGTGTTGGGATTACGACCCTTGTTAGAGACGACAAAAAACAAAAATGTTTTTTTTTTCTTTATTTCGTTTCTAAATTCTTTCCACTTTCATTAAAAGTTGCCTAAGAAAACTTTTAAAACTGATAACAAAAAAAATGTCTGGCATTTCATGCACACCAACTCGTATATGCAGATGTTGCTGCAGGGCGATGTTCCATCACCAACACCACCCACGGCAGTAAAATCGTCTGTCTATGTTTTTATGTTCATTTTCAAAGTGAAAACTAAAGAAAAGTAATTCAAAGAATGAAAATGAAAGGAAAATATCTCTCAGGGGAGGTGGTAGAGATATCGCAACAGAAACGGATGTTGTGTGTTTGAGTTCGCTTGACAGAGATAAATTTATGAAAAATTACTGACACCATCCATACATTCAGAGAAGAGTCCGCCCGCCAACCAGCCAGAAACATGACCAAGAACAACCGACATGTTGACGCCAAAGTCCCACATGATGAACATGTTGGCATCACATAAGTGGCAGTAGCAACAACGGGAGGCAACAACATCAAGGAGGCGTTTATCTGGAGGTCAAAAAAGCACACACACTCACATATACACACCAACATAGGTCAAGTTCTCCCTACATCATTGGAAGAATTTATATTTTTTTTTTTGCAGGTGGACTTTTTTTCTGAATAACATTTAAAGCACCATTTTTCACATTTTTTATATTTTTTGTTTGATTTTCTTTGGCTCTGTAATGAAATTCATGGAAAATATGGTTTATTTATTATCGCTTGTCTTGGGAAACTTGTGGAAATAATAAATCAAAATAAAAATGTGTGGCTGGCCATAACGGTGAAGCAGTAAGTCATTAGCCTTAAATGGCGGGGTGGGGGGATGGCTAGAGAGTAATGCGGGCGGGCTATAAATAAATGAAGAGATGTGGAAATTATGGCGTTTTATTTCAGTTAAAATAAATAACACCTTGGCGGATAATAAATCATTAAATAAATGGCAGGAAAACTCGAATATTTGGAATACCAAAGAAACAGGCGCCGATATCCTCCCCAGCTACTCAATTCACTTTCATTCTTCAGCCGTTTTAAAATGATTACACTTTAAAATGTTTCGTAAGAGCAGCGTTGGTTTCTGGAACAAATCATATGTTATTTTAACATTGACGGCTCGTTCCCGTTCGAAATCTTGCCGGAGAGTCAATATCATATCTCCGTCGAATGCTTTAACAACGTTGGGAAATAATGTAAACCCTAAGTAAGAACATACAAGTCTGATATTCCCAAATATCCGAAATCCAAAAGTGGTAATCATCATTGGATGGAAAAATTGTATAACAACAACCTCGAAATACGATGTCCAAAGTGAGCGGAATGCTACATTGGATTTCAATGTTTTCCCAAAAAAACGTTACCTGTCTACAGCTTTACTAAATACAGAATTTGTGCAAGATCGCGTTGGGTGTATTGACAAAGATTTTGCTCGTAAAATCATATTTACTACCATAAGTACTTCCTGCCGAGTGAATTTCGGTCCGGATTATGGAGCAATGGCATCATTGGCCCATTCAACTTTGAAAATGCTGCAATGATTTTAAAAGGTCTAATTCAAAAGTCTTCTTTTAATTTTTTTATGTTTAGCTTCCTCAGTTTATAATTGTTTTGCATTTTATCAGCTGTGGTGTGTCTATTAACAAAAAAAAACCAATCGTTCGTTATTTTTACTCCACTAATAGAATAACGTCCTCAATCGTATCTCTCTCTACTTTACCACCTACATAGATTACGTAATTGTACTTTATGGTATTCTTACAGCTGGTATATGCACGAGGAAGTGGTGGCTCTATGAAAAATACACCAAATGAAAAATGACCAAAAAAAAAATTAAAAATGCATAAAAGAAAATAATAAATGACCAAAATGAAGAATTCCCCAAAATAAATCAAAAATCCCCCCAAACAATTTATGAAAAATTACCCAATGCAAAATTCCTCAAATATTATGAAAAATACAACAATAGAAAAAAGTATGAATGTGAAAAAACTCCAAAGAATAATTAACCCCCAAACAAAAGGGAAAAATTCATAAATCGGGAGCTTTTTTTAAATCTAACAATGCACAATTCCCCAATTTCTTAATTTTGGGTGTTTTTTTGGGATATTTTCAAATATGAATCATATATCGTATATTTTTTATATATTTTTTTTTATGTGTGTTGGGGTTACGATCCTAATTATCACATTTGAAAAATTATTTCAATTTCAAAATGAACGATGTCAAAATGTATGTGTGATTTTTCAGATTTGAATTGGGATAATTTTTAAAATAATTAGGGGCGTAACCCCAAGACATTATTATAAAAAAATATATAAAAAATATACGATATATAATACAAAATTGTTTTGAAAATATCGCAAAAAAAAAATTCACAACTATTAAAAAATTTGAAAAATTTCCCGATAATTAAAAAATTGGGAAATTATAAAAAAAAAAATTAAAAATATTCGATATATAATAATTCACATTTGTTTTGAAAAAATCTCAAAAAAAAAACAAATATATTTCCCACTATCGAAAAATTTCGCCACATTTTAAAAAATTGGGAAATTAGAAAAAATATACGATATATGATTCACATTTGTTGTGAAAAATCTCACCCAAAAAAACGCAAGAATTTAAAAAAATTGCGAATTGTTCACTATTAAATTTTAAAAACAAATGTTTAAAACAAAACCGCGGACGCGCCTTATTTATGAATTGTTCACTTGAGTTAGGGGTGGTATTTAATTTTTCTTTGGGGATTTTTGTTTTGGGGTGATATTGCATAATGAAAAATCACACCAAATTTGGGCTGAACCTTCAGATTTTTGATTTTGGTTGTTAAAAAAATACACTTTTTTCAAAATATAGAAAATCTATTGTTGTATTTTTCTGGTATTTTTCATAATATTATGGGAGATTAGGCTTTTGGTAATTTTTCATAAATTGTTTGGGGGAGTTTTTTTTTGGAATTTTCGGGTAAATTTTCATATTGGGCTTTTGGGAGGATTTTCATGTATTTTTTGGAATTTTTCATTTGGGGCATTCTGATTTTTTTGCGGGGGCATTTTTCATGTGGGGTAATTGTCGTGTACCCGAATTTTTTTTCAAAAATTTCAAAAATTAAAATAACCCACTTCTCACAAAAATTAACTTAACATTTAAATCGATACCAAATCTACGAATATTGGTCGAACACATCCGCTTCTTTGCCTCAAATACATTTAACGAATAATTCCCCAAAATTTTAAAATGCGTAACTTTTCATTGTGGTACTTTTCATTTGAAAATTGAAATATTACCCAAAAATTATGAAGAATTTTCCATTCTTTTTATATGAGATTTTTTTTTTGGGACATTTTTCATATAACCGATGTACTTATTAGTGACATTGATTTGGATTTCATTTGAAAAAAGTTTATCGATTTGCTATATTTCTTCCTCAGTAGCTGGTAATACGAGTACACCCCGTAATGCTGCTTCTGCCAGAAAGTCCTTTTTGCATTTATCAATATTAATTTTATGGTTGATTTTACGAGTAGCTCATGATTAAGTCCTCCATCTACAGAACCGTCTCTCTGCAGCTTCTACTCGGAATTTAATTGACATACACTTTGTAGGTTGGGATTTCTTTATCGACTTTATCAACAATTTCACAATTTGGGTTAATGGATTGGTTTTTTTTTAATGTGGCTCCAGCTATTGATGTATCCGGTGAGGATGCATTGGATTCTCGACGATCACGTGCGTCTTTTCCGCTACCAAAATGCATCACTTTCTGCTTAACATAACCGTCGAGATGAATATGTGCTACATCAGAAAAGCTGATTTTTGAAGCAAAATCGTTATCCATTTCGAGAACAGCTCAAACTGAGAAGCGAGAAGGCAACGGATGATCGTCTACCTTTAATTGGTTATATAATTGGACCTTATAATGAATAAGCCGATGGGTCGTTAAGCAAAATTCTTATCAGTGTATTTTCAATGTTTCCAAACATTATTACAGATGATCGTGTACATTTAAATGTTGAGAAAATAAGCCGAGGTCGTTAAGCAAAATTCTCCTCAGTCTCTTTTAATGTTTCCTGATTTTATTTTTGTTGTATTTGGACTGAATATTAATAACCTCAATGGATGTTCATATAATTGGTGAGAGAATCGGACCTTGTGACAAATAAGCCGAAGTCGCAAAATTCTAATCAGTCTCTTTTTAATGTTTCCTTATTTTTTTGTATTTAGACTGAACCTCAATGAATTCTACCAGCGATCATAACACCGAATATTAAACCGAATAAATATAAACAATTTTTTTAACTATTTCTATAATTATTTACTACGATCTCACATTCGTTCATCATTAACCAATTTATTTATTTCTCTTCCTTCCAGGTGAGTTTTGCGTATTTAGTCTTCAACATGTATGTATTGTCTTCGGAGGAATATGGATATTTTATAACCAGGACAAGACATTTCTCCCATGACTTTGGCAACAGGTATGACAGAATTTTTCGAAAAATAAAACTTGAGTATCAGGGACAGTACATAAGGATTATTTTTATTTTTTTAAATGCAAAACTCAATCATTTAGAGTTTATATAAAATAAAAAGTAATTTCATCATAATGAATGTTTTTGGGCGGTCTTTAAATTTTCGTCATGATTTTTAGATTTTTACAGTTTTCTTCAACCGAAAATGTTTGTAGTTTGAAACTAAATCATTTTGAGAAAGTAAACGCGTGGGAGTAAAAGCACGCAGCTATATTCAAATAATTTATTGTTTGGGTAGAAGTCGGAGAAGTTTAACATTGAATGAGGATGGAGAAAGTGAGGGATTGCATTATGAAGAAAATATCACATGTGGTAACTTAGCTTCAAAGCTTGTATCACCATTTATGCAAATAACATTTATAACAAAAATGTTTAATATTTTTTTGGACTTGGTTGGTTTCGCTGGATTTGTTGTACGAGGATATACAACGATTTTGGAAAAAAAACCCTACAAAAAAGTCGCATATTGAAAATGAATTTTATTTTCAGCGAAAATAATAAAAATCATCTTAATATATATTTACCCTCGACACTGATTCCCTGATTCACTGACTCTGTCACGCAGTACGTAGAAATTTAAATAGGCATTCTATAATAATTCTATAAATAATAATAATAAAAAAAATTATATTTTTTTTGTACAGAAATTGTGTTTTCCCCAAATTATTTTTTTCTAAAATTTTTTTTTTTTACAAAATTTTTTTTTTTCCACAACATTTTTTTTTTCCAGAATTTTTTTTTTTTCAACAAAATTTTTTTTTTTCCACATAAATTTTTTTTTCAACAAAATTTTTTTTTTCAACAAAATTTTTTTTTTTCCACAAAATTTTTTTTTTTCAACAAAATTTTTTTTTTCAACAAAAATTTTTTTTTCAGCAAAAATTGTTTTTCCACAAATTTTTTTTTTCCCAATTTTATTTTTTTTCGAAATTTTTTTTTACAAAATAGTTTTCTCAAAATATTTTTTTCAAAAATTTTAAAATTAAGTAACAAATACTTTCTCAAGCAAATTAACGGGCGCCATAGGCGCATTACAACTTACTAGTAAATATATAAACTAATATTTTATTTAGTTAAATCCATATTTTTCAATATTTCATCGAAAGACATCGTCAGGAATTAAATTAACAATTAAAAAAATTTGGTTTCGATGCGCCTCTGACTTCCCTAACAAAATGCATCGAATCGAATGCACCGCCTTCTTCAATCCTGTACCTCTCCTCCTCCACCATCCTACACCAGCCAAGGGTATCATTCAACCTAAACTTAAACCTACCGCCTGGGTGTAACTACTTTAATGTTAGCATATATCTCATACAAGTCTGGTTTCCATCGATGGAGAGCAGAGACATCAATACTTAATCTATACAAGAATGTGCCTCTAAAGGACTCCCTCGAATCACTCATGCGGGAGAGACGGTAAATATCTTTGGTCTACCATTCAAATCCAAAAATTTCTTGGTTCGTAAATTTGCCAGTCACTTCCCATGAAAAAAAAATATTCTGATTATTTGCGTTTGCTGATTTTATTCATTCGAAAATTGCAAAATGTTAGTTGACAAAATGTTCTGTCACTACTTGCCAACAAAACAAAGTCTCAGTTCAAGTCCATTGACTTTCTATGGTTCGGCCACAAGACCGGATGACGACAAAACTTTTCTACAGACAACGACAAAAGTATGAAAATGTAAAATCCAAGATTGTCGTAAATATTAAAGTTGAATAAATCGCCAGATTAAATGCTTTTCTGTTCACGTTGTGATGCATTTGCAGTTCCACACTCCTGACAAACTGAACGCAGTCGCACGAATGAACCCACCGAACAGCAGCCACAATACAATGTGATGGTGGTGGTGATGATGCTGCACTTGCGAAACTAAGGACATAATTAATTGTCAAAGGGATTGGGACTGCACTGATGTTGCCGATGCACAAACGAGGCTCGGGGGACATGTGATGAGTGCTTGTGCGTTTTCTATATAATTTTTGTAGTTTCCAGTCACTCGGTTGGTGGGATTTCTCTCGCGTTATGTGTTGTTGTAAGTATGCACTCGTATCCGAGCTGCATGCTGTTTACATTTTTCCAAAAGGAAGGAAATGGAAAAAATATTTCTACAAAAAATATAAACTACATAGTCGGCTCCCAGTCATCCTATCAAAGCAGTCGGCTTAGATATGGATATATGCAAGTATTGCATTGATTTTGTCCAGAATAACAGCACACCGGCATCCAATTCATTGGCACAATTGCAGCCAACCGAATTGTGGTGCTGCCTGAAAATATCAACATCCGACAGTTTTACTACAGTTAATGGACATTGTCGAGTGGCGTGACTGGTTGTTATTTTTGATATTTTTTTTGCCAAAACGAGCGGGAGAATTTTTCAAATAAACAAAAAATTTTGACAAAAAAATAAAATTTTGACTTCTTTCAACATGTGTATCCGATTTTTATAAATTATAATAATGATTTATACGAAAGATGCATTTCTTACCTTTAAATGTTGTCTCTTAGATATGTGGAACTTGCCTGGAAATAAACAAAAAAAATAATCCTTGAGTGCTTTAAACGATAAATTTGTTGGTAATACATAATCTTTAAATAGTTTTCAAAGTACTGGGATATTCATAAACTGATGAATATCCACGTAAATGATACGTAATAATAATAGCAAATGAGTTATATTTGCTGCCAAAAACAAGTGTATTTGGAAGCAAATAAACTTTACTTGATACAAGCTCCAAACACGCATTTTACTTGTGTGCAAACATTTAAAACAAAAATATGTTTCAGAGAGATTTTTTGCTATTACTTGTGCCAAATACGTAATAATAATAGCAAAAGAGTTATATTTCTGCCAAATAAACTTTGTTTAGAGGCAAATTAACATTATTTGCCACAAAGTCCAAACATGCGTTTTACTTGTGTGTAAACATTTAAAAAGATAGATTTGTCAGCAAGATTTTTCAGCTATTACTTCTGCCCAAATACGTAATAATAATAGCAAATAAGTTATATTTGCAGCCAAATTAACTTTGTTTTGAAGCAAATAAACTTTGTTTCGAAGCAAATAAGCTTTACTTGCTACAAAGTCCAAACACACCACATATTTGTGTGCAAATATTTAAAAAAGACAGATTTTTTAGCGTGTGGTTGTTGTAATACGTGGTTGAGATATCGATTTTCTTAATAAGAAACCCAGGTTCAAGCTTTGCTAAGAATATTTGAAAATTTTAAAAATTTGATAATTATTAAATAAATGTTTACTGAATTCTCATAGGCTCACTGAAGACCGCACCATATGAACGGGTGCCACTGCATTTGTTCCGACAAGATGATCTTCTTGGCTTCTTTTTACCATTTGTTTTAATTGAACCTGAATTTGTCCGAGTATTCGAACCTGTGGTTTTTCAAATGAACATTTGATGTAATTTCCATTGTGCTGGTGCCAGAACAGTGTAACCTGTAGGGCAGTGGGTTGAATTTGCAATTCAAATGTGTGTTTTCTACAAAAAAAAAACATAACTAAATTTAAATTCTGCCCTTTCCATATCAGTTTCAGGACAATCAAGTTTTTGTATTTGCCATTTTCTAGGATTGGCCGTACGTCGTATGTGGAGCGTATGCTAATGTTTGCAACATTCCAAAAGTCTATAATATTATGTTGACCCTACATTATGCAAATACAGGTTGAAGGCAGCGCAGCCTACAATTGTTAGTATACACGAGATGTGTTAGACAAAGCCGAAATGTTTATACTCTTCAATACAGAGTATGACCATAATCGCTTTTTCAGGAGTTCGCTAACCAGAGTTTGTTGTTTGACGGTAGTTCACAGATTTTTCTTACCAAAATGTATGACCTTAGAATTTGAATTTGAGGAACTGGGCATACGCAAACACTTTGTCCGATTTTTATAAGAAATTACTGGAAATCGTCAGATTGTTGTATGAGATGTGACCATCGTAAAAATATTATTTTTTTTTAAATTTTTTTTATTATTTATTTTTTTTATTAATTTTTTTTACTTGTATGACCTTAGAATTTGAGAAACTGGGCACACGCAAACAATTTGTCCGATTTTTATAAGAAATTACTGGAAATCGTCAGATTGTTGTATGAAATGTGTGACCATCGTAAAAATATTATTTTTTTTAATTTTTTTATTATTTATTTTTTTATTATTATTTTTTTTTTTTTTAATTTTTTCTTATTTATTTTTTTATTATTATTTTTTATTTTTTTATTAATTTTTTTTACTTGTATGACCTTAGAATTTGAATTTGAGAAACTGGGCATACGCAAACAATTTGTCCGATTTTTATAAGAAATTACTGGAAATCGTCAGATTGTTGTATGAAATGTGTGACCATTTTAAAAATATTTTTTTTTTAATATTTTCTTATTATTTTCTTTTTTTTTATTAATTTTTTACTTGTATTACCTTAGAATTTGAATTTTTTGTTTTTTTTACTTTTTTAATTATTTTTTTTACTTTTTTAATTTATTATTATTTTATTTTATTTTAATTATTATTTTTTTTTAAATTACAATACAAAGTAAATTTATATTCTAACTTTGGGTTGAAGGGTAAACCGGGTGACCCAGATCCTAGCTCTACATTCTTGCAGCAAAATCGTCAGATTGTTATATGAAATGTGTGACCATCGTAAACATATTTTTTTTTTAATTTTTTCTTATTTTTTTTATTACTTTTTTTCTTCCTATTTTTTTTTTTAATTTTTTTTTTATTTTTATTTAATTACAAATTTATAGTATAATTCTGGGTCGAAGGGTAAACCGGCTGACACGGACCCCGGGGTACATTTTTGCAGCGACAGACCAAAGCCTCTCGAACCCACAGCCAGTACCAAGCTGATAGGCAATCAGGCTACCAACTCGCCTACCGGGGCGCCTCGTAAATAGGAGTATTTGAAATTCCTGTTACTCCTGAGGATGTTGCACAATAGCTTACAGTCTTCGTAGACCTCATGAGAAGATTTTTTTTTTTTGTGGTATAATTCCCTGTGTTACAATAAAAATCCATTCAATACTGACATCCGCTTTCAAATAGTTATCAGCCTAATACAATCTATTTTATTAACACAAATTATTTGCGGGTAATTGAGAATCTGATGTGCTGCATTGCCAATTCACCGCATTTGTTTTTGTTTTCAACATCAGGAGCTTATTTTCCCGGTAACAGAAATAAATCGCAAATCTGTAGCAAAATGCTTTAGTCGTCGTAAACCTATTGTGAGCCCTTATAATTCTCCAGTTGAGTTGTTCTCTAGTAGCATACATATGTACAATACACAGATACAGACACACTCACACACACACACACACTGTATGTGTACTTGTGGTTTTGTTAACAATTTCAAAGAACAGCCATACAATCACACCAAAGTTCTAATAGAAAAACACAACATTTTGTTAATTTCATGTTCAGCTGTTGAGTCCTCTGTGTACGTACGAGTGGCTACACTCGAAGAAAAAATGTGTAATTGAAGAGTGACTGCAAAATGTTGTACTTCTATTGTTGAAATTATCATTCAATTGCATGAATGAATTCTGTTATGTATCACTGGGTTACTAAGAACGGAGTAATGGAGTAAAAGGATTGATCCTTTTCAGCAGATACGAATTCGAGAGAGCTTACTAAGCTGCTGAAGACAACGATGTTGGACTTAACGATTTGAGATGGGCACATGCTGTTGCGATTTTTATATTTTGCCTCCTCACACCTTTATCATTTATGCCTGTGTTTTTATATTCACATGTCCAACTGAGGATTACGGACAGCAGAGCACTCCACTGTGAACAAATGTTTCCACTGTTTTGAATTTTGGATAATTGGAGTTATGGAAGTTCAATTGTACATCAATTCAATTTAATTAACCACCTGTACGTACGAGTTCTAGGCTTCCAAAGTACTATCTTAATATATATTTACCCTCGACACTGATTCACTGATACACTGATTCCTTGATTCACTGACTCTGTCACGCAGTACATAGGAATTTAAATAGGCATTCTATAATAATTCTATAAATAATAATAATAAAAAAAATAATATTTTTTTTTGTACAGAAATTGTGTTTCCCCAAATTTTTTTTTTTACAAATTTTTTTTTTTTTACAAAAATTTTTTTTTTTTCAACTAAGTTTTTTTTTTCCACAAAATTGTTTTTTCAACAAAATTTTTTTTTTCCACAAAATTTTTTTTTTCAACAAAAATTTTTTTTTTAAACAAAAATTTTTTTTTTCAGCAAGCATTTTTTTTTTCAACAAAAATTTTTTTTTTCAACAAACATTTTTTTTTCAACAAAAATTTTTTTTTTCCACAAAATTTTTTTTTCAACAAAAATTTTTTTTTCAGCAAAAATTTTTTTTCCACAACTTTTTTTTTTTCAATTTTATTTCTTTTCGAAATTTTTTTTCACGAAATAGTTTTCTCAAAATATTTTTTAAAAAATTTTTAAAATTAAGTAACAAATTCTTTCTCAAGCAAATTAACGGGCGCCATAGGCGCATTACAACTTACTAGTTACTCATACGCTCCAAAATTTGGCTAATGTGAATTGATACACTTTTAAGATTCGGTCCTAGGAGGTTCTTATGTACTAAAAAGTTGTTTACGGAGATCAAAGGAAAATTTTTGTGGTGGATTGTCTCCTTGAATTTTGAACGGTTTGCTACCTATGGACCTGAACAGGGGAAAAAAGGTTTAAAAAAATAAAATTAAATTTTTTTAATTTTTTTTTTTGGATTTTATATGTTCAGAGCTACATCTTCGCCTCTGAGAGTATATCAAAATTCCAAACCGTTTTGAAAGATATGTGCCTGAAAAAATGTTTTCTTTTTTGCAGAAATGACTCAGAGGACCCAAAAAGGTGCATTAGTTTTTGGTTTTTTATATGATCATTTGTTTCTATTACGTTTTGTTTAAGAGTATACTCGAATGCTAGCTAATAAGATCAGGGTTTTGGTTGTTGTCAAATGGAGAAAAATTACTTTGGGCAAACCTGAGAGATAAGGCTCTGTTGTTTCTTGGTCTGTTATCGCGTAGTGGTGTCCACATATATTTTTTTCGTGTTGCAGAGTCAAACTCGAACTATCCCCTAGAAAAGTTCGACTTAAGAAGACTTTGAGTTATGAAATTTATTAAAAACCCCTGTTTAAGGGAATTTGTCTCCTTAACTTCCACTTAAAGAAACTTCGACTTATAGAAGATCGAGGTATTTTGTGTAATAATTGTGTGTGTTCGGCTTGAGGTCACATAAAAACGAAGTTGTTCATGTATTTTATTATTAATTTTTTCCAATATTTCGGTTGTCTTCGTCGAAAAAAAATACACAACAAAGATTGATGTAGAGGGCGCTAATTGAGGCCCATCATCTGAACGATCCCCAGCACTAAGTTAACATGCCGTTCACAAACTGCTGATAAACAAACAAGTGATACAAAATCGTACTTCACATTTTCGACTTGCAAATCATTTTTTGTGTGAGCCTTCGAATGGAAAATCATCCAACCGAAAAACGTCTGTACTGCCTATTCGGCAAAACCGCAGGCATTTAGTCGAAAGTCTTTTAACATTTTTGTTGGTCATAGAAGCAACAAAACAACAACAACGCCAAAGAAAGCCGCCTACATCTTTGTAATTGTGTGGGTGTCATATACACACAAACTCACTGCCTCACACATACACACATTCATCGATTGCCAAGTCTTGTGCAGCAACAAATATTTGGTTTAGTTTCTATTGCTCACTTGAATCGAGTGGTAGTCGCTTCTTGTTGGGCCCCAGTGTGAGTATGTGCGGGTGGCTGTGTGTGTGTTTCATGAGGGGTTAAAGGACCACCCTCTGTAAGGACTTAATCTGTAATATTGTTGCCTGATTGTATGTATAATATATTCCAAGTGGAAACTTGGCCACAGCCCCACGTGTATTAAATGTCCTTATGAACTTATTACCCATGTACGGCTCTCAACTGAAGTCAAGCGCTCCTTTGCAATTTTCATGCAATACCCTCCTCAGCAACCGTCTTCTGGCCCACAGATTTTCTTAGCACATCCGGTACATGTGTGTGTGTGTGTATTGTTTGACAATCACCGGGCACACACTTTAAGGACAAGCAAAGCTGTGAAGCCCCAAAACGTCATAAAACAACAACAAACAAGGCCTCACCAACACTTTTCGAAGAGAACTCTTCGGAATCGTACCAGCTGAACGCCACAGAAATTATGGAAATTCCGTCTAAATTAAAATATGGCAAAATGTGGGAATGAAACAAGAAATTAAATGTTGTGGTCAAGTTGATGCGGAGACCAAAAAACGTAGTTTCTAGGAGACAGCGGAACAAGAAATTAAATGTTGAGGTCAAGTTGATGCGGAGACCAAAAAAGTAGTTTCTTGGAGACATCGTAGTGTTCAGATGATCCATTGCGGGGGCAATCATTTTTGGGAAAAGGCAATTAAATGTGTTCTCCATAAAGCATTTTTATTTTTAAGGGGAACAGGTCATTTGCCCTTGAATTGTGCAGGTAGAAATCAAATTTAAAAGTTGATTTTTAATATTAGGAAACCCGTACTTGCTCATGGCGTAGCCAATAGATCCCAGAGACGGACAGTGTGGTAAGGATTTTAAAGTGTGCTAAGGATATTTGGCCTATTTCATTTTCCCCTAATTCATAAAAAAATATTAGAAAATATTTATGAAAATACAAAAACCATTTTTACACATATACAAGGAAACATTTTTAAATTTCCATAAAACGAATAATAAATGTTTTAGTGGATATTCAGCAGGACATGGCGAGATTCGAAATTTGGAACATCGAAAACCCTTCATCTACCCCCTATCTTAAACCCGTTTCAAGCCGGACATCAAGGCTGGTCCAAGACTGCCATCGTATCCCCAGTCTATTCTTGTCATATCCCCACTCTATTCATTGAGTTTATCCTTAGGATTTTAGCAACACCTAAGCCGCTAAATCGATAACGATAACGTTTAATGTAAATATTCAAACTACTCTCATTTCCACAAAGTACATACACATATCTCAGTGGCAATCGAAGTCTGTCATCTGACGATGATAAATTACAAACACAATTTTTAACAAACGAAAGAAAAAAATCTCTCTCACCCGAAATTCCTTTTACCGCCCGGCACACAACCATACATTATGCTAATCACTCCGATTCCAATTAGTGTCATTTTCGTAGCAAAAATATGCAAATATTCAAAGAAAAGGACAAAAAAATGCCAATGACATTCATTTTCATTAAAATGTATTCGCTCAAAATGTCTCAGATGTCGTCGTCGTCAACGAAATGAAATCTTAAAATTTAAATTTCACCCACGAAAGACCAGAAACACACTTAGAACAAAATAAGTATTGGGCCGGGAATGTGGAAAAGCTCCATGTAACGGAAACACTCATCGGGAGTAGGAAAAGGCATCAACGAAATGTTTTTTTTTTTTTTGTGAAAATAAAACAAAAGTATTGATTTTTACATTTTTCTTTGTTTGCTGAACTTTGGGCCAATTGCTGTATTGAGCTGAGCGGAAAATGGAAAAGAAAGAAAGAAGTAATGGTCATGCCGATTCGTATCTACCCTTCACTTTGTACTGCTAGTCTGTGGCCAGCACCAAAACAACTGCGATAATTGTATATCCGAATATGTTTTTAGAACTCTTACTAAATTTACTAAATCTCAAACTGAGGTTAATTTATGTAAATATTAAAAAATATGGGTTTAAAATGAAGTAAGTTCATGCAGGTTTATAATTTTTTTGTAAATATAAAAAAAATATGGGATTGAATTAAAACATGTTCCTGCAGGTTTGGAAAATTGACCGAGTTAGAGTCAAACTTCCATAACTCGAATCATCGATAAGTTATAAAATTGTTTGTCACCTTAACTACCACCAGAAGTGGTTCGACTTAAAGAAAATTCGACTTATCGAAGTTCCACTGTATTTCGAAAAATGTAAAACAAAAATTGTCGTAGATGAGTATACGATTTTCAAAAAATATCGAAAATTTCAAAAAAAAAGTGCAAGAACGAAAAAAGTCCCCAAGTACCAGGACCTTCATTCTTAACCTGAGATTCCATTTGGCGATTTTCTTAATATAAATAAACAGAAAACAATTTACGAAAAAAAAACAGTTTTGAGAAAATCGACTATTTCTATTAGACACTTTTTCCATATAAATAGGGAATTCAACTGAGATAGTTTACAAAAAAACCCAAAAAAAATCCAATTGTTAGAAAATCGATAATTTCTATTTGGCAATTTTTTCGATATAAAAAGAGAATTCGACCAAGAAAATCCAGATATTTGTGCAAAATACGAAAAAAAAAGCTTTAAAAAAACTGGAAATTTCTGTTTGTCACTTTTTCCATAAAAATTGAGAATTTATCAAAAATAGTTTGCGAAAAAATTAAAAAAAAAAAACAGTTCTGAGAAAATCGACAATTTGTATTTGGCACTTTTTCGATATAAATAGAAAATTTGGCAAAAAAAATATCTGACGGTTAAGAAAAAATTCAAAAAAAAAACAGTTCTGAGAAATCGACAATTTCTATTTGTCGCTTTTTCCATAAAAATACAGAATTTTACTAAAATAGTTTACGAAAAAATAAAAAAAAATCCATTTCTGAGAAAATCCACAATTTGTATTTGGCACTTTTTCGATATAAATAGAAAATTCGGAAAAAAAATCCGTGGCGGTTAAGAAAAAATTAAAAAAAAAAAAAAAACAAGTTCTGAGAAAATCGACAATTTCTTTTTGTCGCTTTTTCCATAAAAATATAGAATTTAACTAAAGTAGTTTACGAAAAAATTAAAAAAAAATCAGTTCTGAGAAAATCCACAATTTGTATTTTACACTTTTTCGATATAAATAGAAAATTTGGCAAAAAAAATATCTGACGGTTAAGAAAAAATTAAAAAAAAAACAGTTCTGAGAAAATCGACAATTTCTATTTGTCGCTTTTTCCATAAAAATAGAGAATTTTACTAAAATAGTTTACGAAAAAATAAAAAAAAATCCAGTTCTGAGAAAATCCACAATTTGTATTTGGCACTTTTTCGATATAAATAGAAAATTCGGAAAAAAAAAATGTGACGGTTTAAAAAAAATTCAAAAAAAAAAATTCTGAGAAAATATAGAATTTCTATTTGACACTTTTTTCAAAATGAAAAGAAAATTTAAAAAATTAAAAAAAAAATCCAGATCTGAGAAAATCGACAGTTTCTATTGTTAATATAAAATTCGTTGTTTACGAAGAAATTTTAAAAAAAAAAGTCCAGTTGTGAGAAAATCGATAATTTGTATTAGGTACTTAGTTGGATATAAAAAAATCGAAAACACAAAATTTTTCAAAGGTGGAAACTGTGCTGGATTGTTCTCATTGAACGCAAGAAACGCCACTTTTACAATTTTAATTTAGCTGTTATAGTAAAGGAAAAAGCTTGGTTTTTAATTTTGGCGATTTTGGAAAATCGCTATATTGATTAGAAAACCGAAAATATATATACTAAACTGCGACGTGCGTACATAACTGTAGAAGTGCGATGGGAAATGTTCAACATGGTGTTCCTCAAGGAAGTGTGTTGGGCCCTTTGTTGTTCACAATCTATTTAAATGATATTGCAAATCAAAAGCTACATGGGAAATTGATAAATGTAGGCGGATGATATAAGTCTTTCTTATCCCTATAGTCATGATATTATTTTATAAGCTCAAATTGAAAACGATGCGGAATATGGAATATGCCAGAATAAACCAGTTGGTTTTAAATGCTTAGAAAAAAACAAAACTATTAAGATTTCGACTACATTATGATAACAGCAATCAGATTTTTAATGTTTCCGATGGGGGATAGAAATGCAATAGAAAGCAATTCAATAAAATACTTGGGGATATACTTACAGAACAATCTATAATGGAATGTAGGTATTTGTTTAAAAAAACACATTGTTTGCTTTGAAAACCTTTCAAATATTGCCATGCCAATTAGTGACATCTGGAGTGTGCTTCCGAACTAATGCATTAGAAAACGACTTGCGACGTCTGCCCTCTAAATGGTCTTTGCTATGGTATTATCCATCAGCAAATTGTCCGTTTGTTCTGAAATATAAGAGGTATGACAATGGGAATTGCTGATGGATCATTTGTGACTACATCCTAAAAATCAATTGGCCCCTCCTTAACATTCCGATTAGGGAATCTCCCGTTTAACCAGGACCAACATAGCTCACGTCACCGTAGGTCTGAGTATCGCCCTGTATGCCATGTGTTTAGCTGCAACCAAAGCTTTACACTTCTTGGCCTCTTACTTGTGTTGCCCTTGTTCGCTGATTGTTCAACGGGGGAAGAGTTCAGTGGGAGCAATTGCGACAACCTCGTTGAGTAGTAGTACATGTTCAATATCATTTATAATCCCCCCGTTCCACACAGTGCGATAGGGTAGAATAACAGCGCCCTTCATCGTATGGTGGAATGTGTACATTTCACTTTGTTGAGAATCCCATTAAAATTAAGAGATTGTGTTTCTGCTGTAAGACAAATATTTATTGTTTGCCATTTTATATAACTCATATGCTCGTACTTAGACTCGTATGCCTTAGAGTGGGTCAACCACTCAAGCAGTGAAACAAAGATTTCTTTTAAATATTTGGAAAATTCAGAAAATTTGGGTAAGTTCTCAAATCAAAAAGGGTTTCAGGCAGTTTTTATAACTTATTTTTTACGTCTCGTTCCTGAAATGACGAACGAATTTCACTTCTGTAAACTTAAGAGCTTGTTTGTTTCGCATGAAAACGATGAACGAAAAAAATGTCAAATCGTACAATCAAAATAACTTATTCGTATAATCCGAAAAAATTGATTTCTCTTCATAGTTTTTAGAAACAATTGTCATAATTTCTTTCTTAGACCTATATCTTGTTGGTTTGAATTCGTTTATTGAACTAACTTATATTACAAATTGTTTTTTGGAAATAAACTCAAGCCTATTTGTAATAACAATATAAACTATAGCAAAGTAGATAAATACAAAGTAGACGAGAAATGTTCATTCATTCTCAACATATCTTATTTCATAAAGATCCCGTTTTATTTTATTTTATTTTATTTTATTTTATTTTATTTTATTTTATTTTATTTTATTTTATTTTATTTTATTTTATTTTATTTTATTTTATTTTATTTTATTTTATTTTATTTTATTTTATTTTATTTTATTTCATTTTATTTTATTTTATTTTATTTTATTTTATTTTATTTTATTTTATTTTATTTTATTTTATTTTATTTTATTTTATTTTATTTTATTTTATTTTATTTTATTTTATTTTATTTTATTTTATTTTATTTTATTTTATTTTATTTTATTTTATTCTATTTTATTTTATTTTATTTTATTTTATTTTATTTTAAAAGTCTTACTATTTAAATTCGGCTCCAAACATCAAATGATTTTCCTACAGAACTTTTTATTTCATTCCAAATTTCTTGCTCGTAAAGTCGCCAGCAATTTACATGCCCTAAAAAATGCCTGAAAGACGAATTTAAACCTGTTTACCGCACACACTACTCATCCCACGCGACCGGCCAATAAGACTTGGAATCACTCAGGGATTATTTTCTGATTTCACGTTCCACTCTGACGTGCACTTGTTCAAAAAACATACTGTAATCATTTTCACAAAAAAAACTTGAAAACATTTATTATCATAAGAAGTCACGGCATGCCGGGTGTTTCTCACAAACACACACGCACGCACACACACACACTCTGTGTCCTTTGAAAGCATTTGGCTCGGGGGATAGTCATAACAATGAATTTAATTAAATTTTATTTGATTGCCACGATTATTTTTTACTCACAGCAAATGGTCATATGCTACTTTTGCCAACAACAGAGGTTTTAACTTTTTTGAATCGTCCCCTCCGCTCCCCAGCCACAACACCAAATCAGATAGCCCCAGGAGAGCTACAAACTGAAGAACGTTGGGTTGATCACCCACCCACAGTCCCGTTTGGCAAGCATACTAATAAAAGAACAATATATTTTTTTTATTGGATTTGTTAAAAACAAAGAAGAGGCATTTATGGAAAATTGTTATTTTAGGATGGAGATGCCACCGCAATATACATTTTAGAATTAGTTCAACATTTTGGTAATGGCAGTCGAAGACATTGTTAATTTTGGTTTCCTTCCCATTTTGGACACTAAACGAAATGTAGGCCTGAGCCTCCGTCGTCGAATTCGCCTAACACCTTGTCAAAGTCAACATCAATTCAATGCCTGTTTGGTGTTTTGTAGCAGTCTGTTTATTGATAATTTTCAAAACACATCTTTGACGTGTGAGTGTGTTTATTTATTTTGTTTGGCATTTTTGAGGGAAAATGTTTTTTTTTCTAAATCAATTTCCACTTCGAGTGATGAAGAAGATAGACAAAGTCGAATATTGCGTAGAAGACTACTGAATATAGCGACCCTCATATACTGAAACACACTCCGTTGTTGTCCATCCATCAACAACAAAACATTTTGTTCACCTTAACATTTTCCAAAAAATTTAGTGCTTTCCATACATTTTCCACTAATGCAAAACTCCTCCTACATTTTAAGCTGACACAGGTTACCAAACTGAATCAATCTTCGTCCACACTTGGAATAAATTCAATTTCATCATTCGTGCTTTAGACTAACGTTCCATTTGCAAATATATGAACTTACGTCTGTGTCTTTCGATCTCTGTTCAATTTTTGCTCAGTATTTTTTCTTCTTTTTTTTGTGAATTTTTGTGTTATTATAACGATATACGCGCTGTATGCGCTGACATAGGAGCACTATATGTCAACGTATTCACGTAATCCACATCCACTCTATATGCATATAAATATAAGTGCTGGTGTATATGAAGTACTCAGAGTAAAAGTTTCCAAGTGGCGTGTATTCTAAACGAATGGAAAGGGCGGATTGTGCAAATGGTATTGGTTTCAGGGAAGAAAGTAAAGATAGATTGAAGAGGGCCAGAAATTCGAAATGTCGAAATTTCGGTAGTTGACCAAGATATTGCGAGAATACGAAAAAATATTAGCTAGTGGAAAAGTGATGCCACCACCATTATTTTTCTGTTGTCTGTCTTACAATTTTAGAAATATCTGGGAATGTTTCCGAATTGTTGTTAAAAAAAAAGAAAAAAAAGAATAAAAATTAATAAATAAATAAATAAATAAATAAATAAATAAATAAATAAATAAATAAATAAATAAATAAATAAGTAAATAAGTAAATAAATAAATAAATAAATAAATAAATAAATAAATAAATAAATAAATAAATAAATAAATAAATAAATAAATAAATAAATAAATAAATAAATAAATAAATAAATAAATAAATAAATAAATAAATAAATAAATAAATAAATAAATAAATAAATAAATAAATAAATAAATAAATAAATAAATAAATAAATAAATAAATAAATAAATAAATAAATAAATAAATAAATAAATAAATAAATAAATAAATAAATAAATAAATAAATAAATAAATAAATAAATAAATAAATAAATAAAAGACTTCGAGGTAAGATAGCGATTTTTTAAAACCGCCAAAATTAAAAATTGTGTTTTCAGTTTCTTATAACTGCTACATTTAAATTGTAAATGAGGCATTTGTTGGGCTCAGTCAGCACAACCCAGCAAAATTTTCACTTTCAAAAAGTGATCGAAAAATAACATTGAAAATTTTTTCAGAACTGGATTTTTTAATTTTTTTTTATTTTTTTTTGTTATAAACAGCACAAATATCTACCTCTCTATTTATCACAATATTAACAATTTGTAGTAAAAAATCGAAATGGCGATTTCTTTGAAAAGGGCTACTGATAGAAATTTGTTGTAAACGGCACAATCATGTACAAAACAACTTTTATTTTTTTCCAATTTTTTTTTTTTTTTGGTATTTTCAATAATTCTTTATTTCTTTCTCATTTTTTTATAAATTCGAAATGCGGCACATATTTAATTTTTTCGAATTTCGAAAGTGGCGGTGCCATCCATCGACGTAACTAGACAATTTTCATCGACGGGGGCAAAAGCCCCCGTTGCTGGTGTATTGATGCTGGTACTTCTTCGTATGTTGGAAAAATATCTCAGTCAAATTTCGAATTTTCGAAAAAGTGTTTGCTACAGAAACCTAAAGCAATTCAGCACAACATTAATTTGACCCTTGTTGGTTGACCAAGAACCACGAAACGTTTTTAAATTTAGTATTGCATACATTTAGGAACAAATGACATCTACTGCACATCTCATAAGAAAATACTATCTTGTGAGAATTTCCCAATTTTAAGTTTATCTCTTTGGGTCAACTATTGGTTTTCGAATTTGAAAACACGATTTCAATATGAATCACTTGGATTAAACATTCCACAAGCAACAACAGTGTTAAAATACTTTACTTCCTGGACGCTTCATACATACTCGTGTAAGTATGTACAACTGTACGTGTACGTATGCAAGTGTCAATGTAGACTCGCTCGTGCACTACATTGAAATACGAACACACGCACGCACTGCACCAGTCTGTCTGACAACGTGGAAACAAATTGATGTACGTCATAATTTTGCTCCACCACTCATGTCATGAATTCGATAACCGGATTTCTTTATAAATTGCATGTGTAAGCGAAAAAACTATTAAAATGAAGGCGGGAAACTTTATTTAAAAAATGGGTTGAATATACATTATGTATGCTTTAATAAATGTCGAACGAGAAATATACAGATTTGCCTCAACATTCAATTCCATTACGGAAAACAGGTGAAGAGTAAACCGTATGTTGGTGACTGGGGGGGTTAAAGCCGCCTAATAGATGAACGTTATAACTCGTTTAGATGAATTGTGTAACTCTTATCAGGATTTTGAACTCTCCTATGTCATAGTTGTGCTCACGGTAGATTTCAGGATCGCGAATCTCTATTCGTATACTTCAATGCACTCCTATGATGGAGAATGAATTCAATAGGAATAAACCAGATACACACGTACAACAGTGTCGACTGCAGTTGACGTATACTTCATATTTAATGTCATAATAACACTCATACGCCACAGTGGCGCCATCAAAGCCACATACATTGTATTATTCATTGTTCAATTGTAAATCCCTTTAACCGCATGCCACTTTTTTGCAATTTTACTTTTGTTTTGTTTGGAAATTCACAGTTTACGTATTAATTAAATTGTCTTCAGCTCATAAAATTTCAAAATTTAAATTTTAACATCAGATAACATATTAAACATACTTGAACACTTGAAGTCGAAGTCTACTGTGGAGTTGGATTTAACTTTGACTCATATCCTGTTTCTTTCTATAACAGTGAATCCAAAAACCCAACAGGCATATAATTGATTTTTTTTTTAATTGCTTAAAATTGTCTTCATTGACCACCTGGATATTTGTCGAACTCTAATGCCAACAACCCCAACATATCGTCACCAGAAATCCAAAATGACTTAACAACCATTTTCATTGACAACTTTTGATGTTGTGAACAAGCATTTTTATCGACATTTTTGCTTGGTTTTTGCACTCCACCTTAAATGAATAAATTTAATTTTCACTTCCATCTTTCTCGAATGTTCTCTGAGTTTTCTCCAATTTTTTAAGTTCTTTTTTTTTCTCTGTTCATAAAAAATTGCCGTTAAACTTAAAATATGGAATAATTAAGTGCTAACTTGAGAATTGATATAAAATAATTGTAGCTAAAGATTTTTCAATTTTAGTTTATTCTAATTTTAAGTTTATTCATTGCCTCCTCTAAGTTTTTCCCCTCTGCCTTTCGTTTTTGTTTTATTTCTACTGTAATGGATAACAGCCTGGGCAGAATATCCATGTTCAATTCTGAACAACTATTTTCTCTTCGACAAGGTGACAGCTAATAAAAATCGAATTCGTTTGGTTCGAGCTATTTTGAAAAAAATTAATTCAATCTTAATATATATTTACCCTCGACACTGATTCACTGATTCACTGATACGCTGATACACTGATTCCCTGATTCAGTGATTCACTGACTCTGTCACGCAGTACGTAGGAATTTAAATAGGCATTCTATAATAATTCTATAAATAATAATAATAAAAAAAATAATATTTTTTTGTACAGAAATTGTGTTTTCCCCAAATTTTTTTTTTACCAAAAATTTTTTTTTTCCAATTTTTTTTTTTTGAAAAAAATTTTTTTTTCCACTAAATTTTTTTTTCAAGAAAAATTTTTTTTTTCCACATAATTTTTTTTTTTCAACAAAATTTTTTTTTTCAACAAAAATTTTTTTTTTCAGCAAACATTTTTTTTTCAACAAACATTTTTTTTTCAGCAAAATTTTTTTTTTTCCACAAAAATTTTTTTTTCAACAACAATTTTAGAAAAATGCAATTTTGACCTTGAAGATGAAGTTTTCTTTATTTATATGTTATTAATTTTTGTTCTTTATAAGTGGGGGGTTTTGCGTTCGATTTCCACCAGAGGCTTCGATCTGTCGCTGCAGAAATCAAGCCAAATGGTCTGTGCTACCCGATTTACCTATGGACCCAAAATTAGAATATACATTTTGTATTGGAATTAATAAGTAAATAAATAATTAAATAAAAACATAAAAAGAAATTGCCAGTACGAGTGTTCAGATTTCTGTAACTCCTCACATGTTTTTTTTATCCTGTTTGTTAAGTTGGTAAAACTGTACTAGATTCGGTAATTTGTATGTGTTCAAATAACACCGTGTTACAAAAAATAGATTTTTTTTCTGTCCTATGAACCAAATTTACTTTTTCGGACAGGGGATAAAAAATAAAAATACACGTGTATCGGCGATTTTCATGTACACGTCAGCCTTTCGACCGATTTTTAACCCTTTTTCAGTGATCCAATCGAGCTGATTTTTTGCAGGCAGACTCGTGGAAATGTCTGTATCACGTCAAATTTTTTAAGGTTTCAGTTCAAAAAACATTTTTTTTTCGTAACGCTTAAGTAGTTTAAAAATTTGAAGTCTCTTCAAGAAGTGAAGAAAAGTAAAAAAAATATTTTTTTTCAAAAATAATGAAAATTGGGGGAAATCTGAGAATTGATAAAAATTTGTTTTTAAAAAAGTTGACGTGATACAGACATTTCCACGAGCCTGCAAAAAATCAGTTCAAAAAATCAAAATTGGTTCATAGGTCTGAATGTGTGTAAAACGGTGTAATGTATAAAACTGCACTAGATTCGGTAATTTGTATACATTCAACACATGTATGTATGTATTTTGTAGCTTGGGTTTTAAGATAAGCAGGCAATAAAAATGCCTGTGTGGTATTTTTAGGAAAACGGACGATGTTACGCGTGTGTGGGTTGACAAAACAACCCCACGCATGCGTCCTTCTTTAAGATTAGTTTAGTTTAAACAAAAAGAAAATAATTGAAAATAAAAATTAGTGTTTCACAAGCATTCAGACGTGCGGATCATCTTAGCATATTTCTCTTCCGTACAACAACCACGTTTTTTCCCTCTCCATTCCCCTTACCGCACTTGCCTTCAATTGCAGCAATTAAAATTGACTGGTGTAAATCAAGACCTACTCTTATTTTTTATTTTATTGTAGGTTGGAAAACTTGTAAAAATAAATTTGATTCAGTGTGCCTATCATAATAAAAACCCTAATGTGTCAGTTATCATGAAATTTTCGTTATCTAAACTGCTGTCCAACTAATCTTTTTATCCGGCAGTAGGATATACGCAGAGTAGACCAACGTGGTGCCGTTCATCACTTAGCTCAAGAATCAGCAAAAAGTTGCAAAACATATCAAAATGTGTCACGTATTGCCTGCTAATAACTCCCACATGCATCCTTTTGCCCGGTTTAAGTGCTAAAGAGTTGACAGGCTAGCCTAACCAAAAGCCAAGTGTGAACATCAGAACCAGTCAATGCAATTTAAATTCCTCTCAGTATCTTTTTACGTATCTACTCGGACGTATAAATTTTGTGTGCACGGGCAACGTAAACAGAAAGTTATGAATTGGCCCCGAGGACAAACAGTCAAACTCTGTCGAACTTTGTGATGGCCCTCACACGTGATATCTTCCAAGAGCAAACACGGAAATCAAATCAAACAAAAATAACAGTTTTGTTGCCAAACTATTCAAAAAAAAAAGAAAAACCCCCAAAGATGCAGAAGAAAGCATGCGCTCTCTTTAGGGCACAGCAGAAATGGAATCTATACAGACACATATAGCGCCGGAGTGGTCTCTCTTTTCTCCCTATTTCTGTGCAGTGCAGCCCACACATAGACTCTCTCTCTCTCTGTCTCGTAATGTAAGCCAAGGATTTTGTACAGTGTGAAACTGTTATACACTTGCAGGGCACAATAATGCTGTAATGACAGTGTCGGTGATGGCGATAATAATTGTGATGGTGATGCTCCATTCATCATTACAGTGCAGACTACTACACTCCCTTTGCCTCAGTGTGTGTGTGTGTGTGGTGGGGGGTGTTTTAACTATGCTTTCCTTTCGCCGCTCTCCCTGAGAGCCATCATTTAGGGTGTGTGATTGAGTGTGCGGTTTTACCATTAAACATCGGCACTCACACCTTCGCCGGTACATAAAAACAACAATGTCGTCTCTCTTAAAGTTTTACCCTGTTCTGCTGTTGTTTGTTTGCTGGGCGATTTGTGCGAGTGTGTGTGTCTCTGTTCCGGATTGTTTGAAATTTCATTAACCAAAATATTTTGCATACAAAGCACGTACAGAGCTCTGTATCACAAGCTGGGTAAGGTCAGCAGGTGAACGAATGTACATGTGAGTGGGTGTGTGTGGGTGTGTGTGTGTGCGTGTGATGCCTTTAAACTTGTGCAACTTTTATAGTGTTAGTGTAATCCGCCGGAAGTTATTTGGCGGGCAGGGAATGTAGGAAAAATTCAATTCAATCGTCACAGACGTGTGATTCTTTGTTTCCATCAACCAAATGATTTTAATGAAATGCGTTCTGTCGTACACGTGTCTTACATTGTTCGAATAGTTGGGAAGGTCCGATGTATTTGGTCATTGGAATGTTCGTTTGACAAAATGAAAAGTTCCTCCTACTGGTGTTTGTCAAAAAAATATGAATGCATATTTAAATGAATTTAAAATACTGTTGTGAGTTTTTGGTTTGTTTTTTTCTATTACGTGTTATTTAAGAATGCAAGTTAATAAGATCAGGGTTTGTTGTTGTCAAATGGAGAGGGATGTTGGGTCAGCGAAGATACTTTTAACCTTAGAATATGAAGGTCTCTGTTGATTTGTTGGTGTGGGGTCATAGGTTATATTTTTATTTCAGAACAAAAGGGCGTGGACAGCATTGATACACTAGGATGTACAAAAAATGTTGATTTTTGAGAATTTTTTCTGAATTTTTGGAAAAGGTTGAGAGTTGCCACAAACCGATTTTAGTCGCAAAATTCGGTTCTTCTGTACTTAAAGCACAAGTGGGTCAATAAAAAGCATTTTCAATGTCGCCGAGTCATTTGTTTATTTCTGAACAAAGGGCATGGACGACTGTGATGGAGATTGTACACTAGAGCGATAGCTTATGGCGTAAAGTATTTTTGAGAATTTTTTTGAAAAGATTTAGAGATGCAAAAAACCGTTTTTTTTTTGCAAAAATTTTCGGTTTTTCTTAGTTTTTTGTATTTCAAGCACAAGTTGGTCAACAAAAATCACATTGAAAGTCGTTGAGTCATCATTTCAAAATAAAAATGTTCCAGTATTAATTTGATGTACATAAATCATAAGTTTTGTAACTTGTTTTCCTCTTTTCGCTATCACATTTACTATTTTTTGGGATATTTTACATAAACTCCAAAAGAAACGTTACATAACTTTTAAAAACTGCATAAAAGTCTGAAATCTGGGTGTAATTTTTGCAAAAATATCTTACAACCCGATTGGAATTTTGATTTACTCTCTGCGGCGATGTTGTCATAAAGAACAAATAAATCAAAAAAACTTCGCAAAAAAACTTTAAAAAAAATTAAATTTGTTTAACCTTTCTCCCCCTGTTCAGGTCCATAGTTAGCAAACCGTGCAAAATACAAAGAAACAATCAACCACAAAAATGTACGTAAGATCTCGATAAACAACTTTCTAGAGCAAATGAACTTCCTAGGAATGATTCTTAAAAGTGTATCAATTCACATTTGCGTATGAGTAATATTAAGTTGAAAGCATATTTTGTAATCCTAGCACTCATTCGTACAAGTGGTTAATTAAATTGAATTAGGGTATTTTTTTTTCAAAATAGTTCGAACCATGTAAAAAAGATTTGGATTTTTATTAGCCGTTCAAGCCAATTATTAAATCTAAATAATGTGATAATCTAAACGCACATGTGCAACCTTTTAAATAGCCCAAATGGTTTTACGTTTGGAATTAATTACATGAACATAAAATAAGATTAATTATTATTAGCAACTATTGGTATTTTTGTGATGTATGGGTACATCTGCTGCTGCTTTAGATTACTCAGCAATTTGTTAATAAAATTCCACGCTCGGATTCGCATAAAAAAAAAATACGAATAGAATTTAATATTTATGGGATTAGCAAAACGATTAAATGTGGAAATGTGGTCCTGATAGCTTTCCCCCGCTATTGAATATACTAACTCGGCCATAAGGAAATATATAGCATCCCTACATGTATGCATGTCTGTGTTTATGTGTAGGTGTGAATGAGTTAAAGCGTACAATGCATTATTTACGGATGATTAACGCCATTTTACGGTTAAGTGCACGTAAATAAAATACAAGTTACATATCCCCTTCAATTACGAGTAAATGATATTGTTTTTCCAAATAACCTGCTCCGAGTAGGGTGATGCGGGTTGGCGGAGTAAAAACATGGTTTTCCAAAAAAAGTTATAATTCATAAATGAATTGGAAACAATAGAAGGACAGTTTTGGCAAGGGTAGAAGAACCGTATTGCAAATTGTGTAGTTCTTGTTCGTCGACATTTTTTTTCCAACTTTGATTTTCTAGAATTTCTTCTAGATACTGGAAAAGAAATCAATTACATCCTTTCAATGATGTCGAATTCAATGTCATCCTCATATTCGAGGTGTTTTTTTTTTACAAAAAGTATCGTAAAGCATTAAAACAATTGTTTTATCGAAAAACACAGTGAGGAAAAAGAAAAAAAGGTAAGGGAATTAAAAAAATATCATGAGATATACACTTTGTTTGTAAAATGAACTGCTACTGGCGGAAGGCCATACAGTGCAACTGGCGAACCAGAATACCAAGGACTTTGAATTTGTTGTCAGTTACTATTTGGGTTTTCAAATAAAGACACAGACAATACAAAGTATTAGTTGAATTTGTTTGTAATAATTACAAATATCACAAAACATCGAAGTAATATTTTATTTTTTCTGTATATTTATTTTGAATAAAAAAAAAAATCAACTGACTGGCAAATAAAAAAATTAAAACAACATGTCAACAGTTTCCCACATTTTGAATAAAAGACTCAAACCACAGTAGTTGGCTTAAACGGTTTGGTTCCTTCCTTGTGAATCGGACATAGTATGTTAAGGTTCGCGGTATGCTGTCATTGTGCCAGACGGTGTAGACTAGCTGATATCAGCTCGTCTTCTCTGGTCTTATAGAGCTCTGTGGTAATTTCATTATCAACTACGACCGAACTGATCTTTGGGCGGGTCAGTGCTGCTTCGACCGGCTCAATGAAAAATTACCCCATAAAAAATAAAGAATTCCCCAAAAAAAATCTCATACAAAATTGGGCACACTTCATTATCAAAACTCCAAAAAAAAAATTCATATAATTTTTGTTTTTGAGACAAATGGACAATGAAAAATTCCCCGAGAATTTTTCGTTTTTTTTTTTGACAATGAAAAATATTTTTGGCTAATTTTTTGTTGATGAATTTTGATAGCAGGAGTTTTTCTTCGTTTTCTTTTTTTGACAATGAAAAGTTCCCCAATTTTTTATTTTTGGGGATATTTAGGACATTTGTTGTTGTTGGGGGGTTTAGTAAATATTTAATTTATTGGTGAATTTTTTTTTTTTTTTTGACAATGAAAAATTGCACATTTTTTTATTTTTGGCTAATTTTCCGTTTTTTGTTGATGAATTTTCATAGCAGGAGTTTTTTTTCGTTTTCTTTATTTGACAATGAAAAGTTCCCTAATTTTTTATGTGAATTTTTCGTTTTTTTTTTTGATATTTTCATAACAGCAGTCAATCATATATTTTTTATAATGTTGTTTTTTTTTTTTTGGGGGGATTTTTTCATAATATGTGGGTATTTTGCATTGGATGATTTTTCAGAATTCTTGGGGAAATTTTCATATAGGGCCTTTGGGGGGATTTTTCATTTATTTTGTGAAATTCTTCATTTGGGACCGTCTTCCTTTTTTTGGGAATATTTAGGTAACGTTAGCTTTTTTTGTTTTTGGGACAACTGGAAAAATTTCCCATTTTTTATTTTTGGGGAATTTTTGGTTTTTTTTTTTGTCAATGAAAAATTCCCCAATTTTTTATTTTTGGGGATATTTGGGACATTTTTTGTTTGTTGGGGGATTGTTTAGCAAATATTTTATTTTTTGTTTTTGGGACAAATGGACAATGAAAAATTTCCCATTTTTTTTTGGGATTTTTTTTTTGTCAATGAAAAATTCCATTTTTTTATTTTTGGGGAAGTTTTCGTTCTTTTTTTTGGATATTTTCAAAACAGAAGTCAATAATGTTGTTTGATAATGTTGTTTAGGGTATTTTTTATAATATTTGGTGGATTCTGCATTTTTCAGAGTTTTTGGCGAAATTTTCATATTCGTCTTTCGGGGGGATTTTTCATTTATTTTTGGGAAGTTTTCATTCTTCTTTCTTATTTTTTATTATTTTTTTTTTTTTTTGTTATTGTTCGTTTTTGCCATTTTTCATAGAGCCGATTTGACCTAATCTACGTTCGACATGGGGGAAATTCAACACCATCACCTACGATTGATTGCCGCCAGCAACCTGAAGTAAGGTTTCATCTAAATCCTAAGCACACGCGACGTTTCTATCACCAGATTCTCATTTTCATCTCTACATTAAGTTTTGGCAGTAGGCGAGTCTCTAGATTTATGTTGGTAAAATTTTCTGTCGTCATTTGCATCTACAATTTGCCCACATTTGCAGCTCTCCATTTCTTGAATACCCAATGAGAGTACACGATATTTATTCAAATTCAGTATTTTTCCTAAATCGTTGTACTTCTACAAAAAAAAAATTATAACATCTACTTTAAAGCTGGCCATACTCAGGGGATCTGGGAAATGGATTGGTTCCCACAGCCTTACTTCACACATATGAATCATATTTGTGACAAAGTGAATGATTAAGTTCGCTTTTGTTGTTGTATACGAGTGATAACATGTTTTGCAGACAAACAGAAAACATATAATGGCCGGTTGAATGATTGTTAGAAAGAAGAAAAAAACATTCTCCGGTAAAAATATTGAAAATTTTCGGAATGACAACTCCAAAACATTACAAAAAAACTCGTCCATATGAAACTTTTTCAATTTATCAACATCCATCACTTTTACAAAAAATCTTCCGGTCTTTATGTTTATCACATATAACGTCAACAAATTGTCCAGGAGTTGAAGAGAGCGTGGAAAACATATCAATTTTGTTCGTTCAAATCTGATTTTGGAAATGAGTGAATGTGTGCGTTCTGCGCCATTAACATTGTCACATGTTGCAAGAAATTTAAAAAAATCTCAAATACGTTGACTTGATGTCCCAACAACTTGAAACATTACGTCGAGCACGCAACCAATCCCTGCCCCAAATCCCATGTGTATGGCCGGGTTAATTGATGGACTTTCTTTAAATGTGCCATAACTCCTTTGTTATGCGGCGCTCACACGATACAACTGGTTGAACAACTGAGTTGAACAACTTTTCAACGAATTTCTTATCCAATCCCATCTTTTTTTTAATATATATTTACCCTCGACACTGATTCACTGACTCTGTCACGCAGTACGTAGGAATTTAAATAGGCATTCTATAATTCTATAAATAACACAGTACGACAAAATCAATTTTTTTTGAGTACACATGAGAAATGTTAACAGAATATGAAAATAGGCTTAAAATAAAGAAATACGTGTCCCGGCGTTTTGCTGTAGCACGTCAGAATTTTGAGAAAATCGATTTTAAAGATTCGAAGGACCGTGGAGGTTCACTTGTAACGTAGTACTATTATAAAAAGTTCTATCAACCACTGTCGTACTTAAAAAAAATAATATTTTTTTTTTGTACAGAAATTGTGTTTTCCCCAAATTTTTTGTTACCAAAAAATTTTTTTTTCCAAAATTTTTTTTTTACAAATTTTTTTTTTTTGCAAAAATTTTTTTTTACAAATTTTTTTTTTTACAAAATTTTCAACAAAAATTTTTTTTTACAAAATTTTTTTTTTTCACAAAAATAGTTTTTTCAACAATTTTTTTTTTTCAACAAAAATTTTTTTTTTTAACATAAATTTTTTTTTGAACAAAAATTTTTTTTTTCAACATAAATTTTTTTTTGAACAAAAATTTTGTTTTTTCAAGAAAAAATTTTTTTTTCAAGAAAAATTTTTTTTTGCATATATTTGTCGACGACCACCAAGCCCGCACACGTTGCAGCTGGTTGTACAACCAGTTGATCAAGTTGTACAACCAGTTGTACGAGGGGGATTCTAGATATTTTAAGAAACCAATTCATTATTTCCTCATACGATTACTGTGTTAACAATATGCAGACTGAACAGCTACAAAAATGTTATTTAAAAAAAACCAGTGGGCATCTTCAATTTAAATTGCTGTTCCTTTAAATCCGACGAAAATGCCAATTTCCAAACAAACAAATAAAATCAATTAAACATAAAACACTTTTTTTTTTGCTGTTGATTTTCATTCCTTACATAAAAAATTGGGTTTTTTAGACACCAAACAAAAAAATGTGTAAATTTTTTTCAATTACCAATGTTTGCAGTTGTTCAACAGGTCTTGCGGTGTCCAATTGCTATGGTTTTTTATTCTTCTTTTCTATGCTTTGTTTGGCAAATGGCAAAAACTATTAGTTTACACGATGTTTACATGTCTGTTATCAGTGGACAGAAAAAAACAACATATTTAATTTTTTATATTTTCAACCTACTGGGTGGGAGAATATTTATACAAAAAGTCTACGTATGTTTCCCTTAACAAGATAGAGAACTTCTGCTCGCTAATGTGTTTGTTCTCACTGATCGATCAATTGCAGAAATTACCTCAGAAGGGTGACTTACAAACATGTTAATCAACTAGGACACCCTGTAACTCACCCTGAATATTAGACAATGCAGGGTGTTCACAAAACGATTTTTTCAACTGTCTAACGACAGTTTCGCAGGCCGACTGATTTCACTTCAAACCACTGTGCCACACGTACAAGAAACCATCTCGACAATAAATCATTCGTTTGTGCTCGTGCATGTGTGACTAATGGCTTTAGTGCACTTGTATGTGTTCAGGATTTGAGTAATTAAAGGTGTTATGTATGATATGTGAACTATACTATCCCGACATTGTTGACTTGGTATTTGTTTGTTTTGCTCTTTATCTCCTGGCATCCGGCAGCTGTAAAATCGATGTTTGGAATTTGTCAGTCAATTGTCAGTTGGCATTCTCAAGGAGCTTCTGTGTACATTAAATGGATGCCGAAAGGAATGTGCGTGTATTTCACTAAAACAGTACAACACCAACAACAACTCGTACATGGATGAGAGACAGATAATTAAAGTGACAAAACGAAAACACGAAGACTTACACGTTATCCCAAATTGATTTTTGTATCAACGTATCGACGTTTAATCTCACCGGAACTCTGCTACCTTTTATTTCAACGCTACGAAATGTAGGAAAAAAGGACCAACTTTTTCATTGCGTCAAGGGAGGTTTTGTCAATAATTTAAAATATTTTCAAGTGGATAAAGGAAAAATTAGAAAATCGATAAAAAAAAAAAGGAAACTCAAGGAAAGTTAGGTAAATGTTTTAAAAGCTTCTAAGAGTAAGAAAAGTGTTTAAATACATAAAGGGGATGATTGGTAAAAAAAAAACGTGACAAAAGTTCCAAAGGCGTTAAAATACATTGGAACCGGAAAAAGAGTTTTCCTTTTTTTGGAGAAATGATATTCCGAGTAAGGTGTTTTCAAATGATGCAAAATGTATCTAATGCGGAACCCACACTTTACAACTGGATGTACGGTAATTTGATCAATTTGTATCGCCAGTTGTAACGGGTTAGGGCTTGTTGGTCGTCGGTTGGATGAAAATCAAAATATGTATTTTGATTTCAGTTCAATTTGACCAAGGGCTTGTCCATTCAACTTCTTTACTTCATTCGCATTATTTCGTTGTTGAATTAAACACATTTTTGTACCGGTTTGTTTTGAAACAAAATAATACAAAACGAAAGAATGTGTGGATAAAGTGATTGATTTTATTAAGGAATATAAAAATACTAGTAAGTTGTAATGCGCCTATGGCGCCCATTGAAATATAAAAAAAAAATTTTGTTGAAAAAAAAAATTTTGTTGAAAAAAAAAATTTGGAAACAAATTTTTGTAAAAAAAAAAAAAATTTTGTAAAAAAAAAAATTTTTTGTTGAAAAATACCTCAGTTGTGGAATTGAAAGTATAAAAGGTAGAAAAAAAATATATATAAATTTAAACAACATATTTGTTCATGTTGACGCTGCGGAAAATATTTGCAAATGAGATTAGATAAGGAATTGGTTGATCAACTCGTTGTTCAACCAGTTGTATCATGTGAGGGTCGCATAAAAAACGGTTTAAATAGTTGGTCCCTGTCAGAGAAGAAGTTCATGCCTGTTTCTTCTTGGAATGTTGAGAAAAATACGTACTCTTTTTGTAGGAAAAATTAGGAAATATAGCTTTTGGGGTAGTCCTGTAAAATGAAGGAAGGATTTTTTTTTTAATTTATTTTGGAGTAGAGTATTGCCGGTTTTAAAATACTGGAAATAGAAGCGGATCTAAAAGACTAATATTGGAATATCAGAACTGTGCGTGCCTCTAATTACGAAGGTGCCTCTATAGAGTTGGTGGAATGAAAATGGGTCCAGAGAAATAACACCAAATCACAACTACATTTTCAATGGAGTGAACAAGAAATACTGGTATGACAATTACTAAGGCCCTTTTAATTTTTTTTTTTGATTAATAATTCATCTATTTCTATTTATGTTTTATACAAGTAAATAAATGTCCCATATTTCGTTGTACACTTATTTGATTTGTAGGGTAGCTGTTCATGTGTGATCTATGTTTCTGTGAGAAAAAATTGCCCCCAAAAACCTCATACAAAACGGTGGTATTTTTCAAACTAAATTGGAGTATTGTTCATTATTGACAACTAGTAAGTTGTAATGCGCATACGGCGCCCGTTGAAATATGGAAAAAAAAATTTTTGGAAAAAAAAAATGTTGCTGAAAAAAAATTTTTTCTTGAAAAAAAAAATTTTTGTGAAAAAAAAAAAAATTTTGTTGAAAAAAAAAAATTGTGGAAAAAGAAAAATTTGTTGAAAAAAAAAAATTTGGAAAAAAAATTTTGTAAAAAAAAAATTTTTGTAGAAAAAAAAATTTTGTAGAAAAAAAAAATTTGGGAAAAACAAATTTTGGTAAAAAAAAAATTTGGGGAAAACACAATTTCTGTACAAAAAAAAAATATTATTTTTTTTTATTATTATTTATAGAAAATTATAGAATGCCTATTTAAATTCCTATGTACCAGAGACCGAAAACATGTACACACAATAAAATTATACACGTGTATTTACATCTATTTTCCATGCATGTGTAGTAGGGTGGAGTGAAATTCAAAAAAAAAAAGTTAACCTCGGAAAGAGATGTAGTCTGGGGTCCTAATGAGGGGAAAAATAAAGAAAACAATTTTAAAAAATTTTTAGGGGTCGAGCCACTCCCTCGAAATTTGGAAATTATCGCTATTTTGGCGTTGATTTTAGAAAAATCCTAAAAAGTTTTATGTCAATAAATGTTTGCAATAGCGTTAACAATGAAATAAGGGCATGAAAAAATTTAAAAAAAATTTTCTCATTGTTCAAAAATTTCAAAAAGTAAAATAAGTCAAATCGTCCCTTCTTCAGAAAATTGACTGAACAATGAAATCGCCACCAAAGCTACAAATATTAGTCGATTATCCTCATATTTTCCTTAAATACTTTTGTTTGGGCACTGAACAAGCTCAAACTTTTAAATTTCGAATAAGTTGAGTCGTTAATTTTTAGGATTTTTCTAAAATCAACGCCAAAATAGCGATAATTTCCAAATTTCGAGGGAGTGGCGCGACCCCTAAAAATTGTTTTCTTTATTTTTCCCCTCATTGGGACCCCAGACTACATCTCTTTCCGAGGTTAACTTTTTCAAATTTAAAAAAAAAGCATGTTTTCACTCCACCCTAATGTATAGTACTGTATGTACTGCGTGACAGAGTCAGTGAATCAGTGTCGAGGGTAAATATATATTAAGATTCTCCCAAAAAATGGGATTTCATCATAATTTTTTTGTATTTTTTTTTTTTTGTATTTGATTACAATACAAAGAGAATTTATACTCTAATTTTTTGGATGGAATGGAAAACCAGTTAACACAGACCATATGGCTCGACTTTTCTAGATGCAGACAAAAGCCTCTGGTGGGAACGGAACCCATGCAGACAGACAAGCACGCTACCAACTCGCCTTCTTTATAATTTTTAGATCATATTTCTTTTCTTTGGCAATTCTTTTTTGCAATTTGTCTACATCTGAAAATTGGGAAATATTCCTAAAATTATTTGGGGGACTTTTCTGAATTTTTGGGGGAAATTTTCACATAGACCTTTTTGGGGAATACTTCAGTTGTGGATTTTTTTTATTTTTTATAATATTTTTGGAGAATTTTTCATTTATTTTTCGAAGATTCTTCTGTTGAGAAATTTTTCATTTTAGTTTTGGAGAATTTTTTATTTTAGTTTTGGAGAATTTTTGCATTAGGGACATTCTTCATAGGGCCGTCCCTGGGTCCCCATTTCATGCCATTATTTTTTTTTTTTTTAGTAAAAAATACAAAAACAAAAATCAGACATTTTTTTTCTGAATTTTCTGAATTTTTGGGGGAAATTTTCACATAGACCTTTTTGGGGAATTTTTCATTTTATTTTTGGGGAATACTTCAGTTGTGGATTTTTTTTATTTTTTATAATATTTTTTGGGAATTTTTCATTTATTTTTCGAAGATTCTTCAATACGAAGATCTGATGAAACAACATATATCCAATCAGACTTCATACGTTCAAGGGTTAAACTCTATCAAGTTTGTAAATAAAGCTTAATCAGTTGTAAATAACTCCTACATCCCCCAAACCAACTCTTGTCTGTACATGTCTCTTGCTTAGCGCCGCGGCCAATCTCTGTTTCAACTTTGCCACATTGTTGTTGTTTTTTCAGTTTTCGATTCTGATTGTTTCTGCCACTGTGAACAATTTTTATTTATACGGTTATTAGATTGTGGAATGACAGTTCTCTAGCAGTTCAGCGAGTTTGTTTTGTAGTCATCCGAATGTTGGCTCAGAAAAATGCCAATAAATCCCTTTTGCTCTCGTCTCTGTTTGTTTGCATATCCTTCCTGTGTGTGTGTGTGTGGATGCGTTTTTGCTTTTTATTACTGGTGGCACAGCACAGAAGCAGCTCCCAGCTTCTGCAAGAACAACAAACCCCAAGGCAATGTATCCATAATTCACCAGGCGACACACAGACGCCGAATCTCATCTTTTACTGCAACATTTATGTTTTACTGTTGTAGATGTGTGCGTTTATGTGTGTGACGACTCGTACGGCAGTTGCTGTTGTTGTGTCTCAGTGTATAGACGGTATATTGTGTGTGCATGTGTTTGTGGTCTCCATGATTTGGTATGTGTGACGACTGTGCGTTGGCCCGCCTTAGAGATAATAAATTGTTGGTGTTGCCTTTAATGCACTGCAAAGCACATTTAATATTCGCAATGCGTTTATTTGTGTTGGCCAGCGGCAACACAATCGCCAGACAGTGGTTTCGAAAAGTTAGGTTAGATTGTATTAAACCTAATCTAGCCTAAGTTAACCTAACCCACATCAACGTCACCTAACCTTGAATTAGGTAGTAACAGCTTGCCAGCACGTTACGTTACGTTACGTTACGTTACGTTACGTTACGTTACATTACATTACGTTACGTTGCGTTCCGTCACGTTACGTTACGTTACATTACGTTACGTTACGTTACCTTGTATTGGGTAAAGTTCCCTACATTACGTTACGTTACGTTACATTAAGTTACCTTGGATTGGGTAAAGTTCGCTACATATTTTTTTTGGGCGTGATGATAGCTTGCTATTATGTAGCAGCCCCAGGAGTACTTCCATCCATCCCGATGTCGCTACCGCATTTCCTCGGGTTGGTTCATTCTTGGATTAGTTTATTTGTACGCTTAATATGTAAAACCTATATCGCCCCTTCATTCTGTTTTCCTTTTTCACACCCCAAAGACTTAATGGAGCGTTTCTGCCGTTTTCAAAGGTACTTTTCGCCTAAGAGAAACTCACAAATAGTACGTCCGGTGGACACAGTTCCGTCTTTTGGCGGAGATTGTCAGAAGCGCTGAATTTGGCTTTTATTTTTATTTTAAAACTTTTTCCATATCCCTGTTTGGAGCCACTGTGCACAACGACTCGCTCACTCACTCAAAATGCTAATAACCCAAGAGTGTATTGATATACGTACGTTCAACCGCATACACATGCGTATTTTCGCGTCGGTTGCCGCTTTGATATGCGTTTGCTGTTATAGTTTGCTGACACCCCGCGTGTTGCTCCCTCTCCGACAAACATTCCGATAACTTCTGATATCAATTGGCTTTGTCGCACATGTCCTGCAACGTCATACATATATTTCTACCAGTGTTGCCACTGCCTGGTTATTATGTGCCCAAAATGGTATAACTTCAAATGCACTGAATCGACAGGCTAAGAATCGAGTGAAATGTTGTCTTTAGTGTCAAACTGTCGGTTTTGAACAATATTTGGAACTTTTTTGTTATACAAGTAAATCCAGGTTCAAAACCGTGTAAAAACATCAAACATTTTTCAGTGGCAGTTTTCCTCCTCGTAAAATTTTACGAGTAGGAAGTCATGTAAGACTTTCTAGAAAAGCATCTGGCGTTCGGAGCCGATTTTAGAGCAGTAGGTTCCGGTCAGTGAGTATACTCAATTCTATCGTGCACAGCTCGAGACAATTTCCCCATTTGTCCCTTCATGGAATGTTAAAGGAAATAAGTAATTAAGTAATATTGGCACCACTGTTTACTTCTGCAGCGAAATCTATAAACACTATTAGCGTGTGTATTGTCTGTTTGTGTCGGTGTGTGTACAAAACTCTTAGAAACTTCTATTGTATGCTACAAAACCTGCGGACACCAGATACATGAAATACGAATGAATGACTGTTCTACATATAGACGTAGTTTGCTTTCCGATAGGTTTTATAAGGTTGCTTTGGACAAATTGGCAAAAATATGATTTATAGATATTATTTGGCAGTGTAATCGTGACTATCCATTTATTTGTTTTGTTTGGCAAAGTACCACTAACAATAATTTTTTCCAGGGAATGTTTATAATATTTTGTGATGCATTTTAGCGTCCTAAACTCGAAAATATATTTTTGTTCTTAATTTTCTTCAAAACTGTCATTTTCCTAGGATTAACGTTAATTATGTTCGCTATAATTTAAGAAGCAAATGTCCGATCAAACAATACAATATATCGTAATCATTATGAGTTTCATTATAAAAAATAGTACTAATGATTATATTATGAGTTTTAAGGATTTTCTTCAATGGTAATAATAATTATGAGCAATACTGCAAAAATCATTATTTTTTAGGAAAAAAATAAAATCAAAAATAAAATTAATTATGATTTTTATTTTTCGCTCAAAATAAATCTCATTTTAAACTTACAATGTTTTTGTGGGTTGCATATCCTCATAAAGCAAATCCACAGCAATCAACCAAGCCGAAAACAATATTAAAATTTTTTTTTTAATTTTATTTGTATAAATGGGTATACGAGCATTGAAGCTAAGTTAATACATGTAATCTTTCTTCATAATGCAATCCCTCACCCCCTCCATCCCCATACAGTGTTAAACTTCCCCGACTTCTACACAACTGATAAATTATTTCGATATAGCTGCGTGCTCTTCTACACTTACTCCCTCGCGTTTACTTTTAGGTTGCTGCACTTTAATTTCCTATTTTGCCTCGAAGAAAGGAGTTTTATTTTGAGAGAAAAAAAATAAATATCAAAAATATTTTTTTTTTATTATAATAAATATGATTTACTTAACCTAGGTTATCACACAATTTACAGAGCTTTAGTTCTAATGACTGTTCATCCAGAATTAGGTATTGTTTGTTAAAAAAAATAATATTTTTTTTTAATGATATAAATTCAGAGGAATGCAAAAACCTCTGATATATATTAGATAAATAATTATTATTCATGAGTTTTATTTTTTTCCCCAAAAAAGAGGATGATGGCCTGATTTTTGAAATATCACTCAAAATTAATCTTTACCATTGAAGTAAATTGTAAAAAATTTTAAATTTAAAAATCATGACGAATATACAAAGATACTCCATTAACAATTGAGGTCCTTAAGGTGAATATCGCATAAGCCATTCCTGGGATAGAGCCAGAAACCATCATCAAGGTATTTTTTATATAAAAAAAACTTAATGTCGACCGAAAATAGCTCGACTCCGTATCCAGCATTTTTAAACCTAGAAGACTAAACTATAAACTATATTAAAACTATATTTACGATCGGTTGCAAATATCAACACGTGGCTTCATGTCAACTCAGTCGACTGCTGTACGAGCTTGTGTGCAGACGTTCATAATAATTGTATTCCAAATTTTTTTAATAAAAAAACGATTCGTTCTTTTTAAAAAAGTAGCCTCAAAGGAGAGGTTTAGTATTCAGGTGTAAGAAAGAGGTAAAGTGTTTTGGGGTAAATAGCCGGAATTCAAGTTAAAAAAATTAAATTTTTTACAAATTATTTTTAATAAACATTTTTTTTAAAAAGTTTTAACAAAAACAAATTTTTTAAATTATTTTTATTAAAACCAAAATTTTAAAAATTATTTTTATTAAAAACAAATTTTTAAAAATTATTTTTATTAAAAAAAATTAAATTTTTTAAAAATTATTTTTAATTGTTAATAAAATTAAATTTTTTAAAAATTATTTTTAATTGTTAATAAAAACAAATTTTTTAAAATTATTTTTATTAAAACCAAATTTTTAAAAATTATTTTTATTAGAAACAAATTTTTAAAAATTATTTATATTAAAAAAAATATTAAAAATTATTTTTATTAAAAAAAATATTAAAAATTATTTTTAAGTATTAAAAAAAATTTCAAATTTAATTTATTTTTATTAAAACCAAATTTTTAAAAATTATTTTTATTAAAAACAAATTTTTAAAAATTATTTTTATTAAAAACAAATTTTTGAAAATTATTTTTATTAAAAACAAATTTTTAAAAATTATTTTTATTAAAAACAAATTTAAAATTATATTTATTAAAAAAAAAATAATTTAAAAATTGTTTTTAAGTTTTAAAAAAAATTAAAAAAATTTAAAAAAATATTTTTAATAAAAAAAAAAGTTTTAATTATTTTAAATAAAATTTTTTTAAAAAAAAAACAATTTAAGAAATTATTTAAAAAAAAATTAAAAAAAATGTTAGGGGAAATATAAGTAAAAAACTACGAACCGTGCACATTTTCTCAATTCCAGGCAAATCTGACCAATACAGATAATTTTCATAGAATTCTTTCGGAATTGTTTCAATAATAGTTACTCAACAACTTTAGTCAACTTCAGTCATTCATATGCGATCAAATATTTTGCTCCATCGTGTATTTACCAAACCCTGTAAATTAAAACCAACCCTTTATTTGTAAACGCTTGACATATAACATCAGAAATACGAATTCTGAGCTGCCGTTTGAATCCACCTTTTTTTTCATTTCATTTGCATTAAGTGGTTTAATTTGGAAAAACATTGCACGACTTCTAAACAAATAACGAACGAGTGTATTTTACGAGTGTATTTTACATGCATTAATCTCTCAAATGAATGCAAGCTACTCATCTACATAAGCGGCTTACCGCCAAATGTTCCACTAAAATTCAATGTGTGCCAAATTTGCTTTTGAGATTTGAGTTATAAAAACCACCTCTGTATATTTGAATTGTGCGACAACCAAATCCACAGTTTGTAACCAAAACAACAACAAAAACACAAATACACACACCAATACAATTGACCTATTTTTTAGAGGGCGATGGGTCGGAGTGCAGCTTTGATCAATGCCATTGATAAACTTTCACTTCCCCTTTTTTTCTGACAAAGATTTAAAATGTGTTATGCGTGGGTTGTGTCTCTGGGGCAGATTGAGCCTTATGCGGCCTATAATTTTAAATGAATTAAAGTGATTGAATTTAAAATTAAGTTTATCAAAATGTAAATGTAATAAAATACAAAGGATGTTTGAAAAGCATATGAAAAGTCCACAACAATTGTTTGCAACTGGGAATTTATTACTTCTGGTTACCCTCTGACCACAAATGGTGAACATGGGATGAGTACCAGATATTTTCAATTGTCCATGTTATTTATTAGATCAAAAAATATATTTTACTATATCAAAAACAAACTATACGAAACATCCACAGACATTTACATCCATACACTTTAACGCCCATACTGTTCAGCGACCTCCACCTCGTCCTGTAAATGTTAATTATGCCTCAAACCGTTTTTACCGGTTCCAAAAACTATTTCAAAGCCCACTTAACTTTAATGAATATTCTGTTTAAAGAAAATATGTTTTCGGCCAGCCACATTCAACCACTCTTTCCTGTTTTGTCTTTGGTACATTTTGTAACCGGAAATACTGAAATATGAATTACAAGTTTTTCTTTACAAAACAGCAAATGCAGACAACAACACCAAAAAAACTTCATAAACAGACCAAGAGGCGAAAAGTACTTTGGACAAAGGTTTCAAAAATAATAACGAAATATTTTGGCAGAGACACGCGCCACGAAACCGCACAAAAAAAAGCCAAACAACACCAACCGAAAATTTCATAAAAACAAATCCCACAAAAAAAAACAACCTAAAAATAAAAACATTAAAACAAAGTTAAGAAAACAGGGAACTATTTTCTACGTGCACTACACTGTATAATTCTCATAGACATCATAAGGTACAGGCATGCTGAAATAATTAGCACACCCTCCTGTGATGTGGGGGGAGATAAATAAATGATTTATGAGATCCCCTTGATATTGAAATAAATTAACATCAAAAGTCACTTTATTTTCATTTTTATCAAAAGTACAAAGGTCCGCCCCACAGTCAGCAAGGGCTTGCGGTGTTCCAATTAGTTTGCCGCTACTGTGCGTGTGACTGCCGTCTGACAAACAAATGTAATGCATGCGAGCACATAAAAAACACATAAAACACTGCGAGAGGGCATTAAGTGAAAGGAATGCGGTAGCCAAAAGCCAACATAAATGTTATCATGAACATCCTTACGCCTTCAGCCGCCCCCCGTCCCGTTATTACCCACAAGCAAGGATACCGAACGATACGAGTATTTATGTCGGAGGATCAAAACATATATCATGTACATATGAGAATGCCCCGCAAAGAATTTGGGAGACGAAATAACAGATTTAAAGAAAACTAGTTTTAAAGAAGGTCAAAGCAATAGTAATACATAGGGCTAGCTCAGGTCATTATGGGAGTGGAGAGGTGGCCGAACGGTCTTCAGCTGCGAATATCCAATAAACAGTACCCGTCCAAGGCCGGCAGAAGACGAGGGTGAGATTGAACACGTTCAATATTCGTTAGTAATAAGTGGGTGGTGTAGGCCCAGTTGAAACGCCTAAACGCTTCAACAACGCATTGAAATTATTAAAATTCACTACGAAAATGGTGAAAATGTTGCAGTCACAGTTCGCAAAACTAAAAAGTTTCCGGACCGGAGATTACACTCTCGTAGAGGTGATCACAATTGACCACCGAGATCTTGTGATTTAACACCTTGCGTCTTCTTCCTTTGGGGCCACATGAAAGATAAGGTCCACGCCAATAGCCCAGCGTCGATTCAAGACCTCAAAGATAGAATTCGTGAGGCTATGGAGGACAATTTTATGAAAAGGATATGGTCCTGTAAGCGTGGTCGTGGTGGCCATTTGGCTGATGTTGTTTTTCATTATTAACGTCATACCTTCCTCTTTATTATGAAACTAGTAAGTTGTAATGCGCCTATGGCGCCCGTTGAAATATGGAAAAAAAAATTTGTAGAAAAAAAAAAAAATTGTTGAAAAAAAAAAAATTTTGTGGAAAAAAAAAATTTGTTTGAAAAAAAAAATTTTTGTTGAAAAAAAAAAATTTTGTTGAAAAAAAAATTTTTTCTTCAAAAAAAAAAAATTTGTTGAAAAAAAAAATTGTTGTGGAAAAAAAAATTCTGTTGAAAAAAATATTTTTTTTTATTATTATTATTTATAGAAAAAGCAAATTATAGAATGCCTATTTAAATTCCTACATACTGCGCATGGTACAATAAACAAGGTAAGGCCAAGCAATCAGCTGATTTACAATTTTTTCTCGCAGCACTCTAAATTGTCAAAGTTGACATTCGATGTTTTTGTTTACATTCAGGCAACTGTTGAAATTTCAAAAAACGTTTATTCAAATTATTGAAATTATTATTGTACCATGATATTTTGTATCAAATATTTACAACAATAACAAAAATTAACTGTCAGTAACTTTATTTTTTATTCTTGACATATACAACTTTGACAATATAGAGTACCAGAGTTGTATCTGATTATTTGTTGTTGGGCTAATGACCTTACCTTGTTTATTGTACCATGATACTGCGTGACAGAGTCAGTGAATCAGTGAATCAGTGTATCAGTGAATCAGTGTCGAGGGTAAATATATATTAAGATAAACAACAAAATGTCATTTTTCTATGAATAGGAATTTTCCATAGATGATTAGGAATATTCCATAGATGAAATACGAGTTTTTGTAAATACAGTCAAACTGGGAACTTCTCTCGAAACAGTGAGCTGTGTACGATATAATTTGTATACTCACTGACCGGGACCTACTGTTTAACTTGGTAAGGCTCATCAGTTGTCGGGAAGGTTGTGTAACAAACTCCTCCTCCTCATTATCATCATTTATTGCGCGTTCTGCGCAGTAATTGGATCACTGAAAAAGGGTTAAAAATCGGTCCACAGGCTTTCACACAGGCCACTACGAGCTTCATACTTCAAACTTAAAAAAAAAATTCTGACGTGTACAAATGAAAATCGCCGATACACGTGTATTTTTATTTTTTATCCCCTTTCCGAAAATGTAAATTTGGTTCATAGGACAGAATGTGTGTAACACGGTGTAATATGTGAATTTCTTGACCCCTTCATACCGATGATATTTTTGCTAATTAACCAACAAATATTTTAGTTAATATGTGCAATATTTTATCACAGAGTTTCCAACTAATATTTTGTTTAATTTTTTTATTTTTTAAATTGAATTGCATTTTTTTTAAATATGTGAATGTCATGAAATTGAAAATGTTTTCGCTAAACAAGCCAGAAATATCTTAGTTAATATGTGAAATATTTTATCACAGAATTCCCAAATAATTTGTTGTTCCAATTTTTGAATTTTTGTATTGAATTGAAAAATTGTTTTCTAAATATTTATTTGAGTGTCTTTATCACTTCAAACCGAAAATATTTTCGATAAACAACCTACATATATTTTAGTTAATATGTGAACTATTTTATCACAGAATTACCAAATATTTTTTTTTTTTTTTTGAATTTGTTAATTGAATTGAAAACTCTTTTAAATGTAGCCGCCAGATACTTGAACTATACTGAAACTTTCACGGTAGCTCCAATGTAGCAAAATGACTTTGCATCATCCAAGTCCATGTCTTCAATTTCCGGCCCTAAAAAACGGCCAAATGGCCTTTTTAGTGCCTCTGAGGAAGGGAGCACAATCCTTAGTCTAGGGGTTTTCAAGATCGAGTTTCTTTGTGTCAGTTGCCCTTTATTTCTTTTGACAGATTTCTTTTCCTCTGTCATGTGGCTGTTAAGTTTACCGATTCGATTTCACTTAACAAACGCATAAAATGAAAAGAAGGTAGTACAAAATTTGCCTGATTGTGAATATTTTTGGCTACAGTAGGAAAGCGCATGACATAAAAACTACAGCCCATATTCCTGTGGGTGCTGCCACTGTAAATATCGCCGATGTAAGGGAATGAGCAGTGAAGGTGATCCCAATTTGCCAATGGGCGGCATTTCCAGCAAGTAGGCCTTACATGGTTCAGTTGGTGCAGGAACTGAAGCCATGTGATTTTGCTAAAATAAAACTACACAAGCGTTTATTTACAAACAAACAATGCCAATATTTTCTGAAAGACATAAGATACGAGTATCGATCTCAGCCAACGCCTTAAGACACGCTCATAACTATGAAGGATATTCAGGAGATAATTCACACGTACTGATAAGGGACCACACAAACATTGATGTGTTTGGCCGAAACTTAACACATCGTAGGAGTCACTTAACACACCACAAGTATATTGTCGTCCACTCATGCTCATGATTTTCCAAGACGATAAGTTTTGAAAGTATCCAACAATTGATTTTCAAAATTTCCAAACAAAAGTTTTACACTTGTTTTCGATGGAAATTTCCAGTTTGCCAACTCTTGGAATTTATGTTCGACCCCCCACGTCCCGTTCCCATTTGCTTTAAGTAAAATATTTCTGACAGAACTGTCAAAACTTTTGCTGGGAGCGAGAATTTGTATCTGTGTGGGTGTGTGTGTGTGTGTATATATGTGTAAATAAGAGACTAGTGACAAAATTAGAAAAGAAAGTAAACACAATTTATGTGTTTTTCATACGAAAATCCTTGAATAATAAAAGTTCAGCTTTAATATTCGTTTCATTTCCATGTGTTCAGTCTGTAGAAAAAATACCCCATCCCGCTATGCCGCTTCATTCCATGGAACATCATTAAAAGTTGACAAGTTTTCCGCACCACAACACGAAAAAAACAACTGCATAAATAGAACTTGCATAACAAAAGGTCATACTTACTTACTATGTGTATGTAAAGTTATTTCGGCATTGGATTTTTTGTGTGGAACGATGAACGAACTACTAAAAATGTGCAGTGTTAGGATGCAATCAAGAAATATTTCAGGCTTTAGCCGTAAATACATTCCCTGTGAGTCATGCTAGTACTTACTTATTTCCCTTGACATTCCATGAAGGTACAGACGGGGAACTTCTCTTGAATCAGTGAGCTGTATTCTAACTGACCGGGACCTACTGTTTAAAGCCGAATCCGAACGGCCAATGCTTTTCTAGAGAAGTTTAACATGTCTTAGAGATTATTCTGTTATACGTAAAGTTGCCAACATTTACGAGGTGGAAACAGCCGCTGACAAATGTTTAATGGTCTTAACCGGTTTCGAACTCGGGTTCTTCTGTGTGATAGTCGCACACACTATCTACCACAACACGGCCGTCCACTGTGAGTCATGCTAGTATTCGAGTTAAACGCTGAATGACAATTCCTGATATACTAAACGGGATTTCAACAAAACGTCCTGGAAATGTACTCGACTAGCTGATTTTATACCCATCCTAAGTTTTCAGGTGCTCTCATACAATTAATTCGCTGCTCCTCCCTTTCAAGCAGACCCCTGGCCTCAAAATCCTTTACAGCTTCTCATCAATGTGCATGAACTTCCATCGCTTCAGTCCACGATAACAAAAGGCTCTTTTGAAATCAGACACTGACATACATACGTACATAATCAAATGCAGACAAAGCCTAAAATAGACGACGCTTAGCGCTGTTTAACTTGCTTGCGAGTAAATCTGCTCGTTCGCGAAACTCTAAACCCCTACAAAGCATCCTTCTGTTCTACTTTTGTGTAATTGGTCAGTCATGTATAAGGCCAGGTATTTCCCAAGACATGCCCTCTTGTGTTTCTCTTGACTTTTCACGGCAATTGAGTTTTCCGATCAAACAACAACAGCCAGTCAAAGGCCACACAGTAAGGACAGAGAAGTGACAGATGTCTCAACCAATTTTGGCCACCGGCTGGAAGAACTTCGGCAACTATTTCAACCGAAAAGTGAATTCCACTCGGAAGAATATAAAATTATTGGCATGAATACAAACAACAGACATTCAATTGTGGCCTTTCAAAACATAAGTACAGCCAGCCAGCCAGCCAGCAGCGTGTTGCATTGTGCCATTTCGTTTTTTTTTCTTTCGTTTTGCTGTAACATTTCACACCTACCTGTCGGTGAGAGTGCGAACTTCCGCTTTGCCGGCCAATCCGTAAGCCAACTACCCCGACCGCGCCCCATTGAATTTGGCAAATTGGCGCCAGTTGTGAGTGCCTGTTGGTAATGCCGCACAGTAGTGCTCAGTCACTTACTTTGGCATAAAAAAGCCACCCACTATTTCAGATAAACAATCAATAAAAAGAATCGCAAATTTGCCAACAAAAAAAATCGCACAAACGTCAAGTTGACATCACTTGTTCTCAGCTGTAACGACTATAAAATACATATAAAATCGCTACATTTTTATATTTTAAAATAAAAAACGCCAAGTTGACATCACTTGGTCTCAGCTGTAATGGCATCTAAATACATGTAGACAAACAATATTTAGGCCCATTATCTCAATGCACGATTAAAGTGCCGATTAATTTATAGAAGGGATATACCGCCGCGGCGGTTAAACATTTTCATTTTCTCATGTATCCGTTAAATTAACTGGTTGATAAATGTAAGTACGGTAAGTACGGCAACTCTACCGTACAGATATTCATAAATAATAAAAATAAATGGCAATGCTGTGTATTCTCAGCTGTGCAGTTTATTATTAAATTTCTATTCAATTTCTATTCGAGGAACACAAGTACGTTCTGGAAAACAAAAAATCCAACACGATTACTTGGAAGAAAAAAAATGTAAACTTGGGAGAAATTGTCCCAGGATTTTGAAAGTGAATCGCGAATACATCGACCACCGTGATAAGTATGATAATTTGAAAAGAAAATCCAAATTGAAATAAGCGGCAGAGAAGCGTGAAACATACCGAACCGGTGGGGTCACACCATCCAAATCTTCCGTGTCAAATATATCACAAACAATTCCCGGGCTCATCGGGGAATCAGCCTACACAATCCGTACGAAAACGATGGAAATGAACCCCAAAGAAATTTGAAAAATTCAGTTTTATATTAAGTGTTGGAGTTACAACCCTAATTAACACATTTGCATAATGTAAGAAAATCATCCCAAATTTTCGTGCTGTTACTTTTTGGATCGATTTTTCCATTTTTAAATTGGGGACATTTTATAAAAAAATCAGTCGTGGACACGCACATTTGTTTTGAAAATATCCCAAAAAAAATCGAAAAAATTCCCAAAGTTCAAAAAATGGGGAATTTTTCAATGTTAAATTTTTTTCCGAAAAAATGTCCCAAAAACGAAAAATGAAATATTACCTAAAAATTATGAAAAACTCCCCAATATTTTTGGGGAATTTTTTTGGGAATTCTTCATTTTATTTTTAGGACATTGCCCCTTATGAAACTAATTACGTTTCAGCCACAAATATATCCCCTAGACCAGGGCTTTCCAACTCATTGAGGTTTTCACCACCCCAAAGGCAAGTACAAATCACGTCCCACCTTCAGACCAACCAAACAAAATAAAATATTGTTTATAAAATTTGTTTTTATCGTTTGAAGGAACTTTGTGTCAAAAAACACACTGTGGAAGGTGTTCTTCATTCATGATTATAAATGAGAATCCAAATTTTGCATACTCCCTTAGCCCTATTTTGTTTTTTGATGTCATTTTTATAAAAACTAGAGATTATTAAAACAAACAACAGATGATTGATGATAATCTTGATTAGAAAGCAGTACAAAACCATAAAAGTACTGAAACAAAAATCTATTCCAACATGTTGTTTATAAATAACATACATGACACTTGTTCGAGCTATATCTAACCTAGGCTACAAGGCTTTCGATACATTTAAGCTGAAGTTAAACGTTAAATTCACTTTTTTCAGACAAAGTTTAACTGCAGTTTAAACGTCGAATATTGGGCGTTCAAACTACACCGTGATAGCCATATGATTGCGACAGCACCCAACGGAAGAAGAAGAAGAATCACAATTATTTTGTTATTATGTTGGTTAAATTACATAAATAATGCTGCTGTGTAATTTTCATGATGCTGGAATAGGTTTCCGACCGTGTCAAAGTTCATTTAGCAAAGTTTTTTAATTTTCATATTTTTCCGTAAAATTTTATGTGACCAAAATCCACTAAAAAAATTTAATATTATTTTAATTTTCAGCATGGGGGTTGTGGGTTCGATTCTCATCAGATGCTTTGGTCTGTCGCTGCAAAAATCAAGCCAAATGGTCTGTGTCATCCGGTTTACCCTTGGACCCAAAATTAGAATATAAATTTACTTTATATTGTAATTAAATAAAAATAAAATAAATTATTTTAATTGTTTACCGGAAACATATGTTTTCTGATAAAAAAAAGTGTTAGCGTTGCCACATCAACAGCCGCAAATGTGGATTATTTTGACTGAACACTCAAACACACATTTGCAGTTTAAACTCAGTTTTATTGGAAGCTGAGTTTTAATCGCGGTTTAACTACGAACTCATTTATTTGGGGCTAAGTATTTCAAGACTTCGCGATAAGATGTGGCCATTTTGGGATTGATTGCACGTGCGACAATCACACAGTAAACCCAGGTTCGTATCAGGGTAAATGAGTATGAGAGTACTCTTTAAGCCTTGTCAAACGTTTATGGGAAAATACTTTAGTCTTAAACAGCAGTTCCGTTGAACTTACATTTTGGCAAAATTCCGAATTTACATATTTTGATAATTCCAATTTCTATGAGAAGAGGGAGAATTCTTCAAAATGGCAGCAGAACACCGAGTACCTAATTCTTTTGAGAGAGGGGCGGTATCGTCTACATGCCTTTGGTGTGTCCTCGAATAGTCAACCACAAGAGGATCTCCCCGGCGATTTTCGGCCAGAAAGGATTTTCTGGCAAACATGAAACAATTCGTTGCCGTACCACTGTGCCTGGCTACCAGAACAGCCATAATACGGGATTTACCTGTGTTTGCACTTTGTATTCGATTCGGAGCAATATGTTCTCATGTGTGTGTGTTTGTATATGTACTTATACAATATTTACATTGAATCCTTGCAAAAGACTGAACATATTTTTCGGATTTTTTTCTTCCCCCACCCACTTGCACAGAAATAAAAAGAGAAAATGTCTTGAAACTTAAATGTGCGGCTATTGTGTTTGGCTGTTATGACAGAGAATAGTGTCGGGATTTTTGAAATGGCAATGGAGGATAAAGTGGATGAGATGACTTCATAAATGGTCTGGTGGGTTTCAAGTATTTTATGATATAAATGTGGTTTGAAGAAACTTCAACATAGGTTGATGAATAACTACTTCAGTTAATTTTGGAATAAGCGAAAGACTGAACCATTTGAATTATATCGACAAATATCTCTTCCTACTGCGGGTGGCTGATGCAGGTTCTGATAGTCTAACCACAATATGAACCAGGAAAACATCTAGAGCCTTTCGGGGTTTCTGCGAAAGTTGTAAGGCTAGACAGTTATGTGGAATCTCTTGTAAACAGCCTTCAAAAGAAGGCTTAACCGTGAACTTTGAAAGGCTCAAAGGAAATTTCAATGAAAAAAGTGCTTCATTATAATGTACCATGGGAAGACTTTATTGGAAGACCGTTTAGAAGAGTTTCTATAGAAGACCTATCAGGAATGCTTCATTGTACGACTTGACAGGAAGGAGTATTGGGAAAATAATACACTGGTACTTGAATAAGCCGTAGCGTTGTCAAAAGTATGGTATGTACGTTGTTTAAACTTGGTTTATGTACGGAATTCTTAACCCTATAACCACTAAGACCGTCTACAGACGGTCATCACTGACATCCATTTGTAATAGTTAAAGGATTCGACTCCAGTGTTAAAGGGTTAATTTTATCCATAGTTGAGGCCGAATGGGCACGATTTTTAGGATAGATTTATGTTCATAATATGATAAAAATAAGTTCGAGTGGACTTATGTGTAGACCGCTTGAATTAATTTAAGCCCGAATAAATACATGAAATTATTGGAAACTAAGATTGATTTAAGGAAAATTTAGATTAAATTGATAAAACAACATTCGTGTTCTAAGAATATTATTTATTTATTTATTTATTAATTACAATACAAAGTAAATTTTATATTCTAATTTTGGGTCCAAGGATAAACCGAGTGACAAAGACTATTTGGCTTGATTTTTTGCAGCGACAGACCAAAGTCTCTGGTGGGAATCGAACCCACAACCCCCACGCTGATAGGCAAGCACGCTACCAACTCGCCTACCGGGGCGCTTTCTAAGAATATTAAATTCATAATAGGAAGAGTTCGAAATGGATTTAAGGAGAGTACATTTTTGTCCGGTCTCAGTTTTTTCTCTCAAAAATAGTTCTACGATTTTTTTTCTCTTATCTCACATCAAATTGGACTTAGGTTAGGTTAGGTTGAAATGGAGGATCGGTCATGTACGAATAACCATCTCATGTCGTTGACATACACCTGGGCCAGCAATACGGCCTGTTGTGCGCTCCTGATTTCTGTTTCAGATTTCCTGCCCTTTTTTTACGTTAGCAATTCGGTCCCCTCTATAAAGTTCCTTATCGTCCTTATGTCTATTCCTTTGACGACCTACAGGTCATCTAATGTATCCTCTAACAATTGGATTTTCCTGATGTGCGAGAAAGCGGGTAACTGGCCCAGGTAGTGTTCCGCCTTCTCGGCGTCCTCTCCGCATGCCCTACATCCGGCAGTCTCGAAACACCCTATCCTAAAAAGGTGTGCCCTTAGGCTAGAGTGTCCTGTGATGACCCCAATCATTTTTGTTAGACCCGAGCATTCTCCTTGTTTTCTTGTAATCGAGATTTCCCCAGGTTTCCTTTGCGGTTATTCCCACCTGTTCGGATTTGGATGCGTCTGTGTAGCACTCCACTGTTCCTCCACCTTGGCTGTATGTGTCGTGTTCTGGTTCTCGTCTATCTCCTATTTTTGTCGTGCAGTTCACAACCACGTGTGTTTCTGGGATGCGATCCGTCCGTCGGTTTGTTGTCGAGAACCCATCTAGGTTTTCCATTATTTTCTGATGTTGTGTTTAAGGTTCAGCCTTACTAAAATTGGTCTTACTTTTCCTAATAAATATTTAACTACATTTAAATTCATCGGCATCGACATTTTCAATGATTTCTTCCCCAATGTCTGCCGCAATTAAACGAGAACTGCTGTTTACTCGCGCATAGTCCGAAAAACAAGAAGCAGTAATGCAAACAAATCTTTTTTTAAATAAATCAAGTATTTTATTCTTATTATAAGCATTTTCGTACTTTTTAAAACTGTCCCATTTATAGTTGTTTTATGAATTGTACTTATTTTTTTAAATTCGATTTTAGTTCAAATCATTCGGCTTGAATTTAGAATGACATTTTTTCTTTCTCTGTAGCAGTCTTCACCTGAAGGTCTTTAACTTGAAAAAAAGACATGGAGGGCTTCATGGTAAGGCCTTGTATAGGAACTTCCAAGCCAGAAGTCAATGGAAGTGGCCACGGAAAGCCTCATTCTGATTCTGTGTCAGACAAGTCCTACTGACAGGTTCGAATGGAGTGTCCAGGAAATGGCTACCAAGAGTCTATCTTATGGCCGGAAAGATTATTTCCCCCACCCTAGTCAATATTATCTCACTTTGCTTCAGGCACATTTAAATCATTAAAATCATTACATTTATTGACCCCCGATAGGAGATGACCAACATAAGCGGCTTAATTGCATTAAACAACAACACCGCAAATGTGTTGAAATTGCAACCACAGTCTGCTTCTGATGTCCTTAATTCATTACAAATTGAATTTCGTTCGAAATTGAACTATTTTGTGGGATTTTTAATGGAATTTCAAAACAGACGTTGTTTGTTTTATTCTTTTTTCTTCCACTTCTTTTTGGCTTTTCATTTCGTTTCGTTTAAATACGTAATCCCATAAAACGCTTTGCTGCCAATCAATGGCGGGCGCTCGTTCTATCGCCGTCTGGATGAGGTTGTCAATAAAGTTTCATAAAAATCGCATTGCCTCGTTCGGAATTCCGTTCAGAACACATTATCGCACAGAACTTAATTTATTGTTTGGCATAAAAAGCCGTAAAAAGACGGCTGTTGGCATGGCGGCATTTAAACAACAGCAACAACTAAATGGCATCGCCAGGGAATTATTTGTCCTTTTTGTGGATGGAAGAGCAAACAAAAACGAAAATTGACAAAGACAAGCCGCACACACACACACACACACGAGTACCAGAAGTGAAAATCGAAATGGTTGGTGGTAAGCCTAAATTCAATCAAATGTACAAAATGTACGACAAGGCATCCGTATCCTGTGATATGCTTCAACAGAAATAGGAATTGGGTAGGCCAGCCCCTCGGCAACATCATGCAATGCGGCCGATTTGCCATTGTAATAACAGTGGCGATCCCGGGGAGAGAAGGCCTTACATGTATGCATTTGAAATGAGATAACAAGCCAATGTTTGAAAGACTGGGGTCCTTGGTCTTTTAGGAAGCTCCAAAAATATTACACTTCTAATGGGTTTTAAAGAGGAGTGAGGAGAGGAGTTTCCCTCAACTCAACGAGTAAATAAGTATTTAAAAAAAAAACCTTATAAACCTTGTCTAGAGAGAGCTGATTTAGGCACACTGATTTAATGTCTCCAAAAAAAACTCTGTTGTATTATCAAATCAACTAGAACGCCAATAATGCTGAGCAAGGTCCTGTATTTTCTTTACCTACATTACCTATTTTCTAATTATGTAGACAAAATCATTCATGTATTCCCAACAAAGACTCAATAAATCTAAATTGAAATTAAATGTTTCTTCGAAAAAGCCTTTTCCGCCCGGCCTTTAATTATAATTTTCTATTGTAATAAATGTATAAATAAAATAAATCAATTTACAAATACCATAAAAACCTTGTCTAGAGAGATCTGATTTAGGCATCTCTTCCAAAAAACAAACGATCGACTCTAATGTGTTCCGAAATCTTCGAAAACCCTCAAATAATGTTCCGTCGCAAACGCCTTTTCAGTCGGGCCTTTCTCAAATACACCGCAGCGCGGAGCATGATTTTAATGCGGATGGCATCGTAGAAATCACTGGTATCACACCGAAATAATGGTGAATGGGACGGAAGGCAGCATCTTCTCCAAGGTTCGTTTTCCGTTAACTTTTTTTTTTTTGTTTGCTTTGTGGGTATAACAACAATGGCTTTTGAATTGTAATGACCTACATTTAAGGTATATAATGCGAAAATCGATTTATTATTTTTAATGTGCACAGCAGTGTTATGTATGTATGTCTCAAATGTAATGATGGACATTTGGGAGTTTGACGAAATGAGAAATACCGAAATCCAAACTGTCGATGCCGATGTATTTAAGTGTAGTTAAATATTTATTAGGAAAAGTAAGTCCACTTTTGAAGTGAGGTAAGAGAAACAATTTGGTAGAACCATTTTTGAAAGAGAAAACTGAGACCGTATAAAAGTGTACTCTGTTTAAATCCATTTCGAACTCTTCCTATTATGAATTTAATATTCTATCAACAAGAGTAATGTAAGATCAATTTAATCCAAATTTTCCTTAAATCAGTCGCAGTTTCCAGTAATTTAAAGTAGTTATTCGGGTTTAAATTAATCCAAGCGGTCTTCATTTATTTTCATATCTTCCTAGTTATTTAATCGTGTTATGCGATATATGAGTTTTTCAGATTTGTTTGGGGTGGTTTTTCATTTTTATTTAGGTTTTTTCTTCACCTTTTAGGTTTCATAATGAAAAATCACAAATCAGATTACATTTTTTTGGTTAAAAATACACTTTCTCCAAGTTACGAAAATATATTTTGAATTTTTGCGATATTTTTCATAATATTTGGGAGATTTTGCATCGGGACGAAAAAGAAGCCAAGACGGGATAAAAAATGCACCAAAGGGGTAAAAAATAACAAAAAGGCGAAACAAATTGTTGTCAAAAGAAGGGACGAAAAAGTGGCCAAAACGTGATAAAAAAATGGAAAATGGGACTAAAACTGGTATAATATATATTTACCCTCGACACTGATTCACTGATACACTGATTCACTGACTCTGTCACGCAGTACGTATGAATTTAAATAGGCATTCTATAATTTTCTATAAATAATAATAATAAAAAAAATAATATTTTTTTTTTTACAGAAATTGTGTTTTCCCCAAAATTTTTTTTTTACCAAAAATTTTTTTTCCAAAATTTTTTTTTTACAAATTTTTTTTTTTTACAAAATTTTTTTTTTCAACAAAATTTTTTTTTCCACAAATTTTTTTTTTTCAACAAATTTTTTTTTTAACAAAAATTTTTTTGAACAAAAATTTTTTTTTTAACAAAAATTTTTTTGAACAAAAATTTTTTTTAAGAAAAAATTTTTTTTTCAACAAAATTTTTTTTTTCAACAAAAATTTTTTTTTTCCACAAAATTTTTTTTTTTCAACAAAATTTTTTTTTCATATTTCAACGGGCGCCATAGGCGCATTACAACTTACTAGTGATAAATAATCTACAACAGTTCGAAATGAGTTAGAGATGGGGTCGAAAAAGTGGCCAATACGGGATAAAAAATGCACCAAAGGGGTAAAAAATAACAAAAAGGCGAAACAAATTGTTGTCAAAAGAAGGGACGAAAAAGTGGCCAAAACGGGAAAAAAAATTACAAAATGGAAAAAAACTAAAATGTGTTTGAAAAAGTTGTAGTCGGCAGGAATGAGCCAAAAATTTGAAGTAATGGAAAAGGGGACTAATGGGGTCTAAAACTGGTATAATATAAATGAGAAATAATCTTTGCCAATAGCTAAAGCTAGAATCACGAAATTTGCTAGGAACGGATTTTTCGAAATTCGAATAGGAAGGGCATAAAAATGGTAAAACGGTAAAAATGTATCCCAAAACCCCTCAAAAACATAACTACGCTTTGCAACATTTGCTGGAAAAGATTTTGAAAACCTGCCAAAACGGGAGAAAAAAGGGTGAATTTTCAGTAGCAACAGGTAGACATGAGTTTGACATCGAATGAAAATGAATACAAAACGCACCAATATAGGATACAAAAAAGGGACAAATTAAAAGATGAAACCAAATGTTGGCAACAACAAGTGGATTATATTAACAAAATATTATAAAAAAGGGGGGGAAAATAAATAAATGTTTGGCAACAAGTGGATAATAGTTAGGGAAGGGACGAAACATGGGCATTCACGTACCATACCGGCATAAAAAAAGTACAAATAGGGGAAAACAAAAAAAAAAAATTGTAAAAAAAAATATAATCGACAGCAATGAATGGACAAAGGGAACAACAAATGAGTCCAAAACTGGTGAATTTATATATTTAAAAAATAATTTAAAATTTAGGGGAAACCAAAATGTTTTAGGATACTCAAAAGACTATAAAAATGGCCCAAGACGAGTAAAATATAGAGGATGTGGGAAAACGTTTTAAAAATAATAATAAAGAAGAGATAAATGTTTAAAAACTATTCCGGGATTGACAACAGCAGTTGCACTAAGTAGAAAAGGGGTCCAAAATCGAGAAAAGTATGACACGTTCAAATTTCAAATTAATATCTACTGCCAAAAATTTGAAAAATTCAATAAAGGTATTAAAAAAAATTCTGTCAACCAATATAATTAAACAAATATTTTGTGTGTTCACTGGCAAGGAAAATTTACGCTTACGAAGTAGCGGATATTTGCTAGTTTTTCATAAATTGTTTGGGAGAAATTTTCATATTAAGCTTTTGGGGGAATTTTTCATTAATTTTGGGGAATTCTATATTTGCGGCATTTTCCAGAAATATCCCATAAAATGTGGATTTTTCATAAGTTGTAGACAGTATTTCATTTAACATTTATGAACTATTTTTCATATGCAAAAATTATCCAAACTCGTAACCATCTTCGCCAATTTGTATTCAACAGGCCTACAGTCTATAACTCAAAAGGTATTTGTGAATTCTACAAAATCAGCTGGGAATAGTAGAAGCTTTCAATGGAAAAACCATTTGAAAGCATTGTGGATTGAATTTTTTATTTGAGGAATTTTTCAAATATTATTTCACCAAATTTGTGCGAACATTTTCATGTTAGCCTTTTTGGGGGAATTTTTCAGAATTTTTGGGGAAATTTCCAGGTTGGCTTTTTTGGGGGCATTCTTCGCAAAACTAAAAAGTTTCCGGACCCTGTTATCTCTCGAAGAGGTGATCACAATTGGCCACCGAGATCTTGTGATTTAACACCTTGCAACTTCTTCCTTGGGGGCCACGTGAAAGATAAGGTCTACGCCAATAGCCCAGCCTCGATTCAAGACTTTAAAGATAGAATTCGTGAGGCTATCATGGAAATAGGGCAGCCATTTTGCGATTTGGTTATGGAAAATTGCATGACAAGGATATGGTCCTGTAAGCGTGATCGTGGTGGCCATTTGGCTGATGTTGTTGTTTATTGTAATGTTTCGCTGATGTTGTTTTTCTTTATTATGAAATAAACATCCGATCATTTACCTCAAAAAATGTCATTCTTCTTTGAATACCAAAATAACACCTCTTGTTGAAGAACCCTGTATAAGACAGAAATATTGTTGGAATGCAATTTTGATTTCTTACAATCCTGTAGATAATTTCATGGCATTTATTTTTAGATATGATATCAGGCATATGTTTATAATTGGCATTAAATTGTTGACTACTTTTTCCAATAAATCTGGCCATTGAATTTTCCAAATTCAATTTCAGCATGCACTGCACTGCAAACGCAATCAGAGTCCATTTCGTGATTCCCCGAATTAGTCAAGGCGAAAACAAAACACGAAAACTCCTTATCTTTCATTAGAAAATAATCTGGGTAGCTATTACCACTTCTTTAACTTCTGTACATAAACGGAAGTTGGAAGCCAACTCGAATCCTCCTTTCCTATTGCTTTAAAGGTATTACTACTACTTGACGGCCCGTAATTTGAAAAACATCAACTTGAGCGAAAAAAATTGTGTCTATGCTCCATTCGCTTCAAAATCTATATTTGGTGCTAATCCGGAAAGCTTGTAGTATGCGAATATGATTTTAGAATAAGTTCTTTTACGTAGTAAAATGTTTGGAGTTGAATCGGAGCCATATCCTTGTCTAAATTCACTTATCTTTCTCTTCTTTTCTTATGGTGCATTCAATTCTGCCGCAGAATCTCAAAAAACATTCGGACAGTCGTCCAAGTTTACAAAATCCACATTGAACGGACTCCCATCTGCAAATTGTAATAGAATTCCAATTTTATTCGCACATGCGAACCTGGCTTAAACATAAACGACACATCAAAGATGTATCTGCCAAACTTACGAAACCTAAACAACGACGACTACGCATTCGCACACACTTCTAGGAAACGCTATTAATTAGGTCAGTGTTGAAGTCAGCTGTTGTACAAAAATAACATTCTCAGAAATTCACTTTCTCTACATTACACATAAAACTACTGTTGCTTTTGAAATAAAGATTATTTGTTGAAATTGTTTTGTTTTTTAAGTCAACCAATAGAAAAAACGAATCCATACAAAATCAAAAATGTTACTTTTGGAAAGAAATACACCCAACATTTGGTGCTTGAACACAAATGAAGGAAGTCACCAAATGTGTGGCTGGAGTCAGTCACGTAAAACCCCCCTTCCATTGCCGCTCACGTACAGAGTCAGATTGCCTTAATAAATACCACTGATGCCGTCAAACGGGGGGGGGGGGGGGGGGAAAGGTATAAGTTTTTATCAAATTAATGATTTCCTTTGCGAGATTGATACGTTTTCTTTTATGGTTTAGCTAAGGACGAACTTTTAATGAAATCCAAAGATCCCTTAAATATGTCTATAACCCTTTCCCACATTTTACATCTCACTAACTCTCCTCTCTCGCCCTCTCAACACATCTCTTTGCAGCCATTTATACATTTTCACCAAAGTACCTAAATAAAACGAATTTAATACAACATCCGCCAAAAGGAAATCAGTAGAAACACAAGCAGCAGCAGCATCCTTAACGAGCAGGAGGACAAATTAAGGGGGCCCAAAAAAAGAAAAAACAAACGAACGAGGAAAAAAGAAATGGAAAACGTAACGTATAAATAAATTCATATATAGGCAACATTGTAATACACATTTAATGGTTAACCCAAAGGCACAGCAAAGATTTAAAGCAAAACTACGGCCCCGAAATAAATGCAAGCAAGGCCGACGACGACAACAGCAAAGAAAATATTAAATAACTGAACAACATTTTAAGTTGCCAAGACATACGAGCAAAAGAAAAGGAACGGAGCAAAAGAAAATATACGACACAAAAGCCCAATTGCCAAAGTTACCTAGGCAGCCGCCCAGGAGCAAACTCAGAGGGGGGTGTGTACCAGAAGTGTGGGAGGCCACCGTTTATTTTTGTACACCAAACACGTTTTACGAATTGTTAAGCAGCATTGAATTTGTCTTTCGTATTCTACGCCATCACTCTCCGTCTAGAGGAGGGTATATTAGAGACGGACAAAAAGGAGCACTACCACAAAATACCTTAAGGTCCTTGCCAAACATTTTAGATCATCTTTTACTTGCCGCAACCAAAGGCATAAAGTGAGAACAAACAGCACACGGAACCAGCGAGAAAGCCCCACAAGTTTCGTAAACAACACGGAAGACACACACACACCAGCAGCTGCGACTAAAACGAGCAACACAAGTCCCATTCTCCCCCCCAAGGAATAGAAGAGTAACGAAACAAAGGCATTTCACAGCACGGCATCACATTCGAGCTCATCATAGATGTAGAAGCATTTGCCGGCAGTGCCATAAACAGCTCCCAACTCGCTCGGGCTGTATTAAAGCCAGTACCGTATAGTTTTTTTTGCAATCGTTTCACTTTTGGCCAAGGTTCAGGACACCAGCGCTAGAGAAATAAAATTCAAGCGACAGAAGAAACCAAATTGTTGAAATTCTATTAGCTGTGAAAAGTACGCGCCAAAACCCCATAAAACGGAAAACTATGAAACAAGTGCCAACAAAGGCAACCACACTCCGACACAGGAACAACAAGAACAACAACATTTTGAAATATTGAAATAAACCGTCAAAAGCAAAGAAGGAAACTTCACACAAAAAACGAAACGACGCCCCAGTTTATTGAATATTAAGTCAACGTGGCAACATTAAGGGCGCATCAAAGATTGAGTGGCACTCATTGATTTACTCACTCATCGAGAATTGGCAACAAACACAAGCGAAAAAGCATATCAAACTATCGTTATCCTTTTGAAAATAATACAGGGTTCTGCCCTATGACAGCCCGCCTTCCTGCCTCCCTTCAAAGCATCATCCGTTATTAAAAGCGAAAAGGCCAAAAACCGGAGACTGCAGACACATGTGTACACATTCCATGTTCCACATCCTTTGCAAACAAACAACTGTTTTAAAAGCCATTAAAATTTAATTCCTTTTCGGACAAACCTCTTCATTCTCGGCCAACAAAAAAATCGAGAGAGAAAAAAGAAACTAAAGAGCCAACACCACTGAAACTGCTGCTGGACACAAAAGCAAGTCGGGAACCCCAACGAACTAAAACTTCTTGCCCGTCAGTCCGTAGAGCTTTGATTATCACTCCATCCAGTGGACAGAAGAAATAAAGGAAAGGGCAATAAAAGAAAAAAAAAACAAAGAACGCCAGCTCTTTTTGGCCAAACAAGAAAACCAAAGGACCACTATCCTCCGACGACGTCTCGTTCTAACACAAACCAAACAACACAGATTCTGTGCTGCATCCGTATATCCATTCTGCCACAGTGTCTGTGTGTGCTGTGTGAGTTTAAATGTCTGTGGCTGAATTAAAGGCATCTGCTGTTTCCGGTGTGGACTTTCATCAACGTCAGGTGAGTTTCCGTTTCTGCTCGTTTTCTTTTCAATGGTGGCGGGAAATACATCGGTGTAGACCTATTCATTACATTCACTTCGTCTTTTCTGTTGCTGCTGCTGCTGCTTTCCGATGCCATTTCATTTAATAGTTAGTTTTGGGTTTTCCTCTTCGTCTTCTTTGTGGGCTTTGTTCCTTTGGGGGAAAACGCGCTATGAAAGCACAGTGGAAACCCCGCGAGGGTTGTGACAAAAGTTTTGTCAATTCAAATTTATGCAAATCGTTTTAATATTGAAATTTTAGAATTTTCGCTTAAACTTCTATGAGTGTGTCTAAAATACAACCACATTTTTTTTTAATTTTTAAAAGTCCTTGTTAATTAATTAATCCTATTTTTAAGCTACAAACGAATATTTTTTTCATTCATTTGGGTTTTTGACCCGATTTACACGATGACTTTTTATCCAGTTTGAATAGAAGCCAGAGGGGTACCAAAATAGTCACAAAATCTTTTTAAATTGAAAAATTACCAAAAAAAAATATTTTTTTTTTTACATCGAAAAAAATAGATTGTTTTATAAAAGATATACTTCAGGAACAGGGGTTGACTGTACTGTACGTAGGGGTTCCTAAAGATAACGCCAAGAAAAACTCTGGGGAAAAAGTTATGGTGTAAATTGGGACTTTATAGAAAAGAAGAATACTTTTCGGAAACAGGCAGGCATGTTTGTTTCTACACAGCGATCCATCGTGTAAATGCTCATGACTTTACGTAGGGGTTTCTAAAGAAAACTCTAGGGAAATAGTCATCGTGTAAATTGGGACTTTGTTAGACCCGATTTAGCCGGCAAGACTTTCGACGATTGTTGGCGAAGCAAAAGCGGTAGCAAAACAGGCATGAAATGGAAATTGGAGGGAAATTTGACACTTTATTTGAAAATTTAAAAAAAAAATAAAAAAAAATTTGACATTGTAAATTTTACTTTGTTCATACAAAGGATGAATGTACTTCAGAAACAGGCAAGCATGTGTGTTTATAAACAGTCATCGTGTAAACGATTAGGACTCTACGAAGGGGAAAAAAATGTAAAGAACATCTCTGGGGAAAAAGTCATCGTGTAAATTGGGACTTTATGCAAAAGAAGAATACTTTTCAGAAACAGGCATGCATGTCTGTTTTTTAACATTCATCCATCGTAGGTGTTTCAAAACAAAATTTAAAGACAATTGGGACTTTGTTACACGAAAGCATCCGACAAAATTGGAAATGGAACTTTTTTTCTAATATATTTAATTTTGAATGTATTGACAATCGAATTCATGTGAATTTTTCTTCGCCTACTAACGTTTTAGTATTTTTTTTTTTAAAAAAATAAGATGACATAATTTTCGGAAAGCCACAATGAGAGTTGAATGGCAACATTTCGCCTAGACCTCTCGCACATGCTACATCCATGTATTACATACGTTTTCCTGTCTGCATGTGAGTGTGTGTGTGTGAAATTCTCTTTGTTTCCGGTATGAGGTAAATAAATGAAATGTTCCCACCACCCAACACCACTGGCAACATGGACTTTAATATGATAATGTAATTTTGAGGTAAACTTAATTGCATAACATTCATTTTCCCGCAAATTACCACTGAAAGCCAACAAAACCAAACAGGATAATAACGAGAAGGAGAGGGATTGTTATTAATATATCTCAACTCGTGTGTGATTAAAAACATACATATAGACTAGGATACGCCCTGGCCTTACGAGTATCTTTTTCACTCTGGTAGTATTATCAAAACACATACAACCGTTTATTTAATTAACCAATTAATTAAATAATTACATATGTATTAATATCTCGTTGACTATCTGAATTCATGGCTAGCACTGACAATGCCAACTGTATATTTATTTTCAAAATAGATGAGAATCTCTTGAAGCTGGCTTCAAGGTCAGCCTTAAATAATTATACATTAAAAATTACAGTTTAATTATTTATGATGTTTGTATTGTTTAATTAGAATTCAAATGAAGGAGAAAATTTGTTTCAACAAAGAACTCATTCTCTATTCCACGGTTCTCATTATTTGATAATGCAAAGATCGTTTCCGATTCGGGCTATGGAATTATCTAATTCCCTATGAAAGCAGACATTTTACATTGACATGTAGTTAATTCAAGGAACTGATGCTTGCGCGCTTGTAATCAGCAGATTTCTGGATTTGGCCGGTACTTATGGTAAATAGAAGAATACATTTTTGTTTCCTTCCATATTCGTATTAATGTTAGGGTTATGATTATTTTTGTTAAGACTTAATATAGTGTCACATATGTACATTAGGGTTAGTCATTTTTTCATTTTTTTTCGAATATCAAAAATCTGTGGAAATGGCATGTAGGGCAGGCAAAAATAATAAGAATTGCGTTTTTACTTTTTCGAAATTGTAAAAAAACCTTCCGCACAAAATGCAATTACTTTAGCTAAAAACAAACTTTTTTAGTTTACTTTTTTTTAAATTTTTAAATTTGAGAAATTTTTTTCTGCAATAGTTGTTCTTGGAAATAATTTTTTTTAGTTGGTTTTAGTGCATCGATTTCAAATATGCAATTTGATCAAAAATCTGTCATACGTTTTTAAGCTACATCGATTTTAAAATTTGCAACTCGGTTTCATTTCATATTGCATATTTTACAATCGATATATCTCGAAAAATAAATGACATATTTTGGATCAAATTACATTTTATTAAAAATTTATCAAAATTTGTTAAAAAAAAAAAGTATAAAAAAAAAATTTTAAAAAAAAAATATTATCAAATTTTAAAAATCACAAAAAAATTCAAATAAAAAAGTTGGTTTTGAGCTAAAGTAATTGCATTTTGTGCGGAACGTTTTTTCACAATTTCGAAAAAGTAAAAACGCAATTCTGCTTGTTTTTGCCTGCCCTATATGCTATTTCCACAGATTTTGAATCTAAAAAAATGACTAACCCTAATGTACATATACCGTCTTACGTAACCAACATGTCCAACTGCGGCCTTTGGATTATAAAACGAATAAATAAAATGAAATGATAATAATTCTGTGAATTGTGCTTTTCACATATCCATCAATTCGTAGTAGAATTTCTTATGGTTCTCGAGCGAAATTGAACTCTCATTTATTTAGTAAATTGTCCATTTTTTTACATGACACCTGTCGAATGCAACATAACAGTCTAACAGAAGAAATACATCACAACTCAAAAATATATTCAAACTTGAAAGACTTCAAAATTAGTGCATATTGTCACGACTCCTAGGTATTTTCCAAAGCCTTGACTTTCATTGCTTCAAATCTTTTGCAAGTGGTCTTGTTTACTATACTTCAGAAATCGTTTAGGCTTTTTAAAGATATTCAGTCAATATCAGCAGACGTTTACAGGGTTTTAGACCAAGTTTTTTAAAGATTCCAAGTATCCCAAATGACTCCAAAAGTAGTCGAGTTTTAGTAGACCAAAGGTCAGGTTTCCGTCTGATGTGTCAGCAACGTTCTAAGTATTCTCCAAATATATTCATCGGCAAAAATAATTTTCCAACGACGCTTTTTTTTTAGAATCCTTTTTTATTGGAGAAAATTCAAACATTTTTGATTTTTACCAAAAAAAATATTGGTTGTCTACAAGAACTGAGGGATTATTTGAAGGTATTCAATAAACTACACTTCAAGAGAAATGTAATTTTGTCATATTTTTAATGTTGTTTTAATTTCCTGATGTTGTTTTAAAAACACTGTAAGTGAAATTAGAATTTTTGAAATGACACACCTAAAAGTCGAGACGCTGGGATGGTGGGATACGGAAACAAAAGCTTTTTCATCTTCATGGATACGGAAGGAAGCTTTTGTCCAGTGTTGAGACTTTGGATGCGGCCGTTTTAGGAGTATAGCCAACATGGGATTAGGTCTTCGATATAGCGCTAAAAAGCTGACCGCGATTAATGTTTTTAGTAAGATGTCAAACATGTCAAATACGAACAACAACAAAACGACGAAAAAGTTAAACTGCGATTTCCCACCAAAACTACCAAAAAGAGCGCCAAAATCCAGAAATGTCAAATATCAAACCAACAAGAAAAACAACTGTTTGACACTTGCAATGGGGAATTGTTGTTGCCATAGGGGGCACAACAGCAACAACAATGAGAAACGACAGAGAGAAAATGAGAAGAAGTGGAAATATATGTGGAGCTTCTGGAAAAGGATGGATGAGGGGGAAGATGAATTGAAGACTAGCAAAGGAACAATGGGGAAAAAAAATGAAGATAAGGAAATTTGTTACGGAATTTAATTTAATTCAATTGAAAATAATGGAATATAAAATAACAAAAAAAAAACAAAAAGAAAACGAACCCATATCTCATGATTTAGCTGTTCCCATTCGGCATTCAGTTCCTCGTTAATGGTGCAGCGGCGATAGAAACAGCTCCAGTATCCACGGATACTGAGGCAGTGGCCAGTTAGTTCTTGGGACATGTTTTTTTTGTTCAACAAATATCAAAGTCACATCGAAATTAAAATTCAAAATAAATGAAATACACAACGAAAATGGGAATATTCACAAACACAAGAAAACGAAAAGTTAAACTTTAAAATAATCACACACAAAAAAAAAGGGAATAACTAAAAAGGACGTCAGCACCGGACAAACAGAAAAGAAGAACTAAACTGAAGAGGAAACAACAGATAGATGGTGGGATACGGAAATAAAGCTTTTTCCTGTTCATGGATACGGAAGGAAGCTTTTGTTCAGTGTTGAACTTTTCCCAAAAAAGGTAATGTCGTCGACAAAAGCGAGAGACTTTGGATGCGGCCGTTTTAGGAGTATAGTCAACATGGGATTAAGTCTGACACATAGGACTAAAAAGCTGACCGCGAATAATGTTTTTACTAAGATGTCATATATGAACAACAACAAAACGACGAAAAAGTTAAACTGCGATTTCCCGCCAAAACTACCAGAAAGAGCGCCAAAATCCAGAAACGTCAAGTATGAGACCAACACGAAGAACAACTGTTTGACACTTGTAATGGGGAGTTGTTGTTGTCTGAGAGGGTACAACAGCAACAACAATGAGAAACGGTAGAGAAGGAATGAGAGGAAATGGAAAAATATGTGGAGCTTCTGGAAAAGGATGGATGAGGGGGAAGAGGAATTGAAGAAAGAACGGGGAAACGAAAATGATGATAAGGAAATTTGTTACGGGATTTAATTTAATTCAATTGAAAATAAAGGAATACAAAATAATAAAAAAAAAAAACAAAAAGAAAACGAACCCATATCTCATGATCCCATTCGGCGTTCAGTTCCTCGTTAATGGTGCAGCGGCGATAGAAACAGCTCCAGTATCCACGGATACTGAGGCAATGGCCAGCAAGTTCTTGGGACATGTTTTTTTTTGTTCAACAAAATTAAAATTCAAAATAAATGAAATACACAACGAAAATGGGAATATTCACAAACACAAGAAAACGAAAAATTAAACTTTAAAATAATCACACACAAAAAAAAGGGAATAACTAAAAAGGACTTCAGCACCGGACAAACAGAAAAGAAGAACTAAACTGAAGAGGAAACAAGAGATAAAAGTAAACAGATGGATGGTGGGATACGGAAATAAAGCTTGTTCATGGGTACGGAAGGAAGCTTTTGTTCAGTGTTGAACTCTCCACAAAACGGAAATGTAGTCGACAAAAGCGAGATACTTTGGATGCGGCCGTTTCGGGAATATAGCCAACATGGGATTAAGTCATAGATATAGTGCTAAAAAGCTCACTGAGGTTAGTGTCTTTACTAAGAGGGTGATATAAAAAATCCGTCAATAAAAAGGTGACCCATAACAGCAGCACGATAAACAAAAAAAAAGATTTTCCTAGTCGCCTGGTCGAGCAATTTAAATATAATTTCCTTCGAAAGTGTTATAAACAGAACTCGTCTAAATCCAAAAAGTCGTCATTCTCCATATGATTACACCACATAAATATTTATGATTTAAAGGTGATTAATTGGTATTTTGAATAATTTTTTTTTATACTTTTTTGTAATTCAATATTGTAGGATTTTCACTTAAAAATATTTTATCATATTAATATAATATTTTAATTATTTATATAACGTTTTAATTAATTCTATAACGTTTTAATTAATTCTATAATGTTTTAATTATCTGTAAGAATCTGATAGAGGGCTTGGTTATTGTATTGTAAATATTTTTGTTTATCGTACCGCAGTTATGGGTCACCTTATAATTCATGGTATTTCTATATCTTCCTCTTAGTAAAGACATTAACCTCGGTCAGCTTTTTAGCGACATATCTAAGATTTAATACCATGTCGGGTATACTCTTACAACGTCCACATCCAAAGTCTCCACCAGTGTTGCTCTTGTCGACGACATTTCCGTTTTTGTGGAGAGTTCAACGAAAGCTTCCTTCCGTATCCATGAACATGAAAAAGCTTTATTTCCGTATCCCACCATCAGTTTGCCTTCATCTCTTGTTTCCTCTTCAGTTTAGTTCTTCTTTTCTGTTTGTCCGGTGCTGACGTCCTTTTTAGTTATTCCCTTTTTTTTTGTGTGTGATTATTTTAAATTTAACTTTTCATTTTCTTGTGTTTGTGAATATTCCCATTTTCGTTGTGTGCTTCATTTATTTTGAATTTTAATTTTGTTGAACAAAAAAAAAACATGTCCCAAGAACTAACTGGCCACTGCCTCAGTATCCGTGGATACTGGAGCTGTTTCTATCGCCGCTGCACCATTAACGAGGAACTAAACGCCGAATGGGACCAGTTAAATCATGAGATATGGGTTCGTTTTCTTTTTGTTTTTTTTTTTATTATTTTGTATTCCTTTATTTTCAATTGAATTAAATTAAATTCCGTAACAAATTTCCTTATCTTCATTTTCTTTTCCCCGTTGTTTCTTCAATTCCTCTTCCCCCTCATCCATCCTTTTCCAGAAGCTCCACGTATTTTTCCATTTCCTCTCATTCCTTCTCTATCGTTTCTCATTGTTGTTGCTGTTGTGCCCCCTATGGCAACAACAATTCCCCATTGCAAGTGTCCAACAGTTGTTTTTCGTGTTGGTCTGATACTTGACGTTTCTGGAGTTTGGCGCTCTTTTTGGTAGTTTAGGCGGGAAATCGCAGTTTAACATTTTCGTCGTTTTGTTGTTGTTCGTATTTGACATTCCTGTCATTTTGCTTTATCCAAGCGGCCGATTTTGGGATAATTGCATGAAGAGAAATTTTGCCGTATAAAAGTGCAAGAGTGGAAAAGGAAATACAGAGGGCGCCCCAAATTTCGCACATGTTGCAATTTTCAAATATTGGGGCGATATGAATGATATTCGGTTCGTACTTTATTCGGTTGTACTTAATAGGCCACGTCTGTTCCGTCATGGAATGCTCAGGGAAATAAGTAATGTACTTAATAGGCCTTTCTTCTGTGATTCGGTTCAATATTTCTATAATCGACCGAATACTCATTTAATTGAGTGTTCAGCCAAAATTTTGAATTTAGTAAAACACCAAAAGATCGGTTCACAACTGAAGCATTTTTTTTAATGAAATTGGGAACCTGCTGGGTGGAAAACTTATTTTTCTTGTTCTTCAAAATTTAGCTTTTCACGAATACCAACGTAAGTTGTATTAGGGTGATTCCAACGGAGCGGGTGTGACATTGTTACTGACTATCTTCTTTATTTTGGTATATTTAATTTATAATAACAATTCATAAAGAGTGATTTAAGTAGATATATTTAATTGTAGTCAACTGACATACAAGGAAATTTAATAATATTTTAAGTAAAAAAGATATGGCTCGTATATCACCGTATCGGGTGTGACCTTAAGTTTTCCTTAAATCTTGAACAGCAGCTTACTGTATTGATTACTGTAAACTTTTTGTATGGTCCGTTGACAAAACATTTTTTTCATGGATTATGGATAGTATACTGCTTATTATAAGCTTTATTCCAAATCATTCCCATTATTATTTAGTTTGATATAAATATATTAATACGTAACGGGTGTGACATGCCAATGTAACGGGTGTGACACAGTCTCAATCTAGATGTGTAATAAGTAAAACCAGACAATGGTCAAAAAAAAATTGCGTTACTTTTTGTTTTGGTATTATGCAAAGCCTTTGATAATTCCGAAGGAAGTATTTCAGAAGCGATTTCGAATAAAACAGGTTTCTTTTTCGATGGGCTCTGCGGTAATTATCCATCACCTTTTTCTTGTTATCCCGACGTTTCTTATCTCTTTCCCTTTCTTTTTCCAGATGTTTTTTTAATTTAGTTGGATCTTTTTTCAACTCAAACCGAAATTTTTCCATTCTATTTTTGAATTCCATATCTGAAATAATGATATTGATATTTTTAAATCAATTAAAAATTTACCACGATTTTTGTGTAACGGGTGTGACAGATCTTATAACGCAACTAATAGCTTAAATATTCAAATGATACTGAAACATTTTAATTAATTTTATACAGCTTAGCTCTGACCTAACTTGCACAAAATATATTATATACATACCTACATAAAATGTATAAAAATTAAACTATTTATATATTTACCGTATCGGGTGTGACAAATGAGACCCTCCGTGTTACAGAGACGCTTATAGCCAATGAATATTTTCAAAAAGTTACGAGTTTGCACTAAACAATACTAAAAAATATGTACTTTCATGTGGCCAAAAGTCAAATGCCATAAAAGGAAAAAATAGGTCGAAAAATAGTGTTGCCAATTTGCCAATAAATGTAGTACAGCCAACAATTTCATGGTACCCCATGGAAATGTCTTCTTACGAAAAAAACTGTTCCTAAATTTTAACAACTCTTCATGGATATTTAAAATTAGATTGTTCGTGATATCCGTTATGGTATTTTTTTCGCTAAAATCTGTTATATATTTTTAAATGAGCTGGGGTCAGTTTACGTGGAATCACCCATTAGTAAACTTCTAAGGAGAGCCAAAAAAAACTAATTTTTAAAATTTCGGCTTCTGTAAAAATATCAACTTAAGTTGTATTTAACGAATTGTTTGTATTAAAAAAATATACTTTAATCGAAAATCCAGGACTTTGACATCATTAAATCAAAATTCCCTAAAATGTACTTCAGCGATTATTTTGTGGAAACCACACAAGAAAACTTTATTAAAGTATTTTGTTTTACAAGGTTGTAAAAAAGATTAAAACTAGGAAAATTTGTCAAAAGTTGTTTTGCGATTTCAATTGTCTGAAGGACTTTTTATTCGGATTAATACATGATGGGAAATCATATTTCAGAAATTCGAGATTATAACCTGAGAAACTCCAAATTTCCCAAAGTACAGTCGGTTTTGAAAATGTAAACTCCCTAAGGGTCAGCTATTATTTTTGTTGTATAAGTTGTTCTATAAGGACGTTTGGTCACCGAAACAAAACATTTGCAATGAAATAAAAAGTGACCTGATTAGAACATGAGTTGGAGTTTAATGAAAGCTATTTGTTGGTTGATTTACAGGTTTAATAAAACGTTCATAGTTTGTAAGTCCCAATTCACACTAGGCAATTTTACTTGCGGAAATTTGTGAAAATTTCTTTCACATATGGAAAATCTTTCACATATAGAAAATCAAATACAAATCTCTTTCAAAATATCAAAATACGAAAAAAAAAAAAGGAATAGCCAGTACGAGCGAAGTTTTTTCCCTTTCCATTCCCCTTACCTCTCTTTCCAGCAAACTAAGAATTGCGACAATTAAAATTGCCTAGTGTGAATCGGGACTAAGTTTTGCAAAATTGTGAAGGGAAAGCATTCTGTTTTTGGTATACGTTTGATTATTTATTTATGTAACTGTTTAAATATTAAATAGAAAAAAACATATAGAATCCAAGGCAAACTCATTCTTGATCATAATGATTTTTAAATCGATTGATTTCATTTGAGAGATTGTTTCTGACCTGTAAAGCTCACGACGAGTATCTTCTTAAAATATAATAATCATGTACTGGCTAATCTTCGAAACTCTCGACACGATTTCAATGGAATTCTGTGGGATTGGTGCCAGATTGCGATATAGCATACATTTATAGGGGGCGTGGCACGCATATTTTGCATTTACAATATCCCGGGCGCTATTGGGGCCAATGCGCTTACATTTTAACTGAAAGTTACTGCTGATAGACAGCTGTTTCCTGGCTAGATTAGGTGATAATTGGACGAAAAATATGGCGATTACCAACGAACATCATTTCGTTTTTATTTATATCCATCAATAGACAGTATTTAAGTCAATAGTTGTGTTGGTAGGTAGGAAATCTGCCGGGTCACCCAGTAGTGTAATAAAAGGCAAGTGTTTAAGTTGCGCTGACTTTTTCTCCGGGAGTTTTACGACATCTGTTTTTGAAACCGCTTCTTAAAATCATGAATATTGACAATTACATTGAGCGTATTTTTAATTTGAACTCCCTGTAGCTTAAACTATGTGAATACAGGGTGGCCACAAAATAATTTCTATGGAAACCTAACGTAAAAAAAAACAATTCTCTGATAATATTTCTGATCATCGCTGTGGTCATCTTTGACTCCTTGTAATTTACATTATGTTGCCACAGGGTGATTACAAAACAATTTCTCCATTTCCCTAATAATATTTGAGATCCTCATCGTGGTCATATTTGATTCTTCGCATCTTACCCTCATATGTTCACACAGGGTGACCACAAAATAATTTTCCTTGAAATCGAACTCTTGCCTTAAAAAATAATTGTATGCTCTATGGTCGACTGTCACGGTGGTCATCTGTGACTAAGGGTTGCCATTTTCATTTTGAGAAAAAGGGGACGTCAATCCCAAAAAAAAGACATTTACTCCTAAAAAGAGGAAATTTTTTTTTTAATTATTTTTAAATATCAGGTACGTCATAAAATAAAACATTTATTATTTAGAAAGAAAAAACTTTTTATTCGCAATAGCCAACAAACCTAATAAGGAACATAAAAAATCACTCTGATCTTAAAATTAGTAGTACACGTTGGGAAAAACGAAACTAAACAAGTTTTTTCATTTCATAACAAAACTAATTTTTAATAAAAACAAAAGATCGCACCAAAACCGTTTATCAGTCGTATTGATTGAATTTAAGTTTTTTACATAATTTTTCAGAACAAGAAATTCGTTAACTAAAATTCCATCATTAAAAACAATGTTAAATTGTTTTTTATAAGTTCAACAGACTTTTGTGCATCAGTCCAATTAACTGTCATAACATTTTCAAACCTTAACTAGTCAAATATTGCAAAATTATTGAGAGGTAATGTCCATGATCTTAATATATATTTACCCTCGACACTGATTCACTGATTCCCTGATTCACTGACTCTGTCACGCAGTACGTAGGAATTTAAATAGGCATTCTATAATTCTATAATAAATAATAAAAAAAATAATATTTTTTTTTTGTACAGAAATTCTGTTTTCCCCAAATTTTTTTTGACCAATTTTTTTTTTTCAAAATTTTTTTTTTACAAATTTTTTTTTTTACAAAATTTTTTTTTCCAATTTTTTTTTCCACAATATTTTTTTTTTCAACAAAATTTTTTTTTTTCCACAAAAATTTTTTTTTTCAAGAAATTTTTTTTTTTCAAGAAAAAATTTTTTTTTCAACAAAATTTTTTTTTTAAGAAAAATTTTTTTTTCAACAAATTTTTTTTTTCCACAAAAATTTTTTTTTCCACAAAAATTTTTTTTTCAACAAAAATTTTTTTTTTAAGAAAAATTTTTTTTTTCAACAAAATTTTTTTTTTCAACAAAATTTTTTTTTCCACAAAATTTTTTTTTTGCATATTTCAACGGGCTCCATAGGCGCATTACAACTTACTAGTTCAATATAATATTTAATAATCTTCTAACATTTTTTTTTTCCTTTAGAATACAGTTTTTTTTGTTCATCACTCAGAGTTTTAATAATTTCTTAAACTTTTATGGGAATCAAATTATTTTCTCTTCTTTCCTTTAACATTTTCATCATTTCAAGCTAAGAGAAATCAGTTCTTTTAGTTTTTTTTTTTAATATTGCTTTGAATTATATTTATCGACGAATGTATTGCAAATCATTTTCAAAAATATTTCTTTATAATTTTAGGTGAGCTTTCCAAGCCCAGAAAATAGTTCTTCATGGGATCACATAATTTAAGTATGCGCTTAATAGCAGGGTTTGTTTTGCTTCGTTTGGACCCTGGTTCTACCAGGAGCACATAATCGGAATTCGGAAATAATATACAGCCCAATTATGGAAATTCCCAGGGAATTTACTTTTTTCAGATGAAAATCTTTCAATTCTGAACCGGGAGTCAAACGAAAACGCTGGCTTCGAATAATATATCTGTCCCTTATCATTATACTCCGGATCTGTTTAGAAAAAGAGGATATTATTTTTGAAAAAAAAGCATTCCCCGGGAATGTAGACTTTAGGGAGGGAGTTTGTTGACTTTTGTGTGGGAGTACTGTAAGTCTGGCACCTCGGTATACTTTAGACGACATCCATGTTAAATTCCCCCATAAACCAATTTCAAAACATTTTTTTTTTATCCCGTTTTTTTTTTCTTTGCCCGCAATTTCAATCAGAGCTCCAAAGCGAAAATGTAATTAATCATTTTAGCCATTTCCACACACAGATTGCATCCAAACCATACATGTTTGAAATTTGCATATTTACTGTCCCCGCTCGCCACCACGTCAAACGTGATGATGTCCTTGTGTCGGTGTGTGTGTGTGTGTGTGAGTAAATGAGTGAGTCGGTAAATGACTGTCCACAGTTTGCATTTCATCACAATGTCTTCGTTGCTGCTGCACATCATCTGGGGATCACCAAGTGTGTGGTGATTCCGTGTGCGTGTGCTGCATGCCCCGACATTGTTGCATTTCTAATGAGTTCCGACTTGTCACAAATGTTTAACTTCTGATAAGGACTTCGCCGCCACCTAAAGGCGAAGCCAAGCAGCCACTCAGTTGGCGGGCACGACTACAAGTGTTTGCAGAATGTGCCAACCATTCGCAACGAGAACATTGTATTTTAACTACTCGCCGCCGAATGGCGACTGGAATAGAAATTGGAATTGTTCATTTCAAGAATGTCGTTGCTATCGCAAGCAAACATCGGTGGTGCGTTTTTATTCCCATTCTGCATCAACTCTTGATTGCACAAAATGTAACAATCAAAACAGAAATGCTGCGATGTCTGTGCGTGTCAAGGCATCAGCAAGGGTGTGGGCAAGGGGGAGGTTGTGTTTCGATATGAAAGCTAATGTTTTCATTACAATTTAATAATTTCAAAAAGACAATGAATTACAAGAATTATGGTGTTATGGTATCAGTGACAGTAATTGCAGTCGTGTAACATGGTGGAGCATTTTGTAGAATTTTGTAGGAAAAATAGCGAAATATTAAAGAAAATACAGAACCGACATAATAACCGAATTTTAATATATATAAACAAGAAATAATTAATTGAAACACACAATTTTATGAAATTTTGATAACAAAAAATTTAAAATTAAAAATTGTCAAATTGAACATTTTTGACGACTGACTCACGAAAGTCAGGAGCCGCCACCATCGTCGTAGTGCCGATTTTCTATTGCGGGAGTTTTTATTATTTTTTTAATTATTTGGGGGACTTTTTATATTTTTTGGGCAAATTTTCATTTTCGCCTTTTTGGGCAGATTTCATCTGTTTTTGGGAATTTTTCATTTATTTTTGGGAATTCTTTATTTTTTTGGGGTAGTTTTCATTGAGCTAAAAATTGCATGGAAAAATTATCTTCTTTTATAATATATATTTACCCTCGACACTGATTCACTGATACACTGATTCATTGACTCTGTCACGCAGTACGTAGGAATTTAAATAGGCATTCTATATTCTACTAGTAAGTTGTAATGCGCCTATGGCGCCCGTTGAAATATGGAAAAAAAAATTTTGTTGAAAAAAAAAAATTTTTGGGGAAAAAAAAAATTTTGCTGAAAAAAAAAATTTTGTTGAAAAAAAAATTTTTTCTTGAAAAAAAAAATTTTGTTAAAAAAAAATTTTTGTTGAAAAAAAAAATTTTGTTGAAAAAAAAAATTTGTAAAAAAAAAATTTGTAAAAAAAAAATTTTTTTAAAAAAAAAATTTGGAAAAAAAAAATTTGGGGAAAACACAATTTCTGTACAAAAAAAAATACTATTTTTTTTATTATTATTATTTATAGAAAGTTATAGAATGCCTATTTAAATTCCTACGTACTGCGTGACAGAGTCAGTGAATCAGTGTATCAGTGAATCAGTGAATCAGTGTCGAGGGTAAATATATATTAAGATATTAAGATAGAATGCCTATTTAAATTCCTACGTACTGCGTGACAGAGTCAGTGAATCAGTGTATCAGTGAATTAGTGAATCAGTGTCGAGGGTAAATATATATTAAGATAGAATTATTATAGAATGCCTATTTAAATTCCTACGTACTGCGTGACAGAGTCAGTGAATCAGGGAATCAGTGTATCAGTGTATCAGTGTATCAGTGTATCAGTGAATCAGTGAATCAGTGTCGAGGGTAAATATATATTCAGATAATTCTATATAAATTCTATAATCTATAAATAATAATAATAAAAAAAATAATATTTTTTTTTGTACAGAAATTGTGTTTTCCCCAAATTTTTTTTTTACCAAAATTTTTTTTTCCAAATTTTTTTTTTCAAGAAAAATTTTTTTTCCACAAAATTTTTTTTTTCAACAATTTTTTTTTTTTTCAACAAAATTTTTTTTTTCAACAAATTTTTTTTTCCATATTTCAACGGGCGCCATAGGCGCATTACAACTTACTAGTTAAAAAATATTATGCACATTTTTGGATCATAACATTTTTTTTTTACCATGAAATTGTCGTAGGTCGTGATCTGTCGAAGCGACGTGTAAAAATAATAAAAATTGGGGAAAATCTGAGAAATCTGAGACATTTCCACGAGTCTGCCTGCAAAAAATCAGCTCGATTCGATCACTGAAAAATGGTCCAAAGGCTTTCACACAGGCCACTACGAGCTTTATACTTCAAACTTAAAAAAAAAAAAATTCTGACATGTACATGAAAATCGCCGATACACGTGTATTTTTATTTTTTATCCCCTTTCCGAAAAAGTAAATTTGGTTCATAGGACAGAATGTGTGTAACACGGTGTAATGTAAAGTTCGCCATTGATTTTGTACAGGTTTGTTCTGTGAGCTTGGAAACTGCTGGACAAAGGATCGTGGCACCAATTCAAATTTTTTCCCTGTATTTGGTTCATGTTGTGAGAATAGAAATTCTTGTCATGACCACATTAAATAGGAATAAAGTCAAACCAAAAATCCTTAAATGACCCCAAACAAATATTCCATAAAACGTGTATAACATTTAATAGCATCGTATGAATATAGAATTATATTTCGCCTCCTTTGTTTGGATTTTTTCCACATTTTTTTTTTTTTTTTTGATAATGGAAACATTTTGTGTCATTGCAATTTTTAATTTTTTATGAATTTTCCAAATTTTAAATGGGTTTTTTATCATGTACTTGAGTTTTTTCTTCGACGTATCCATTGAGCCACATCGTTGAAGATAGTTTTTTCATAAAAGAAGTACACGTAGTTCTCTAACTCCATTCATCAAAAATTGTGGTTGGTTGTCCGGCTTCGGCTCCTGCATCTGCTATATTGAGCTTGGCTTTAGACCGATGTCCTTGGGTCTGGGAGCCAGCGTCTCTCAACCGTTCATTGTCAAATGGTCGGTTTACCGGACTACTCACTATCGAGAAAATTCCTTCTTCAGCCGAACTGTTCATATGTGGAAGTTTTTTTT